>JAWZSL010000030.1:922500-3322500 GCA_034769285.1 Lutjanus argentimaculatus | reverse complement strand
ATGGGGTTCCACCGAGAAATCTTTTATATCCCAAGGGTTTTATTTAAAAACCACCCAGAGTGTTCTCATAAGAACCCTTTTTATATTGCAGGGCTTTTATCCAGGAGGTTCCATCGAGAACCTGTTTGTAGTCCAAGGGGTTTCTATAGAATGCACCCAGGAAGTTCTACTGAGAACCCCTTTATATTCCAAGGGTTTCTTCTGTAACACCCGCAGAGGGTTCTACTGAGAAAATTTTTATATTCCAAGGGTTTTATCGAGAACCCACCCAGGAGGTTCTGCTGAGAAGCCTTTTATTTTCCAAGGCTTTTATCTAGAACCCACCCAGGTGGTTCTACAAAGAACCCTTTTGTATTATGGTACAAAGAACCCTTGAAGACAGAGTTCTTCACGGATGTCAACAACCCTTGTAGAACTCTTTCTTCCAAAAAGAATTCTTTGGAAGTAAAGGGTTCTTAATGGAACCCTTAGTAACACGTGACAAACCCTTTCTTCAAAGAAAGGGTTCTTAACAGAACTCTTAGTCTTACAAAGAACTGTGACAAACCCTTTCAGCTGCATTGCAACTGGTTCTGGGTAGAACCTTCAGGAAGAACCCTTTTGGAGCCCTTTTTTCTCAGAGTGTGGAGAGATTCGAGAGATGTTGTGAAATATATGTTGAAAATAAGTTAGATTTTAATGCACTGAAGCCACACAGGCTGCTGATTGTGTTGAAATGAACAGATTATAATAGAAGCTTGTTTTATGTCATCTGCCACTGAGGGGATTAAGTTTCCATACTGATGACCTCCACGAAGTGCCTTTTACCACCTTCAGCAGCCTTAATTGAAACCAATTCCACTGTGGTGCTACTCACTGCTGCAAATTGGTTCCACTTAGGAGCACCGACAATGGTACCAAGGTGTTAACTGGGATAAATATGATTATTTTCCTCTACAAGACAAGTTGCCGGTGGAGTGAAATAACAGACCAAAACTGGAAAATGACACTGTATCAACTATCAGGGAGTTTTTTAAATTACAGTGACAGCTCAGCCACCTGCTGCAGCACTTCCATCACCCACATACCTTCATCCGCACGCCTGACTCACGACCTTCATTTGAATTCCAGCTCACGGCGCGATTCATAGCCGAGCGCCTTTAAGTATCAGTCCGGCGCGGGCAGACTGGAGTTGTTTTTGTGCTCGGTGACAAAGCACTCCCGGGCCCACCTCCTCTATTTCACCGCTGCATGCTTCAGTGGTGCAGTTAGAGGTGATAAATGATTTATTTTCCTCAGTGTTCACCACAGTTGCTCAACTTTGCCCGAGCTGTTTCCACTCATAACACTGTATGATTTATGTGGGAGCATTCAATTCTCTTAACTTTGGGCTTTTCTTTAATGTCTGCCGTGTGGACCAGAGTGGATGATACAAAATGAATCCACGGGTCCGGCTGCACAAAACAAGGCAACAGTGAACGCACCGTTCCTCATGAATAATGCAGCCAATCTGACGAGTGCTGCACGTTGATTTCACATGGAACTGCACCGCATCCCTCAGGACAATCAGTGTGATTATTATGGTATTAGGTTGCCATGGAGAAGCACGTTCGTTTCACGACATTTCAACAAAATTGGATCAGCAGAGGCGGACTGCGTCCTTATGACAAATCAACAAATGAGCAGGCAAAAAAAACTGAAATACCTCACTGGGGATGATTAGTGTAATTTAATGGTGGAACAGTGAGGTGACGTGCTCACAAGATTTTGCTTCCACTGATTTTTTCCCAAACCCATCAACTGAACCTAAAGAGGTACTACACACTTAAACGTGATTTCTGAGCTGTAAATTAAATGATATGGCAGCACTGTGATGAAGCACATCAGTGTTAATATTGACATGTCTCGCCAAGTTTAGAAAAATCTGCATTTCATGGGTTGAAAATCTAATTTTGCTGTTTGTTTTAAAGGGATAGTTCACCCAAAACTGAAAATTCAGTCAGTATCTAGCTCACCCTCATGCCGATTGAAGGTCAAGTTTAGTTTTTTAGTCCACAAAACACTGTTGGAGTTTCACAGGAAAACAAACTAAACATACTAAAGCCCCAGCATGGATTTTAAAAAAAACTTATTTACACCATGTTTTTAGGCTGAATCTTCACTGTAGATCCTTAGCTTGGAACCACCTTCACATGCACACGTCTGAGCTGGGTGTGCGTGGTGCGAACGGTGTGCAAACAGCATGTCGACTTTTCTTTTTTAGGAGAGTTTTCCTGTGAAACTCCAGCAGTGTTTTGCAGACTAACAAAATAAACCCAAACCTCAATCAGCCAGAGGGTAAGTAGATAATGACCGAATTTTCATTTTTGGTTGAACTATCCCTTTATCAGCCCTGAATGAGTTTTGATTTGACGGGGAACATCCAGCTTTGGATGATACAGCGTTATATGCAACTGTATGTCAGAGGAGCTTTCACACATATTTACTGATCAGACTATGAAGACAATTCATCTTCTGACATGTTGGCAGCTAATTTAATCAAAAACCAAAGGTTAGTCTGATGAATACAAAAAATACTAATGCATAATTATTTGATTTTTTTTTTTTTTTTTAATTTGTAGTACCCACCCCCAGGGGCTTTTCTAGCATCACATTATTGATGATGTTGTCGAACATTTCTTTTTGTTGTAGGCTAGATGTGAAATTGATGAGCAAAGTGAGGCAAAACTCTCGCCCAGAGGAAAATTTTGTTTCTCACAATTGTCTTTTCTTTGTCCTATGAGAAATATAATATATGAGATTCTTATTAGATCTTTTGCTGAGCTCACAGGAGTCTCAGAGGTTTCTCTTTCATGACAGTACGGAGAAACAAGACTTTAATTTGAGCACTGAGTTAAATTTAAGATCTCATTTAAGACATCCGAGTTTTCTTTTAGGTGTCACTGTTATCTCAAGAGCTGATCATCATTATTATTATTAAGATAAATTTAAGATCAGTGCAGTGAGACAAAAAAAGAACATTTTAAGTTGGCTCAAATTAGTCTCGGGCTGAGATGACACTTTTACTACGCTATTACTCAGGAGCCGAATTGAAGAAGTATGAGAAAATTGTCCAAATTTGATCTCATTTATGTTGACAAGACGCAGGCTAGACAAGAGCTTATTTTGCACTTTTCTGTGGGAGTTTTCATGTTGGAGTGCTGTCTGTACATCTCTGTCAACTAGACCCCCCACAAACTTTGTGCTTTGGGGTTCAGACTTTGTCCTGTGTGCACAGAAAGCCTGATTAACCTATAATTAGATTTTTCATGAAGGGGTGGCTTCGAGTCTTTGGCTTATTTGCCACACGGTTCATGAGATTGATTTGAGAGAGATGGCACCCTGTATGTAATCAAAATGTAAAATGATCTAGATTTCAGCTTTGAGGTACAGTTAAATGTTGCATAGGCAAAATCAGGAATCACAATAGATTGGGAATCACAAAAAAAGTGTGTTGAAGGAAGATTTTCGCTCGCCGTAGTGTGCCGGCTATGGGCAAGTCTCCAAAAGCTGTTATGGCGCTTGGTCGTGCAAGTTTCAGAGTGACAGAGACACAGAGCATCCCTGTAACCATAGTAACTTACTCTTACTCGACACCCTCTGCGCTCATTGCGATTGGAGAGGGAGAAACGCTGTGCTGAAGAGCCGCTAACTCTGAGCAGCATGCAGGGGGATTAATTACAGAATAACAGATTTGTGTACAGAATATTTCTCACTTTCCAGCTGATGATCTAAAAACTCGCTGCTGCTGTTCTGTCCGCTCATCTGTGCGCTGTCAACGTCTCTTTGCGTGGCAACATTATCAGAACTGCATGAGAAAATGGGAGCTCCAATGGGAACTCAGATCTTCGCTACATCACACTGAATCTTGCTCTTGGGATGTGTACAGACATTATGTATGACTGTAATACCTGGCTTAGACATTACCACTTTATTACCATCACACCTGGTAGTGGGGAGACAAAAAGTCTTGTTGTCCGCCTTATTCCGGCGCCAGTGCAGGAGTCCACCGTTTGGGACTAATTTACAGAGAAAGTTAGATTAAATAAAGAATTTAAAAGCCCTCTAAGGTGGTCAGCTCACCTCACTGAGCAACTCCAGCTTTAGTTGTAAGTTCACATTAAAAGTAAAGAAGCGGTGAGTAAATCTTTCATGTTTTCTAAAAATGAAGAAGAAGTTTTGAGAACTGGATTCTAGATTCCTGGGAGAAAAAATCTAAAACATGCAGACTGAAGCTGATGACCTTCTGCTTTACTAATGGTGAAAACAAACAAACTTTACTTTGTCTTTGGATAACATCGAGAACAGCAGAGCTTGTTAAAAATTAACTTTTTCTGTTGTTGTTGTTTGGCTTTTGGATGTTGTGCTGCGTTCTCTGGAGTGAGCTCATGCACTGGTCTAAACCTTCGACTGGGCACGTTTCAGGGCCATTTTGTGGGCAGAATTTATGTCATGACCCAAGTGACATAAAGTCAAGCAAAAACTTGTATTATAAATGACAGATGAATAATCAAACACATTTAATTGGCCCATTTTGTACTAAAGAGTTCGATTAATCGTACTGGAAAACATTATGCACCAAGTTGAATGAATGTGATTTACTATCATGCTGACCTTTATTTCACTCAAATTAACTTGGATCCTTTACAATTGTCTCCAATATCATTAATGAATGATAAAACTTGTGGGTGTGGAGCATGAACTTTTTTCAGCGTCTGGAGGGGGGCATGCCAGAAAGAGTTTGAGAAGCACTGTTATTTTTTAATGTGCCATCGATGTCAGGTGACATAATATGCAAGAGTCATTTGGAGGAAGTGGGGTGATCAGTGTGCCAAACAAACTCAGGACTTTCTTTCAGGAGACTGAGGTTTGTGTAAGTTATACAACATTATGTTACTTACTTATTTACGTAATTTACAGTATGTATCTTAGGTTACGTACGTGAACTTTTCCTAAACCTATCCATGTAGTTTTTGTGCCTTTATTTTGAAAGTCTACCCAGACATTGCATATTTATTAGTGCTAACTTGACCACGGAGTATCTGCTCTGTCTTTTATGGATGCACCTGAATCTGATACTGATCTCATACAGGCGGCTTTATGAGACGTTCATAGAAAGACATTTTAACACGTAGTCGCAGATTGTGTACGTTCGGAGTTACAACATGTACATTACGTGCATCATGTGACGTCACTGAAGTGACTAACAAGACGAAAGTCACATGATGCACGTAGAATTATGTACCTTAGAACTATTAATAAGGTTTTGGTTTCACATGGGACATGAGCCCCGGTCTCCTGGATGAAAGTCCTGTGTTTGTTTCAGCCATCCAACCACCTCCTCCATGTACAGACTTTTCCTCTGTTTATACTCGGTCAACAGCCCGGAGCGTCTCATACAGCTGCAGACAGATTTATACTGAAGTTATCTGAAAGCCTGGTGTGTCTCTTTCAGCTGTTAACGGGTACTGTGGGCATCTGGATCATGGAATTAATTACATTACTCTGGAAAGAACAAAAAATTTGATGGAGGGGCAGTCATTTAGCTCAGTTGGTAGAGCACCCACCCCATGTATGGAGGTGACGGTCTAAAACTAAAAAGAGATAGATGTAAATTACAGTGTGAGTATGTGAAAATGTAATCATTTTGATGCTTTGTAGGCACAACAATTGCATCACCAATCAATATTAGGTTAGAAAATGAAACGTTTTTTCCCAATTTAACATAACTTCCGGTATTCTGATTTTCTATCCCAGTGGTTCTCAACCTTTTTGAGTCACGACCCGCAAAGAAAATAAGGTTTATGTTCGCGACTCTCTCCTCCAAATGCACTCAATAAAATCTATTCTAAAGCAAACTATATCACTGGCATAAGCAAACTGATGTAATATTGAAACCATATGCCTTTATTTCCCATAATGCTCGCTGGATTGAGTAGCTTGTTAAATTTGATAATTCATGTTACAAAATGCATGTTCAGATCACGGTGGTGTATGTTCGTAAATGTCAATTGTGTTTTAAACAGATTGAGGAGGCTGTTACATTTCTTATTGTTTCTTTAGCTGTATTTTGCACTTTTTAAGTATGTTTCCCTGATGTTAAATATCTTTAAGGTGCAGACTTTCTTTCCAAAAAAATCACAAAGTATTAATTTTAAAATGATTTTGTGGATTTAATAATGATTTTATTGTTCTGTTTTATTGCTATGATCTGAACAGCATCCATAGCAACGGTCTGTTCATCATAGCAACGGTCTGTTCATCATAGCAACGGTCTGTTGTACATGGCAAAGGTCTGCCTGACAGAAATAACAGACCTTCCAATGCTGTAACTGACTGATCAGAATTGAGTATTTAACAAAGCCATGTAATAAGTTGTTTTATTTTATTCTCCAAAGCCATCAGGCGACCCCCAGAAATTATCTCGCGACTCCCTTGAGGCTACAACCCCCAGGTTGAGAAACACTGTTCTATCCAAATACAGATACAGTATATACACAACGTCTCTGTGCACCTCCTCCGTCTTCTAGTCTGGAGTCTATTAAACTGGTGTGTAGCTGAGCTGAAGCAGCGGTTACCTCAGTGTGCTGCTGCTCCATGTCAGCAGACATCCTGCTGTAACTTTCATCTTCCTGCTCGGGGACACCAGTTCACACATACAGATCTGATGCAGCATGTCGCCAGCTCCTCGTGTCATTTTTGTTTTTTGTGTTTTTCCTGAACTGCCCAAATCTTGTTTCTGTCAGCGCTGATGTTCTCTTGGGCGGCGCGAGAAGTCGTCCCTCTCCTCATTATGCATGACCTCCTCCCTGTTTGTCTGCACCTGTCCTTGCATCCTGCCCTCCGCTGTCTGTCACACAGCATAATCATATTCACACAGTGGAAATCACATTACATATTAACCGCCACTGTGGAAGGGTTCAGGGCAGCGGCTGGACAAGCCTAATGAATGCCTAACCATCAAAATGACAGTAATAATGACATGAAAGGAGTGTCCCAAAATATCCCCAGCTCTGCTCCACCCGGTCTCCTTCCCCTCCCGCTCCTCTGGGCGGCAGGTAGCACACACTCATCTGTCACACTGTTACCTCTGTCCCACATCCACAGTCAAACACAATCACAACACTGTCACTGCACTCGTAGAAATAAGGGTTCTTCCTGAAAGGCTGAGGTTCTACCCAGAATCATTTGCTTCTGAAGAACCCTTTTTTTTGAGGAAAGGGTTCATCATGGATTCTCTGTGAGAGTGAGTGTTCCACTGACAACCTTTTTCATCCTAATAACCATTTTTGGAAAAAAAAAAAAAAGTTCTTCAAGAATTATTGAAGAACTCTTTCATGAAGGGCGTGTCAAGGGTTCTTTGTACATGGCATTCTTGGTAAAACCCCCAGGTGGGTTCTAGATTAAACCCTTGGACTATATAAAGAACCCTTATATGTATTTAATATACCTTCTATGGTTGAAGCAAGTTGTTTACCCCCATCCCCTCCTCCCCAGACTCGAGGAAGCTCAGGCAGGCTGCAGGAACACTGCAGGAGCACAAGACGAGAAGAACATCGCAACGTGAAGTTAAGCCTGTTATCCTGAAAACAAAAGCCGACTGCCGTCACGGCTCAGGCTGTGACTCCAGTGTTTCCCCTGTGTCTCCTCCTCCTCTGTGCATGTGTGGGTGGGTGTGTTGTGGGTGCAGCTACTTCATCTGGCACCTGGTGAAACTCTACACCTGCTCGCAATCACCTCATCAACACTCTGCTCAAGAAGCCGGCTCTCCAGCCATTCAGCAGCAGATTGCTCAGCCAGCACCGTGGTACACTATCGGCCGCTCAGTATTACTTTGTATGACTTGAGAGATTCTTGTGTTTTTTTCCTCGAGCTACTTTTTTCTGAGGTCGTTTTCTCCTGTACCCCAGGATTCCGGTGCCAGTGCCTCAAGATCAAGCCATCTACAAACGCCACTCCAGCTCATTCCTCCACCCATTCACTCTGCTCATCTGCCTGCCTGTTCCCTGTCTTCACCAGTGCCCCTCACCCCTCACCCTTGGTTGTCACAATAAATCCCCCTTAGCTTTTGCAACTACCTGCTGTGTCTGCTCTAGATCCTAAACCACCACCTTCAACAACTACTCTGAAAATACAGAGTTCATGACTGCCTGCCAGACTCTATTAACGTATTGTTCAATTTAACAATTATACACTTTTAAACTTACAAACAGACACTAACTAATTTGGCAAACATTTGGCATTAATTTATACTCTAATTAAAGTGAAACGGGCAAACAATAACACAATTTATGGACCGGAATGAAAATCTTATAGAACATAGACATGTTTCCTTGATCTTTGATGGCATATTATGGTAATTTTATGATTTATTATTGTAAATATATTACAGATTTCTCCTTTAAGGTTAGGAAAATGCGGCTGTCATGGTTTAAAGAGACCAGTGTTGACTAGTGGTACAAGACAGGGTGTGAGGCACGCGACCTCTGTCAAAGTCGCACGTTTGGTGACCCAACCATCCACCCCACCTCCTCCCTGGGGATGTTTTGCAGTGGTACAACATCGCACAACTTCTGCCCTTTGCTGCTTAGGGAGGATGAGAGGTGCTGTCATTTTACTGGTGTAAACCGTATGTCATTTATGGTGTTTGTCAAGCATTTTTTCCAACCTGGCTTCACCAGAAAGTGTCATTTCTTGAACATGAAAATTGTTAAATCCAATGATGTTGTGCAAAACATTAATCATTGACATCTTCAAGCCAAAGTTACTGGATATCGGTCTTCAAACACCCATATTAGCTGAAATCAAAGTGTCACTACAGTGCAGATCAATTAAGTCAAAAGGTCTGCGGTGTGTGCTGAGCTGATGAGCAGAGGGAAGGCTCAAGCCTGATGGGGTCAACGTGATAACTAAAGCAAAGCTCACATCACCCAGACGATCCAAAGCCTGGTGAATATTCATTAAATCCTCTACAATAAGAGAGAATTTAATCTGCCAATTTAATTATGAGGCCGGCGCACAGGAAGGCTTTGGTCTAGATTCTGTTTCCCCGGGAGATTCACCCTCCATCCCCGACTCCCACGATGAGAACGAGACGGAGAGAAAGAAGCAGCCATTTGACCAGCAATGAAGGGAGACCTGGCCTTGCGGCGCAGACCAGAGAAGGAATAATGAGTGAAGGATGAGAAGAGAAAGAATACAGCTATACGGCAGCGTGGCCATTACTCCTCTGCATGGCCTATTATACCGAGAAAACAAGCAATATCCCCACACCACAAATTAGGACACCAGAGAAACGGGGAGTTATTGAGGATGGGAAATGATATTCCTGAGCAGGATGCGGTGTCAGTAATAGCTCTCAAATAGACTTTTCACAACATGGTGCACCAGCTCTTCTTGGCTTCTTCCTCCATAATGTGGAGTTAGTGAGTCTACAACAGGGAGGCGAGGCTGGCTCTGAAGAAGACCAAGAGGGGGCTGGAGTAAAGAGTTGTCTCTGATTTGAGAATATGTAAACACGTGTAGCAAACAAGTTATGCAGCTGTAGTTTATCAGTTTAACTGTACTCAAAATTTAGAATATTTTCACCACTTTACCTTGCCACCCGACAGCCTTTTCCAATGGGAAATTGATGTCATACGAGCAAAACATCACTCTCTCCAAAGCTACCAGACACCATTGCAAAATCCATCATTTTACCTTGCAGAACACAGGAATTGCTGAGCTGCTGCTGTCTTATTCTGTTAGTTTGTTTGTGTTATTGTGTGACTTTGGTGTTTTAAAGGTTTAGTTTGAATTCACCAAACAAACTAACTGGCAGCAGCAGACAAGCAACTCCTGTGTCCTGCACGGTAAAATTACTGTTTTTGCTTCTATAAGGGTGATTTCCTGTCAGTGAAGGCTGTCTAATGAGAAGACAATGAAAATATTTTACATATAGCATACATTTAAACTGATATTTAATTTTTTAGGTGGCTAAAACAAACAAATGTTTTGCTGCTGACCCTGTCCACAGCATTTCATTGCTTTGCTTCCATGATGGGCCCAAGGGCTCGGACACCAGGTAAGTCAGAGCCTCTGCATGAAGTCACTGTTACTAACTTTTTGTCATTTTTTGTCTCATTGTCAAAGGGCTTAATCTTCATGTCAATAGCAGAGTCCCAAAAGTCCTACTGAAAGACTGAACCATCATGGTGCATTTTAACAAACCCTGCATTCCACAAAATATACTTTTTCTTTTAACTTTCAGCATGCTTGTGGCTGCCCTTACAATCCAACATCCAGGTCCAGATTCACAGCTACAGCTTCAAAAGCTTAACCCACCACATCCAGCCAGGCCAGAGCAGCTGCAGCTGAGCTCACAGCCAGTGGCTGTTATTGTCAGAGCCTGGTGGTTTGAGTAATGAGCAATAAATGCATAATGTAAAGTGTCACGTTATCTCTTCTTCCTGTGGTATCTGTAGAGTGTTTCATTAAACTGGTAGTTTATCATAACTGATCTGGACCAACAGACTAACTGCTCCTGTGGATGCAAAACTATTGTGAGGAAATTCAAACTCCAGCTCTGATGCCTCTTGGATGCATGACTACTGAGCTTTTCTGGAATTGGATGCATCCCAGACAAAAGAAGTGACAAAGCATAAATGAGGTCTCCGAGGCAGAATACAGACACTTTGACCCATCAAAGTCTGTCCCAGCATCACATCACTTCATCTAGTCCTTAGTAATGTACAGAATTAATTTTAAAAAAGTAAAATCAAATGAAGGACTTTGAAAGACTACATGGAGCAAGATTTCTTCAGACTTTCATGTGCTGAATTTTTTATGCTCACACCTACACTGCAGAACTGGAGTTCAAACCCTTTAAACAACTCTACTGCCAGTGGGCCAGTTTGAGTACAAACTCATGCTGAGCAGCCAAAACTTTGCTCAAACCAAAAGAACTTTGTTAAACTCTAGTGGAGATCCCAAAGTTTTCAAATGTGTCAGGCTGAGTTTTTTGGCAATGTGCATAAAATGATGGTGTAGCCGTAAAAACCAAAGCATTCTCATCTCAGCTGGTCACATACCAGCAGTTTGTCACTGCCCCTCAGCTTTGATTGTCACAGCCAAAAAGCCTCGATAACACATAATGCTGTGAAATGGTTTGGTTAGATTTAGGCACAAAAAACTATTTGAAGGGTTTACACTCTTGCCGGTTGATTCCCTCAGTACGCAATCTGTACCGGTTTGATCTGTACTCCGCACAGCTGCAAGCCCACCAGCAGCGTTTCAGAAGCATTTCAGCAGCGGAGCGTTTGCCCACTGATTATATTTACTTTTTTTGTTGATTAGGTCCTCTTCTTCATCTTTGTGCTTCTACCAAGATAAGCAGTTCCATGGTTAAATAATTTGTCCGTCTTTATGATCATGAGTCTGCACGGGTCTTTTATTTTGAAAAATTAATCGCATTCTCCCTGCTTTTTCTGTGTCTGACTTCTTGCCCGTGCGATCTGCTCTGTGCTAATTGACGTGGCATCTGTCAAAAATAGACTTGTGCATATTTGAAGCAGAGCGGAGCGGAGAGCCGCTTCTGGGATGTGCCGAGTCAGTGCTGGTGGAATTTAGCCATTAGAAATAAGGGTTCCAAAAGGGCCCAGAGCAAACCCAGAGCCATTTGTGTGTACCATTAAGAACCATTTTCATCCAAAGAACCAAGGGTTCAAGGGTGCCAAGGGTTCTTTTTATCATAATATAAAAAAGGGCTCTTGGTAGAACCTCCTTGGTGGGCTCTAGATAAAACTATGTTACTGTGTAACTGAACGTAACAACTAACTTACCAACAACTATATGTAATAAGTGTATATATAGTTACAGAGTAACCGCGTATAGTTACAGAGTAACTACAGAACATCAGCACGCTGAATCTAAAGCATTATCGAATTTGGATAATGTTTTGGTTTCATGTGGGGCACAAACACGATCTCCTGAAAGTCTGAAAGTTTGTTTGAGTCATCTATCCACCCCTCTTCCCCCATGTGAGGACTTTCTCCATCTTTATGCTACGTCAACAGTGTGGTGCGTCACTCTCAGCCACACATGTGTTCAGACCATGTCTGTATGAGTCGCCAGGGGCGGTGACAAATCGTCAATATGTGACCAAACCATAAAAACAGGTCAGTCTAGCATGTTTTTTTGTTAAAATATTTCCCAACACAAATTTTCACCTCAAGACCAAACTTATCTTTCAACTGCGTGGGGCTGAAATTCTTTCCCCCCCTCTCTTCTTCTTGTGTTTGAACTCAGCTGCAATTTATCTGGAATGTGTCTGTCATATTCAGCCTCCAGTGCACATCCAGGCTTCCTGTGCTTTGAGACAGCTCTGTGATTACACTGGACAGGCAATACTCTGCGTGTGCCGAGCTGTTGATTGTGAGAGGCGAGAAGAAGAGATTTGTAGCAGAGGTGATTTACTTCACTTGTCTGTCTCTGTGGAGTTCTGTGGAAGTTGTTCTTTTCGCTCGCTCATCCTGATCTATGTGCTCTGCTGGAGCCCAATCAGTAATTTTAATCAAGGGCCCTATACAGCAAAACACAAGCATTATATTGTATACACACAGTCATTACACCTACAGCTGGGGGGTTTATGCCACTGTGAAGATGAATGCTCATTACGAAACAGGAAACTGCTGGAAAATGGAAACAACTTTGTTCTTCTTGTAGTTTTACCACTAGTGTGACAAAATACGTAAAGTTTGGCCTGACGCTGGCGCCAGAGGAAAGTTGCATCAGCTACATTTATTTATAGAGCAGATTTAAAAACAACACTTTCCCCAGCTCTTCTGCCTAAACACCACTGTCTACATTTCATTTAATTCCACTGCATTGTACTGAAAAGCATTACTAGAGCTGCGCTGATTAATCAATTATTAATCGATTCTGAAAAAATTCTCTGATTCCGGCTTCTTGAATGTGAATATTTTCTGGTTTCTTCACTCATGTATGACAGTTAACTGTATATCTTTGGGTTGTGGACAAAGGGAACGTCATCTTGAGCTGTGAGAAGTACTGCTCGGCATTTTTCACCATTTTCTGACATTTATAGACTAAACAACTAATCGATCAATCAAGAAAATAACTGACAGATTAATTTACGATGTTAAGGCAATTGCTCTGGACAAAATGGACATCTGCAGGGCAGCTAAGAATTCACAGTGTTTTAGTTGCCACTTTACTTTTTTATTCTGCTTTTCTATTTTACTTTGACTGTTGTAACATTTGGCACTTTGTGTTGTACAAATAAAATAAACCAGCAGCCTGATGACAGTAGATTGAATTGAAACACTTGTTTGTTGTACAGCCATTTAGGGAATACCAGGTGTTTTTACCATCTTGCTTTTCTAAAAAACTGCCTTTCCATTTCCCCAAGTGTCCTACTACTTGTCTTCTATGTCTAAAATCATTATTACCTTAAACACGGGGTTTGAGGGTTACTTTAAAAATGTATTCTAAAAAAATTACTAATTACCTAACATGTAGTCAGTAACCTATTCAAGTATCACAGTAAGTAAAGTAAGGCAATTTGATCACTTTCAGTAACTTTTTGATTATTCCAATACAAAAGCTTTATGCTCATTGTATAGTTTATTAGTTGTTTGTTGAGTTATTCCTTCCTTTGTTATGCTTTAATGCATGTTTAGGTACTTTGTTATCCCCGCTGATTATGCAAACGCTTCTGTGCGTGAGTGTGTGAGTGTGTGCATGTGTGTGTGATCAGCAAACCTGCATCTTATCCAAAGCTAATCTTGCATACTACTGGACCGATATTTTTGTTTGTTTGTTCATATTTATGACTGTATGCTGAAGGACCACTGTGATTCAGAAGTTTTGAAAAAGCTTGAAAAACGTTTTTTACCTTACGCCTCCCTGCGGGCGACAGCTGTGGCCAGAGGCATCATGTTTTCAGGTCATCACATTTTTGTGAACTTGATATCTCAAAAACACCCAGAGGGAATTTTTCCAAACTTTGTACAAATGACCACTTGGACTCAGGGATGAACTTATTAGAAAATAAAAACTTGAATTACAAAAAAAGGATGAATTTATTAGATTTTGGAAGTGAAAGGTCTAAGGCCAAGGTCACTGTAATCTCACTAAACACATTTTTGGTCAGTTTAATGTCGACATTGACACTGACAGCTAACTTCTCATTTTTCTTACCTAGTCAAGAACTGCTTCAGTTTGAAATCTTGTTTCAGCTCAGGACAACATATGTTGGAGTCATGGTAATGTTGACAGAACTCTCTGGCAGAACTCTGCTGGTTCCATCTGGCAGTTGTGGTGGCATTGCAGTAGGTGCTTCACCATCTGTTGCCTGGTAGGGACCTGCGCTCTACTGAATGGCCGCTTCTAGTTAATGATAAAATGGTGTTCAACCCTGAAAAAAACAATCACCACCATAGAGAAAAAAACGCTAGTTTGGCTTAAACAGTCAACATTCAACATTCAAAAGCTGAGGACCGTCAAAATGTAACACCTAATCTGCCCTCTGCCTGTGTAAGAGGTTCGAGCATTGAGAGATGCACAACGTGTCTATTTCAGCTCATTTTAAGTCTTTACCAAATCTAAGCAGGGCAGCAGAGGAGCTAACGAGAAAAAAGGAGTTCAGATCCCGGGACGCTAATGCTTCAAACTCTGAGCAAGTCAGCATGAAACTGCATCACTGCCCTTGTGTCTCCACGCTGCCATCTCATGATGTACTCGCATGCTGAAGGTGCTCAGTTGTGGAGGAAGATTTCGACAACCTCCAGTCCAGCCAAATATAAAGATCTGATCCAGGGTTACTCACACTGTTGCATAAATAGAGCAACTCTGAGTTATGTAGGCCTACTGGAGGAAATTAATGTCTCTGCCCAGGACAAGCTCTGGTCCCCCAGGTCTCCCTCCACAGTGGAAAAGACCCGAAATAATTCAAAGAAACCACATCAGATGTACAGTTGTTAGGATTTCACACTCAGAGTCCAGATTAAAGCAGGTAACAGAATGACCTGCTGTGTCTGCAGGGATTACACAGGTGAATCTCTCCCTACTGTTGTTTTTACTCAATTTTAACAGCAGGAGCTGGATTTTGTTGCCAGCAGCTGCAAACAAACGCACTTAAAGGATATCATGTGAGGCAGCAGAGAGATGAACAACCGATCATTTCTGTCTCTTCTCCATCCAGCATCCAGTTCATCCCCCTTTGTTGTTGGTTTCTGCTGTTTGGTGAATGTGTGATGCACTCCTGCGGAAAAAAACAACAACAGCAGCAGCTTGCAGTGTAGAAATATTAAGGGTCTACGATTTGATTTGGATTGTGAGGCAATGAGGCAGAACCATCACATTCACCCTGTGGGCTGTGCAGCCAGGAAATGGAGGATTTTAATCAAATGCATTGAAACTGTTTTTTATGGCCTCTGGTCAGTGAAGAACAAATATTTAGAGAACTGAAAAAACAACCAACTTCCAGTATGGAATATCAGTCTTCTGCACTCAGCGTCAAGTTGTTCCTTTCATTAATAAGACTTAAAAGTATGAACTTTGTTTAGGTATATTTTACGTTTATTTACATTTTTTGTTGTTTTGATCAATGATCCTCCACATGAAAATAGTAATAATTCAGTCAAATTCAGTCTCAGTGGCAAAAGAGTTCTTTTCCAGCAAGATTTCTCACATGATTAACACGTCAGTGTCTTAAGTTTTTTTTTTTTTCATGTGTCATTTCACAGCATGTAGTCTGTACTGACTTTCACAGAGGCAACATGACATTTTACACACAAATGTCAGGTGACATAGCTTAAAGAGCAACAAAGTCAAGTATGAAGGAGGTTAAAGTCATCGTTGAGTTATTTTATTAGTATGTCAGTTAAAGGAGCAGTATGCATCCAAAAATAGTACAGCAGTCTAAATAGCAGGTTGTTAAATGGATTTAATGTGCAGCCAATGGTTGAAGCGAGTTGTTTCCCCCTGCCTCCTCCTCCCTAGTCTCAAGGAAGCCAAGGCAGGCAGCAGGAACCTGAATGCTGAAGAACTCTTTCATGAAGAGCTTGTCAAGGGTTCTTTGTACATGGCATTCTTAGTAGAACCCCCAGGTGTGTTCTAGATTAAACCCTTGGACTATATAAAGTTTCTCAGTAGAACCCTTATATGTATTTAATATAGCATCTATGGTTCAAGCAAGTTGTTTCCCCCTGGCTCCTCCTCCCCAGACTTGAGGAAGCTCAGGCAGGTTGCAGGAGCACAAGTGCAACATTATAATATATTTGACAATAACAAGCGATGAGTCCGACACTGTAAGTTGACCAGCTGTTTGTAACTGTCAGTGTAAAGTCTTACTCCAAATTTCAGAGAACACCAGTTGATGTATAAAGAGTGACAAAGTCGGATATGGAGGAGGTCATGGTGGATGGATGGGTCAAACAAACACAGGACTTTGACTCAGCAGACCACAGTTTGTGCCCCATGTGAAATCAAAAGTCAACAATGGCTTATTTTAACTTTAGTACATAAGCTAACTTACGTAACTAACAGACTTTCTTTAACCTAAACCACAGTCTTCCTCCTAAATCTGTTTAAACCAGTTTAAGAAGCACACTGAATGCTGTGATTTGATCCCAGGGGTTTATGTTAACACTTGGTATTAACAACCGTATTGTTGAAAAGAAAAGTTGTGCTGTGCTGAAAACACTCCTTCACAGGCGAAAAAACTGACATAATGTAAGGAGCTGTCAGCTCTGTATCAGTAAATACTGGCCACAAAAACAACCTCTAGCCAATCAAAATGACATTTCAAAATGTCCAACTTCAGAATTCAATCAGCCTTTATGTCGGAAAAACAAATGTTTTGAGCCACAACAAAAATGGAACCTTTTATTTTTATCTACCTGTAATAGGTTTACTCCTTTGAGATGGTGAGAAGTTAATGAAAGTGTGAAACTTCCCATTTTTGTTTTGTATTTGACCATTTGTTCTTTGTCAGCGAAAACAACAATGACCCACACAGAACATGATTCACAGATGTAAGGTGATGTTGGGCAGTATTTTCACTTCAAGTCACAGCACTTTATTTGTCTCTTAAAGGGCAATTTGAGGCAAGAGAGTACAAACAGAAGTACCCACACAGTTCATTTACACACATAAAAACAATGTAAAAATACAAATATGAAGGAGTTAAAATGCACAAGGATTAACGGCTGTATATTATTGAGTCTCAGGTGAATAAGCTGAGTTGGGTTTACCCACAACTGCACCCCTGCCAACACCACAAGTACAAGAACATTTATGAGTCTACACACAAGGTGAACTTCCCTCTATTTGTTTTACACACAGACGATCTGATGAACATTCCTGATGACAGCAGGTCTCATGTCCACATGTGTCCTGGTCAGAGTTGTCAATGATCTTAAAATTGGCTCAGACAATCATAACATTCCTGTTCTGTCTAGGCCTTAAAGGCACTGTTCTAAACTGGTTATCTTCATATCGCACAGGAAGATTGTTCTCTGTCTATCGCTAATTATGAATCTGATAAGGTTGGCATTCCATACGGAGTCCCTCAGGGATCGTTCTAGATCCTTTGTTGTTTAATCTGTATATGGTTCCACATGGGTCCATAGTAGGCAATCTAATATTTCATATCATAATATCAAATTCTGTCTTATTGTGATCTAATGTGCTTTAGTATTATTATTATGCCAAGGTCTCCTTGTGTATTTTTACTGTGGATCTGAATCTAGAACCACAGTACTTACACAACTTTTGTACAAGCAATCTTACGGTTCCCCCCTGTGTGTTTACCAGTGGCGGTTTTGTCTCGATCTTGAAGAGTCATATCGGTGTTCCGCAGCCTTCAGTATGTGGATCCAAATCCAAAATCCCACAGTCTGCGGAGGCTATGATACCTGTGTTCCTGTGCTCTTTGCAGACTCTAGTAAACATCTGTTACACTGCCATGAGTGCACATTTCCAGGATAATCAGAGGCAGGTTTTCTCCCTTGTGGGGTTTCAGCTGCTGTCTCAGACCCAATTTCCCCTCTTCCTTTTCGTGTTTAGAGCACTTAGCATGTTTTCCCAGTACATCACTATCTCTGTCAGTGTATTCCAGTCTGTATTGATGTCTCCAGTTCGGCTGTGTTGCAAACTAAAAAATTATTTTATTATAAGTTGTCCTTGTTCAGTGGTGTTGGCCATTTTCCAGTCCAAACAGAGGGTGAAGACAAGTTCAAACTATGAAAAGTAGTTTAACATCGTCTTAAACAAAACTGCACAGGTCAAGGTTTTTCGCCACAAAAGAAAAGACCCTCCTTATTTTGTCTAATATAACTTTATGCAGGTTGCTTCTTCTGGGAAGCCGAATCATCTAATTGCTGTTTCAGCAAATATGTTTTTCATTAATGTGACATGAGATTAAATGTACTCCTCTGTCTGTATTCAGAAAATTGGGGTGGTTTCCATTTGTCTAAATCCTTTAAAGCCCAGAGTTGCTCACAACCACAATTTCTGAGTCCCTACATAATCTCACAGTTCCTGTTCTGTTACTGCTGCTGCATTTAAACGGCTCCAGAAGCCAAAACCTGGAGGTTTCATCTCGTTTAGCAGGTTTGTCACGTTTGATCTGGTGAAGTCAGATCCTGTCAATCACACAAACCAGTCATGGCATTATTGTTCCGGTGACAATAAAAACAGACTTCCACTGAGAAACTAATGATGTAATGGTGGGAAAAAACTCTTACATATCAAAAACAAAACTATTTACAAAGGCATACATTTTGAGTTATTTTCTCCAGCAGGAAAGTGGGGACTGTTTAGTGTTTCATGTGTAGCAGTAATATATCTTCTGAGAACAGATAGATTCTGTTATTTCTGCTGATTTCACCTTTGGAAAAATGAATTTTGTCCCTTAAATCAAATCAGTAAAGCCTCTACACACCTGAGGTCCACCTACGCAGGTGGTTTTCACTTATTTTTTCATGACTGTGTGGGAGAGTACAGACTGTCTCCCTTCTTTTCTCCTTGTCCTTTATCCCACAGTTAGTCAGTTAGCTAGTTTAGTTTTATTTATTTTCAATCATGTTGGACCTGAGACGATTCATACCTTTATACATAGTTTTTAAATATTAAGAGCAGTTTGTCCTTTCTTTTTATTTTTTTATTTCACCAGCTCAGTGTGAAATCTGACTTTTATGTAAAATGTGGAGGAAGTCCAAAATGTTTTTGCTAATCTAATAGGTGGACATGCTGACACCAATATAGAGGCCTGTTTGGGAACCAGTATGATCAAAGGGGACATAGTTTTTTGAGCATATGTTTGCATAATTTTGGCAAATTTGCAGAATTAAAAATATGCCATTAGCACTTCATGTTTGCAGTGTATCCATGGACGTCTGCAGACAACCACAGCAGACTCAGACTGTCTGAGGGGCAGGGGCAAAAAAGGGGACGCTGGCATACCAAAATAATGCACTTTATCACATTTTGTCCACTGGAAGGGCACCCTAGAGGAAATTTGTTTTATCTATGTTAATGGCATCGAAAAGGGCATGCTTTTTCCAACATGGGGCGCACCAGGGAGGGGCGATTTGACAAAGTATTAGTATCTTATCAAATTTAAAAAGTTTGGTATCATCCATCCCTAACCAGTGTCTGGTGATGGTTGGCTGAGACTAGCATCCCAGTAAAGATTCATGTTTGAAGCTTTATGTTACAAACAAATTTTGTCCCACACTTGTTGCTGTATCAGTACATTCGCTAAAACCACTAAACTATCCTTGTATCTGAGTTGTTATCAGGGTTAATACTAATAAATAACTTTTCAAACTAACATACAGCAATTTACAGTTACAATATAATACCATGTTACAAATTACACATGACTCCTCACCATCGACCACCTGGTGCTCTAACTAATTTTAATAGCAGTTTTCTGCACAGGTAAGCTAATTTCTTTATTTTGCATCCAAAGGGTTACCTTGCAAGGCAGCAGGATTTGCGAGATCACTGCAAATCCATCTTGCCGGGCTCCAAGCTATCCGTTTGCATCCGCACCAGAGGTGGTGCGAGCCAGTCAGCATCCTAAGAGGGACTACTGGCAGCCACGGGCGGGGTTTTAGGTGCGCTGATGGCGAGAAGCATCTATGGAAACAACTCGTCTTGAACAAACCATGGCAGCTCCTGAAGAGGTCGGCGTACATCCTGCCATAGCATCAGTTATGTCTGAACTGGAGAGTATTTCTCCATTGAAAGAAGAGCAAAAAATGGCACTGAAGACTGTTATCGATGGAAAAGATTATATTATATTATTGTCAAGCTGCACAAGTGTTTCATACATATAGATTTCTTGAAAGGGGTCAGAGCACAGAAAGCAACTTTGGAGTTCATCATTTTGCTCAGAGGCACTTGAGAGGTTTTGGATGGTGCAGGAGTATTCGTGGGCACTTACTTATCGTTAAAAGTGGGAGTGCTTGATTAATATGACAGGATTTTTTTCATTAACACTTGATTAACACCTCGAGCCTTCAATCATGACCAATAAAGCTGCTTTTTCACTCTGAAGCTCAGTTTATGTTGCGCTATTATATAAAATATTAGTTCTTCAGACGCTGCACTCAAAAGGGCAACCATTTACTGCATACTGCCATTAGAAGCTGAGTACCATTAGCTGATAATTAGCCTGATAGCCACTGTCAGTAATCAATACACACATTATTAAACCATTAATCAAACTAATAATTAGCAGCAGTCAACGTCAAACAACCTTATCATTCTTTAGCAGTTGTGTTTCTGTAGTTGTGACAAAATGTTTCAACTAAACCTCCCTGCACTCTCTGGTGGAAATATTGCACCAAAGCCCCTTTAAAAAAATATGAAATATTACCTTTTTTTTTTTTATACACATGTATGTACACATATAACTTTAGAAATGTAAATTAAAAGGCATCATATGTTGACAGTATTCTTGTCAATTCAGCATCGATATGATCCATAAAGATAAACTGTATGTCCATGGGTTGGTCGGTTGTATTTTAGTCAGAGAAGACTATGGGAATGAGAGGGGAACCATATCAAAAATTAAGATTTCTCACTTGCTGTTTGGTGGATCAGACAGATGAATGATTGTGGAACATTTTGTTATACTTTGTGATTTTGTTTTTTCTGGAGCAACAAAGATTTTGCCTCAAATCTTTTAAATAGCAAAGCTGTATGGTCAAAAAGTAGACGCAAGAACACACTTTTGCTCCCCCAAGTCTAACAGCGCAGGTGCAGCTACTCGTTTGCTCTGTTGCACAGGCGCCTTCGGGTGTAATAACCATCCGCCCTTCAGCTAAAGGCCCACGGCTGAAATATACCTGCCAGTCAACGCTGGGGACCAAGAAGCCCTTCAGTTTCTGTTGGCTGGACCTCCAGGCCATCCTGCAGCACCAGGCGGATTAGAGCCAAACCACCATATTCATAATTAAACAGCTCAGAGGTCCTCATGAATGTGTCTACCCGTTGTAAAGCCTTTACACTTATGGGCTAAATGTTGCTGCACTTGACTCGTACATGCAGAATCCACTCTGAATAAATCCAGCCTGTGTCGCTCTGCTGCAGTAAAAGTTTTTGTAGCATATAGTAAATTTAAACCAAGGACACAGCCAGGGATTTATGGAAAGGCTGAGATTATATCACCCCACTGTACGATGATAATAAGCCTCCACCAATTCATCACTACAGCTAGGAACCCTTACCTCAGCTAAAGTCTCCATTCATTTCTCCTCAATAGAAACAGTCTCACATCCCCCCCTTTTCTTCATTTCTGATTCCTCCTTGTGATAAATGAAAACTTCCCTGGCTCAGAAACAGTTTGCTTCTCTGTGGATTTGTGTGTCTTTTCAGAAGCATTTGACTGGGTTCATTCATTTGTACTGCCCCTGACGTCTCTCATTCAGCAGACACAAACAGCAAGCCACGCTGTTTGTATTCACTTAAAAAATGTGATCTGAATGCTGTTATTGGGGGCTCGTCTTCTGTTTATATTGAGTTTGGTGTGGGAGAGTGCAGCGCTCAGCGAGTGAAAGGTGAAGGCTGAGAGATGGACTTTAGAAATAACCAACCCTCAATTTTCCAATGACTGAGCACTTTCTCGCAGAACAATACGCAAACAAGATAATGTGTTGTCACATCATAGCTCAGCAGGAGGACAAATAGGAGACACGTACATTAACTGAATGTTTATTTGACAAAAGATGACAATGTCAAGGTGAGAATGTCAATAATTTGCAATGGATGAGTGAGGAAACAGAAGCGTTAAAGCCTACAACTACAACAAACAGTGTATAAATATAGAAACACAGACAAAATAGAAATAAAAATATGCACAAATGTGTATATTACAATATCACAACAGAGCACCTTAACAATGACACTAAAATTGGGTCTATAAATAAGTGTTAAAAAGGAAAGCATTACAAATATGAGTATGAAGTATATGAAGTGTACAGTATAAATGCTGCATTGATGCAGTATTATATGAAGATTTTACACAGTAAAATTGTTATTATTGCACAAGTGCACAGTGTAGTTATTGCACAGTTGGTTATTATTGCACAGTTGAGAAAAATTCATCATGAATACAAATAAATTATGGGTTATCGTTCTTGACAGGATGAGCGCTCCACCTTTTTGTGTGGCCGCCCTGAGTGCTTCTAGTTGAAAGTTTATTTATTTATTTTCAAAAACCAGCTGGTGTCATCAGTGTGGCTTTTATCAGGCAACCAATCATATCTAGGTGGGGACTTGTCACCATGGTAACCAAGCAAATGAAGGAGAGTTTGCCTTTTTTTTCCTGATGTGCTCCAGAGAGCTGAGCTCGACTCTGTCCATCCAAGACAGCAGAGAGGAAATAAATTTTTGAAGGTCTCATCTAGTGTCAATCTCTCAGTTGCTTCTAACTGAATCTCTGTGGTTTGAATTTTCTCTCCTGTTTGCATGTTCAGGTATCTGCCTTATTTTGTTTCATGTTTCTTTTCAGCTGGACAGGAGTTCTGTGAAGTACTGATTTTGCTGCTTCATAATAAAAGCTTTTAGTTAACAAAATATCAGGGGGTTTTTATCGTGAAGAATTTATAAATGAAATAAATTAAATGTGGTTAACCAGCCTTTTATAGCCACTTAAGTCACAACAAATAGATAATAAAAACCAAGGGTTGATGCTTGACTGCAACAACAGTGGCCAAGGGAATTTTCAATTTTATTGTAGAAACAAAACCCACATGCAGGCCTCTCCTGTACAAACCATGTCGTATATGCATATGAACTTATACTCCATCTTTTGACAAACAAACTCAATTGGTAGAATGTGCGCTCCATGTACTGATGCTATCAGTCCTCCGCAGCACCCTGAGTTCAGTTCCAACCTGAGGCACTGCTGCATGTCATTCCCTCTGTCTCTATCCTTTCCCTGTCTACCCTTAACTTTACTTTATGATAAAAGGCAAATAGCTCCCTTCAAAAAATTAAAAAACCTCTCACCTCCTGTGGATTTCAATGTCTTTTTTAGGTTTGTAATTTGTTCCTCTGGAGAGAAAAGTAGCTGTGATCATCTTAAATTTACTTTTTCCAAGTTACCAGTTTTTATAAAAAATCTCAAACCACTTCTTCATGTTCCAGTCAGACAAAAATGGAGCTAAATACAGTGTCTGCCTCAATCTTCAGCATCTAATGTGAACATGTGGTAACTTAGTGATGCAAGATTGTTGCAAAGTGAATTTGCATGTATCACAAGTGAATCATGGGCCAGTTTGAAGAAAAACTGCACTTCATGGTCACTGGATAAACATCAGCAGCTCCACTTTAAATGTCATCTTTACTGCCACAATCATCATCATTAGACTCTTTGGTTTGAACTTGTCATACAGGCAGTTTTTTTAAAACCCTTTCATGCTTCTGTTTTCACACTTGTCAACTGAAAACACTGCTACACTATAAAATCCCTGTGGTAATCGTGTTTTGTCTGACAACAGCACTGAATCACAGCCTTTATTCTGAAATGGTGTGTCAGATCAGATTTGCAAACACACTCCATACAACTTCAGCACAGTTGTGTTTTTGCTGCAGTTGAGGATGATCCAGAACACAGACAAGCTGCTCCACAGTGATTAAGACCTATAAAAGAGTGAATAATCAGGATGTCTCTTTGCACTTTCAAATAGCATGCATAGCACATGCCAAAAACCAGTTTTACACACAGGTGATACACCAATCATTCAGTTTAATTTCTGTGGAGTCAGGTGACCTACGTAGTCATGGTGATCTTTGACCAATTAGTTAACAGTTTGGTTAGGTTTAGATTTATGAAAAGACTGTGGTTTACATTAAAATAAGAACATTAACTTAGACCCTACTAACACAAAGTCAGCGCAGGAACATAGTTCCAACATAATTCTTGCAACATGAGACATTGCATACCAAGAGTGTTGCTGCCAGCAGATTATTTTAAATGTTGTAAATGTTTCTTTTTGGAGATATTCTGACATTTTAGCGACACTGCAGCAACGTAATGATGTTAAAATGCATGACTTTTCTGGTACTTTATATAATGACAACATCACAAATGATTCGTCACAATCATGATGCTGCAGGGACATTCTGTTTTTGTGAGGAATACGTGATGCATGTGACGAAGGTTAAGTATGTTACAAAAGTAAAAAGAAGCCAGCGTTGACTTTTGGGTTCACACGGGAAACCTGATCTCCTGGGTGAAAATCCTGCTTGTTTGACCTATCTGTCCACCCAGACCTCCTCCATACATGGACTTTGTTGCTATTTTTTTCTCCATGACATTTGCTCATATAATAACATGCCATCTCTGCACAACATACAGCCCGCTCTCACTCCTAACAAGTCAAATATAGCAGCTTGGTCAGTGCTCTGATGCTGTAGGTAACCCTGTGTCACTTCTGGAGGCGTCCTTCTAGTGTTACCCTTTAGTGCGCCATCGAAGTCAGATGATGTAGTATAAAGAGCAACAAAGTCCACATATAGATGGGTAGTTATGTACGTAACTTTCATTTGTAATCAAGGCAGCACATGAACGGAGTGATGTACCAGTTCAAACCAAAGAACTTACAGGTCTTTTTCTAGACAGCTGAGAATATGGTTTGTAAGTAATCAAATCTGTTACTATTAATTTATAGATTCCTTCATTATTTGGTATAAAGTATACTTCTTGTATGTTGCTTTACCATCCTTAGTGCTGCTTGTCTTGTTTGTCTGTCTTTGCTCTTTTACATTTTTGCTCATGTCTTATTTCATGAAGTGGTTCTTTTTTTCTCATGTCTGTACCAGCTTGTGTTGCTGCTTGCTGTGTTTTTGCCTTGTTGAACTGTGCATCGCTTTTCTGTTTGTGTTCTGCTTTCACTGTACAACTTTTCATGTTGATTTTAAGCTGCCAACTTAACATCTAGCCATGAACGACAGATGGAAACTGGACTTTTGGCTAATTCTGACTTATTTTAACCCAACCATGACCTTTTCCTAAACCTACCCCAAGTAGTTTTTATGCCTTTATTTTGAAGTCTACACAGATGTTGCATATGTGTTTTCGCATACTCGACTGTATGTCACAGTTTGAATTGTAGGGCTACTCATTAAGGTGCCGTATTTGACGAGCTGTAAGAGGAAACCAGTCGCAGTATAAGTCAGTTCAGACTAAACAGTATTATGCGATATGCGAAAAGCAAGAAAGGTGTTCTGATAACACAAAATGACTTAAGACATTGCTGTGTTATTCATGCGTAGGGCTGGGTATCAAACCATCCATGCTTCTGTGGCACTGACTGAATTGCTTCAATACTATTATGTATGGAAAAATGCCTTATCATACCCAATTTGATACCTCCAAGTTGTGGTTTACTTTTTATGTTGTAAAATTGCTTTGAGAGGAAACTAAGGAGTTGAAACAGACAATTTAAGTTTAACCACAGTTTGGTAAATAGGTTTATATTTTAATGTTGAGAGGGTAAAATGAAACTAAAGATTTTCACCAGAATTGGTAATGTGATTTTCATTTAGTTAAAACAGATTTTTATAAAAATGGTACTGACAAAAGTACTGTTCAGGAACCGGTATCAAAGTCAAGGTATTGTTACTGGTACTGGTATTGAGTATTTTTAAACGATACCCAGGATCATTCATACACCATTCAGTGACACCAGGCTGCTTTTCTACAGTGTCCTGTCAGAGGAAAGGGGCTGACATCAGGCTGAGGTCTTAATTATCTCAGGACTTCCTAAATCAACCTCTCACGTATGTCGCTGTTAGAGAAGATAAGACAAATCCGTCTTTGTCTGCCTGCTTTCCCCAAGGGGCCCGTGTTTATCTCCTCACTGCATCTCCACACAGAAGCCACTGCAGAGCGTGATTATCCTTTTCTTTTCTGCTCAGCAGTAAAGAAATGTTGCCGCTCTCTATCCCCGGCTGTACAGGCGAGGAGAGTTTGAGCTGCTCACTTCACTGCTGATTAGCATTTGTGAAAGAAAAAAAGAAGGAGAAATGCTCATATTCCTCCTTGTGGAGAGCTTGTTACTGAAGGACAACATTTCATCTTGCTTCATTTACTCTGAAGATCACAGCCCCTCTCACTTCAGAAAGGTGGGAATGTTCCACTAACTTAGCACAAGGACACAGCATGATGAAGCATGGGTTTTCCTTCTCCTCATCACAGGTGTGAGGCGACATCAAGAAGTGAGGGAAGCCTGTTTCTGAAGCACGAACGCAGCAGGACGGCACGCCAGCCTGCAGGGAAATCAAGACTGCGTAGGTGGACGATGCTGAAGGCTAGTGGACTCGAAAACGCCGAGATTTGACATGAAGAGACATGTAGCGTTGGAGATACTCAGAGTAATTGGAGCTCCTTAACAATGTGCTGAAGGAAGGATGGTTACATGAGCCTGATGGCACTGATGACACCAGCAGCACAGGGCTGCTCGTTCAAAGAACTTTCACTGCATTTCAAGTGATTTAAAGAAAGATGAATCCGATAAAAAAAACAGTGACAATTAGCTGTTAGCATACTGCCAAAACAGTTAAATAAAATATGCTAAATGACAATAAATTAAACTTCTTAACTGAATAAAATATTGACTTTTAAACTACCATTTTTTTCTTTACTCCTCCATGGACTGAAACAACATTTTAATGCTCATTAAAGCCTCTCAAAATGCTTAAGAATGTCAAAACTGTGGTGTCATCTAATAAGGAATTTTCTCAGTTCCCAAAACATCAACATCTTAATGCCTAAAAATGAAAACAGGTGGACAAATCATGTGAGGGGAAAATCTCACAAACATTGGTAAATTTCATACTACATATTAATTTGAAGAAGTAAGACCCCTGACAGGCTCAAAACGGCTTTTAAAGTCAAGAGGAAACAAAAAATACAGTCATATTGTGCACTTGTTTAACATGATATGCCAGAAAACAAAAGACCAGTTTCCTTGGATTTTTATATCAAAATCATGGAAAATTTGTTCATTTTTCTTTGTGTACAGCAAAATATGAAGGATGCTTACATAAGCTAGAACTAACCATTTCCAACCAGTCATATCATGACATCTACCTAAAGATCAATCTTCAGAGGTGAAGGGCACCAAAACTGATTACCAACAGTATGAAACGTCAGTGTGTCTTCCAAGATGTCGGAACAAAGCCTCCAAGACCGACCCGGAATACAATACTGGGGTCATTTACCAAGTTTGCTTTTGCTCTCCTGAACATCCTGATAACTTTACTTGTCGCATAGCTGAGCAATAACTGTCAGTAGGTCATTTAGCCGCACAGTTAGCGCTAAGTTAACTGATTAACCCCCAGGGTGCCAGGAGCCAAACCCAGCAAGAAAACCACCATTGTAATGAATTCCCTGTCGTCAAACCTCAGACCTTTTTGGGCGTTTAGTCTGGGTGGGACTGTGGAAACAACAACTCTGCTGTCCATTTCATGACGACTTTAAAATCTGTAACGATGGCAAAATTGAAAGGGTGTGAAAAAATGAAATAATTATGTTTTTCTTAGTTCACATGTTGGAGCTAAATCCTTAATTCAGGCCTAAAACAGCCACGTGACAAATCTGCACAGCCCCAGTTAAGCCCCTTGAAGCACGTTAGTATTTCTTTTATTTTTACATAAAGAACTATATAAATATAAATGTTAACTATATAAAGTTAAGTTAATAACCAGCCATTTCATTTTATACCAAGTGCGCACAGTTTCACAGGCAGTAAATGCACTTCTTGTTGTGGCTGGACTTTTGATATTATTGATTACATTTCTGACGTTCCTATAGTCATTTCGTCTGAAATATTATTACCAATGCACAGTTGTCTGATTGTGCACATGGAATAAATGGACTTCTTGTCTGCATGTGAACGGCATCTTTGTTATTGCTTCGTGACCAATTGCATTCATCTTATAGCTCTTCTATTGAATGTTCTTTGTCCAAGTTCAGTGGAAAAGGAGACTTATAATGAATGTGCCGTGCGCCATGTCTGCTTTCAGTTACTCTGAAGCCATGAAAATCAAATATTTCCTTCGCAACCCACATAGCAAATTACTGGGTTTTTTTGTTTGTTTTTTTGTTATGAAACTATGTATTTGTGAGTCAATTTTAAGGATTCTTTGGTGGAAATCAGTGGACTTCATGCTGAGAGGCACAGACCAGAAAGTACTGTCAGACTAACACATTGTTAGTTGACTTAAAGCGAAAGCTGGAATAATACTGTCTTATCTTTTAAACAGGGGTTTCAGCCCCATGGTTACAGTCATTTCTTCTTCTTCACAAAGCACAGGTGTAACTAATAACACTGAGGGGTCTGTTTCATTTAGGTGTGCCAGGAAGTTGTCTCAGAACACCAGCATGCACAAAAGCAGGACCTTTATATCTGGGAAAACGTGAATGGAAAGCAGTCGTGATTGTAGTTAATTACACCTGCGCTTTTCCTACTGTGACAAGTCAAAATGTTCACTGTAATAACAGGCCTGTTCTCACACAATATGGTTTTGTTCCGCAGATGTATTCTCTGTTTTGTCTTGACTGGTGCAGGCTGCTTGTCCCCTCAGGACGGACAGACTGGCATCTTCTCTGTTCAGGACGTCTGGATTGGGTGCAGATGGACTGATTGTTTTGATGTGCAATTTGCTTTTATTCTCCTCCTGTCTGATTTCAGTTCACAGACACACGTCCACAATGCTCCAGTTAATTGCTACAAGCCAGGAGGTAGTCCGGTGCTGGCAGCTGTGTGCAGCAGCGTCTTCATCCACGTTTTCAAAGACCACTTTCATGGAATCATAGCACAGGAGGATTTGCAACAAAAAGCACATTTATCTATTGTTTGTATTACATCCACCTGTTGTTTCTATAGGCTGTAACAAAAGATTTTAAGGAATCTTTTTCTCCTGAACATTGTGTTTTTCCACCACAGTGGTCAACTTCTGTTCTCTACAGTTCACCTCAGAGCCAACAGAGTGTGAAGAAGTTGTCACACATGATGGTACGACCTTCACACATACTCAGTTCTCCTGATTCCTCGCTGATTCTCCTGCAGGACACTTTTCTGTGTGGGCTTACTGCACATTTTCTCGTCTTAATGCATTTTCCAATCTCTGTCTTTTGTGTTCTGCAGCCCGACAACTTTGCTGTACATCTTTACCAGTTTAACACATCTGATTCTCAGGATCAGAATGTGTGTCCTCTTGTCTTTACTATGCATTTAAATGTTGTATAACATGTGGTGCTGTAACAAACGTCTAAACTAAAGTACTGTAGCTTTGACAGGAAGTAAACAGAAGTGCAGCCTGTAATACAGATAAATGTCACACCAGCTAGGCTACATTGTGCAGAAAGAGAGTACCTGCTAAACATTAGCATGTTAGCATTATTATTTTGAGCATGTTAGCAAGGTGGCATTAGCATTCAGCTGAAAACACAGCTGTGTTTAAGTGCAGTACAGAGAGCTGTTAGCATGGCTATAGATACATAACTGACTTTTTAACAGCCTTTTTGGGACTTTTCCCTGGCCGGTCTTTACCAACGAGGTACCAGGATGTCCAAGCTATTCTTGGACATCCAGTTATTAAAAACCATAATACATAAATATAAAAACAAAGTTATGACTTAAATAGATATTTGGACTTTGGGTACAGTAAACAAATGAGATTCAGATTATTGTTGAACTTGGCTGCAGAAAAAAATACCCAGGAGTTTATTCAGTGGGATTAAAAATATTTATATCACCAGTCACTATGAGAACCATCATAGATTTTTATGAACAGATGCAGAGGCATAATTGAAAAGGAAAATCATCCAAATCGAAGTTGAGACATGTTGAGTCACCGTGACCTGATTCAGATTTGAATGACATTTCACAGCACTTTTTTATTAATTAGTAGGTGACTGTGGATTCTGACTGACTGGTTTAAACAGACACCTACACACAATGCTCGTTATTGTACCAGTGATTCAATAAATCCAATAAATGGGTCTGCAGCATATATATAGATTGTGTTGTGATGCACTTTATTTTGATATGATGGTTCATTTGTGCAACAGGATGAAAATGTAAGATGTGAATTCTGCAGGAAGGCAAGCAGGCAATGGATAATTATTTTAATTAACTGTTAAACTACAGTCTGACAGGATGAGAGAGCCTCTTCTCCTTTGCCTGCAGGGCAGGAGTGGTCATGATAGTTTAATGATTATGATAAGGAACCTTTTGAAATTGACGGGAGAGGTCCACTGGAAGAAAACAAGGGAGGGTCATGCGTTTTTAATTTTAGTTTGAGGGAGAGTACACTGTTTTTAATTTAAGTCCTGGGGAGGGTCATTCTAATTTAAACAGATCAATTTTAAAAAACTGGCTTTTTGGAATCCAGCAACTAGTTCCTTCAACGACTCCCCTCGTGACCAAACTGCTGACTGTTGACAAACTTGGCCTATGCGGACAGACAGCATGTACAATATCAGGCAAATCAGTGGCGCTCTGCTGGTGATGACGGAGTACATTTCCAGCGCGTATGTAACAGACATTTCCCTCTCCCGGATCATAATCGGTGCATTCGCAGCAGGTCAGGCACCTATCCCCCATCACACCATGCCTGTCCTTCAAATGCGAAAATTTCCGTGAGCCAAACTTGGACATGGTGACATAGCGCCATCTAGTGGATGAAATTAATGTCTTCAGCCCAAATACAGAGCGATGGTTCACATTTCTAATAATGTGATGCATAATTGAGATAAAAGCAGGGAAATAATACATGAAAGTTGAGTTTACTGAGATTATTGACCGGGCTGCCATCATTGTGAATTGCAAATATCCGCAATTAACCAAACCTATTAAATAAAAGAGACCAAATTGTTTCACCAGTGAAAGAACTAAAACATTTTTTTTTTCCAATTGCTTAAAAATATTTTTATTATGGTCAGAGGGAGGGTCACATTTGAATGATGTTCTTTCTTTCCAAAAGGAAAGAAAGAACATCATTCAAATGAAAAGTTCACGTCTTGATTTTGGATTACATATCAGTAATTATCTCCGAACACCTCCTGTCTCTCCTTTAATCTGAACTGAACAAATCAAGAAAAAGAATAAACCAATTTGTGTTGCGTGACATGATGTTGTAACCACATTTTATCTTGTTGAAAGGAAGCCGAAAAGAGTTCTTAGATGTTTCCACCTCTGTTGAGATGCACAAGGTTGTTACATCTTGTTCTTTGTCATTCTCTCCAGTACTACATGTTGTCCTGAGGTGTAGAAAAATCAAATTAAGTATTCCCAACAGAATCAGTGACAAACCAAATCTGTGTCAGTCACCAGATCTCAAACACTGAACTGGGTGATTCTGGAGCAGCAGCGACAATGTTTTCCTCCAGGAACAAAGCATCACATAAGTTTGACCCAGAAACGCTGCTATAAAATCCTAAAGATTGATGTTTTGAGGAGAATTTCAATGATCGAACTCTCATGGGAACTTTTATTTCAGAAGTTAAGAATAATGCATGTCAAGCATCTTTTATAGTTTCTCTACAGGCTCCTTAATCCTCAGTGAGTCTTTATCTGAATGTCAAAAAAACAAACAAACAAAGAAAAAAGAAAAATCAATGTTAGTTTATCCGACTCACCATGTAAAAACACAGATGCTCAGCGATCTTTAGGTCTCCAGCCTTTTTCTATGAAGCATTGAGCAGGTGTGATTTGTGCGGCGACCGCTTGTGAATATCAGAACAGCTGATTGTTTTCTCAGGTGGGGGAAGATCTTTACTTTATTCACATGCAGGCCCAGGTGAGAGCCAGTGCTTTCCCAGCCTCCTGAGGTTTCTCTCTCAGACAGTCTGTTAATGCAGCGGCAGCCATGCTGGGGGGAAGAGAGGCTAACCCAGGCAGAGCTACATGGAATATTAATGGGCTGTGTCGCACCGCCTCAACTTTCCTCGCACAAAAGCTGCTTTTCAACGTTTGAGAAAAGCCATTTTCACAGTGTTCTCAAAGTTATCAGAGGTCTGCCTCGGATCTTTGATCTCAATTTTGTAGTCCTTTACAGTCGATGGATGAAGGTGTCTGCACTCTTAGAAATAAGGGTTCCAAAGAGGTTCTTCCTGAAGGGCTGAGGTCCTACCCAGAACCATTTGTTTCTGAAGGACACTTTTTTTTGAAAAGACGAAAGGTTCCATTAAGGACCCTTTTCATCCAAAGAACCCCTTTTGGAAGAAAGAGTTCTTCAAGGATTGTTGAAATACCTGAAGAATTCTTTCATCAAGGGTTCCTTATGCCAGAAAAATAAAAAGGTTTCACAGCAAAAGCAATATTAAAAAGATTCTCGGTAGAACCTCTCTAGATGGGTTCTAAATAAAACCTTTGAAATATAAAAGCATTCTTGGTAGAACCCCCTGGATGCATTCTTGATAAAACCTTTGTAATATAAAAGAGTTCTCTGTAAACTCCATGTGTGGGGGTCCTAGATAAAAAACTTTTGGAATATGAAAGGGTTCTTAGTTGAACCCCCTGGATGGGTTCTAGAGAAAACTCCTGCAATATAAAGGTGTTCTTGGCAGAACCCCCTGGGTGGGTTGTAGATAAAATGCTTGGAATATAAAAGGGTTCTCTGTAAAACTCTGTGTCTGTTCTAGATAAAACTTTTGGAATATGAAGGCATTCTCGATAGAATCCTCTGGAAGGGTTCTAGATAAATCTTTTGGAATGTAAAAGGGTTTTCTGTAAATCTCCTTGTGTGGGCTTTGCAATATAAAAAGGTTCTTGATCGAATCCCCTCCTTTGGTTCTAGAGAACCAGCCTGTAATATGAAGCTATTTTTGGCAGAACCCAGTGGATGAGACCCAGATAAACCCCCCTGCAATATAAAGGTGTTCTTCGCAGAGTCCCCTGGGTGGGTTCTAGATAAAAGGATTCATGACAGAATCCTCTGAGTGAGTTCTTGTTAGCAGCCTTAGAAGGATGAAAGGTTCCAGTTAGAACTGTCTGAAAGGACCCCAAGTGGAATCTTTATGAAATGATTCTACCCAGAACCAAAAAAGGTTCTCCTGGGGACAAGCTGAATAACCCACTATGGTTCCTGTCAGAACCTTTGTTTCTCAGAGTGTGCGTGGCCTGGATGGAGACGTAGATATGAGGTGACAGCTGACGGACAGTAATGCAGGAGGTTCTGCTCAGATCAGTCGGGATGGATCGTGTGCCCACAATTACCGACCTGTCCGTGTGACAGCGCCGTGCCGGCCAGGACTGTGACCTCCAATCTGAGAGGCTCGGGGCCCCGCTGCCTCCTTTTTTTTTTTTTCCTTCCACACAAGTCCCCTCAGATTACCTCACACTTTGATTCCTGGCGGAGCAGAACGGGGCTGCTCTCTGAATCAGCAGCCAGGCAGAAAATGTGAAGAGAGGCGAGCAGGCTGCATAATTGACTTTGGATTGAAGCGTAGGATTCAGGTGGAAGAGGTGTATCTGATTGGTGGCGTCCCGCTCTGTTCAGGTCTGTCTCCTCTCATTCCACACCAGATAAACAATGACAAACATGAAGAACGCAGGTGCCACTTAGTTTGATGATCTTATATTTTAATGAATTCCTTCCCTCCTGATTTCCTCCCACCCACTGTTATTTCAGCACTCTGACAGATAAAGGTGCTAAACAGAACCATAAAGGGTTACTCAGCTTGCTCCCATTGGAGAGCCCTTTTTGGTTCCTGGTAGAACTTTTTATAAAGGTCCACTTGGAACCCTTTCAGAGAGTTCTACTGAGAACCCAGTATAAAGGGTTATACCTAGGAACCATTTGTTAAAGGTTTAACACAAAACCCCCTGTGAGAGGTTCTACAGAAACCCTTCCATTGTGCAATGGTTCCACCCAGAACCCTTGCTGGGGATTCTATCAAGAGCCTTTCCACCTTCTATGGGTGATAACAAGAACTCACTCATGGGGTTCTGCTGTGAACCCTTTTATATTCCAAGGGCTTTATATAGAATCACCCAGGGGGCACTGCCGAGAACCATTCTATAATCCAAGGGTTTTATCTAGAACCGACTGAGGAGTTTCTACTGAGAACCCCTATATATTTCAAAGGTTTTATCTAGAACCCACATGGAGGGTTCTACTGAGAACCATTTTATACTCCTATGGTTTTATATAGAACCCACCCAGGGAGTGGTGAGCTCTTTCTTCCAAAAAGGAACCGTGATGAAGACTTTCTTTTTAAAAAAAAAATGTTCTACAGAAGGAAATGGTTCTGGGCACAACCTAAGAAAAAATGTTAGAAGAATTAGCTGGTTGACGTGTGGATTAAAACATATTCGCACGGGATTAGTATTACCTGGGAACCTCTGGTAATTTGTAATAATAGCGGAGGATGCCTGTGATCTTAATCCCGTGCGAATGCGCCATGTCTGTAATTTGTAAAGTAAAAATTCCACCGCAAATTACCTACCATATTTTGCCAAACACAGACGTCCCGTGATAATACTAGTCCAGTGCGAATCTGCATCTCAGTGATTGGGCTGGTGTTTGTTCTTTTTATTGCGCGCCGTTTTCTATCTTTTTCCAGGTTGAGTAATGGAGGCTGCGATTGAAATTATGAATGGCAGTTTTGAAAGTATTTTAGGTGCAAATAGTGTCTCTCGGCGAATTATATGGAGACCCATCCGCAGAAAGAGATCCACCAAAAGGGCGAAATTTCGCAGGACATTGACGTGGATGACATGTGTAACAGCATGCGGTAAGGAACATTTTAGATAATATGGATATCACGGATATATATATGGATGTTACGACAACTTTGACATCATATCCGGGCCTTAATGTCAGTAAATTCGAGTAATATGCAGACTTTGCTTATCCTGTGCGAATGCGCCACAAGAAACACAGAGGTGGGGGGGTAATTTACAAATTACCAGACGTCCCCAGGTAATACTAATCCCGTGCGAATAGGGCTTTACACATCGATTCATGGGAATTTGTTGGTAAAACTAAGGATTAGTGAGCACCAGAGCTCCACCAGACACAGGGATACAAACTATTGTGTTACCCATCAGTTCGATGAATTTTCACACCCTATCTCCTCCCTTCCATTCCAGGGCATTGAACACACCGAATTGCCAAGAGGGGAAGAGATATGAAAGAAAAGATATGGCAAAAGGAGCTCTTTTGGATTGACACTGTAGATAAACTTCAGCCTGCAGGTCTCAACGAGGATTTTTGATGTGAGCATTACCCCTGTAATCCAAGATGTTTCCTTTCTTCATTTCTAATGTAGAATTTTGGTTGTATGATTCATGATGACCCTTGTCTGATTCCCCTCCATAACTCTGTGTTCTGTTTTTGTTTTGAGATGCTTATTTTTCTTATAGATCTGGGATTGCTATTTATGATGGCTTGAGCTTTATAGAACAAATACTATGTCTTTCAATTGCATGCTTCACAGTACTCCATTCAGTACTAAGAACTACAAATCCCAAGAGGCTCTACCAGCGGGGTGTACACAGTGTATGTGTGTGAGTGTTGCATACTACCAAAAATCCCCCCCCATGGAACACTCTGCAAACTAAAGGCCAAAGAAGTGTGGGTCCAGTGTGCAGTTGTCAGTTCTGGACCCACGAAGTCTGCACCTCAAGGGCAGCTGTGCCACGACTGTGACAGTGATTGAACCCTTATGTGACACATGAACATTCAGTACAGTCCACACACACTCACACTCACACACAAACAGAATGTCAGTTTTGTTTGCCTTATACGAAACTGTTTCTTCATCATTCTTCAATAAAATTCTTTATAAATCGGAGCAAATGTAACCCCAATAGATCAGTGCTACAATAAGGACTCAGGCTGTATAACCTTCACACATACTAACATTGGAGCCGATTATATCTCCACAAGGCAGAGATGGTGTTTTTTTTCTGATTGCTGTGTTATACATCATGTAATTTACAGTGGTGTGTTGTCAAAATAAAAATCATATTTTTTTTAAATCATAATTACATTAATATGTGTCTGAATTCGATTAATTTTTCAGTAAGCTACTATAACATATCCAGAACGAATATGGCTGTTTTCTTATGAGGCAGAGCTGGGATTTCCTACACATCTGAATGCCGTCTAAACGCATCACAGCCTCGATCTAACCAGTTTGCAATTAAAAGCCCGAAGCTGCCATTTGATTACAACTTTGACTGACCGTCTCATCAGCCAATCAAATTTTGATGTGTAGTGAGAGAACGCCCCCAAGGGTCCTGCGTGTCGCGCGAGCCCTCGATGTTGTCATCAATGGAGTTTGTGCCGTCGGGAGTAAACTAAGCCACGTGCTGCATTTCTACCTCCTACCATACGTCAAGTGATGGGTGAGTTTTTACTCTGTTTAAGTGAGATAAAGTTGTTGTGGTATTTTAGTTCACGCAGCAGTGTTTGTTGTTCTGGTTGTATCTGGTTGGTGTTGCTGGAGTTTGGGCAGCAGACGTTGATGTTGTGTTTAATGACGCACGTTGACAGTGTGGGGATCTTTTGTATTTCACCTTCTATCACGTTAATTAGAGTTACAGTTAATGCCGAATGTTCACCGAATGAGTAAGTGTCTGTTCATGAGTTGTAAGAAATCATTAATAATCTTGTAGAAGGAGTAGAAGTTTATAACGATTAAATTGAGCAATATGTAAATGGAGTCTGGTGGCAGTGAGACAGGCAGCCACTGAACTCAAAGTCAGAGCAGTGGGCTTTTGTTTGTAGCTTAACTTTCCAGTGAGGACATTTGACAGTTATAAACAGCTGATCAGCTTAAACTGGGGGACTCCTCTCTTTAACCATAGACTGTATATTAAATAGGATTTCAACCTATTTAATATACAGTCTATGGCTCCTACTTGCTATTTGGACTGCAGTGCCCATTTTTGCATGTGCATTAGCTACATATCGCTTTTAAACTGGAGCTCTTCGGTGTACAGATCTCTCTTTCTCTCCTCAAAAATATAGTATAAACATAATAAACCAGAATTATCCTTTAAGTCTTAGCATGCTTGACCCCAAAAAACTTCAATGTAAATTCCTCAGGTGGTCAGGCGGAGCAGAAAGCAGGTCAGTGACTTGCACACTCATAACTGAAGCCTCAGGTGGTTTTCTTAAATGTAGCATGATAAATACATTTGAATTGTGCCTTCAGGAGTCATTTGCGGTGGTCAGCTGCTGGTGAAGTGATGATTAGGTCCATCAATCCATCATTTTCACTCTGCAATGCTTGTGTCAAAACCTATTTCTGCCCCCTTTCCTGCTTATCATTCATGCCGCCTCTGACAGCAAAGGCCCCTTAAATGGACTCCGGGCTCAGGAGCAATGCATCTTCATCTCACTGCGTCTTCACACTCCAGAAAATAGGCTAATCGCCGGCCCACCGCTCAACCCACTAATCTCTAAAAACTCACATTTGCTTCAGAGTCTTGGCGTCTGTCTTTATCTGAGGGGAGACGGGGATCCTCTCAGTGCAGAAATCTGTTTAACCTTTGGCCTGCTGCAACCACAGCTCATAGTAAATTTGACCATTTTAACGTAAGCACGGAGTTCAAATTGTGATGCAAGACAAGTGCTGGAAAACACGGCGGTGGTAAATGTTTTCTCTGAGGGCTGGTTCCTCTCTATAATTGAAAGGTCAGCCTCAGAAATCAAAGTTCACTCCTGCCTGCAGACACTGTACAGTATGTGGACGGCATATGTGTCATATGTCAAATCAACAGGCTTCATAACGAGGTAAATCACACTGAAGACACGCTTTAACAGTCCTCATACTGAGCGACTGAGACAGAGCCGGCTGATTAAGAAAAAATACTCAAGTACAAGTACAAAGAATCCTTCTCAAAAAGTACTCAGAGTACATTTTAAAGGTTGATGTTTAATGATTTATCAGTAGCAGGTAATCAGTTGAAAGGGGTCTCTGTTTCTCCAAATCTTCAGTCTAAATTAGAACTGCAACGATTAGTAGATTAATGATTAGTCAATCAAAAGAAAATTGGTTACCATATTGATAACCAGTTAATCGTTTGACTCATTTTTGCTTCAAAAATGTCAAACATTCGACATTGACTTGAGCTTCTTTAATGTGTCTTTGTCACTGATGACAGTTGGCTTTCAGGAAATTGTAACAAGCATTTTTTTGAATAATTTTCAACATTTCATAGACACTGGCTGCAGCCCAAAAAATGCAAATAAAAGGTCTGGATATTAATTCTAATTGTACTCAGTACTCAATTGTGATTGTAAAAATAAGATTTTGTGATGTACTGCATACTTAAGTGCAAGTAATATTACAGACCAGGAAAAGTACAAGTACCCAGGTGTGGAAGTAACTAATTACAAATACTCAATTTACTGTAATTAAGTAGTTTTTTTTTTTTTTTTTTTGTGGACTTGTACCTTTATGAGTAGATTTTCAAGTCTGTACTTTTACTCATACTTAAGTATGCATTGCAAGCTGTAATCTACTTAGTTACTTCTAAAATCATAGTTGAGTACTGAGTACAAACACGTCATCTGCATTTTAGCAGCCAATCAGGTGATCTGATCACAAATGGGCCAATGAAAATAATGAGACGCAAACAAAAAAACAAAACAACACACATTTAGAGTAAGGATGTTAATGATTAATCATTAATCGATTAGCATTAAGAATTTAACCAATAAAAATGCATTCATGGATATTTAATCAATAGATGTGGCAGCAATTTGCATCGAGCCGTTTGTTGAAAAAAGGACAATAAAAATGTTTTGACTCAAAAAAAAAAAAAAGACTTAATAACAGTAATTTGAGTGGTTGTAATTAGTCACTTCCACCCCTGGTCAATCGTGATCGTACAGAAACATAATATTATGTTAATGGGCTGGTTATAGCTAATAGTCGTGGTTTCATCAACTGCTGCTGCCGCTGCCAGAGCTGGTGTCACGTTCATGCACACTGTAATAAATGTTAACTGCCTTTTGATGCAGGCGCAGTCAGTGAGACAGGTTACAGTCCTCCCCTCTGCTTCAGTCCTCTCCTCTGCTTCAGCCACGGAGCCTGCATGTCTGTGGATAGATAGATCATATCTGTGGATGCATTTCATCGACAGATGCTGCAGTTAAAGCAATTATTGTGCTGCTAAGACAAAAAAAAGTCTGACACGTCGGCACAAGAAGGCTATTCCTCAGAAGTCGGGATTCAAGTATTTGCTGAATTTGCAAGGCAACAAATAATTAAGAATTTGTCATAGACTACGTTTTGCAAAGTTGATAAAGTTTCCCTCAAGTCGACAACTTACAAAACTCCACCATTTTTTTGAGTGAGTCTTTTCTCTGGGCGACAAAAGATCAAATTGCGCTCACTGTTTTTGTGAAATGTGACAGTTTTCCTGTCATTTTTAATTCTCAGTGTAAGTGGTGAAATCAGTCGAAACAGTGTGCTCGACTTCACACATATCTGCTGCGTCTTTGCAAGTTAAACACAGAGGAGCCAACACAAGCTGATCCTGTTTTTTTTAACACAAACAAAGGGATAACTTAATGCATTACTTTGTCGAATTCACAGGAAGGAGCGACTGATTAAGAATTTGACATTGTCAGTGTTTCAAAAAGTTTACAAAGTTTCCCCCGACTCAGCAACTCACAAAACTTTGAGATTTTTCAAGGGAGTCTAGTACTTTCTTCCCAGTTGACAAAGCAGTGGCTGTACTCTTTAGATTGTGCGTTTATTATTATGTTTTTTAATAAATAGTTTGATGTAGTTACATAGAGGACATAGTTCTACATGGTTTTATTTCATAGTTCTTGTCCCCCAAAGAAGATCTTGCTTAGGGCCTCCTGTTGTCTTGGGCCAGGCCTGGACTGAGCCCATATCCTCAGTATCTCCTCGTGGTTTTAACAGTGACACAGTCCTGACCCCTGTAATGGCTCCAATCCTTCGTCCTGTCCTCACTGCTGCTGTGGACGGAGGAGATTCCTGCAGCTGACGCTCCCTCAAGTGGCAAAAGATAATAAGTCACTCTTCATGAGCATCATTTCCATGTTGGCTGATTTTCTGTTTTCCTTCAGGCCTCAGCAACTGGGTGATCTCTTCTCTGATGGCTCACTGGAGCCCCCATGTGGACTGAACAGGAAATGTTCAACATCGATGGTGTCACTTGGTCTCTGCTGCATGTTCTTTTGTGCATGCTGGTTCTGTCACTTGATGGCACTGATCCATAATTACTGTCACTAAGTCCACCTGTGTTTTTTCCTGCTCTGACAGGTCAAAATGTGTGCTGTGCAACCAGTCCAGTACTGTTGAAAGATGGAAAAAGAGACATGACAAAGGTTCATCAACCAAAACCCTTTAAACAGCAGAGAAACGAGCAATGAGCCAGTAAAGCAAGAACTGCTGACAATCTATGAGTCCTGGTCTCAAGCGGATATTGCTGCCGGAGAACTTTTTGAGCCAGTGAAGGCCTCATTAGTCGCCCGTAAACTCATCACTAACCAAGTGGGTCACACTCGCCAAGTTAACTGCTGAGCATTTCTAAAAATGTCAAATAAAGAGTGCAGGTATTACCATCCGTCGAGCTAAGCTGCAAGCGTGGCTAAGAAATATAACCATGTTTTAAAATAAAATATATATATATGTATATATATATATATATATATATATATTTCAACAATGTCCACTTTAAAAAAATAATCAGTTTGATTTAAATAAAATCCTATTTGAAATACATTCAAATAAAAATATGTGGAACCTGCTGTTAGCTGTTGAGTGAGCTCAGTAAACAGTAGCCCCGACATATAGATTTTTTTTTTTTTTTTTTTTTGATGCACATTGTGTACACCAGTCATTCCCAAAATTGAGAATGCCAAGGCCCAATTTGAAAACTGAAAATCTTCTGGGGCCCACCCGCTAATCACAACTCTGATCAACACACGTGACTAATCGTACCACTGACGAGCTATAAGATACATTTCAGTGTTAATGTGACAGGTCACCAAATATTATTTATAATATTTAATATAATTTATAATTATTTATACCATAATAAGATGTTCTTTAAATCCCATGGCTTTGTTTTATTAGTTTTAAAAAACTTTTAAAAATTAATCATTAATATTTTACAGTAATTTCAAATTTATAAATTGAAACTTAAAAACTTTTTTTTAAGACCTCTCATGGCCCACACTGGGAATCACTGGTGTACGTAATTCTTATACTTCGTATTTTATATCTCCACTTCTATTTTCTGTACATATGTATACCTTTTTTATATTTTATACTTTCTTCTAATTGGTGTATGCAATATATTTTTCTTGAATATTAGCATCTGTAACGTGAACAGTTACCCCCCTAGGGATCAATACAGTATTTCTGATTCTGATATCAGTAGCTAGCTGGTAACGATTTCTTTCATCGTTTTCATTGTAAAATGTTGAACTAAAAGATGTGGAGGAAACAGGATGTTTGCCAACACAACGTTACAGTTCTTCAAAGGCTCACCTACATGTGTCTGTAATCTCGACGCATTGGAAATGAGGGAAACCTCAATGTCCTTTCGAGAATAAATAAAGGTTTGAACTGAACTGAACTGAACGTGGAATATTATATTTGGTGGCCACCATAGGCACCATCTCCATGCAGCACTGAGTCACCCCCCCAGTTAAAGATGAAGGTGCAACGCCCCCCGTTTGAAAGAACCACATTATTCTTCATATTGAATTTAAAAGTTTAGTCATAGTCGATATTTTGTTGCTCTTATGTGTTAGGTTTCCTTAAAAGGGGGGACTCGTCCAGCAGAGCTGAGATTGAAAAGTGGTGCCACTGTTTGTGGGTAACGTGTTTGTGTGTCACTGTCTCGCAGGTTTGTTGTGGGAAGTGTCAGTGAGAGTACCAGCACATAGCCGCAGGGATAGCTGAGGCTATTAGAGGTAGTTAAGTGACTTTAGTCACCTGTAAAGTGTGTAGATAAGCTCAAGTTGCAGTATAATTAGAACTTAACAACCGTGTGTCGTGTTTGCGCACAGAAGAGGGAATATAATTCCTACAGTGTCTTCCTGCCAGTCTTCACAGCAGAGTTGGTCCAGACTAGGGCTGCACAATTAATAACAATCGAATAAAAAATGCAGTATGGCCAAGTTCAATATCCAGATCGCAGAACTAGAGCCAAAAAGTAACATTTTTGGTCTAAAAATCTTGTTCTCGTGATATAAGAAAGCATGTTTGTTTGGCACAAACCCAACAAATGTCACATTATCATGATTTTATTTTTTTTTCCAGTAAAAATTTAAATTTCAATCCTAAAATGATTATTCCCACTAATCGTGTTGCATATCGTGATCGCAGTTTCAGTCAAACAATTGAAATACGAGGTTTTAACTGTATCGTGCAGCCCTCGAGCAGACCGTGAAAAGCTAGCTAGTTAGCAGCTACACGTCAGCCTAAATCCAGAGGTCTCCAGACGATGGTTTGGAGCCTTGGATCTCGAAACTAACTTGTAATCACATTCATCACTGACAAATGCACAGGAAACCCCTTACCTATACAGGATGTTAAAATTGTTTTACTGCCTTAAACAGCCCAGTATTTAACCCACCAAATTCTTATCAGTTCATCCGTAACTCTTCGTGAATGTTTGTGCAAAGTTTGATGACATTTCAGCAAAGCGTTCTGGAGATATCGCGTTCACAGAACAACCAAAAACACAATACCACGGCTGTTGGCCACGCAGCTTAAAAACAACTGGACATGATCGTTATGAAACTGCATGCTGTGTGAGACTGCTTTATTCCATTTAATGAAAAACAAAAACTAGATTCATAGCTTATCTTTGTACACTGCAACAACTATACATACAATTTCTTTAATTAAACCACACGAGCCAAATAAAATTTTCATTCATTTAAATAAAATAACTCAGGATGTTCTCAGTTAAAGTCTTTTTCTCTGATCTCGTGCTCGTTCAGCTGGTTTTCAGTCTCTTCATCTCTACGTTGTGTGTCGCCGCCTCCTCCTGGTCTCTTTTGGCGCCTCGGCTCACGTCCGTCACCCTCGGCTCGTTGTTCACCTCAGGGCCGCCCCCTCTCGGGTGTCTCAGCTCCCTCCTCTCCCTCCTCTCCTCCATCTCACCGATCTCCTCGGCGAAAAGGGTTTTAAGAGCGGGAATGAGCCTGGGGAGGATTTTAAAGTCTCCAAAGCGAATCTGAAGCGCAGAGGAAATGGAGAAAATGGTCAAGTGAGTGCAGCAGGTCTGAAATTATCGCTCCTGAAGGAGAGAAGCTCATAAATGCTGTGGCAGAGGACACAGTCCTATCTCACAACTGACTTTCTTCTCAGCATCTAAAAGGGAAAAATCTTTATGAACTTGAAGTCTGCAGTCTGAGGCTCCACTTCCACGTCTCATATTAACAACAGCACAGAAACCAGTCCCGAAACATTCAGTATCGTCTTCCATTCAGTGTGTTACTGTTGACCTGTCTACCTCTCAGCGACAGATCTAAATTCTTGTCAGAACTTCTTTTCATTCAAGGCTTAAAACTTTTCTGATTGCCTAATACAAATATATAAATTTTACGTCCTTGCGTTTGCTCTTGTATCTGGTTTTAATGCTGTTTTATGTCTCACCTAGAGCGCTTTGAATGGCCTTGTTGTTGAAAAGGTGTTACACAAATTAACTTACCTTGTCTAAGAATTTATTTTTCAGCTCAAATGACTCAGTAGCCACTTTGATAGTGTGAGTCTGAGGGACCATGGTCATTCGGTGAAAGAGCAGCGTTTAGAGCAAGTAAATAACTGGATGTAATTAAATTTTATTTTTAAAAAAAGGAGACATCTGTAATATATTTACTGAATCATAAAATGACCACGACATGTCATCAAAGATTAATTAAACATGCTTAGTTTAAGTATCCTCTGAGATCAACGCTGCAGCCGTGTTGTCGCCCTGTGACATTTCTATTCCGGCCTGTAACTTGTGTTATTGTTTTCCATTGACCCGTTAATCAGAGTTCAAATTAATGCTGAATGTTCACTGGATGAGTAAGTGTCTGTTTATGAATCGTAAGAAATCGTTAATAATCTTTTAAACGGTTAAATCAAGCAAAATGTTAATGGAGTCTGGCAGGCAGTCACTGAACTCAAACTCCAGAGTGTGTATTTTCAGCGTAATGGGCTTAAAGCGATATTCCACCATTACACGACAACCCACTCAATATGTACTCACCCCTATGTTGATGTGAGGATGGGTGAAGATCTTCAGTTCACAAAACAATCCTGGAGTTTCAGCAGAAAACAGGGATGCAGCCTCATCCAGTACAATGGCAGTGAATGGAGATCACGGATAAACTGTTAAAAAAAGAACACAAAACAAACAAAATGTCTCCATCCTGCTCGTGTGGTGTAATCAAGTGTCCGTGAGCCGCGAACATTAAAAGTTAACCGCAAAAGATGCCATTTATGCCATGTTTTTAGCTGAAATGTCAACTGTAGCATGTAGCGGTAGGATGTAAACATGGCGTCGATCTCACGAGACTTCCGCACGTGCGTCCATTAAGAGATATAGGAAGTCTCGCGAGATTGACGCCATGTTTACATCCTACCGGCTACATGCTACAGTTGACATTTCAGCTAAAAACATGGCATAAATGGCGTCTTTTGCGGTTAATTTTTAATGTCGCGGCTCGTGGACACTTGGATTACACCACACGAGCAGGATGGAGACATTTTGTGTTTGTTTTGTGTTCTTTTTTTAACGTTTATCCGTGGTCTCCATTCACTGCCATTGTACTGGATGAGGCTGCTACCCTGTTTTCTGCTGAAACTCCAGGATTGTTTGTGAACTGAAGAACTTCACCCATCATCACATCGGCATAGAGGTGAGTACATACTGAGTGGGTTGTCATGTAATGGTGGAATATCGCTTTAACTTTACATGGAGAAACAACTGACAAGCTGATCAACTTACAGTGGAGGACTCGGCGTCGCTTGTTATTGTCAAATTTCAATGTTGCGCTCGTCTTGCCTCCTGCAGTGTTCCTGCAGCCTGCCTGAGTCTGGGGAGGATGGGGCGGGAGGAAATAAGTCGCTTCAACCACAGATCGTATATTAAACAGGATTTAAACCTATTTAATATACCCCCTATGGCTCCAACTTGCCATTTGGACTGGAGTACTCACTTTTGGACATGCAGCTGTAGCATATTGCTCCTTAAGACGAGAATCATTTCATTTATTTCTGGTCTATTCTGTTATGCATTTTTTTTCGCTGCTTCAGAGCAGCATGCGGCTCTTGTGCCCCTCTGCAGTGGCTCCCTGTGGCTTTCACTAAATGGATGAATAAGGATTATTTTTTAACATTTTAGTCTTTGCTCATCATTTTTGTGGGCCTAAAATGATTCTTACATTCTCCTGAATACACTGAATTTTGAAAAGAAGTGCGTCCTTGCCTACGTCTACGGCTCAGCGCCTTTTCCTCTAAAGGCTACGGATATCAAACAGTTGCAGCTCCACGCAGGTTTTTTCCCCCCAGTTTTTGGCAAAAATGGCTCTTTTGATAGTAAAGGTTGCAGACCACAGGTTTAAGGAACATAAAACCCAAAGAACCATGTTTGGATTTTAAATTAATTATCATTCAAAGTGAGAATGTTTCTGGATTTTAGATCAGGAATTATGTGATGAAAGAAAACGTAAAACAAGAATAAGAATCTTACTTTTTGATATCAGCTTTTGTTCTAGTACCACAGACATTACGATCTCTATGAAAGCCACGAGTATATGCCTGTAACTAACCATGGTGTGGAACAACTGAAATGATGCATTCAGGTGCCGTCATATTGACATACATACTTACCCTCATGTGGTCGAACGATATCCCCACTCTGTCAGTGAAGTCCTCGCTGAAAAGAGGGATCTTGGCGTAACGCTGGCTGAAGTGGTTCAACATGATGAACTCGGCGTTCATCCTCATGCCGATACCGATGGCCTGGGAGGTCGTGCTGTCAGAAGACACGAAGCATAAAGTCAGAGATTTACGTTCTGCAGCTTTCAGAGGGAAGTATTGTTTTCTGGGGGGGACATAAAAGATGCTTTTGTGAAGACAGACGCTCGCTCTGACGCCATAAAAAGCCGCAAAAAATCAATGTCAATATCTGAGGAGAGTGGAGAAATTTAGCAGCGCAGTCAAAAATAACTGCAGCCTCAAACAGCCAATAAAGTGCACTTCTTTTGGTGGGTGATAGAACTTTAACTGCTGCGGTTTGTCTTTTTTTTCAGCCATTTTATTCATTTGCATAAACAACATTAACATCTTTAACTCTGCAACAAAACTGTCTGTCCGACTCTGTGGTGGCCTTAAAGGTAGAGTGAAGAATAGAATATAATAAATCTTAAAAGCAGTTCATGGCTTAAATCTCATTGATCGCTTCTAGAGCTGCAACGATTGATCGCATAATTAATCAATTTTGAGATTAATTGCCAACTATTTTGATAATTGATTAGTCTTCTGAGTAATTTTTTAAGAAAAAAAAGTCTAAATTTATCTCTGATTTCTCTAGCTTTCACAATTTTCTGGCATTTTATAAACCAAACAACTAATCAATTGATCAATGAAATGATCAACAGTTTGATTGATAATGATTGTTCCAGGAAAAACTTGAAAAATAGTTTAGTTAGTTTTTATTTTTCAACTGACAAGATTGTGACAATTTAAATTTTCTGATTTATCTTCTTAAATGTGAATATTTTCTGGTTTCTTTGCTCCTTGATGACAGTAAACTGAATTATCTTTGTGTTGTGGACAAAACAAGACATTTGAGGACGTCACCTTGGACTTTGAGAGACACTGGTCAACTTTTTTCACCTTTTTATGGACCATACAACTAATCAATTAATGGAGAAAATAATCAACAGATTAATCGACCATGAAAATAATCATCCGTCGCAGCCCTAATCATTTTGAAAACTGATGGAACGAAGGACTTCTTGAATACTTTTTAAGATATCCGAGGGACTCTGTAGCACCTCGTGGAGCTTAAAGGCTCAAACTGGCTGAAGATAGGATGGGAACTATCTATCCTGTCTGTAAAAAGTTGGGTCCAGGGCTTTTGGGGGTTTTGGCAATTACTTTACTTGCCACTGACTGAACCTTAGAAAGTTTATTCTCAAGTCTACAGTTCAGGGGCCGTACCAGGAAGGAAGATGAAACCTTAGGAGACTGCAAAAAGGCTGTGCAACTAATCGAAATTTTATCAAAATCGCAATACGGCTCTCTGCAATTTTAAAATCACAGGAGGTGCAATATTTGTTAAAACCATTAAGCTCGTTAACTGTGCCTCCCTCTCCTACACACACACACCATCTGATTGTAGGCTTCCAATCCTTCGTAAAATTTACGGTCTTCAGTTACATGTGGACAAAAAAAAACCGAGGTAGTTTACTACGTCGGGACAGGAAATAGGTGGTAAAGATCGACTCCTTCGTCTTGGAATACAGCCTGACAGTTTTGCCTTCTATTATTAACCTTAGTTTCTCAAAGTTTGCACCCTTCCTCTGTGGGTTTTTGCTGCTTCCAGATGTTTTCCTGAACTTTCCGTGGTTTGGACATCCTGAAGTCGGGTCAAATTGAATATTCAGCGTGTAATCCACTCTGTTTACATCCTAGTATCTCAAAAGTGGCTGTGCATTTGGCTGTCTAACCAAACCATGATGTTGGCACAAACACTATTAGAATTGCATAAATTGGGTCTGACTGGAAAGCCAAGACTGAATTTAATGAGCCCTGTTGCATTCATGTGGTATAGTAGCCATTTCATAGACCGTTTTTTCTCTGCATAAAATGAATTACCTGACCTTTAGGATAATCACAGCCTCATGAAACTTCACAGCCACAAACTAGAGACCTGGGGCGTTCAGAGGATAGATGGTTCTTCTATGTATATTAACAATTAGGGGGGTTTTATGAGCAATTTCCAGAACGGAATTGCTCACCATCCAATTGTCCATAAAAATGCAATTCTTACAGAAAATCTGCAATGTCAAAAAGTTTTTGATCCCAAATCACTTGTTCTTTTTTTCTGTGGTGTTTGTCAAGGTTTTGGTGTCTTAATGTGGTATTTTAGAGGAAATTTTGTCCACTTTTATCAGTTCTTGAGTGGTCAAAAATAGTTATATTTTGCACCAAATCTGTGTAATAAATGGCATCAACCCAAAAACAGCTGCAGCGACTATAAGACATGCTATACCATGAGAATGTCTGTTATATACTTCATTTATAAGATTTATGACCAGTGAAACTTGACATAGAGTATCAAATAAATCTTCAGGTTCCCAGCTTTCAGATGATGTATGTACTGTACATATATCATCTTAAAGTAGGTGAACGTAATGCATTTAACCCGCTATCTCCCCCTAAAGTCAAGTCAATAAAGATCCCCTGTCCCCCAGGAAGTGGAAGAGGTTAAAGCTAGTTTATGATGGTTAATTTGACTCACCTGTGTCTTTTCTCTATGGCTTCCTCCTCCAGCCCGTCCTCCAGCGTGGCCTCGTGGATTAGTAAGGTTGCATTCTTTCCTGAAAAAAAAAAAAAAAAAAAAAAAAAAAAAAAAAGCAGAATCAGAGGCCTGAAGCACAGACGAGCACTTACAGCCTCTTCCTGTCCCACAGGAAATCAATCAGGTAGTCTGCGTAATCAAGAATCGGCACGCCCTGTTTGTCTGGTGAGCTGAGCCATCTATAATGAACAGTCATGGGATATACTCGCTGTCTCTGGGAGGCTTTGCTTGGACAGAAGCCAGTCAAGCAATTTAAGAAGAGTCAATGAAGTGGGATCCCTCAGGAGCCATTAGAAGAGGCTGCCAGCCACGAGAGTGATCGAAAGCATTAAGAAATATCGGATAAATTATTCAGAAAGAGCCGTGTGGTCCAGCTACACTCAGATGACCTTATGTGAATCTCTGTAATGTTAAAAGCGCACGCTCAATTTGCTATTACCTACAGTGTGTGTGTCTACATACACTAAAGTGAGATGTGGCCTTTAATCATTCTGAGTGCTACTAACCGATGTGTACGAAGGCGTCGCAGGGCATTGTGTCCCCAGAAAAGGCCAGTTTCCAGCCAGACAGGTGAGTGAAGCTGCAGGCGAAGGCGTTCTTACAGTGACGCACCATGCACGTCTGGAACTAAAACACACAGACACACACACACACACAAAATGATGAGCAACTTTAAATAACTGTCAAGCCTGTAATGTTAACTGATGTTCAAACAGCTGCAGACCTTCTGCAGGTCGTTCTTTTTCAGCAGCGCTTGGATGAAAGTCTTCGTCTTCTGCTTTGGCATCTCGGCATCATCATGCAGAATTCTGTTGGGAATGAAGCTGAAACACAAAAGGGACAACAGGGAGTTTTTAACTGGTTATGAAACAGTCTCAGTTTAATACTGATGCCTTTATATGAGATTCATAAGCAAACGACCATTCGTGAGAACATTTGATATTTCTATATAGTTACAGCATGCAGACTTTGGACAGAATCATTCATTTACAGATGCCGTTTAAATAATTTATAGTAAGTGTTTGTGCAGCAAAAAGTCACAAAAATTTGCAGGTGGGTTGCAAACTCCACCCACGACTCAGGCAAAAGAAAAAAAAGACACTTATTGACCTCAAGGTGTCGCTGTAACGATCAAGTTGGTGTTTTTGCAGCTATCTTGAAAACGGCCTGGTGTAGACTCAAAATTCTTTTGTTATTTTAAATCGCTCAGTTCATCTGCATCTTTGCTAAATTTTGCTTTAAAATGTCAAATTTTAGGACTATTTCTCAATTTCTTTAACTCAGCCCAGATTTAAAGTTCTGCAATTTTTACAACCTGTTTGGGACCCTTTGGTCTTATCTTAAGAAGTTTTCGCATGCACGTACTTGATGTGGCCGAGGATCTCCTCACAGTGATCGTGATACTGGCAGAGCCAGTTCATGATCTGGGCTGGACCCACCAGGTAGACAGGGCTGAACGCCTTCCCCAATGTTTCCTAAAAGACGTGAACTTTAAGGTCAGTTTTTTTATCTTATGAATAATTATTTATTTTCATGTTGTTTTCAAACATTTTCTTTTACATACCAGCGCTCTTTGCCTCTGATACAGCAACATCAGCAGCCCCTAAAGTAAAATCATGAATATAAGGACAGTGGTTTGAAGCAGCTCACTTTATACAGAGATGATCAGGTATTTCATATATTAAAAGGATAGTTTCGAATTATTCGAAGTGTGTCTGAGGTATTTATCCATCGTTAGTGTATTACCTACAGTGAATGGCAGTCGGCACCACCCAAGTTTGCAGAAGCAGCAGGAATATCAACGTAGATGTCATGTCATGTCGCTCTCTCCAAACCAACCAGACTCCATGAGCGAAATACACTGACTATGGACAAGTACCTCATACAAACCCACTTCAAATAGTCCAAACTATCCCTTTAGACCACATCATGTTTATCATGTTTTTTTTCTGCTACTTACTGTGTGGTGGTCAGCATGCATGTGTGAGATGAAGACGGTTGAGATCTTGGACAGAGCGTCGTCCACGCCGTCCCCGTAGTGTCTGCAGAGCTGACCGAAGGTTCCCTCTCCACAGTCCAACAGAATCGACTGACACGGGCTGCGAACAGCAGGTACAGACAGAGAAGAAATGAGAGGAAATACACTCAGTTTCCAGTTTATTATGTTCACCTGATTAAAGTGAATGCAGAGTTATACAACAGTCCTGCAAGAAGTCTGCGTAAAGCAATAATAAACGTGTTCTCAGTTTGTTAAACCACAGAAACATGTTATTAACAATCCAGCAAAATATGAAGTTTGTAATGGTAGGTCTCAAAATCATGAAAAAATGAGCATTTCTGGGGTGTTGACCTTTCATGGTCATAGTGGGGTAGCTACACTTCACTATTATGTTTACTGTTGCTATGAATTTGTTCTGTGTCTTTTGAAATAAAAAAAAAACACTTGATAGCAAAAAAAAAGCAGTTCTCTCTGCTCTGAAACACTGAGGGTGTGTCTGCTCAACTGTCTCAAGTGTCAAACACCACTACGTCCTGAAAGACGGACGCTCCGTCTAGCAGCTTAATTGGACTTGTTCAGACGTGTTTGAGCCACCAGAGCCAGAGGACGGTCACCTATCAACTCATTCGAGAATCAGATGGTGTCTCTCAGTCTGCAACAGGATGGTATATTTTGTGCAAAATATTCTGCTGTGAGTGAACACCGAGGAGACTGAAAAATGTAACTATTAAATGGAAAAATAGTCAGTGTCAAGTGATGATAAATCCAAGAACAAGCGATAAGCTGCAGGATAAGCACCAGCTCTTTTCCGGTCTGCCTTTAGGTTTGTGTGGAAACCTGAGATTTCATACCTGATATTAACCAAAGTGCCGCTGACGTTTCTGATCTTCATCGGAAGAGCTGATCCTGTTCCCAAGAAAACCACCTCTGGGTATTTTTCTCCTCGTCCTGCAGGTGAAAACACATTTATACAATCAATAAGGTAACGCTAAACAATTTAGTTCAGAAATGGATAATAATCACATTAAAGGGATAGTTTGGATTAATTGAAGCAGGCTTGAGCTACTTATCCATAGTCGGTCTATTAGCTGTAGGAGAAAGCAGTCAACACGCCCACAGTTTGGAGAAGCAGCAGGAGCAGATTTATCAACCTTGAGACCTCAAAAATAGAGGGGATTTCAAAACCAAAGTAGGGAAAATTTGAGTTTCATCGACTTTGTTTCTATTCTGTTAAATTTTAAAGAATGACAAAAGTGGTACACCATGTAATGTTCAGTGTTTTTCATTTTCCTACAGAATAATTTGCCCCTCTGGTGGAAACTTGGCATAAATTAATATTTGGTCTTAATTTATTTATTAATTTTTTTGCCCTTATCCCCTAGAGAGAACTGATGCAGCACATTTTACAAAATGCTGTTAACTTTACATCAAGAAACAGGAAATCTTCATTCCAAGATATCTGAAATTTTGAGTATTCCTTTCTGCAGTTACTGTTCATTTCTCTCTGCAGCTCTCACTCACTGAGAAGAACGAGGTGCACGCATGGATGTACAGATTAAGAAGAACTTCTTCCACATATGTTTGGTGTAGCTACATTTGTTGTCCAGGTGGAAACGGTAGACTTTTGGAGTCATATACACACTGTACGGCATCAGAAACCGGTTTTGTGAAGGGAAGGCAGCAGTAGACCAGCAACTCCTGTGTTCTGTGAGGTAAAATTAGTGCTTTTGCCAACAGAGTTTGGTTGATTTGAAGAGAGCAATATAATAGAATGGCAGTTTCATATCAGAAAAGGCTGTCTGACGGCAAGGTAAAGTGATGAAAATATTCTAAATATATTTAAAATGATTTTTTTTTAGTTGGCTAAACTACCTGTTGTTGCTGACCCTGTCCACAGCAGTACATGTACACGTACATGTAGCTTTTGTGTTGGAACTCCTCGCTGATTTTCCAAACTGGGCATGTCGACTGCAGTCGACTGTATGGATAAGAACCTCATACAGCCCCACTTCAAATAATCCGAACTATCCCTTTAAACACCACTGAAGGACCATCCACTTAAAAGTGAGGAAACATTTTGTTCTGTTCCGAGTCTCTCACCAGAAAGCTCTGCAGCGTCAGTGGAGCAAATCTTCCTGCACTCATTCACTTCTTCCAGAAAGTTTGGGACCTCAGAAGCCTCTTTCACAAACTCCTCAGCGTTGCAGGAGGGGATGGCATCTCTAACAAATGAAGCACAGAGTCAAGAAGACACACACCACTGCCTGCAAAAACACTGGCGGGGAAAACAGGGATTCTTTTCGCATCTGACCTTGATGCGCTTCTACAGCGCTTGACAGAAACAGGAAGAAAAAAACACTGACACTTGTAAGACGAGGTTAAAAAAGAAGAAGGAGGAAGAGAGAGGCTGAGTGCAATGGTCCATTCCAGATTGTTTTCTGTGACAAGGCAGCGCTCAAAGCTGCAGAGTAATGTCGGCTAAATTGGGGGGATTGAAGGACAAACTAACCTTTGCCACTCCATTACGGGTCTGAGCTGGAACTTGAGAAGACACTCGGCTCTGACGTTGGGGATGTGTAGGGCAGCCTGAGGCTCCTGGGGAATAACACACACACACCAAAAATAGGTTTTTGATGTTTTCCTCCAACTATTCTGCATGTACCACACTTCATCCATCACTTTGTGAACTCTGTTTTTGAGGCATACTAGAAATATAGTTAGTGAGAGCCAGTGCAGTCAGCACTAAAAAACACAAAAACTCCAGCATGTTAAAGCTGCAACAAGGAACTTTTCTGTTGTGTTGATTCTGGGGGGCCCTGTGGACAAAAGTGGCAGTGTGTCCAACAGCAAAAAATAAAACAACCTACATAAAAATCTGCTTGTTTTTAACTGGTAGACGTACTACTCGCGGTAACTTTGCCTGATTTCCCAGAGATTCCGACCCAGTGGCAGAAATTTAGAAGAACTTGTTGTTTATGTACGTTAAGAGACTCGTATACAGTATTAAGGATCGTTATGACAGTTATTACAGAGGCACGTAGACAGTTATTAAGAGGCACGTATGACATTATTACAGAGGCATCGGTATGACATCGAGACTTTGAGAGTTTCATCACCAGTAAAAAACTCCTTGTAGTAGCTTTAACTAAGCAGAGAGAAAGTATTATATATATATTATGTGTAAAAATGACAAAAACAGGCATATCAAAAATGTGAAATAAATCACTATGACATAAGTTTAAACCTACTACAGCTAACAATTTGTTTCATTATCCAAAGATTTACTGATTATTTTCCAAATAACAGCATGACTGAAAAAAGGCAATTAAAAGTTCCAGGGGTCCGTGGTCGTGTATACAGATATGTAGTTTTGTCAAACCAACAGTCTAAAACCCAGAGACATGACACCGATATGACACCACTGACTGCTGTAATTGTACATATATAATTTCATTCATTGCCAAAGACAACTCATTCCATTTTTTTTGCACATGCTTGGGTCATGGCTGCCTACTTTTCTTTTATTATGTAAGGAGAGCCGAAGCCGAACACATTTTATACGAACGAAAAATACTGTACATTTCAGATTAATTAATTTTTGCTTTTGTTTTTGACATTTTTTCCAAATCATCATTTTTCTTTGTTTTTTAACATCATGCTTAATATCGTATCATGGACGTTTTATTGTGGTGGTATTCTACCATGAGTTTTTGGTACCGTTACGTCCCTGATCTTTGAATATTTTGCAGATTTAGGGATATTTTTCAAATTCAAAGCATTCAAATTCAACAAAAATCCTAGAAGGGGAAGAACATAATATGAAGAAAACTACACAGACTTCACAGTTTACATCCTCTAGAGGCTGATTAGATCTGCAACATATGAGGAAAATCTGCGATGTGTGAAAACATTGTTCAGTATTGTGATGATAAAATGACTTGTGATGAACAAACATGATTTTGGGTTTGAATTTAGTATTTAACTATTAGAAATGCTGCAGTAAAAAAGGGGTAACTTGGGAGGAAAGTTATGCCAGCTGTAGGCCTATGCATTTCAACAAAGGAAAACAAGAAAAAAATATACATTTTCCCATTTTAATCAACCTCTGTGGCCGTTCAAGTATAAATTTCTGAGTTTACGAAGTGCACCTAAATGCACCATGGAGTCGCTGTCCCTGTGCGTGTCAAACTCACGATGCCTGATGCTGCATTTTAGGCCTCAATGGAGGCATATTCGGATACTGGTATCAGTATTGGAAAATCCCTAATTTAGTTTATGACAGTATGAAACAGAGAAAAGTGTAAATAAAAATATCATTAAAACTGGAACTAGTGATTAAGTGAACAATTAAGTGATTATTTTAAATTTTGCCAATTGCGAATCATGTTAAAAAAGTTTCAGCCTCCAGAAATCTGCAGCACATAAAGAAGGAGAAGAACATGACTATAAAGACAGATGTTTGACCTTGTAAATATAATGGATTTACAGAAATAAAATGTGATGCGTGTACAGAGTTAGTATGCTAAGAACAGTCCCCTCAGTGATGAATGAGAGGATCACATCTCACCGTCAGCGTTACCTTTGTTTCGTAAGCCTTGAGTTCTGGAAAGATCTCTGGGTGAATCATGTTCAGCTGGGTTTGGATCTTGTGACTTCTGATGTTGTGGACCGTACACACGTGTTCGTTGAGGATCAGGTGTTCTGTTGTGGACGGAAACCTACAGAAACGCAGAGAAAACTCTCAGCCTCAGCGTGTTTAAACTGAATGTTTGTGTGAATAAGCAGGATTTTCTCTGGAGTCTGGCTTCAAACCTCTCCATCCACTTCTTGTACTGATCAGTTTTCAGGACAGACTCTGGAGTCATGTGGACCACCAGCACTGCAGGATCCTCTGTCCCCCCTGACTGGTACCTGGAGGGGACAACAGACTGAATTTAAATCCATTTTCTTACTTATTTTATTATCTAAAACGTCACAGATAATCAAACCGTTACCTTCTCAGCTGCCGACTGGTGCAAACAGCCTCAACAAACTCCTCAGACGGACACTCGACAATAATAAACACAGGTCCTGGATCAGTGGGAGTACAAACCTGCTCAGGTCGGATCTATGACACAAATAACATCAGAAAATACAGTTCAGAGCTGCAGCCTAACAGAACATGTCATATCAGGAAAAAAGCAGCTTTATACGGCACCTCTCTTCCTTCGTATGTGACACTTTTCCCATCCTTCAAAGCTGCAATGAGTGGACCGATCGCGCTGTGCCTCTGTGGGGAAAAAGAAAAGGTTCCAGCCTCTACAGTGTAAGACTTTGTTGCTTTGTTCCGTTTTACATCATAGTAAATTTTATATTTCGGGGTTTGGACTGTTGCTCGGGCAAAATTAGCATTGATCCATCACAAACCATTAACTGATTCATCAAAACAAAAATAATCAACAGATCAATCAGTTTTTTTTCCATCACAATGGCGGTAAGGGCGGTTTAGGCCATAATGATCAGCCCTACTGCATATCAAAAGCACCTTATCCTCACTAAAAGAATAAAAGCTGCCACATGTTGTGTTCGGTTTGTATTAAAAATCCACTTACACAGGGCAAACCGAGCTCCTTGGCTTGAGGAACTAAGAAATTTCCTTTCTTAGGGTGAAGCTGTAAAAGTGAAAAGTAGAGAAGAAGAGTGTCAGATATAAAACTCCTTCATCTGAACATCATATACATACATGATCATAACATTTAAAGGCTCCCACCTTACATATAAAGGAAACCACCAGAGAGGGATCTCTGGTAGCTTTTCGTCTTTCACCTACAAAATAACAGAAATAAACAATTATTCAACTGATTGTTTTGTTAAAAATTAACAAATGCTGGCTGCACTTTATTTCACAGTACATGAATAAGATGCAAAGAGCTGTGCTTTGTGTCAATGTGGACAAAAACTAGAAACAATATGTTCTTTATTAAACTGCATTAGAATAAGGGACACATGACAACAGAACTACTGCAAACTAAAGACTGGGTTGAACCAAAAAGATTAATTTAATATTAAATTAGTTCTAATCAGAGTTGAGCAAAACTATGTTTAAAATTAGTAAAATTAAGCAGAGCTTTGTGGCACAATTAATAACTAATATCTGTTTATTTAATTTCAGTTTACATTTAAAAACATTAAAAAAAAATGTAAAGGCTGTTGAGACCTAGTAAATATAAATGAGAGAGGAAAAGTTAACTCCCGGCTGCTCTGTATTCAGTCACAAAATGTTGCATTGTTTTCTAGCTAGCTAGAAAGTTAGCAAAACACTAAATTGTTTAATAAGTAGCTAAAAGGTCAGTTTGTCTGCTCATGATGGCTCGACAGAGAAGCTCACTGGAGTTTTCAGTTCTGGTGCAACAGAATCAAATTTAATCTGGGTTTAGCGTACCAACTAAACTGAGATTTAAACTGAGATTTAAATTGAATCTTTACTAATTTTAAGACAGTTTTAATGTTTGGTGCAGCATCATTGTCCTGTGGGACAACAGTGTCCATCAGAAACACGCTCAAAAATGAATTGGAGTCACCTGGACTACCTGGATTGTCGTTGTAGCTGTTAGCGTGGATGTCGTCTGTGGTCTCGGGAGAGGGAGGACCGCGAGGGGGGCTGCTCCTGGGGGAGGAGTTTCTGCTGTTCCCCGTCAGCTGGGCTGAAGAGTGAAGACAGAAAAGAGTCAGTGAATTTCCAAAAGCAGGAAAGAAAAAAAAAAAAAGAGGCTGAATATCTGAACTCACCAAATATTGGCACTTGATAAACTGTCATTGTGTTGTCAGAGTACGCCTCCTCAGTGTACGGTCGCACCGCTGGAAGTGATGAGACAAGAAAAATCACACAAGACCAATACTGTGCAAAGAATACTATAATAATGCAATTATTCTGAATATTTCAGTTCAATAAATTCAACATACAAAGCTTGATGTCTTCCAGCGGTCCAGAAAATGACTTGATGGCGTTCAGATAATTCTCCTGTGATGAAGAAGGCAGAAAAGAAGAGACAGTAGACGTAAAGTGAATAATCGTTGTGTTAGAAATCCAGCTGCAGACACGTTCACCTGTATTAAGATGGATGTTCTCACCAGCTGTGGCGGTCCAGAGAGAACACACTCTGGAACACCAGTGTCCTTCAGGGTTAATATCATCCCTGCAGAGGAAACAACAAACGGTGAAGGAAATGTCTTCAATTTATGATATTGATCTGATTGAATACTTTGAAAAACAGACCTATGTTTGTAGCTACATTCACCTTGTGTAAGAATAATGCAGCAATCATGCTTATTCATTTTCTTGTGTAATAATGCTTATAAAACCTCAACCCTGTAATGCACAATAAAGTTATGTCTTATTTATTTTGCAGTTATGTCACATGAGTGTATAAACGGCTATGTGATCATCTAGACAAAATACTGAACCTCACAGAAGTTTATTCAAATCACCCAGAGAATAATGATAATAATATTTTTGGCTCTAGAAAATTGTTCTCCCAAGTCTTGGCTATCGGGAAAAAAAAAACATTCTCACCATCGCACATCAAAAACTATTCACATTTTTTTCAAAAGAGGTTCTTTTATGTCTGATTTTATCCAAAAATATAGATATATAATGTTTCAAAAGAACTCCTCTCTGCAAAGTGACAGAGGGCCAAATCACTTTCCCTGAGCTTCCAGCAGAGGGCAGGCTGACTGAGCTGCTCACTGTGGATGCCAGTGGAACCTGCCTTCTGTGTTAGGACAACCTCTCTCATCCAATATATTCACTGTAAAGCTGGTTTGAGTCAGACACGTCTTCTGATGACACCGTCCATACGTGACACCAGTGTCCAGATGTAGAAATAACACTTGCAAAAACAGAAGAACAGCTGTGTGGCCATGCAATACACACATAACGGTCTGTGTGCAAAGGAGAATCTGTACATAATTTATTAATCATTTGTGATGTTGTATTATTTCTTGTGGAGTGTCTGGGAGCCTAAAAATAAGAGTACATCGATCAGCTACATCATGCCCAGCCAAAGACAAACACAGTCTCTGATTGGTCCAGACTCAACCCAAGGCATCATGGGAGTGCTAATGGGCGGCTAACCCCATGCTAACAATTTTCAAGACAGAAATATGGATTATTAATTATGGAAGACATTCATGTTTGGATTTATTGTACAGAGTCTCCAGCTTCTGAAGGGGCTACGATCACATCGGAGACCTCGTTTGAACAGTGCAGTCGAGACTTCAAGGCAAAAGAAGTAAGTGTAGCAAGTAGCATTACTGAAATATTAAATATTATGCTTATAACAAGCTGCTCCTTTTTCAGTGATATATACATGTATAAAATATATAATTGATATAATAAAAAATAATGATTATAAATGCTGCCATCATTCAATACAGAGTACACAAATTATTTTGTTGTTTAACTTTGGACAGATGTTACCGACCTGATAAACCTCCCACGTTCTGCCAGCTCAGCCTGGTCAAGAAGATGTTGTCCAGTTGAGTCGCTTTCAGTCTGTCAGAGGAGAACATAAAAATTTTAAATCTCTCCGTCTTTGTCCATCGACTGACGCAGGTGATATAAAAATATGTGTAGAGCAACAAGTTCAGGGCAGCTTACTTGTGTTCCTGCATGAGTCGCTGTGTTCCTTCACCACAGTTGAACAGATATCTGCAGGAGAGACGAGGGAAGGTGTGTCGATGGTAAACAGCTGTGTGACTTCAGTAAAATATTACTGCTGGATAAACAACATTGGGAGAACTGCTTTAAAAAAAGATTCTGATACTATTACCTGCTAGAAAATGTAGTCAGTAACCTAATTATGCACATTTAAATGTACTTTTTTAAGTATCCCATTAACACTCAAACTTCAAGTAAACTGACGTAAATTATTCAAGTCTAGGGTTTGTGTTATTACCCACTCTTTAAGAAACCACATTTTGCTATTTTGCTAATGTTTTAATAATAGTGCTGTCATGTTTTCTTAAAGCCAGTACTAATACTGTACTACTAAATATCGTGCAGTACTATTAATATCTGATTTGACTGATTATGTCAAGCATTTCATTTAGATTCTGAGCAAAATGGTCAAGAAAAGCTAAAGAACTTTATTGAAGGTTATGTTACTTTAGTAAAAATAACTAAAGGGATATTTTAATAAATTAATAAATTGTTTTTTGTTTATGTTGTCAGCTTTTCTTACCCTCAGGTGTTTTTGTTTTGTTTTGTTTTGTTTTTTTTGGTGAATTTAATTTACTGAAGGAATTTTTTTCCCCAAAAAATGATCAATAGATTTATTCTGAAAAAATATATTTCTAAACACCACATTTTCTCATAATAAAACAAAGTCTTTACAGATTTTGTTTTGGTGTGAGAACAAAGCCAGAACAGGTGTGACACTGTTTCACATAAAGAACAGTTCGTGTTTATGTTTATGATCATCAGGGACTTTATAGCAGAATGTTTGATGTAAAAGTAGGTGAAAGACATCAGCCCTGGTTTCAAAATAAAAGCCCTGGCCGCTGACACTCGGGACATATTTGTCTAAATTACCTGTTGTACTCGGAGAAGACATACAGTGACGCAGCGTTGTCTCTGCTCCCGGCACCGACCACCTGCACGTACACCGTGGACGGTCCGTGAAGGTCCACCCGTCTGCTCCGGTTCTCTTTGGTTTTCACCCGCCGCAGAGGCTCCTTCTGCTTCACTTTCCTCAGCCCCGGAGGCTGCACCGACCCCGGGCTGTTATTCGAGGCCATCGTCCGGAAAAACTGGAGAACAGTCCGATGAAAACGAAAATCACAGCGTGCGAAAGCCGGCGGAGGAGCACCGGAGAGAGCGCTGCTTTTAACCGACAGGAATGTGAAGGACCGGAGCTGCAGACGGAGCGTGTTCATAATAAATACATAAACCAATAATTAAAAAATAACCATCTAAAAACACCCAGCTGAAGCTTCTTCACACATTCCCACGCGCATATTTAAAGAATTAATTACCTAAAGGTGGCTGGGTGCACATTCAGCAGGACTTTCAGAGGTTGGTGGACACATGTGACACTTCTTCCGGCATCTAATGATGACGTTTACGAGTCTTATCGCTCATTGGTGCGTAGGATTATTTACCAGGTCTGCGGACCAATCAGAGCGGCGTCCTTGAGAGGAGGAGGCGGAGATAGAAGTACTTCTTTAAAAGGGGTTTAACATAAACAAACTACTACAAAATAAAACATCTAAAATAATATCACAATATGCAGCTCTAATAAAAAAACATTTTAACCATCAAATAACCCTAAAAGAGACAAAATAGTAATAAATTGTATTAAATAAATGTAATAAATAGTAAATAATTTAATTAAGTAGCATTAAATTAGAAGCAACATGATAAAAACTTAAGAAAAAAATAATACATGACTGTGCTATTATACGGATTAAAATGCCAAGTCATTATTCTTCTGTGCCAAAATTAAATAAATAAACGAATAAATGAATAAATAAATCGTCATCCATTATCATTTAATGCACCAGACACCAGACAAGACTGAACTTAAATGGGTAGTACGAAGAGAAAAAAAAAAATCAATATCAAAATATGCCCACTTCACATTCACAAAAATCTAATTATTTGTACTCATTGCCTTGATGAGTCCTTTTGATTGCCAGACAGCTTCTGTAACGTTGTGAAAGGGTTTATTTTAACCATAAGGACCATTCCAACGAATCAGTGCCTTTTCCATCCCCAGTACATTACATACATGCATAAATATGAATGAAAAGTACCTGTGTAATTATATATGTATATGTTATTAATACACTTCGTCCTGATTACAATTTGAAGATGTATCCTGTAAAACCTCGATAATAAAAATTGCTCAGAACACTGAAAAATTGGATTTTAGTCCAAACCTACTCTAAACACTTCACTGCAATTAACCGTGAAATATAATGATTAGACTGGATTACAAAGTTTACAGATGTTCATATTAACTTTGCATGTTTTGCTCATCTTTATTTAATGCTCACTAACTTCCAAAAAGGGATCAACTTAGCACTTATCTAGCTTCAAATGACAAATACGATGATCGGATCATTTTATTCAAAATATTAAGAGATTTTTGCTTCACATAAGTGACACGAAACACCAGATTATGCTGAAAATTGTGAATTTTTCAAGGAGTATATTCAAGTTCAACCTTGAAAACAGTGGTTAAAACTGAGCAAACTTTCAAGACTTTGCACAAACCTTGTCATATTCAGAAAAGAGGCACAACACACGTCTCTTTCACTTTCTTTATTCATATATCAGCATATAGTCCACAGCACAGTGAGGACAGCAGCCTCTCAGCACTGACTGGACTGCAGGTCTAACATGATTCTGACCACCAACACTTTTAAACTGCTTTTTTTTTTTTTTTTTTATAACCCAGAGAAGCAAAGTTCCATTAAGATACCAAACACAATGCTTTCATTTACGTACATGGAAGAGGTGGGACAATTCACAATAAAAGCATGATTCCAGTATGCTGAAGAATCTCCAAATCAAATACTCCACATGATTTTGGTTCTATAAATACAAGTTCCAGGTTGTTTTTTTAATCTTAAGTCACTGTAACTAACCACTGAGATGTGTCCTCATCAGGATGAGTCAAGACCATGATTGACTGATTGAGCTGCTATTATACTTACATGACTGTGCGTCTGTGTGTGTTTGTGCACAAGAGAGAAACAGAAGTGTTTAACGTTGATATATTATACAGACATGACTGAAATGAACACCACTTTTATTGCAAATGGTGTTTTTTTTTTTTTTTTTAGGCTTTACAATTCTCTTTTAACACTGCAATAAGGGGACCAAGCAAATTTACACGAGGATTTGTTGTTTACTTTGTCGTCTTTTTTTCTTTTAAGTCTTTACTGTTTGCAGACGGGTGTATATTTATTGATGTGTTACTGTCTTGTCTTGTCATTAGTCCATATACATGGGCGAGCTGGGGGACGCTGGCATCTGATCCAGGAGCCTGCAGACGTAACTGGCTACATCGACCGAGCGCTCCTCGTACATCTGGATGAACGGATCTTTCTGGAGTGGAGAAAGAAAAATCAGACATCAATGCAAACTCCTACAAAATAAGACTTAAAAAAATAAAACGTCTAATGACTGCATTTAAAAGGGATAGTTCGTATTTTTTGAAGTGGGGTAAAATGATGTTGATTTTTTTTGATGGTTAAAATACATTTAGCTCCAGAAAGAATCGACTGTAGGTAATACACTCGCAGCCTCACTTAAAAAAATCCGAACTATCCCTTTAATGCCTTCAGTTGGTATTTTAGGCCGGTAACCTTCATGATGAACTCACCAGTAGCTCTTTGTACTTTGGCCTTTTCGACTCATCCTTTGTAAGGCTTGAAAGAAAGGATGGAAAAGACAAGTGTTAAAAGGAGGACGCAGTTCCGCGATTTGTCCACCAGGGGGAGACAAAGGAGCAAACAGCAGCTGCATGTTTTCCATCATCTTTTTTTTTTTACAACTGTGCCACATTGCTGCAGAATTCATGCATAGCGGGGTTTTCTTACCACACGTTGACAAAGGAGATGAATTTGGGAGAGAAGCGCCTCTCCTCCGAGTTGCTGAGTTGTGGCGGGTCTCCCCTCACCACCTGGGTCAACTGGTCAAACACACTGTTCCACTTTGGGTAGGGAAACCGTCCCGTGGCCAGCTCGTACTGAAACACACGATACACACAGAACATGATGAGGGCAAACTCATGTCCTAAAACTATAAACCAGCTAGAAAAAAAGCCTGTCAGACAAATACATGGGCAAAAAAAAACATCATATACTAAAAATACAAATAATTCAAATGTACACGCAGAACAATTGCGACTTTATTTGAGATATTTGTATTATTTTCATTACTAAGTACATAAGGATCCATTAAAATCTGAGTGACACGCCTCAGATGGCAGTACTTCGAGCAAGTTCAGACTCACCAGTGTGATTCCCAGACTCCAAACATCTGAGCGGACATCGTAGCCTTGCCTGGACGCGCTGGGGTCTATTCGCTCTGGCTGAAAATCAAACAGGAAACAGATTAAAGCGTTGGTTTGGAAACAATAATAAACAGCTAAAACAAAAACCAGACTGGATTTCACAAAAAAGATACTCTGAGTGTTTCACTCAGCCCGAAAAACTGTGTGTGCAAGACAGAGAGGGGGTTTTTAGGAATTACGACCACTGAAAGGTTCTTGGCACAAAAAAAAAAAGACACTTTAAATCAGAGCCTCTTAATCTGGGGCCGCTCCCTTTGTTTTGGCCCATAATTTGACAAGCTCATGTTTTTATTCTCCTCATTTTAAGAGTGCGATAAAATCCTTACCATAATGACAACAACACATACATTTTGTGCAGCTAAAAAGCTACATAATCTGAATTTTACTGCGATGTAAAGTACAGGGTTGTGTAACTTCCCAATTCAATTCGATCAAAATGACTTGTCTAATTTGTTTCCCACCGATACTGCAAGTGATAAATAACTGTACAAAGCATGTAATGTGCAGTCTGAGGGCATTTTGTAAAGATGTGCAACTTAAAACGCTGCTCAATATGAACTTAATATCCAGTATTGATTTGTTATTCAGTGTTATCACAACAATGCTTAACTTTATGTTTCTGTCAAGCTGAATTTTTCAACATGAAGTCAGATCTCCAGTCTTGATTACAAAGGTGGACAACACATCTGTTTGACTTAATTCAAAGCACCTTGAAGGGTTTTTTTTGACAATAATCTCTACCAAATTAATAAAATGATTGTTAAGCAAATTTTAAAGGTAGTGTTGTAATTAATTTAAAACTTTATTTTGGCCCTTGGCCGTCCAGATTAATTTTTGGCCCTCCGTCAAAGAATTTGGGCACATCTGCTTTAAATCAACATGTTTTGACTCAAGTCAGCATGGAGCTCAGAGATGCACGTAAATCATTTTATCATGACAGGTGAAAAAAAAATCCCTTTGTAAGCTCATGTTCCCATCATGAGAAACTCTTAACTCATACAGAAAGCATTAATGCAGTTTTGAGTCAGAAGCTTCATCACAGGTTCTCAACAGGAAGGTCGGATTTACAGAACAAAAAGTTGTTAGAGAAAAGCTCCTGCTTCAAAAACCAACCAATATAAAATCTCATTCATATCTCCTGCTATTTCACTGCTAAACTCCATTATCAAAAGCTAATATTAGCTCGACCAGGTGACCACGCCTGGTAAATATTTATTTTAACAGCACTTAAAGAAAGAGTACTTTTGTAATGCATGTTTTTTTATTTATATTTATGTTGTGTGTTTGTATGATTTTATGATCACAATAAAGCTGCCCTTTACCTTTACAATCAAAGTACAATTACACAGTCAAACTCGTTATTAGGAGCAGTGGGCAGCTATTGTACAGCGCCCGGGGACATTTTGTGTTGACATTATGTGTCATGCTGCACAACAAATTGCCCGTCTGGTGACAATTAAAGTTCCACATATCCTGACATGACAAACGTCACAGGTGCTTCAGAAAAAGCTTCAGTTTGACATTTTAGCAGACAAACTACTTGTGCTAATGATGCTCACATTTGTGGGATAAAAAGAGAAAAACTGAAAAATGTAAAGTATGAAGTGAAATGAAAAGTATGTGACCATTTCTGCCCAATAGCAGATATTAAGGTAATAAAGTTTATATTCAATGAATATCAATCCTCAGTCTCATTATTTTATATTATGACTCATCTAAAATGTCACATTAATATTGAACATGAGGTTAAAACACAGGAGTTCATTGAACAACACATTTATTAATGATACTAATGTTGCAATAACCACTGCAGCAACTCTAATTAATAATTTAAAAATCAAAGGTATTACAGATTTCATAAACACACCTTATTGGAGAAAAATATGATACTGAATCTTTAAAATAAGAGGTGTTGTAGTGTTTTTGGCTGCAGTGACTTTTACAAACCACCAGATGTCTTTGTGTGTGTGTGTGTGTGTGTGTGTGTGTGTGTTGAATTTAAAGCCCCAAAGCTTCAAATCTGTTTCAACTTAAAACAAAGAGAATCCATTCATCTGCACACCACGAGGAGACTTGGCCACCTGGGTAGGGATGGGATTTGATAAGATTTATTGATATCAATTCCATCACTGATTCTGATTCTTTATTGATTCCCTGATCAGCATCAGTGCAACAGTTGAATTACCTCTGAGTCTGAACACAGTGTAAAAAGGGGGAAGGGGAAGCTCTAAAATATTGGTGCCTCTGATTGTCGTTTTGTTTAAAATGAAATTTTCTACATATTTAATACATATAAAAATGCACAACGTCAGAAAAAAACATGCCGTACTCGAAAAAAGGAACTGATAAGCTCGGAGGTACACGATTCTGATGGATCAAAGAATGTGGAACCGGTTCTCAGTTCCCATCCGACACTTAGAAAGTACAAAGGTTCTCATCTCGATAAGATTTTAGCTGGAGTTTTGTTCAATATTCAAGCCCCAGCTGGTACTTGAAATGTTTTTTTTTTGTGATGAGAAAGAAACAGGTGTTCATGAAAAATAAATCCGCTGCAACACAAACTGGCACCCAGAGAATACCAACCTTACTCATCACCTCTGGGCATGTTTTCACCTGCACAGCCAGATGCCATCAGCTCTGCAGCTCACACATAAGTAGGTTGTTCCCTCATTCCTGCCTGTCAGGGCTGCAGCGTGGCTCTGCATGCCTTACAAGACCGCTTCTGCCAATTCTGTCACTCACAGCCCGGGCCTCATGCACAACAATCTCTTAAATTTCTCTTATTTTTTCTATTAAGAGTGAAATAAGACATGCCAACTCCTGATGCATCAAACAATCCAGATCCTTAACCAGGTGTGCTGAATGATGAATCCCACTTGATCATGAATCGGAGGCGTGTGGACGACTGATTGTTTGTTATGAGCACAGGAAACGCCCCCTAAACACTATGAGGGCAGGTGTTGTGCCGTGTGCAAAGATTCAGGAACATGCCCCAAAAAAAGACGAAGAAAGAAGAGGAACTTCAGCAGCAGTGAAATCAACATACTGTTAAATAAACTTAAACAAAGTACACATGAGGCTTTCTAGAGTGTCAGTGCTGGTGTTACAGGAAAATACCTGGAAAATAACAAAATATTTACAATGTTGTAAACTCCTTGCCAGCTGAGGGGACGCCCAGTAACTGAAGTGAGTGAGTTAAGAAGTTGAAAATGAAACTTAAAGAAAGAAATTAAATCTTTATACTATTTTTTACCAAGTGATCAGAGCTTAACAAGAAAGATTTATATTTATTTTTAAGTTTTATTTTAAATATTTAACTAACAGTTATATTTTTGACTTGTCTCATATCTTTTTTCATTATGTCAGTTTTCTGGGCTTCACAGACATCTTGTTTTGTCCTAACACAGTCTAACACCCCTAAAATATTGAATTTAAGAAATATCGAATAGATAAAAGCAGCAAATCTGTGAAACATAAAATATAAATATTGTAAATAATAATTATAAATATGTTAATATCCTTAAACTCGTTTCCTTGCATTGGACAATCAATTTGTGGACTGTGAGAAGATTTTCTTTTATCTCTCATCTCTGTAAGAGTACTCTCAACCACTTGCAAAATGTTGTCTTATAAGAGAAGAACAAAAATAAGAAAACACTGGTGAATCCCAGAAATCAATGCATACAAACAGAATAAGAAAAAAACACGGATACTACAAAAATAAGAGGAAATGTGTTCATAAAGGTCTTCCTGCATGAGGCCGGCAGCCTCCTCTGCAGCTCGTCACAACCCAGAGAACAGACGCGGTAATGAGGTGTGTCGAACAAACGCTGCAGAAACCTCCTGCTGCTGCTGCTGCTGCTGCTGTGCGGAGAGAAGGAAGCACCTCGTTGGCCCATTTACAGGCCTGATTTAGATGCTGATGTCACCCAGCAGAGCGGGACAGTCTGTGCTGCAGCACTGATGGGTTTTATGGAACACGCTGCTGCATAGAGCTCGCTCACATCTGCCAAGACTGGAAGTGTTTAGTCTCCTGTGTGAAATATACACAGGATTAGAGAGGAAACGATTAGGGAACTATTTTAATAATCAATTAATCTTTTAAGTAATCCGCTGTGTAAAAGTGTCAAGCATTCGTAAGTTCCAGCTTCTCCGGCATGAGGAATCGATTCTTTTCTGTCTCTTATCATCATAGCTGAATTCATTTGGCTTTTTAAAGTTTTTAAATGAGTCAGGCGCTCCACATTTCAGTAGCATTTAAAAAATATGATTTGGTTATTTAAGAATGTGTTTGTGTTCAGTTCTCACTGTTTTCTTACTTTTAAACTAGTCGACTGATCTAAATCAAAATTTCCACCAAATCTACAGGGAATATTAGTTGCCAGGAACATCCCTGATCACATTATCGATATAATATCAATATGTTGCCCAGCTCTGATGTGCATGAAGGGTTTTGGTTGCATTTGTGTATTTTGCTTGTGAGCTGAACTGTTGTTTACCTCACTAAAGAGAAATGTGTGCAGCTCCACAGATGTTAAAAGTTATAATCAGGTACAGCAGCTGTTGTCAACACCATGACATGAATAAGAGCTTCTCGTTCTGTAAAATCTCCACATGCATCCAACACCTGAATGCTGCCTGAGGTAAAGAGCATGTTGTCTATAATCTCTCTCAGCCACATATCCAAACAATAAGTCAGCCTCCCCAGCTGTACTGAGGTCCGTTTTTCTACGTCATTGAGCCTGCTGTAACCAGCAGCGCACTCATCAAACACCTGGAGCGTCTGCCAGTTGGAAACTGGAGCTGAGATTCCTGCTGTCTGAGCTCACAGTCGTGGGAAGCTCCTGGGTGACTTCGTTCAAACGGCGTCATGAATGAAGCTCCCTGCCTCGGCCTTTCGCAGGGCAGAGTGCGCGCGCGGGCGTGTGTGTGTGTGTGTGTGTGTGTGTGTGTGTGTGGTGGGGGGTGGGTCGTGATAGTGCCGCACCAAATTTAGAATGGAAACTGCTGTGGCAAGAACCAGGGGGTGCTGAGAGGAGGAAGGGGGGAGGTGCCCCCAGCTGACGTAACCCCACAACAGAAAATAACCGGGAGTGACGACGACGTGGTGAGATCACCTGTTTGAACTGCCAAAGATCCGGTGCTCTTTAATTATGTTATGTACACACACGACACACACGCAACACCACACACAGGTGCTGCTCACCAAAACACACTCTCATTAACAAGCTGCACAGATAGTGACAATCAATTATTTATTTTACTGTGCAGACATGCGAATTCTAAAATGCTCAGCTTCTAAAACGTAAGGATTTTTGCAGACATCACCTTCAGCTCTAGGAAAATCTGACAGACATTTAAAGGGATAATGTGGATTATTTGATATGGCGCTGTAAGAGTTTGGAGAAGCAAAGAGGAGTAGCAGCACAGAAGCTAAGCAATGAACTACTATGGACTCCCCAAAACAACCAAACTCCACAGGCGAAATCAGCCATTTTACATCACAGAGGACGGGAGTTGCTGCTCTACCGCTGCCTCGATCTGATTGTTTGTTTGTGTTACTGTGTGACTTTGGTGAATCCGAAATATCCGTTCAAAACACTTCAGTCACACAGTAACACAAACACAGAAACAGATCGAGGCAGCTGTAGACCAGCAACTCCCAGAGTTTGGTTGGTTTGGAGAGGAGCAAAATAAGCCTGGTAGTTGATAGTTTCACAATATTTGAGCACACAAATCACACCAATTACATTACTTGCCCACCATCTGCAACATCGTTTTCCACACATTTATCAAATAAAAAAACTCATTTGTAAAATACTAAGATACTGAGACGATGGACGCTGAAATTAGAAACGTAAGTGCTGCTCCTTAAAGCAGCAACAGCAGGAGTCACATTTTACTCATCATGTGAGAAGAGTAGGAAGAGCAGATGAACAAGACAGCTGCTCACGATTCTGCATCGAAACTAAAAGCAAAAGCCCTTATTTTTTTATTATTTTGGACATAAAACCTGATGCTAATATTAATGAGCTATCATATTAATAAGACTCATAAGGCTAATGAAGATCAAAGCAAGCCTTCTACACATATGAGCATCATCACTTCAGTGTTATTTGTAACACTGGTGTCGTCAAGAGTTTATTGACCGGTGGGAAAATATCCATTCTCTGGCATCTCTTCCCTGATGAGTCATCAGGGTTATCTCGGTTTGGGCCTGTGACACAAACTGGAGGTGTGAAGTTTGAAACACATGTGCATCAACCAGGCAGGGAAGGTTGAACAAAAAGCCTCTGCTGAGCTGCATTATGGAGAATGCATGATGGGGCGCCTGAGTAGCTCAGTTGGTAGAGCGTGCGAGTCCTCTGCAGCGGCTGTGGGTTCGACTCCCACATGCAGCCCTTTGCTGCGTGTCATACACCTACTCTCTCAGCTGTCCTATCAATTAAAGGCATAAAAAGCCCAAAAAATATTTTTTTTAAATGGAAAATGTTATCAAGTGTTCATGGAGCTTGAGCCATATTAAGGACATCTGCTGCTCCAACTTTGACCAGACTTTTAAAAATATGCCTGTTACAGTCCCAAAACTACATAAGAAGTCCTTTAATCAATAAAAAAAACGATTTATCAGTTTGTCAATTTGTTCCAAGTATAGTTTCCTTTTCCACTGCAACTCATCAGGTCAGTTAATAAAACTAATGTGTAATAAGATTAGCCCCGCTCCACAGTGCTAAAAGCACCGTAAACACACGATACAGTGTCTGCAGGTTGTTTATGGCGTCACTAATCAACTAACGAGATTTAAAAACTCACTTTCAGGCTCAGACATCAAACACTCACCACTGCTCGCATTTCAAGACTTTTAGCAACAACAGATGAGGGTGTTATCAGTGACTGGCCTCAGAGGACTCTTTAACTGTGAAGGCTTAACAAAAAAAACCAAAACAAATGCAAAAGAGAAATTCACCATTTAAGGTCAAACTACAACTCTGTGTCTCTTCTCTGAGAGGTCTGAGTCAAGGCCAAGTCATCCAGTGTTGTTTGTCAGCAACATTACAACCAGCAGCAGTGATGCATCAGGAATTACCCTCAACACACACATCAAAATACAACGGCTGTTCTAGTGTCAGCAGACGAGTCAGACACCGGCCCTGATATCCCTGACATATTTTTCTGAATTACGGCAAAATAACTGTTTGCTTGGACTCTATGGCCCTGTTTACACCTGATAATACATGATCCGATCTTGGGCTGCCTCCTAATAGTCCACTAAGCAGTGAAAAGAGTCTTAATCTACCACTTTGTCATTTATTTGTTAGTTGCAGAAAAAAAAAAGATTCATTCAGGAGCTGTGTGCCTTGTGGTTAGGCCCATTAGTCAGTTAGCTCAGTTAGCAGTCCTATTAGACTGGGACACAGCCTCGGAGACCAGCAGAGGCCGAGTTGATGACCAGGAATACAGCAGTATTACCAAAACACTGTTCAGTGTCCTGGTCCGGGAGACGATGAAGACATGGCGGGGTCAGGCGGGGACAGGAGGTATGAAGCAGTTGTGAAGCGAGTTTGTAGCGAGTCTTTGCAGCATAGAGCCTGTAGTCTTTGTTTTTGTGAAGTTGGAAGTTATTTATTCCCATTTTGAACAATGAGGTTATACAGTGTTGAAATAAATTAACAAACGCTGCTGGTTGTTCTGACACATTCAGTGTCATTACCGCCTTTGCTGTAAGCATTTCACAGGTGTCTCACTTTGTGCCCCAAATATATATGCTTATAAAATTAAATTAACATCAGAAATGTTCAACGACTTGTCGACTGAAGGCTTGAATCTTTAGTCAGGGGTGGTACTTATCCAATCACCAGTGAAAAGCTCTAAGTACAGGTGTGAATGTACCCAAGATGCATTGAGGACGTACTGAAATCTGATTGCTCATTCGGAGGTGGTGTGGCCACATTCTTTCAGCAGTGTGCACACGAATGTGTTCAGGGCCACACTGAAGGACTTGGACATCATTAAGCACACTGTTTAGAAGTCAATGTGTCTTTTTGATACTGTCCCACTGTGACATCCCCTTTTTTTGCCGGTTGTCATTTGACTCATGACCAACATTTCCATGAAATATTGTGCAAGTCTGGTCATTCCCATGTCCCCCTTTTTAACCTATTGGCCTGAACATAAACACCACACGCACACGCACACTTAGCCTCCATGACAAATTTCAGCCTCCTAGGGTGAAAACTGTGACCATGAAAGGGTGGGGAATTTTTGTGGACCGACCGACAGAGCGACCTATAAAGCTGCTGGTTGCAGTGAAAAAAATGCAATACATTAAGTCATTTCTTTCTTTGAAAAAAAAAAAAAAAAAAACACTGTTGCAGCATCACTGTACCTGTAGCTACTCCTGTCTGAATGTGTCTTACCTGCCAACATCTAGCAGCTTGTTGTTTTAACACACTGTTTCAAACTAATTTGACCGCTTACACCAAATCTATGAAAGAAGGCCACATTTTATTGACATCACACGTCATATTTTTACCAACCAATATGGACTTTTTCTCTGTTGCCCACAGAGAAAGTCCTCAGATTACCTTAAAAAGCTCAGATGAACTTCATAAACATTATGAAACGCAGTCTGTGACAAATTCTACCTGTGGACTCTGCAAATATTAAATATTAAAGGAGAAATCCTAGAAGTATGTCATCAGAGATCAAAGAAACATGTTGTTGAAATACTTGCTTCCCTGACAACAACTCTGCAGCCTCAGCGTCCTCCTTTGAAATTTATATTCCGAGCTAGAATGTTTTTCTATGCCTGTTTCATCTTAATTAGAGTCGAATGTTCACCCGATGATTGAGTGTCTGCTCAGGAGTCATAGGAAATCATTAATAATCTTGTAGGAGGCATAGATGTTTCTGACTATTAAATTAAGCAATATGTTAAGGAAGTATGTTGCATGTCTCCTGTGCTTCAGCAGCACTTTCCGAGTCTGGGGATGAGGAGACGGGCGGGAAACAACTGCTTCAGCCATAGATCATATATTAAATAGGGATTCAACCTATTTATTTGTTTCCGAGGCATTATTTGTACTGCTGTACTCATTTTTGCACGTACAACTGCTACATATTCCTCCTTTAAGCTTTCTTTGTTTCTGTAAAAATCACTGCGTCTGTCCCAGGGCGTTGGCTACTCCTGTTGGGCCGATGTCTAAAAGCAACAACGCATTTGGTCCTTGCAAACAGGAAGGATGTACGCGTTTATTTGCATATAGAGCAGGGAAGTGAGATTCGATCACGAGTCACTTGAGACAGACGGAGAGATGCTTGTAATGCCAGATGTGAACTGATGAACTAAAAAACTGTCCTCTTGTGATTTGATCGGACAGATTTTAATGACAGGTGTAAACAGGTTCTTTGAGGCTGTTAGAAAGGAGTCTTTTTCTTTGGAGATCCATGGATCACTGTTCCACAATGAAAGCACTGAAATTCTACGATTAAGATTTACTTTTTGTAAGGAAGCGGAAGCACATAGCATGAACTGTTCTTTTATCTACCACAGTGCTTTCTGACTGATTCCAGCAACACACCTCTCACTTTTCATCTCCTAAAAACCTGTTGCAAGCACTCAGTTTTTCCATCAAGCTCAGCGTTACTTACTGCCATGTACGGTCTGCAGCCTGCATCTCTGGTTTTGGCGATGGAGTCCACCAGCTGACCACTGATGCCAAAGTCACACAGCTTTATGTTGCCGTTCCTGTCCAGGAGGATGTTCGACGGCTTAATGTCTGAGGGAGAGTGAGGAGAAAGTTGTGACGGAAAGACATGTGAAGGAAGTACGATTAGATCAGCTAACCATATGGTGTTTTCTTACCTCTGTGTATTATTTTCAAGTTTTCTTTTAAGTGGTTAAGTGCCTTCACAGTCTGCAAAACACAGAGCGGCAGATGTTTAGCTGCAGGAATCAAAAATTAGGCTTCTTTATTTTTGAAAAGTGGGACATGATCGTCGCAGAGACTTACAGCTAATGTTATTTTTCCTAATATTTCTTCTGGAATCACTTCGTCTAATGAGCAATATACAAATTTGTAAAATTTGTCTAACGAGGTAGCCATAAGTTCCATACAAATCCAACAGTCACCCTGAAAGACAAGAAGATTCAGTCATGAGAAATAACAGACTTGGGTAAAATACATCTCTTTGCGAATCAGAAGCTGAGATGTGAGTTGACGTCACCTCTCTGAACAGAGCACCATAAAACTGCACGATGTAGGGACAATCACTACTTCTCATCACCACGTCTAAGTCCATCAGCAGCTGCTTCTGCTCCTTTTCATCAACCGTTGACCGAATTCTCTGTGGAGGAAACGAACAAACGTTATGATCAAGGATGTGCAGCCGACGTGTAGATATCTGCATATATCAAAACAAGGTACATCACCTTCACCGCCATGATCTGGTTACTCGGCTTGTGCACCATCTTATTGACGGAGCCATAAGCCCCACGGCCGATCTCGCCCAAATCTTTGAGATCCTCGGCCGTGAAGTCCCAGTGCTGCTCCGGGGAGATCTTCAACTTTCCTGAAGACTCGATACTGTGTGTTCGCAGCCTCTCTCTGACAAAAAACACATAGATGCATGTGTGTTAAGCAAGGTTTGGAAATAAAAACTAAAGCTCTGTGTGAAAAATCAAGAATAAAAACTAAAGGGTTCATTTTCGGGATAAACAGGACAGGATTTGGCATCTTAGACAACTGCTTTCTCCCAGAGAGGAAACAGAATATTTGCAGTTCACATTATCCATTTTTTCAGCATAACAAGATTGAATTTTCATTAAAGCATACACATACACAATTTAAGCATGCATGTGCATACATGCACACATTGTAGGTGTGCTCTGGTACTTTAACAAATAGTGCTACACCTCTGCATCCCACATTATAACAAAAGAAAGTAAACTAAACTAAAACTAATACTGGAGGTAATAAAAAAAAACTTTTAAAACCATAAAAACTAAGCTGACACAAGCAAACCCACACAGCAAACTAAATTAAATTAAACTGAATTGAAAACACAGAAGCACAGAAACCAGCTAAATGTAGTAAACCTGAATTTTTTTTGCAGGTTTACTCACATGTGCGGGTTTTGAAAGGGCGGCCCGCCGTGTTCAGTGTGAATCTAGTCGTGGGTTTGATTGGGGGGTTGGCAAAGTTCAGCTTCAGGGCTTTGCGTTTACCTGAGCGGGAAGAGAGGCAGTAATGTTTCAGTAATCTCACATGAAGCAACACCGTGCTGAGGATTGAGCAACACCAAAAGCAAACTCATCCCACATGAAAGGTCAGAATGATAAGTGAGTGAAAACAACACAAACCATTCAAATAACAGAAGGAATGAGGAGACAAGTAAATTCATCCAAATTTACTCAAACCCATGGAGGTCATGCTTTCCATAGAACGAGGGGAGAAGAGGTGGCAACTTCTGCATCGCCATATACAGATGTTTTCACTAAATACATTCCAGATTTACTCTGATGTTTCCAAAAATATACTCACCTATGAGTCTTTGATAAATCTGTCAACAGATCCCATGAAAAAACCAAAACCAACATTGAATGTATCTACTAACAAGTATCGTGTGTGTATCAAAGTCTGATATATCTTCTGTATCTTCAGTACTCCCACATACGCCACCCCAAATACTCACAGGAGCACCAAATGTGGATTCATCCGCCACTGAAAATAGTCCCTAAGAAATTATTCAAACTATTTCCTGCTGTTTCAATAACACTTGATAAAAACTACAGTGACCAGCTGTTTTAGGAAACTACCGGCACTTTCTAAAAATATTGGACGATATATTTCAGAGTGTGCAGGTGTAATGTAGGTCTTCAGTGGGAACCAATGGGAGACACAGACACCTGATTAGTTTTGGTCTTTTCATGGGATTTCTTGACAGGACAATTCATCCCCAACTCACAAGTGCATGTTTTTCCTCTTAGCTGTATCTATCTGGATTGTTTTGGTGCGAGTTGCAGAGTTTTGGAGATATCGGCCGTAAGATAAACCACAGACCTTGCTTGTGAGCAGTTTCATTTAGGAGCCATTTTCTTTCTAGCAGAAAGAAAGTAGTTCCTACATGACTCGAACACTGCTCACAAAAAAAGTATGTGGATTATCTTGACTAACCGGGCCGTGATTTCTGGAAAGAGACATTGCTTTTGAGTTTTAACATTGTATTTTTTTTTGGCACTTCGAGCACCACAAGCCGAGTGCCATCTAGTTCGATTGTATTGGAGAGAAGGCAGAAATCTCTATAGCTGATATCTTCAAAGCTCTGCAACTCACACCAAAGAAATCTAGATGGATAAACAGCACTACAGTGAGAGGAAAAGTATGTATTCTTGATTTAGGGGGGAAGCTCTCCCTTTAACAATATCAAACGTAGACTAATCTCTAATGCTATACTTTACAATACCCATCATTTCATGGGTTAATAGGTATTGTTCAACTGTTCAACACCAGCTGGTACCATTTACAGTCAGGTCTGTTAACATTATGATTATAATCCAAATACCAAACTTACAGTTTCAGCTTTACACTTAAAGAGTAACTTTGGTATTTTTCAACCTGGACCCTGTTTTAGCTTTTTTTTGTCTCTAAGTGATTAATGAGGACAACAACTTTTGAAGTAAGTCCAGTTTTGAGTGAGACGGCTGCAGCCATCAGCAACAAAAAAGGACGCAATGTAACCTTCATGGGCAATCGTGCAAAGTACGTTCACTCAGTGTGTTTGTTTTTGCCACTGACGGGCTTTTCTAAGACTCTGACACGATTAGAGAAAGGATCCCTACAGAGATACACCTTTATATTAAAGAACCTTTTTGTTTAAACGCAAACAGACAATTTTCTCGCTCTTGCCGAAGCCACCAGACTCCATTTACAGAAACAGCGATTTTATCATAAAACACACTTTAAACTGGTCAGAAACACAGTGAAACTCGTCTTTCCACTGCTCCAACAATCACCAAACTCTGGTTTGGTCAAAATGAACCCTTAATTCACAGAGTTGGATGTGAAAATATTCTGCCACTGTCAATCCTCCCTCTCACCTCCTCTCCAGATACTTTCACATCTAACTAGTTGGTGATTTCTGAACCAATGGAAAGACAAACCAAGACATTCTGGGTGAGTTTTATTTTGTTTCTGTCGAGTTTACATATGGTTTTCTGTAAATGGAGTCTGGTGAGCTTGGCGAGGGAATCCATAATGTTGTCAGGCACTTTTTACCACCGTCAGTGGTAAAAACAAGCACTTTAAGTGGACGTACTTTGACATGGCGAAATTGCCCGTAAGGATACTTTCTGGTTTGCAATTCGTGCCTAATGACAGTTGAACATGTTTATCAGTGTTCTGTTAGGTCTGGGCAATATGGTTTATAAATAAGATATCTTATTTTAAGGCTATTCTGGCTTAAATATTTTCTCTAAAATAAGATTGCATAAATTCTCAAACAGTGCAAACACGCGATGATCTTACAGAACGTGGTGCATCGCTGTAGATTAAAACTACCCAACAGTGTATGAACATGTTGGGGCTGGGCAATATGGACATTTGTGCTTTCACAAAACATTAACATAATGAAATTTTAGATAAATAATCATCTTTAATGTGGATATAAAGACTAAGTGGGTAAAGGCAAAAACTGGAACAGCTAAAATGGTCTGATATGTTCAGAGAAATCATATCACTTTACTGTAATGCAGCCTTTAAAAACAGGAATAGAAAACACTCATGTCATATCATGATACAATACGCTATCTAGGGCTGCAGCTAACAATTATTTTCCTTTGTTGATTAATACGTCCACGTGATTGATTAGTTATTTGAGCCATAAAATGACAGAAAACAGTGAAAAATTTCCTAGAGGTGTAAAGAAACCAGAAAATATTCACATTTGAGAAGCTGGAATCAGGGATTTTTGACTTTTTTCCGTAACTCCAACTGGTTAATCGATGATCAAAATAGTTGGCGATTAATGTAATAATCGATTAATAATCAATTAATCGTTGCAGCTCTACTATCTAGTGTCATATCACAATATCAGCATAATATCAACATATTGCCCAGCCTTCCTCTCAGTGTATTTATCACCATATCGCCCAAACCCATCTTAAACTGGCCTCGACTCGTGTTCAGCAGCAGCCCAGCACATTCAGCTATTCATCAGAGCACTTACAGTCAAATAAATCAGATCTAAATCCTGTATTTGATGCAGAGACAGAAAGCAGCATGCTGCTAAAATCCAAAAACACCTACATTCACAGTGCAGACACACCAACCCACATATAAAAAACATGGAATAAGGGGAAAAGAAAAACACCAATACATGACATGCTTCTTCAAGGCCAACTGCTTTGATTTCACCTTCAGTCGTAGGAAAGCACTCCACGCTCGCCTCGCTCCACCCACAATACCACAAGAATGTGTGTGCGCTTGAATTCCAATAGGCTTGAATGGAAAACACCACTTGAAATGACAACTTTCGGGTGTGTGTACCTTGTCTCGACAAGCAAGCGCTATGCTGAGGTGCACCCATGCCAAGAAAAAAAAAAAAAAAAAGAAACCCACAGGTAATGTGACAACACTACAGGCACTTTCTTTGCTTGTTAGTCACACACTGAAAACCAGTGAGGCAGAGCTTCCATTACTGTATTTAATTGGGGGGTTTAATCAATGAAAGCACAGTTTTTCTTCAGTTGTGAGACTCTTCTATCACACTGAGGAAGGACAAAAGGGTCCAAATCAGTTCAGAGGATCTTGTGCCAAAATATCAATGGAAGCTCTGAATTTTAGGCTTGTGCCGATGACGACAAACACACCTTACCTGTAACCATGTTTTACAAGGAGATGCTTAATCACTACGGCAAAAATAAAGTGCAATAGAATGGCCGTGTTTGCAATTATCTTTTAAATGCAGTTATCACGACATCCTGAGTTAATTATTTTGTTATCTCGAGATAAGAACGCTTGTTTTGCTCTCGAGAAAACTGAAGGCCAGTTTCTCTAAACCTCATCAACCAAGTCTCGAGTCTCTGGTTACTAATGGAGTCAATGAGCTCAGCGATTTCTGCCTGTGTCACACCCTGACTGAAGTATAGTAGCTTCCAATACCAGTCGATTAATAAGATACGAAACGTTTTTATCATGTTTTTTCTTACTCCTCTCATTTTAAGCTTAAGTTTCTTTATTCAAAAAAATGACTCTGCCAGACAAAACAAATGAGGAGCAATTACTGCCATTTCTTGACTATCAATTACGTATGGATGAACACATTCTTAATCAGTGAAATGTTTAACAGCGATTAATCATTAAATAAGTAATCATTTACATCCTCACAAGTGTTATTAAAAAACAGTTTTTAACGGACATAATATTTTGTGCATGCGGCCCATGTACAAAGGTTGTGAGTACTCTGCAGCAGCCCCGGCTGGATTCCAGTCTGTGGGTCTTTGCTGCATGTCATACTCCCATCTCTCCACCCCCTTTTCTATCTATCCTCAACTGTGCTCTGTAATAAAGGCAAAAAGCCCCCCCCCAAATTTACTTTTTAATGTGTGTGTACATGTTTGGGGCTTTTTGTGCCTTTAATTGAGAAAAAAACTGTGGGAGTGACGCGCAGCAAAGGGCCACAGGCTGGAAACAAACCCATGCCCACTGCAGAGGACCGACAGCCTCAGCATGTGGGGCCACACTCTCCCAACAGAATTACCAGGGCACCACATTAAAAAACAATAATAATGATAAATAAAGATTATCGGAAGTGAAAATCTAATGTGGCTTGCAAAAATTCTAAGAGGAAAACAGCCTTTTGTTTGACAGCTTGTTGTCTTGAGATAAGAAATAATTAACTGCATTTAAAAAAGTAATTGCAAGGGTCGACTTCCACAGCACGGATATTCTGAATTAAAATAGCTGGTACTGATATATTAAACCTCTTTGTAAAACAAATACAATTCTGGTGCCTGACAGGCTGCAGCTTGATGTCCCGTTACCGGAGCAAGTCATTATAACACTGAACCATTATAGGTACCGGCACAAGCCTACGTGAACCCATCAGAAGTCTTTACGTGGATTAGTTGAGAACAGCAGGACAGACTCCCCCATACCAGACTGTCAGGCGGAAACAAAGGGATGAGAACTGTTGGTGCTGAAGCAAAAGAGGTTTGGCTTACTTGGGGGAGCTCCAGACAGGTTTATCTGAAACCCTAGAGGTGAGAAGACAACTTTTACTTTCTTCATATTTCACCTTCAGTCTCCCTGCTTGTTAAGTCTTCTTCAGGACACTGATTTTGTTAGTTAGACTCAGTGTTACCTCCCCTCCCCACTATAAAAAAAAAGGTGCCCATTTCACCCAACACACCAGGACTGACAGGAATCCTGCAGGTTTGGGGCTGACAAATAATCACAGAAATTGGCCTTGCTTTGCTAACATGTCAAACATACTGGGGGGGATCTATGGCAGGTTAAATGCATCATCTGGGGGGTAATGCATTAGCATGCACACGCATTTATGAGACAACTACAAGCACTTGAGTTTGGTGAAGTATGTTATGTGTCAGTCAGTGTAACAAATGAAGGAGGTAAAATAACCTGCAGGTAAAACCAAAAAAATAAGGGATCTAAAAATGAGCATGAGCTACCATCATGAAATGGTTTTGGGAGGAAAACATATTAAAGTTGAATAAACATTTTCTTGGGACAGCTCACCATCAGTCAGCATCATGTGACGAGTTAGGAATCATTAGTTAGCAGCATTGAGGTAAAAGGTGAAATATGGTCAGGGAACGAAAACACAGGATTAAACAACAGGGCTAAATGTCAGATACCTGACAAATTATTATTATTAAATCAAATAAATCAAAGCATTTAAAGCCTGGATTATTACTACCGTTACGATTAATTACAGTAGCATCTCCTTCTTCATACAGAGGGGTAGCAGGGGTATAAACTTAAAGGGATAGTTTGGATTTTTTTAAGCTGGCTTGTATGAGATATTTATCCACAAACTGTATTATTTAGTAGGGCTGCACAATTGCTCAAAATATTATCAAAATTGAAATATGGCCATGTGCATGCAGAAGCTGCAATTTTATTTTTTTTGTTTTTGATTGAAGAAAAATGTGTGACAAAAGAGCATTATAATAAAGTACTGTATTGCTGCAGAGATGCCGTAGCCTACAAATCTTGTTCTCTAGATGTAAGAAAACATCTTTGTTTGGTGAAGACTCCAACAAATGTCATCATCATCCTCATCCTCATCATCATTAGCAGTTTCCTGTTGGTCTGGCAGCAAGGCAAAGTGGTAAAATATATCTCTAAATACAGCCTGTGTCTGAAACTGATATGGACTTTTACAGGTGGGACCTTTTTTCAGGTGTTAATTGTTTGTTTGACCTTGTCCTCGGCAGTACATTTTTTTTATCTTCCCACACGGTGCTCCTGCTGCTTCTCTAACTGGGGGCGTGTTGACCGCCGTGTTGTAGCTCTTACAACCTCACTTCAAAAAATCCAAACAATCCCTTTAACATGCATCTCAGTTATAAATCTGATTTAGCTAATTAATTAAACCATCATTTGAAATAGCAATCAAGAAATAAATCAACCAACTTCCAGCTATACAAATTATATTAAACATTATTATTCAGGACTTTTAAAACTTCTACTAGGAGTAGCAGTGTATGGCAGCAGAAATGAGAAATGATTTTGTTTCCCACAACTCATCATCTTGTATTTAGAATCAAAACATTAATTGGATTTCTAAGTGAACTGTTTATCCTACTCTATTAAGTGAATGAAATATGTAGCTACCTGTTTCACTCTGACATCTCCAGCAGTGTGTTGGACTCTGAAAGTTAAAATGAGACAGAATTTATACAAAAAAAAAGGAATCAGCAGTATGATGAACATTTGGTTTAGTTGTGTTGCTAATGGAGAAGAGACTGGTGGAGATATTTCTCCCTGAAAAGGACGGAGCAGCCACTCTACATTAAACTTTACATCAAATCATAATTCAATATATTTTGCTCTTCAACCACACAAACATTTACATGAGTATACATAATCCTTTATTATGAAGATGATTTGATAAATTCGGCATATTTAACAATGACATAACTCATTGTAAGGAGGTGCGATCAGATGTATTTGCGTGGAAGAATAATGACGCTCAATTTAGGTGTCATGAATGTCAAGGGAGCTGTCATTCAAATGCACGACGGCACACTGATTTAATCTATGCGGAATAGTTCATCTTTATAGTGTCTAACAATTAAAAAAGAAAGATTTGTTAACTGGCTTCTATTACATTCGCAGCAACAGTTAAAATCTATAATTGCCATTTTTCGAACGGAGTTTGGCGGATATCCCTCCAGCAGCAGGGAGCAGACTGTAACGGGGACAGAAAATGTCAAAACGGCAGCGAGGACATTAAAACGCGTTGTGTAAGATTTAAGAAACGTGATTAACGATCAGCAGGTTTCTCTCGGTAAAGACACTGGTCCGTGTGCGTGGGGATGATGTCTCAGTCCTCCCACGGCTAACCCTGCTAACATTAACCTTCACTGCAGCACAATGTGTGTGTGAGCGCACATTTCCACGTTATCTCCACTCACCCTGCATGCTGCTCATCGTGGTGATGTGCTGGGACTGGGACTGGGACTGGGACTGGTGGTGGTGGTTCGCTGCAGGTCCCGCGTTGTTGCTGCTGTTGTGGCTGCTGGGTGTTGTTGAGTTGTTAGGACTGGGAGTCGCCATTGTTGTGTGTTTGAATTCCATCAGCAGCGCCGGGCTGCAGTGCAGATGAACGGAGAGCAGCTTCAGCCGCAGTGATCACTGCTGCCTCACCAAACGGCAGCTTCAGGCCGCAGAAACAAACGAACCGAGCGGGCGGGCGGAGACTGTGGAAGAGTGTTTAAACGTTTCGACCTGGTAGTAACGTTAACAAAAACAAACATCCAGCTATGCTAAGCTAACTAAGCCAAGAAGCTTTACGACCCGCAATCAGCTGACCAAGGGTACGTCCCAGGTCTCTTAAATTGCGTCCTTTCCTTGCGTCCTAATCCCTCCCACCGAGGACTCATGGAGAGCTGCGAGGAAACGACGCGAGGAGAGAGGAAACGAGGAAATCTTTTTTTTTTTTTTCAAAACTTTATTATCTTATTAAAGCCAGTATGCAGACAAACATGACATTGAAACAAACATGAGATTATACAGACATGAGACAATGGAGTGCAGGGAGATACACAGAGAAAAGTAAATAAATAAATTAAATTAAATTAAGTTACAATGTATCAGGATGCATACAGATGAGTTTAGTCAATAAAGCAACAGAAAATAAATAAATATACAAAAAAAAGGAGAGATTTTATCCAGCAATGTGCACCATAATATTCTCCATAAGACTGGATGTCTTGAGAGCTTTCTTATTTTTTACAAATTTTACAAACAGAATCATAAAAAAAATTTAGGGAAACGAGGAAATCTGTTTCAAGAGACGTCATTTCCTCTGAAGCGTCACGTGAAGCGACGTCCGTTTGTGATGACGGGGGCCAGCTGATCACAGCTGGATCAGCTGTTCGTCGGCTTGAACAGCTGCGCAGGCTTCTGATGGAGTTTGTGTCCGCACACACGTGATGTGCTCTGTGTTAATATTAATAAAGCCTCACAGTTCTCATCAGTGTCAGAGCAGCAGCCTGTTTACATAAATAACAACCTGATACAGAATGTGTTTATATTATTCATTCATTTATTTGCATTCGTGTTTATGAAAATATAACTTTATGGTTAATAATGGATGGATCGGGGTGGAAGCGTCTGTCCCCCCAGTAATGTTTGATATTATGATCGTGAATTCATTGCTGAATCACTCAGACTACGATTATTGTGTATTTTGAACATTATTTATTAAGTTAAATGTTTCAGGGAAAATTAAAATGATGTAACTTTTATCAAACTCGACGCTCAGGAATGATCAGCCTCACCTGTGACTGAACGAAATAACGATAAATGATGTCAAAAGTGTTTCTCACTGAAAGGCAGACTCTTCGTGATTTTAAAGGAAATTAACGGGGGAAATAATTAAAAGAAATTATTTCAAACAAATGAAGAAGCTTGTTTGTGGTGAGTTTCTAGTGATGGGCCGATCGGCTCTGAGTTCATCTGAATCCTACTTTGCGCATTAATCCTCCACCTGAACCGTTTATTTTACAGAGCCTTCGGGTGATTTCTTTACTGTGTGTTGCATTTAATGTATGAGTGTTTCCTTTAATTATTTACTTTCATGATTAGAGAAGCTGCCGCAGACGTTCCACTGCGCGCAGCTCTGTGCCAAGTGCGCAATTACGCACCGTTTCTCTCCTGGTGGAGAGACGCTTCAGATCCATCGACCGCCAGATCTGCAGATCAACTGAAATCTGAACATCACAGACCTGCAATTAACACAGATTTTTAATTGGATGGTGAATCAGAAAACAATAAAATATTAAACGTGGGAGTGACACAGTTTAATCTGTAATTCGTCTTCACTCTGGTATGAAACTCCTGTCATGCTGTCAGATCAGTCAGATTAGATGCAGCGTCCGATCAGTAAATAAGGGGGGGGTGTCGGCCGGTTAAAAGACTTCCGTGAAGGCTGCTCTCATGTATCCCTCGGCTCCTCTCAAAGCCGCAATAAGTTGGGACGGGCCGGCAAGATGGCGGACCAGGAGAGCTTCCGGTTCGAGCCAGGATCGAGGAGCGAGGAAACGACAAATAAGAAACCTGGGACGTATCCTAACTGGCACTGACATGCCAATACCCACCGTGTCCCGAAGCCCGCCACATTTAGCCAAGACCAGACCGGATGTCATGTCGTGTTCTTTTCAAAATAAAATATAAAAGTGTTACTTGGGCTGAGATAAATCAAGATATTCCCATTGATCCCACAACGGGATAATTTACGGTGTCTCAGCAGCAAAAATATAAAGAAGCATCAATCAAAAATATTTTTTTAAATATAAAAACACAAGCAAGTACAAAGATATGATACAGTTTATTCATATTGCACATATAATGATGATAATACACCTGATTATTGCACAGTGGAATTAAAATTCACCTTAGAGAAATACTGAATATTGCACATTGAAATTAAAAATTAAAATTCCTGCACAGTATGAATTAACCTGAAAATAAGTACTAATACTACACAATATCACTTATTGCATATATTTTAAAATTTGTATCATATTTGAAACCTTTACATCAGCAGAAGCAGAAGCGTTCCTTCTTTTGATAAAATAAAATAAAATAAAATAAAATAAAATAAAATAAAATAAAACAAATTTAAAATAAAAAAATTAAATTAAAATAAATTAAATAAAATAAATAAAATAAAAAAAATAAAATAAAATAAAATAAAAAAAAATTTAAAAAAATAAAATAAAAGTAGCCAGCCGTGACCTAAGCCTGCAAAAATGAATTGTCTTTGGCAATGAAAGCTTGAATTATGTCTGTACAAATATTATTATAGTTATTACAAAATAAAATGAAATAAAAATGCAGCAGTCACAAGCAGTCCTTTTACACAATAAAATAAAAATTATAGAATAAAATAATTAACCATGTACTATCACGGTATATATTGTTACAGTATGGTACACTATTGACACATATTTTTATTGTGATATTCAATATATTGTTACAACCCTAATAATTATAAATAATACGAAGCTGTTGTTTTTTTAAGTGTCAAAATAATTGAAATTAAAAGTCTGTAGATAACTAGATAATTTGAAATTTAAAAAAAGGATGAAAAGATTTAGTGTCAGATACCCATTTTGTTAGAAGCCATAAGAAACAACTTTTAAAAGGTTTACAATGATTTTGTTTTGTAAAGAAAAATCGGAAGTCATATCTCTGCCTTGTTATTTTGACGCCACTGCGGTCGTGAAGAGTGTGCGCTCGTTTTGTGACACGGAGCAGCCAGGGCACAAAACGTTTAAGATTTAATACAATGTATTTCAGTAAAATAGATGTTTGTGAGGTCTTTTTTCCACGTTAACGTTTAAGTCTGTCAGAGGACACATGAGACACATGTTTAAAAACTGTGTGCAGTTTTAATGTTGACACTTATAAAAGCCAAAATTACAAAATAATGTTCTTTTAATGAGGACTGTGAGGTATTAAACAATTTGTGAATTGTGGTTCATGAAGACGGTCCTCTCTGTGGAACATGGAATGGGGCGGGGTCGGTTTAGAGGTGTGGTGGGACGCGACCCCACCCCAAATGACCAGGAGTTCCACTGCAACATCAGCAATATAAAAAGCTACAGGCTTAAAATAAAAGAGGAGCAAGTAAAGAAAAACTTTGACAGTTGTTGAGCCAAATTTTATACTTTTTTTCAAATGTTCTTGTTGCTCAAGTGCAATAAATTTAAAGGGATAGTTCACCCAAAAATGAAAATTCAGTCATTATCTACTCACCCTCATGCCACTTGAGGGGCAGGTTTATTTTGTTAGTCCACAAAACACTGCAGGAGTTTCACAGGAAAACAGTGTTGCAGAATCTCCCAAACAATGGAAGTGAATGGTGACCAGTTTTCAAACGTAAAAGACAAATGGAGAAAATGTAAAATGCCTCCAAACTGCTCGTCTGGAAAAATCCAAGTCTCCTAAAGTCCCGACACACCATTTGCACCTAATCACATCACACACACACAGTTCAGACAGTGTGCACGTGCACGTGAACGTGGCTCCAAGCTAAAGATCTACAGTGAAGGTTCAGGATAAAAACATGGTGTAATAACCTTTTTTTCCTCAGCTTTTGTTGGGACTTCAGGAGACTTGGATTACACCAGATTAGTTGCAGTCTGAGTTCAGTGACTGCCTGTCTTACTGTCTGCCAAATCCCTTTAACATTTTGTTCAATTTAACTGTTATAAACATCTACGTCTTCTACAAGATTATTAATGATTCCTTATGACTCATCAACAAGACACTAACTCATTCAGAGAACATTCAGCATTAATTTGAACTCTGATTAATGTGAAACAGGCGAACAAAACAGTTATTCTGGCACAGAATCTCTGATCTGATGATCTCTGATGACATATCATGGCCATATTATGATTTATTACTGTAAACATATTACAGTTTTCTCCCTTTTTTGTTGTCGTTGTTGTTTTTTAAATATAAGTTTCCATTATGTTAGTTGAGTACAGATCTATTGCATTTAGTCGAGGACAGATTTATATCTTGCAATCTTAAGAACATCTCTTAATCTAGATGTTTAAATTTAGGGTTCAGTTACACTGGTTGAGTACAGATTTGTATCTTGTGCTTCTTGTAGTCGTCCAGCAGATGGTGCAATTGGCTCTATTAGGCTCACATAGACGAAGCCCCACCCATTCGTCATCCAGCCCCGCCCACATCGAATCCAGCCCCATTCCACATGCCACAGCAAGAGGTTGTTGTTTTGTTGGTCTGCTACAAAACTGGAAACAGACACAAAAAAAAGAACTTCAGCAGGGTTGGAGCACGGAGGTTGACTGAAATGTTATGTCTGCAGTCACTCCAAGAATATTTGGTTCCACTTTATTTTAGAGCACACTAAAATTAAATACAATGTAAAATATTTTACATCAGATAATGATCTTGTTTATGACAGATGAATATGGATCTCTTTGTGTGCATGTTACTCATTAGAGATAACAGGTTGGGCTGAGGGGTTTTGGATTAGCATGCAGCTCCACATGGCTGAGATCTCACACGTCATGCATGCACCGGTGACCTGGTTTGATCATCAAAGAGTGTGAAATGCTGCAAGTCTTGTCACCAGCATAGATATTTGCTTTTTGAGGGCATTTTAATAAATGTATGTAGTGTTTGCCTTCTCTCATACTTGCTTTCATGAAGCGAGGGAATAAAAAACATAACTCAAGCCTCATTCATTATCAGTCAGTGGGTTTTAATTTGCCTTTTGAAAGCCATTACAGAGGTAATTAGGCAGCATTTATACCTTCCTCACACACACAGACTCACCGTAGCGTCTTTAGAGGTGTAACACATCACGTCTCTGTGTGAGTGATCCGCTACATTTCCAGGAGGACAACTGAACGTCCTATTTGAGCTCGAAGGGACAAACACATTGATCTTCTCTGCTGTCACACATTAAGACTTGAGTGTGGTTTATAAACGAATCCATGGATCTAATTAAGATGTTCTTCACAGGCCGCAAAGGTCAGGAAATCTGATTAATATGCATAAACGATGGCTGGATGGCTGTCTGTGTGATGATGTCAGTTAGATTTACAGTGCAGACATGTCACATGGGATTCACCAACAGCAGCAGCTGCTTTCTTTTGCATATCTGGTCTTTTAAACATCTGCATTCATGTATACATCATTTAATCGACTATTTCTCTTGAGCCATAACAGACCACAGCTGGAAACAGTGATGGAATGTAACTAAGTACATTTACTTAAGTACTGTAATAAGTACAAATTTGAGATACTTTACTTCCTGTTTAAGCAACTTTAAACATCTGCTTCTCTCCATCTCAGAGGCAAATATTGTGCTTTGTACTCCGCTACATTTGTCTCACAGCTTTAGTTACTAGTTACTTCTCAGATTACAGTTTTCATAGCCTTTACTGTCCAGTGAAAACCATGTATCTCCATATTTTGGTGATTTGTGATAAACTGAAGGAACAAGTGAGCTGACTGCCTGCTTAGGGCCACAAGAGGGCCCCCAAAAGAGCTTGAAATGTTTTTTTTTTGTTGTTGTTGTTGCTGTGATTTTTTGTCACATATTATATTTACTTAAAGTGATATTCCACCCAAAAATGAAAATTCACTCAATATGTACTCACCTCTATGCCGATGTGAGGATGGGTGAAGATCTTCAGTTCACAAAACAATCCTGGAGTTTCGGCAGAAAACAGGGTTGCAGCCAAATCCAGTACAATGGCAGTGAATGGAGACCACGGATAAAATGTAAATAAAAACACAAAATGTCTCCATCCTGCTTGTGTGGTGTAATCCAAGTGTCCGTGAGCCACGATATTCAAATTTAACCACAAAAGACATCATTTACACCATGTTTTTAGCCGAAATGTCAACTGTAGCCTCCCAGGTAGCATGTAAACATGGCATTGATGTATCGCGAGACTTTGTGTATCTCTTAATGGACGCACGTGTGAAAATATCGCGAGATCGATGCCATGTTTACGTCTACCTGCTACATGCACAAGTTGACATTTCGGCTAAAAACATGGTGTAAATGGCGTCTTTTGTGGTTAAATTTGACTGTCATGGCTCGCAGGACACTTGGATTACACCACACAAGCAGGATGGAGACATTTTGTGTTTGTTTTGTGTTCTTTTTTTTTACATTTTATCCGTGGTCACCATTCACTGCCATTGTACTAGATTTTGCTGCAGCCCTGTTTTCTGCTGAACTGGGACAAAACCTTTATTTTCTGACTGGGCGGCCTAAGTCGGGGACTGACTTCTTTCTTTCTTTCTTTCTCTTTCTTTCTTTCTTTCTGGATGTCATCTAATTAAAATGGAATATCTGATGGAGTTGACATCTTGCAGACTACAGGTTTTCATTTCACAACACAGTTGTAGTGAGCAGCCTTTTTTTTTTTTTAGGTTTAAGCTAAGAATTCTCTTATTGCTAATCAAAAATAATCCTCTTACATATCTGACAGCAATAATATTTAATGAATTTGTTGAAGAATAGAAAGCTTAACAGTGCTTGAGCAGTATCCCTGCCTTGATCCAGACAGAATAAATTTTCACCCAAAAATTGAATGTTAGGCATAATACTTGTTAACATTTTTTGGCAGGACATGATTTGTCCCAATTCTCCAGAACGGGTGATGAACAAAGTGCCTTATGACTCACTGGCAGTGTGTGCTGGTGTCTGTTTCTGCCTGTATTTCCTTATTTTCTCATTATTTTGCTGCTCGGGATGTTTAACCAAATCCTTCTCATTCTACCTTTACAGTTGCTTCTTGCAGCACTGACTGTATATAACGGCTGTAATCTCCAGAGACTGACTTCTGCCATTTTAAACATTCTCTACGTTGCATCATCAGCCGGCAGCTGGACTGTGAGTCACATCAGACCGCCGTCCTTCGGGGATCTTTGGAGCGGTGCTGGCAGCAGATGGTAAACACAGTCTGTCATTTTCATTATGAATCTTGATGAGGACGTGATCATTTATATAGACTATAGAACGTTTATTACCCCCTCTTACCGACTGAAATGTGCTCAGGTGGACCGTAACAAGACTACTGGAGCACAGTTCCGATGCACTGGTTCTTTATACTACTTGTGCACACTCTTAGAAATAATCCGAAAGGTTCTTGGCCTGAGGTTCTACCCAGAACCATTTGCTTCAAAAGACCCCTTTTTTAGGAAATGGTTCATCAAGTGTTCTTTGTAAGTCTAAGGGATCCATAAAGAACCCTTTTCATGCATAGGAAGAAAGAGTTCTACAAGGATTGTTGAAGAACTCTTTCATCAAGGGTTCTTTGCAACATCATATAAAAGGGTTCTCTGTAGAACCCCCTGTGTGGGTTCTAAATAATGTGGATTGTTTATCTGTGGTTAATAAAGACAAAACCAACAGTTTCACTTAAAGACATTGTTCATTTCTTCATACTTCCAATCTAAATTATATCTTTAATAACAGATTTGTCATTATGGCACAAAATATTGAAAGAGCAGCAGCACTATGACAACAAAAACAAACAATTATAACACACAAAACTACACAAACCTGCCTCCAGCAGAATTATGTTGCACATTTGCCCCTGATGGTTTGAATTCATCCCAGACAATTGGATGTAAAACATGTTTTCACAGCGTAATCTCTTTTGATGAGGCTTTACATCCCTCTGGGAAACTGGGCCTGCACTTAAAGCAACACCAACACTTCAGCTAAAGTGACGGATGGTTTTTGAAAGCACAAAGTAATAAAGACTCCCACTCAGTCAGCAGTGGGATCATTTTACAACTCTTCATGCATCCTGATTACACTGTGGTAATAAACGTGCATTATTCTGTGCGCACGGTGATTCGAATGTGCTAAATGTGCTGCAGAAAGAGCCGGTTTGACTGAGATATTTCATCAGACTCAAAAGGGAAGCGCTGCTGTTCATTAGGATCATGTGTGGACCTTGTTGTGTTCATCCTCTTGAGCTGATGACAGTGTTTGCACAGGGTTTCCATAGTTGCTCCTGCCAAAAAAAGTGAATAACAGCCTATTAGAGTTAACTTGAGGCTTGTTCATATTGTACGTGGGTGAGCGCCTGTGGGCAGAGAATCACACTGAGTCATAGCGAAGCCACCAGCAGACCCATCAACTGACTATCACCTCCTCATGTACAGTAAAGCACAGGTGGGTTCTCGCCGAGGGGAGTCTGGGATCACACAGGAGGAGGCTCAAACCGACAATATTTATAGCCAAATGCTCGCTTGCGCAAACACTAGTAAACAGTTTACTCACACAGGGAGAAGCAAACACACGCAGCCCCTCGCAGCTCCACTCGCCCTGAACAAATCTCCACCCTCATCAAACCACAGCCCCCAGGGGCCGGGCAAATAAAGTATGAGCCAGGCAAATCCCTTTTTAATGTGCCTTTAATGACAGTTTGATGCTCCTCAGAGGATCTTTGCAGAAGGGTGAGCGTGGGCGTGTGGGCTGAGGACCAGCCGAGAGGAGCAGCAGCACAGCGATACAGAGCAGGAGCGTCGTCTCACTGTATTTACAGATGACTAAATATAACTCAGTGTGTGTGTGTGTGTGTGTGTGTGTGTGTGTGTGGTGCACTCATGAATGAACAGCGCTGAGGTGAGTTTTTGATGAATGATGGAGAGTTTTCACCTCATCTGCTGCCATTTACAATCCTGCACATTCATTTCAGTAGTGCGCTCTTTGAAACAAAGGTGCTAACTAGAACCATAAAGGGTTCTTTGGCTTGTCTCCACAGGAGAACCCTTATTGGTTCTTTGTAGAAGGTTTCAGAGAGTTCTAACTACAGTACAACCCAACCTAAAGGGTTACACCTAGAACCATCTATGTGTTTCACTTCAGAACCCCCTATGAGAGGTTCTTAGAGGGGGTACTTTCCAGAACTTTTCCACTTTCTAAGGGCTCTACTGAGAACCTTTTTTTTTATCTAGAACACATAGAGGGGGTTCTTCAGGGAACTAAGGGTCTGATCTAGAACACACCCAGGGGGTTTTTACAGAAAACCTTTTTATATTCCAAGGGTTTTTTCTAGAACATATCCAGAGGTGTTCTACCAAGAACCTTTTTTATAACTCACCAAGGGGGTTCTACTGAGAACCTTTTAATATCCCAAGGGGTTTATCCAGAACACGACCAGGGGCTTCTACAGAGAATGTTTTTATATCACTAGTTCTAGTTTTTATCTTGAACCCAAGCACCTCAGATCTACCAAGATTTTTAATCCAGATCTATATTACAGCACAAAGAACCCCAGAGGAATGAGTTTTTCAAGGATTTTAACACTCCTTGCAATAAAATCTTCTATTCACTGTAACTTTGCCTGTGAAAATGTAAACACAGGCTCATAACACAACACTTTCATAACTAAAAAAAACCTCCTTGTAGTACATGCAATCCTGTCTCTTAGAAATTGTGTTTACATACAACTAATCTGCACCAGCAAATAAGAACTCCTCTGCAGGTTTCTGACCAGGATCATCCTCTGTAGCACCGACAGTGTAACATCACCTAGTGCAGAATATTCTCGGATCTAATATCTGCTTGACTGTCTTGTCCCCTGAATGCCTCTCATATTGGTCAAGTACCGCTTCACTTTCAAAAGACATTTTAGTGTCCAATCTCAAGTTCACTCATTCCCTCTTCATGTCTCTGACTGTCTCACTGCCCTGATGACACGTCAGCAGCTGTTTAGTATGATTTTCTAATTGTTTGGGCCCTCTAATACCACTACATTGACACTGCCAAATTTGTTTGTCAATCACCAAAAGCAGGACGTGAAGCTCAGCAGTGTGAAAAACATATTTTTACATGTTACTTACATTTTTGTGAATGAAACTTTCCCACAAACAGAAGCAGAACAGGTTGCTTTATAAGCCAATATTAGGGGTGTCAATCATGTTAATGATGTACCTTTTCGTCAACAGCAGGCATTCATTAAGCTTATACAAGCAATTTGCACAATAATTTGGTCCATTTGACCAAGAACAAACCTCAGAGATTTAGGATAAGATGTTCTCACAAAGATGTTCTTGCATGTGGCCCATTGTTGTTAAACTGTAAAGTTGCAAAGTGTTAACCTATTTCATCTGTTTTCCTTTCAGCAACAATAGCAAATTTAATTTAGCTTTTTTCTTTTTTAAATTTTAGTTGTTATACTACTAACTCTGTATGGATGTGATATGATTCATGATTGTTAAAAAATGGTGTATGGGACATTGCTGGGAAATACCAAGGTCTCATTTCATTGCAATTAAATTACATGATATTAGACTGGTGCAGACTAGCATACTTGCTGATACCTGATGCAGCATGTTAGTCTGTATCAGAGGCTTTCTGATACTGGTATTGGTTTTGGAAAACAACCCTAGTCTGACTCACAGGAAGTAGGCTGGGCAGAAGCATGCAACTGGCCGACTATTTCAGTCGGAAATTTCCCTCGTCCCAATTCCCACCAACACTAGGGCACCGTCACTGCATCCTGGGTTTAGTGCTGCCCAAGGAGTCTTTGATTGGTTTAAAGAAATACAAACCAGCCTGAGTGTTATTTTTCCTCCTATACCAAAATGATACTGCCAGACCTTTCTCCAGTGCTGGCAAAGCGCTAATAAAAAGTATGGGCTGCATATGCCCCTTTTACACTGGACAAAAAACTCATGACATTTTATTCCTTAAAGATACTTCACAGTAAAAGTTTCCCATTATTTTGTTATCTAAAAGCTTTTAATATGAAGCAGGAAACTCAGGAAGTGTTGGGTTTTCAGAGGCAGTAACTTAACACGACTTCTAAACAGCTGAAAGGGAACATGAGACAGTGAAATAAAGCAGACACCTGAAAGTACAAACAGCGACACAGGAGAGAAATTATATTTTAAGCCACAGAGATTCAGTAAGAAGCTACCAAAGTACTGAAAGCTGAACACACACACCTGCACAGACATGAGCTGAGTCTTGGCTTTCAAGCGCACACCAGGAGAAAAAAAACACAGAAAGGCAAATGAGGCTACCGGCAATAAAAAATGGACTTATCGCCTATTGTTAGCAGGTTCAGCGCATTTAAAAAAATCTGCATATGTATGCTAATTTTGGTGGTATCAACCCTAAAACCCTAAAAGTTAAAGTTTTACAGTCATCTTTAGTTCTGGCAGCACTTGGTTAAGTTGGGGAAAGATCATGGTTTTGGTTTAATAGCAAAAGTCAAAAGCATCTTGAAGCGCAAAACACGTTTATTAAAATTTAACTGAAAGATGTTTCACTAACCTTAACCAAAGTGCTTTTGTTTGTCTCACGTTTGTACACCCCACCCTCCCCCCCAAAAACACCTCCCATAATAATCCAACATAATCCTGGCAGCAATTACAAAGTAGTACATAAACAAAATCAATACGAGATGGGGTTGCAGGCATGGAACTCATGTCTTAAATTAAGTCATCAATCTTCAGCTGATCTCAGTGCGATCAGTGAATGTCGACTAAAGCTTAAATACAGTTAAAATTTGAGCAAATGATTGTCACATTATAGATAAAAAAAAAGCTACAAATACAACGATCAACAAGATACATATGATAAAAGTAAATAAAGGCACAACTTTGTACATTCAACCATGCATATGTACACAATATAAACAGTAACACATTCTGTATGTTGGTAAAACTTTTGCAAATCCTTCAAATGCTAAAGAAACTTTGAGTCCATTGATCAAAAATAGCAATTCTACAGCCCGTCTGAGTTCTTCTAAAGTGTTAATTAATGGGCTTTTTACTCCATTGCAAACAGTTTAAAGTTTTGGATTACAGGCAGGGTGCCCTGTGTTGTAATACTGAGTTCATTTAAAGTAACAGAGTACATATTTTACACTATAAGTAACTTATCTCCAATGAGGCGCTCTGTTCCAAGTTTTCCTCTGGCAGAGTTTTAATGCTCCCATTTTTGGTTCCATTGAGGAGCAATGGCACAGTCAGTGTGGACCCATTGACTGGATCTTTGCCTTTCGTGTCCCCAGCTTTGTCCCTTCCTGTCCGGGGACGACGGGTCTGTAGCTCCCGGGGTCGCTCCCCTCTCTGAGAACAGCGGCTGTGAGCTCTGTGGCTGAAAGCTGCTGTTGCCGTTTTGGGCGATCCTGTAGATCTCAGTCATTTCTGAGACGTCTTCATCGTCATCGTCCTCTTCGTCCCTGACTGCCCGTCTCAGGCTCTCCCTGGGCATGAGCGCCGTCCTCCCCTCCTCCTGCTGCTGCTGCCGCTCCATGGGCTCGTGGTTCTCCACCCTCCTCGTGGAGCGGCAGAGGGCTTTCCGGAAACCCCTCTTGAAGTTGTCAGACAAGAAGCCGTAGACGATGGGGTTGGCGCAGCTGTTAGCATAGCCGAGCACTACAACAAAATAGTAGAGACCCTGGTACTCTGGTGGCAGGGCCACCAGCAGGTTGGTGATGTTGAGGGCGTAGAAAGGCAGCCAGCAGAAGAAAAACATGGCAACAATGATCACGACCATACGTGTCACTTTTCTCTCCGACTTCCTTCGCTTGGTTGAGGTGGCATGGACTTTTTTACCTGAGCTGCGGATCTTCAAGACGATGAGCAGGTAGCAGAGGCAGATGATGAGAAGAGGGCAGAAGAATCCAACTGTGGAGGTGTAAATGATGAAAGCTGCCTGCCAGATGTCAGCCGGCTGTGGCCAGGCAATGTTACAGGTACCTCCTGGCTTGAGGATGTTGGCAAAGATGACCACAGGCAGAACAACTAGAAACGACAGAGCCCAGACAGTGCCATTCACCACTTTGGCCACCTGAGGGCGCCGCCACTTTGAAGACCGAATGGGGTGGACTACAGCAAGGTAGCGATCAATGCTCATCACGGTCAGGCAGAAGACGCTGGTGAACTGGTTGATGGAGTCGACGGTCATGACCAGACGGCACATGAAGGAGCCGAACGGCCACGAATGGAGGGTGTTCTGCACCGCCAGGAAAGGCAGACTGAACATGAAGAGCTCATCAGCGATGGCTAAGTTGAGGATGTAGATATTGGTCACCGACTCTATCTTTGAGTAGTGCAGCACGATGTGAATCACCAAAGTGTTTCCACCGAGGCCGATGATACAAACAATTATGTATATGAGTGGAATGAGGACCCCTGCCACGCTGGGACCAGAAGAGACGTCTGAGATGGTGCTGTTGGTGGAGTTGCTGGTGGAGTTGAACAGCGTCTCGTTCAGATCGCTGTCGTTGAACATGAACAGAAACAAGGGGAGTCCAGGCGAGGGGCTGGCAAAGCTGCCGTTCTCCCACATTTCATCCGTCATCTCCAACCTGGGAAGTGAGACAACACCCATGGATGTACTCTTTCTGTCGCTTTGTCCTCCTGCCGTCTCAGCTCCCGCCCATCTGTTCTGTTGGAGGAGAAAAACCAATTAGTTACTGAATAGTTGACATTTTCTACGTCTGTTTCATCTCTGAAGAGACTGAAATGAAAAGAAATGAAACACATCTTTGTTTTTCCAAGGACACGAGAAAGTGTACTTGGTTGTGTATTTGTAGCTCATGCGTGTATTTGCTGTTAGTTTCTAAATGCTGTGCAAGCTGTTGTCAAATTGAGGAGTTTTTCTTAATTTGCTTGTGTTTTGCCTATTTTTGCATGTTTTTTTCTTACACTGCAGTGCATCAAGTTCTCTTATCTACTGTAGATAAGCAAGAAAACATGTAACATTACTACAAACAGCAAAAAGAACCTCCATATCTTAGTACACTGTAAAAATGAAAAAGCTGAGAAAACTCAAAATTTCAAAGCAACAGACTGCAATAGATATTTTTAGTTTTTTTATTTGTGAGCCCAACTAAAATTCTTGAGTTTTGAAAAAGTTTTACCAACTGCTGATCTTTTGTTGAGATAATTTACTTTTCTTCTTTTGATAAACTTAAAGCTTTGAATTTTAGAAACTCAAAAGATTGTATTGAAAAAAAAAAAAAAATCACAATTACTCATCACTGCTAACTAGCTAAGTTAGCTTTTCATGGAGTACAGGAAGATGCGTAGTAATGTTACATAAACGGGACTTTTTATTTATTTTCTGAACTTGCTGAACTTAACTACAGACTTTCTGGCTGACTGAAGTAAAGTCACAGCCCCTCAGCAATGACCAGTAGAAACACTGAAAACTCATCTGCTATATTGCACATGAATTCATACCTGGATATAACAAAAATAATCAAAATATCATCCAGCCTTATTCTGAGGACAGAGCACATGATTAAGAGCTTCGAAATTCATGTTGCGGATTTTATAATATTTTAAACATGAGAATTTAGCATGTCAGTTTGTTATTTTGCACATTGAAACTGTGAGAACTGAGCCAAAACAATCATAAAACACTGTAATATCCGATCCTGGTGACCATCAACGTGTTTACAATTAAGAAACACGGGAAGCAGATGAAGATAACACTCAGAGGACGAGTAGCAGAGACGAAAAGAGACACACAGGATAACAGATAAAATGATGAAAAGCAGATGTGATAGAGCTGGATATGAGATGATGAGTCAGACAGGAAACAATTAGCGCCGGGTGAAGATGGATGTTTGCAGGTAGATTGATTTGACCACAGCAGCTATATTTGGTCCTAGTGATACAGCAGGCAAATTAAACAAAGTGTGTTCCCACAAATGGGCGATGCTGATAATTGACATTTCATTAGCAACCCAGCAGCACTCTGGTTAACATGAAGTAGGAACACACAGGGAGAGGAGAGGCGGCTGCGGAGGTGAGTCTGTGTGCGGTCTCAGGAGGCTCACGCTTGGTAAACAACTTCCATTCTGACCAACTACAACAGCTGGTACACTCACCCACGCATTAAAAGAGGCACCTTCACTTAGAAATGAAAAAGAAACTAAAGTAGAGCCTTAATTCAGGTTAATAATAGCCATGCTAGAGGTGTGGTTGGATGGCAATGTTGGTCTGTCACTTAAATATCTCAACAACTAGTAGATAGATTATCAGACTGTCAAAATTTTGTACAGACATTAATAATGTTCCCCAGAGGCTAAATTCATGATTCCTATCATCAGCCTCAGCTGTACAGCTTAATTATGATTAAAATATTAGTACACTAACATGCTGAAATAAGCTTATACCTGCTTAACATCCGCAAGTTAGCATTTGTCACTGTGAGTATGTTTGCATGCTAATGTTATTTATTTCAAAGATTCCTGTACTGCGAGACTATTAATGAGATATCTTGTCAATTGGGGGGATGCTATGATGCATCATCTAACACAAAATTGTCACTCAAAGAAGAAGGGAACCAATGGAATTGAGCAGCAGAAGAAGAAGATGGTGTTATCTAGCATGAAAACATCGGTGCTCAGCTGGAGGATCGCAGGTCAGAGAGCATCGTGACCCGGCCACAGAGTCCAGGCACAGAGCAGGGCTGCTCGAACGGCAGCCCCCGGCCCTCCACAGCACCTGAGACACAGCAACCCTGCTCACACCGCAGCCCCCTGGAGCCACACCACAGGCGGGTCAGAGAGCACCGCAATCCAGAAACAGCGGGGCTGCTCACGCTGCAGCCCCTGAGAGTCACGCTGCAGCCCGTCAAAGAGCACCACGATCCAGGCACAGAGCCCGGGCACAGAGTGGGGCTGCTCATGCTACAGCCCCTGGACCTCCACAGCAGCCGGGACACAGTGAGGCTGCTCACCCTGCAGCCTCTGGGACCCCTGCTGCAGCTGGGGCAGCCAGCTCAAGGGCCTCTCAGACAGAGTGTTTAGGGCGTGGGGGGTACACAAACCTAATGTTAACCACACTGGTGACAGTGATGTCACACATATGAAGTGATTAAAAAAACAAAAATAAAAACATGAAGTGGAACTTCTGCTTAAAATATCTCTTTCACAAAAACGCAGTTTTCTCTGTTTGTTGTCTGAAAAGTGGATTTTTTTGATGCAACCAACCAACATTAAAGTGCTTCTAAAAAAGACTGAATGAAGCTAGAACAAAACATTTTTTGTGTCTGAAAGATATGTTCTTTCTCTTTGATATATTCCATATTAACATATTCATAGAACTAAATATTCTGTGGTTTCAATGAATTTTGTCAAAAACCCTGGCGCTGGCTGGCAACATTATTAAAAAATGTTGACAGTGAAAAAGTTAGGTTAGTTCAGCTAAAAGACAGTGACATTTGGGTTACTGGTATAAATATTACACATTCTGGGTCTGCAATATTTCTTAGCCAAGCTAGCTGTTTACTATTTTCAGTCTTTCTTCCAACACAAGCAAACATGGCTGCTGGCAGTAGCTTTATATTTAGTGTAAAGACATGAGGATCAGTGTGGTAAATATTAAACTAAAGCCAGTAGCCACACTTAGCTAGCTTGGTTCAGTCTGACACCAAGACCAAATCTCACTAATTAACATATTATAGGTGCAAAAAAGTATAAAAATAACACAATGTGGGTCTGGACTATTTCTTGTCAAAGCTAGCTGTCTTTCTGCTAAGCTAAGCAGGCCTGGCGGCTGGCAGTAGCTTCAAATTTAGCGCAAACACATGAGAGTGCTACCTTCATCAAACTCTCACTAAGAAAGAGAATGAGTATTTTTCCAAAAATGTTGAACTATTTTTTACAGTTTTTCGTTGATGGTGGCGAGGGAGGAGAAATTTCCTCAAACCCTTCCTGGGTGCTAGATTAAGACCAATGTGAGGAAATACCCATGAAACCATTAAGGCATATAACAGCTTCTCATTTCATTTCACTCTTCAGTGACTACACAGCTGTACAGTAGTTTACGTTGTATCATAATAAAAACATCATGAGCACCATTTCAGTCATACAAGAAATATTTCTGACCCTCTCCTTTTTTTTCAAAATGCCTGATGTTGCTTTCAGAAAATGAGCAGTGAGAAAAACACAGATGTGCCATGAGCTCACTGATAGAGTTCGTCAAACAAACCCACCTGAAAGGTTATTGTCACCTCAATGGTGACAGCTGCAGAGTCTATAAAAAAGGCTTTCAGTCTCCTGCAGTTCAATTTAAAAGACACGTGAAAAATAAACCCAACCTGAAACAGCAAAACAAGAAAAATCAACACATCTACTGTACGTCGTTTTTATGAGACCACAGTAACTTGTTTGATTTCAGCACATTGTCACATTAATCATTTTTTAATATCTCCAATTCCCTGTGATCACGGACATTTCGCATTCAATTTGGCAATTTGGATCACCATGGAAACAAGAGAAAGAAAAAACCCAGAGATCGGTGTCGTAAATCAAACAGAACCAAATAACCGGCAACACACAGCAGGAAAACAAGAATAGATTCTTCTCTTTGCCTCTCTTCTCGTTTGAAAATGTTTCAAGGAGGAAAGAAGAACTGTGCTGGCCCTCGGTGCTGAATGATGGGTACAATAAAATAACTGCTCAGGTCGAGACTGAGCCTGGTGCTTCATGCAGCCGCTGAAGGACCGTTTCATAACCAGGATTCCCCATATTGCTTCCCTAGTAGATTGAGGTGGTATTACACTTTAATTAAATAAACCATTGGCCAAATAGGGCAACAAAGAGCAGAAGGTTTTCTTTTACCACAGCTACAATGTGCTTGCATTTATTACTTGGTGCTGTGCATCATTCTGCCTTACAAGACTCTGCAGATTTCTCCCAAATCTGTCCCTCTTGTCTCTTTACTTGTCAGGATGTTTACCACAATGGATCTGGCAGCGTGCATGTAGACATTTAGCTATATTTGGTTAGATTGTAGCTAGTTATCATCATTCATGTATGAAGATAAACCTTTTTAATATTGCAAAACTGTTTTGCCTGCATATTCATAATGTTCTTAACAAGTCCATCAGGGCCCAGAGCGACTTTCTTGGCATACAGATCCAAGAAATGGCTACAAAGAAAACTGACCCGAGCAGCACAAACAGAGAACAAAAGACGTGCAACAGAAGGAAGAAAATGACCCCATTTACACTTCATGGGTGGATTATATAGCAGTCAGATATCACAAAGGCTAAATGCAAATGCATCCAAGAAGCACCGGATGAAATCTGATTGCTCAAACCATTTCAGGAAGAGGTTTCAGACTCTATTATTCTAGTCAGATGGTGAAAAGATGTAAATGCATCCATTTCTTCAAGATGTAGATTTTACTCCTCCCATGGTGTAATTATGTCTGAGGAAGTAACCTCGACAGGGTCTGTTTGCATGCTGTGATAACAGCAGCCAAATTCACCCAGAAATTACATGGAGATTAGCTGTTGTTCCCCTTGTTCCATTGAAATAAGTCCACATCGTAACCGTTTTATCACTGGAGTAATGTGCAGTTAGCACCAGCTGGCTGATGTATTTTTACATGTATGGGGAGAGGAGAATAAAAGATTTTGAGACTGCAGCAATTTCATGGAGGCCATGAAGGCCACGGGTGCTGTGCCCCCTCAGTTTGGCCTTATGCCACTCAAGGACAAAGTGATGATGCCCCGCCCTCACTGCCTCACCTGATTTCACCATTTTTCTTTTTTGTCACTACGGTTTTTAGACGCCACTGTCTTTTGTTATGATTCTGAAATTTCGAAAATGAATTGTAAGTGACATGTGACGTGTGTTGATAATCCTAATGTATCACGCTTGGGTGGAGACAAAAAGTAAACAAGACGCTGCTGTCTATCAGTTGCTGCCATCTTGACAAAGTGGTCCACAGCTCTGTTGTTTTCACCTCAAGTGCTTGTGCAGTGCAGTTGTTCTGCTGTGATAAGACATTTCTAATTTGCAGAGCTTTCAGAACACCACATCGTTCGGTCTCCGTCTAAAAGAACTCCCACACTTAAGATGATAGAGTGCGAGGTTTTCTAGTTGCAGCTTGTTCTCTTGAGGAAACACGCTTGCTTTGACCGGTCACAGCCATCCTTGTGATGTACTGGTGTTGTAAACCAGTGGTTTTCAAACTTTTTGTGTCTGAGGAACAGCAAAGAGCAAGCCAAAATCTCAAGGCACACCTGTAGTCATATCCATGCAAAATAGCCTCAATAACCAGCCAAACCAACGGGAGGAAACGAGAAAACTTGGGTTCGGCTCAAACACGTTACAAACTAACAAAAAGTAACACTTGAATGTTGGAACAAAATAGCAATCTCAGCAGTGCATCATGGGAAATGATGTCTTTCAGCCTCTCTGCTGCACATGTTAAAGTCACAAGCCACAGTCCTTGTAGTGCTCCACAATGGTTGAAGTATGCCATTACACAAGTTACACTACAAAAACTAAACAAGCTTTCCAGATGTGCATCAGCATCAACCAACATGACTTTTCACCACTAAACTTTAGTTCATTAGTAATGTTACACATAATAATAATAATAATAATAATAATAATAATAATAATAATAACAAGCTAAATTAGCCTATCACATGAAAACAAGCTTTCTTATCTCGACATATTGAACTAATTAACTCAAGCTCAGCTGTTCTCAGCTTTCAGTACATCTCTTTCAAACCTTCACTGCAGCTGCAGCTGTAACATCAGTTCACATTTCATACAACTGTGATGCCTCTGAGAAATCGATTTATCAACCTCCCCGTCTACATCCTCATCTCAAACAGTCTGATGCCTGCATTGTATTTGCCATATTTTATTGTGTCTCATTAATCACGTTGAACAGCACGAGACCTTTCAGGCCTTTCAAAGCTCTCTGACAAGGGAAATCCATTCTGTTTCTAAATTGAGGTTCTGAACTGCTGCCTTTGTCACACGGGAGCCAGATATCCTGTGATCCAAATGTCTCCTCTCGCCTGTCTTTCTTTTCTTCAAATGACACGAGAGGAGTGGGCGTGTCGCTGCAACAGAACAATCAGAGCTGCTCATGTGACCGATGCCGCCATATAATCAGAAGTCAGGGTGATCAATGTCTTTCTGCCACGCTTTGACTCATCAAAGGCTGCAACTGTGTGAAGCTAAAGGCAAAATACTTTGTGTCAACAACATCTGAAAAATGAGGACACCCAAGCTAAAATTATATATGATCTATATTTAACTCCTCTGATGTCCGCTGCTTTTGATAGGCTGACGGTCTGAGCTGTATCGAGGACTCATCTCTTGTGGTCATGCTGTTACCGGTGACACATATTTGCCACTTTGTTTATCCAGTGACTCACTCTGGACATTTTTGTAATGCCTTGCTTGAGCTTTTGCAACAACGACTGACAGCTTGAAACCAACACTTCGTACACCAACGCTGTCTCCTATAGAAATCATGTCTATGTACAACTTGCAGCAGCAAGTAGGACGTGAAGGAAATGTAATGCCAGCCGGATGAGAAGATGTTGTTTAGTCACAATAAATCAGTGAAATGTTCACTATATCTGATCATCAGAATCAGTTTTATGTGTACACTTTGCTTGACTCCAGACAACAAGGACAATTAAAGATAGAAATGGACATACAGTTAAAAACAAAGAGGTAAAAACAAATATTTAACTCTAATGTGCATGCGATATAACAATGAACAACAACATGTAATGTCTTTGTAGAGGTAAAGCTGATTCTGTAAATTATAACTAATAATATAGTGTAGAGTGCCAAAATAAATATTGATTGATTAATGTAATAGATTCATATTTAACAATTATAATGATGACATGTAGCCTACATGCAAAATATTGCCAGGGAACATCATCCAGGCAGTGATCGATTGTCACCACAGGGTAGTTGAGAAAATATTTTATTTCCCGAAGGGAGAGCGGCTGTAGACATGAGATAAATGAGAGCATTGCAATAGCAATACCAAGATTCAGTCATTATCTCTTTATACAGTGGTTTTTATTGTTAGTGGCGGAGTCTGCCATTCTCATGCTGGATCCAAATTGACCCTTCGCTAAGCTCCACCCTCCTTAGTTACGGTTGCTAAGCCCTTCAAGCTTTCCACTCTTGACTCACTGCACATACGCCATCAACCGTGATAACGGTGGCAGATTTAGCATCAAATTGGGAGCAATTGTTGAAACACTCTTTGGTTCCACAGAGAAGTAAACAAAAAGAAGCTTCTCATTTGAGTCTAAATCAGCGTAGATTTAAAAGCAAGTGCTGTTTCACAGACTCCCACTCAGGAGCGGGGGCCGGAGGAGGTGGGCTGCTCAACTGATTAACTGATTTTACAGCCATTGGGTGGGCACGGAGAGGGGATTGATTGGTGACGAATGCTCCACTGTATACGCCATCCTCCTCCAGATCAGCCAATAGCTAAATATAGCCAATAGCCAGGTTTCAACCAGTAGAGGGCAGTTGCTATGCATATTTATAACACACTATGTAGAATTCAAATACTTTATGCTAAAATATCATGAATTGCCCCTGAACTGAAGTGTTTGCCGTACTGCGCTGTTACCACATTTGTCTCCAAATCAACCAGGAGCATAATGGGTCAGAGTGTTCATTCAAACAATCTTGGACTGATCAAACAAACCATACGTAGCATTTCTTACCAGAAGTGCCGTCATGTTGTAAAACAAACCTGCAGCTATCAGAGCGGCTGAAGGTGAAAGCTGCCTTATCTGAAACATGAAGGTGTGCCGGCCACTTAATATTTTTTTTTTTTCCCCCCTGGGAATTACAATGACTGTAAATGGGAAGCACATTTTCTTCCACAGTGAGTTCTGCTCTTACTGGAATAATTATACAAACATCATAATATTTTACTGTTTAAAACAAAACCATTTACAACTTACAGTAAGCTGCTATTTTGAATGAGCTCACTGTCTGGAAATGTTCATCCAGTTCCCCCTAAAAACCTCAACATATCTGATTTATGCAACAACTTAAAACAATGTGATAAATCATGATTAAAGACACCAAGAGCTACATGTCTTATATTACCTTTTATTACAGAAGGTTTGTTTTTTTTAACACAAATTTGTGTTTTGGAGTGGCACACAAAATGATCTTTCTTAATGACAAAAGGGCCATTTCTATAAATGAAGTTAAAGTTTGAGTTGATTAAAAGAAACAAAGAACGACCGTCAGTATGGGGGACATGAATCTTCACTGTTAAAGTCAGACGTCCAAGAATCCACCATGTTTGAAGACATCACTGATGCATCTGTCTCAGTGAATCTTAGAAATTAAAGATGACCTCTCTTGAAAAAAAAATGACATGATGAATGTCATCATAACTATAGATAAATAGCACATTCAGCCATATAAATGGAAAACCCAGAAGCCATCGGTCACATGGTTTAAGAACGTAATAAAGAATTATTTTTCTTCTTGCTGATTTAAAAACTTTGTCAGAATATGTCACAGTTGTTAGTGTTCAAACAAAGACTGGAAGTGTTTTTGCTGTGTGTTTGTGAATCTTATTGACGCTGTTACCATGGTGATTGTCTGTAATTTGCTTGCGGGGACAGATGTATGTCTCGCTGTGTCTGGAGATATGATAGAGGACATCTATCAGTACATCTATTTTTAGTCAATTTGATTTGTATTTATTCATTTATGTATCTGTTTTTATTTTGTCCAGTTAGCCTTGCTTTGAGTATGTTTGTATTGTTAACAGAATGCAAATCACTGGTCCTACGAGAAATGTTTAAAATAAGAAATAATAATAATTTTTTTTTTTTAACTGCCAAAGTCTGCTGAATCAGCTGTGTGAGCATTTGTATCTTATCAGGTCTGTAAACCTTTGATAATGAATCAACAGAAATAAATATCAAACAAATAATTATGTTTTTATAATCTAGGCACTTAGAACTTCATTTTATTCAGAGGTGTAAGTTGATTTTAGTAAAAAAAAAAGCATCTGAAGTGTGAATCCTGAACCCTTGAACTGCTGAAGAGTGAGAAAGCACACAGACTGCTGCAGAGGAAGTCATTTATTTGAGGGAATCTAATCTCAACACTTCTGCACGCTTCATAAACAGTCTCTACACTGTTAGTAGAATGAAAACGGATGAGTAGACTGTAAATGAATGTGTCACGCTTCATGCAGTTACTTGCAGTTACTTTGGCGTCACGCAGCTGCAGCGTACAGTGTTTCATTTCATATCTCTGGTTTTCTCTTTTCTCTCTTTGCCATTTTAAGCACCAACATACATTACAGCTTTTAAAGGCCTTTTAAAAACTCACACTTTTGGCTTTAACTTGGCTTAGATTCTATTATTATGTCTTCACTTTTCACTCTTTGTTTATTGAACATTTTCTTCGTTTATTTTTAATGTTGACCACTTTGAGCATTTAGCTTTCTCCACTTGTTGCACACTACATAAATGAAGTGGCAACACTTTAGTTTTAATTTGCATCTCCATTATTGTGAGGCTCTGTTAATTACTCAATTCTGATCAATTCTGGTCAATTACAGCATTCTAAGGTCTATTATTTCTGTATAGCAGACCGTTGCTATGAAGAAAAGACCGTTGCTATGGACGCAGTTCTGATCATAGACTCTGGAGAAGCAATAAAATAATTTTTAAATGCAGAAAATCATTTTAAAATTAAGATTTTGTATCAAATTATTGACTTTTTGCTAAGTAACTACGTAAAAAGTGGGATAATATACAGCAAGCAGGTCATTATTGTGAAATAAACCCCAACAAACTGAATTAAACGAAACTCCACCAGAGGCTGCTGCATCGCATCACGGAGCCGATCGCAGCCATTCTACACAACGCTTGTGATTCCACCAGCAGAGCCTCGGCACGTCTCAGAAGCAGATTTCTGCTCCGCTCTGCTTCAAATACGAGCAGAGTCTATTTTTGACAGATGCTGCGTCAATTAGCACACAGCAGATCGAACGGGCAGGAAGTCAGACACAGAAAAGGCAGGGAGAATCCAGTTAATTTTCAAAATAAAAGACCCAATAAAGACTCATGTTCCTAAAGACAGACAACCACGTAGCCTGCTTACCCATGGTAGGCGCACAAAGACCATGGGTACAGCAAGGAAAGAGGACCTAATCAACAAAATCTAAGCAAGTAAACACAATCAGGCAGGAAACAAATTCTCCGCTGCTGAAATACTTCTAAAACACTGCTGGTGGAGCTTGGGGATCAGAACCGTGGCTCTTGGCGTTGGTGGAATCAACTGGTTACTTAGAGCAGGGCTAACCGCTTGAAGGTGTTTCCTGCAAGTGAAGACAAGCTTAGCTCAAGTTGAGTGGTTGTAAAACGGCGAACAAACAATGAATTTAATTTTTCACAATAAAAGTCCTGTGTTATTTTCTTATACAAAAGCTTTTAATCTGAAGCTGCTAAGTCGGGAAACACACAGTTAGAACCTTCAAAAGTACTGAGAGCTGAACACAGACACTTTTAAAACAACGTTTTCTGCTCTCCTGCACAGATGTGAGTTCATTCTCTCGAAACACTCTCGTAGAAAGGGGAAAAAGGAGTGTTGTTAAGGGTTAACCGCAGCCAGTGAGACGTCATCACAACCCGCTTGGAGGCGGGTCAGGTGTGCTTTGGCCCCACTCCAGATAAGGTCCGTCTGGGGTGCATCTTGTCACAGCTCGGCTCATTAAAATAGGTCATGGAAATGCAAATCAGGGCAGCACAGTTTGACTCAGCGCAGCCACAAGTGACAATGGAAAACATTATTATTTTGTTAAAAGTTCCTCTTCTTTCAAGTCATACAAAGTATATTTCATATCATATTAAATACATTTTAACAGGCTGAATTGATTGTTTTGTTAAGTAGTATTTAGTTAGTAATCAAACAGCCTAATTGGACTTTTTCCCTTTCCTTTTCCCTGCACATTTTCATTATTATTTTTTATTTAATTTGTTTGATTTTAATTTTTGCAAATAAACACTCAAATTAAAACAAATAAATAATGAATGACAGTTACGAAAATATGTCGTAAAATTAAAATGTCATTCTAGGAGAAGTTATAATTGTTGACAAATACAGCACAAAGTCCTTGCTGCTTTATAACTACATTACAGTGAGTTATGGGCTGCTTATTAAATGTTTATGTAGTGCTTATAAATGCTAAGGGGATTAAAGTACATGCTTATTATTACTGCCAGTGCTGATTTAAACACTCCTCTGTCAGCACACAATTTAGTTGACGAGGGACTAAATAAATACACACAATTTAACATCACTCAACACCAAGATGCTGTTGGTGAGTTCAGGTGAGGAAATGTTTGTGCCTCACACAGTTTTGACTGCAGCTCGCTGCAGGAGCGGAAAAATGCCAACATCGTAGCTGTCAAGCTCTGCTGCACCGCTGAGCGGAGCATCCATCACAAAGGTCAGAGTCTCTGACAGCTGGAGCACTTGAAAGGTTCAGAGTATTTCAGGGAGGAGGTGCGTCATCCTGACAGTCATGTAGCTCACATCAGCGGAGACACACTGCTACACAGAGTTTACACTGACGGGCACAGGTTTGGTTTCAGTACAAATCTGAAATATTTACTTTTACATGCCACAAGGAGTTTTTAACTGGTAATGAGACAGTCTCAATTTAATGCTGATACGTCTATATGACCTACATAAATACATGAGAAGATAGTTATTAAGATAGTTATTATAAATGCCTGCCATGGCACCAGATTCTTCTTGAAATCAAATGAAACACTATGCAGTAGATAGGCTTAACATCACTCGTGGATGTGCCAGTAAACTGCAGTTGCAGCTGAAATGAAAGGTGCATTTTTAACCCTTTTAGATTTCTTCCCCATCTGTCTTATTGTGCACGTATTAAACAATATCTGCCAAATGAAGAACCAACCAATTTCAACCAATAACATCAGGACATCCACCTGTCGATCTGTCTTCAGCTTTTAGCGGTGCAGGGCTGAGACACGTCGCTCGCTCGTGTGTCTTCAAAGATGTCTGACACCTCAAAGCTTGTTCTGTTTCCCCAAAGTACCGCAGTTACAGACCTGCTGGTGAGAATTTATTCACTTTGGGGAAAGTGGTATCTGTGACAACAGATGATGCACAAGGCTTTTTACAGTGGGCTGCTTCAGCAACTAATGTTAGCTACATGGAGCATATGTTATGTTAATATTACTGGACAAAATCACAACTATATAATTTGGTTTTCCCTTGGATGTCGGATGTTACCGAGCTTAAGAGCCACATATTTCCCTCATACATAGGAAGAGACCAACAACAGAGCTAAAAGAGAGTGAATATTGCACTAACATTCATCAAGTGAACACAAACATGACAAATGAGTGATAATGTTGCTCCGTAATGTTCATACGTGTAAATAAGCAACTGTTTGCTCATGATAAGTCAATGCTGTGTTCACAGTTTGTTTTTACATGACCAAAAAGCCAGTTATTGTAGGTTCAACTGCCCTGAGCACTAAAACTAAAAAGTAAAACTAAAAATGATAAAAAAAAATATAAACACAGCAACACTTTTATCAACCCCTCTCTCATCTGACTGATGGTTGATGCATAGTCACTATGTTTGCATGCACACAAATTTTCCACTATTATTCCAAACATGACGATATTTCAAGTTTGATACGGTTCATTAGTATATTAGGGATGCACCGATCAACTGGCCACCAACCTGCGTTGACGTATCTCTTCAAACAATTTCTCATTCAGACTTGTTTAACTTCTGCTTCTGTTTTTCTCACTGCAGCAAACTGTTGCAGCGTGTCTCTCTGCTTTGTTCACATCTGCTTCCATGAGATCATGTGAAATCATGTTTCCTACGAGCTCTCGTGAGACTGTGTTCCCCTCTTAATATACTATCATAATAAGGTCTGTCTGTAACCTGGAGCACTTTTGGAGAAAATGTAAAAGTTATTTAATAGTCACTTGTTTATTATGGACATACAATTTAATTTTACATTAAAGAAAAGTTACAAAAATGCTTGTGTATCCTGTAAATTACAGTTCATAGAAAATCAGAATTAGCCAAGACAATTGCAATCAGTGCATCTCTACAGGATATTATCAAACTGTATGTATTAAAAATCAGTGCAGCAGACCAAATAGTGAGTTGGAGCCATAAATGTATATTAAATAGGTTGAAATCCGATTTAATATACGATCAATGGTTGAAGCGAGTTGTTTTCCCCACAGCTTCCTCCTCCTAAGACTTGAGGAAAATCATGCAGCAGCGTTGTAAATTAACAATGACTGGCGGCAACGACTTTGAACATCACAGGTATCATCAATAGCGGTATATCATGACACCCCTGGTTCAATTTACTCTCCTGTTTCACAAAGTCCATCAATCATACTGGACTAACTGAGCGCTCAGTACTGACTGACTGGACTCATACTGGCAGTGAGAACGCAGGTCGAGGTCACGGTTTAAGGACGTTGGCTGAGCTGTTTGAATAGCGTGTTTGTTTAGGTTTCTTTTGTATTTCATCACCTTGAAAGCCAAGAGTGAATGTTCAGAGGTTTGCCAAGTGATTAACCAAACAGCCCTGAGCAGACATGAGTAGCGAGAATGGAAAATTATTATTGTGGTTTACAACAAAGAATAAAGGTTATAACCAGATGTAGATAAACACTATAATAGCTTTTTATTCCCCACATGATATGTCCTTTATGTGAGCCTTTGTTGACAGCAATGTATTTAAAGTGTATAAGAAGATGAGTATTTTTCCATGGACTAATGTTGGTCTGCAGCCATGAAAAATACTGTCTTTAATATCGTATATAAGTACACTCCCAACATAATTTAAGTCAACATTGTAATTAAAAGCCTTAACGAAATGTACTGGCAGTAACCATAGCAACAATACAGATGCATTGTCCCCATAATTAAAGTTTTTTTTCAGTTGACTCTTTATAAAGTTTGGTGTGTTGTCTTTCTGTCTTCCTGCTCTGATGACATCCTGTTGTTATTTCCTGTAATTTGTCCGAAAGTCTAAACCATCCAAAAAAAATGTTTTCACACTGGTCCGGTCTGGTCCGGTCTGATCCGGATCGAGACCACCTTTTTTCGATGGACCAAAGTCCAGCTTTATGGGCCAGACCATTGTCTGGAGGAGGTTTCGCAGCTGTAATTTTAGTGCAGATCAAACTGAAATGTCCGAAAGTCTGAACCAAACAAGGCAGGAATGAAAACACCTAATATTGACTATTAGAGCTCTTCATACCTTCATGTGAATTACTTTGAAATTTGTGCTGACTGTCATTAAGTATTTAATTTAAAATGCACAAAAAATATTGACACTAACAGGCACTAAAAGTTGCATTACTACCAACCAAACTGCAGCAGTGAGTCTCTGGAGGCGCAGGACTGATGTCCACAATCTTAAGGGCTAACAAGCACCGAGTCTACTGTGACTCTGGTATGTGAGCAAATCTGGCGAGCCTCAAAGCTCCCAAACGGTCTCTTCTTCCTTCAATGTACAGGCTGCAGTTCAGCAAGTAGAGGAAATATTGAGGGAAGCAATTCTAGAAAAACAGTCATCGCTGCACTGGTTAAAGCAACCAAATTTCTTTGAATAAGTTAGGAGCAGTGCTTTAGGTCGTAACGCTTCCATGAATATGGCTGGCAGTTAGTTTGGTAACGCATGAAAGCAGAGAAGGAGGGAGCTTTTGCCAGTGTCGGATGTTAGAAAGCATGCGGCTGTTTCCTGGAGGCAGTATCAGAGCAAACTCAAAAAAAAAAAAAAAAAAAAAAGAGTCTGTCGTTTGTTCATTTTGTGCAACCCCGACTGTCACTGAACACATTTACACCGACAGCGAAGCAGAGATGTTTGGGTAAATCACGGTCAGCAGTCACCGCCTCCGACAGATGAAGGTAGTCTGTGTGAATGTGTAAGTTTTTCCATCAAACTTAAGCAACGTTATATTTGAAGTTGATGCAAATGACACATCCATAAAGGCACGCAGAGGTCATTTCATTTCACTCCTCATTTACTGCACAGCTGCACTACACACTGTTCAATATCACATCAATATAAAAGCACCATTTCAAATGTCAGGAGTATTTCTGAGAGTCTCCATCAGTAAAATCCACTTTTTTTTTTTCTCAAAATGTCTGATATTGCTTTTAGAAAGTCAGAAGCGAAAATGTGGTCTGAGTGGTATTGATCTTTTCATCCAAATCTCCATCAGAAAGCAAAGCAGCATATTTCCGCAACATTGATCTATTCTGTTCTTTGAGTACCCTGCAAATCTTATTGTCTTTGTGCTTTTAATTCTGTGGTTTTAATGTTTTTGCTACCTAATTATTCATTCAAAGCAAGAACAAGAAAGTACTGCTTTCTGTAATCTGGTAATCAGTTTGTCAGGTTGCTCTGGTTGACAGAGTCTGTTCAAAGCTGCACCGCCGACGCGTTTCGCACCATGTGTCGTCTTTCACACACCAAAACGAACATAAGCTCGGCGGTGTCACACTTACAAGTAGTGGACTCATATAAACAACACATGACCCTCAACAACAACTCTTCCATCTGGAGAATAAACATTTCAATCTTTTCTCTCTCAAAAAAAAAAAAAGAGGCAGACGTGGAATTACGCCCATGGAGACCGAGAACAACTTGCAGAAAGATGGATGGATTTTATCTTTAATTATTTCAGATTTTCCCTCAACACTGAAAAGAACATATTGTTGGTTCTACAAACAGTTCACCTGTCATGGAGTCAAGGATGTGTAATACTTTGTGATGCTCTGAATGATGTTTTAAATGAGCTTTTGAACATGGCAAGAACTAAATTACAGGGAGAAAAGCTCACTTCTAAAATGGAACATTTTATAGAGGAAACATGACCTCATGGGATGACAAGTAAACAGCACACCACTTTTATGGACAATTCGCCTGTCATGTCCGTGCATTTTAAGCTTTTTTCATTTAACGTTGTTTGGCCGAGGCATTTTATGATTTTTAGATGTGGTAACAATTGTCAGGTGACGTGTAGATAAAGGAGAAGCAGCATCAACTGATGCCATTATGTTTTCTTGGACAGATGCATGTTTCTGAGCTTCTTTTGCATCTGTGGCCTCTATTTTGTTCATGAACAATAATATAGTGGCCATACAACCGCACTTGATGAGATTGGTGTGTATTTATGTGCGAGCATTATGGAAACTCCAGTACCAGTGTGGCTGTGAGTTTTTGGTTATTGTCTTCTGCTAAGCTAACTCAACCACGAGACACAGTCCTCAAACCGTTACAGTAGTCTGGTGTCTCTTTTCATCGTTAACATTGTCCAACAGTCAGAGTTAGGTTTAGGCATCAAAACTACTTGCTCAGGTTTAGGAAAGGATTGTGATTTTGGTTCAAATAAGTGTGTTACTTACAGGAGTTAACTTGGAACATGGAACATGAACTGCAGCATCCTCAGTGAAAGTCTGAGTCAAGTTTGTCTTTTTTGACTGATCCATCCACCCCGACCTCTTCCCTCTGAGGACTTTTGCTGCTCTTTAAACCACATCACATGACTTTTTTTTTCTTTGACACCAGAGTGTAAAATGACACTCTGGTGTCAGTGTGTACAGTGAAATGATGCACGAAAACCAAAAAGGCGTTACGATAACAAGCAAAATGGCTTGAGACAGGTCATAACAGGTCTGTTACAGCTTGTCTCTGTTTTGTATGAATAATTTGGGGTTTTGGACTAAATAAGACATTTGAAGACATCACTTTGAGGTATTCAGGTATTCAGTTCACTATTTCCAAACAATTTGTAGACCAAGCAACTAATGAAGAAAAAAAAATGCAGCCCTGGGTCTGCCCTCTCATACGTGGGTTGGTAGACCACAACTGACCATTATTTTCATTCTTAAGTATTCTGATGATTATTTTCTTGGTTAATTCATAATTATTTTGTATATACAAGGTCAGAAAATTGTGAAAAACCCTAGATGATAGCGTTTAGGGTCAGCAGTACAAAAAAGTAGTAACATGCCCACAATTAAGAAGCTGTAACTTTGGTGATATTTTGCATTTTTTTCATTCAAAAACATTATGGACATTAAACAATTCATTGATTGAAACTGATCAAACAGTTGCAAACACATTTTTTTCCAATTAATCTGCTAATTGTTTCTGCTCGACCGTGGACTCCTCGCCAACCACCTACAGTTGTTGCCATCACAACATGCATGTTTTATGTGTCCACTTATATCTGCGTGGGAAGAGCTCATCTAAACATGTAAAGAAAAAAAAAAAAAAGAGTTGTATATACACACACTTTGAGTGTTTATGCAGTTCATGTGTGGGCTACTGAGGATCACAAGTGTCCATGAATCTGTTCCGGCCGTTATTCAGAACGAATCTTCAGTCCTTTGAATAAATCGGAGACTTGTGGCTCAGCATGTTGATCGATGAATATTTTAAAGAGGATGCTGTTTACTTTTTTTTTTTTACCTCCTCTTCTCTAAACTCAGCCCGAGGCTGCTGCCTTCCTGAAAACAAGGTGATATCTTCTCCTTTTTTATACTATGTGTGAATGACTTTGCTGTACAGATTAAGGAAGCTAATTAACTTTATGTTTGCATGATATTAAAATTGTTATTGTATTATACGCAGATGATATAATTTTACTAGGTGAGCCTGACCTACAGAAGATGTTAAATGCAGGAATCAGGAAAACATTATCAGATTACAAAAAAATAATAAAGTAACTATAAACAACCCAGATAACATTTGAAAAATATGCAGATTATAGTTACATTGTAGTTATTTGTACAGCATCGTTCAACAACAAGGCAATTCAAAATACTTTTCATACGGCAGAAAGGCATTTAAATAGATAAAAGAAACATAAGACAATGAAAAAGATAGGACATAAATATCATTTATGATGATATGAAGAGTGAAACAAAATAAAACAGAGGATGAAAATAAGTTAAAACAGAATAAAACAATTGTGCAGTAAAGTAAAGGTTACAGCGCAGCTACAGAAAGATGAATAAATAGTCAGAAGTTTGACTTAATGCAGGTCTGACCCTGTAACGCCATTTGCCTAAAATTTGATATATGAGTTTCTGAGACCTCTCCAGTATCAATATGATCAATACTTTTTTTGAAAAATCTGTTGTGTGCAATCTCAGATGTGTCTTCTGCCCTCTGGTGGATTATCAGAGCACTGCAGGCAGCAGCCTGTCTGACATGGCTGCCTTCACCAAGTGAGTTTTTGGCAGAGAAATATTTGCTAATTTTTAAAATTTGACTTTAATATAACAGATTAACAGTTTTATTTCAATATTAATATTTACCTTAGCGAAACAACCAATAATTACTTTATATTTTGTACCTTATTTTATAATAAACTTGTTGAAATTGTGTGCATCAAATATGATACAGCTGTTATTGAGAATCCTTCAGTCATTATTCTATTGAATTTCATGATTTCATGATCTGCATTATTTCTACCACAATCACAAATACACCCTGAAACTAACTAATTTAACTTAAATGTCATTTTATGATAAATTTCCACTTTATATATATTTTTTACATATGCAACCTGCTCTCATTAAAATCACTTGTGTGTTGCAAACAGTTGCAAGTGAGCACTTGTTAGTAATTGGTTTTTTTTGTTTTTTTTTTTATTGATTTTCACTAAAACAATTCCTGGGCTGTCGTAATTGTAAGTTATATTGACCAATTCATAAATGCCTGACATATTAAATATGATACAAAAAAATCTTACAAGTTTTTATAAGTCCTGCTGACTCAGAAGTCCTTTAATTCTTGATGTATTCTGAATGTGACAGCCCTGATTTAAATAACTGTGTTGATGTGCATGTTAAAATGAAAATTAATTCATTCTGAGGCTGTAGAGGAGTGAATGTTTCTCCTCTGGGTTCAGTTAGTCAGACAGACATTTAACCCAGTGAATTCACACAAGGCCTGGCATCCAATTCTGGATTTAGTCTTAAGCTGCGCTGACATTTTTCTGTCATGTGCAGGTCCTTTGTGGAGGTAGATGCCCAATTCAAACGCCTGAAGGGAGAAACACAGCAGACCTATCAACGTTTTCTTTTTCCAGCTTCATTTTCAAGAGGAGATGATAACAAAAACCTCTATCAGACATGCATCTCTTTACATAAATGTGATGTGCAATTTAACACGTCAGTCTCATGTCTGGACGAGAGGAGTGCGGCTCTCTGACAGGTGGTCTTGTGTAGTGATGCACGGTGCCTCATGTACGCATAAATCATCCACCTGACACTCATCCAAGCTAATTATTTGAAACGATTTAGAGACTCACACCCGCAAGGACATTCCACTCCACCTCTTAACAGCCCCTGTAGGATATACTGCCTTTCACACTTGCATTGAAGGGGGGCACGCCAGAAAAAAGTTCGGGAACCACTGCTTTAAATGATGAGACTGATGAGGAGAACGGTGGCTGTAAACTCAGACTTCAGCAGGAAAATAAGTGTTAAGATCCATCATTCAGGCAGCCTGCGAGGGAACAGAACAAACTCTTCTTCCTTCACATCATTTAACTTTTCTTCTCACTGCCGATTTCCTGCAGTGACGCTGCTTCATAACACACGAGCACTTGACTCTTAAACGTCCCGTCATGACTGAATTAACCCCCCAGGAACATTTACATAAACAGCTTTCGCAGCATGAAGACGACAGTGATGTTCGATTACTTCATGTCTGAAAACGCCTAAAGAAGAAAGAGCACCTCAACATGTTTAACTGTAGCTCGATGTTGTTACGCCTAAACACTGTTTTTCTTTTCTTTGACGAGGCGACACGTTGTGAAATTTAAATGCATTTCTAGATTATTCACCTCTTCAAAAGCAATTTTGCCTGAAATTATGCCGTGGGTTGTGCTGATTAACTTCCCACCTGTGGTGAAACTGTGTGTGAGTGTGTTGTTTATTTCTTGAATTTGTCTGATTCACTTTGTGGATGGACACAGTAGGATTGGCATTCTGCTTATCGGTCTGATTCTTTATTGATTCCTGATCAGTTAGGTTTCGTTTCACAGCATTCGTTTTCATTCAGGTTTTTCAAATATGTGGCATTCCTGGAATTTAAAGGGACAGTTCATCTCCAAATTTAAAAAAAACTCCAAGTTGCCAAGTTTTAGAGATATTGACCGTAGAGACGTCCACCTTCTCTCCAGTATAATGGGACTAAATGGCACTTGGCTTGTTGTGCTCAAAGTGCTAAAAAAAAACATCTGAAAAACTCAACTATGTCTCTTCCTCATGACCTCAAGATAATCAACAGACCTCAGAACTACTTTCTTTCTGCTGTAGAATCTACTAGAACCAGGGTGAACCGTCTCTTTAAAGATCCCCTCCACTCAAGAATACGTTTTCTTATGTTTTTGTCTCCTAAAATGTCCGACATGCACTGTATTGACTTGTGTCCGTGCAAAATTTGTCACCAGAAAGGGTTTTTTTAAATTCTTTTCCTAACAAAGAGATGTCAAATGTACCTGGGCGAGCTAGATTTGGTATCTAACAAATGTGAAAGCCAATCGCTGCTTTTATGCAGCAAAAAGAAACCTGAAACCTCCATCACAGAACGGACTTGTCACTGCCAGCTACAACATAAAAGATGCTAACTAATCTAAATTCTTAATTTGGTGCACAGTACGCTCCTCGTCTGAGTCTGGATCTGACCGAGGCTCAAACCTGTGTGGCTGAATCTGTCTGATGTTTCCTTTAACGCTAACGCTAGTCATCTTGATGCTCGCTGCTCTTTCACTGGTCAGCATGAATCAGCGGTGGTTGGCCGGGCGTGAGACCAGATACAGAATTTATAAATAAGGGGGAAAAGAGTAAATGTGGCTTTTTTTCTTTTACTCTTTATCAGGGCAAACCATGTTAAAATATAGGGATGAGACAATTGCTAGTTTCACAACAAACCGCTGTAAAGTTCCTGACAATTAGTATAACTGTTTTCAAATTTTAATTATCATGAAAACTGTGTTTTATTACCGTTCGCAGCAGTTAGTTTAGTTACCAGCAGTCTCACAGGTGCAGCATTGGTTTGTTTTACCTAAGTGAAAACACTGAAGACATGATGCCATTTCAAATCAATGAGAGGTTTTCAACAGAAACCTGTGAAATGATTTCAGTGTGTATCAGTACTTTTTTTTAATTTGCTCAGCTTTTGTTGGTCAGTTCATATCTCCTTGATTTTTGTGCTTTTACCCTGAGTGAATAGACTATTTTTAGGCTCTGTTTTTATAATCGCAGGTCTGCATGGAGTCTTTTATTTTGAAAACTGACTGAATTCTCTTTGCTGGTTCTGCGCTGCTTGATGCTTCTTCCATCAATAACAGACTCGGCACGTATTCTCCACGGCGCAGAGCGCAGAGCTGCTTCTGGGACGCACCGCAGCGCATCTGGTGGAATCACAAGTATTGATTGTGTAAAATGGCCGACACGCAGCCGCAACACGAAAGCCCAGTGGAAATCAAGCTGTCAGTCATAACAGGGTGTTTTAAAACGTGTCGTGTGTAGAAAATGTTTCAGCGTATTGCTGATGTTTCCGCTCCTATTTGAAATGACCATTTTACAGACATTACAGCGAGCAGTGTTATCACCTCTCTTCTTAAAATGAAGTCACGCTGTTTCCAACATAGATGCGACTTCACTGTTTTTGCACATGCAACTGAGAAGCTCAGAGGCACCGACGGCAGGGTTCCTACACTTTGTCCAAAGTTAAATTCAAACACTTTTCAAGCACTTTCAAGGTCCAATTTCAAACTTTTCCAGCTCTTTTAAGTTGGTAACAGAAGTGAGTCTCGAGCACAGTCTTAATTTAACAACAAAGGCAAAAGCAATTAGGCTGTCTCCAACTTTTATTTTAATTTTAACAGTATTTCATTATCTGGAAAGCCAACTATTTAGTCAGGTAGTGATTTATTATGAAGGTAAAACAACTGTAAAATTTCAAGCAGTTTCAAGAACTTTATCCAAAATCCACACACTTTCCAAAACTTGAAAACGTCACATTAAAACTGAAGTGTTTTCAAGGATCTCCGACTCGGATACAAACCCTGCAACGGATCTGATGATTTAGAACCAGTTCTTAATTCCCATGATGGCATAATTTTGCTGTTCGAGCGTGAATTCATTATAATCCCAATTTCCAGGAACAAACACTGAATAATCTTACTATTCTAGATGCAAAAATGTTAGAAAAAAACATTTACAACAGAAGCGGCCTCACATGGAGGAGACATGATGTATTTTTTGCTCCTCTGAACTGAATGAATCATGTCAGCTGGTAATCAAACTAACTCACACTGCCATAAACACAGTGGGGGATTTTTTTTTTTTCCAGGAACAAAATGTGTTTTCTCCTACAAGCTGCACAAATCACAATACAACTCTCATAACACCATACAGTATTTGGTTCACAGTCCTCTTGTGTCATGAATGATTCATTTTAACAAAGCTGCTCACAGCGTTCTAGTACACAAAACCATTAATAATTGAGATGAAGCTGGGTGGTATAATGACCATTTTGTCCATATTATCCATCTCTGCTGGGAAGCAGCTAAAGAGACGTGTTTATCTGGAGTACAGCTCCAAACACTTCAACAAAATTATGATTTTTTTCAGTTACTTCGGTACATTTTTGTTGAGGCTGAACACAAACCTCCCTGCAGGCACCTGCGGGCACATTTTCTCTGTTTTTTTTGGTTCAAAATCTCAATGCAGAAGTATCTGCAAGCTGCTACACAATAAAGAATGAGCACAAGAAGAAGACCAGAGAGGTAGAAAGTAACAGGATACAGATTACAACATAGTGAGCGAGACACTGAAGACGCTTCTACATGTTGGAAATCATTAACGTGCCTTAATCAGTATGTCATCATTTCTTTTTTTTTTTGTAGTAGTAGTATAGGTAATAATTTGCTATAGTCCCCATATTTAGCATTTAAAAGCAGTGTTTACAACACTATGATACAATTATAAGCAGACAAAACAACTTTAGTAATACTATGTATCTGTGTACAGCTACATTGTAGCGTGATATAAAACATTTGTTAAACGTTATAGGTGCTAAATAGCGAGACAAAGTGTGGGCGTGGGAAGCTGCTGACAATGAATCAGTTTCCAGTGCTTCTGGATTCATTATTCTGTCGTAGTTCAGGTATAAAATGAAAAATATGGTAAATTTGATGGTTTTCTGTTTAAGTATCCCGACATGACTGCCTGCCTGCCTTCAGCATCCACCTGGCAGATTTTAACCTGGTGCTGGACGGTGGTGCCATAGAGATTCAGTTTTACAGCGGTGTTCTTAAAAACAAAACAGTGTTGTTTTTACCAAGGACCATGTTTATTTCTCAGTATGAATTTTTTAAAGGCAGCTATTTCACTGCAGGGCTGAACGACTATGAAAAAAATATCAAATTGCGATGATGTTGACTGATTCTATGAAGTCTTGACATACATTTCAGCCTTTAACAAATATTGCACCACCTGAATCTGAAAACTGCAGAAAGCCATATTGTGATTTTAAATAAAAGTTTGATAACTTGTGCAGCCTGGCTTCACTCCCAGACTGCGAGGAATTACATTTTTGCAACAGTCAAATATAATTGGATTAAACTAAAATAAAATCAAGGAAAAAAACAACCTGCAGTAACACTAGACCACATTTATATGTATGTATTTCACTTTCTTTTAACTGCTCATGGTTATAAACATGGGGACTATCCGTGCAGGAAAGTGAATTCTGGCAGGAGAGTTGAGCTGCTGTTTTCATATTTGAATGTGTGCTTGTAACAGATGATACTCTGAGGAAAACTCTGCAGGATTCCAAAACTGTCGTGCTTCATGATGGAGAGTTCTGTGTTTACAGATGGTTACAGTGTGCACGTGACTGGCAATGAGCGCCACAGTCTCTAACGCACCCACAGATCATTTATAGTGATGCATTCAAATGCGCCACAGGGAGTAAAGGACCACAAAATGACCAAAAGTGCACATTCGTGTTCACTAAAACAGTCTTTGGTGTGTTCTTGTGCATCTCTTGCACTGACCCACTGCAGACTTGTGGAGGTTAAGATAACACAAGCACGCTGCACAGAGAAAACTGACAGCTGCTGATTCTGAGGACAGACAGGATGGACATCTACAGTCTCTGAAACATGACGCCACTTAAAAACATGTTTAATAAAACACCACAAAACATATTCATCCTGATTTTTCTTTTCAGTTTAGAGCGAATCAGAGCTGAGCTTGTTGCAGGCTGTGACGTTATCTGCAGCAAGTTTCAGATTTAACTACAGAAAATGTAACATTTCATATCTCAGATCTTTATTCTAACATTAATAAGCAGTCATGCCCGTGCACGTGGCAGCCCACCCCCCCTCGCTGAAAATACGTTCCCGCCTGCACAAGACGACATAATGTCCACCATAATTTACACATGCCTACACACACACACACTTCATCTCTCTCACTTTCACACACACACACACACAGGTCACTGTGCCAAGTTTTTAATTATGTTTGACAGTGAGGTGAGTTTTACTCACATGGAAACATCCATTAGTCTGTTTCTCCTAATGCAGCACTTATTAATTTAGATATGTGCTTTATTGAGAGAGACAGGCTCTAAACTTAGACATTTTGATGGCTTTAATCCCCCTCAAATACACTATAGCCTTATTGAAGCTGTTAAAGGGATAGTTCACTCAAAAATGACTTCTTTAAGACCAAATTCTCTTATTTCAGCTACTCAGATGTAAATATTTTCTGGTTTCTTTACTCCTCTCTGACAGCAAACTGATTCTCTTAGTGTTTTGGACAAAACAAGACATTTGAGGACGTCATCTTGGGCTTTGGGAAACACTGATCAACATTTCTAAACATTTTCTGACATTTTATGGATCATACAACTTATCGATTAATCGAAAAATGAAAATAACCATTAGTTGCAGCCCTACAATGACATATTTAAAGTTGAGTATGTTATTAAGTTAGCTTTTTTTTTACACTGAATAAATAATGTAACTATCAACAAGCTTGGGGAGTAACAGATTACATGTAACTGGATTACATAATCTGGATACAAAAAGGTAACTGTAATCCATTACAGTTACAAATACACAACATGTGATCAGATTAAAGATATATTTAGTAAAAATGGGTATTATTAGCAGGATTACAATTTTAAAAATTCATTACAACAGTTCACGAGTCTCACAACACAACTCAAACTGCACACAACAAAGGGAGGAATCAAATAAAACAACAACAAAACAACAAACAGAAACAGTTTCACCTGATTTGATCTTAATCCAAAAGTAATGGAAAGTATTCACGTTACATTACTTTAACATTACTATTCTTGGATTAGGTTGTAATACGCAGAACGTATTATTTACATAACATATGCTGAACGATTTTTACACTAATATTAATTGCGATTATTTAGACTGATATTGCAATCGTGATATGATTTGCGATATTAGAGGTGATGATTTTTGCATCATTTTTCTTATTTTCAATGGAAAACAAGTTAAAACGACCATGGTGTGTTTTTTTTTTTTTAGAAGGATCTGAACCAAATGAAGGACAAGGACACTTCTGTCTCACCACATTCATTCATTTAAAAGTTTTCTGACGCACATTTCGCCTTTAATAAAATTTCAATTAATTGTGCAGCCTGCTGACTACTTTTAAAAACAGGTAATTACTGTACAGGTATATTTTTAAAGTAAACCCTCCCAACCCTGACTATCAATAATCCAGGCTACAGTTTATTATTTGTCAAGAATCAGAGCTTTAAATTTGAGTCTTGACACATTTTTGTTCATTTTACAAATGTGCCCCCCCTATTTAAATCCTCATTCAAACGTTTCCACAGCCGCCTCTGGAGTAATTAAAAGCATTTCAGAGACATTTGTTTTTCTGTTTTCTGATGCCACTTGCTGCTGTTGCATTTTGCAAACGTCCAGCGAATTGAACAGCGCATGAATGTGACTGAAGCTCGACATGGACTCAACTTACCTTTAAAACTGAGACTTTTCAAACCGGCGATGCTCCCCAGCCCGGTCTCGCCGGTGTGATTTAGGATTTAATGATGAAACAACGCGAGAAGAGCAGGTGCACCTCGTTTATTCCCTGTCAGGACGTGTTTTATTCTCATCGTCAGCCGTGCAGCAGTTTTTCCTCCTCCGTCTGTTCCAGGACCGACCGACTGACGACTGACTGACTGACTGACTGAAAGTCACCAGCGCAACATTATAACTGCACGCAGGTCGCACCGTCTCTTGCTTGTAACTAGGTAACAGCTCTGCCTGCTGCACACAGTCAAGTAGGAGGTGTTAAAATCCTATGGTGAGTGTGTGTAGCTCTTTCCCTCTGTGTGCTCAGGCTCTATATCTGTGTGTGTGCTGTGCAAGCCTGAAGAACCATTAAAGGCTGGAGTGGTTCCACTTAGAACATTTATGATACTATAAAGTCAGTTTAAAAAAAAAAGTGTCAAACAGTTTTATAAAGCTGTAGCTTACTTAGTTCTATTTAAAGTTATGGGAAGTAATTAAGTACAAATACTTTGTTACTGTACTTAAGTAGATTTTTCAATTTAATCTGTACTTTACTCAAGTATTTCTTCTTACTGGTAACTTTTTACTTATACTCTCTATGTTGTAACACAAATATGTGTACTTTCTGCTCCTTACATTTTGAAAACACGCTTGTTACTTTTCATGCAAGACAAAAACAACGCAAAAAGACGTAACAAGACAAAACACGCAAAAAGAACTAACAAGACGAAAACAGCGCAAAAAGACGTAGCAAGACAAAAACAACGCAAGATGTTGCAAAACATGTTACGAGATGAAAATGACATCAGACGACTAAAAGATGTACCAAAATGAAAATTATGTAAAAGGTCTAACAAGACAAATACAACGCAACAAGGTGAAAAAGACATAAGGAGACAAACATGACATTAAAGAAAAAATGGCAGAAGACACGTAACAAGATGAAAACAAAATCCAAAGAATACGACTAAAAGACAAAAAATGATGAAAAGTTATGGAAGAGGTCTATGTAACACAAAGAAAACAATGAAAAAAAAAGATGTAACAAAATTAATTTGATGTAAGAAGACAAAAATTACGCAAAAAGACGTAACAACACGAAAATTACGCAAAAGACATAACAACACGAAAATGGTGTAACAACACATAGTAAGACGAAAATAACGTAAAGGACATAACGTGACAAAGATGTAACAACACACAAATGACGTAACAGTATGAAAATATGTAACAAGATGTAACAGGACAAAAATTACATAAAAGACATAAGATGAAAACAATGTAACAAAACACTGGTAGAAATGTCCTTCAGAGGACTACTTTTTACTTTTAAACTTTGAGTACCTTCAATCAGCACTTCTATTAGTCTTTTTATACAACTATTTGTACTTCTGCTTGAGTACAGGGTGTATGTATCTCTAATCTTTGTAAAGAAGAATGTGAAAATGTAAATGACAGTTTACAGTTTACAGAGACGAAGAACCCTTGGTGGGCTCTTGGTGGAACCGTTACACCATAGAAGTTTTCTCTGTATAACCTCTGATCAGAAGGGTGAAACCTATCACAGCTTGTGCTGCATATGTTGGGTTCTTGGTAGAACTTTCTGAAAGGGTTCCAACTGGAACCTTTAGAAAACTTCCCACGAGGAACCAAAAAGGTGCTAATATGGAATCTTAATTTAAGAGTGTATACAGTAGTCTAGTTTCCCCCATTAGTGGCAGAGTCCGCCACTCCTGTGCTGGATTCAAATTGCTTTCACACTCATGAGAGATTCACAGGAAATGAGTTTAGTGTTTTTAATTACACTCAGCGGGCAGTTTATTAGGTAGGGGTACACCTAGCTAAAACTAATAAAGTCTCATACAACAATCCTGTAATAAATGAGGGTTTTAATGTTCCATTTTAAAGCTGATTCAACAGTGATCATTTTGGAAGATGAAGTTGTGGTGTGAAATGTACAGTTTTATGTCCTGAGCAACCATTAAAGGCTGGAGTGGACAGCTAGAGAGTAAAGATCATAAAATAAGTGACTCACATGAAATTATATTTAGTTATAGCTTACAATGACAGCAAAAAAAACAACAAAAAAAATGTATCAGAGCTGGATTAAATTAAAGCTAATGCTAACTTGACATTTCCTACTGCAGCTGCTTCACGTTAAAAACATTCTGCTTGTGGCTTTTATTGTGAAGCGGTCATAAGAATTTCAACACAGCGGTTAGCGCTATCTACAAGCACTCCATCAGAATCAGTTTCATGTCTGCTTTTCAGTGAATACATGACGGCAACGTAAAGCTGTCCATGAGCGCTAAGGCTAGTTTTCCACAGAGACCTAAAGTGACCCAGTTTTCTGCCCCGTTCTGGCTTTTACACAGCTGGATGTTTTCTACAACCAGTGTTTCAAACGCAGATTTCTCAACTCAGCTCTTTATTTCAAATCATAAAAGAGAATGAGAAATCTGTGGAAGGTCGACAAACAGAGCCACGAGTCATAACGATGCCACACAGGAGGAAAAAAAGACCACCCCAGTTCCTTTCTGAATTTTTTATCTCTACAGAATAATTTAGACTCAGCTTTATATCAGACTGAACTGTCTCGATTTCCACATTCAGGCTGACATTGCGTCCACTCTAACTACTCACTAGAGATCAGCGTCATTTTGAGTCGATGCTGGTGCGTTTCCATGCCAACATACTTTGTTTTCCCCCTACAGTCTATCATTTTGTCAGAGTGTGAGTGTGTGAGGGGTAGTTACATTACTTCAGTCATCATAGTGTATAGATAAGCTGTGTGTTGGTTTTACTGCCACAGAAAATAAATGAGAAGTTCATATTTCCTATTTCATGGCCATCATGCAGCACCCTCCGGTTTGCAAGGCCTCAAACTTATGAATAATCCTCATAAACAGATCCATAAGTTTTGTATGCTTGTTGACACAGGCCCAGTTCAGGGTGCAAAAGCATGCATTGCACCTTCAGTTTAATATTCAGCTCCCTCATTTGCGCCATCATTGAAATTTAAATAATAAAAGCCAAGTGCAAGCTGGTAGGTCTGGCGTATAGCGCATCTCCATGCGCACCTCTGAAAAAGCCGTGCCACAGTTAAATATGATAACGACAGCTCAGTGGAAAGTTTTAAACCATCTGCATCCCAAGACACATTAGTATGATTTTCCATCAGGTATTGAAAAAAAATACTTCTGTGTTTTGAAACTTAAATGTTGTCAGGTATGATGTTGCAACAGCGTCCAGACCAGGGGTCTCAAACTCATACTGGCTTGGGGCCAGTGATGGTATTGTCATCTCAAAGAGGCCACATCAGTGTTCAAGTACTGCAAGACAGTGCAGTATTTCAGAAAATGTACTTTTTTGTTTCCATTACTTTCTATTTTCAGATTACTTAACACATGCAAATAACAGTATCTATCCATTTTCATACACATGAATTAGCTGTGCATTGGACACAAACATCAAAAGAAAAAGTCGAGCTTTGTCACGTAATTGATCATAAATGTCATGTGACAAGTTGCTAATCTGCTTTGCCACTGTTTTGCCCATAGAGAAATTTTATTGAAAAAGTAATTCTTTTCTGGACAGAGAATATCAGCATCATGCAATCCTTCAGAAATTAATTATATGATACATTTTTTAAAAGCGTGTTGTGTTAAATTGGCATGAAACAGCCAGAAAAAAAATAAATTTAAAAATGATTTTCAGGCCAGTTTAAATTTTTGACATCAGCAGCAGGCCGAGGGGAAGGAGAGGGAATGGACAGACCCCTTGTCCAAACTGTGAAAAGTTAACTAGTCAGCAACTACAAGTCGGCTAAAGACAGTTAAAACTAGCCAAAAAACAAAGGTCTCCCAAATACAGTACGGTACAGAACCTGAGGTCGTGGGTAGCAATCAGATGCAATCAGACGACTGTTTGCATTTTCTTATGGCTGAGGACCGCCATGAAATTAGCATGCAGCTGCTAATTAGCTAGCTCTGCTGCTGCAGAAACATATTACATAAACAGAAAAATTGTATTTCTTTTTTGTGTCAGCAAACACAACAGACAGCCTTTCAGTAACTATCATTTTGCAGCGTGAGCTCATCTACACAGCACTCATAGGTAATTTATTTTTTACAGATATAAGAACAATAATAATAATAATAATAACCTTTATTTGTGCAGCACCTTTCATACAAGAAATGCAGCCCAAAGTGCTTTACAACAAAGAAATTACATGCAAGTGCTTCACATGAAAAGACATCGAAAACTCTACAACCAAATGTTAACAGATGAAATGAGAATGAATACATAAAATGCATCATCATATGGACAAAACTCACTTGATAATACTAGTAAAAGTAAAATAAAAAATAAGGATAAAAATAGCATGCATAATACAACATGGACAATAAAATCCATTGAGATGACATTTATAAGAAAAAATAAAGCTAAAAATAGTAAATAAAGGAAAATACACTTTTTAAAAGCAGTGCAGCAGATTCTATACAGTATATAGATATAATATATATTAGCTGATGGTTCACTTCTAGTGTATTACTGGCATCTACAAGATAAATCTCACTAGCAAGGCCAGTATTACAGCAACCTTCACCATCTCACAATGTATTTTATAGATAAAATATACATTACAAAGCCATCTAGGAGGAAGAGGGCCAGTTCATGATCTGTTTTGAATCCTTTCAAATCCTTCAGTTCTCTCCATCTGTTGAATGACGAGCCAAGGTTGACTCGTGTTCTCCCCCGTGCTCTGTCACTGTGGCTTTTTCTCTTTGTTGATCCTGGCTGCCAGCATCAGCCATAACCATAAAATATAGCTAATGTCAAAAATAAAGTTATCTTAAAAAAGAACTAAAAAAAAAAAAACTGCTCCTGCTTCTTTTTAACTGACTAACGTACTACAAACTGTGAGACTTTGCCTGGTCTGCATGCTGTGGGTATAAGCATGCCTCTGGTGGCTTTGTCAGGCTGCATCTGCAATCTGGAAACAACAACAACCTCCGAGCTAAAAATGGTGGATTAGCTCCTGGGACGCTAACATTACAAATATAAACAAGCTAGCAGCTGTTACCATTTATTTTGCAGTGTTTAGACATTTTAATTCCAGGCTTTCCCCTATTTTGCAGGGTCACTGTCGCTGCATCCTGGGCTTACTAATTGATTCCACTGAGCACGGCACATCTACGCTACGGTTTTGATCCGTCCTCCACCTGGCTACATGCCCCACCAGTTTCAGAGTGGTTTTCCCACTTGATTATGTTTACTTTCTCAGATTTTGTTGATTTGGTCTTCTTTCCTTGCTTTTTGTGCTCCTACGTAATTGAAATAGTTTCTTTTTTGTCTGTTTTTTATGATTTTGAAAATTTACCAGATCCTGTATGGTTGATCTGCTCTGTGCAAACTGACCTGGCATCTGTCAAAAATGCCTGCTTGTAGACACGATGGTTCTGATTGGTTTAGAGAAACACAAACAATACAAACAAGCCAAATGTTTTTTTTCCCCCTATAGCAGAATGATCATGTGTGCAGCCACACAGCGCTGTGGAGACTAATTTCAGGGAGAATGTGACCCGGTGGCGGGCATTAAAAATAAGCAATCTTCTCGCAGATGGTCTTGTTTGCGAACGTAGGTCGTATAAAGGCATCGGCACTAAACTGCGACGACTTCACAACCAGTTAAAAACTCCTTGTAGCACATTCAGTGATTCTCACTTGTAGAGGAACCAAATGAAAAAAAGTTTTCTTTGCCTTCAAAATCAGACAAATTTCAGATTGTTGTCACCTAATGTCCTAATGCAATATTTTCTGTCTGTTGTCACTGCTGATTTTCTATTTAATTTTATACTTGGTTCTTGAAAAGCAATAAAAAAAAGCAATAAAGATATCATACGCGCATCAAATGTTCATGAGATTGTGGCAATCTGGTTAGAATTGTTTTTATCGCCGGTGATAAATAAGAGAAGACATTTTTTATTACAGTTTTTTTTTATGTCTCTCTGTATGTGAGAGTATTTTATAGCCTATATATTGGTGCTGCTCCTGCTGTAGATCTGGCTGATTGGTACCATGGGCGTCATAAAGCAGATGTGTCGTTGACGATTCCCTTTCAGATGTGTAGATTGTGCAACGGTGCTGCAATAGATCAATAGATCGTTATGTGCCCAAGTAGCCCTCACTCTAACACGCTATTATCACTTCTCCCGTGCTTTCATTAAACGGACCATTCTGTGCTGCTGAGGATTTCTCTCCCTTCGGGGGCTACAAAGGAAGCCTTATTCACTGTCGTTAAAATGGCCATGACAACAGGGACGATCGGCCCATCTGTTGCTTCAACAGTGTCTTCTTGTGTGTGTGTGTGGTCTGCAAGATTTCACATTTCACATGAAATGTACATGAAATAAGGGCGTCCTCTGTGGCGAACACAGACGGTTATAGAAAGTGTATCCTGCATGAGAAGGTGGGTGGACGTCTCTTCACACACTCTTCCTCTTCTGCATTTATAATACAGTATGTGTTTTGAGTATACTCCACTTAATGCTGAATTAGGACATTTTAGAGGCCTCCTGATGTGGAGTTGCATTATTAAAGCTCCAGCTAAGTCAGAATTGATGTTTTTGTGTTTTTCTCACATATAAATTTACCTATACATCACCTACACACAGCACCTGGCCCAGCAATTACAAAAAAGGGGGTGTTTTTTGTAGCTATTCTCTGGTATTTTTTCCTGGAAAACAATTTGAAACTGTTGATGAGTCATCCTGCACCTGGGGTTAAATTTGCGTCCAATGAAACGCTTTCTCGGTTATGATGCACTGCAGCATGAAAGACAACGTCACGTCCATTTCACCAGAGCCAACCGGAGTGTCTCTGAGCGCCGAGTAGGACTCAGTGATTTTGAAAAAAATACTGATATCGCAATTGCAATGATATTTGCAATATGAGAGAGAATGATCATTTTTACTTTGATGTGGCTTTTGCAGGCACCTATACCGAACAAAGTCTGTAGGAAATGACGTGTAGGCAGGACGCCTCTGCAAAATGATAATATTCTACATTTTTTCTCACCAGTGGCAGCATTTTTGAGAAAACTCGCAGACAGAATATTCAGTTCTGTGAATATGTTAACCTGGAATGTATCAAAAGAAAGAACAAATATTTGTAACTTTCGTTTGTTGCGGTTAAAGAGGCGTTTTCATAAATAAACAATGTTAAAAATGATCTAATGAGGGGGAAATAGGCTGTTTTTCTTTTTCTTTTTTTTGGTTTTGTTTTTGTCACCACTTCTAGATGCACTGAGGGAATCTTGTTAAGAAAAATGTCTATAATTGAATTTGTCCTGAATATTTGGATCGTTTTTGGACAAAAATTTGTCAGGCTTGGGCCTTGTAGGGCCTGATTAAAGCTCTGACATACCAGCCTCTTCCATCGCTGAGTTTGTCTGGGGCGACAGAGGGATCCAGCTCTGTGACTTGACAGTGTGATTGTTTGGCGTGCGAGCTGATGAATTTCATTCGTCACGCTTCAACATTGATGTCTGACCACACAAATCTGATCTGATCACGTGCGAAAATCAGTGAGGACAGTCTGTCTGGAAGATTTGGTTTGAGAAACAAACCATGATCAAGTCTGGACAACCCTAATTTGTAAAAAGTCTACATCTGTAATATGAGGCTCCTTAAAGGGACAGTTCACCCCAAAATCAAAAATACATAGTTTCTTTTTATGGAGAATCTACCAGAACTATTTTCTTTTTACTAGAAAGAAAGTAGCTCCTACATGAAACTGCTCACAACAAGGTCTGAGGTTAAACAGGTCATGGCTTCTGAACAGACACACTGTGTTGATTTTTTCTGTATTTTTTTTTCCACTTTGAGCACCACAAGCTGAGTGCCATTTAGTCCTATTATTGTCTACGGCTGATATCTCCAAAACTCAGCAACTCACACCAAAGCAATCTAGATGTATAAATAGTACTACAGGTAAGAGGAAAAATAGTTTTGTTTTTGGGGTGAACTATTCCTTTAAGGATTTTAAAATTCATATTTTTCCAGGTACTGTATGTGAGAATCACATAACCCAGGAAGTCACTGTGAGAGAGACCTCAGCTGTGAACCAGCTCAAGGCTATCAATCTAATTATTCAGACCGGAGTCAGACGAAGACATCATTACTATAGCTTTTGTATTACATGTAATATACCACCCAAGTGTGGAGTGGGAGCGGTGCACCTCAGGGAATGGATTCCTACAGCGTCAGAAAGGTCATAAACAGTCATTCCTGCCCGCCTTCATCGTTACAAATAACATCACTGTAAATGGCAAACCGCGTTCCCAAAAGGAAAAAAAAAAAAAGCTAAAGTTTTAATTAAAATATCCTCTGAAAGCATTTTCACTCTGCTAATGCAGATATCAGAGTCTTTGTTTTGTTCACCAGATGTGATGTTTGTCTAATTAAATTGCCTCAGACAAGAGAGAGATTGGCACGCTGGGCGTGCGTGAAAGATTATTTGACGCCAGGTGGCTGAGGACTCATGAGACGCCAGCGAACGTCTCCACAACATATAAAGCGTCACGTGTCAGAGTGGGAGACGCTCTTTGACTTTCAGCTATTTAGTCATTTGTTGTAGTTCTTTTTAAACCTTGATGAGTCAGACGTGAGTGATGTGGTGTGGGCGAACGCCGAGCCAAAACAAAAACAGGATCTTCTTAATGAGATCTCTGTTTTGTCCCTTTTAGCTGTTTAATGGGCTTCAAAGGCCTTGGAAATCCATACTTGAGTCTTTTATGCAAACAGAAACGTTAACAGGTTTAATGATGCTGTTGCACGATGTGTCACAGCAACACGTATTTATTCATGTTCTGTTCTTCAGGTTATTTTAAGGTACTTTTTTATCCTACTTTATACAAATACACTAGATTTCAGAGGGAAATATACTTTTTATTCCACAACATTTGTCTGACTGCCACAATTATGGGCATGGTTGGTGTCTCTGTTCATTATTGTTCCAAATTTGCTTCCAACTTAACTGACGTAACGAACAACGAGCGTTTATTAATGTTACTATGAGACAAGGTCAGCTGATTATGACAAAGGTCACCTGACTTTGTGCTTTCCTGCACATGGGGCATTATTTTAGTGCATGAAATGTGTCTGTACCCAAACCCTAATGGCCCTTTTCCATAGACAGAACTGGCCTGGCTTGATTCGGTTTGACTCAGCACGTCAGCCCAGCACAGCAGGGGTTTGCATTTCCTTTACAACAGGGCCACCCACCTAAAGGTGCGTCTTTTACCTGAAGACGAGCTCGAGGAGGCTCGAGTCGAACAGGTGTAAAGAGAGGATAATCCGTTGGGATAAACACACTTTCTTTAAATTCTTCACAATAAAAGTCCCCTGGTGTTTTGTTATTTAAATGCTTTTATTATGGAGCAGCACAAATAGGAAATGTTTTCATTCAAGGGCTGCGTCAGCAGTAACTTAGCACGACTCTTGACACAGCTGATGGAATCGTAGCAAGTTTGTCATGGCAACTGACTGATAGAGTCTAGAAGACGTGCCTATCATCCAAAGGTTTCACTTTGAAAGCTTCAGAGCCAGCCACGGCTAACCCAAGAGCCCAAAAGGCTTCTTCAGAAGCTGAAGAAGCCTTTTGGATGAGACGAAACATCTTCAAGAACTCTATCAAGTCCAGTTGCCTACGACAAACTTTGCTACGAATACCATGACCTGGATGACTGAGAACCTTCACAGACAGCTGAATGTGAATGAGAAACTGTAAAATAATCCAGATACCAGAAACTACAAACTGCGACAGAGGAGGACACATGAGCTCAGTATCACAACATTCACTTGTTCGAGGAGGAGAAAGGAGGCTCATCTTGGGTTAGCCGTGGCTGGCGAGACATCACCACAGCCCGCTTGGAGGAGGGTCGGGCTCACTTTGGCCCCACTCCAGGGTAGGTCCATCCTGGGCGGGGCTCGTGCTGCTCAGTGCGCTGAAAGTGATATGGAAATGCAATTCGGCACGTTACAGTTTGGCTCGGCGCAGCCAAAAGTGCCGGTGGAAAAGGCCCATAACAAGAGTTGAGAATATAAATGAAATAGTGCATTCCAAAAGTGATCCAAAGTATTTAGAATATGTTACTTAACTTGAGTAATTTAATGGAATACATTACAAATGACATTTCTGGACATATATTAAGTTAAAGTAGCCCTACTGACACTGGCAGCATGTCAGCAAAGTGGTCTGTGATAACACGGCGATGGTCTGCACCATAACTGACCAGGTCAGCTTCCTCTGCAGGGTCCACCAATGCCGAAGCCACCTGAAGAATCTTGTCTCTGTCCACGTCCTTGAAACAGCTCATCCTCATGTTTTTGATGAGTGCATCAGGGAGTTTGGCTCTTCAGTCTCTTCGGTGACAGAGCATTCGGTGTGGCAGCCCCCACCATCTGGAACTCTTCTGAAAACCCACTCGTTCACCAAAGCTTCCAGCTTCACACAACTCCAGCAATCATGGCCATTCTGTTCTTTTTTTTGTTTTATTTCATTATTTCTTTATTTTTGTTTCGCACTCTGTAAAGCAGAGTAGCTTGGATAAATTCAAGTTTTTATTAATCCATCAACTTTTCTTTCAAATAGTTTGTTTTAAACCCAGTCACATCTATTTCACATTTCAAACAGGCATCGACATCTGATTGAAGGACACACCAGTTACTTTTAATCCTTTTTTCTGTATAAAATGTAGAGATGAAATCAAAGTGAACGTGCCATTAAAACATGCGTGGCCAAGTGCAGCCATACTTTAAAATTAATTTATGAATTTAAGATGTGTTAAAAGAGGAATTAACAGAGCATAGGACCCTGAACAAGGCTCACAGGTTCAGAGTCAAAAACCAAACAGGAAGGTAAAAGTCAATTTAAAATGAATTTATTACAATTAAAATTAATTAACAAATTATGGTATAACCATTTGCATAGTTTTAAATTATAAAATTAACACTTTTAATAAAATATGAAAAATAAAATGTGATTCAGGCTCGTTAAAGCAGTTTGTTAAAACGCCATCAAACAGTCCAGTCCAGTTCAGCAGCTCCTCCCGCGTCCACGTCCTCCCTCGCTGTCATGCCAAGCCTTCCACGGTTCTCATGCCGACCCGGAAGTGCTCCGAGCCGTCGGATGGTCTTCCTGGGCGGCAGATATCCAGCTGCTGACCCAGTCCTGAGTGACACGGCGTTGGCGGATACAGGCTGCTGCACATCTCCTCGCTGCAACTTCTCCTGGCTTTGGCTGTGGCTGGTGGCTCTCGGGAGGACGGCTACTTCTCTCTGGCGTCTGCTGTGACCCATGTGCTCCTCTTCTCCTTCGCTCTGCCTCAATAAAAGTCTGTTCAATTGTATATCTCCACACCAGTTGCTCATCTGGTAATTAGGGGAATGCCTGGAGGTGTTGGTGTGTCTTTCTCAGCGTCATGACAGTTCAAAACAGTCTAAAAAACAAGCAAAGCGATTAAAAATAAAACATAATCACAGCAACCCAGGTTCAAACAAATAAAATTACACAAGATAAACACAGCACTCTGATAAAAACATACAAATAAGTAATAAACACAACAAAACATGGCATGCACATGTGTTTTTGACCCTGCCACAAAGTAAACACCGCTGAGTGATCCCTTTTGTCAACAACAGGTGAACTGAACTATATCAACAAATGTTATTATTTTCCCTTTTTCATTTGCTTCCTGTAGTTCTGGAGCTGCACTGCATGGAGAGTCTTTCAAGACTCACTCCAGCTGTGGAATGCATGCATGTGAGCATGAGCAGTGCTGCCTCAAAAGAGATACAAAGGCTGGAGATATGCTTTATTTTCATCCAAGCATTTGCAGAACATTGTAGGAGCCGTTAGTTAATGCTGTGTATTTATTTCTGTTCATAATGGGCACAAGTGCAATAGACTAGGGTGGTGATTGAAGTCTACAGAGAGCCAAAGTCCCCCCCCCTTTCTGTTGGACCACCATGGGACCTTAGTTTGGAAACAATATGATCTGTAGTAAATGGTGAAAGGCAAATATTTTTTCAATTACACAAGATATTTCAAGGTCAGGTGTGCTATTCTAATCCAATACACTTTTCCAGTTCCTGTTTCTCCTCTTTCCTCCCTCCTCTCTGTGCGTTCAGAAAAATACATTTCTCCTCTGGTCAGAAGTCAGCACGGACAGAGAGACTAATTAGCTTCCTGTAAACGGCCGTGCGTGGACGGCTCCTCCGTGGGTCGCTGCTGCAGACAGGTTGAGAAGCAGGAGTGAAGATAAATCTGCTATTTAATCCCAATAGTTTGAAACATGAACTCTGAGCTCTGTGTTTCTTCCTCCAGAAGCTCCAGTCTGTCCCCGGCTGTCTCCCCTCTCCCCTCTCCCCTCTTTCCCACGCTTGTATTTTCATAGCAATAAAATATTACTTTCCCTCATCGAGGCCAGTGGTAACTTCAGGCTGCAGACGCACTGGATTCCACCATATTCCTCAGCTGTTACTGTTGTTTCCTTGGAAATGCACATTCACAAATTTGAGGGGCGGAGCTTCTGAAGGAGCTCTGAAAGGAGGGGCGTGTTTGTTTGCCTGTTGTGTTTAAATATCAACTGTCCTTCTCCAAAATGACTCACCCAACCTTTAATAAGAAAGACTACACACCCTGAAGTCACACAGCTAACCACACTGATGTAGGAAACAGGGTCAGAAAGAGTTTCTGAAGTTTGATAACCTGCGTAAAATCACGCACAGGTTATCCAACAGGTTATCCAACCAGAACTTTGTATGATATAGATCATAATTGTTTAATCATTGTTTTTCTGGATCCCAATAAACACGCAGACACAAACACTACAGCTGCTCCAGCTGTCATGTGACTGATCTGTTAAAGACAGTCTGACAGCTGTGATCCCGTCCTGTGTGCACTCTGCAGGTCCACTGAGATTTGTTAAGCTTTATAATTATAATAAGAATTCCTTATTCCTTATTAGTGAGCATATTTTAGACACACACACCGTTCAACATAAAGGAAAGGTGTTTTGTGATTGTGGAGATGCATGTGCGCCCTAGCTAAATGTGAGACACACACGCACACTGGTTATTTCACTTTTTGCAGCTTATTGCTGATCGAAAATATGTTCAAAGGACACTTTACTAATCCACAGTCCTGTTGGGAAAAAAGTTCATATAAATGAAGGTGTTTGGAGTTGAAATGCAGGCGCACACACACGTCTCCACACTCACAATGCGCCGAGCACAAGATACCAAATGTGCCAGGCTGCGCGTTGGTGTAAGATAGCAATGCCAACTGCACCACCAGCGCATCCACTTTGCACCGGGTGTAAGATAGCGCTCTCAGACTCAAAATGAGTAGTTGTAATTGCATTTTGATTTTTCTCCAATTTCTAACTGGGAGAGACCCATGATAAGCCTTGTCGGCTTTTTGTCTCCCTTGCTTATTCTTGTTATTTATTTTGTTTTGTTTATGTGCTGAATAAATCAAAACAAGTCAAAAAATCACTGAATCGTCCCAGCCTTAATAACATCAGATTTATTTTTTAGTTATAGTCTGTCAGTCATATTACAATATTACAACATTTCCTCCCACATGTGAAAATAAAATCAAAGCAGCATCTTGTGTGTTTGTGTATTGAGGTGTGGCAGCTGCTTATGTTGAGTGCTTATCACTCGCTCCTCTAAATAAAAAAGAGAAGCAGTTTCCCATGCTCCTTTTATCCGCTTTGACGGGAACCAGCTGCTACTCCGATTAGATAAGTGCTCTCTTTTCAGGTTGTCACCGTCACAGTGCCGTTGGCTTCTTAGTTTCATTTAATCCCAGACAAATGTCAAAAAAACACTGATTTAGTTCAGAGAAAAGCGAGATTGACCAGATATCATTAATTCTGTATCTGTTAATTGAATCTTGGCGCGTTCCTCCAGCAGATATGCATGCTCCACATCACGCTTCACTACATTTTTTATATGTTGTGATCAGATCTTCATAGACTCCCATTCATCAATATTTCCATATGTGTAAATACATTCAAAGATTGATGATCACTGTTTAAATAATTGAATCCATCTTTCAGCACATTTTGAAGTAGCATATTTCTCCTCGCCCGGCATAAACTGTGTAAATTTGAATATTTTGTTGTGCGTTTTGCTCAGATATGGCAGCACTTTCTCATTTGCTGCCGGCGGTGAAGCAGCAAGAAACTCTCAGCGGACCCGACCCTTTTTGTTCAGTCTGTGAGTGTTTACAGCCGGGTCTGTGCATTAATTATGTTCAGTTGTGGCTAAAATGAGCTCTTTCTTTGGTGCAGAGATGATTGTGTGCGTGTGTGTCTCTCTCTCATTCACACAGCACCATGTGGGGTTTGCATCATCTTCTTCTTCTTGACCTCAGCTGTCAGTCTTATTAAGAAAAGTTTCAAGGGACACATTCCTCCTTTAATAATCCTGCTGTTGAGCGCTGGTTGTCATGACTCGATTAGCAATGCAAAGGTGAAACGTAATTTGCCCTTCCTCACCTACAAATTTAAGCGAACCGAGCACGGCCGCTTTTCTTTGTTTAACCCTAGGAAAACTGACATAAATGAGGGAGTGATCGTGTTTTCACTTTCCTCACACTGAATTATTAAATTTTACACATCAGAGTAAATGCAGGTATATCAAAATTGCCTGCAGCCACAAACCACCACAGCAGAACGACAACGCCAGTGTTAAAATGCATTAAACTGCAGTTCTTCTGGTGGCCACTAGGTGCTATAAATATAAATATATATATACACTACCTGGCATCAAGGTAAGAAGAGAGGCGGATGAAGTGATTCTCCCATCATACCTAGTGCCTACAAGCCTGTGGGGGCAGTGGTTCTGATCTGGGGTTGTTTCAGTTGCTCAGGTTGAGGTTCAGCAACGTTATGAGCCCAAAAAATGAGTGAATGAGCAGGTTTTTCAATCAATGGATTTTTTCTTCCCTGATGACACAGACATATTCCAAGATGATAATGTCGGGATTCACGGGCTCAAATTGTGAAAGAGTGGTTCAGGAAGCACGAGACATCATTTTCACACCACGGAGTCCAGACCTGAACCCCACTGAGAACCTTCAGGATGTGCTGGAGGAGACTTAACGCAGCGGTCCGACTCTCCCATCATCAATACAAGATCCTGGAGAAAAATTAATGCAACTCTGGACAGAAATAAATGTTGTGACAAGCTTATCGAAACAATGCCACGATGAATGTGTGCCATAATCAAAGCTAAAGGCGGTCCAATGAAATCTTTATTGCTCTAATTCCTCTCTGTGACTTTCCTACAATCAGCTTGTATTTATCTTCTAATTAGTGTGTGATTAATTTACAACCTTTATGTAATTTATGACAGTTTTTTAAATTATTATGATTATTATTGTTGTTGTTATTATTGATATTATTATTGGTGATGATGTTTTTTGTGTGATTGTTTATTTCTCTCTTTTTTCTTATTCTTTTTTACTTTCCTTTCCTTTTTACATATATATATACCTGCCACTGAGCAGGTACTGTATATATTTTCACGATACAGAAGGTTGTATTCTTCACTAAGAGCTCTGCCTCCAGACTGAGCTGCAGCTCTTTCATAGTAGATCAACACACTCAAGGGTCCTTGTTTTCTCTCTTATCTTTGGAGCAAAAGCACCATGACATTTCAGTGGCGACCAGAAAACGAATACATGAATCTAATGATGTCTAACAGTGTTATGCCCTTTGATGTATGCGTGCGTCTCTGTGCGTGTGTGAGAGAGAGGTAGCGAGATGAGAACAGAGTGTGAGAGCGTAGATGTGTGCAAACCTGCTGAACTTGGGTGGCTGCCCTCCAATCTTTCACTCAGTGAGAGTTGTGTCATTAAGGACTCTGCAGCGTACTCACCGTTTTATAACTCAAACACGACAGATGAATTTGAACTCAGTCACATCCACACTCAAAGGTAACAGTAATATATCCCAGCTAGCAATTTTTGGTTCTAAAAACATTCGGACAATGTTACCCATAATGTTGTTAGAATGTTTTTAGCGGGAAGTTTTCTTTAAGTTCCCAGAATGTTCTGGAGGAACGTTCTCTAAAAACATTCTAAAACTGTTTTGTAATAACCTTCTCTAAAAGTTGAATGAAAAATATTGCCATAACATTATACCCTAATGTTTCAATGATGTTTTTAGCGGGAAGTTTTCTTTAAGTTCCCAGAATGTTCTGGAGGAACGTTCTCTAAAAACATTCTAAAACTGTTTTGTAATAACCTTCTCTAAATGTTGAATGAAAAATATTGCCATAACATTATACCCTAATGTTTCAATGATGTTTTTAGCGGGAAGTTTTCTTTAAGTTCCCAGAATGTTCTGGAGGAACGTTCTCTAAAAACATTCTAAAACTGTTTTGTAATAACCTTCTCTAAATGTTGAATGAAAAATATTGCCATAACATTATACCCTAATGTTTCAATGATGTTTTTAGCGGGAAGTTTTCTTTAAGTTCCAGAATGTTCTGGAGGAACGTTCTCTAAAAACATTCTAAAACTGTTTTGTAATAACCTTCTCTAAATGTTGAATGAAAAATATTGCCATAACATTATACCCTAATGTTTTAATGATGTTTTTAGTGGGAAGTTTTCTCTAAGTTCCCATAATGTTCTGAAATAATGTTCTCTAAAAACATTCTAAAAATAATTTGTGATAACTTTCTTAAAATGTTGAATAATAACATTGCTACAACATTATGTTTTAATGACATTTCCACCAGGAAGTTTTCTTTAAGTTCCCAGAATGTTCTGATAAAAAACGTTCTCTAAAAAACACTTAATGTTTTTTGATAACCTTCTTACAATGTTGAATAAGAATACTGCTACAACATTATACCCTAATGTTTTAATTATGTTCTTAGCATGGCGTTTTTCTTTAATTTCCAAGAATGTTCTGGAAGAATGTTCTCTAAAAACATTCTAAAAAGGTTTTGTGATAACCTTCTTAAAATGTTACAAATGACTGCTACAACATTATACCTTAATGATCTTTAAAATGTTTACAGCTGACAGTTTGAGAATGATACCACTTCAGGACTGGGTGACATGCTTTGAAAAAAAAAAATCTATAAATGTTATGTTACAATATTTAAACAATTGAAATATTATGACATCACCATTCGATTTCAAGATTAAAGTTTTCTGAGTGACCACTACTACTACTTCAAGATAGAATTGGAATATGAACCCATGTAAATGTTTCACAACACTCATTTATTCAGAACACACAGAGAGGAAGAGGAAGTGAACATTTATCTGCCACTGTACAACTGTGAGTGTTTGTGCTCAGTGTGACCTCATGAGTGAAGTGTGTAATGAAAGCACACATAATACTGTGTCCCCCTTCCAGGAAGACAGGAAGGAAACTGCTACACACACACACCTCCACACACACACACGCACGCACTTTTTTGTGGAGCTGAAAAAACAAAAACTGCATCCACATGTTGCATGCATGAAATTCCTCAGAATAAAACAAAACTCTTATAAGAGTCCCTGGATTCCACATGATTAACTGTTTATGTGTCAGATGCTTCTGTGGGGCTCCTGTCAGACACTGCAGGATGGGAGTCATCGTCTGGCCCGAGTCCACTTGCCTCATTCACCTGCATTGTAACAAAAAAAGTATTTAAAATCATAACTGTGGTAACCGTCTAATTTACAGAACATTAATTATTAAGTAATTACTGGAAATAACCAGTAATATCCAACTAAAGCAGATACAAAAAGGGTAAGGTAATATAGTTGATAATGATACAATGACTAGTAATTACTACACTATTACCACTATATAATATTCAAGTAAACAGGACAAAGTCAAATAATGACATAGTGTCTCTGTGTAGACTCACTTTGTTCACACGACAATGGTTACCAACTTGATTTGTTAAGTCAGAATCTCAGCTTTGTGCTCTGTGCACGTTCACATTAAAACTAGACGTTTGGTGTCATATGATTCTACTTACACACAAAATACAGCGAATGTTGGCTGCTTATTTCAGCCAAGAGGAACAGGATAATGGAGAGCTATGAGGAATTCCAAAAATTGATCACATTCATAAGCAACACTGTTGCTGCAAATATAGACGGAGAGGACTGCTGGTTTAATTTCAGACAGCTGAACATTGCCCAACATTTAAATATGAACCTTTATCCCTTTAAACCAAAAAAAACAAAACAAAACAAAACAAAACAAACAAAAAAAACCCAAAAAAACTAGAGCAACAACTGTCATATTTGACTTTATTACTATTCACAATTTTCGAATTCCAGTGTGCAAACTCTGAGTTAAAACCTGAACTCTGGGTTGACTAATTCTGAACTCTTAAACTCAGAGTTTTCGGTTTCAGAACAGGTCATAACAGTTAGTTCAATCAACTCTGAGTTATTTGACCCTGAATTACAGGGAGATGAAAAGCCCTCATCAATGGAGCAACGATAACATGATTCACCATGGCAACAAGCAAAAAAAAAAAAAAAAAAGCCTTGCCCCTCCACTTCTCACGGTGGATGTGAGATGTGAATTCTGATGCAAAAATATGAGAATTAGCATATAAAAAATAAATAAAAACAATTCTGTAGCAGCTGCATAAAGAACGTGAGCTCTTGATCGAGACAATACTGTAGGCTACGTGAGTATTAATCTTTGAAAAAAAAAAAAAAAATTATCTCGAGTGTTCCACTAAATCAACATTTATTCTGTGGGGGATAAAAGGAAAAAAATACCAAGGCACTCATCTAGAAAAAATATATTAAAAAGCCTTTATTGAATCACATGGCTGAAGAGGTTAAAAGCGCTCCAACGCGTTTCGGCTGGGAGCCTTCATCAGGGAGTGAAGGGTGCTGAAGAAGAAAACTTACTCGGTTCCACCTTTTGCAGACCCGCTGAGAGCAGGCCCCTCTTAGTATATTAATCTAGAGAAGGGCTCCGTATCAAAACTGCATAGAAAAGAGCTCTGTACCTCAAGTGCAAAGAGAAGGGCTTTGCACCTAAAGAGCAAAGAGAAGGACAGTGCAGAGCCTGGATCTGAGTTTTTTGTGCGGTGACAAGGTGGCCGGAGAAAAAGAGTGGGGGTTCCTGCAAAGTCAGAGCTTATGTTTTCAAAAAACTCCAGGGAAAGGAGCAACTGTGTTTATGGCGGAGGATGGAAATAGGATCAAGAGGAGCATAAAAAAGAGAGAAAGAGGCTAACTAACATAATAAACGTGTCAAAGTCTAAAAATTGATGATATGTCAAAATTATATAAGGCATGGCTAAGGAGAATGAAACCAGTCCTGTAGCGTGCTTGGGTCATGTTGTGTACTTTCCTTTACTTTTCTTGGGACACGGCTCGGGTTTTGTTGACTGTAAAGTGAATAAAACTCTGCTGCATCGAACTCTAACTCTCTTCAGTGCTTGATTTGAAGACTCTGGTTTATTTTATATTGGTGTATTAAAATATTGTTAAAGAAGCAAAAGATTGAACTTAATCTCTAGCCCAGTCGATTTTGAAGTTACATCACCATGAGCCAAGAGAGTCCATTTGTGATACAAGAAAGCCTGGCTTTAGACTCAACATACCTTGCTAATACACTACATACACTAATCTTGCTTTGTAGTACAGCCCTTAAGTGAGCACACCCACACAACTTCCCCCAAACAAAAAACTACACTGCACCATTGCACACATTCTTGTCTGTGGTGTATTGGTGTATCAATTTCTCATTTCTCTAGAATTCATGCAATACTAATAAAAAAAATAAACCTAATGACAGAAAAAAAATCTCTCAATGTGCATCAAAATTTGCAAATATGAAATATCTGCTCACACTTATCACAAATTGTATGGTGTTGAACATGTTTTTCAACAAATCAAAACACTGACTGAGTTCCTCTGTGGGGAGCATATCTCAGCGTATCTGAGATGCATGCATCTATGGCTTTTAGAAGTGTCTTAGGATGGTTCCTCTGGCAGGCCTCTAAAATAAAGGGAGACAGAAAATAGCATTAGAAAAGCTGATAATTCAGTAATGAGAATAATAATGTAAGCTAGTTTACCAAATTTGCTAGAGAATGTGGCACAGCCGCATCTGCCTAAAGTTGTAAGTTGGCAGTTGTAGACGTCACTCATTATTGAAACAAAATCTGTCTTTTCTGTCCTTGGTAAATTCATCTACACTGTTCATCAGGGTCAATGTAAATCCAGTGCAAGCTTTGTCATATCCACCCTCCTCTGGGACCATCTAGTCTCTGGCATTATCATCTACATAGATCAAGTCTTGATCTCTCTGTCTCTGACACACACCAAGAAAATTACTGCCTCAGTATGGTGCATATGTACTCTTTAAAGGTAAGGATAAGACGGTAACAGGTTATTTCAGTCCCAGCTCCAAACAAAGAAACCCAATTACCAAGACATCAAAGCCTTGAGGCCACAGCCCTTGCTCACTGGGCACTTGTCACACTTTTCACCACGTGCAAGGCACATTCAAAAAGTTTTGCCTAAAAAACACAGATTTTACTTTTTATTATTATGTAAGGGATCTGAGGTTTCAAGCAGTTTCAATAATTATGCTCAAATATATGGTAGTAATATCAATATGTCATATAGAGGCATAAAAATCACGAAGATTAAAAGTTAAGAGGTCTTTGCTGGGTCTCAAACTGGGAGTAGAAACCATACAAAAAAAAGACACCTACCAACTACAACAGGGTATAATTTCAGGTCCATGAATTTTTTCTTTCCCTTTCTCCCCTTCAAACTGTACGATGCCCAAAGGGCATTGGTCCCGAGTTTTCTTAGCATCCGCCTCACTGTGTCCCCTGGAGTGGCACCTCCCAGCAGACACAGGTAGTCCACCTGACAAAAGAAACAATAAAGATGATTAAGCATACAGTATTACCTATAACAATCTTCTGTTATTCCACTAATCAGTATGGTTACATGGACTACTGTTGTTGTCCCAATGTACTGTACATGCACAGGGAGAAAACTGATTTACTGACAGAAGTATCTGACCCTGCTAAAGTAGGTGCAGTTCATACTGACCATTGGACAAACAGGCACACGAGCAGCAGACTGCTTGCATAAGAATTTGTAAAACCATGGAGAACTTTACATCTCTGTACATTTCATATGCACACTGTGCCCTACTTTTGGTATAAATGCGATGCATGCTATTCCTTGTGCTTATGGTGATATCTGAGAACAGAATGCTAGGCCAGGCAGGGTCCAGTCTGCTTCATTTACATGCCAGAGTAAACTGAGTTGCAATTGTTTTATCCAGGTGTGTAAGCCTGGTACGAAGTCTCCAGACCGTGTCTTAAACTTCCTCTTACCTGAGTGCAAAAATTATGATTTAGAACAGAACTTAACAATTAGGAATGAATTTCCCAACTCAAACATAGCACATACATATTAAGCAACATAAGAAACACAAAAACCTTTTTTTCTGAACAGGTTATGAAGTGAAGATAATAACGTACACTGAAAGAGGAACTAAGCAGGATTTTTCCTGTGGCTCTGCTGCATTTTTTACTTTAATTAAAAAGCCCCAGGAGTAATTGTGTTAGTTCATTACATGACTTGTGACTTGTTAGGAGTGAGAACGGAGGCTCTCTGCCTGTGTAGTTACTCGGTCGCCGCCCCGGTGTCCCAGCTCTCGTCTCTGCTGCACCGCGACACAAACGCGCTCCGTAACCCGTAATCTTTTGTTAATGACAGCTACGACTACACAAATACACACATCGTAATATAATTCAAAACAGTCAGTGTGTAGACTTACCATGTGAACCACGACCACGACGACCTCCGTTTCGGCGCGATGAAGTAGCAGCAGGTTCCGGTTGTGTCCCGCCGGCTTCGGGGTCAAACCACGCCTCCTCAGTTTGAATTTGAATTTGTTGTGAGGCCACAGGCTGAAGCCCTCCTCCTCCTCCTTCTCTGCTGCACCTGCAAGGTTGCCATGTCCGCAGCAGTGGAGCCTATTTCATATTTAGGGTGAATGCTGAAAGCATTCATTCTATTGTTCTTCAAATACTTATTATTACCTATTGTATTCCTATTACCTATTGCGCCCCCCCCCCCCGCCCCCGCGCGCAATAAGTGTTTAAATTTTGAAACTTTAAAAATTCCTACCAAAGCAATGGTACATGCTACAGTTTTGAAACTTCAGCAAAATGTAGCCTCAATACTGCTGAAACTTTTGTCAACTTAAACTCATTACAAATTATGAAGTCCATCACTCTGTTTTTTTCAATAACTGTAAAACTTATAAAACGTATCTCCTCCCACAGTTTTTGCTCAATTGTTACCAAACTTGGTGGAAAGCATCTCCAGACTGTCCTCCACAAAACTTGTTTCTTGGATTTTTGATTGATCAAAAAAATTGAGCCTACAGTGTAGACTTGTAGTTCTCGAGACCGGTCTTGGTCTCAAGACCGGTCTCAAGACCACTTTTTTGTGGTCTTGGTCTTGTCACGGCCTCGACAGTCTTTGGTCTCGGTCTTGTCTCGGTCTCGGGTATCTCGGTCTCGCAATGTCTCGGACTGGCCGAGTGGTCTCGAAGGGATTTGTACAATTTGAAGTACAGTTTTTTATTTGTATTTTGCATTTGATTTATGCATTTTTTGGTGCACCTGCATGTGTGTCTATGTATTTAATTACAGTATTGTGCTTATAATGGCCTTGTTTGAATAAATATATGGCATCATTGGCCTTTGAATAATATTTGCATATCGTTGTGATTGATTAAGCATTAGGCCTATGCCATTTCAGTGATGCTGATATTATACAGTGTAATTTGGCTACTATAATGGTAAATAATGCAATTTCAAGTTGATAATTGTGTGTATCTTTAATATTTAAAATTCACATTTCATCTACAAATTAAGCACAATTTAAATCAGTGACATATTTACTATTCATTAGACTTTTTTTGAGGTGCAGGGTGGTGTTGGAGGCTTGTTATTTTGTTAGATGACTTTGGGACTAGTTAATAGTCATGTCAGTCCTTAATAGCACACTAAGCAGCTGAACCCAGTATGGTGCTTATGTTCTACAACTCATGCAAGATGACAAAAAACTAGGTTTTTTTTTTTGTCTCGGTCTCGGTCTTGAGCTGAACTAGTCTTGGTCTTGACTTGGTCTGTCTTGGTCTTGGTCTTGGTCTTGTCTTGGTCTTGATACTCTCTGGTCTTGGTAGTGTCTTGGTCTCGGTTTAGGCGGTCTTTGACTACAAGTCTACTACAGTGCATGAAAACGTTTGACTGTAAACAGTACTGTAAACATACGTATACCATCCAATTCTTGCTAAATACATTTTCAATCTTTTTGAAAAAAAAAAAGACAATATTTTAGAGTCATGGTTGATGAAGGCAAATATCAGAATTTTATCTTAAAAACTGAATTTTCGAGAACATTTTGAATTCTGCTATCATGGGAACAATTATACCCAATATCACCAACATTTCCATGCTGTCAAGATGCAATTTATGTTTTATGTTTATTCATGGAAATGTTCTGTAGGTGAACATTCAGTAATGCATTAACTCAAGAACATCCTCAAAACATCCTAAGCATGTTTTAGACAAATATTCTACATTTGTCAATATATCACATTACAGAATTGTTTTGGAAAAGAGCATTGCGTAATCTGAAGTATCAATAATATTGTCAAAACATTTTCCAAATATTACCTAGAAAATGTTTTTAATGTGATATTACTTAACATTGTGAAAACATTTTATAAATAACATTATGTAATCTGTTACCTAAACATTGTCCCTAAAATATCTTCAAAATGTTAGAGGCAAAACGTCCTTCCTTTGTTTACATATCACATTACAAAACATTTTGTTAAAAAAACATTTTGTGATTTGAGACATCAATAACATCCTGAAAACATTTTCAAAATATAGCTTTGTGCATATTCTTCATTTATTACCATATGATATTGTAAGAATGTTTTATAAAAAACATAATATAATCTGAAACCTTAATAACATACTGAAAATGTTTTCTGGATGTTGCTTTGAGAATGTTCCTTTGTAGTTTTTCTGTAACATCATGGAAATGTTTTATAGTAGAACATTCTATAATCCATTAACTCAAAAACATCCTCAAAACATTTTAAGAATAATTTAGACAAATGTTCTATTTTTGTTAATTTATCACATTACAAAAATGTTTTGGAAAAGAACATTGCAGAATCTGAGGTATCAATAACATCTTGAAAACATTTTCCAAATGTTACATAGAAAATGTTCTTCATGTGATATCATTTATCATTGTGGGGACATTTTATTAATAACATTCTGTAATCTGTTACCTAAACACTGTCCCTAAAATATCCTCAGAATGCTTTAGCTAAAACATTCTTCCTTTGTTCATACATGACATTACAAAAACATGCTATTTGTTATACGAGGCATCAATAACATCCTGCAAACATTCTCAAAATATTGCTTTGTGCATATTCTTCGTTTATCATCATATAACATTATAAGAATGTTTTATAAATTACATAGTATAATCTGAGGCCTTATTAACATACGGAAGACATTTTTTGAATGTTTTTTTGAGAATATTCCTTTGTTGTTTTTGTGTAACATCGTGGAAATGTTCTGTAGGTGAACATTCAGTAATGCATTAACTCAAGAACATCCTCAAAACATCCTAAGCATGTTTTAGACAAATATTCTACATTTGTCAATATATCACATTACAGAAATGTTTTGGAAAAGAACATTGCATAATCTGAAGTATCAAACACATCCTCAAAATATTTTCCAGATATGACTTCGAAAATGTTTTTAATGTGATATTACTTAACATTGTGAAAACATTTTATAAATGACATTATGTAATCTGTTACCGAAACATTGTCCCTAAAATATCCTCAGAATGCTATAGGTAAAACGTTATTCCTTTGTTTATAAATAACATTACAGAAACATGCTATTTGTGATATGAGGCATCAGTAACATCCTGAAAATATTTTTAAAATATTGCTTTAACAATATTCCTTCTTCATTATTGCATAACATTGTCAGAATGATTTAAAATAACATATTGCAATCAGAGGCCTTAATAACATCCTGAAAATGTTTTTAAAATGATTTTTCGAGAATGTCTTTACTTTGTTATTATGGAACATTGTGGTAATGTTTTATAGAGCAACATTCTATAATTTTTTACCTCACAGACATCCCCAAAACATCCTTAGAATGTTACATCTAAAACATTCTATCTTTGTTACCATTCAACAATACAGGAACATTATTTAAAATAATAAACATCATTATAATGTTATTTGAACATTAAATGAAAATGTTTTCTTAAGAACTTTAACAGAACTTGTAGGGAATGTTAGCCAATGTTGTGGGAACGTTCCCTGCTAGCTGGGATAGAGCTAAACGTCTCTCCCAGATGTGAACGGTGAAAATTAAACTTGTGCAACACAAATCACTGCTTATTTCCTAAAATGCTGGAACACACTTTGTTTTAGTAGCATTCATACACGTTACAGGTTACATGTAACCCTACAACCAGGACAGGAGTTTCACAGTGGCCAATTTGGCCTCATGCCCCTCAAAAAAATAATACACCCTGCGGCCACAGTGGCCTCGCTGTCCGCCCACACTGCCCCAGCTGATTTAACCTTTTTCTCCTCTGCCTCTTTCCTCTAGTTTTCAGATTCGGGGAGACTTGGAGCCTGGTATGAACCGCTGGAAAACCAGGCAGTTTAAGGATGATGCAACAGACTGACGGCAGCAAGTGTCGACACGGTGATATAAACTTTATTTGATCATAAAGTCTGACGTTATTCTTCAATTTTGTGGTTTACACTGCAGACTGGAGACTCCGTACATGCTGTATCTCTGTATGGAAGCTCATTTCTACCAATATGATGGAAAAAAGGATCCTTTAAATCATGAAGGGCTCGTATGAGCACGCCACGTCAAACTCATCAAATAATAATAAATACCTTATTTAAGTGCACATGCATGAGTCTTAAATTAAATTAGCATAATTAATGCCCCAATGATACCATATACGGCTGCGCTTTCTGCTCCTTATGTCAGGAAGTGACATCAAAGAATAAAGAAGAACTTAAAAAGTTTGGAGTTGCATTTGTCATTTTACCAGCAGCAGTGGAATTAAAAGACCTGCTAAAGCAAAGGAACGGGAGAAGCGAGTGCTGTTAATGCCGTGTTCCCTGAGGGTCGGACTATCACTGAAATAAAGAGGAAATATCGCCACAGGAAGGAGCAATCAATGTCTGGACTGAGAGGAGACGGTTAAGGGGAAATTTTCATCACAGGGACAGAGGACAGAATAAGTAAGGAGGGACAGAGACTTCATAAACCTGCATGTGCAGATATATGGCCAATACACCTGACAGCAGGTAATAATAGATCATTGAATGAATGATAAGAGGCTTTATATATAAATTTACAATTATATTAGGATTTGAAATGTAGTCAAACAGGATAATTATAAGGTGTAATTTATTTTTCAAGCTCAAAATGTCTTCAAACTAATGAAATATATATAATATAATAGTTTGGATACCAGCAGACTGACTGCACACGACTCTACGACAGGTCTGGACCACAAGAAAACTGGTGAATGCGTCAAGTTCTCTTAAATCACTCGTACGCACCACTTAACCCTCCTATTATCCTCAAATATTACTAACACATTTTACCTCTGGGGTCAATCTGACCCCAGGGATATTTTCCTCCAGAAAATGATTTACAGAAAATTGTTGACCAAGTTTTTGTGTCAGACACTTTGTTTATTTGTTGAATACATAAATAACCCCTTGATAATGAATCCTTGACCTGTCCTCTAGCGCCACCATCAGGCCAAACTTTTAAATTAGAATTAATTTATCTTAAAAAGTTTTCATCCAAATCTTCTCAAATTTACTGACAACATTAATGACCACAATAGCATGAACCCTATTGGTTTTGGTGATGATATGACCTTTCCTGCAGCGCCACCATCAGGTCAAACTTTCAGTTTTAGAGTTAGTGTATCTTGAAAATCTTTCATCCAAATCTTTTCTAATTTGGGGTGCACATTCATGACTCTCACAGAATGAACCATATTGATTGATGTTGTTGACCCCCCCTTTCCTCTCATAAACACATTTATTTACTTATTTTTATCTCCTTTTTTTTGTAACATATTTGTGGTTAGTCACTATAAAGTCTCACTCACCCCTCCTCTTTTGTTATCCGGGCTTGGGACCGGCAGTGGCAGAGTTAAGAGGTTTTTTTGTTTGTTTGTTTTTTCTGTTTATGAATTTTTTTTTTTTTTGTTTGTTTTTGTTTATGTTTTTTTGTTTGTTTGTTTTGTTTTGTTTTGTTTTGTTTTGTTTTTTTGGTTGTTTTTTGTTTTTTTGGTGTGTGTGAGGGGGTTTACATGTTTGAAAATTCACCCATTTGTGAAACAGAAAATCATAATGAGAACATCAGTCAGATAGTCAGAACATGGAACAGTTCTTTATGCTCACAGTCAAGCTTCGAGTCTGCACTAGTTTACACAGGATGTGCAGAGAGTGTGTGCATGCTCTTTGGCCCCCATGTCATGTATCAACTCAAAAGTATCAACTCTGCACCTGCAGGTGTGGGGCAGTTAGGTCACACATGGGTCACACACAGACAGACAAGTTTTACACAACTAAAACAGCCTGGGGTCAAATTGACCCCAGAGGAACACCAATGTGTGCAATATGTGTTCAGCACATTGAAAAAATATCATCATGGTAATTTTATGCTTAATCAATTGTACCCATCAAATTAGGAAAAGTCATGAAATATGAAGCCAAAAAAAAAAAAGTCAACTATTATTTTTTGAATGATAAACATTGAATGGGGTCAAATTGACCCCAAGGATAATAGGAGGGTTAAGAACAAATCTGTTCACACGAGTGGTTCGTCCACGAGGCCCACAGATCTTTAAATGTCACTGTTCAAAGATCAGACAAAGACATTTTTATCATTATCTTCAAGTGTGAGTCATACTTGACAATAATTCATAACTCAAATGAAAATATGACACCCTTGGTTGAACAAAAACAAACTTTTATGAATGCATTTCATTTAAAAAAAACAGACAAAGAATGTTTCAATGTTTAGGTTTAACTGAAGAGAAGAAAATTCACATTTTAGACCCAACAACAACAGCACAGGTAGTCTGCCACTTACAATAACTTGACAGAAGGACAAACATTCAGAAAACTCAAAAGAGCCCTTATCCAGCTTTGAAACATCCCAGATGATCTTGACTTATTATTCTAGCCCTGAATCAAGTGAAACACTGCACAGAAAACATTGCAGTGATTCAGAAAACAGTCATAATTGACAAGCTGCTTCGGGGCATTCAGCAGTCCCCTCTGGAAATTAGTGTTTTATAGCCTCTAACAGAGCAGAAGTTGAATAGTGATTGTAGAGAGACCATGAAAAACAAATGTGACGGAATGGTGAAACCTTCAGTCAGCAAATATCTCTGTCTGCTGAACAGCATTCACCCCAGGCTCGACATTCTTTAAAGAGCTGATAAATAAACTTGGAGGTGGAGGCGTTCATGACTGATCATTAAAAATAAAACTGAAGTGAAATCAGAATACTTAAATGAAAAAGGAATCAGAAAAAAAAAGTACAGCACATAAAAGAACTGGGCTTATCTCAAATTAATATAATCATATCTAATAAAAAGAATGAGCTTTTTTTTATAACTTTGGGCAGAAAATATTTTCTGGTTTTGCCTCCAGCTGATTTACAGAATTTCTCAATGGAATCTCAATAGCTTGTTGCTAAAGTGAACATGGCTGAACTGGGACCAAACACAGCACTGAATGCATTTACTTTAGTTTCAGCTAGCTGCATGGCTGACTAGATAACAGCTCTACAGTAATGATGCTTTGCTTAATGAGCAAATACCTGCAAAACTAATGACATTCCCATCAGCCTCAGCTGTACTCTGTGTTTAGTGTTAGCCAATTATGACATAAAGGCTCATTTATGCTCCCTATAGGTACAAAAATAAATATGTCCACATCCAACAATGTAGCCGTCACTGCCCATGGCACAGATGTTAACCGTACATCCACAAGAGCAGTCGTGTCGAAGGGTGACTGGATATGTATCACGCTTTATTTTACTAAAATTCAACTTGAATCAGTTTTTTTATCAGTTGCTTCCCAAGTTATTGTTAATGATTGATACAAATTTTGGGATTTTCCTCTTTTTCTTTTCTTTTTTTCTCAAGAGGGGCATGCAAGAAAAAGTTTAGGAACTGCTGCTAGAGGGCGCCGCTCAGAGTCAAAAGTGACCTCAAAGAAGAAGAAGAAGAGTCAAAAGTTTCTGACCATAGATATGTATGTAAAGGCTAGATGTCTCGTCCGCGCTGCCGGCCAATGGAATCGCATGTCCGCACTGGCGGCCATCTTGCCACAGTCAGCTGGCTCACCCATAACAGTGTGTTGTAGTGGTGCATACTTTTTAAATAACCATAACTTGCTCAATTTTCTACCGATTTTCAAACGGTTTGGTTTGTTATAAACGTCAGAGGTGTAGCTGTAACACTGCACTTATGGATAATTATGTTACACTTCCGGTCAAACATCCAGAATTGCAGCCACGTTAATAACGTTTGTAAGAAACCAAACCGTTTGTAAATCCGTCAAGATTTCAGCGAGATAAGAGTATTTACGTTTGTGCAGATCACTACTCACTTTCCTTCACATACCACAGATTCCACCAGAGAGCTTGCCTGGGGTAAGATGGCCGCCGGTGATGCCGTTAGAGACTCCGCCTAAAGACATCTAGCCTTTATTATACATATCTATGTTTCTGACAACAATGAAATGGTGACGCTGGAGGATAGTTCACCCAAAAATGAAAATTCAGTCATTATCTACTCACCCTCTTGCCGACTGAGGGTTGGGTTTATTTTGTTAGCCACAGGAAAATAGTGGTGCAGAATCTCCCAAACAATGGAAGTGACTGGTGACCAGTTTTCAAATGTAAAAAACACTGGGGAAAAAATAAAACATAAAATACCTCCATACTGCTCATCTGACATAATCCAGGTCTCCTAAAGTCCCGACATGCTGTTTGCACACTGTCACACCACAAACACACAGTTCAGACGGTGTGCATGTGAAACGTGGCTCCAAGCTGAGGATCTACAGTGAAGATGTCATGGTAAAAACATGGTGTAAATAATTTTTTTTAAGTCAACCTGGCATGTTGCGGCTTTCAGGAGACTTGGATTACAGCAGACGAACAGTATGGAGGCATTTTATGTTTTTATTCTGCTGTTTTTATATGTTTGAAAACTTGTCACCTTTAACCTCCACTTCGATTGTGCACAGCTGTTTTCCTGTGAAACTCAGTGTTTTGTAGTGAAGCAGTGTTTTGTGGACTAAAAAACTAAACCCGACCTTCATCTGGCATGAGGGTGACTGAAGTGACTTTTCATTTTTGGGTGAACTATCCCTTCAAACATAAATGAGCCTTAAGGCACCCTCTGAAAGAAAAAAATATTCTGAAACCTAAGGCATTGTTTGAAAACAACATCCCAATAACTGAAGGTTTTCTGAGAACCTTGACAGAATTGTGAATGACCTCTAAAACCTTTATTTCTCAGCCTCTCCAGCAAACAGACATGAAATAAAAACTATTTCAGAGCTTAAAGCTTTTATTGAAAAGTGTTGCCACTGCTCTAATATTTATTAACCCATTTAATCCCATCGGTCACAATAATGAGTAAAAAAAAAAGTTTTTCAGTTATAAGGCTCCAGAAATGTTACTGAATTATTTATCATTTCCAGCAACTACTGAAATAACAAAGCGCCTCCATGAAATATAAGCAGTGTCACATGTTTATGTAAATGATCACATGACCAGAGCTGTTTATTTCATGGATGCACCACAAGAAGAAGATGGCTGCATCCAAACCTGCAAATAAAACATTAAAGTAAAGTATGCTAACATAAAGATATGACAAAGAGTTGTGGTAGTATTCATATTCATATTCAATAAACAAATATAATGAAAAATAAGCAATATTTTACATAAAACAGGCAAACTGGCAGTGGTGTTGCAATAACATCACAGCCTAATAAAGGTTTTCTTTTGTTTTTTCACTGTAACAGGTGTCCACTTACTGCTGAATGGAGTTTATTCCTCCTCTGTTATCAGGTGATTTCCCAGGTGCTGTCAGTGCTCTGTTCCTGGTTCCCACTTTAATTGCTTTAATTATTGTCCAATTATGTCTTTTCAGTTGCATATTTTCCAAATATATCTTGTGCAATAATCATGCAGCAAAGTCTGGTCGCTTTCACAACATGAGGGACTTTTAAAAGGCTTACGTGAGACCACGTACACTCTACACGACTCCATGTGATGAAGCACAGCACCTGAAGGGACCGTTTAAGGAAAATTGTTCTTCTCACAAGCTGTACCAGTGTTACAGCTCACGCTGCGCGCCCTGGAGCAGACACAAACGCTCCCACAGGAATGAGCCGGTGTTGTTGTTGCTGTTTTTCCCACTAGCAGGTAACCTGGCATCACCTCAACCAATCAGCACATTAACTAAACTCAGCATCCCATTCACCTGCGTTCACTTGACGTGACCTCTCGGCTTCGTTTTGAGAATCTCTGCTGAAGTGACGGTGGGAGTGACCTGAAGAGAGATCATATCTTTGAGTGGACTGTATGAATTCAGAGTCCTGCTTGCCTGCATCCGCATTAAAATGTCTGCAGTGTCTCCAGTGCGCTCTGTGCACCTGACAGCCATATACTGCAGTGATTTTACACACAAAAACTACATCAGAAAGCTACAATCATTCTTGGTGATGCACAGTAGAATATATTATTAAAACAATTGCTGCTCCATTCTGAATTACTTTTTTTTTTTTAATTCTATTTCTACAACCGATGATGGTAATTGATCCAGTCTGGTTGTCTGCACTCCGTGGAGAGTGATGGTCGACAGCGCTGATGAAATATTGAGCAGACTTTGATTTGAGATTTCAGCTGGTTTATCTTTTCAAACTGAAAGGTGGTTGTGGAGCAGTTGTGGCTCACAGCCAGCACAACTACAAATACACTGGTCTGAATGTTTATAAGAATGTGGATCTGTAACGTGTGATATGATGTGAAATTAACTGGCATCCCATCTCCAAAATGTTTGCGTGCATAGGTCACAGTTTCACAGTTTGTTTTTATAGATCGTAGTTTATTCGTGGGAAGTGGATTATGCCTTTTTCAGGCCCTGTTTTGTGTGTAGGCAAGAGCAAGTAATGGTGAAAAAGTAACAAGTACTTTGATTAGTTTGTACTTTTACTCAAGAACTTTTTGGCATCAGGACATGACACAGCGGTTTCTCTTTTGAAAAACGCCAGGACTGCAGATTCAAGAATAAAGATGTACAATCATGTGGATGCAATAAAATGTGCATTTATAAATTAAAATATATAATAATAAAATAGAATCCTCTGTTCTATAAAACAGTGAACGGTTGCATATTGTAATTTGTAAAATATTGCACCATATTCAGCACATTCATAAGCCTGCTACCTCAACACACAACACTTTACATCTGTTCATTCTATCTTCCAACCCTGACTCGATCCTCACATTCAAGCACATGGTGCCTCTTTTTAATGCAGCTTCTATTGTGCCTCTATTTACATGTTGTTGTTGTTTTTTGTTTTGTTTGGATGTGTTATGTTGTGTCCTTAATGTGCCTGTTTTTCTGCACATGTAAGCAAAGACACATTTCTGCCATTTGCACACAAATGGTAGACAGTAATAATAATCTATTCTTTTATATTCTATTGCAATATTAAAATATTGCATCATTGCAATGAGCAGGACTAATACTGTTGTCAGCTGTGCACTGGAACCAATGAGGAGTAATAACAATGACAATGGCAACCAATGTATCGCAGTTGAATTAAAAGGACATTTAGATTCTGTCTGATATAAACAAGCTTATAATTGTTCAGTCTGGGCCAAAGTGGTGGGTACTCCCACCTCTAGCTTTAAACCAAGATCTAAAGCAAACGTATATATTGTTTTTTGTCTATTTTTACATTCAAAAAGAGCAGTCGGTGTGCAGAGGCAGTACATGCAGACAGAACCATGAAAACGTGGTGCACAATGGGAAGGTCCTGGTGAAGGTCTGTGGCGACACTGAACAGTCACCTCTGTGACTTGTTTTTGTGCGACCAGCTGTACTTTCCAACAATGGATGGTGAGTCAGCTAATAGAACATGATGTATGAATGACAGGACAATTCAAAACACTGATCCTGTCACCGCTGCACCGTCCGCAATCTGCCTACATTCCCCTGCTGTAAATAGATCTGCATTTGTTACCTGAAGGTCTCTAATATAACAAGCTAGTGTTTGCATTATGTGTATCAGGTTACTATGACAACTGAATAAAAACACCAAGACCTTGAATGAGAGGCTAAAGAGGAGCGTCACAAACCAAAGTAGCACCTGAGGAAATGTGTCAGGAAATGTGTTGGCACGTGGGACTGAGCGAGGGGAAGGCAGGTTGCTATTGTTGGAGCCTAATGACAAATCAAAACACTTAGTACACTTGTTTGTGCGAGCGGAGCGATTCTAAATGCCACAAATTGGGATGGATGGCACCACAATAATAACCAATATCAAGGACAATTTTCCCTCTCCTCCGTCTCACTCTGTGCACCTGCGATTTATGCAGCGGGTCCGCGGTTAATGCTTATTCATTGTGACTTGCTGCTGATGTGTGGGACTGTCAACACAACAGCTGCTGAAGCCCACTTTTGAAGCAATTACGTTTGCTTTGACTGATGTAAGGCTCATGGAGAGCAGAGAGGCATACTAATCAGTTTTAAGTGTCATAAACTTCTCCTTCAAATGCTCACAGCACTTTCATTAAAGCAGCTCGCGTGGCTGCTTGGTTTTCGGTTGTCTTGAGGTCATTATGCGTTTGTTTGTTGTCACTTTTTGTCGTTCCCTGTCAGTAATGTGAAATCTTTGACTGGGTAGGCAGTGACCTCATCAATGTGTCGTATGTTTACATTCAATTTGTGCACCACCTTCCCAACATCAAGACTGATTTCAGCCTAAATAGAAGGGACACTAACACAAGGAAAAGACAATTCCTTAGTGTATCCATCAGTGCATATCATGCAAGACAGACATAACGAGACGTTAGCGTGTCTTTCTGTAATTTTTTTTTTTTTTTTTTTGTCTCTTTGGAGTCAGTTTGTGTCACTTTGCAGTCTATTTCTGTCCCTCTGGTAATTTTGAGTCCCTGTGGTCATTTAGCTTGTCTTTCTGGTTATTGTTTGTGTCTTTGCGGTCAATTTTTGTCTCTTTGCGGATGTGTTGTGTTTCTTTGCAGCCTATTTGTGCCTCTATTTCGCTAACAAGGACCACACCATATGTTCGGTAACTTTGAGTCACTGTGGTCATTTTGCATCTTTGTGATTGTATTTTGTTTCTTTGCAGTCGGCTGGCTCTCTGTGGTCATTTTGAGCCTCTTTGTGGTCCGATTTGTGCCTCTGTGGCTTTTTTGTTTGTCTGTTTGCAGTCATTTTGTGTGTCTTTGCAGTCAAGCTCCATCTGTTTGGTTGATTTGTGTCACTTTGTGGTCACTTTTTGTCTCTTTCTGCACCTCTTGCTGGTCAAGCTGTGGTCATTTTGTGGTCGATTTGTGTTTTTTTATTCAGGGAGAGTTCATTCTTTTGCAGGAACACCCCGATCACATTCACACGGCTACACACATTTCACACCTGGAAGCTGCTCAGCCACTGGAGCAGTTGGGGTTGAGGAGCCTTTCTCACTGCACATCAGTGCTGGTAATGAGGGAGGGACAAGTGCTACCTTTGCCTTCCCCTACCCAGATTTATCCCATCGGTCGGGGGATTGAACCAGCGACCTTCCAGTCCCAAGCTTCTCTAACCTTTAGGCCACTACTGCCCAGATGTTTGATTGATTTTCCAGCAAGACGTGTGTTAACAATGACTTCAAACAGAGGCTCTACCTACCTACCCACCGGGCACAGGCGCAGGGGTCCAAGGAGTCAAGGTGCCTCTTGGTCTGTGTCCACCAGGCCCGTTCAATAATTCACTCACGATCATTCATGTTCTTGCAGGCCTGTCTTATCACGAACTATCCTCCTCCTAAATATGAAATTTTGGGAACAGCACATCCCTCATTACGGACAAAAGAAGACAATGATAGAAGCAATTACAAGAGGATTAAAGCATCGCAGGCAGAGCAGACCACAGCTTTCAGATTACCTTTTCTTATAACAAATGCTCCTGATGATTGACAGAAGGAGAAATGGGCCTAATTTAATGAGGGTCAACTCAGAACAATCCAGCTGAGAACACACTGTCAGGTTTTTTCGTTCTAGTTGGCCTATTCAAGTCTGCGCTCAAGTCGTTTTTTCAGTAATTGGAGTCGTATTTTGTCACAGTCAGGCGAGTTAGAGATGACAGGAAGAATGATTTGACTTTTTGCCCCCTCAAACTTGGAACAGTTTTATCCTGTAAGATCTGAAATGATTTTTAAATAATTTAATATACTTATATAACAAGATAAATGTCCTTATTTTCACACCTCCAGACTGCTAAAATTATACTATATGGAGGTGTTAATTATTCATTTTATGATGAGATCCATATAAAGAACTCAATATACTTTTCATTAAACATTCATAAATAAGCAGTCAATACTGCCTTTGACTCAGGAAGCATAGCAGTGCTCGGTGCAGGCTGTGTTCAGCCTGGAAGGAGAACTTCTGACCTGGACTGGGGATACTGTCAGACAGTGGAAGAAGCACTTCGAGGAATCCCACCTGGAGGAGGCAGAGTCTGAAGGCTCAGGAGAGGCCTCGCCCATTTTTCTGTCAGGAGGTGGTTAAGGAGCTCCCTGGAGGCACGGCGCCAGGTGTGGATGAGATTCAGAATCAGAAATACTTTAATGATCCCTAGGGGGATTTGTCCTGACATGCTGAAGTCGTATTTATTTATTAATTTATTTATTTATTTAAATTCCCATTAGCCACTGCCAAGGTAGCAACTGCTGTTCCTGGCGTCCACACAAGTAAACACAACATCATAATGTAAAACAATTAAAAATTCGAGGCAAAAGGAGACAAAACAACAAAACTACAATAACCAATTGACAACAAAATCAACACCAACAAAACTACTACTGCCTATAGATAAAAATAGTCAGCAAGGTATTTAATTCCACTCAAAGTAATAATAACAATATCACTAAAAACAGCATATAAATAAAATGATACATGGCCAGGAAATTTCCTCATTAATGATTGTTAGTCCAATAATATGTAGCAAAACAAAAAAAGGTTTTACATGCAAAATGTGTCATTTCTGATGGCAAATCATTCTATAATTAAATTCCTCTGGACATCACAGTACTCTGCCTTACATTAGCTGTTACGACCCCAAAGTTTGGGTTAGGGTTGATGTCCTGGGCCCCGCTTATCAGCTACAGATAGCTTCTGGGTTACCCTTTTTACAAATCATGTCTAACGTATATTGTGAAGTATTTTGTACTTTTCTATTTTAAAGTGAATTGTAAATAAAACAAACCTTGAACCTTGAACCCTGAACCTTGAACCTAGGGACGAGGGTGTAACAATAATTAAAAGTAACCCAGGGAAAAGGGAAGAAGGGAAAACTGAGACAAAAGTGCAAACAAAGCTTGAGGATGTAACACACAAAAGACGAGCGCCTTTGCTAGCCAGGTCAGCTGACCCACTGGCCCTGTTCTGCTGCACACTCCCTGCTTTTAAGCACACGACCCTGATTGCAGATTGGCTGCAGCTGCTGCCAATCACTGCAGCTGCAAGGAGGGGGAGGGGCAGCACCTGGTCACAGGAGAGCACAGAAATCAACACTCACTGTGGCACGTAACAGTTTTTGAGACTGAGAAGTTTTTGATAAATGAGAAACAACCTCCTGATGCGCGTCAAGTATAAAAGTCGTGGCCATCACTGCTATATAAAAAACATAATACAGGACATTTGGTATCTTAAACAATGACGGACAGACGTTCTTTAAACAGTGGAGCAAAGAAACACTGTTCATACTGTAGGAAGTGACCTTTGTTTCATCTGACAGTCTCTCTCATCATGATACAGTTACTGCTTAAAATACACAATGACTCACAATGTTTAAAATAATATTTGACTTACTGCGCAAAACTAACCGCCCGCCCACGTCTGATGACTTGCATTGTGTCAAATCTATCTTAGTTGAACCTAGTTTTTATCGATTTGTTAAACTTTTCTCTCCTGACCAGCTCTCTCTGCGTCTGATGAGTTCATTCATGGCCTGTGACCGTTAGCTCGTTCTGGAGGAAACTGGCGGAAAAAAACTATATTAGGAAATCACACCGCTGTAACAAAAGAGAACCAATATGTAATACTCCAAAGAGGAAGTTGATGAGGATGATGTCAGTCACAGATCTGACAGAATGATGTGTAACAGTATCATTTAAATACAGTGTCACACTGTGCGGTGACTTCCTTCATTACCATGATCCAAGTAACACGATTGTCCTGCTGCTGTTCACTAAAGCACCAAATCTGCTGCTGAATATTATCCCCAACAAACGCTCTATGTACTGTTTAAGCATTTAAAACTACAGGTCCCAGCTGTTCCAGATAACTGAGCCTTTTTTTTAAGATATATTCATGAACGGCACTTGTTTTTATTTTATCACAAGTGTGGTAAATATAAAAAAATGAAATGTAATAATCATGTTTTCAGCTCATCATCAGTGTCTGAAGTGTTCAGGAATACGAAGGCCCACTAGGTGGGGCCTCATATTTAGAAATGACAGAATCTCCATTCAGTTCTGCTGAAGAAGACACTCCTGATACTAAAAACACAAGTAACATGGTTGTTTGGTCCCCACTATAGGGAGGAACAAGGTCCATGTTACCAGTACAGTGATAGTGTGTCATGATGGTAGTAAGCTGTGCCAGTCCACTGTAGTAAAACAGTACAATAAATACTTGTCCTGCTTCTTAATTTGAGTAGAAAAATAAAAGTTGGCTCCTGTTGTCTGCCCTCCTTTTTCTGAATATTCATGACCTTTGTAGTAAAGGTCAGAGGTGACAAAAGTACAAGTAGACTGAAGTAGAAGTACAGACACTTGTTTTAAAAAGACTCTAGTAAAAGTAGAAGTACTGATTCAACTTCTTTACCAATCCACCAAAAAACATTTATACCAGAAGTGTAAAAGTTAAAAGTCTAAAGGACATTTCTACAGATGTTTCTTGATGGTCGAGTTTCCTGTTTGTTTCATCTTGTTACGTCTTTTGCAATATTTTTGTCTTTCATGTCTTTTTCATCTTGTTCAGCTTTCTTGTTTTTTCATCTTTTTGTCTTGTTGTGTTATGTCATTTTTTGTCTCTTAATGTCTTTAACGTCTTTTTCATCTTGTTATGTCTTTTACATCATATTTGTTGCGTCCTTTACGTCGTTATGTCTTTTTCATCTTCTTACGTTTTTTATATTGTTTTTGTCTTGTTATGTATTATTATGTCACTTCCATCTAGTTACATATTGTTGTGTTGTTTTTGTCTTGTTAGATTTTTTTCATTGTCGTCTTGTTACATCTTATCAGCTCTAGTTACATCTTGTTATGTCTTGCTGTGTCGGCCACATGTGATAAACACTAATAGACACACCAAAGAACTGTTTTTTCTTTGTGTTCTTGTCTCATCCACTTAGGTTGAAATCAGTCTTGATGTTGAAAATGCACCACACAATGATACAAAATAAAATAAAATCAATAATTCCTCTCAAATGCATTAAAACCTAAGTAATGATCCTGTTTTGAAAATGTAAGAATGTAGACAGTACAGATATTTGTGATAAAATGTAGGAAGTAAAAGTGAAAAGTTGTCAGAAAAAGAAATATTCAAATAAAGTATCAATGACTGAAAACTACTTAAGTATAGTAACTAGGTATTTGTACTTAGTTACCTTCTTGTAGAGGTTGCATTGGTGTAGAGTATGAATGAAATTTCTGTTTTTAAAGAAATGTCCACACACACACAGTATGTCAACATTTTACTCTGCACGTCATCAGAAATGTTGTAAGAAAGTGTTGAGTGAACTCGGAGTCTCAGCAGCGTCTCAGAATGGCAGCGCCTGCCCTTTTTCACGTAGTCGACACTCAGTCTGTTTCCTGTACAGCTGTCAAACGCTCGGCACCATCAACAACATGGCAATACGCAGAAAAGACAGCTTCCTCTGGGGGAAAGGTAGAAAGCTATTATTTCTTTTTTTTTCTTCATGTATATCATCATTTTATTATATTATAGGAATAATGCCGCTCAAAAACAAATGATGAGGTTGTTGTCAGATGATTACCAGTATTCTTGTTAAATCACTTTTGTGGTTTAGTCTAAAGAACTCACTCAAAATGCTGCTAATTTATATTCTGTGTTGCAGACTTTAGATATGTTGACTAAAGTATGTTTTGCTTTTAATATGAAATTCAAAAATGACATGTAACACATTATTTATCAGTTCTGTTATTCTACTTGTATATTATTTGAAGCCGGTGAGACACTATGTTTGTTTACTTCATGCTGAAACTTAATTTAAATTATCCATCTGGACAAACACTCACACAAATGAATATGAACTGTCCATTAATGGTCACAATGCACTCAAAATCAACCCGGCTCATTGAAAAGAGGAAGAGAAGCTGCTATTTTAAGCCCTGTTCTGTCTCTCATTCATCAGCTTCTCTAACTAGTAAACAGCACTGGGAGAGTTACTTCAGAATGTAACTCAGCACAGTTACACATTACCTGTTAAAAATGTAGTCAGAAACATAATATTGAAGTAAAACAGCTTGATTACCTTCTGTTACTTCTGGATTACCTCAGTACCACATATGCTGGAACTGTGCAGCCTAATATGATGTTTTATGTCTGTTGTTTGGTTTATGGTTTGTCCAGCTGTAGTGGTAATTATGCACATTTAAATATACTGCTGTTTACTTCAAACTGGTCTGGTTTGTGTAGTTAATGTTAGTGATGGTCTATGAGTTAGAGTTGTAAACTTTATTGTCCCTAAAGGGAAATTTGTCTTGGGCACAGTGCTACATTCTGCTGTTTTAAATAAAATAAGACAAAAATATCACAGAAACAGAAACATTTGACACAAAGCTAGACAGCTGCTTCACATAAAACATCTAAAAAAAAATCATGACGGTGACATTTGACTGTACATTTCACATTGACAACACGATAACAAGGGAATTAAAATGCAGTTGGTGTGTGTACCTAATGCTGGTGGTTGGTCTGTGTTGCTAACTTAAGCAGTTGGTCTGCGAAGCTAACATTAGCAGTTGGCCTGTGGAGCTAGCATTAGCACCTGGTCTAACGCTAGAGTTAGAGTTAGAATTAGAATTAGAGTAAATTTTATTGTCCCCAAAGGGAAATATGTCTTGGGCACAGTGCTACATTCTGTTGCTTTACAAAAAAAGATAAAAAATATCACAGAAACGGAAACATTTGACACAAAGCTGGACAGCTGCTTCGCATAAAACATCCTAAAAAAATCATGAAAGAGACATCTGACTATTCATTTCACATTGACAAGACAATGACAAAAGAATTAAAAGGTCATTGGTGTGTGTACCTAATTGGCTAGCGGTTGGTCTGTGTAGCTAGCATTAGCGGCTGGTTTGTGTAGCTAACTAAGCAGTTGGTCTGTGAAGTTAACATTTGCATTTGGTCTTACCCATAAATGTTAATGTTAAGATAATGGCGAAATTTCCACCTAATTAAATTGTTTATTTAAAGATATAATTAACTGGCAAATGTCAGATTAACTGATTTCACTGAGACCAGAGTGGTGTTGTGAGACTGTTGTAATGTGTGTACACTGCACATATGGTATATTATTCTTTATTTTTAAATTGTAAACCTGTTAATAATCCTCAGTTTTACTAAATGTAACTATAATGAGATACAATTACCTTTTTCTTTATATCCTAATTACAGTATTGTTTTACATGTGCTCCCCAAGGCTGCTAGTGAGGGATAAAGTTGAGTGCATGCTGGTCTGTGAGAGCCAGTGTAGGCGTGAGGGAGGTTGTCAAGACAGTCCCCAGTGCTGAATGTCTACTGACTGCTTATAAACCACCATCCTGAACTGCACTTGTGTCAGTACTGAGGCTTTTTGTCGCCCCACAGCTCTACAGAAACACCCCCCGGGAGAGAGGAGTCAGGGTGAAACCATCAAGACTCACGAGTACAAGCTGCTGGATGACATTCAGGTGAATACAGCCTTCCAAGGTCTCACATTAAAATCCCTCATTATTTTTTTTTTCCCATGCACCCACTCCCGACAGCCTCAGCAGAGCTTTTTTTTTTCACAGCACACAAAGAAGCTTCAAACTTTTAATTGAGATATGAAGGATTTGAAGGTTATTTTATAAATGTGAGTGGCTGAGGCTGTGGTAATAACAGACCTTGGTCCCGAGCTAACATCACAGCTCTCTTTCTCAACTCCCTCTTTCAGAAGCTGAGGTTGGAGATCGATCACGTCACGCCTGAAATCCACGGCTCTGCAGTGAAGGAGCAGAAGTGAGTATGAGCAAATTTTTTTAGAGCAGCTCTTCTGTGAGTCAGCATGGCCTTTTCCTCTTATTTAAGTGACACTTCGATGCAGTTTAGACTCCCACACTGCGTGTAATGCTCAGTTTGACTAATTCACACGAGCAGCTGGATTGTGATTTTTGTTTGCCTGTGTCAGAAGTCAAAATAGCCTCCAAAAGATGCTGCCTCTGCAACTGAATGCATCTCTAAGCTGCTACTCAAACCTTTAAACCTGACGTTTGTAAAACTTTTTCCTCTGAAATGCCTATCATACATTGGTTTCTGACCTACTATGTGCTCTCACGGCCCTATCAGATGAGTTCAAGTAGCCCTTCCAGGCAGCCATGTTTTTTATCTATTAGGCCAGGGTTTGAATTACACAGTGGTTTTTCGAGGGAGCCTTATTTTATGGTGTGCAGCGTTACTAAAACATGTGACATGCTCATGCACACATGGAAGTGTGCAGCAGCGCAATCAATACATTTAACTGTTACTACTATAGATAGTTAACAAATGTCAATAACATTTAATAGGTGCTACATAACAACATTAGGCTACTGTTTCACTGTTTTGGGGGGATACGGGCAATAAGAAGAGCCACACATCACAATCTACAAATAGACGTCTTGTGTCGTTTAAGGAAAATACAAAAGAAAAAGAAAATATAATCTGTAAAGCTGTAAATGAACAGTGTTTTAGAGCCCCACCCCCCAAAAAAATGTCTCAAAGTAAACTTCCAGGGGAGCTCATGTCCTTTTCAGGGAGCCGAGCTCCCCTAAAATCCCCCATTATTCGAACCATGCATTAGGCCTGTTTTAAGTTATTTTAACTGGTAACCATTTCAGCTGTCTGGGTTTAGTTAACTATTTCAACTGTTTATTTGTTACTTCTAGTGAACTATGTCAACTGTTTATCCATCACATTTAGCTAACTATTTCATTCGTTTATCCATATATTTTTAGCTAACTATTTCAACTCTTTATCCATCACTTTTAGATACCTATCCCAACTGTTTATCCATCAGTTTTAGGTAATTATTTCAACTGTTGAACTTTACTTTTATCAAACTATTTCAACAGTTTACCTATTCCTTTTAGCTATCTAATATCTATCACTTTTAGCTAATTATTTAACTTCTTCGCCATTATTTCTAGCGAACTATGTTAACTGTTTATCTATCACTTTTAGCTAACTATTTCAACAGTTTATCCATTACTTTTAGCTCACTAATATCTATCAGTTTTAGCTGATCATTTAACTTCTTTTCCATTACTTCTAGCCAACTATTTTAACTGTTTATCCCTCACTTTTAGCTAACTATTTCAACATTCTATCATTTCAATGTTCAGGCAATGCACATTTGACTCAGTATGTGTAATTGTAATTTCTTTTTTTAATTAGTTGAGCCATGCAATATTTCCACATACCCCCAAGTAACTGCAGAAGCAGTACCCCTGGCTGGTAATCACAATAGTGTGTCTAGATTAGCGGAGGGGAAAGTGTGTTCGTGCTGCAGGTCTGCAGCTCTGGCACAACACTGTGAGAACTGTGACTGAAAGTAGAGAGAAAGTTGTCTTTCGTGTGTGCATGTACCCGTCCAGCTACATATTTGGGCTTCTTGTTTCTTTTGTCGCTGCCTGTAGAAAGTGATAATTAAGTGTATGTTTTTTTTTAGCTGGAACTGTTTTACTGGCATTGCAACCACAGGTGCTCAGTATCTCACCACCCCCAGCCCTAACACCCACCACATCATCACAAATACACCCTCACAAATGATTGAGAAAGTTTTCTGAGGAGTTTATCGAATCCGAAATCGATACCAAGACAAAGCAAAATACACAGTTTATATGTAGGCCAGTATACAGCACTGTATATACAAGCTATCTGATTTTGAAAATCTGTATTTGTCATTTCATTTTCTGAAAAAAAAAAAAAAAAAACTGATTATTTGGAAATCTCCACTGTTAGTTTATAATGAAAACTGTTGTCTTTTACTTTTGTTGCAGTAAAAATGGGAGGAACAGGAGATTCTTACGAGGGAAAAAGAAATTCAACATGGACCCCAAAAAGGTGAATTTACACATATATATTTCTGTGTTATTCTGTGTGTATATAAACATTAAAAATGGCATTTAATGATCATAAATCCTGTACTTAAGGACACATCTGAGTTACTTGTACTTTACTTAAGTATTTCTATTTTATGCTACTTTATACATCTACTTCACTACATCTCAGAGGTAAAGTTTGTAGTTTTTACTCCTACTACATTTGTCTGATAGCTTTAGTTACTAGTTACTTTTCAGATTACAATTTTTCAAACCCTTCCTGTCCAGTGAAAAGCATGTGCATCTATATGTGGTGATTCTGAATGTAAATGTTTGAGATAACTTGAAGATTCAGTAAGTTTTCCTTTACAGGTTGAGTAAATTCTCCTGCTTCTTAAGCCAAATAAACTCTTTAAAATCCCTCTTAGATTAGCTGGAAAATGCTGAAAAACAGCCCGTTTTTCTGATTTTTTTATTAGAGATTTGTGGTGCTCACTGGACGGTAACATCACGAACAGATGATGATCTTGTAGAACATGATGCTGTAGATTAAACTACTCAATAGAATATAAAGTAGTTAAAACGAGCTCAACTTCCACAGTAAAATGCAACATACAGATTAACGCAGTGGTAATATTAATCCTTAAACAGGCAAGCACATACACATATTTTAGAAAACTAATTAACTGCTGTCTTCTAATGTTTCACTCTGTATGTGTCTCCTGAGATACATCACCCATTTAGGGCATAACTTTAACATTTTTCCCCTTTTTTAAATAGTTCATACCAACTTTTAAAACATTTTAGAGACAATTAATCAGCTACTCTTTCAGGTTTTGCATACAAAGATTTTAAAAACAGTTAATCACATGTGTTGGAAAGCTGGAAATTAATCTGATCTTTGAATAAATGACGAGGTATTAACATTTAGAAACAAAACATCTTGTTCCTGTTTTTATGCTACAGTCTTCCTGTGATTCCTCTATACGAGCAAAATCCCGTCGGCAATGGAAGCTGAGGAAACGGGAGAAAACTGCAAACATTTTGACCAGAGACAAAACAAAAATATGCATAGACTGGTGAATTAATCAATAATACATAATTATTAAGAGAAAAATAAATTTTATATTTTATATTTTATTTAACTTTATATTATTGATAATCTGTAAATTAAAAGCCTCAAAACATATGTATATCTGTCAATAAAGTAGGGTTTTCAATACAGAATTTGTATGTGCAGTAGAGTATTTTCACAACGTGGTATTTCTACTTCAACTAAAGTAAAGGACCTGAGTACTTCTTCCACCACTGTGTATACCTGAACACACAGACACTGTTACATCATCTCTGTGCGCTCCATGCCATTTAATTGAGTCACAATAAAGGTACACTGCGCAAAATTCTCCTTTCACTCCCTTCAGCTTCTGTAGACCTGAAGGTCAACAGACACACAACAGCAAAGATATCTCACACAGCGGATGTGGATTTGAGCTTTGTATGTGTGTGTGTGCGTGTGCAGAAGTGCAAACTGTGCACAGACACAGACACAAATGACTGCATAGCGAGAAAACCCACATCCTGTTCCCTGAAGTGGGGCAGAAGCGCCACTTCACCACAGCGACCTCCGTCTTTCCGTTTCTTCCTCTCTTGCGTCCTCGGCGTTAAAAACGCAGTCCCTCGGCCTGCGATTCGCTCGGCGCTCGGGCCTCGAGTGGGTGGATGAGAAGTCTGAAGACGCCTTTGGGTTAAGGGTGTCATTGAGTGCAATTGATTTGAAGAATCCTCGGCACGGGTACGCACTCAGAGTGGAGGGTCATATTTTGAAGATTTGGCTCTGAGCGCCCTTTGAGATTTACAGATAACAGCACGCCGTCTTCATTCAACCTCTCATCTTCAGACTCTGCACAGGTGATTAATGACAACAGTGACTCAAAAGGAGAAGAAGAAAACTCTCTTGATGTCTGACATGACTTGCTGCTTATCAGCCCTCAGAAGTTAGCAGAGTTTAAACACAAGTCTTGGTCGACATGAAACATGAAACTTGAAACATGGATGAACACATAAAACCTTTGATTTGACTGAACATTTAGGGCCCTATTTGGACAATCACATAACACATGGTCCAAAGTATATGACACAAGGGCATTTAGGGTGTGTCCAACTCCATTTTCCTATTTAATATGGGTGCAAATAAGACGTTTTGAGGGTAACATGAATAAAACCTCATCCGGTGCTCCTGCCTCTGGCCCGTTGCTTTTTAAATGACAGTTAGAAGCAAAATGACCCACTTGTAGTGATGCAGACACTGCTGTTAATCTGCAGGCAGGGTCAATCAATCATAATTAACAGTGTGATTAATAGTGAATGGGCTGTAGGTGGGTGAACTAGGGTGAGAAGTCTCCCTCTGTCCTAACTGCGCGTGCGCACTTTACGCACAATCCGAGGCACAGCAGCATGACTGCAACCAGTCCACTCTATAGTCTGATCTTAATATCTGAATAATGCCTCCTTTAAATAGCAGGAAAGTATTGCATCATTGACTTTAGACCAGGTTTCTGTCGGTCACTTTCTGCCATCTCATTATAGCAATGCACCAGCTATGAGCCTGACCACACCTCATTTTAGGACCAACACTCCCATGGGTGCACAGATGGGTGCAAGTACATTTGCTACCTATATAACGTTGGCACTGGATGAAAAAATTACAATTACGTAGCAAAGACAGCTGCACCGTTTTGCAGCAGGTGGAAGTTAGAGCCCTTAAACTTTCAAGGGAGACACCGCAGGTGAAATGGGGTAAAAATTCTAATTAGTAGATTACAGTTTTCTGAAAATTTTATGTTTAAACATACAAATGAGGCATTATCTAATCTTTTCAGTTTTCCATTACTTAATTATGAAATAAAGTAAAACTTAGTTAAACTTTACTCATCTATTGGTGTGAATCAAATTCTTTCCGATTTGTAAAATGACAGAAAAAAGACGTTTTCAGACCATTTTTGTGGTGAGAGATGAAGAAGCTGAACCATGTGAGGAAGCCTTCAAGAAAAGGGATCCAAGCATGACCTCTAGAGAGTCATGTCACAAATAGAAACACTGACATTAGCTTCTGCGGGGTCCCACCTCTTCATCTGAACCTTCACCTAATTAATCTAAAGTATTGCACCATAATTGAGGAAGTATTGTGTGAGTGTAAAAGGCCAAAAGTTGGTATGTTACCAAGAGGCAACACTGCACTAATGAGTTTAATAAACTCGTAAATGTGTATTTTTGATGTTTTCTTTCTACTAGTCTGAAAGAAGAAGCAAAACAGACCAAAATGTCAAAATTGATCATTACATGAAAAAATGTTTTCACCTTAAAAACTCTTCTCACTTTCTTTTCGGTCTGAACAACCCTTCTACAACTTAATAAATAAAATACATGTTTCTGTGTGTTAACATGGACTTTTGTATTTCATTTGCATTTTCCTGGTTTCTAAAGACTTTTCATACAAATCTGACTTCTTCTTCCTGCAGGGGGTCCATTACCTGGTTGAAAACAACCTGCTGGAATGGCGAGCTGAATCGGTGGCGGAGTTTCTTTACAAAGAAGAGGGACTGAACAAGACCGCCATTGGCAGCTTCTTGGGAGAAAGGTAGAGCACACACACAAGTTTGGATTCTTTGAAGTGTGTTTGTGTGAGATACTTGGTCATAGTCGGTGTATTACCTGCAGTAGATGGCCTTCAACACAGAAGTTTGCAGCAGGAGTACAGGTGTACGAGGCTAAGCAATGTATTGCTGTGGACAGGCATCAGCAGCAAAATGAAATTTAGCTACATAAAGCATTCATTTTAACATCAGTTTAAATGTTTCTATATCTAGAATATTTTCACTGCTTTATTTTGCCATCAGACAGCCTTTTCCGACCATCATATAAGCCAAACATGACTCTCCTGAGCGCCAAACTGCTTTCGCAAAAACAGCGATTTTACCTCACAGAACACGGGAGTTGCAGGTCTACCGCTGCCTCAGTCGCTTTAACAATGTGTGTAATTGTGTGACTTTGGTGTTTTAAAGGGCTAGTTAAGATTCACCAAAGTCGCACGACAACACAAACAAACTAACCAATCAAGGCAGCAGTAGACCAGCGACTCCTGCACTGTAAAAATGAAAAAGTTGAGCCCAACTCAAATTCTTAAGTTTTGAAGAAGTTTTACCAGCTACTGATCTTTTGTTGAGATCATTTACTTTTCTTCTTTTCAAAAACTTAAAGCTTTGATCTTGACTTTTTAGAAACTCAAAACATGGATAAATGGGTCACTTATTAAAATATCCAAATTTCCCCTTGAACATATGGATGTAACTATAAGGCTGAAATATACTCTGAAACCTCACTTTTTTTTATTTTTGGTGATTTTATGATTGTTTTCTTCATAGGGAAGAGATGCACCTGGAGATACTGAAAGCCTTCGTGGACCTGCATGAATTCTCAGACCTGAATCTTGTGCAGGCACTGAGGTTTGTGTCACAAAATAACAAACTGCAGGCAAGCAGCAGTGAGAGTCAGCATGAAATGTTGCAGCAGTTTTAACCTTTAGTCTTGTTTCGTGACAATGAAGAAACCTCCTCCCTCTCACCAGCATGTGCTTGACATTATGTGTGTGTGTGTTTTTTACACCTCTGCCATCTTGCAGGCAGTTTCTGTGGAGCTTTCGTCTCCCGGGAGAGGCTCAGAAGATTGACAGGATGATGGAGGCGTTTGCAACTCGCTACTGCGACTGTAACCCGGGGGTCTTCCAATCCACAGGTACGAACACAAAGAGGCTTTGTCTTGCCTGATTCACTCGCTCAGGAAATCCAATTAAAAAGTTTTATTATGTTTCATTAATTTCATAGATTAAAAAAACTCTTAAAGACGAGTTATCCGCTGTCAGAGTAACTTCTTATCTTTCCTCATTGATCAGAACAAACATATTATTCAATTTAAATGCTTTCTGCTCAGGCAGCATTCACACAAACTTATTATTTTTAATGGGTGCAATTTATACAGCTGGAGCAGTGATAATGATCCACAACTGAGGGAAACTAACTGTGGTTTTCTGCTTTCTGTGGTGTGTGTGTGTGTGTGTGAAACAGACACATGCTACATCCTGTCATTTGCCATCATCATGCTCAACACGAGTCTCCACAACCCCAACGTGAAAGACAAACCCAGTCTGCAGCGATTTGTGTCCATGAACCGAGGGATCAACAACGGAGAGGACCTGTCCACCGAGCTGCTCACGGTCTGATATTAATGCCATCACCACTCTTTCATTGGTGTTTTATTTAGGGCTGACCCTAATATTTAGAAGCTTCTAATATAAAACACCAGAAGCTGTTCCTAAAGTGTCTAAAGAGTCTAGCACCCAGTACTTATCGTTTTTGGATACTTTTGGATTTTTTTGCATGTAATCAATGTTAAAATTAGTAATCAAAGGCTCGTTTTTTTTTAGCTGCAATCAGAAGTTCTTCAAGTTGCTCCGTCAGTCGGTCTGTCAGTCGGTCCACAAAAATTGCCCACACTGTGGTGACCACGCTTTTCTCCCTGAAGGAGTGTGTTTGTGTTCATGTCATTGGCTAAAAGGGGGCGTGGGAGTGGGAGTGGCCTTTTACAAAAAGCCACATAACTAACGAATAGATTTACAGACTTGTAGAAGATTTGGTGGAAAAGTTGGCCATGAGGCAAAGGGCAGCTGATGCACTGCTCATGACAACTGGCCAAAAGGGGGCGTGGCAGTGGGAGTGGCCTATAGCCAAAAGGTGCAGGATTTTTAAATGGATCACAGTAACATGGTCAAACTAATGAACCGTTTCTTGTTGGTGGACTCTCGTGTCTCAGCAGAGTTCCTTGTCCCACAGCCCTAAACTTTAGCCACGCCCCCTTCAGAACCTACTGAGGCCATTAACTGTGTGTTGCATACATACACATACACATACCATACGAATCATGGCTGCCACACGTATCCTGCGTCCATTTAGGGGGGTCAGGGGTCAGCAACCTGCAGCTCTGGAGCTACATCCAGCCCTCTCTAGTGGCTCCCTGCGGCTTTAACCAAAAATTATATGGAAATAAATAATGCTTCTTTATTCAACATTGTAATTTTACAGGCCTAAAGTGATTCTTGCGTTCTCCAATAGTCAAACTGTGTAGCCTGTACATGATGAAAAAAAGTATTTGGTCAATTAAATTTTGCACATACGTCTAAATTCCTCTAAATTTTGCTGGTGGCTGGTCTTGAGTCTCCCTACTTACCTATGAATGCTAAATACAAACAAAGAAAAGCCTCAGAGGAAAATTTATTGGATATAGATATATATTTTTTCTTTTTCGGTGAAAATGTCTCTTTTGAAAGTAAAAGTTGCAGAACCCTGGTTTGGACAGATAGTTGTGTAGGTCTGTTTCTGTTATGAGCCACGCTCCCTGTCATAACTCATTAACCCTTAGTCGCAGATGCATGTGGGGGGCTGAATTCAGCAGAGTCCCTGTTTTTTTAATCGGTGAAGGTTCGCCTATTCTTGAACCACGCCCCCAAATTCCTTTTTCCACTGGTGTGACTTAGTCCCACTCCTTATACTTTAGTCATGGAGGTCAAGTTGTAGTGTGTGTGTGTGTTTGAATGCATGCATACATGAGATACATGCACATCCATATGTCATGTTTGTTTAATTTTGTTTAAAGAGAGGAAGGAGGCATTTCGACAGATGCACTGAAAATGGTGTTTGACGAGTCTCAAAACCAGATAGAAAAATATAAATAAATAAATAATCGCTAATCATTCATCTTCATCCCACTTGTACTCAACATAAAGCAAACCATGCAAGGCTTCCATCCTTCACACTGCTGACGAAAATATATTTTCCAGGTCTGTGTGTTCAAGTGAATGAAAGGACCCCATAGTTTATTTGAATAGCTCTGTTTTCCTTTAATAGAACAAGTAATCTTATCTAAGGATATACATGTTGACAGTTCTTTTAGCTATTTGCCAATACTTGGTCTATTTAATCCGTCCTTTTGGCACAATCATCTGTTTTTCCTGTAACAAACAGTTCAAAAAGGTTTTGTTCTTGTTCTTTTGGATAACAACCTCATAAGAAAAGCTGTGGTTCTAAAGTTAATTGTACTGATAAAATGTCTTCCATTATATACTTTACGTCTTCCCAGAATTTCTTCTTCTTGTCACGTTCCCAAACACGGTGGGAAAATGTTGCCTTGGATGATATTTCAGCTCAGTTGTAACAATACATTGTCGTCATTATCTAAAGAAAGAGTTTAATAAACCTGGAGAGAAACCTTCAACTGATCTGAATCATGAAAATCCTAAAATTTCACAAAAACATTCATTTAATTTATTGCCAGTTTGGGGGATTTTTATTATGTCATTGTGTCCACTCATCTGGATTTTGGTCTTTCACTCTGACTGAGTGTAATAATGTGATATAAGAAAGGGCAGTGATTCATTTAGACCAAGAAAGGTCATCAAAAACATCAAGAACAAAACATTTTCAGGTTTTCTCAGCTCGTTACACAGGCGGCTTTTGTCTCTTAAGAGAACCAGCGGGTTAAGCAAAGTAGCGTAAACATTTTGGGAGACTTAGTACTTTTCCTCTGATTTTTCAAAGTAGGATTTACTCTTTTTACAAAACAGTAACTTCCAAACATGAACGCTTCTCTGAAATATATCACTATTGTCAGCAGATCATTTTTAAAATGACCAAAATATAAACTTTTAAGGGGGTTACATTTTGTTTTAGCTTTAATACAAAATGCATTGTAGAGATTGTCTAAAGAGGTGATTAATTACTTCAAATGGCTTTTGGCATTTCATTTATCTTTTGTTGTTTTGGGGATTTTCATTCTCTCGTTATCTCTGATCATCTGGATTTTCAGTTTTCACTCTGACAATCAACATCACAGTTCTTTAACTTCTGAACTTTTACTCCCACTATCCGGGAACTTCACATGTTAAATGCAGGGATTTTCCATTGTGGTATCTTATCAATAACATGATCCTTTTCTCACGACTGACTACTGAATCGGTTTTGAGGTAAATCAGACTTTTGAAACGGATATTCTTAAATGTCTTACAGAAACTGTACGCGAGCATCCGCAGCGAGCCGTTCAAAATCCCAGAGGATGATGGGAACGACCTGACGCTGACGTTCTTTAATCCAGACAGAGAGGGCTGGCTCCTTAAAATGGGTGAGACGATGGAAAATAAATCAGGGTTGTCTACAGGCTTGCAGAGGAAATGTGTCATGGTTTGTTTGTTTTTTGTTGGGCACTTCCTGTCTTATTTCAGTCTTTTTCTTCCCTCTTGTTTCTGTAACTTAACCTCCTGTCTTTGTGCTTTTCCCACCCTCTTTGATTACCATTTGTTTCACCTGTGCCTAATTAGTTCCTTGTGTACAGTCCTTGGGTCTCTCTCAAACATGCAGCAGCAGCGAACTGTTGCAATAACTACAAGGTATTTTTTGCATGTAAGTGCCAATGAAACAAGTGAAACTTTGCCTAAGAATGTTTGGGAGAACATGCATTTGTCTGAAAACAGGTCCCTATATCTCACTGAAATGTTGCTTCTGAGGTGACTGTGTCTTATATTAAGTGTTAAGAGCTACTTTGACTAGAAATTCAACAAATGTACTTGGCTGAGTTTTTGTGGTGGGCGGCAGACTCCATGCGTTCACTCCACAGTGGGACTAAAAGCCTCTGCAAATAAATGAAACTTCCTCTAAAGCTTCTTTGGCTGCACTTCTCTTTTTTATGCAGAGGTTTATTAGCTGCTTGATTTTAGCTACAGTCCCTGTAAATACACTTTACAATCAAATCTACAGTTTTCTTGGCTGGAGGAGGGTATATTTGATTCTAAATACAATGCAACCTTAATGTCTGTAAACTGATGTGTCTTAGTTTGTGTTCATATTGTGCGGAACTAGACTCGCTGTCGTGGGTTTTATAAACCACACTGGTTTGAGAAAGGCTCGTTGTTTCTGGGTCAGTTCATTGTTGCCTTTGTGTGTCAATGTTGCGTTTCATTTCTGTTACTTTGGACTTTTTGAGCTTTTTTAGAGTCTGTATTCTTGTTTGTCCTCCTTTGATTTGACCTGTCTGCCTTAAAGTCTGTTGAACTTTCTTTGTCTTTATTAAATACCTTTGAACTGCAGCTTGTCCACTTTGTCTGCATTTTGGGTTCAACATCTTGTTTGGTTTGACTCTTTGTGTCCCTTAAACTTCTGTTTTCTTTGTCGAAGGTGGTCGAGTTAAAACCTGGAAGAGGAGGTGGTTCATTCTGACAGACAGCTGCCTGTACTACTTTGAATACACCACAGTGAGTATCTGTCTCTCTGCTGCTAAAAAAAAACCTTTACGACGTCAACAAAATATGGAAATGTCAGACATCCCTCTTGTGGTCGAAAGGTTTAATCTATCTTTTATATCCGCCTCCTCCTCCAGGATAAAGACCCAATCGGGATTATTCCTCTGGAGAACCTGTGTGTCAGGATGCTACAAGACTCAAGCAAACCGGTAGAGTATCATTTACTTCTGCTGTCCTCACGCACATTATCTGCTGCCACAGAACGTAATGAATCACACAGCTGCTGCTGAATGAATTTCTAACACAAGTGTTCAAAACATTGAGTCACAAGGCTATCAAAAGACTAACAAAACAAACAGAGCAGCATATGACAACAGTGACGTTGCTACATGTGTGTCTATTTGTGTGTTTGAACAGTATTGTCTGGAGTTATATAACCCCAAAGGACAAAAGATCAAGGCCTGCAAGACGGAGAACAAAGGCAGAGTGGTGCAGGGTAAACACCAGTCCTATAAGCTCAGTGCAGCCAGCGAAGACGAGCGGGACAGCTGGATAGATGCAATCAGGTGAGAGCCGCCGATGCTGCTTGAGAGCACATGGGAGGCCAGGTGCCTCCAGTGAGTCGTGTTTATCAAGGCTTAAAAAGCTGATCACAAGGAGTTAAAACAAGCAACAAAGACGATGGGGATGAAATCATCTGACCTCCACGACTACAGAGTTTCTCCAAAGATTAACTTTTGTCAGCTAAAATCTACAATCGCAGCTTCCTGGTTGCCTGGCAACAGCTCAGAGCCAAGAAATATAGCATACATGAACTGCAAATTGTCATTTTTACTCTTCAGGTTTGCTTCATATCAAACAAACAATGGTGCTCACTGGTGGGGGTGTAAATCACAATATGATATGATATCAATATTTTGGGCAGTGATACAGTATTTGATCTGATATCACAAAGTCAGTTTCGATTAAACTTAAGAGCCTGCGACCAATATCGCACAATATCATATGTCGGTAACGCTTCAATTTCCAGGTCCCATAATTTCATGGTAAATATGTGGTAATTACCAAGTGACATATTTGAAATTTCTTAGAAATTACACCAAAATTTCATGCTTAATTATGTGAGAATTAGCAAGTACAGTTTTCATGTAGTGGGTGTTAAATATCAAGTGACAAATTTCTTAGAAATCACCACAGATTACCTCCAAATTTCCTGCTTGTTGAGTACGTGATAATTAGCAAGTACCTATTCATGCAGCTGGTGTTATTTACAAAGCAACATATTTGAAATTTCTCTGAATTTACCTGCAAATTTACCCCCAAATTTCATTTTAAGTACCTGATCATTTGAAAATGCCATTTTCATTCATACTGAAAATGAAAGTTGGGCGCAATTTGCAGATGAATTCAGAGAAATTTCAGCTCCTCTTTGTCTGGGCATCAGTTTCTCTGAGGGCCAGAACACTAAACAAACAGCATGAGAAGGGGAGAGATGCAATCAGGAAAGACTAGCAGCAGCTGTGCCAATCAGCTCACCTGACACGACTCTCATGAGCACATCCCTCCACACCTCTCACCAAAATCCTTGTAATTGATCCTGAGGGAGAAATGGATGTCTGCAATGAATATTTGGAGAAATTAATGCAATAATGCAATGTTTTTCACTATTTTCTGACTTTATAGAGTCAGCCATTAATTGAGCAAATGGAAAAAATAATCAACAGATTCATCAGTAATGAAAATAATCAGTACAGGGGAATAAGTTACAAACGGGCAAAAAAAAGAAAAAAGCCTGCTACTGTTACCCTTGATGACCTCAGTTTTTCTCTGAATCTTCATGTTCTCTTCCAGGGCGAGTATCACCAAAGACCCTTTTTATGATCTGGTGTCTCTACGAAAGAGGAAGGTCATTCACAACAGTTCCTCAAAGGACTGAAACAACAGGCATCAGTGGAAAAAAAAGTGTGGATGTGTTCTCAGTGATGAGTTGAATGAAACCGTTGGGGGAAAAATAAAACCAAAACTAAACCGCACCCCATTTCACAGAAGTGTACAAATTAGGAACTAACACATGTGACACAGTGTAAGTGGTCAGCTAAATTCATCCTGAAGTGTCAAGTCTTTTTATTACTTCTGCAAACTGCACGCACTACTGCTCCGACTTCAGGGGCTGACAACGCCTACTGACCAACATCTGCTGCAGGGGCGGGGCCAGAGGGGCGCCTGGTGCCCCCCTACCAGAGTCCAGAGGTGATGGGTAGTTGTCACTTGTTAGTATCATGGATGGATTATTGAACAAGTCCTCTGTGTGAACTGTTAACATTTCCTATAAGAAGGGCAGTCACAAACCAGATGCAGGAGGATCACAAGACACAACAATGGCCTCAAAGAGGCACAAAGACACCCAAAACAACTACAAAGAGACACATAATGACCACAAAGAGACACAAAAGGACCACAAAGAGACACAAAACAACTACAAAGAGACGCATAATGACCACAAAGAGACGCATAATGACCACAATGACACAAAATAACCACAAAGAGACACAGAAGAACTACAAAGAGACGCATAATGACCACAAAGAGACACAAAGGGACCACAAAGAGACGCATAATGACCACAATGACACAAAATAACCACAAAGAGATGCATAATGACCACAATGACACAAAATGACCACAAAGAGACACAAAAGGACCACAAAGACCCCAAAACAACTACAAAGAGACGCATAATGACCACAATGACACAAAATGACCACAGAGACACAAAACAACCACAAAGAGACAGAAAATAACCACAAAGAGACGCATAATGACCATAAAGAGACACAAAATGGCCACAGAGACACAAAACAACCACAAAGACACAATGTGACTACAAAGAGAACACAAATTGACCACAAAGAGACACAAAGGAACAGAAAAAGACACAAAAGAACAAAAAAGAGACACTAAACAAGTACAAAGTGATACAAAAGTACCAGAAAGACACACAAAATGACCTCAAAGAAACGAAATGACTACAAAGAGACATAAAATGACAACAAAGAGACACAAAATGACCAAAAAGTGATGCAAAATACCACAGAGAGACAAAAAGACCACGCAGAGACGCAACATGACCACAAAGACACCAAACAACTAAAACAGAGGCACAAAATGACCAAAAACAGACACAAAATGACACAAGGAGAAGAAAAGCGACCACAGAGAGACGCAGAATGACTAAAAAGAGACTTGAAATGACCACAAAGATGCGGCATCATTTGTAGTCATCTCTTTCAAACTGGGTGTCTTGCTGCCATGTTGGAGGATTTGGGGGTCTTTCACCTGTCCCTGTCCACAGGCTCATTGTCCCATAATCTGTCCATGACTGTTGGCTATTTGGAGTAGCAGCTATTTATTGATAATATTTCATATTTGGCATTCATTTATTACACTGACTACTGCTGAGAGTCAAGGCCTGCAGACTGAAGGATTTGTCCAAATTAAAATCTCGCTGGTTGGAGGAGTAGGGAGAAGAGTATGTAGCATTTTGTTAAACCTGATCTGGGTGTTTGAATTTTGACATAACGAGGGATTTGGGGTGAATTAACTGGGAGCCTCCAGTGTTTGCACTCCTCTAACTTCACTTACTCACCAAATCACATCAACTCACTGTGCTGCAGTTCAGTTTTTACTGATGAACTGTTGTAAATAAATTGAAAAAGCTAAAAGATCCTGTCAAGTTTTAACATTAACTTATGAATACTTTGCATTTGTACATATGTATATTTCATTTAGCTTGAATAGAGTTTATTGAGCCTGTTTTTAAAATACTGTATGTATAATTTAATGACTTTATATTGATGGAAGAATCAAACTTGTAAAATAAACCTCTGAATCTGTTTGTGTGTCTGTTTGTCCAGCAGATGGTGCTACGTTATCACTGCATGTCACTTTTCATCAGGGAGCTTATCTTCAGATGTTAACTTTTACTGTGACACGCGGAACGTCTTTATCATTTTCATCTTTATGACGCGAGAAGTCAGACTACTGAGAAATCCTGTGAGATCTCGTTAGTTTCCTGCATTTTTACAATCAGATAAGGAGGGCATCTGATGCGTGAAGGCTTTTCCTGTGCAGTTCCTGTCGTGTGACCGTATGTGATGCTGTGACACAGAGTTGTGGTTTCCTGGGAGCAGGTACACACTGAAAAACACATTTCCTCACAATGTTTTCTTCACACGTGAAAAATAAACTTCTCAGGCTTCTTTGTTTCTTCTGAACTTATTCAAACCCAAAACGCAGAAAAGAATTAAAGTGGCACATTTTGATGACTGTGACTGTACAGAAATAACAATAAATGATCGTTATTTCACCAAATAATGAACATTTAGAGTTTTATATGTTATACGTACATGCATTAAAAAATATATCTATTTATTTTGTTTGTCTAAATGCCATTTAAAGACAAGTATGTTATCCTACAGGGGGACATTACTTAGTTTATGTTTGGGGTCAATTCAAGTCCAGAGAGGTCGAACTCCTCGGTGGAGCTCTTATCAAAACTCCGAGAACAGAAATCCAAATATTATTTAGGATTTGGGAAGGTAAGATATAGCGTGGATAAAAGTTCTTTTTATTAGTTTTTTAAATGAATTGTTTTTGTCATGTTTTACAGAGCCCCAAAAGACATAATGCAAAAGTTTAAGGTAGTCAGTAGGATTTGTCCGAGCTGTTCAAAAAGACACCGACATTTTGGGCTGGTAAAGCGTCCTGAGTGCTGCAAATAATGAAGAGAAAAGAGATGAATTTACAGGCAGGGGGGCGGGACGTCTGCAGATACAGTACAGACGCCACCGCACACTTCTACTGGGTCATAAGTGATGACTGACAGAGATTATGTAACATGAGTCTATAAGTTGTTTTTTTTTCTTCATGAGCATTAAACATGAACTGGACGTTGTTTCAGTTCCACAAATATTCTTTTTTTAAATCTTTATGTATTTATTTAGTTTTTATTTTTTGTCCATCACAAAGTGGAGCACTTGTAAGCACATCTTAGACCCTGTATGTCAGATGTGCTTTTCATGAGTTAATAGAACTCTGGTCATCATGAAAAAAAGTTTCACTGCCATATTTAAAGACATGATCTCGAAAATATAACTATAAATTGATCCCACGTCATTTTTTAGGGATGCACGATAAATATCGGGGCCAAAAAGTTATCAGCAGATATTGTCCAGCTACATGGGTCTATATCGGTATTGACGTGTATAAGATAATAAATATTGACCATAATAATGTCTGATTTGACAGGTTATGTCAAAGCATTTAATTTGAATTCTTTGGCTTTTATAGAGCATTTTGCCTGCGTATGTTTGTGGAGTTTTTTGATGAAATTTACTACAACTAGAACTGGTCTCTGTTGTTGTTGTCATGATGTCAGTCAGATTTGGTTCGGTCAAACTGTGAAATGTTAAATCATCCATCTTTGCTCACTACATCTGAACCTTTCTCACCCTCAGATGTTGTTTTTAAAACACAGAAATGTGAAATTATCAGTTATCTTATTGGTATTGGCCATAAGAAGCAGGTAATTATCAGTTATCAAAAACAGAAAATCCATATTGTGCATTCCTGTATTTTTTGTAATCTGATAATGTAATCCTAATTACATGTAATCTGTTACTTGCCAGCTCAGTAAATCACATAAAAGCCTTCTCTTCAGTCAGATCAGTTAACCTGCCTGTTTCTGCAGCTAATAGTAACGTACGGTGGCTGAGAGCAGACGTTTTTATGCCGTTATCGATCATGAGTTAATTATTTTGTCGTTTTGAGATAACAAAGTTTGTTTTCTCATGACTTCAGTTTAATTTATCTTCTTATCTTGACGAGAAGGAAGTTTGTGTTATCAAGATAATGAATAATAAACTTGTGATCTTGAGATCACAGCATTAAAAAAAAAACACAATTATAAGCATGACCATGCTCCATTTCCAAATACCTGAACACCTGGATAGTGCATGTTGAGATTTTTGCTTTTTGGGTAAATTCTTCCTCACATAAGGATCGACACCAGTAACAATTTGTGCTGAGCAGCATTTACAGGAAACTGCCATTACATAAGGCAAATATCGCTCTTTCCAAAGCAGCGTTTTACTTTGCAGAACACGGGAGCCGGTGTGTCGATCTGTTAGTTTGTTTGTGTTATCATGCAACTTATGTGAATTCACACTTATCCCTTTAAAAAAACAAAAAAAACACCTGCTACGTCTCCAAACTGAGGGCGTGTTGACCGCCATCTTCTGTGAGTAATGATACACCGATATGGATAAGTGTGTCATACAACCCCATGTCAAAAAATCAGAACTATCCCTTTAATCCCCCCACACACTGAACACACAGGCCCATTCTTCACAGTGTCTGGGACACTCGAGACACTCACCACTGTCTCCATGTCTCTCTGCTGGACTGATTTTACCTCACTGCTCTGTATGCGTTGACTATACTTATTTCCAGTTATATTTTATACTACAATTACTATGTTGTACTATACTATACTGTCTCATATTTGATTTTCTATTTGTTTGTTTGTTTGTTTACACATGTAGTAAATTTAAAAAGACAGTATATTGTAATTATAAAGGAATGTGAGGGAGATTTGCCTTAAAACCCTCCAGGAGTTTGCAAAGTGTCATTCTTTAGACAACAACAGGTAATAATTACAGTGTTGACTTCATAGTTTCTGTATATCAATAAAATTAAACTAAAAACTGAGATGTAACTTCAGATGGTACTTAATAACATTCATTTCAAACACACCAGTACACAATCAGTCCTAAGACACACATCGGGAACACTGATGACTCACTATCCCTATGTTATATTGCTGTACTCTACTGGATATTATGTTCTATAATGTTCCACCTTTCACCTTATGTTCCATCTCATATCTGATCATTTCTAATATCATACTAAACGCTGAAAAAAGTGAACTGTTGGACCGACTTTTAAAAAACTACCTTAATTTGTAACACGCATTTAAAAAAAATAACAAGTTAGATTAACACAGTTACTTTGATTTAGATGCAATTAATAATCTGATTGCTTTCAAATGAACAGTTTGCATTATTGCAGCTTTAAATTTAGTTCAGGTCAACTTAAAACTTAAATTCTGCTCCTTAACAAGTGTGGTTTCAAGAAAAGTCACATTTCTCATAGTAATCTTTGTGTGTAATTATAATTAATTTAATTTAAGTGTTAATGTTAACCTGACTTAAAGCCTGACTTAATGACAGTGGCTTGGTTCAGTGAGTAAACATCACAAGGTGGATCATTTTACATGTGACACATTACATTATTTGATCACAAAAGAGCATTTTGTTTTACCTTCCTTTTGATTCACCAAAAGAAAATTGTGGGTTAACGCAGGGGTAAAATAAATAAATAAAATAAAATAAAATAAAAATGTTAAAATGCTGAAAAGTTTTATAATCCACAAAACTACCCTGCCATCATTAAAGCAGAAAACAGACATTATTTCTGCTACACTTGCATCCACTTATGTCAATATTATCACAGGTTTCTGCATCACATTCTGTATTAGTAATATTTATATTAGAGACTAAGTATCATTACTTAATCATAGCATATATTAGTTCGGAGTTCACTGTTGACACAGACTGTTGATTCAGCAGTGTTTAATCGCACCAGTATCACGCCACCTGTAATTCATGTCTCCAGATGCTCCCTCTTATTATTTATTTCTTATTATTATTACTTTCTCTGTTTATTTGTTCTTATTACTGTCCTCATGCTGCTGCAACAATATCAACAAAAGTTTGCCTCGTCTTATTTTATCTTGTCTAATCTCAATTTTGTGATTAAATGTGCAGTAACATGAGAATCAGAGTGAGGTTTAACAAGGAATTTGCTGTGGTACATCGGTGTAGGGCTCCACAATTAATCGAAATTTTACCTAAATCGCAATATGGCAAATCACAGGAAGCACAATATTTGTTAAAGGCAAAAATATGATTTTAAATTAAATATCCTCGTGCTGCAGAGACGTCCTGACCTGCACATCATGTCTCACAGACACAGAAACATCTTTGTTTGGTGCAAAAATCACAACATAATCCTCCTATCATGTTTTTCAATTAAAACGAAAATAATGCTGTAAAAATGGTCATTCCCTCTAATACTGCAAATCATATCGCAATTGCAACATTGTTCAGCCCTACTATATTTCATAAAAATAAACAGCACCAGAAATAAAAAAAATAAATAAATAAAAATATAAGTAAAAATTAAGTTTCAAAAAGATGAGATTTATTTGCTGTTTTCATGTCTTTTATTAAATTTTTGCTACAAAATTTTAATTATTTACATCTCAAGTGGTTCTCGAGGGTTCACATTTTCATCTCTGCCAGTTTCACCTGAATTAAAAGCAAACATCCAGACCGTCGTCACACGGCGTGACGGCGTGACGGGACAGGACCGCGTCAACGCGGCTCCACTCAGCACAGCCTGCATTATTCACAGCCTGTACAAACGCACGCTGACGAACACTTATTCTGTTACCAAGGGTCCTCTGTAAGGCGACACTCGGGGACAACCGCACAACTGATCACTTTTCCTGTCTCCATAGCAACCAGGTCAACTCACAGGTGTGATGTAATCCACCCACGCTACAGGACCTGGGTCACAGCCTCTGTGGTGTTCAGGTTCAAGCATACGAGTGTAAAATATAAAACTGTGGAATAATTTAATTAAAAAACATTAAAAAACAAAATAATGGCCATGAACTCTGCCTCCATCAGCACTTTGGCTTCCGTATTTAGATTTTGTGGATTTTTCTCACATGATTGATTAAACTACAACATCAGTGGTCAGTCCACAGCAGACTGAGACACCGTCTGCACTCACGTCCTGTAAAGTCACCTGGTTACAGTAAGGTGATACTGTGACTCAGCATGTTTGATCATGACATCCTGCTCCTTATGACTCAAAAGACAAACTGTCCTCTTGTCTCTGATCTCATGACTGGATGCAGTTCTTCTTTTGATGCCGCCGCCGGCTTTTGGATCCTGTTGAAGAAACACAAAGGACAAATTAATTAAAACAACATAATTAGTAAAGTAAAGCATCAGTACTTCTTACACCTGCAATGACTGATTGTTTTTTTTTGGGGTTTTTTTGGCAATTCAGGGGCAGTGGAAACAAGCAGATGTGGCAAATGTCCACACACTCTTTACTCAGGTTGAAGTATAGATATTTTTAAAAAAAGGTAAAAGTTTGAACTTTTTTACTGAGGCAAAGTTAACGGTCGAGTCTCCATCGTTTCATCTTGTTTTGTCACTTTTTGTCTTGCTCTGTTGGTTACATCTTTTTCGTCTTCTTCCGGTCTTTTTCATCTTTTACATAATTTTCCCTTTTGTTACGCCACTTTCATCTCTTTGACGTCTTTTATATCGTTTTTTGTCTTGCTCTGTTGTCTTTCATCTTGTTGCATCACTTATTTTGTTTCTTTTTCTTACATCTTTTTGTTTTTTGCCTTGTTGCATTTCTTTCGTCTTGTTACATCATTGTTTTCTTATGTCTTTTACGTAATTTTTCATCTTGTTCTGATATTTGTGTCCTGTTATGTCTTTTTTCTTTTGTTTCGTCTTCTTACATCTTTTGTTGTTTATCGTTTTGTTGCATCTTTTCTGTCTTGTTACGTCTTTTACATCATTTTTCATCTTGTTCTGATATTTTTGGTCTCATTACATCTTTTTTACGTTGTTTACTTTTTTTTGCCATTTTTTGTTTTCTTTCATCTTTTTCTTCCGGTGTTTTACGTAGTCTTTTGTCTTGTTACATGTTTTTTTCTTGTTCCATTGTTTTTTTCCTCCGTTTGTGCCTTTTTCATTTTGTTACATCATTTTCTCTTTGTTAGGCATATTCTGTGTGATATACACTGATGGATACGTAACTGGATCATCTTTTTTTTTTTTTTTTTTTTTAAGTTATTTTTTTGGCCATTTTTGCCTTTATTCGATAGTACAGCTGAAGTGGAGACAGGAAAGGGGGCAGAGAGAGAGGGGATGACACGCAGCAAAGGGTCGAAGGCGGGAGTCGAATCAGCGGCCGCTGCAGAGGACTAACAGCCTCCATACATGGGTCGGACGCTCACCCACTGAGCTAAACGTCCGCCCCAACTGGATCATCTTTTCTATGTGTCAGTGTTCCATCTATTTATTTTCAGTCTTGATGTTGGGAAGGCGGCGCGCAATGATACAAATTAAATCAAATAATTCCCCTCACACACATTAAAACTAAGTTGAGCAGAAAGTACAGATGTTTGTGTTAAAATGTAGGAGAAGTAAAAGTAAAAAGTTGTCAGAAAAATAAATACTCAAGTGAATTATGAACTATTTGTACTTAGTTACTTCCCATCTTAACATTGTAATGACTAATAATGCCACGAAACTCAGTGGAAACATGTTATTCACTGCATTTGAGATAAACGCATGGATCTAGTAATTAATTAATCAATTTATGAATACAACTATGGATCCTACTGTCAGGAACAAAGCCTCTGATTGGTCGACAGACTCAAACAAAAGCATCAGGGATTGCCAGTGGATGCTAACAACATGCTAACAACAACACCTGTTTCCAAGGTGGAAAAACTGATTTAATTATAAGTTAAATATTTTTGGATTTTGGGCTGTTAGTTGAAAAAAAAAACAAAAAAACACAAAGACATTTTAAGATGGAAAATAATAATACAGACGACATGTGAGCTCGTACCGTCTTCATCTCCTGTGTTGATGGTCTGCAGAGACATACTTCTCTGGATGACCTTTGAGGGCTTCTTGGTTTTGGTTTTCAGTGGACTTGGTTTGTCAATGATCTCGAACGTGTCCTCCAGCTCATTTCCCACAACACCATTGGCCTCTGGTACTTTACAAGGAGGGGCGGGGCTCTGAGGAGTGACCACGCCTTCCTCTATAGTCTCTGTGCCCTGATTGGCTCCTCTACCTTTCAGGAAATGCCTGAAAGAGCTGCGTTTCTTCACTCCGGTGGCTGCGTGGTTCTTCTTCACGCCTCCCTTTCCGTCCTCATCCTCCTCCTCCGCTGTTGAGCCGGGACTCTGCGGGGGGACTCGGTCCAGCTTGTCCCTGCTGTTCCTGCTGGCATGAGGGATGTTGTTCAGCAGGCCGTTCCTCAGCCCGCCGACCAGCGAGTCGCTCGGGGTCGACAGGTCCTGTAGGGAACCTGTGAGGCCCCTGCTGTTCCCAAAAACTAAAGAGTACTTAGGGTTGTGGTATTTATGTGCAGGCACCTTCAGGTCGATCTGTCTGGAGTCGTTGACAGACACCTGAAAGCGAGACGTGGAGACGGGCAGAGGTCGGATGTGCTCCACCTTCGGCTTGGGGACGGGCGTGGGTAAAGGTGGCTTGGTGATGCTGAACTCCCTGTAGAGGTCCACCTGCTCAGACACGGCGTACAGCTCCCTGAAGTCGTTGTCGAAGGAGTCCACGATTTGTCCCGACATCACGGTGATCGTGTTCCTGTCCATCCGAGAGGAACTCCAGGTGAAGCTGAAGGAGGAGACACAGATTTAAACCAAAACTGTGGTGTGAAGCAGCCTGTCCAAAGGTAACAAAATCCACCTACCAGCACCTTTAAAGCTTGTGCTGTAGTTGGTGTTGCAAATGTTACACAGTGGTTACCATTGATTGCTTTTTTAAAAAAAAAAAAAGAAAGAAATAAAACCCAGAAAAAGAGGAATCTTCTGGGGTTACTTCAGGCACGAGCGTGCATGACCTCCGCCTTGTCCCGAGCTCATCTCAAATCCTACTGGACTGATCAGCCTAATTTTTGGGGGCGCATTCATGCCTGTACGCTGAAGCACCTCTGTGATTCACAATTTTTGAAAACCCATTTTTGATCAGCTTATCATCTAACAGTCAGTCAGTAAGCACACTTTGTGTCTTTACATACTGGAGTACAGATTCACAGAACCAACTTCTTCATTTGCACTTTCGGTGAAATCCAGTGAGTAAAATAAACCAGCTGTTTTCAAAGCTTTGAAAACTTGATCTTAAAAATCAAACAGACACAAATTTCTTCACGTAAACGTACAGTCATAGCAAGGTATCACTCATGACTCAGAACATGACTGTGCTCATTTCACTTGGCACAAATCACTTGTTCCAGTTTTGATTTCAGTGTGTCACTAATGTGTTCATGAAGTGCGCTGAAAACTAAAAACTGAAGTGGATTACCAGAGAGCTGGCTGATTTAACAAACATGACACGTGGAAAGACGTGTCATGTTTGTTCAGACACAGGTCGCTGCATGCAGGAGCTTAACTCATTGTTTCCAAAACATTGAAATCAGATTATTTTTGTCAGGAGTCTGAGACAGACTTTCAAGTTATGTCACAAGAATTTCTTTAAAACTTCTTAAATTTTCTTTCAGTGCAGGACGAGTATTTTCACAGCGTCGTATTGGGAATTTTACTTAAGTAAAGGATCTGAATACTTCCTCCACCGCTGCCTGTATCACACCTCAGTATCACCGCCTGTTTATGCAGCAATTAAATGTTCAGGCCAGAATCAGCGGAGAAACGTAACTAAACAGTGAGTCACTGGGCCTCATGCATGAAGACAGAACCTCGAATTTTTGTTCGTCTCAACTATTTGGTCATATTTTCTGATTTCTGGGATTAATCATGTTTTCTGATCATTAAGTCTTCACAAATTTGCTTCTTTTATTTATTTTTTATCATCTTATGTTCAGTAGTTTAGGGGTTTTAGATGAGAGAGTTGGATAGACCAAAAAGTAACATCCACGGAGCCCATTAACTGACGTAATGTAATAAAAACCAGGGCCCAACGATTGTGAAAAAACATCTAAATGCAATTATTTTGACTGATATTGCAATTACGATCTGATTAGAGGCAATGATCATTTTACATCATTATTCTTATTTTGATTTAAAAACATGTTGAATTGACTCCGGTGTGATTTTGTTTGCAGGAATCTGTACCAAATGAAGATGTTGTAACAAATATTGCACCTCCTGTGATTTGAAAATTGCAGAGAGCCGTGTTGCAATTTCACTAAAAATTCAATTAATTGTGCAGCCCTAATAAAAACTTACGAGAGAAGTTATAACAAAATGCATTATTTAATAAATAATACTTGTTGTGAAATATTTAAAATAAAAGTGGGAAATAAAAATAAAACATTTTCTTTGGCTAAGAAAAAAAAATAGCAAAAAGCTTTTCACTTCTTTTGCTTTTACCCAAAAAGAATTAAAACTGGGTTTTATTTCACTCTAAGTCTTATTTTCAGCTCCTTCACTGCTGGTACAGCTTCTACTGCATCACAATTTCAGTTTCACTTCTGCCTAAGTTCTTCTTCTTATGGCCTTTTTTTGGTGTCAAAGCGCACAACGCCTGCCCTTGTAGTGTTTAAGAGGTGTTACCTGTGCTAATAACAATCACGCCCCCTCCAGTTTAAAATGAAGTGAGGTTTATCAGTCAGCATGCCTGGCTAAGAGCAGATTTTGGTGGTTAAGAAGGAGAAAATTTAAGAGAAATTTCAGTGAATGTTGCTGCTCTGTTATGCACCAAATCACGTCATCCTCTGTTTCACACTTCTCACATGTTTTTGCTGTAATATTTCCCGTGATACCTCCAAAGGTTAACAAATGTAGGTGGTGTAATTGTTGCAGTGAACCTGCTTAATCGTTTTAAATAAGCACTCAGGTGACGCGCAGAAAGCTTTTTGCTTTTAAAGGCAGTAGTAACGCAGGTTTTACACATCCGCCTCAATCAGTCATCATAATGGACAACAAGTTGGACTACAACACTTGATTTATGTGCACAACCAACACGAGATAAGGAGAGTCTGCAGCAAAAAGCATTCCAGCCATTCCATGAATTTAATTAGCTTCAGAGAGTCTTTAAGGAGCTTTTTGTCTGCTGGTCTCTAACTGATTTTCTTTTGTGCTACTTTTAGATAAAAGTTATTTTTACATTTAAAGCCTGACAGCCTCTTAACGTTTGGATCTGAGAGTGGAAAACAGGCCGCCTCAGAAACATCAGGTTCACATGAACAATGGAACAGATAATACCATGATTTGTCAGTTCAAAAGACAATAATAATTAATGTTTTGGTTTTTTTGGTTTTTTGGCACTTTCCTCGTCGGGCAAGTGTGTCAGAAATCTACCTGTCCAAAGTTAATTTTAACTTGATCCTGTAAGTAACAACAAAGACTTAAGTTAACTGTCTAATCTGTTTAATCTTGGGATGTAAAATCTATAACATGACAGAAAATAGTGAAAAATGTCCATTCCAGTTTCTCAAAGTCCACGGTGATGTCTTTAAACCAAAGATATTCAGTTTAATAGGATAATAAACTAAGAAAAGTGGGAAATCTACCTATTTAAGAGGCGGGAAAACAGCTATTTTTGCCATATTTGCAGGAAAAATTTCTTAACGATTAATTGATTATTAAAATGGGGCGGCACGATGGCGCAGTGGTTAGCGCTGCCACCGCACAGCAAGAAGGTCCTGGGTTCGAATCCCGAGCCAGCAGGGCCTTTCTGTGTGGAGTTTGCATGTTCTCCTCGTGTCCGCGTGGGTTCTCTCCCACAGTCCAAAGACATGCAGCAGGTTAATTGGTGACTCTAAATTGCCCGTAGGTGTGAATGTGAGAGTGAGTGGTTGTTTGTCTCTATGTGTCGGCCCTGCGATGAACTGGCGGCTTGTCCAGGGTGTACCCCGCCTCTCGCCCAATGTCAGCTGGGATAGGCTCCAGCCACCCGCGACCCTCACGGATAAGCGGTTACAGAAAATGAATGAATGAATGATTATTAAAATAGTTTAGCAGGTCCTTAAGTTTTTGTTGAGACAATTTACTTTTCTTCTTTAGATAAACTTCAAGCTTAAAGTTTCTAAAACTCAAAGATTCAAGTTTATCTAAAGAATAAAAGTAAATTTTATATTTGTTTGTTTGTTTGTTTTTTGAGCAGTTGGATCCTTTCATTGTAAAGGTTACTGACCCCTGCACCAGACTGACACATTTTGTCTTCTAATCTTTTTTCTGTCTCTCCTCACAGAAAAGTTACCAGAAATAATTTACAATAAGAAACACTACGCGCAGGATTTATTTAGTCTTGGTGTTAGATCCTCACTGCACAGTCCTGTCTCAGGTGTGAAGGGCTGAATGTGTGAGTTTAAGGCATCACATGCTCACCTGTAAGACCCAAACATGACTTTCTCTCCGTCTACCAGCATGTATTTGGAGCACAGGGACCCGGGCAGCTTTCCAAACGACAGGGCCAGCCCCGCACCTTTCACCATCCGCACACGGAGATTCTGCAAAGAAAAACACCCGCTTAATCACACATTTCAGCGGGCTTAGCATCACACCAGTAAGCCTGAGTAAACTCACTCAGCCACAGCTATCAAACAGCCTCTGATATATCATGCATGACTGACTTCAGGAGATGCCAAGTCAAACTGCGCCGTCACACCTTCCAACAACTCTCTCAAGAAATAAAGGCTAAAACTCAAAACCCTTGAGCCACGTATGTTTACTTAAAGGGAAGAGAAAGACAAAACAGAGAAAGAAAAGGAGACGTAAATACTGAGTGGACACACAGGGAGGAGGCTCTCCTCTGCCGTCAACGCCGGTGCGAGGTGAAGCATCGAGTTACAGTCTTTGGATCTGTTCTCAGGATCTATGAATGTTCATTTGTAAGAAGTAAGAGTAACAGAGCCCCGTGCTCTGAAAAGGCCTTTCACAGTCTTATCAACTGACACCGCAGTGGGCAGGTACTCCGGTGCTCCAGTTAAACCAGACTGCAGCGACAAAACTCTGCATGCAGCAGATAAGGCTGCTGGGTATTGTGTCGCCATGGAGATAGGATGACAGTCTGGCTCAGGGAACTGCTGTCCGCTCGTAATCTAGATCAACATTTAGTGTCATTCCTCAGGTTCTCCAACATAGAACAGTATTAAATACGGAAGCTCATTTCTGTCAAAGTGATTGAAAATAAGCTCCTGAAAAAAACAATGACTCAGTATCTCAAAATAATGACTTACTTATCTCAGAATAATGCTCTAATATCTCAAAATTAAGAGTCACTATCTCAAACTAACTCATGATTTTGATATACTAAGCCATGTAAGCCAATATCTCAGCATTTCAAGCTCCAGTTATTCCTCAAGAAATTTGGATTTTTGTATTATTAGTTTTCATAAAAAACTTAAATGTATGGATTTCCAGTAGGAATTTAAAGGATTCCTCCCTATTACATACTTTTGTGGATACAGTATTTACTGTAGACTAGTGGTTCCCTTTTTTGTCAGATGTACCTCTGCAGTTCTGTCAAATGAATTCAAGTATTCAGTCTGATATTTATTTGTCATCACTAGGGGCGTAGAATTGGGTAGGGACACTAGAGACACGTCCCTACCAATATCCAGCCACTAATGTGTAGTCACTATCAATACAACCGCTGTCCGTAGTGTTTAGTCAGTGATTATGGCACACAAAGGGTTAACAGTCGGTCTCTGCTAGAAGTCCCGCCTCTAACCTAAATATCGCTCTCTGATTGGCTCTGCTGATTTCTCGCTAACGTACATGTGATTGGCGTCCCCGCTGTCACTCCATCTGCTTGTAAAAGCTACTTGAAACCTGTTAGTTGGACAGGACAGGCGACAGTGCATGTATCTGCAACCGCGAGTGTAAGTGGGGAGGGCAACCGAAAAATTTATTTCCAGAAATCAACATGAATATTATGATTATAATATCAGTCTAAACTTAAATTAATGTGTTCTGAACAGTAATTGCCCTTACGTGGGATTTTAATGTGATAAACTGACTGTTTTCGTGGCTTTTAAACGCACATTTTGACCAAATTCTCTCAATATTAAGAGTGACATAACAATGGCTCTTACTGAGTGGGTTTACGTGGTCGTTTATGGCAGTTAGTGGCAGTTCGAACTCTCAGAATTCTAAAGGAAGGCAGGTCAATATTTTCACTGCACACTCGATATATCTCGCCTTAAAACTTAAAAGTCCCAGCTGATTATTGAATGGTTCAAACGGATTTTGATAATAGGCATTTCAGGCTCTAATCAAGTAAACGTTTTCAATGATTCCGCTAGGTTTAGGTTGTAAATAATAATGCTGAATCCTTTTGACATAATTTACATAGCAACTGTACACTCGGATTCACCTAGTTTCACTCACAGTGGCCAAGAGAAATCGATGACGATTCAGGAAATATATGACTTCTAAAGATTTAAATCGATCCTATAGTGGGACTTTTGCCATTTATTGAAGGTGTGATGGAAATTTTCGGTGCCGTCGACCATAATCGAACGCTTTCATTTTTATTGTTCGAATGACCGAGCAGGAGTGCTGCCTTGGAGCACTTTTGTGTCCCCACCAATGTCAAAATCAAACCCTACTCCCTTGCGCATCACAATTGCGACACAGTCAATTAAACATATTTTGTACACTCAGAACGAGTCTCTCCTGATTGAACTGTCCAAGTGTTTACCAGTTACTTCTATGGCAAGTTGTATACCAAGGAATTTCAATTTAGATGCTAACTATTCCAGGTGTATACCCATTAATTTGAGCTACCTTCAATATTCAATCAATTTTAACCATTTTCCTTTATAGTAAGCTAACTATGTGTTTATCCATTACTTTTAGCTCTCTATTTCAAGTGTATAACTGTTACTTGTAGCCACTTCAACTGTATATCTATTGTATTTAATCATCTACTCGACAGTTAGCTAACTATCTCAACCATTTACCCATTACCTTGAGCTGCCTTTAACTGTTTATCCATCACTTTTAGCCATCTTTTTAAACTTTTTATTCATTAGTTAGCTAACTATTTCATCCATCCACCCCTTACATTTAGCGAGCTACAGTGTTTCAGCTGTTACTTTTAGCTTACTGCTCCAATACCAGCTGTCTGTCTTCACCATTTACCCATTACTTTCAGCTAACTGCTTCACACACCCTCAGCGCGTGGTGTTCAGGTGTAACAGCTGACTCACTATAGACACTAGATAGTAGCATGAGAGCTGCACAATTTGCAAGTTTGATGGTTTGATTATGAAAATGCAAATAGACTTTACAAACGTTAAAGAATGCTTTTGAGACACCATTCTTGGAAATGTCTTGAGCTTTTCAAATGTTGTTTTTCAGTGCTTTGAGAACCACAAATGATATCCCCCCCCCCCCCCCCCCCCCCACTGTGCTGCGGTGAAGGCAGCTATATCAGATGCAGAGATCAGAAAACCTTAGCAGAGAAACTTTAAACTAACCTCAGCCTGTAATCTGAACACGTTGGCCCTTTAAAACAGCAGAATACAGCAGTCACTATATTTGAGGAATAAAACTATTTGATTATGCAATTCATTATCATGTTTAAACAGGCAAAGTGTTTTATAACCTCCAAACCAAACACCTCTGACGTCATATTGCTTTTTACCTGGAATTCCCTAAAGAGAGCGACGCGTTATAATTCATGATAATTACTGTCATGGAGCAGTGACCCACATAGGTGCTTTCGTTCAAACTTTCCATGCTCATTTTCCCTTTGTGTATTGTATTAGTGAGCCTCCTCCCTCCGCAGCACTCTGTCGTGCTCTCCAGTGTTTGCTCTCTCTCCTCACCCGCAGATGCACCGCGTTAATCTGCAGCCGAGTGCACATATCCAGGAAGTGGGGCACTCCCCTGGCCTCCAGCACGGCGTAGACAGCCACCCCGCGCCGTGACGAGGCATCCAGCAGGTCCTGGAGGATCTGCAGGTCTGTCAGGAGGTCCATGACTATGGCCACCACCTGGGGAACACAAGGAGGGGGCAGTTTAAATGCAGCCAAGCAGAGGAGCAGCGGTGGTGGTGGAGTGTAACTAAGTTCAGTTGGTGAAATACACATTTGTTTAATATGATGCATTATTGAACCAGTGGTTCACAGTCCTGTCAGATAAATTAAAGCACCACTTCATCGACACTGCCATTATGTCCTTTTATTCAATACTTTTAGCCATCATAAAACCAGCTGCTTTTATTCTTATTATTATTTCTCCATTAGTTTTAGCAAGATTTTTAAAAACTATTTAACAGTATTAACAACCCCCCTTTAAATTTTAGTCCAGTATTTTATTATTTACCTTTACTTTAACTTTAATTGTTTTAACTGTTTACCTCACACTTTTAGCTAACTGTTCATCCATCACTTTTAGCTTAGCATTTTGACAGATTATTCATTACTTTTAGCTCACTATTTCAACAGTTTTGCATTAGTTTTGGCTAACTATTTCAATAGTTCATCCTTTATATTTAGCTATTTCACCAGTTTATCCATAACTTTTAGCTAACTATCACAACTTCAATATTTTAGCTAACTATTTTCACTATTAACAGTTGATCCGTTACTTTTAGCTATTATCTCAAGTTTATTTGTTACTTTTATCTATTTCAGCTGTTTAAATTCATTACTTTTAGCCAACAATTTCAACTGTTCATCTATAACTTTTAACCAACTTTCTCAACTTCTCCACTTGCTTGTTGCTAGTTTTCATCGGGACACTTTTCTATTAAAATCAAATGTTCTATTTTTTCCAAAATTAGCTACTTCTCCATAATCTGCTAACAAGAAACTGCAGAGATATAATAGGCTAATCATGGTTAGGATTGGATTAAACAATATAAGCTGTTTAAAATAGTCTAAATTAGTGTCTCAGTCGAGTAACAATGCAACAGAAAAAGGACATTTTTCCAATAATACCTACTTCAACAACATTTTAATTGTGGGACTTTTGCTTCTAATTCTAATCTGAATATTTCCTCCACTGCTGCAGCACCGAACAGCAGAACAAAACTCTCTCTCATGTTAAATTCTCAGTATTTGAACACTCTCTCTCCTTAACAGCAGCTGTATTCAGTCACATTCTTGGTTTTCCTGAAAAACATCTCTGACCAGAAGGTTTGTTAAAGATTTCTGCTGAACGTTACTCGTGTCACATCTGGTTAATTCTGGGTGTTTGAGTTCAAACGTGCGTCTCGCTGCCTTCGAGAGCCGCTAATCTATAACCTGCTTCCTGCAGTATAACATTAAGACTTATAAAAGGTTTTTACCACTCCCTGCATCACAGTGAGCACAAAGGCACTAAGACTCTAAACTTGTCATTAGGATCGTGATACAAAATATAAGCACATCATTTACTGAGCGAGTAACAGTTGAAACATCAGTGGAACTTGTTTTTCCAGGTGATAAAAAGGTTATGAAGTCAGTTTGGACACAATCCAACAACGGCTCCGATTAACGTGCACTGCTAATTATTTCGACAAAACTGTCTGTCTGCAGTGTGCAACAACACAGCGGATGCAGGCCTCATTATGGTCCTATTTTCAGAGCATCTTTCATTGCAAATATTTCATTAAGCAAACATGATGATATTTGCAGTGGAGCAGTTTACAGCCGCAGTGTTTTTATATCCTTGAGTGATATATAGATCATGTCGGGCTTTTTCCATTTCCTTATTGTGGCTCTTGTGTACAAGTTTGGGCCTGATCCAAAAGCCTCCAAACAAGTTTTCCTGGCAGACAACTTCATGTGACAACAGCTCAGTAGACTTTAAGCTGACATTAATTATTAAAGGTAAACCATGTGTGAGTGTAAATGAAGTATGTGTCAACAAAAATGTCTTTTAGATCACTGACTGAGAAAATAACTGTCCAAAGATGGAGACAGTTACACTTCTTTTAGTGTAAATCCACCTGATTTAAGACTTGTCAGGAATAAAAGTGTCTTAGCCTGGGGGTCAGGATGCCCAAAGGGGTGGCGAGATGATTTCTGGGGGTTACCTGATGGTTGTGGAGAATAAAATAAAAAAACACACTGTGGGAGCAGCAAGGAATAAGAGCCAAGACGCAGCTTCCAGCGACATCAGCCCCTAAAACACACTCACTGTAGCAGGCCGATATTGACACAAAAATAAAGGACAAAAGACAAAGAAATTTGTTGTGTTTTGATAATATTCTGTTTTTAAATTAATTTAAGTCATTCTTAAAAAATATTTAACACTCCTCCATCTAGGGAGCTCACACACACAGTTTGATAATCTACGCCTTGAAAACACTAACAGTCGTTTAAATGTTAACCATTAATAAAGACAAAAATGCAATTTTTTTTTCTCATTTTCATTTTTCTCCTTTTAAGTTTAAGTTTCTTTATTCAGCAAATGGCTCCAGCAAACAAAATCATGTCAAATAAGTTGGAATTACTTCCATTTCTAGACTAATTATAGATAATATATTTTTAATCAGTTAAATTCTTAAAAGCAATTAATCAATTAATGATTAATTAACAACATCCCTACAAGTGCTAAAAATATGTATGTTGCTGTCTCAGAGGTTGTTGCTGTTGTTGTTTCCCCGGGGGCTTTGAAAACATATCCCGACTGTAACCAAGCAACTGTGGCAGGCTTATACCCGCAGTGTGCATCCGGTGAGTCAGGCTACGGTCACACGAGAACGTGGTGAGCAGTCCTGCTGCCCAAGAGGCACCACGAGGCCCATCTGTGGTCTGGACGATGTGACCAACCCCCCACTTTCTGCCAGCAGTGGTTCAGCTGACCTCTTCCTGCAGGAGCCGGCAGTCAGGTAAAGTCATTTAAGTAATGTGGTGGCAACTGTGAAAGACTCCACCAAGTATCCATATACATGGATGCCACATAGGCCTTTAGATCATACATCAACGTTGTTTATTTCTCAACCAATTCACTGAGTTATATTTAAGGGTTCAGGATCTACATGCAGTAAGTAAGTCTTACTTTGTGTACATCATAAAGTGTGTAGTTCTTTCACATAAATAAGTAGAAGTGTAAAAAAAAAAGTCCTGGGCTGAGAAAAAATTGAGAAACTCTGTCCTACAAGGATTTCAGAGAGATAAAGACTCAATCAAAAACAAGGTCATATCACCCAACTGACAAAATGTTTCACTGCGTTTTCAAATACCAGACTGCATGTGGACTGAAATGACTTTTTAATACATACATTTACCAACACTGCTCTTAATCTTGACTGTAGTTCAACCAGAAACAACATAAATCTCCACCTGTCACCTGTAAAGATCCACCTGGCCCAAAAGAAACCCTCTGTTCACACTCCACAGCTCATTTTAACATCAATCACACAGCTTGGCTTGTGTCTCCTGACTTTAGGTAAATGAGTGCATGTCTTTCTATACGTATGACAGTGAACTTCAGGGTACTGAAATGTAGAAAGTATTTGGCAGGCTCATGAGTAGAGGATTTACTTCACCTCAAGCAGAGCAATCTCAGCATGTCATCAACTAATTAAGCTGTCAGGAGTCCGAGACGACTACAGTGAGCAGACAAAAAGAGGATTAACGTGTGTGTCAAAGTACAACACCAAATCCAAAAAAGTTGGGAACTTTTGTAAAAATAGAAATGAAAACAGAATGCAATGATTTGCAAAAACTTTTCCACCAATATTAATTTGAATACAGTACAAAAACAAGATATTTAATGTTCAAACTGATAAACCTTATTGTTTTTTTTGTAAATACACATTCATTCTGAACTTGATGTCTGCAAGTTCCAACAAAGTTGGTGACAGGAGCCTATTAACCACTGATACATCACCTTTACCTTTTTCCAAAGTGTTCCTGAGCCCATGTAGTATCCTTTATACAAGGACAATTATGGATTGTAGATGGTGAAATCACTAAATTCCAACTGTTTTGTGTCGAGAAATGTTCTTATGCTGTATTTGTCACAGTGTGTCAAAATAAAACAAGACGGTGGACACACAAATGCAGACACAGAAGCAGAAAACGGTTCAAATCTATTTAATAAAGAAATCGAATGATCAAATGCTTAAGTAAAGGCAGTCAGTCATGACCAGAGTCCAAAAAACAAAAAGAATCCACAAAGGGCAAAATGCAAAAACATAGCCCAAGAAAATGAAAACCAACTCCAACACATGGAAGCATGATCAGGAGTATAGAGGATGACACACAAGAGAGACGACAAACTGACACAGAAGCAGAGAAACACAAGGACTAGATAGACAAAGAACTAATCAGACACAGGTGAAATTCATCAAAGGGCGGGAAAAGGACGAGACAGGAAGTAAAGACAAGACACATGAGGGAGGACCAGGACTGCAAAATAAAACAGGCACTAACCATCAAAAAAAACAAAACAAACCATGACAGCATTCGAGCGGATCTCCTGAACTCACTAATTACGACACAGATGTCTGAATACAATGTCAAGAACTCCAAACTTACGGAAAACTTCCAGTTCACGATTCCGTTGAGCACAACATTAGGGGGCCGTTCAAGTGGGCTCATCCCGTAATCACGGTAAACACAACTCCATGTGAACTTAAACTTAAACTGTTGCACTACAGTTTTTCACAAAGTGCTGAACCTCGTGCCATCCTTGCTTGAGAATGACTGAGTCTTTCGAGTACGCACCTTTAATACCTAAACATGCATACAACACTGCCACCTGTTACTAATTAACCTGTTCACCTGTGGAAACAGGTGTTTTTGTTCACCCTTTCCCAACTTTTCTGAGACCGTGCTACAGGCATACTTGCCAACGTTGAGACATCAAAAATAGGGAGGATTTCAACACCAAAAATTAGAATTTCAGAGACTTTGTTTCCTGCATTCAGGTGACTTTTAAAGAATGAAAATAACAAAATAATAAGTCCACTTAAGCAGAATTCATTTTACTTATAATTAAGGAAAGGATACAGAATAATTCATCCCTCTAATGTGAACCCCTAAAAGAAAATTGACATGGCAGATTTGTCAAAATGCACGCCCCTTTACTTTAAAACTTTCTCTAAGAAACAGGATTTTTGCCTTAGAAAGTCTTGTTTGGTGGAGCTGTATTGTTGTCTGGGTGGAAACAGCAGCTCTTTTAGTGTCACACGGGGCTCAAAAGCAGTTGTGGTTTGACTCACTGGATGCACACTGCAGGTATAAGTCCTGCCACTGGTCGCTTGTTTCAAGCGGCATTGTGGCATCTGCTGTCTACGTTCTCAGAGTCCACAGGAAACAAGAACAACCTCCGAGCTGCAACCTACATGCTGAAAACGGCAAATTAGTGCCTGGGATGCCAGTGGCTTGAATGCAAACAGGCTAACAGCTGTTAGCTTTTCTTTTGTGGTGATGCAGTCATTTTAATGCCAGAGGTCGCTTCTCACGTGCAATTGTTCCACAAAAACAAGTTCATCCTCAACACTATTTTGCAGCAACGCTGTCGCTGCATCCTGAGCTTAACGCCACATAAGACGTTTGTGATTGGTTGAAAGAAATGCAAACAAAGCAGGGCGTTTTTTCCCCATAGCAGAATGTGCGATGTGGAGTCAGACCTTTCTCTGTATAGAGTTCTGAGCTCTGTGTGCATTTACAAAAACCAATAAAGTTTATCAGTCTGAACTGAATATCTTGTCTTGTATTAATTGAATACTAGTTCAAAGGTATTTGCAAATAACTGTATTATGTTTTTGTTCACGTTTTACATAATGTCCAGCTATTTTGGAATTAGGGTTGTATGCTTAATTATTCACCCGTAACTGCCCTGCAGCATGACTGCTTAGTTTACTGTTCTCCACACCTCTACAAGACAAACTGTGTTCTTTGTGCCAGTTATCTCCTCACCCTGCAACTAAAGCCTCTGGTGCTACACATCAGGCCAGTCACAGGTGAACATTATGCTCTCTACCTTAAGTTTGCATACCTAGGAGGTCAACCAATCAGAGGGAGCCATGGGAATCTCTGAGTAGGTGAGAGAAACATAAAGAAGAGGCTTGTTAAGTACCAACCCTAACCTGGGCTGCAGGATCCCGGATCGAGACTGAACAAGTCTTTATCTTTCGGTTGCGTGTCCTGATCTGAGCTGACATTTAGAGCAGCTCAGCCTCCTCCGGCTGCACGTCCATATGACTCAGCCTGTTCAAACCTGCATGTTGGACTCTCCCATTGATGCTGGTTTATTATCAATGCCGGAGGGCTTTTTAATCTTACTGGAAATTTCTGCATACGTGTGCAAAATATGATTCTGGATACATTAAAAGAATTAGTTGTATAGTAATGCACATACTTTAGGTTACGGAGGGACAGATAAGACTGCCTGAGGGTTTTTCTGTTCTTTCTTTCTTCATCTGTATCTGATTGCAATGTGATCTGTAGAACAGTAACACACTGAAAAAAGGAACAATTAAAAAGACACATCACAGCCACAGTTTGGCTTTGGGACCAGGTGCAGCGAGGATGTTTGGCGCTGATTTAATTTTTTCTTCTATTAACCCTCTAGACCTATTCAAGATTATGCAGGAAAAAAGGTTATGCACCTTTGTAACCCAAGAATAAAAGTAGCTTGTTTTTTAATAAACACAATGCTCCATTTACCATCTTTTTTTCATTCAGTTTGACTCTAAATTCCCTGCTTAAACAGCCCTAATTAAAACTTTTTAAAATAGTAAGTGCCTCTGTGCTTAAGAAGCAAGTTAGAAGGAAGTTATTTTCTTCTAATTAACACCAATAAACTAAGAATGTTTGCAGTCTATTCAAATAAAATCATAATGAAATACATTTTTTCATATTTATAAATGATCAAAGGGCCGGACTGAGGGCCCTTAAAGGGCTGGATCCAGCCCACAGACCACTAATTGACCCTTCGCTAAGCCACTCCTGTGAACAGCTACTATCCAATCATAGCTTAGCAACCGTAACCAGGGTGCTGGACGGTGGGTATTTTTTGTAGTCTTTCTAAAACTTAAAACACAAGAGCACACGTGCAGGGAATGGATTAAACTTTGTCTTTACCAGCGCTAACGTATGCTGACAAACGTTAGCCTGTCCGGCTAACTAACGCTAGCTTACTAACTGCAACAACATTAGCAAACTGGTTAGATACGACTGCATCTGCAGTTGTGATGTGGGGGGTTTAAGGTGGAGGATGCGGGCTGGTGCAGAATGACAGCTCACTCAGGTCTAAGCTGGGTTAGCTTAGCTCGCTACCTGGGGAATGGTGGTTGCTGGTGATCGTCTCAAAGTCCGCTGCACTAATCTGACCCCTGCACTTCCTTTTCCCACATTAAAGAGCGTATTTTTGTATATGTTTGCGTATCTCACCTTCCCTCTATGTCGATGGCTGATTTTGACACAGCCAATCAAATCTTTTGCCTTCAGCATTCACATCATAGGTGTTGTAACACCAGCAATGTGTTTCCAGCCGGCTGAGACAAAAATAAACATTTCTGATTTGCCCAAAGACCTTTTTTTCTTCCTATCAGCAGTACACTTAAAGACATGTTAACATTAGTTTGGTTTATAAAAGGGGATCCTCAGTTTTTAAAAACCCCTGAATTGTCCTTTAAATGGTTGGTATTTTGGCTTCTTCACAATTAAAAATGACTTCAGGTCTTCGTTTATGGTTTGATTGTTATGAAATATCTAAATATCTAATGTAACACATGTTTAGGCTGCCACTAAGAGATAAATCAAACCATGTCTTCTTTGGATTAGTGTAAATGCTTTGAGCCACATTGAGTTATTCAAACTGTCATGTATTCCAGGCCGTCTCTTGCCTTCATGAAGACAGGACTCATGTCAGGTGACAGTAATTGCTCTCAGCCTGAGGCTCTCTGATACGTGATCACCGGTAGCCAATTATTCTGAATATTTCAGAATTCTTATTCTTGTGTGAGCCGAGCGTGTCGAGAACTTCGACATGAAGTAGGCCACAAGAATCCACTGATAAGGTTTATTGCATCGTCGGTTATTTTCATCTGGCAGAGTCATAAATGTGTTTTTCTTTGTTCTTTTCAGGTCAACCTGCAGACTGTCGGTCTTTTTACAAGAGTTTACATATAAACTCAGGCTTTGGGATTTAGTAGATCACTCTTGTTTTCCAAACTTTATCTGTAAATCTCCTTCATCTACCTGCCTTGTTCTTTACAGAGTAAATACTGCACCTGTCTGACTGAATTCACACACTTGAACCATATGAACTCAATGAAACACAGGATTTGAGTTCTTTTCTGTGATATAAATATTAACTTATATCTCCCTCCACTGGTAATTTGGACCCAGAGGGACGGATGAGCACGAGAACCCCTGTCACCCCCCATTTCCACCTGACAGTGTCGAGGGACAGAAGCAGGACCTGTAGTCTATTTTTAAAGATTTTTAACATTTCCTATTCAGTCAGTTGTATAGTGGTGTGAGGATAAATTACATAGAATATGTGGTCTTCTTATGACTGAAAAAAAAAAAAAGAAACGACTGAGATAAAGAGTCAAGTGATCCATGTGTATTTATCCCACCTGTGGGTGATCATGTGACTCTGTCGAGCGAACCTGAAGAAGAAGCAGGTGAAACACGTTGTTCGATACTGGCTGTGCAGAGGGAGTTCAGTTCATTTATGCATCGCAGAAAGATTTGACATAAATGACGCTGTAAGTAGGGTTGTTCTGATACTGACACCAGTAACAGAAATCCTCAGATACAGCAAATATGCAATTTTATGCACCAGTTAGCAACAAAACAGGTCCCTGCTACTTCCTGGCAGCGTCCTATATGACAAATATGTTTAAAGCCTCTGAAAACTGAAATACATAATAGCCTTCTGATCATGTAATTTACAGCCTCATCTACATAATAGTAAGCATCTAAAAAGTATTAGTGATTAGAAAGAAATTAGGCATTAATTCATAATTGCATAAGATTACTTTGCCCGCCATCGAGTGGAGCACGTGTCCAAGAAACCCTGGAAGTCAGACGCACTTTTATGAGTTAACTGAGCATTATTGGTTATCATGAAAAGAAGTTTCACCATTTTAAAACTGACATATTTTGAGATATAATCATCAGTATCATTTATATTTTCACTTGGCATATTTTGTGATTTTTTGTCTGCATCTTCTTGGCTGCTGTGACAGTTTGATTTCCCAAATCATCCTTCAAAATGTAACTATAATCCAGATTACATGTAACCCATTACTACCCAACCCTCATTTTATCAAAACCATTTTATCATATACCATGGCATGAAAATTGATGGTTATCTGTACTGAATAATTCTGTATTAGTGTTATTTAAAAAATAAGATATAACATTTTGCTAAAATATAATAAAATGTTTGTTTAACCAAAAAACTCTTCTGTTTTCACTCATTTACTTTAAGGCAGAGGTTTTCAAAGTCTGACACTGAGGACCTCCCACCTCATCTCAGTTTACTTGCTTAGTTTTCGGTCAGTTCCTGGAAGTCCATGGGGTCATTATGTTATTTGATCTCATAGACGCTCAACAATCGAGCCAAGATGGTCTGATATTACTGTTATCTGATATCTTCAGACTGGACCAAATACATGAGAAAGTTCTGTCCACAGGCATTTATTAGTTTCTGACTGCTGGAAAAACAGTAAAATTCCTTAAAATCAAAACCATTCATTAGTCTGTCAATTAATCGACCAGCTGCTTGCTCAATAAAATGTCAGAAAATGTGAAAGATGTCAGTCAGTATTTCCCAAAATCCAAGATGACTTGTCTTGATTTGCCAACAACCCAAACATATTCAGTCTACTGTCAAAAAAGACAAACAAAAAACATAAAATATATAAATTTAACAAGCTGGAATCAAGAATTTAGACTTTTTTTTTCTTTAAAGAAACACTCAAACGGATTAATGAAAAAGTTGGAGATTAATTTAATGAATGATTCATAATCAATTAATCGTTGCAGCTCCAGTTATATTTCTAAAGGGAGACAATCTGGCAAACGGATGTTGCTGATTATTTCCTCAATTAATCAATTAGTTGTAAACTGACAGAAAATGGTGAAAAATGTCGATCAGTGTTTTTAAAAAAAATCATGGTGAGGTCTTTAAATGTCTTGTTTTGTCCACAACCCAAAGATTTTCAGTTTACTGTCACAGAGGAGTAAAGAAACCAGAAAATAATCACATTTAAGAAGCTGAAATCAGAGAATTTTTCTCTTATAAAATTACTGAAAATGATTAATGGATTATGTTTTGTTTTTTTTAATTCTGTACATGATGATAAACGTGTGATTTTACCTTCTGAGCCTCCTGGATGAGCCTCCTCACCACCTCCTTGATGTGCGGCCCGGGCTCTTTGGGTGGGTGGGTGTACACGGACACCCGGGTCACCCCCTTGTACACCCCGCTGCTGCCCGGCCAGCCGATGTCCAGAGACGGGACCTCGGTGTCGGACATCTGGGGCCAGTAGGTGGAGTGGACCCCGGAGTCCGCGCTGGAGGACCCCTTGGACTTCTCGTGGTCCCCAGACTCGGAGTCGCTGTCCGTGTCGTACCCCTGGAACGTTTTGCGGATGCCTCTGACCTCCCGGGCCGAGAGGAAGTCCTTGATGTTGTCCTCTTTGAGACGCATCTTGTAGGATCCGTCCCCGTTCTTCAGGAGCTGCTCCAGCGCCGCCCGCTGCTCCTCGCTGTAGTAAAACTCGGGTCTGGACTCCGGGATCTTCTCGTTGACGTGCTCATCGTCCATGCACAGCAGCTGAGACTCCGCCATAATAGATTAAAGTCCCCCCCCCGACGGCCGCTGCTGATCCGCTGCTCTCCGGCACAGCGATACCTGTGAGAACAGGTACGCCAGGTGCTCAGGTGAGGAGCAGGGGGCGGGACAGCTCAGTTTGAAAGTCAACATGGCAGCGTAAAGCCAGACACATTATCAGAGGACTTCCTGTTAGAAAACTTTCAGAATAAAACACATTTTGTCTCTCACCACTATGGGACCTCATTTAAAAAACATCACATTTATACTGTACCATAAATCACACATGTGGGGCCCTATCTTAAGTTGATCTAAAGCGCAAGTGGAAAGTGTCAGGCACAATGGATTTAATTTATTCAAGGTGTGTCCAAATCCACCAGGGACGCGGGGGTGTCCTGTCCTGTCCTGCCCTTGAACAGCAGCGGTTTACATCTTACCATCAGCTGTGCCCAAGTGCCATGATTAATTTACAGGCGAGTTTAGGCCGATCATCAATAAACCTGTCAGAAAGTCGCTTCTCATCACTTTTAGGAAGCTGGCGTGCCAGGAACGCAAGCTGTGTCAGCACAAGCGTGGATTTACCAGAAGGAAACAAATTCAGCTTCAGTTTGGAAACAGCAGGACGTCTCCAAGGCAGTTTCAAGTGGAAATAGTTTATTTTACATGAACGCCTGCAAAAAGTAATACAATACATGAACCATGCAGATATGTAACTGGTTATGTTTGACACTAAAGCACCTTGAACTTATGATATATGTTATAATTCATCATCATCATCATTATTATGCAGCTCCACTGGCTGAAGCTCCTGAAGAGGGAGCCGGTGGGCAGCAGCAGGGGAGAGGAGAGACTGGCCTCGAAGCTGCACCTCAACACGGCTGAACACCGACCTGAGCCGGACTAGGGTGCAGCTTCAACCCGTGTGCAAAATTACGGACACGTTATCCACCCAGCATGAGGCTCTGAAGTACACATACTTCAGGAGACTTGGACTTACAGCGGGCGAGCAGTATGGAGGCATTTTATGTGTTTTTTTTTTTTTTTTCAGTAGTTTTATTTCCCCAAAACTGGTCACCATTCACTTTAACTGTTTGGGAGATTCTGCAACGCTGTTTTCCTGCGAAGAAACAAAACTTTTTCATTTTTAAGTGAGCTATCCCTTGAATCCAAACAAGAATCCAAAATATCAGCAAAAATACATCAACCCATTTAACCCCCCCACCCCCGATATTATTATATAATGTTCTAACACCTCATAGCAAAGACCTGTTTGATTCAGTTATCTGAACAGGTGATAGATGTATTACAGGGGAAGGGGTCCCACGGAAGCTGCATAGATTCAGGACTTCTGAAACAGAAATTCTGGACTTGTACAACCTTTGTAGGATCCAATCTGTGACTGAGGATGCAGGCTCTGGTGCAGCTTTTATTTTGAAGGCTAACTTTCCTTACTTCTGGTTTTGTTTTGGCTGGATGTCAACATACAGCTGGACAAGACTTCAGAAAATAGCTTCAGAAATGTATAAATCAGTTTCAGGCTTCCATAGAAATACAACAATCTATAGGAAATGAATAGAAAATGTCATAAAAGAGGAAAAACCTTGCTGAGCACCGCAGATACTGTAGTCTTTGTAAAAAAGGAGCAATATGTAAAATAGGTGCCATAGATGGTATATTAAATAAGTTGAAATCCTATTATATATACAGTTTATGTTTGAAGCGAGTTGTTTCGCCCCTGCCCGCTCCTCCCCAGACTTGAGGAAGCTCAGGCAGGCTGCAGCATGAGCACAACATTATAATTTGACAATATCAAGCCTACACTTGTACGTTTATCAGCTGTTCATGAAGCTCCAACACTCTGGGGTTTGCCTGCCAGACTCCATTAACATTTTGCTTTTCAACTTAACATGTGTCCTTAATTTCTGATGACATATCATGGCATTTTATGATTTATTCAGTAAAAATATACAGCTTTCTCCTGAGAGTAGATTTTATTTGTATGAATGTCCCCACGAAGGCTCATATCAGTCAGAGTTCAATTTAAACAGTGATTTAAAAAATTATTTTATTTCTGAGTCAGTGAGCAGCGAGGAAGTTGCGTGTCTATTGTAAGCATTCAGACAAAATTTTTCATACAAAACTTTTTGTGGTATAAAATGTGACTACACACTACAACATGAGCAGAAACAATCGGATTACAGTCGAGTCATTAGCAGAACAGCCAACGAGCATTTTACTAATAAATACCTGCTGTCAGACATGTCAATACAAAACGTCCCTCTGTGCCTTCTGCAGCAGCTCCTGCGTGCTTCCTGGTTTGAGGAAGCTCCTGTCGCTGCTCCCTTTTTGTGAATAAGTGACACAAAAAAATGTTCAATAAAACCTGAACCAGCACCACAGTGAGTGGCAGCATACATGTGAAAAATATACATCTGAAAACACTAACTGACTCAGTCCTTTGGGCACCTGCATCCTGATGAAATGCCGACACGCGGTGCAGAGATTCGATGAGTCACTGACTGCTCAGCGTTTATGTTCAAAGACACAAATTCAGGGCCGGTGCACCTGCAGAGCGAGTCTGTGGATGTGAAGTGCGTCGCCTGCCCCGGGGTGTTTTCTCACATTTGTGAAGTGTAGTTGGCAGGAAACAGCCCGCTCTTCCCCCGCAGCCTCCCTTTCCACCATGAAGGGTCGGAGCGGTCCAACACGTCGATGATGTCCCCGACGCTGAAGCCGAGTTCGTCGTCCTCCTCTGCGGTGAAGTCGTACAGCGCCCTCACCTGCAGCGTGGACGCCCTCTGTGGGACAACAAGAGGAAAACCAAGTGACGATCAATCAACACCTGATGAACAAGTGCACTAAAAAAGCTTCAGGGTACAAATCATATACTTTAATAATACTTAACTAATGCATGACTCATGATGATTCAAATCCCCTGGAAACTTCTTTAAATAGTAAAAATGCCGATATTATATCAAAGTTTAGTTTCTCATTAAGCATCTGCAAAGATCTGTGTGAAAATAAACTTATTTGCAATTATGTTGACTGTTTTTTTGACACATTTTGCCTTTTCAATTCAATTGCAAAAAACCATATTGCGATTTCAATAAAATTTTGATTAATAATAACTATTATAAGCCCTAGCCCAGCAGGTTAGATGCAGGAAGCAGACTCAGAGAGCAGAAGCAGGAGCAGAAAAGTTTTGTTGGACCAACTTAGCACCTGATGTAGATTTTTTTATGACTGGTTCATGGAATTAACTGTGCAATGTTCATAAAACATTTCTGAGCACAAGCATTAGGGCTGCACACTTTGGTAAAAACTAATGAACTAATGACACCGGGCTGACCTGAGGGAGAGGCATGGTTTCTGAGGTGCGACGAGGAGGATAAGCACAGCTGACGGGGCTGCTTCGTCCTGTGTGACCAATGGTGTGAGCTCGCTCCTCCAGACCACTTCTCTTAGCCTGGGATAGAGTGAAAAATACCAAACTTAATGTTTCTGCTTCAGGTAATTATAAACTAAAACAGATACAGTCTAACATTATATGAGGCATAAATAGTTCAAATAGCTATTTAAAAGTAATGGATAAATGGTTGGAATAATAAAATAATGAAAAAACTGTTTGTTTTGAATAGTTATCCAATCATGGAAGAATGGCGAACATACCGAGAAGACATATATATATATAATATATATATATATATATATATATAAAATATATATATATATATATATATAAATTAAAAGTTACTAGTTGCTAAAAGTAATGGAGTGAATAAATGGCTGAAAAAGTTCCCTAAAGTGGAATAAAGCTAAAAGTAATATAGGTTAGCTAATTTACTTAAATGGCAGAAAGAGTTAACTAAAAGTAATCAATAAATGTTTGGAAAAGTTACCTAAAGTGGATAAATGTCAGAAATAGTTAGTCAAAAGTAATAAAAGTTAGCTAAAAGTTGCTTACTGGATTTAAATGGCAGAAAATTTAGTTAAAGAGTAATGAAAGGTTGGAAGAGTTAGCTAAAATGGTTAAATGTCTGAAACAGTATGTAGTAAATTGTGGAAATAGTGAAGCAAAAGTAACGGATAAATGTTTGAAAATGATTAGCTAAAAGAAGTGAATACACAAGCTAGATAACAGATACGTTCAACTTCTGCCACTCCAAGTGGCTTTATGACTGCAAACTGTGTGTGCGTGTGTGTGTGTGTGTGTGTGTGTGTGTGTGTGGGGTGTGTGTGTGGTGTTTGTTTTGTGTGTGTGTGTGTGTGGTGTGGGTGTGTGTGGGTACCAGCTGGTTGTGAGGCTGGTCTGAAGCTCTGCGCGGTGAAGCAACGATGGCTGCAGCCGAGTTTCGCTGTTCAGGCAAACTTCCCCTCTTCACCTACACGAAGGAAACACACAGGAAGTAGATAACATCAACATACGTGCATCAGGAACTACAGTCGAGCGGTAAAAAAAAACAAAAAAAAAAAACAAGTTTCTATTTATATGTTGATAAATCAAATGTTTCTTATCTGACGTGTACAAAGATATTTATGCCCTGTGAACTAAACCAGGGCAACTATTTACAGAAAAGGGAGAAAAAAAAAAAAAAATCATATTGCATAACCAAAATAATTTAACGTTAAATTCTCCTCCATTTTGGGAAACAGGCTCGTTTTCTTTTTTCTTTCTTTCCTTTCTTTAACTTTCAAAAACAACAAGAGTGCAAATTAACTTTTTAACAGTGCACAAAATGAAAAATTTAAATGAATGAAATGAATCAGGCCAACAGACAATTTTGAAAAAGTAAAATATTATTATAACAGCTTTTCCTGGGTACAACTTCTAGAGTTGCTAGATTTTCTCTATTTTAAATTAAATAACTTTTGGCTATCATTACAATATAGAACAACTGATTAGTCAAATAAGGAATAAATTTAATACTAAGAAAATTAATGAACGAATCAAACCAACCTGTTGATGATTTTATCAAAATTTTGACCACTGAAACAAAATATAAGCAGACTTTAGATGTAGAATAATTGAAGCAAAGCAGAAGATTAGACAGCATTGTGAACTTAAAACTGCTCAGAGACTTTACAGTTTCACCAACAGTTTGAAGACTTGGATGAAGCTCTGACTGTCTTTTTACAGTCGGACAAGGAGCCATTTCTGATGCTCCTCGACCTCGTCTTCCTCCTCATTAAGGCATATCCTCCGTCTCTTGTCTTGTCTTGATTTCATTTCCTTTTTCTGGCACTTCTCTTTTACATGATCATTCAAGGACATGAAGACAGTCACTCTGGCACACAGTATATAGATGTACACAGATACACATCAGCCAGTATGCAAATGCAAGTATCAGAATCAGGAAGGAAGAAACTGAATCAGAAAGTCTGTATCTGTAAGCAGCAGGACTTGACATTAAACTTGCTCCTTGTGGCAAGTAGCAGCAGTGTTTTACTTGCCCGACAGCCACAGTCAACTGTCTGAAAAGTAAAATGTCGGCCTATTAAAAAAAAAAAAAAAAAAATCAACATACTCAGGCTTGGGAAATAACAGATTACATGTAATGCGATTACGCAATCCAGATACGAAAAAAATGTAATTGTAATCCATTACGGTTGCAGTTGCCTGTTGCCAATTCATTATCATCATTTATTTATTTAAATCCTCAGAAAACATCATGGGAAAACCCTCAGTTACAGTGGTGCCGAGGTGCAGACACACAATAAGAAAACACACAACAAAAATCATATAAAAGCAATAGATCACTAAAACATGGTAAAATTAAAAATAGGTTAAAATGAATAAATTCCTGTGGCCTCTTGTGAAAAAAATGATTCTCTGGGTGGAAATTTCACAATTTTTTGTCCTTTAAGTCAATCAATCAATAAACTGCACACAGTACAGGAAGGAATAGCTGGACAAACTGTACAAGAAACAAAAAAGAACAACAATTTCACCATATTTTATATTGAGTTAATCCAAAAGTAGTGGAAAATAATCAAGTTATTTTACTTTAATATTGTGATACATGGATTAAGTTACTGCTACTTTTTTAACAGGTAATTTGTAACTGTATCAGAAAACATTTTTAAAGTAGCCCGTGTATATTATACTTAAAGGTAGAATCAGTAGAATCCTACTGATGCACATATAATCAAAATTTGATCAAAATCACAATATGGTTTTCTGTCAGGAAACTTTTAAATGAATGAATGTGGTGAGACAGAAATGTCCTACAAATCAGATTCTACAATCTAAAAAAATATCTTCATTTGGTGACTAATTCCTGTCAAAAACATCCCACATAGTAATTTTGACATGTTTTTCAATCTAAATAAGTATAATGATGTAAAAGTTATCATTACCTCTAATATTGCAAATCATGCCACGACTGCATTATCAGTCAAAATAATCACAATTAGATTATATTTTTTTTTACATGCAGAGGGCTGCAGGGTCTCTGCAGATACAGACACCAGCTCACACTGACAGTGGGTCAGAAGTGATGACTGACATGGACTGAAAGAGTCTATACAGTAAATTTTAGGGAAAATATTGCATATTATGCATTTAAATACTTTTACCTTGGTAAAAAGTTTAGAATGCTGCATGACTTTTTACTTGTAGTATCGGATGTTTTCACAGCGGGGGTTGGTGCTTTTGCTGAAGTAACAGACCTGAATATACGTCATATGTCATTATCTACTCACCTTCATGCCGATTGAAGGTCAGGTTTAGTTTAAACTCCTAGAAACTGCTCGTCTGGTGTAATCCAAGTCTCCAAAAGCTCCAACGTGCCAAGTTGAGTAAAAAGAAAAAGTTATTTACATCATGTTTTTATCCTGAATCTTCACTGTAGATCCTTAGTTTGGAGCGACGTTCACATACACACTGTCTGATCTGGGTGTGTGTGGTGTGACGGTATGTCAGGACTTCAGGAGACTTGGATTATGCCAGACAAGCAGTACGGAACTGAACTCTGTTTTCCTGTGAAACTCCAGCAGTGTTTTGCGGACTAACAAAATAAACCTGACTCTTAATCGGCATGAGGGTGAGTAAATAATGACTCTGTTTCATTTTTGGGTGAACTATCCCTTTAAGGTTAAGGTTACTTTACGTCTATCTTGGGAGAAATTTGTCTCGGATAGAGGGGAAAGTGCTGCAGACATTACAGCATGAAAATCAATTAAAAAAATAACATTAAATGGGTTGCATGTGCAAAACATTAGCTTATGGTGATAAAAAAACTTTAAAAAATTAGTGCATATTAGTCCCCACATCCCGCATGTTAGGGGCAGTTACGTTACTTTATTCAGCTATAAAGTGTGTCGATCAGCTCGGGGTGCAGTATGACAGCTGCTGAAAGACTGTGTGTTGTGTTTGCTGCCAGAGAAATGAAATAAAAAGTCTGTTCTGTTTAACTAGCGTCACTACAGCGTCTGCTAGTTTTAGTTGTTGTACAACCCTGTGCTGTGTAATGATAATAAATTTCCTTGAATTTATTTTTCATCGACCCGATTGGACAACTGCATGAGGCGTTCCACTTGAGCCTACCCGCCACGTCGAGCCCTGCAGGCTTGTTGATGCTTGCAGAGACAGTTGTAAATAACACGATGAGTCAACTTCGCGGAATAACTGGGTATATAGGTTACTGTGGTGTGGCCTTTTTAAAGAAGAAGAAGAAGAAGAGGAGGAGGAGGGAGGAGGAGGAGGTGTTCTTTATTAATCCCTCTTGGGGAAATTACATGTTTCCGTGCTGGACTTGAACCAGCCACCCGTCAGTTCCCAAGCCAAGTCCCTCCAGACTGAGCAGGTGCCACCCATCATAATTAACATCAGTAGTCATGGTGACAGTCACTGGTTTGAGCGAGTTCTCCGTATTTAAGGGGAACCGCAACTCAAATCGAAGCACCTTGACCGTCTTTTACCGTGGGAAAAAAACACAAAACTAAAAAATTTATTTTCTCCGCCTCCTCGGGTCTTTAAACAACATAAACATAAACCTGGAGAGAGTTCTACCAGGAACCAACAGGAAGGGTTATATCTAGAACATCAGTGAAAGGTTCCACCAAAACCACTCAGGGGGTTCTACAGAAACCTTTTTATATTCTAAGGGTTTAATCTAGAACCAGGGGGGTTCTGTTAAGAACCTTTTTATATTCCAAGGGATTTATCAAAACCCACCAAAGATTTTCTATTGAAAGCATTTTTATGTTCCAAGGGTTTTATTAAGAACTTGCCTAGAGAGTTCTATCAAAGAAAAAAAAATTCCATTCCAAGAGTTTTATCAAGAACTCACTGAGCAGGTTCTACTGAAAACCTTTTTATATTCCAATGGTTTTATCAAGAACCCACCGAGCAGGTTCTATTGAAAACCTTTTATGTTCCAAGGGTTTTAACTAGATCACACTCTGGGGGTTCTGTTGAAAACCTTTTTATTTCCAAGGTTTAGTCTAGAACCCACCAAGGGGTTTCTCTTAAGAACCTTTTTATATTCCAAGGATTTTATCTAGAAACCTCCCAAGGGGTTCTACCAATGATCCTTTTGTACTGTACAAAGAACCTTGACAAAGATTTTTTCAAAGATTTCAACAATCCTTGAAGAACTCTTTTTACCAGAATGGTTCTTTGGGTGATAACAGTTCTTAATGGAACTATCAGTAACATTTGACAAACCCTTTCTTAACAAAACGGTTCTGCAGAGGTGAATGGTTCTGCGTGTAGATTAGTAATAATCCTGTACCATCACACGACCTGTGTTGAGGAACGTCTTACCGACTGGACCATGGACGGACTCTTGCTGTCCAAGCTGCCGTCGTTGAGGTAGATGTCCCGGGTCTTAGAGATGGAGGTGACCTTGTAGAACTCCACCAGCTTGTTTAGGGAGGTGAACTTCTCCGACCACAGGAAGTACTGGCCTTTGTTGTCTCTCATCACTTTGAAGTGCTGAACGTCACTCTCGTGCCTGCAGGGAACACGGAACGTGCACACAGACAGGAGGACAAGTGTTAGATTAGCAGAACCCGAACAGCTGATGACTCCTTCTGTTCCATCATTCCAGAGGTTCAGCTGTTTCCTCGGCTGGATCGTCCTCTGCTGGTCAAAAACAAAACTACAACACCAAACTTTATAAGAGATTATTAAGTCCCATCCTGGTGAACATGATGGAGGTTCTCATTCAGCAACAACAACAAGGAACAGAGAACAGAGGTGAAGAAATCTTGGTACACTCTCAGAAATAAGGGTTCTAAAAGATTCCTCCTGAGGGTTGAGGTTCTACCCAGAACCATTCTTCTTCTGAAGAACCCTTTTTTGAAAAAAAGGGTTTATCAAAGTTCTTTATAAGGCTAAAAGTTCCAATAAGAACCCTTTAATCCAGAGTACCCCTTTTGGAAGAAAGAGTTCTTCAAGGATTGTTCAAATCTCTTCCATCAAGGGTTCTTTATACCACAATATCAAAAGGTTCTCAGTAGAACCCCAGGATGGGGTCTATATAAAACGCTTGGAATATAAAAGGTTATGTGTAGAACCTTCTCAGTATGTTCTAGATAAAACCGTTCAGATATAAAAGGGTTCTGTGTAAAACCCCTTCAGTGTGTTCTAGATAAAAAACTTAAAAAAAATAAATAAATAAAAATAAATAAATAAAAAATAAAAACTTCTTGGGAAGGACCCACTAAGCATAGAGGGTTCTACCAAGGGTTCTTAGAGGTCTAAGTCTAGATAAAACTCTTGGAACACATAAAGGTTCTGTGTAGAACCCCTTCACTGTGTTCTAGATAAAACCCTTAGAATTTACAAAGGTTTTTGGTAGAACCCAAGCGTGTTTAGATAAACTTGGGAATAAAAACTCCATAACCCTGTGTTCTAGTAAAACCTGAAATATAAAGTTCTGTAAACCCTAAGTGTGTTCTTGATAAAACCAAACTAAAAGGTCTTGACAGAACCCAACGGGCGGGCTCTTGTACCCTTAGAAGGTGGAACGGTTCTGGATAGAACCTCCAGAGAGGGTTCTGGGTGGAACCACTACACAATAGCAGGGTTCTCTGTGGAACCTTTCATAGGGGGTTCTGGGTGACACCTTTCACAGATGGTTTTAGGTATAACCCATTATTTTAGGTTCTAAGTAGAACCCTCTGGTAGGGTTAAAAGTGGAGCCTTTATTAAAAAAAAAGGGGTTCTTCTTATGGGAACAAGCCGAGAACCCTGGTTCTAGTTAGCTACGAGTGCAGTGTGACGTTCTTCACAGGTGGTCTTCTGGCTGCAGACAGACTGAGATAAACTAACTGTTCTGTTTGTGTGTTTACTCGCCCGCTGCCTCTGCAGCTGCCTGCTGGTGTAAATACGTGAAGTCTTGCAGTTTGCAGCACATCAGAGCAGCAGAGAAGACGAGACGATGAGTCACCGTTTACTTCATTTATATAAACCGACGGGCGGAGACGGAGAACATCACTGTTCTGATGGTTTAATCAGGTTACTGAGTGTAACTGAACGTTTAACAGATCTTAATCACACTTCAGGTCAAAAACTACACTCTTATAGGAACAAAGGTGTTAAATAGAACCTTAAGGAGTTAATCAGCTTGGGCCCATAGGAGAACCCTTTTAGTTCCTGGTAGAACTTTTTACTATGGTTCCACTTGGGACCCTATCAATGAGTTCTACCTAAAACCTGACATAAAGGGTTTTACCTAAAACCATCTGTGAAAGGTTTGAACCCAGAACCCCCAGAAAGAGGTTCTACAAAGAACCCTTCTATAGTATAGTGGTTCCACCAATAACTTTTTCTGTGAGTTCTATTAGGGGCAAGGGAGTTCTACCAAGAACCCTTTTAATATTCCAAGGGTTTTATCTAGAACATACTCATGGGGTTCTACCGAGAACCCTTTTTATATTGCAAAGGTTTTATGTGGAACACACTCAGGGGGTTCTACTGAGATCCTTTTTTGCATTCCAAGGGTTTTATCTAGAACACCTTCAGGGGGTTCTGCCAAGAACCTTTTTATATTTTAAGGTTTTATCTAGATCACACTTAGGAGGTTGTCTAACTGAGAACCTTTTTGTGTTCCAAGAGTTTTAATCTAAACAATCAGGGGTTCTGCCAAGAACTTTAAGATTCCAAGGGTTTTAACTTGAACTACTAAAGGGGTTTCTACCAAATAGTAGAGCCCAAACCAGGGGGTTCTAACCAAAAACTTTTTTTTAATATTCCAAGGGTTTTATCATAGAACCCACCCAGGGGGTTCTACCAGGAACCCTTTTAAATTATGGTACAAAGAACCCTTTACAAAAGAATTCTGCAAGGATTTCAACATTTTTTGAAGAACTCTTTGTTCCATAAAGGGTTCTTTGGATGAAAATGAACCCTTTGTCTTACAAAGAAACCTTGACAAGCCCTGCTGTCATAACAGGATTCTTCAGAAGCAAATGGTTCTGGATAGAACCTCAGCTCTTCAGGAAGAACCCTGTTAGAACCCTTCTTTCTGTGAGTGTAGAGTAGTAGTAACACTGTATCATTTGAATGTGTGTGTGTGTGTGTTGTTTAAGTGAGCTAGGTTCCGTTTCTTCACAGACAAACGGTGTTTTTCACTCACTTGACGGAGATGGAGAAATCTCCAGGGGAGCTCTGACACCCTCGGATCACAAAGTCTCCCACATCTTTGTGTCGCAGGAGTTCCTCTGCAGCACTGCGACTGGCGTTCTCCCGAAACCACCTGCAGACACACACACACACACACACACACACATGCACACAGGATATAATGCCATCGCTTATCTGATGTGAACCACACACACGCACACACTCACATTATCTACTGTTACGTCTCCTAAACAAGCACAGACAGACAAACCAGAAATGACAACACAGAATAAAAACCTGCTCTCTCATTTCTGGAAATCTCTGGAGATTCTTAGTAATGTTTACAATATAATAATGAAACGTTATTGATGCAGCACCTTTCATACAAGTAAATGTAACTCAAAGTGCTCTACAGGAGAAAATAAAACAAGAAAAGAAAAATTAAATCATACAAGTAATAAATTAATTAAGACATCGCATAAACACTTAAGATAAAAAAAGATGAAATGAATCAAAAGCAAACCAAAAATAAGTCTTGTGAAGTTTCTAAAAACTATCAACAGAAGTGCTTGTCTGATGTGTGGTGGTGGGGGTGTGTCCCAAACCTTTGGTGCATAAAGACGGAACGCAGAGCTTTTTGTAGCTCATGATACGAATATTTAGCAACTCTGAACTAGATCTGAAAGTGCGGTTTGGAACTTACTCAAGCATCAGCATTCATAAACGTATGAAGGTACTGAGCCATTAAGAGCCTTAAAAACAAGTAGAATGATATTAAAATCAGTCCTCAGGGACTCAGGAAGTCGGTGTAATGATGCTAAAACTGGTGTAATTTGATCTGTTTTTCTGGTTCCTGGTAAAAACTCGGTTGCTGAATTTTGCTCAAGCTGCAGTTTATCAATGTTTTAGTGTAAGGTGCCGTCTAACTCTTATCAAAGTTTCAGAGGCCCAAACATTTTCTGGTGTTTTGTCGTCTCGACCTTATATGTTGTGTTTTATGCTCTTCTTGCTCTTTTAATGGCCAATTTAGCGCCTGGCCGAGGGACAACAGTTGAAAATGAGTCTTTTGACAAACACTGGGATATTAATAGTGATGCTTGATTAATGTGCATTGCCTCTTTGAATAAATAAATAAAACAGTAAATGGTCTCCGGGATGATGGGAGCTTTTATCTTTTATTTATGTTCTTTTAATTTTAACCATTGAGATTCAAAACCTCTGTCACAACAGACAGCTGGCCACAGCAGCAGCCAATCTCAACATATTAAAATACAACATGTTTAACAAAAATCCACAGTGGCCTTTCAAGTAAAACAAGCACGTCTCCATCACCGCACTTTTTATGATGCCCTTAAATTCATCAGTGGATGCAACAGTACCTGATTTTACATCTTTTTGTAAAATGGTTTGCACCAGAACAATCAAAGATTTGTGTTTTCACGTGATGTATATTTTATAAAGGTTCTGTGAGGGTTAAACTGGATGGTGTCCCACAGAAGGTGACAAACTCAACGCAGTCTCTCACCTCGGAGTCTGCATCTCGATGTAGTTCTGTGGTACGAATCCTTCCATCCCGTTCATCTCTGCTTTGTACCACTCATCCTGCGGGCTTAAGATCTGATCAGAGACAGAAAAGAAACAAGATGTCACACGAAAGTCTTCTCCAATCAACTCGGCTTAGTCGATGTGGCTTATAAATAAAATCTTAAGTCTTATCAGTAAATTCTCAAATTGTGCAAACATGAGAGCCTGACAGATAAATCAGTCAGCTGATATATGGGGCCAAGATTGGCCTGATATGGGCCGGTTGAGGACATATTGGTATGTTTACCGATATGCACCGATAAGAAAAGTTTTTTTTCAGAACATATAATGCAGAAAACGATGCTTGGGGTGATTTAGAATTAGCAGAACGCGGAACATTTTTGAGGACAAGAGGAGCCGCCTGGCAGCTGAGAAGCTTCTGTTAGGGCTGCAGAATTAATCGAAATCATAAATGGCTTTCGCAATTTCAATCGCAGGAAGAGCGATTTTTGTTAAAGGCAGAACGTGTCAAAGAACTTTTAAATGAATGAATGTGGTGAGACAGAGATGTTCTCGCCTATACAACAAATTCTACAGACTTAAAAAACATCTTCATCCGGTACAGATTTCTGCGAGAAATAATAATGATATAAAAATGATCATCATCAGTCAAAATAATCGCAATTAGATATTTTTTCAAAATCATTCAGCCCTAATAACTGTTAATAAAAAAACAAACAGAGCACAATTTATGTGTATATTAAACTTTAATTAAGAAAGCGATAAAATATACAAAATAAATAAATAAAAATAAAATAAATATGAAGCTGACAAATAAAAATTATGTTTTACAACCTGCTGACAGTATTTAAATATTCAGCAATTGACTAATACTGAACAGTATTGATGTTTATTCAGCTATTTATTTGATTTATTCTTTCATTTCTCGATGTTCCTTCCTACAAACGGTTGCCACATGTAAATTATTCAACATGTTCAATAAAATGTAGAAAATTCTTTAATAAAGTTATTTGTTTAAGACGGCATCCTTCTGAGTATCTTTGCAGTGTCAGATCGGTGCAAAATTGTTACACAATCCACACAGAAAAGGTCTATTTTTATTTCAGCTCAAAAATTGCCCATATTGGTAATTATATGATGATGAATATATGATGATCTCATAGACCATGATGCATTGCTGTAGACTAAACTAGCCAACAATATATGAAGTAGTTAAAATGAGCTCAACCATAAACATCTAAATGCAACATGCACAATAATGCAGCAGTAATATTAATCCAAAAGTATAATACATATATATATATATATAAATATGTAACAGTAAAACACTGACAGGGAACATTTACTGCAGAAGAACTGAGTAAGTATTGAATTATTATTACTTATTAAGGTTTAGGGTGCTGAACTTAAGGGTTAAGGTTAGTATAGTAATAATAAAACATCACTTTACTGTAATAAAGCCTTTAAAATCAGGAAAAGACAACACTTATGGCAAATCATGACAAATGATATCCAAAATCTGATGCATATCATGATGCATATCAATAAAATATTGATATATTGTCCAGCCCTACAATCAGCAGACACTGACCTTCACTATGTCGCCCTTTCTGAAGCTGAGCTCGTCCTCTGCTGTTGCAGTGAAGTCATACTTTCCTTTGGCTTCCATCGGGACCGTCTGAAGTGTCGGAGAGGTTCAACAAACGAAGGGCTGGTGCAAAAGGACGACCAGAGGGTCCACAACAAGTGTTTCTGTGCAGGGACAAAGAAAAATGTGGGGAGTTTAAAATTCAGCATGAGGTTAAAATGTGTATGTTGCTTCATGGTGCTTCAAAGTGGATTTCAGACAAAAATCAGGTCATGTCTCAAGCAGAGACGCTTTGCTTTCTCTGAGTTTTTTTACAGCGATATTCTCCAGCTGTGGTTTAGTGAGGGTCACGAGAATATCTTAGGAAGTCACAAGAAGATTCAGACAGGAATCATTACATTTCTAACCTTTTATAAAACATGTTTCTGAATCTTGTCGCCTCAGAATAATCAACAGAACGGCCAGTTTAAACATACATTAAAAGAATATGTTTGCCTTCAAAGTTGTGTCTTAACAAAACATAACTTCATCTCCCAAAACTTTATTTATAAATGCCGTGTTTTACACGACACTTACAAACTTTAAAATTTAAGGAGTAGTTTGACATTGTGTGGAAATACGCAGCCTGCAGTTGTTAAACTTAGATCAACACACACTTAAAATAATGACAATCTCAAAATTAACTAATTTTGTTCCTTTCAATATATATTTTTTCATTTCCTCTTATCATTTAACACCCTCTTTGTACCAGTAATCATATTAAAATGGTATCCCTTCTCTTTGTCACAAGATCATTTTTATCACACCAAATGAAGAAATAGTCCATGTTTATGTTATATTACACATCACATATAATAAACAGTATGTTCTTTTAGTTTACCAAAAAGTAATTCACAGACAAGAGAATTAACAGCATGTTTTTCTACATGATTCAAATTCAGATTAAAATGTATTTGCAATCCTTTAGTTACTAAGAAAATATGTCACTAAATTACAAAGGGGTTAACAACCAAATATGTTCTTTTCTGTAAAAGTTTATCTGTAGAACATAACATTAATTTGCATGTTGTCACCCTGCAGGATCTTTTGGCATACCTCCAGACAACGAGGCTCAGAAACACCAAGTGCAGCCCCATCAAAGGTAGGAAGGGTGACAAGGAGCTGTCTCTCTGTTCATTTGGCAGCATGCACTCAAATTGTGACCGTTGTTTTTTGATTGGTTAGGCTTGTTTGAATTTGCATCTCCTCTCATTTGCCTCACAAATCAACGCACACTGCTCTCAGCAACCGAGAGCTGAGAGCAATGAGTGCAATGAGGGCAAGCCGGCTAACCACTTCAATAAAAATAACAACAATAATAATAAAGCTTATCTGTATAGCACTTCAAACAAATCATCTGGTCAAAATCAGCGTTACAAGTGCTTTTCATTTAAAAAACGAAAATAAAATACGCAGTAATGAAGGATTAAACAGGCAGGCATAAGGAATAAAATGCTCTAACATTACTGCACAGTGTAAAGCTTGTTTGTTTGTTTGTTTGTTTGTCTGAAATGTCCAATGTCAAATCTGAACAAACATCTACAGATAAGTAAATGTAACTGCAAACCTTCAGAGTGAGATTCACGCTGCCTGGTGTAAATTGATGTTTTTAGGACATTTCAGCTTTGTTGCCCAGTTTTAAATATTTATTAGAAAATTAATTGAAAAGTAATCAAATGTAATAAGTTACTTATTTTAATATCTAACAGTGTAACTAGTAATCTAAAAAAGTCACACTTCCGACAGTGTTCACAGTGAATTCGAGGGATGCACGACAAATATCAGATATCAAATATTGGCTGATATTGATCTATCAGAGCATATCGGTACTGGCGTATATTATCCATTCAATCAGCTGATATAGTGCTACTACATACCGGTCACTACAGCGGACAGCTAGTAAAAAGTCATTTTCTAGTACTGTCATTGTAAGTGCAACATGATTTTCTCAAAACCAAGATGGCCGACAGAGGGCCAGAAATCCCTCTATAGTAGAAGACCCTGCAGGTAGATCAAATGTTCTGACATCAGTTAACAACTAACTAAAAAAAAATCGTTTAGAGGAAATTATGATTAATCATTTGTCACTAAATGAGACATCATGCATCAATTCATTCTACTACTGCCACTTTGTTATTCTTGAAAATACTTCATCTGCTGTAACTTCCTTGGCTGTAAATCAACTGATTCATGTTACTAGAAGTTATTGTAACAAAAACAACATTTTGTGCGTCATTAGTTACATTATGTGAGAAACAGTTAGGTCTTTACATTTTGCAGAGCTCAAGTGCAGTCAGTGTATGACAGAAAGAGTTGAGAGTGAGATATTGAACAGTATTTCAATATGTTACAATATATGAAAACAATATGTGAAGTTCAGGGGTTTTTTTTATGTCTAGAGAGGAATAAAAACTGAGAAAACTGAGAAAAACAAACTGACATTGTCGTAATTCATGTATGAAAGGGTATCTAATTTGACATTTCAAACTCTGATTACAAATATCCAATAGATTTCGGGGGGATTTGGGAGAGTAGTGCTGCACAAAAGTCCTGTGAGCATCAATCACAGATTCATAATATTTAACCACATTTTACAGCTGAGACCCCAGACAGACGTAATGTGTCATTCTGAAACATGTGAACAGTTCAGAAAGCGATAAAAAGGTGATAAAACACTAAAGTTAAAGAGGCTGCAGAGTTATAGTTGTAGTTTAGGGTTATATAGGCTCCAAAACTCAGTATGATAAAAGTACCCAAAGTATCGGCACGGAAGGTACTTTTGTTGTTACAGAGCTTAATTTAAATGCATAGTCTTAAATGATGAGGCATCGATTTGGTTTTTAGAGGATAAAAGGGAACAAAAGAAGAGGGTGACTGCAAATAAACACAAACACGAGCAGTTTACGTTATTCCACTTCACTGTTTAATACTTTAGTTCCTGGTAATTATACAGTATGTGGTCATACGTGATGCATTTATTGTGTTATAATCTCTCAACATGAATGAAGAACATGGACATGACGTGTGGAGAGTAAGGGAACTGGAAAAACTCATTTGTTATCTATTTTTAAATTGGGAAGAGTCACAAAAGCCACTTCCTCGTTTGGTACTGTTCACCTACCACTGATACACGGGAACGAGGAGGTCAACATGCCGTTAGTGAAAATGTGATCAATTAAAAGAGTTAAACTTGTAAAACATGGATCAAAAGGCGGATTTGAGTCCCTCGACGGCCGTTACTCCACCACGGGTGTTAACTTTTGGTAATTTTTCCCACAAACGTGAATAAAACCTTCCCTCTGTTTGCGGTTACTGAGTAAAGGATGTGGTGAGATGTCATGAAAAAACTTTTGCTGCAGTCATGCAGCTGTAGAGCGCTTTGCAAGCTTACACCTCTCTCTTTGAACTTGAGTAGCCTCTTATAGGAGTAGATACGGGGCTGTAAAATACTCGTGCTGTTAACTTTCAGCATGGTGCAAACAAACATCACTTAATAAAAAGGAAATATAATGCAGATTGTTTTTATTTGTTAGCTTTATAGGCAGAATTTTATGTATATTTCATCCCTTTCTTCATTAAGGGTCAGCATATACATATATTTTGCTCTATTTGTGTTTTTTGTTTATAGTTAATTGAGATTATTTTGAGTGATATTGCAATTTCGATATATTAGAGATAATGATCATTTTTATGTCATTATTCTTGTTTTGATTGAAAAACATTTTTTGCAGGAATCCATAAACCAAATGAAGATATATTTTTTTAAGTCTGCAGATTTGTACGACAGGACATCACTGCCTCACGACATTTATTCATTTAAAAGTTTTGTTTTTTTTTTGTTTTTTTTTTACATATTTTGCCTTTAACAAATGCTGCACCTCCTGTGATTTGAAAATCACAGAAAGACATATTTCGATTAATTGTGCAGCTCTAATAGTTATGTATAATTATCAAAAATACCGGTGAAAGTTTACTGTTTCAGTGCCCTGAGGTCATTTTGGACAATGAAGTTTATTGTAATATCCTGCCTGTTACATATCTCTGTCACAAATGTTAAACACTTTTGAGGGATCTTTGCAAAAATATGTATTTATATATATATTCTATATTCTGTATATTATATTCTGTATAAAAAACAGTGCCTGATATATCAATATACAAATCTTTTACTCCCTAATATCAGCATTAGCCCCAAAAATCCAGTATCAGGTCGTGTAGATTCAGTGTCCTTGCAGCCTCTGTAACACTGAGGTATTACGTATCTTTCCTTTAAAGTTTAATCAGTAGGGGATAATGTACAGTGAGCAGGTCATTATTGTGAAATAAACCCTGACAGGGTGATGCAGGAGCCAGATGGGATCTTGGATCATCCTGAAGGAGTACTTAATAAAAAAAAATCATAAATATTAATTAAAATTTAATTTAATTGCTCCTTCAGAGTCCATGATCTGAACTGCATCCATAGCAGAGTTCTGTTATACAGAATTATACCACAGTCTGGGTGAACACTCTTTTCTGATTGGCCAGCAGGTGTGTGTTAACACTGTTTAACGTACACGTAGTTTGCTTCAAGTTAAATCAGTGTGAAATTCAACCGCTACACAACTTGTAATCATAGCAACATTAAAGAGCACAGCTGTCAAAGCTCACACTGCTTCCTAAACTAGAGGTGATGCAAACAGCTGATCGCTCCAGTTTTCCTAAATAAGGACGTCCTGACCTGCTCCGTGCGTCAGCAAACAGGCTGAGCCACGTCTTGAAAAATCTCTCTCACCCTGGCTCTGTTTCAGCAAAGTTTCATCCACCTCCAACCTTTTTTATCTGGTTAAAATGTGATGTGACCTCCCTCGTCAAAGCAGTCAAAGGGAGGACGAGAGAATAATTAACAAGGCTGAGGAGAAGCAGCACCTTTTATGTAATCCACAGCAGCCTTTTTATAGGAATGACCTTAAAAAAGGACGGGGTTTGGAAGGAAAAACAGGAACTTTTGAGAGTTATAAGTAAGTAAACTGTGCTCCATCTAGACAGAAACAAGGCTGACACACATGCAGACACACCAAACCTGACGATGACGAATCTCAATGCAATGAAACACCCCACGCTCCGGCTAGTGGGCGGTGGCTTGGTTTTGGCTCAGATCTTTGCAACATGGCAGCCCAGTCACAATTTTTCTCATTTTTCCAGGTAAACAGTCGCATAAAATATGTTTCTGAAAACATTTCAGGCGAGAAGTAGGCAATTCAGTAACAGAGCCTTGTGTCGTATGTGCCCAGTTTGACAGTTTGATCAGACTTTCGTGAGTCTGCTGCGCTGCTTTGGATGGACCTCATTTGCATAAAGCAGAGGTCCAGTCATAATTATGCAAACTTAGACACACTGTGCCGTACCCATCGTGCACTGTGGAACTTGATCTACTCCTCTCCATGGAGGATGAATTGGATGTGCCGTATGTCAACAGATTTGGTGTGTCTGAGTCTGAGTTTGGTTGTAAAAGGGACGAGAATTATTCATCGTCATGACAACAATAAGCTCCTGCTTCATAACTTTTGATTTTGAGCGCAAAACTTTCACCCAAAAAAAACCTGTGAATGCTTTTATTTCATATTGTCGGCACATGAATGTGGTATATTCAACTTGTGGGCGTGTGTTAAACGGTTTGAAGTCACTTCGCTTTGCGTCGGGCGGTTCCTCGCCTCCACATCACGCCGTCAAACCGTTTAACGCACACCTACTCATTGATTATCCCTTACATAACAGACCTTAGATTGCTGCACTTGACCAATCAGAATCGAGTACTTAAAGCTGAGAAATTAGTTACAGCAGTTCGACCGAACAAATTAACAACATGACACGTGGTGTCAGTGATGGGGTTTTTGACGGGGCTGTGGGGAGACATCAGGAACCACTGAATAACCACATAATCAGAGTACGTAAGAGGGTTAAACCAGAATTTTCTGGATTGTTTTTGGTTTATTAAGCAAATAACACTAACAAAGTTTTTTGCCTTCCTTAAGTCTTACAGACGTGATCATGATAGGATAAAAACATCTTAAATAAAATGGGAACTAATTTTCAGAGTTTCAGTCTATTAATACATCAAATATTGTTGTTTTTTTCCCCCTATCGTCACTTATTCAAAGTGGCTTTGAAGCTACCTAAAAGAAACAGTCTCAGCTGCTGATCATGCTTTTGAATACGGAAATAAAAAATGAAGGGGAAATCAAGGGGAAATAAAGTACAATTTCAGCTGTTGCTGCAGGACTTTGGTTTTTTTTTTTAATCTTATCTCATCTTTAATCTCTAACTCGCTCCTCTCCGCTCTTAAGTAAACATTAATGAATGAGGTCAGCTTCCACACGATAACAGAAACAAGAGGACTCTGTGAGGAGTTGTTCTACCACGTTCATGCTTTTTCAAAACTTCTGTTCTTTTCAGGCCTGTGTGGTGGAAGTGGGAACCTTCCTACAGTGAATATGGAAATGTACATTAATGAAACCATTCTGGATCCTGGGTTTTGTTTGGTTGAAGAGTTTTTCATCCCATAAAACATAATATGACGAATGCTTACGTAGGCTTGAACCAACCAATTTCACCAGTAATATCCTGACATCCACCCGTCAATCAATCATCAACTTTTAGCTACACAAAGTCGAGATTCATTAGTTAGCCAGGCAACAACAGCTCACCTCTGGTAACAGCACGCCCACTTTTCAACGTTCAAATTCCTTCTAGGACTGCAACTAACAATTATTTCCACAGTTAATTAATCAATTATTTTCTCAATTAATGGATTAGCAATTGTGAAAAATATTGATCAGTGTTTCTCGAAGCCTATTATCAATTGTCTTGTTTCGTCCACAACCCAAAGATATTAAGTTACAGTCATAGAAGACAAAGAAAAGCTGCAAGTTTTTGTAGCCCCGCATAGCCAGACCTTCCTCCAACGGGGCTAAGTGTTGGAGAAACGTCTGGCTCCACACATACAACATTTCTTTTAAACCAATCACAAACGTCTTGCAGCGCTTTTTGACGGAACATTTGCACATCAGGAGGCGAGCTCTGGCATTAAGATGACTACATCACTGCAAAGGAAAAGGTAACAGCTGCTAGCTTGTTTACCTTCGTATCATTAGCATCCCAGGCTCTGATCTGCAGTTTTCAGCATGTAGGTTGCAACTAGGAGGTTCTTCTTGTTTCACGGGGGTCCTTTGAAAATGCCATGATGCCGCTTGAAGCAAGCGACCAATGTCAGGACTTGCTCAGACTAGCATTTTTGCTTAAAAATGAAATTAAATAATAAATTGTTAATAAAAAAATGTTGCTATTTTTTCTAGGCATGCACTTATGATTATTTTCATTACTGATTAATCTAAGGGCTGAACAATAAATCATAATTCTATTTAAATCGCAATATTGTCCACTGCAATTTTCGAATCACAATGTTTGTTAAAAGCAAACCGTGAGTCAAAATACCATTTCAAATTAAATATTGTTGTGCAGAGATGTCCTGACCTACACATCATATTCTACAGACTCAGAAACGTCTTTGTTTGCTACAGATCCCTGCAAACAATCCCTGCAACAGAGCTGTGAAATTTATCATTCCTTTCAATATTGCAAACCATAGTGCAGTCACAATATCAGTCACAATAATTGCATATGGCAGTTCCGCCCTAATCAATCTGATTATTTTCTTGATTTATCATTCTTTTTTTTTTTTTTTTTGTCAGAAAATCGCCATTAGAACTTTCCAAGTCCAAGTCGACATCCTCAAACATCACATTTTGTCCAACTATCAGACAAAAACCAAAAGATATTCAAGTTCAGTGACAGACAGCAAAGAAAACCACCAAGTCTTCACGTCTGAGAAGCTAAAACCAGCGAATTCAATTTAACCAGTTCACTGATTATAGAAATTGCTGCAGATTTCAAGTCTTCTGTAGACTGAAGACGTTCGGACGTTGTTGAACATCTTTTTGAGAGTATGTAACGAGATGTTTGCTGAAACAGTCTGAGGCGATATAGAGCGAACTCATATCAACATGCAGGATTTTTTTCAGCGGTGATAAGAACCTGCTGCTCTTAATAGTTTCACTTGTGAGGTGGAGTGTTGCCTGCAGTGTTGCATTAAGTTTCACTGTCTTAACTACAGTACAGGGGCTTTCGTTCCCTCTTTGCACCTGCATCAGAAACTGTGCGGCCTGTTCGCAGACTCATGTCGAAAAAGAGAACAGAAGGGAACGGAGGAGAAGAGGTTTGACTCCTCCTAAAAGTAACAGTGCAATATAAAAATACTCGATTACAAGTCAGAGGCTTGCATTGGAAATATCACTTAAAGGTGCAATATGCAACATTTTCCTTAAAAACGTGCTCACTTATGACTCACTACAAGTGTGTGGTGGTGTCTGTATCTGCAGACACCCTGGTTTCTGCCAGTATTTCATTATTTTCTCATTATTTTGCTGCTCGGAACATTTTACCGATCCAAACCGTCGGTATCCTGGGAATGAAACTCAACCGTTAGCTATCTTCCTGGTGCGTTTACAAGCAGCTCAGACAAATCCTCCTGATTCTATGTTAAAGTTAAGCATGAAATTATTGTTTTGCTAAATTTTTAAGTATTTCTAGGGGTTTTTTGTGCCTTTACCTCTGAAATTAACATCTGGAGACAGACAGGAGAGACAGAGGGGACGACATGCAGATGCGGAGGACTCTCACTCTGCCACGTGAACTGCCAAGGTGCCCATATTATTTTATTAATACTGGTGTGTTAATGTGCAAACAGCAATTTACACAGAGCTAGTTTACCTACTATACAGCGAGTTCCAGGTGTCCAGGGTTCCAACACCACCTCCGAGGTCAAATTCAAGCACTTTTCAAGCGATTTCAAGGTGCATTTTCAAGCTTTTCCAGCACCAGTGATTTCCCAATGATTATTTCACTGCTTTTTCCACATTAAATCGGATGTTACTGCAATTTTGCTTCGTGCTAGCATTCTACAGCGGGGTGACAAATTAAAGGAAATCATGACAAAGTTTCAAAATGTGTCACCTGTCTGTGACTGGATTCTACAACCTGGCTGAGCCAACGTCCAACTCATTTTATTTCTTTATCTGAAAAGCGAACTATTCGGTCAGATAGCGACTGATTACGAAAGAAATGCAAATACGACTTCAAGCAGTTTCAAGAATTTTAGTGAAAATCCAAGCACTTAAATTTCAAGTCCAGTGGTTCCCAACCCAGAGGTCGGGCCCCTCCGAAGGGTCACGAAATAAACTTGAGGGATTGCGAAAAGATTAATGAAACAAATCAGTTTTAATATTTTGTGGAGCTGCTAACAAAGAATCAAAGAATCTACTGTTTCCATGGTAATCGACGTCCAAATCTGTATACAAACACTTTGCTTTTGTTATTTGGGGGGTTTCTGAAGAGTGGAAGGAAGTTGCCTCGGCTGCACCAAAAAAAGAGGCAAAATACCAGAAACGGAGCTCCTGCGTGGTGTTTAGTTTCAAAACCCGCGCATGTGACACAAGTGCACGGACCAGTATCTTACAAAGGAGTGTTTCTGCTCCACGTGCACAGATGTGGTCCTGCGAGCACGGGGCTGTGACGGGCGCGACCCCCCCTATGCGATGGCAGCTGCTCAACAGTCACTCACACGTTAAGTTGACTTTGAAGACTCTGGAGGCGGAGATGGAAGAAAAAGTGGTTGCTGTCTCCCCTCCTGTCCTCGTCCCTCATTAGATTTACAATAATAACAAAGTGTATGACCACAAAAATGACCACAAGTCTGAGGAAAGAATGAAAGTCCCCAACCCCCGATGAAGCTTTGAGTATTCGTGGGCAATTATCACAGTTTCAGAAATCCCAGAAGTTGGAAATAAATTGATCGATTGATGTGAAAATGCATTAAAAGAGCCACTAGAAACCCGAATCCACCACAGCTTTGCATCTAAAAAGTATTAGAAATTAAGTTTCTATGTGTTCCTCACGTCGGTTCAGATTCAAACTAACATGTGAGGACACTAAAGTCACTCAACTACACAAACAAATGAACCAATCGAGGTAAAATTCCTGTGGCCAAAAGAGATCCGGTTGCTTCAAAGAAAGCAAAGTTGGCATCTTCAGTTTCCCCTCAGTGAAGGCTGCCCAACGGCAAAGTAAAGCTGTGAAAATGTTCTAATATAGAGTACGCTTTAAAACGAATTAGCTGAATTAGCTGTTGTTTTTTTTTAAACTAGGTTTTCTGAACGTTTATTTTCTTTAAGATTTTTCTGGATGCTTTAGGAGACACTCAACTTTGATGTCATATCTGCATTTTCACTATTTCATGTTAAATCTCTTGAAGCTTTTACTACTTTTATGCACTGTAAAAAAAATTTAAAAAACTACATGTCTACTTGTCCTGTCCTATTTAATATATGATCTACAGTGGTATGCTATGAGGAGGCTCAGGCAGGCTGCAGGAGCACAAGACGAGCTCAACATTGTAACTTGACAATAACAAACGACAGCGAGTCCTCCGCTGTGAGTTGATCAGCTGTTTATAACCGTCAGTTGTTTGTCAAGCCTGTTATCCTGAAAACAAAATCCCACTGCTCTGAGAATATACACTCTGGAGTGGTAGTTCATCACCTGCCAAACTCCATTAACATTTTTCTCAGTTTAACCGTTATAAACATTTACTTCTTCTAAAAGATTATTAATGATTTCTTACAACTCATGAACAGACACTAACTCATTCAGTGAACATTCAGCTCTAATTTGAACTCTAATTAACATGAAACACTAAGACAAGTTACAGACAGGAAGGGATATTTCAAAGATGGACACTGCGTCTCTCGTGAAAGAATAGCGAGTATTTAAATTCAGCACGTTTCCTTCATTTCCGGTGACACATCATGGTCGTTTTATGATTTATTACTGTAAATATATTACAGATTTCTCCCTTAAATGTTTAAGTTGAGAAGGTGAGTTTATTTTGTAATAATGCAAAAGAGCAAATACATTTTTCTAGTCAAATAAACCTGATATTAATTCAGTTGTAACTGAGAAAACATGTTCATTACAACTCTTCAGTCACTCTAAACGGACAAACAAATTTGATTTCCTTTGACATTTTCTCAGTTCTTCATATCACTCAAAGAACTCGCAGCTGCAGCTGCTCCTGCTGGAAGACAAAATGTGAAACTGCTCAAAGTGAATTTATTAAAATTTACTGAATTCAGTATCAATGCAGTGTATAAATTATTGTGAAAACAACAATGACTTATTTTAAAGCGTATTAAAGACAGACAGTAAGATTAATTATGTGTTTTCTTTAAACTATAAAAAAGAAGAGTCTCAGGAGAATATTAACTCTCACACAATGCATGCTGGGAAGTCTGATCATGTTTCTTTAGAGACTTAATTTAAAGTTGATGGAACTCTGAACATGATTCATTCAACTCATCATCTCAATCTAAACACTTCAAGTTATAAGAACTGATGTTTTTCTGAAGTTCTGAAGTGTTCTGAAAATAAATACTAGAAATTTTAATCAACTTGAACAAATAAAACTTTTATGTGGGCAAGAAAAGACAAGTTGATTCAACTAAATTCCTGTTTTGTTTTTTTTTGCAGTGTTGGTTGGTTAATTACAAAAATAACTGGCAGATGAATCCAGTTTATTAACTCAAATGTAACTTTGTGGCTACAGTCAGTCAGTTCACCCTCCAGTGCTCTTATTGACCAGCTGATACCAGCTGTGTGTTATCTTCCTCCACAGGGTGCAGAAGGGCGTGTGCCACCATGATTGCAGAGGAGGATGTCATGACATGAGGTCACTCACAGCTCTGTCATCAGAGGACGTTGACCTCTCACCTGTCTGACTCCTCTGATGACAGACAGACACGCAGGGACCTCGACTGATGTACGCACACAAAAACATATACTGCACAATAATGCACAGAGAAAACGAATGAATGATTTCTTTAAATCAGTTATGACCTCCTTTAACCTCCATTTTCTCACACTAACTATAGCTTTTAAAACCACTTCCCCAAACTGAGGGGAGTAAAAACATGCAGCTGAGGAACAAACGTGCAAAATCAAACAGCAGCGTCCAGGAAACCAACACACAAATATCAAAGAAATGAAGACACAACCTGTGTGTTTCTGTACACAAGCAGAACTAGGGTGATTAAACAAACAAAAACAGATACACGGAAAAAAAAAACATGCTGGAGATTAGAGAAATCAACTAATCTTTTCATTTTATGATGAATATACAAGTTTTATTTAATCAAGTTAGGGTTAGGGTTGTCAGAACTAGGGCTGCACAATTAAAATGACCAAAATCACAATATGGTCAAGTGTGCAGCATCCAAATTACAGAACCAAAACCAAATCACAATTTTGTGAAAAAGAAAAAAACATGTGAGAAAACAGCATCATAATGAGGTACTGTAGCGCTGCAGAGATGCCCTGACCTTTAAAATCTTGTTCTGCAGATGTTAGAAAACATGTTTGTTTGGCACAGACCCCAACAAATATCACATCATCATCATTTCAATGGTTTCTTGTTTTCGGTAAAAATTAAAGTTGTCATGCAAAAATGATCGCTCCTACTAATCGCATGACTTATCGCAATTACAGTCAAAATGATCGCAATGTTACTTTTTTTTACCAGATCGTGCAGCCGTAAACAGAAAACTGCACACAAGTTCCTCTGACTTGAAATGAGCTGAATGAATGTTCTGCACAGAGTTCAGTCCAGGGCCGTAAACACAGTCCGTGCAGGCAGTGCGGTGAGGGGGCCCAGTCGGGTGAGGGGGGGCCTCCAACAATGTGTTGGACAAAGAACGGGCTTTTGCAAGTGACAGATTTTTTTATTTTTTTTTCTACATTTTCCCCTCACACAGTTACTTTTTTCCCCCTGTGCTGGTGTGTCAAATTGAATTTCCTCTCTGGAGATCAATAAAGATAGATCCTAATCTAATCTCCTATCGTACCACCGTGGAGACACACGCGCCTTTGTTTAAACAAGAACTTCAATTAAATTAAAAATGGTGGCATTTGCTTTATGTGCCCTTGGAAAGACAAACCCACCTCCGTCATGGTTTTCTTCTCTTTTTCTGCGTGGCAAAATATTCATACTTATTCTACATAACTATAAAAAATCAGTTAATTTTAGGGCTGGGCAATATCAATATTATATCGTATCGTGATAGATTTTAGATATTGTTATATCGTGATGTGTTAAGTCTTGTCTTTTCCTTTTTTAAAAGGCTGCATTACAATAAAACGACGTAATTTTCTGAACTTACCAGACGTTTCTATCTGTTCTGTTACTTGCCTTTACTCAATTAGTCATAATATTCAGGAATTATCAAAAAAACTCATCGAGTTAATATTTCGTGAGAGCACGATAGTCATCCCTACAATATTGGTCGCAATATCAAGGTATTTGGTCAAAATATTGTGATTTTTACTCATTTTATCGCCTCAGCCGCTTCCACCCCATGAAGTTCAGAACATGAGTCAGTCACAACCTACATGATCAATAATTATCGATATCGACAGCTTTTTCAGCTATATCGCTCAGGCCCAGTTAATTGAATCCTTTATTTTCTTTGGTATTTTTGTCAAATATAGAATAGATGTGCAGTAATGATGGCTGGGTGATACAGATGTTGACGTTATCCAATGTCAAATCACTAGCGTTCACTAGGGTCCATCATAAAAACCTGCACTGCAACCTGTCCCAACTAACTCACACCACCACCTCAAACCCATTAAATTCTGTTTCCACATAAACATGATCAGAATATTAGCAGACTTCCCAGAATGCAATGTGTGAAAGTTAAAACTCTCTTGGGACCCTCCTTTTTTTGTAGTTTACAGAAAAAATACATAAGATGAAAAGTTTCTGTGTGTCTTTAATACACTTTAAGATAAGTCATGGTCGTTTGTGTTGCGTCTCTGCACCCTGACATTTAAAATTGAATACATTCAGTTTCACATATTGAACAAAGAAGCTCCAACATCTGGAAGTTCTGAGTGAAATGAAGAACCGATTCCTTAAAACTGAGAACATTTTAAAGGGAATCACATTTGTTTGTGATGTTCGTCAGTGTGACTGAAGAGATGTTGGTTCAACTTAATAACTTAATAACAGCTTATTGAACATGATTTCTCAAGTACAAATGAATTAATATCAAGTTTATTTGACTTGAAACGATTATTACTTTCGAATCATTACAAAGTTGCCTCAACTTGGCTTCTCAACTTGAAATAACTTTTTAAAGTTAAAACAAATAGCTTTTTACAGAGCTGGGGTGCAGCCTGCTGGATGTAAAAGGTTATAATTAGTTTGATGCGGTGGTGCTGGCTGCTGTTGGACTTCATTAAACCAAAAAGCGACAGATATTCTAAGAATTACAGTAATGGTGGGTCTGTAAAGAGAAGTGAGAAACAGAGAGAAGGAGAAAGAGGAAGAGAAGTGAGCTGTGACTAAAATGAATCATTTTTCAAGGAAGTCTAGTGTTTAATTTTATTAAGTTTTCTGATACTTAATAAAACAGTGTTTATCTTACCTTTCCTCCTCTCTGCAGTGGAGTTGAACCTGCGTGCGGTTTATTCTAAGGCTGGCCTCTTCTCCTCTCCAGACCGTGAACGCAGCAGCATATTTGTAAAACCCAGAAAAGTTTCCTTAACAAATAGTCGTGTCAGTGCGGGATGTCGTCCGTCTCTGCTGACTGTTTGAACTCGATAAAGACGGAAGGTAAGTGCGCTGAGCTCGGCGTGTCTCTGCTGGTCTCTGCGGTCGTCGCTCCGCTGCTCCGCTGCGCTGCTGCGCTGCTGCTGCTGCGGTGACGAGTCCCGCCTCTCTTCGAAGTACCAGCCACGGAGCGTGGAACAGGTCACTTCCTTCTGCGTTTTCAAAATAAAACCACGCTAGCTGCAACCACTGACACACATGAATCAAATGCACGCAGGTATCTATATTTATGTCAGGGGTTGCGGGTAAGTTTCTGAACAGAAGTCTGAATGTTAGGGTAGACTGGGGACGGTTACAACAGGGGACGGTTGCAACAAGTGCGTTCCTCCAAACATGCTGGAGTGATGACACTCACTCTGCACTTCCTCAGTTCCCCACCAGGGAGATAGAAGACACATTCAACATCTGCTGCTGCATTTACTGGAAAAAAAAAAAGTTTTTTCATGAGCTGTCCTGACTTTTAATATGAATTACTAATAATTTACTTAGAATTACTAATTATGAAACCTACTTACTTAGAATCCTTGTGTAAGGGAAATTTGGGCTGTCTGCCGGGTGTCACCTTTGTGTTTTGGGTCACATGTCGGCTTAGGTAGGAACCTTTCGTCAGGCAACAGGTGTTGCCAGACGTAGGAGCGCAAATAGTTTTTTGACCGCTATGCCAGTACGCCACGCCGGGTGAAGCTTTTGTTGTTGTATTTGTGGATCTTGATGGACACTGATTTTGGACTCTTGAATGTAACACGATGAAGAGCAGTACGGTGAGCAACAAATTATCCATAAATGTCAGTGACAAACAAGTGGGACATTGTTATTTCACGGTGCACGGCGAGCGAGTCATTTAAGTTATTAGCCTGTCTATGCAGCCCCTCAGTGGCTTTAAGTTTTAGGCTTCACCGCTATACCTTGTTTTGTTGACATCAGCAACATGTCAAGCATGTGTTTAGGTTAATAGGCTCATTTTGAGCTGAACGCCGCCTAGCCTGGAAAGTAGACAAGGCCAGGCCTGCGCAGAATCGATCACCGGTGATCGCCACACAATGCATGCTGGTTAGATTTGTGTCTGACTTGATCCTGACTTGCTGTGACGTCATGCACACGTAGGCAACGATAACCTCACGAGCTCGAGGCGGCCCCAATTTTAGAACCGGACGCCACAGTTGCTCTCCACCGACTGCAAACGCCTGGCTGTCACCTGATCAACGAGCTGACAGGCTCCGATTGGCTCTTAATTTCGACACCAACACCACGTGTTGTATAAAACACAAATTTTCTGTGTAACTGTAATGTTTAACGCTAGACATATTAGTTTTATGTTGTGCAGTGAAGTTTTAACATGTCAACAAGCAGATATTTTGTGGCTGATAATAATAATAATATAAAGGTTACATATTACTTATCAAATGAACAGTTACAAAGGCAGATAAAATAACAAATGTTCCATGTAAAAGTTTCTTGGAAACTGTCCAACTTCACTGCAGCTTCTTGTCACCGCCTCCTGCTGCGGCCGCCTGATCTCGTCTAATCTCCAGGTGAGGCGCAGTTCATCTCAAACGGCCTAAGTCCAGGCGGCCGCAGCAGGAAGTTGAGACGAAAGGCTGCAGTTAGGTTGAAAGTTTCTAGAAGACTTTCAGAGAACATACAGGAAGTGACACTAACATCCTGTTAAATCACCTTAGTCTACAGACCAAGTTTATAGCCGAGGAAATAAAGTGTGTGTGCGTGTGGTGTTTGTTGTTGCCTAGCGATCGGGTGATAGTTAGGGTTTTGCAGTGGAGAGCAAACTGCCTCTAAAAACTGCGGCCACCTTGATCTTCCGAGTTTATCGTTGCCTACGTGTGCATGATGCCAGAGCAAGTCGGGATCAAGTTGAACACAAATCTAACCATTGCAGGTGATCGATTTTTGCGCAGGCCTGGCTCATCTCAGACGAGCCTGACGTGCCTAGCTAGCACATGATGTTCTGTCACAGCTGACAGGGTGGGGACGGTTGTAAAAGTGTGTTGCGACTGTCCCCAAGCTAAGCAGCCATATCAAAACAGACCACACAACAGTATTTTTCAACATAAAATAAGTAGTTTCATAAAAAGACAGTTCACCCAAATACAAACACGTCATCATACCTAAACGATAGAACAGGTCGATCGTCAATCGTCGTTACCGGTAGTCACAGTCATGTGACAGAAGTGACGTCACTAGCACAATTACAGAATTTATGTGACATCATTTATTATGATTTCTGGACAGTCAATATCTCCAAAACTCTGCAACTCGCACCAAAAATACCGAAATGGATGAATAGCGCTACAGGTGAGAGGAAAAATATATATGTTTTTGATCTGGGGGTGAACTGTGCCTTTAAGCTTCATCATGTTGTGAAGGAAGAGAACAGTTTCATGTTGTGCATTTGTTGCATGCGTAAACAAATATGAATTTCTTGAACAATATTGTTTGACAAAGCAGTGTTGTCATATTACACGCCAGCGTTGACATTTTGCCTCTCAGTGAAGCTTATCTTGATGGAGCGTCGTTGCATAATCTGTTTGTGCCTTGCAAATGTTGCCTCATGGAAATGTTATTTAGCATCAGTGTTGCTTCACTTTGCTATGATCAACCTGTCCATGTGTGAATGAAACATGAATGAAACATGTGAATGAAACGTGAATGAAACGTGTGAATCGGTAGAAAGAAAATGTCTGAAATGTCTTTTTTAATACTGTAAACAATTATGTAAATAATACAATCTAAGTCAGTGTCAAAGTAGCTAATAAAACCTTATCAAATATCTTGACATGATTTTCAGACATGAATCACTGAAATTTGAGGAATATTGTGGTCCCATAGTAATAGATTAAAAGGGAGCATTTGGGTTATGTGCCATATGTATGGAAAGATGTTATTTTCATATTTTAAACACCAAAATATCTTTATGTACTGATGTAAATGTATGGTGGCTTCTGTTCTGTTGTTAAATGTATTTACATGTTGGTAATAATGATGTTAAATTCATCAAAATGACAGAATCTTTCTCTATTTTTCTTCAGAAAGAAGGATCCACTCAGTCTGCAGCATGAGTGAACATCCTGGTCCAGTAAAGACAGATCTGACCTGTCAGTTCAGGTAAACAGCACTGAACGGAGGCTGAAGTGCTCTCAGCGTGCCGTCAGAGCCGGAGAGCAAGAAACAGGTTGTTTGCAGAAAAGTGTAAAGATGCGTCCCTGACCTGAATCTCGTCGTCTCCAAACCGCTCGCTGTGCACAGCAGCTGCAGGTGGAGCTCACTCACATCCGCCTCTCAGCCTGTTACTCAATACCACAGGCTGAGTGTGTGCGTGTGTGTGTGTGTGTGTGTGCGTGTGTGTGTGTGTGAGAGAGAGAGAGAGAAAGAGTATATCAGTACAGATACTGCAGGTGTGAGTGGTGCCAACAGTTAATGTGTAAACATCCGAATGAATTGGAAGTGTCAAATTAAAAAAAAAAAAAAAATCCCCAAACTCAGAAATGCCAACATGGAGTTACAGTTTAGATTAAACAACAAATATCATCAGTCAGGTGTTAAACTATCGGTGTGTTGGCAGGTAATTTCTGTCTGCAGTGGTGGGATGAAACTAAGTACATTTACTCCACCACAGTGGCAGACTCAGGCTGTCTGCAGCGCAGAGGTGACAGAAATAAAAAGGGCACCAGCTGCATGTGGTGGAGCAACATCTCGACAAAAGTTGTGATGCACTTCGTATTTTCTACTGGAACAGTATTCTCGAGCAGTCATTCCAAACACTGGGTCAGGACCCACAGGAGATTTTATTTGGGTCACCAAATAAATAAAAGCCGATGGAAGAAATATAGTATCTTCATCATATTCTTATAATTCAGTAGTCTTAAAATGTTCTACATTGTTTTCCTGATGAGGAGAAATAAAACCAATGATATGTCCTGTTATCAAAGACTAGTGCGGTTATTTCTCTTTTATAAAGTATTAGACATTTGAATATGTTTGCAATAATGTGCATCAAGATTAGGGCTGAAAATAATTTACTGCAGATCAATCTGTCCATTATATTCACAACTGAGCGATTAGTTGTTGGTGAAAAATGGTGAAAAATATCTGGCAATAATTTTTCCTCTAATCGATTAGTTGTTTGGTCCATAAAATGCCAGAAAATGTTGATCAGTGGTTCACAAAGTCCATGACAACGTCCTCAAATGTCTTGTTTTGTCCACAACCCAAAGATATCAGAATCAGAATCAGAAATACTTTATTAATCCCCAAGGGGAAATTGTTGGATATTCTGTTCACTGTCAGAGAGGAGTAAAGAAACCAGGAAATATTCACTTTTAAGAAGCTGTAATCAGCTCTATAGTTAAGATGATGCAAGGTGATGTGGAAATGGAAGTAAAAATGGTGAGGAACATTCATTTATGCACAAATTAAGTCTTACCAAGATTTATTAACCAGGTCTATTGTGGATTGAGTTGTGATGGTTTGTCATTCTTTGAAAGTGTGTCCTCTGGAAAAAAAAAAGTTTGGGAAACACTGCTCTAGAGGACACTTTATCATGTTTTTGTCCACTGCACAAAAGTGCAGTAGTGAGGTACTGTCCATTTTATGTTTATACTTCACTTTTCCACTGCATTTAATTTGTAGAGTTTACAAAGTGCTTTGACAGACATACTTGCCATACTTGGAAATATTTGACCAAATTAAGTCTTTGACTTTTGATAGTTGACACTGCAATTATTATATCTGGGGGGCAGCGTTTCGACAGCTGACAGAAAGTGACCAAACAAACTGAGCAGCTCTGTCCTGGGATGCTCCCTCGACTCAGCGGAGGAGGTGGGAGAAAAGAGGATGATGGCTCAGCTGTCATCCACGATGGACGATGAGTCCTACCCTCTGCAGGACACTAAAACAGCGCTGGAGAGCTCCTTCAGTGACAGGCTGCTTCACCCAAAGTGTGTGAATGAGTGTGTGCAGGTCCATCCTTCCTGCAAACTGTACAACCAGTCCGGCGCCCAGTAGACCACACACTCACCACATACTACATACCAACTGTGTCATGTCAGTATTTATTCAGGTGTAATGTCACTTCATACTAATATGTGCAATATCAATATTCTCCGTGTGCAATGGTGCAACTGTAGACACTCTTATAGTGCTCCTTTTATATTTCCTTTTGTTTATATTTTTATATATTTATTTTCTGTTTAAATCTATGATTCTTTATATTTCTGCTGTTTGTTTTAATTTTTGGCAACCAAACTAATGAACAAATGAAGGAGAGCTGTGAGAGGACTTGTGTGCAGAGTGCGTCAAACTACATGTCAGTACAACAATGTTCCTGTTAATGTTAAGGAGAGGCTGTGCTGCAGTTCAACTTTACTGCCACTAGATGGCGCACTCGATGAGCACATGTCTCAGCTGGAGGAGCGACACTTGGGTTTTTCACAGCTTCAGATAGTATGAACAGTGTAAATAATAAACACACTTTATACTATAAGAGCAAAATGACAAAGGCAGATTAAAAAAAAACAAAATCATGACCTCCTTGGCAGAATTACTGAAACAGTATCAGACTAAAAACTTTCGATACAGGATTTTCAGTCTTGCTTCTCTAAACGTATGATGCAAAGGAACACAAAGCACCATCATGATCCTTATTTGTCTCATATGTGAAGCAGCCAGTTGGTGCTGTTTCAGCAGAAAAATTTTCATTTTGTGCTAAAAAAAGACTTTTTCCTGTTTGGTGCAGGAACGAACACTGTAGCTTCATGTTTCTGCTGCACACTGACACAAAATCATTAAAACTGCCTCTACTTTAGCAAATACTTGACACTTCTACACAACTACTACTGCCCCAGCTCTGCTGTTGCTCGACTTTTGTCCCTTTTCTTACTACCAGAGATGTGGACTCAAGTCACATGACTTGGACTCAAGCCACTAATTTCATGACTTTAGATTTGACTTGACAAAATCAAAGACTTGCAACTCTATTTGGGCTTTAACGCCAGTGTCTCGTGACTTAACTTGGACTTGAGCCCTTTGACTTAAAAATACTTGATACCTTCTTCACCCAAGTCCAAAGATTAAAAAGTGTGAATCCATGAATCAGTTAATTTCCCTTCATATACTGAATCAATGAACATACAACATCAACACTATTCATTCTCAGCAAGCTGCCACTTAATCCAATCAAGCTGCAGGAGGGAACCTTACAACAAAGATGATTTAGTTCACATTCAAAAACTATGAGGTGTTCAACAAAACAAGTTTGGTGGTGGAACACTTGCACATCAGAAGGCAAGCTCTGGTCTTACAATGACTGGTAACAGCTGTTAGCTTGTTTATGTTTGTACTGCTAGTGTCCCAGGTGCTATTTCGCTGTTTTCAGTGCGTAAGTTACAGTTCGGAGGCTTTTTGTTGTTTCCTGGGGATTTTGAAAACGTAGACGCGGACATCGCAATGCCGCTTGGAGCAAGTGAGCAATGGCAGGACTTGTTACCAGCAGTCATTTGTGAAGTAGGCTAAAATGTCCTTCACTGTAAAAAAAAAAAAAAAAAAATTTCAAGCCAACTTACTTCAATAGAGTTTGAGCAAAGTTACTTTAATTTACTTAAACTTGAATCTTTGAGTTTTAGAAACCCCCCAAAATCACCCAAATAATAACAAAACAGATTCACAGCTCGCCGTGAACAAGTTTTGAAATACTTTTTTGTTTTAGTTTCTAAACCTCAAAGATTCAAGTTAATCTGAAGAAGAAAAGCAAATTATCTCAACTAAAGATTATAGGTCAGCAAAACTATTTTTAGTTTATTTAAAAAAAATCTATTACAGCGAGTTTCCTTGAAGAAATAAAAACAGTGAGACGACCTGTTAACTGGATGCATTTATTCCTCATTTATAAAGGATTTGACGAGTGTACATGCGTCCAGATAATACGAGGTGATAAAATTTATTCATTCAAATGAATTATTATTAATTTATGCACAAATTAACATTTTAGGCCTGTTGTGAGTTGGGTCACAGTCGTGTCTCATTTGTAAAAAGTGCGGTGCCTTTTTGGGGAAAACATGTTTAACGGTGAATTGTTTTGCTACCCACTTTCTAACTCCGCCCACCACAACAAAATGTAATATGTGATAAATTTTATCATTAAAGGAAACTGATTCTCATTGATATGGAACTGAGAGAAATCCTTTATTAATTGATCCGTAACAGTACTTCACTATGTTATCCAAATAATTGTAATATTTTTTAAATAAAAAATAAAACGAAGCTTAGGAACTCCATAGCTCACTTCCCCGTGTTAGTGTGTGTGTGTGTGTGTGTGTGCGTGTGTGGCGTTGTTTGTCCCGCCTCCTTGCGGGCTGCACGCGTGATGCTGCGGTGACGTCAGCTGTAGTAGCTCGTGCCTCCTGCAGCAACAGGTCCCCTGTTCATTCAGTCCGCTGCACGCGCTGTGACGGAGTTAACGGAACTTAACGGTAACTATGGACCGGGTTTTTCCCGTCAGGACCGAACAAACGAAGATGTTTGAAAACGTCTCCGCTCGTTTTTCTTCGTTTCACTTTGGATTTTATCGTCAAGACAAAAACTAATCTGGAAGTTTGCTTTTTCTCCCGACTTGTGTTGGAATATAACGTTAGTTCATCTCATTTATCCTTATTTTAAATAAGTTTCACCTCTTTTATCTCATGGATACAGAGGTGTTCTTGGAGTATTTACGCACCTGTTTGTGATTTTTTCAGGGTTTTTTTTTTTGAGTTGGAAGGAGATTATTATCCTGGGAAAAAAAAAAAAAAAAAGTTTTCATCCCTTCAGCTTGTTTGAGAATGATATTTTCTGTCCGTCTCATCTGTTCCAGTAGTTTTGTTGTGTTTACGTGAATTGAAGATAATAATGATTTCGGAGGAGAGAAGCAGCCACGTAAATAAACAAGCCCTGAACTTTCCTGTGGGTTTACTGATCCGCTCTCCAAAGAAGCGCCTGGCCAAACTGGGAAGGAAACCCAGCAATGGATCAGTCCAGTAAGTCCTCCCAGTTCACCACTTTAGGGGAGACCAGGGGCAGTTGTAACATTTTTGTACATTTTTCTCCATAACTCACAGACCACTGGAAATACACCAGTCAACTTTTGATTAATTAATAATACATTTAATACATTAGGGGCTGATGCAGATACCTATATTTGGGAGTAAAAATAAATTTAGAGCCGCAACAATTAATTGATTAATCGAGTATGAATCGATTATTCGATTATTCGCCAACTGCTTTGATAATCACTTAATTAGTTTGAGTAATTTTTTAAAAGAAAAAAAGTCAAAATTCTCTGATTTCAGCTTCTTAAAAGTTAATATTTTCTGTGTTCTTGGGTAAACTGAATATATTTGGGTTGTTGAGGACCATTTTTTTAAGAAAACAACTGATTGACATTTTTCGTTTTTTACTGATATATTTTTTTAGGACCAAACAACTAATTGATTTATCAGGAAAATAATCAACAATGAAAATAATCCTAAATTACAGCCCCCCAAAAATCTGATATTGATATATTGGCTGATATTCTTTGCATAGAAAATAATATACATAAACAAACATGTTTCGTGTTTGTTTAAGTTGTTTATGCTTCAAAAAATAATGTTTCATATAACTAATATACTAGTGTAAGTGTTTAAATAAAACTTAAACTGAGTGATGAGCGTTTTGTATCTTATTAATTATTGACAGTGATGACTGATGATGTTAATCGGTGAACATAAATGTGTTAAACTATTGGTTAAGGAGTATATAAGTCCATATCTTATCTGCCTTTACTGGTTTTATGTCTTTACTATTTTATTACAGTACTGCCAGCAAATGTTCATTAATCACTTCCTCACTCTTTGCCTTATTTATGTTATACTGTATATAGTGGAGATAAACCCACCTAAACCATTTTATCTACCAAGACAATCAATTTCCACCTTTAATATAAATATTTAGTGCATATTTTAAGATTAAAAAACCCATGTGAGACAAATTGCAGTGTTGTGAGGAAAGATTATTACATGTAAATGAAAAAGTACTGGGAAAAGTCACTAATATCTGCGCCGTAAGGTGGTCTTAACTTTATTGATGTGACTATTTCAGAAAGAATTTGATCTGTATGGGTAAAAAAAGCCACTCTAGGTGCATAAACAGAATGTGTATATTTTAGGCTACAGTATCTCACTGTCTTCTCTGTTCCCTCTCAGGTCCAACAACTCGGACAGCACCGTCCGCTCCACAGAGAGTGTGGGTGTCCGGCAGCCAGCCAAGAGCAAAATCCGCCGCCACAATAACAGGCTTTCAACTGTTTTCAACCACAGTCCCAACCTGCGGGACAGCGGACGCCGCGGCCAGGCGCTGGGCAGCGGAGACCTCCAGGCTGCAGACGACCCTGCGGAGCTGTCCAGTCAGATGTCTGTCCCCGGCATCCTGAAGATCTTCGGCAGCGACATCTGCCATGGGACCAACTACAAGAGCGTGCTGGCGACCACACAGTCCAGTGCAAAGGAACTGGTGAAGGAGGCCTTGGAGAGGTGAGGGGTGTCATTAAACTGGTGCGTGTGTGTCATATTTTAGATTTCAGCTGAGGTTAAAACATGTTAGCCAGACTGCAACTCAAAGCCTCAGTTTACCAGATATGTGCTGGAGCAATCTGCAGACTTTTGCAGCTTCTCTTCTGCAACTACATGTATTTTTACCTCAAATTTATTCAGAGCTGTATTTTTTTCTGTTTTTGGTGATGCTCCTTATGAGATATTTACAGTATCAGTGGTGTATTGTTTAAACAGATGGAGGTGTGGTGCTAAGAGGGGAATTGTTAACCCATTTATCAAAAAATGTGGCGTTAAATGTGAGGATTTGTTGCTGTTCTCTATTTTATATAATTTTAAAGTGAATATATTTAGGTTTGGGACTGTTGGTTGTAAAAATAACTTACTCTAATCACTGGGAGTCATACTAGCAACTCTGCAGCTGTACTGTGAGCTAAATGCTTACGTCAGCATCACAGACTGTAAATAAAAAGGATGATATGGCTCCACCTCCTCCCACTGTACAAAAATTAAATGAAATTAAAATATCCCGGATACGAGCGCTGCCATCTTGTGCTGTTGACATAATTTGGAGTCTGAGTCTGTGCAGTAGTGGTCAGGGTTGAAGGTCATGCCCACACAGCCGGCGACTCAATCAGGAGCTGAGCTCAGCTGTGACTCACAACATGAACCCCCTTTTTTATAGCATCACATAATTAATTAAAACCGAACTTATTGGAAACCACTCGAACATATATCAATGTGGTCAGACCTACAGTACTTAAAACTTACTTGTTGACCGTTTTAGTTCAGCCCATGTTCCATCTGCTAACATGGAGGGGGCGGGGTTTATGACCTATACTGCAGCCAGCCACCAGGGGGCAATCAAGATGTTTTGGTTTCACTTTTGGGGAGGTGACATGTTGTCCATCTATGTACAAACCCCAAATTCCAAAGAAGTTGGGACGTTGTGTAAAATCTTAATAAAAACAGAATGCAATGATTTACAAAAACTTTTCAACCTGTAGTCAGTTGAATACAGCGCAAAGACAACTTTAACTTTACTGTTTTTTGTAAACATGCACTCATTCTGAATTGCAGGCAGCACCTGCAACATATTTCAAAAAAGTTGGGACAGGAGCATGTTTACCGCTGTGATACATCACCTTTTCTTTTAACAACACTCAGTCAGTGTTTGTGAACTGAGACACTAATTGTTGAAGTGTTGAAAGTGAAATTCTTTCTCATTCTTACTTGATATACAACTTCAGGTGCTCAACAGTCCGGGGTGTCTGTTGTCGTATTTTGTGCTTCGTGATGCACCACACATTTTCAATGGGAGACAGGTCTGGACTGCAGGCGGGTCAGTCTAGTACCTGAACTCTTTTACTATGAAGCCACTCTCTTGAAACAGAATGTGTCTTGGTATTGCCTTGCTAGGACGTCTCCGAAAAAGACATCGTCTGGATGGCAGCATATGTTGCTCTAAAACCTGTACCTTTCACCATTAATGGGGCCTTCACAGATGTAACAGTTACCCATGATGCCTTGGGCACTAATACACCCCACACCATCACAGATGCTGACTGCTCCACAACTTAACCAACATGTTGCAGGCATCAAATTCAGAATAAGTGCATATTTGCAAAAGTTTATCAGCTTGAACATTAATAATCTTGTCATTGTGCTGCATTCAATTGAATGAAATTCAAAAAGGATTTGCAAATCATTGCTTTATGTTTTTACATTTTACATAACGTCCCAACTCTTTTGGAATTGTAGTTTGTACAATGTATGTCAATGGTCAGCATGCTAACATGCTAACAAGACAACATGCTAACATTCTCAGTTCGTTTATGTTAGTTTATCATTTAGCATGCAAGCAATTGCTAATAAGCACTAAACACAAAGTACATCTGAGCCAATCTCTGATGTTTTAATCTAGTCGATCAATCTTAATATCAATGACCTTTAACAGTAGGTTAACTTAGTTTCAGAGGGTTTAACATTTACTCCCCCCATGTCATCCTCTTGTCTAAATTTTGACTTCTGTCGTTCAGGTACTGCCTGGAGAAAGAAGACGCCAACGACTATGTGCTCTGTGATGTGATTGGCAAGACGGGCGCAGATAACCAGTGGAAGAGGGAGTGTTTCCGGGTGGTGGGAGACAATGAGAAGCCCCTCATGCTGCAGTCACTTTGGAAACCCAAGGAGGGCTTCTCCCGGCGTTTTGAGATCCAGCTGAGAGCGAGTGTCGAAGAGCAAAGTTTAAAGGACAGAGACACAGTCACAGCAGGTATAACACATTTATGTCTTCCTCAGAGACCAAAGATTGTTTTTTCTCTCTGTAAAAAAAAAACAGACATCGAACAATCTTCAATGACGTAGACAAGTCAGTGTCCCTCACATCCTTCCGCCTGGATAATCAATCACTCAGTCTGTGTTGTGATGGCATGGGGAGCCTTTATCCTTGTCTCTTATTGCAGGCTAACAGCCTTCATTGTCCAGCTTATCACCAGCTAGAACAGGGGAGATGGCAGGCATGTGAGAGAGGTCAGGAGGAAACAAAAGCTGCAGTGAGGGATAGAGGAGGTCAGCGCGGCCCCACTCTTATCTTTGTTTTATTGCAAGGGCCCATCAGGGCCCCGTGAAACATGGAGGCACCGGGCGGCTCTTCCCACCGGGCCTTTAGCTGCCAGAATGTGGCCACTCGCTGCTGTGTTGTTCTTTCTATCAGAGCTCACTTCCTGCACACTGGGGACTGTGCAGCCCTGTTGACTTTGGCACAAGTTTGTTGTGGTTCTCTCTGCGTTAGACTAATGTTCTGCTTCACTGATGATGGTTTTAATGGTATTATTCTTGGTTCTTCTGATGAGTTTCCTCCTGATTGCAGCGACATAAAAACAAAATTAAAGAAAACATTTGGTTTCTGCTGCATGTTTTGCTTTTGTAAATTATAACTTTTGGAGTGATTATTGGTTCAACTCTACGTTTAAACAGATGTCAGTCAGCTTCTGTGATTTACCTGCTGAGATAAAACCCACGTTTTTGGCCTGACTGGGCAATGTTAAACAACTTTCTTTTCTTTCTTTCTTTTTTTTTTTTTTTTGACAGTTTTGATTATCGATTAATAATGAAAGTAATTTTTTATGCAAAAAAGGCAGAGAATGCTGTTGTCAGCCTCTAAAATATCCAGCCTTTCTGTTTATTGTCATATTAAACTGAAAATCTTTAGTTTTTGGACTGACAAAATGAGACATTTAAACCTTAGACTTAAAAAAACAGGATTTTTTCGCTGTTCTCAGTGGACCAAATGATTGCGTGATCGATTAATCTTCAAAATAACGAGCAGATTAATTGATATTGGAAATAATCATTAGTTGCAGCACTAGATTAAACATGACAATTAACTTTAGTCTTTGTGTTATTTGATAAACACTAATAAATAAGACAGCTTGAACAGGAGCAAGTTGACTTTGGACAAGTAGATTTCTGACCCACTTGCCTATTAGCGCAAATGAATAAAATATTAATGTTGAACCCTGAAGTTGATCCAGGACTTGCTACCAGATGACTGTTTTTGTGGTGTTCCTTAGAGGACATGAGGAAAATAAAAGTCTTTAAGAAACTATGCTTGTTTTAAATAAATGCTTTTTGCCATTGTTAGTGCAATTTAAGAGGAATTAACACTGTGGATCTTCAGGTTTTAGCAGGAGGTACATCTGGGTATTTTCAAAATAAGAGTGGTGTGAGATATATTTCTGCAAACAGATCCCAAAGGAACCATATATATGGAAAATAAAATAGGACCTAGTATGGAGCCTTGTGGTACTCCACAGGAGACTGACACAGAGGAAAAGATCAAACAAGCGAGTAATAACGATGTTAATAGGTGAGCATAGAGGTGCCGATAGGGTACTTTGGACAGAGCCAGGCTAGCTGTTTTCCCCTGCTTCCATTCTTTATGCTAAGCTAAGCTAACTGGCTGCTGTAGACATGTAAGTGGTATTAATTGTCTCATCTAACTTTCAGAAAATAAGTACATTTCCCAAAATGTTAAGCTGTTTCTTAAAATTAATTTATATCAGTCTGGGATTTGATGTGTGAATTCTAGCGTGATTTTAATGCTGTAAAAATGTTGAAACTTGAGCAGTATCACCGAGTGACTGCAGCCTGATATATCGACATTGGTCAGTTCTCATGGTTGTGTCGTGTGTGATCGACCCTCCTCGCCTCTCGCTGACCGGGGGGGAAACTGCCCTTTACCTCTGCAGTGTGAGTTTTTTCGGCACTGAGCCCAGTCTGTCACACTGGTGCTGAACAATGTGGAAAACACCCATTTCCACAGCTGATAAGAGAAGCAGAGCTGCGGGTGTGAAGCCAGGCTCTGTGGACATTCCAGGGCGCTTAATGGCTCCAAACGAGCTGAATGGTGTTTGTGTTACGTCAGGTCGACAGAGCTGCTGTTGGTATCAGATAGAGGTGGTCACATCTCACTTTCCCCGCATGTTTCCTCTCTTTCCTCTGGTTCTGTTTCATTTGACCTGGTGCCAGCGCTGAGTCTGTTTGATTGACCAGAGTGATTTTAGGGGGAATTTTGTCATTGTTAAATTTTTTGGTGATGTTTTCAGCTAAATACGTTTCACTTCTTCTTCTGTTTGCCTCCTTGTTAACAAATCTGGGAAAATGACCTGCCTGTAGGCATGGCTTTAGATGACGATACATGGTCGTCTATGTGAAACAGAATACATTTTTTATTTACTAGCAACAAAATGAAAGATGCAAATTTTACAAGTAATGATTATTGTCATTGTAGATTAATCGATTACTTGTTTGTCCTATAAAATGTCAGAAAAAGGTGAAAAATGTCAATTATTGTTTCCCAAAGCCCAAGTTGACCCCAACCCTAATCCTCATAAAGGAGTAAAGAAACCAGAAAATATTTTCAAGATTCAAGAGTCTTTATTGTCCTTATGCTTACACATAACGAAATTTTGGTAGCTCTCGGCACATATTTAAAATTAAACACACAAAACAAGTAATAATTCACACTTAATATGCTGGAATCACAAAATTTTGACTTTTTCTTTTCTCAAAACAGTTGGTGATTACTTTAATAATCAGTTCCTAATCAATTAATCATTGCAGCTCTAATTTTAAATGTATTGATAGATTTTATTTTACTCCTGTGAGAATGCAGAAGGATCTCAAAAGAGAATTCTTAAACTCTTTCACTGAATCAATGCTCGATATCTTGGAATTTTTTACGTCTTTTTGGCCCCTTTTCTTTCATACTAGAATTTTTTCAGTTGTGAGGACTTTTATGTACTTTTATCTGTTTTATGCATGTTATGAATTATTACATTAAAAATGTTGATGAAAATGGCAGAATTTGAAAAAATTTTGATGCTTGCCTGACGTGGTTTTTGCCTTTTTGGAAATGGGAGGTTGAAACACTTTTTCCAAATAAGTTCTAATGCAGTAGGCATTTATTTAACATGCTGTCTTCTTGTCCGTGCAGGCATCAATGCTCAGGCTCGTAAGCTGCAGAAGAGCCGCTCCAGAGTGGCCTCGCTGTTCGTGGACAGCAGCGGCGAGGACGTGGACGGACTCGGGTTCTGGAGAAGTCTGAGCGAGATGGATCTGTCCGCGATGGGGAAGGAGGCCAACCGGGCCCGACAGAGCGCGCTCAGAGAGGACCCCGAGGCCGAGGCTGACAAGGAGGTCCTGCGGCTCGGCATGGAGAAGGAGGAGACGGAGAGCAGGACGACAACACCACCCAGTACTCCATTCACCCGCCCTTTGACTTCCCGTACTTCCTGCTGCTGCAGGGCTACAGCCACAGACAGGTGAGAGTAGAGGCAGGGAAGAGTCTGATTATTTATTGGTTTTTGGGTTGCTGTGTAGGACTAATGTTAACAAGTTTCTGTAGCCTGTAACGTTTTCTGTGATCTCTCATTTTAATAGTTAGTATGTCCAGTTAGTGTTGATGGGAAATGTAGTCAACTGAAACAATAAATGTGTCGGTCACCAAATTTTTTTGATAACTTTTGGTCATGAGAGTCCATAGATTCTACATGCACCCCTCGTATCTTTGCCAGTCTTGTGATTTTTGCTTTCACAACTTTTACAGTTACACTTTTACAGACATTATATTGCTCCCAGTCCTATCTGGCTTGGACCCCGAAATATTCACAGGATTTATTTATACAGGATTCATTTATGTCTGCATTAAGAGTAATTAAAAGCATCTATGAATGGTTTCTCTGATCTACATGTAGATTAAATTGTCACTGTGTAGTGGAAAGTGACAAGCGGACTCCATTATATAAGGTCATTAAAGACCTCACAGGATCCTTGAGAGTCATGGAGGCAGGCGGAGTCCAACACAAGCTTGTTAGAGACAACACGGTGTAAACAAGGACAGGAGAGTGTTGGATTGAACGTCTTATGTTAAGAACGTCAAGGTGAAAATCCCAGAGTCAGAGAGCAGAGCTTTGGCTGCACAGGTGGACGTAGAGGAAGGAAACGCTCAGAGCTGCACGGTGGATTTCTCCGAATGGACTCAGGCCGGATCATAAAGTCGATTACAGAGGCATGTTGTCCTGTAACGGCTCAGAGAGGGAAACAGAAGTGACTCTGCTCCACATAGGACCAGCTGTCTGTCATCATGTCCCAATGAGAGGACAAGGGACAGAGTGTTCACCACTCAGTCATAAGTAAACCTGCTCAGGATGTTTAAAACAAGGAGATAACCCTGATTAAAGACACACTGTAGAGAAGGATAAACTACACAGAAGGAGCTATTCTTAGAGTATACAAACAAACTCAGTGGGAGGTTGGGGGGGCAGTAAACTGGTGTGGTGTAATCTACATACCGGTAGACTTTTAAACTACGCCTTATTTTTTTCCTAGAATATCACGTCCCTCCTGACATGTGACACAGTTTGAATCACTCGTTTACGCAGCTCGTTTTTCACAGTAAACCAGAGAGTCACTCAGGCAGTGTTTTCAGCCCGGCCCATTCCCAGGAACAGGAAGCTCTTTCTCGCAATGTTGTTTATCCTCGCTGCTGGAGATTGCTGACTGTGCAGGAAACTGGCAGCTGCAGAGCAGAGCAAGAGCCGCAGAGAGTTGCAGAGTGACTAATGTCACTCTGCAACAATCTGCCACTCTTCATAACAACGGTCTTTAATAAACGGTAAATTGATAGTTAATTAAACTTTAGTTCATAGTTATTTTTCTGTCAAAGTTCAAATAATGTTTATATATTCTTAATTGACTATATACTATGCAATTGTAAAGTTTTATAAACATCACTTGCCATCCAAATATTTATTATGACACAGTACTACTGTGAACAGGGTCGGCAGCAAAATATATTACAGACAACTAAAAAAGATAAAAAATAAACTCTTTTCTGACAGGAAACCACTGTTAAATAAACCAAATATTGCTTATATGCAGGAGTTGTTGGTCTACCACTTCCTCGATTGGTTAGTTTGTGTTGTTGTGTGACTTTGGTAAATCCAAACTCTGAAGTCACAAAATAACACCAACAAACTAACCAATCGAGGAAGTGGTAGACCAGCAGGAAAGAGTAAACTTTTCAAATCCGTATTAAAACTAAATCGTAATGCTTCTTAGATTCTTACTAATCTGTACATAAGACCCTAAAATACTAATTGAAGGCTGCTGGATGGATGCTGCTGGATTTGGTTTTCCAGTGGTTTTAAAGGAAAGCAAGTTACTGATATCCTCACCTTTTGTGATGAGGCAGGACTTTAGACTGACAGGAGGGTCCCAGCTGAGAACCTCAAATCATGTACAGACTTATAGGGACAAATAAGTAAGAAATAAAGTTGCGACCTCAGGCCCTGTAGAGTTTTAAAAGTCAGCAATGGAGTTTTACCAGCAATTCTAAAGCCTAGAGGCAACCATTGAAGAGAAGCGAGGATCGGAGCGATGTGGTCTCGTCCTTTGAGATGATTAACACCAGCAGCTGCATTTTAAACAAGTTGGAAGTGAGAGATAGCTTTCTGATTAAGACTAGAATAAAGGGCATGCAATGATCTCGGCATAATGATTTAAAAGCATGAGGTCCACTTGAGATAGAAATTACTTTTTGTATTTTTGAAATAGCCCTTAATTAAAGGAAGCAGAGCTGAACAACTTTTGTGATTTGGCTCTCAAGACATACATTTGAATCAAAAATCAAAAAGAACAAGCCAGTGGCTGGATGACTGTACACAGTAGTGTGACAAGCTCTTGTCAGACTGCTTGGTTCTTCCCAGCACAGATAATAGGGTATCACTGGATGACTAATAGTCTTAATGTGGTGACCTGCAGGTCACGGACATCACGGGTGTCTCACCCATAAGCCCTTCCATTCCTGTCTCGTCTCACGCTGCCAGGGCAGGGGTTCATCCACCAGCTGACCCTGCTGCTGTTCACACGCACACTGCTGATTCATTTCCAAAATGTTACACAAGAAGATCAATCCCATCCTACACACTGACTTTCAACATCTTCATCATCAAGAATACGGGATCAAACTAGAGCTGAAGCGATTTGTTGCCTTTCATTGTTGGGCAGAGCGAGTCCAGAGAACCAGGAACAGTCGTCCTGATGCAGAGCGGGTTACAGATAGAGCAGGAGTGGAACAGCTGCAGGCAGAGGCAAACAAGTAATTAGCAAAAAGTGTAATCTAGCGAAAAGAGAAACACAAGCTGGAATGAGTATCTGTGTTGCTGAGCGTATGATCCTTCAGAGGAGGTGGAGAGGAAGCCAAGTATTGAAAGCAGAGATGATTGGAGATGATTTGCAGCTTGCTGTCTGACTCCTGCACACCTGATCCCACTCCTGTAATTAAAACACAGACAGGGACAGAGAGAGGGAGACAGAGAGAAGGTCTTGGCAGGATGAAGACAGAGGGCATGACACAGGAGGCTGTTGAGCTTTGTTTATGCTTGCGCAAGATGCCATGACGTGGGCATCCACAGATGGCGCCGAAGCTGAGAGCGCCCACAGAGGCGTTTATACACAAACACAGAAAAATGTCATCTTGGCCATGAAATTCATGCAAAATATCCTCTCCAGAGGATTTGGTGTTTGGTTTTGGTCCATTCTGGGCTACTGCAGAAACATGGGGGTGCAACATGGAGGCCTCATGGAGGTGGACCTGCATCCTGTCTAGATATAAAGGGCTCACTCTGCAGTTTTTCCCAATCCTGGTCCTCAGGGCCCACTGCCTTTCGTGTTTCAGAGGTTTCCTTGCTCCACACACCTGATCTGAGTGAACAGGTCATTATCAGGCTTCTGCAGAGGCTTGATGACAAGCTGATCATCTGAAACAGGTGTGTTGGAGCTGGAAACATCTAAAAAATGCCCAAGTAACACTGAAAATGTCACTTGGGCATTTTTTTGGTCAGTATTTTCTATCATCTTTAGGCCAAAAATCAGTCAGTTGTGATTTGTTGTGTTTCTTTGTCTTTTTGTGTCCCTTTGTGTCCCCTGAATCTCTTTGGGTCTTTGGGTTTTGGACTGTTGATTGGACAACGTGATATTGGAAGACGAAAAATAGGAAACTGACATTTTATAGACCAGATGAGTCATGCATGAATAGATAAAATGAGTAGCAGGTTAACTGATTGTTAGCTGCAGCCCTTAAAGGGACATGTCACCCCAAAATCACTTATGACAATGTCCATCGTGAAACATTGCAGTGGACGATGATATTTTATTTTTTTATATACCTTCTTTCATACTTTTTATTTGTGTGTATGTTGGATATTGATTACATATTGGGCAGTGCTTTATGCTTTATTTTTCTTTTAATCAATCAGGTTCAAGGTGCTTTTATGATGGCTGACACTCATTAAAATACATATTTATCAGTTTTAAGGTACTTTTAAATCATAGTGTTGTGATGGTAGAGGACTCCATAGTTGATGATTGTCAGGCATCACAAAGGATGATGGTCCAACCCTACCCCTATCCTTTCTTTCGACTAGAAAGAAAGTAGATCCTACATGAAACTGCTCACAACAAGGTCTGTTGATTATTTTGAATAATGGTTATGATTTTTGGAAAGAGACACTGTTTTCGAATGTATTCGAGTGCCATTTAGTCCCATTATAATTTAGAGAAGGCAGAAATACTCTACAGGCCCAAAACTCTGCAAACTGTCTCTTTCATTAAACAAAGCACTTGTTTTGCAGGACTTTGTCATCTACCTGATGAGCGGGACCACCACCATCTTCGGCTGCTGCAGGGAGCACTGTAACGGAGAAGATGAGGAGAGATTAAAGGTAGACATCCTCCTCTTTGCTCCTGATGTGTTGCCCCAGCACTGCTGCGTCAGACGCCTGGACTCTAATGTCCCCGCCTCCACGGGGGAGAACAAAAAGACACTGACCATGCTGAAGCCCCTTCATGGTGCTCCTGTCACCAGAAATGGTTTCCTTCTTAAAGAGGAGGTGGAACTGAACCCAGGGGACTTGGTTGGCTTGGGGAAACACTACCTCTTCATGTTTAAGGATCCTACCAGCACATCAGGAGCCCTCCAGACCCCCCTTGGATGACCAGACTCTGCCCGAACTCTGACACAAAAGCGTCATCCTCATGTTCATCATGCGGCTCCACTGTGACCATCCAAAGGTTGCAGAGGAAGCCTTTACCGCCTCGCTGGAGGGACCTGGAGGGCACGGAGGCTTCGGTGAGCTATGAGCTGGAGCAGGAGGAGAGGGTCCTGCATGAGATTTTGGACATGTTGGACCCCAGTGGAAATGAACCAAAGCTGACGCCCGCCTTCCTGCTGAGCCTGTGCATCCAGCACTCAGCCTCAACGTTCCAGCTGACACACTTCAGACAGCTGCTGCTCCGGATAGCCAGCCAGATCCAGATCGTTATGTGGGTAAGGATGACACTCTGCTCTTTGTTTCTGACAACAGATCAGTGACCTTTTGTGCCAGAGAATCTCACATAAACAAAGGCTGAATTCAAAACCGCCGACGGCATACTACCAAAGAACGCAGCAGTAGTACGCATGGATGTCGAATCCTATAATTTTGCTACAATTCACTTAAAAACCCAGTTATGTGGACAAACATTACCACTGACCCAACAACTGTAATGTGACAGAAGTTGATGTTTTGTCAGTTTATATAAGAAAATTGTCATCTTGTCTTGAATTATGACCTGAAAATCATGGATTTGGAGAATCGAGACACCCCTGGTAGTATGACTTTTGGAAAACTGATGTAAACAATAGCCCAATTAATGGCAAAACACTGCTGCTGTGTAGCATCCCCATATGCTCTAAACAAAAGATGAGTTACAAATGTGGATTTTCATGATTTTCCCACAGATAAACATTTACCTGAGAGATGATAACATCTTTCAGTGACTGGAAGGAACCAGATTCACCAGTGTTTTGTCACATTACTTAAGCGAGTTCTTCTGGTATTTCTGTTGCTTTGGAAGTGTAACATTGTCCTTGTTATCCTTCAATCAAACTGGGTGTGTTTTCATGAAACTTGCTGACTGATGGTATTTTTGCTTTCCCATGTTTAGTTGTATCGTGAACATGTACCACTTGGCAGCAGCTGCGTAATTTTAAAGAAAGACATCAAAAATGTTATGTAATGACAGAATAACAGTGGTACGAAAAATAAAAATATCCTACGGTTGTGGGCAGGGATTTCTTCTGCCATTGTTGCTGAAGAATCCACTGTGTTGGCTGCACTGGTCTGTGTGACTGTGGTGAAAGAGGCCGGCTGGCCAGCTGGACACCCTGCAGGCGCTTGTGGAGCTTCTCAACTCTGAAAATGTTTATGTTCTCACCTTCCCTTGTGCTCTGATGCATACTGGACATTCAGCATTTGGCGTCCTGCAAATTTTTGCTGTGCTGTAAACTACATGCCACATTTTGACCCAGTATAGTGGGTGGTTAATAAGTGTGTGTGCAGCACTATATTCCCCTGAGTGTGACGATGAATGTAAAGTAATCAAATGTGCCATCAGGGTTGGATGTAATGTACATAAGCTGGTTGATGCTGATGCCTGACATGGATATTTTCTTTATGTGTTCTCTGCTTCTCAGGAGAAGACAAAGGAACTTGCAGCAATCCAGCCAGAAACGTGAGTAGAAGAACCACAAGTGTTTTGAGAATGTCCCAGAAATACATGACAATGACCTGCCACAGAGAGAAGAGCCGCAGCTGCTGCCTGCAATGATATACGACACACGACACCTTGAGTTTTACTGCCCGAATAAAAGAGGAGTTAAAGTCTGATTTTACTCTATGTGCTCCCTCAGTAAACAATGAGTTTGTTTAAATGCAGGTTGTGCAAAAGAGAGAATTTCCCACAGTCCCTTCTCTAAGAAAGTAGAAGCAACTGATAACTACATTCATTGTCTGCTTGTGTCACAGGGTTACATTTTCTGTCAGGAGGTGGACAAAGTTAATCGAAGTTTAACCTCTTTCACACCATCCGTCTCTACCAGACACCGATTGTTATCATTTTTAGGGGGAACAGGAGATCTTTAAGGGGAGATGCAGCACAGTTATATTTCATAAGCTGCTGCTGTAGCTTTTGGGTCAATACTATTTATTAATTACATTTGGTGCAAATTTTAATCATTTTTGACCACTTGACACATCCAAAATATCACATTAAGAGATAAAGACCTTCGGAACACCACAGAAACATGCATGCTGTGATTTGTTATCAAAAACTTTTGACATTTGGAGATTTCTGTAAGAACTGCATCTGAATGCTCCAGGTCTATAGTTTGTGGTTGTGAAGTTTAATGAGGCTGTGATTATCCCAGATCATCCCATATCTACTCTGAGAATTAACATAGTCACACATGAATATAACTGGGCTCATTGAATCCACAACAGTCTTAGGTTCCAGTCAGACCATTTCATGCAATGCCAGTGCTGTTTAGGTATGCAATGTGCAGAAATATTGAAATAGAATAGGTGAAAAATAAAACATTTATACTAGATTAGCATAAAGTGCATAAAGTGGGGGTCTGTAAAGGGGAGACTCTTGAGTCCCCATAGAGCCCATTTTCATTCAGATATTTTGAGGTGAGATGTCAAGGGACTCCATGCCAGTTTTTACCCCACCAAAATTTAGCCAAACTCTGGAGCTTTTTTTTTTTTAACCCCCTTCCTGATAAACTAGCATGACATGGTTGGTACCAGTGGATGCACCCGGCACAGCCTCGGAAAGACGGTAATGTCAGCCACAGTCTGGTGGCTTTGAAGCAAGCAATTTAATGGCTTCAGTTTCCAGTTGGAAAGGGCTGCATGAAAGTCTACCTCAGTCTGTAGCGGTATTTTCCATAATGTAGTCAGACACTGAGAATAACAATCTGAGACTATTAGTGGAAAAAACACTTTTAGCGGACGTACTTTGACAGGCACATTTAGACCCAAGAAACAATGCAGCCATTGCAGCCTGCTTCATGGCTGCTGACTGAGGTGATCTACTGGACCAGTTCCAAAACTTTTTTAGTCATTTAGACACTAAAATATGTAAACATAGGGCCCAGATTTAAAAATACTGGAATTACCCTTTAACCTGTAAATTGTGCAGAGACTCTTTGGGTGATTTACACTTTAAATGAACTGAAGTTAATGATGATAAATTTGGCAGATTAAAAAAAAGAACCTAAATTACAATAATATTCATTAATGAAATGCCCGAGTCCTGGCGTGAGCTGTGAACATCACATCTGAAAGAATAATGAAAATAGTTTTTGTACATCCTATTTAAACACAGAATAACCATCCATGTGTTTTACTTCCAACATGAACAGTAAGTGTGACTTTAGAATTAATCTATATTATTTGTACACTATGTTGTATAATGGACATAATCTGAACATTTTAAGAACCTTCTTAGTTTCACTGAAAACGCTCACAAAGTGGACTCTGTTTTATCCTCGAGTTGACCTGTTTTGATTTAACTTCCTCTAATATTTCTGCACATCAGCATGTGTAGAGTCACAGAAACTTTCAGTTCCTCCTTCTGATGCCACTTATGAACCGTGACCTCAAAACGTCTGCCGTGAAAATGGACGACTCTCCTGTTTGCTCTTTGTGACTGAAAGTTGTGGTGATCGATTAATTGTTTAAGTCATTTTTCAACCTGTTCTCTGCTTTAAAATGTTTTCTTTGTCTTTTTAACAGAAAACCTTTAATGTTACTGGTTTTTTTTTGACAACACAAAGCTTTGATGGACAAGTTACTTTTTGTAACTTTATTTATTTCATAACAAAATAATTAGTCCTTAAAATGATTCCCAAATATTTGATAGTTAAAATAATTATTTGTTGTAACTATTGAAGCCCACACAAATGACTTTTACTCAGAGGTTGTTAGTTTGGATCTGATCTAATTGATGCATTTGACCCCAAAGATTAAGTTGCAGCCAGGGTAGCCCGTTGTGAGGCTGCAGGCTGAGCTGATCTACTGGGCCAGTTCCAAAACTTTTTGTATTTATTTGTCACTTAGACTCAGCGGAAAACAATGGAATTATCCTTTAGAGGATAAAGTCAGAGGCCTCACATGTAAAAATATAAATACAGAAACAAAAAGGGAATGTTCATATAAAAACAGGAAATGAGGGGAAATTACAGACAATAACAGAATTGAGGTAATTAGTTATCACAGTAGAAATCAGTTCTGTGTTTTTCCATCAGGAGCTCCAGTGACGGGCAGCCCGAGCACCTTCAGCTGCTCAGTATGGAGGAGCTGATCCCAGGTCTGCAGCCGCTGGTGCTGTGGATGGCCAACTCCATCGAACTGCTGCACTTCATCCAGCATGAAGTTCCTCAGCTGTTGCCCTGGAGGCAGGACCAGGAGGACGAAGGTGGACTTTAACTTTATCACGTCTGTCATGATGCTCACAGCTGTTACACCTGCAGTGTGTCGTGTGTGTGTGTTTTTAAAATGTGTGTGTGTGTGTGTTGTCAGGTCTGTTGGACTCTGAGATGTCCTCCACACGGACAGCCTGTGAGGAAGCCATGACAGTCCTGGAGGAAGTCATCATGTTCACCTTCCAGCAGTCTGTCTACTATCTAACAAAGGTTAGCTGCCATACTTTAAAGGGACATTCGGCCATTTTTAAACCTGGATCCTATTTTTTACATAAAACGAGTTGCTGTAAAATGTAAATAAAAACAGGTTTAAAGAGGGCCCAGGTTTAAAAATACAAGAATTGCCCTTTAACGCCTTTAATGTCCTTTAGCACATTCACATAGTTACATCAACCTGTCTCACATCCTTTTGACCTGTAAAATCTGAGTGTCGGTCACATGTGAAGCAGGAAATCGGACTGTGTAAACACCAAATTCTGTTTTCATTGACAGAAAACACAGTAACAGAATGGAAACATCAACTCTGAGTCAGGAAAGGTCTGTGAGATAGTGAGCAGGGTGTCTTTTCCACCCACTGGAATATAAACAAAAAGACAATCTTGTCTCCCAAGGTTTCACTGCTTTGTTGAATAACAAAAAAAAAAACAAAAACAGCATGACTGATTTGGTGAGAACCACTTTATGAACAACTGAAGGCCTTTTTTTAGTCTTGAAAGTTTTGAAAATGCTTAATTTTAACAGTTTTGTTTTCAAGGCCAGGTTTACGCTTGAATTTGAATATGCTTGATTTTCATTGTAGTCTTCTGTTCCAACCCACACAACCACTCCTGTGAACCAAAAATCTTTTGACATTTGATGTGAAGCAATCTCATTATCATTTTGCAATCGTAGCTAGAGAAGTGGTTAGTTGTACTGCTGTGTGTCGGATTGTGAGTCATATAAACGCATGCAAATCTGACAAATCGTTATCATTTGATTAGCAACTGATGCATGCATTGTAAATTGTAAACTGAAAGTGAAATTTTAATTATATTCACAGTTTATGCTGTGAATTATAAATTGTAAACTGAAAAGGCATGCATGCTGTTGTAAGTAGCTGTAAATAGTAATGGATTAAAACTAAAAAATTGTTTGTAATGTAATTTGACCAAGTTTTTTTAATCATTACAGAATTACCTCAACTTGTCTTTTCAAACTCAGTCAACTGAAAAATTTAAGGCCGCTCAGACACTAACTTTTTAAGTTAAAACAAATATTTTTTTACAGTCTTGTTCTCATTCACATTCTCGTTCTTTTCTTTCTTCTTCTTCTTCTTCTTCTTCTTCTTCTTCTTCTTCTTCTTCTTCTTCTTCTCCTTTTTCTTGGTCTTGTTGTTCATGTTCTTGTTCTTGTTTCTCTTTATGCTTTTGGAAAAGTACATCTTATTGGATGGTTTATTTAATGTCCATATAAAAAGTTAAGTTGGAATCTCTAATCAGAGTTATTTCAGTCAGGTTTGAGAAATATCCCTGTAAACACAGCTATTGATAAGAGATGTCAAAGTTTCTAATTTTCTAAACACATGCTAAAAAGCATCTGTAAGGACAATTTAACGGGGCCCAACAGCGAGCCTTGGGGTACGTCACAGGAGACATTAGAAAAAGAGGATGAAAAATTATAGATCAGAGCTGATACTGGTCTATGTTGCAGAAACATTTTAAACCACCCCACGGCCACTCTAGAATCTGGACGCACTTTTTGATAAAGACTTCTCAAAGTCTAGAAATGCATCTCAGTGTGTGTCTGGATGTGCCTTGTGACAAAACTTTCAACCCTCCTGTTTTACAGGCCGACAGGACACTCCCAGGCCGCGTTTATGTGACTTTCCCATGTTAAAGCTGCTTATTAAAGGCTGTCTGGTTTATGCAGGTTCGACATCACAGACAGTTAACAGCACAGGCTGTAGAAACACCACCACCCTGCTCACTGACTGTTTGAGGAAGGAAGCAGGAACAGCCTGCGCTGTTGTTTTGAAAACTCAGACATATTTCTATTGGCTTGTGCTGCACGTCATACTGAAACTGACAGAATTTACTGGACAGAATATTCTCTTCAGTTCAATACTTAGCTGACCAGATTCTTCTATGTGGCTTTTTCAGATTCAGGTTTTCATCACACTTAAGTGTCACTTTTGAGGCTTTTTAACTGTGTACTTCCAGCTTTGTTTACAGCAGGAGCATGCACTGCAGTTCCTCTCTTGATTAGATAATGTTAGTAGATAATGATGTAGATTATTTGAGGATGTGTTTATGCTGGTTACTGTTTTGCTGGTGGATGATCAGCAGCTCTGAAGCGCAGTCTGTTTCCTTTAGAGGAAGACAAACTGTCATCAGAGACACACCCAACGGGGGGGTGCGGAAGTCAAGAGGGGAAATGTCATGTAAAATATGGTTAAAGGTTCTTCACTTCTTCTTCTTGTTCTGTCTTTTTAGAAATAGAATAAATAAAACTCAAAGGGTAAGAAAAATCCTGATTTATCCCTCGGGAGCCTGCTGAGGGGCAGCAACTAGCTGGCACAGCACTCAAACTGTGGAGAGCAGCAACCAGTGGTTGTGAGCACCACCTCATCCTGTCGCTCTACGACATATGACAGCTGCAGTAACTTTACATGCAAAACAGTGCTATGGGGCACTGAATTTAATGAATCTACTTTATTCAGTGATTTTCGTGAAACTGGATCATGTTTTGCTTTGTTTTAAAGATTTTTTTTTTTCCATTACTGAGTTCATAAAAGGCTATACAGATGTAAAGACAGTGTGCATGTACAGATATGTTTTAACTAAACTATTTGCAGTCTTTGTGTTTCTGTAAAACTCCTTCACCGTCTCCTGTCTGGCTGCAGTCGGTCTCCATGATAACCGATCAGCACCTTCAGATCTGCTGAGCCGCACTGTAAACTATCAGATGACCTGTTGCCTGAGGCATGCAAGGTTATTGTCGCCTTTATGGCCTCTTTCAGTTTGTCTGAGGTCATTATCTTAGTCATGATGGTGTGTGAGTGAGAGTGTGTGTGTGTGTGTGTGCCAAACAGGTGATGTCATTCATATGAAACAATGGCAGAACTGTGTCAGAAGACGGAGTAGTGATAAGAGCCGGATCTGTGGGACGACTGACAACCAGCTGGTGGTTCAGTAAATCAAGTTTCAAGATGATTCTGCAGCGTGGGCAGAACTGTCTTACTGTTCCTCTTTATTTATATAGATTCAAACTGAACTCCCTCGAACATGTAATCCTTTTTAAGATGCTACATTCAGCATTCTTAAAGCTGCATTCACAGATTTTTTGCACCAGAGAAAAAAAGAAGACAAGATATGTTGATTTGATTTTAGCTTTCAGAAGAATCTTTGAAAAAGTTTCCTTGTCATAATGACCACTTTCTGTGGCTGGAAAGTGACCGTTACGGTATTTCCAATCAGACATGAAGGTGGCATTTTAAAATGAAAACACAACATTTTATTGAACTGGAACCACTGACCACAGGTGACAGATACGTGTTTACAGTAAATGCTAAAAGTCAAGGAACTCACTTTGTAATGTTACTCATCAGTATTCACCCAATCTGTGCTAACATTAGCTCACCATATGCTACATTCTTAGAAATACAGGTTCCAAAAGGGTTCTTCCTGAATGCTCTACTCAGAATCGTATCTCTACTCAGAATCGTATGTTTACGAAGAATCCTTGTTTGAAGAAAGAGTTCTTCAAGGGTTTTTTTTTTTTTTTTTTTTGTAAGACTGAAGGTTTCAGTAAGAACCCTGTTCATCCAAAGAGTTCTTTAGGGATTGTTGAAATCCTTGAACTCCTACATCAGGGGTTCTTTGTACAATAATATAAAACTTTTCTCAGTAGAACCCCCTTGGTGGGTTCTAGATAAACTTTTGGAATATGAAGAAGTTCTCAATCAAAACTCCTCCTTGGATTCTAGATAAAAACCTTGGGATATGAAGAAGTTCTCAGTTGAAACCCCTCGTTGGGTTGTAGATAAAACCCTTGGAATAAGAAAGGGTTCTCAGTAGAACCCCCTGGGTGTGTTCTAGAAGAAACCATTTGAATCTAAAAAGGCTCTTGGTTGGACCCCTTGGGTGGGTTCTAGATAAAACCCTTGGGATATAAAAAGGTTCTTAGTAGAACCCCTTGGTTTGGTTCTAGATAAAACCCTTGGATTATAAAAAAGTTCTCGGTAGAACCTTCTAGGTGGGTTCCTGTTAGCAGCGTTAGAAGGTGGAAAGTTTCTGGATACCACCCACAGAGAGGGTTCTGGGTGGAACCATTGGAACCATAGAACGTTTATCTGTAGAGGAGAAGGGGTAGGGGTTCTGGGTGAAACCTTTCACAAATGGTTCTATGTATGATTCTTTATGAAGGGTTCTAGATAGAACTCACTGAAATGGTTTCAAGTGGAACCTTTATAAAAGGTTTTACCAGGAGCCAAAAAGGGTTCTCCTCTAAAGACAAGCCAGAGAACCCTTTATGGTTCTAGTGAACAGTTTTATTTCTAAGCGTTTACTTTATTCTTAAATATACTTAATATATACCACTGTATCAAAATGGACATGGTTATTGCTAATGTTAAATACATTTTAAAGGTTTCAGGATGCTTTATTTTAATTTTATTTATATTTAATTTAAATTTTGCATGTTATGTTATTTGTTTTAATCCTCATCTTAATCCCTGTTTTGGGACTTTGCCTACGTGCAGTTTTCAGATTGTGGAAAGACTCAGATTTCAACGTAATTGTGGACAGCGTGTTTAATTTCCCTGCAGCTGCTCTTTGTGTTGTGAAACAAGCTTCCCTGCAAAGTTTCCTGTATGCTGTGTGAATACCTTCCTCTATTTGAATCATTATGTCAATATGTTCCATACATAGCAGCACTAAACAAGATTACTTTCCTGTTAACGTTCTCCCAGAGTACTTTATGTAATCAGGAATCACATAAAGGCAAAGGAAGGTTCAGTGATAGTCCGTATCAGCCTTGTCACTGCTTGATTCCCATGGTGCATTAGCAGTGATGGCAGCAGAGGGTTTTTTACACTCCAGACGAAATGTAAAATATCGCCCTCTCTGTCCACAGAGTATGTACTCAGCCCTGCCCGGTCTGCTGGATGGGAACCCGTTCTCAGAGAGCGGTCAGCTGCGAGTGCCTGACGGGCTCAGTGGCATCCTGGTGGTGCTGAAGGAGGCGCTGAAGCTTCTCACGGCCTTCCAGGTCCACCCAGACATCTCGTTACAACTCTGTGCCTACCTGTTCTTCTTCATCAACGCATCGCTGTTCAACGCCCTCATGGAGAGAGGTGAGGAAGAAGCCTGGTAGATATGTTTTAACTTTAGTTTGGTCCGCTGCTTTGGTCCAGACTGAAATATCTGATAAATCCCATAGAGTGCTGCAGGGATGACATATTTCTGTAGGCCGACAAAACACATCGAACAAAACACTAAATTTCTGAAGTTTTATTTTAGTCTTGTTATGTCTTTTTCATCTTATTGTCCTTTACATTGTTTTTCATCTTGTTCCTTCTTTTTCAGAAACCATTGGAATATGAAACCCTTTCTTTTATTACATGCTTGTACATTTACTGGATGTCATTTTTCAGGATCTGTCGCTGGGTTCTACCAGTGGTCCCGAGGTGTTCAGATCCGGGCCAACCTGGACCTGCTGATGGACTGGATCCAGAGCATCGGTCTGGCCGATTTGGGCACAGAGTTCCTCCAGAAGCTGTCCGCCGCTGTCAATCTGCTGGCCACACCCAAAGAAACCCTCCTGCAGGTCAGAGGACATCCGTTTCTCCTTTCCTGTTTGTCTGTTCATGGGCGGGTGCATCCTCGAGAGTCGAGTCATGTCTGCGTCAGCCTCAGTGTTTTCATTGTCTTAAAGGTGTCAGTACAACATTAGTCATGTATGTTTATGTATTAGGCGCTAAACTTTACATCTTTGGGAAGTATGAACCTCACTTAACCCCAGAGGTGCCAGAAGTACACATATTCTGTACTCGAGTAGAAAGACAGACATTTGTGTAAAAAAAAAAATTCAAGTAAAAGTAGAAAAAGTTCAGGCTCTGAAATGCACTCAGACTATAAAAGTAAAAAGTTTTAAAAATCTTTTTCATCTTGTTAGTTTTCTGCCTTGTTACGTTTTTCATCTTGTTACATCTTTTAGGTATTTTTTCGTCTTTTTACATCTTTTCCGTTTTGTTAGGTGTTTTTCATCTTATGTCTCTTACGTCATTTTTAATCTTGTTACATCTTTTTCATCTTATTGTCTTTTATGTCACTTTTCATCTTGTTATGCCTTTTTTGTCTCATTATGTCTTTTATGTATTTTTCGTCCTGGTGGGTCTTTTTTGTCTTGTTGCGTCTCTTTCGTCTTGTTAGGTCTGTTGTGCTTTATATGCTCAGATAGATGCACAAAGAAATTGTCTTTTCTACATTTTATTGTCCCATCCATTTAGGCTGAAAAAGAAAAAGAAAAGTATTTGTACTTAGTTACTTTCCACCTCTGCTCAACCGTTCATACTGCAGCAGTATAACCTCTTGTTGTTTCCAAACATTGTGATGACCGTGACTAATAATACCATAAAAGCTGTCAGTGGAAGCATGTTATTTTATGGTTATAGTAGCCTTGAGAACGGGGGCACTTAAACTCCCATGGTGCCATTCACATCGATCAGATACAAGGAAATAGCCGGCAGGAACAGACTGAGCGTAAATACACTAAAATGATTAACTCATGATGTCATGGGGCCAATAAAAGCTTGGCCACCACTTATCTAACTTAAAATCATATGGACCTGAGTATATCCTGTTAGCCAGAGTATGTGTGTAATATATTATCAGTTTAAATCCTATTTATTCTGACGTAAGCAGAGTGGAAACATGTGGCTAAAAGCTCAAATGGCATTTTAATGTTCTAAGGCACAGAAATACATTAGACTAATGACATTTTAAAACCTTTCATACCTTCTCTTTCTGTGTTTGTTCAGGAATAACACACTGTATCACTCACACAATGCTGTTCATCATTAGAACAACACCTTTATATTTGCTTTTGCTTGTGTTTAGTCTCACTGCACAGTGGTAGCCAGCCAACTTAACATTTAATCCCTTCTTAAGTACACGGCTCTCTTAGTTACCCATTCAGATCTTGTTTACACTTTGCACCACAGAGGGAAGCTGAGCTCTCACTTGGCTGGTTATGAAACACTGAGGTGTTCAGAGTCATACAGTGAAACGGACACATGAAATGACTCAGGTGTGACAGATAAGGAACAAAAGGTCAAAACTACAAAACTAAATTTACAGGTTTGTTGCACCTGGAAATATGACGGCATGGAACCTGCTGACTGTTTTGGTGGTGAAGCAACCACATGCTCCTGTTGCTTTAAATAGAAAGGCTATAAATAGGAAGTTCTGCTTACATGTACTTTATGTGACCCACATCTATCTATGTAATGTATATACAGTGTAACTGTAATCTGTAAACCTAAAGGATGGAAAGACAGTTTAATCTGAAATGGATAGAGGGAGCATAAATTTACAGCCTGATATCACAACATTTTCCACTTAAACTTCTTTAAACATTTTCATGTAGAACAGTGGTCTGATGTTCCCCCACAACTTTATCACATGAGCTCAAATACCCCTTTATCTGCACCACTCAGATGTTCTTATGTTCTTACAAATGGATTAACCTGAACCCTAAATCGATTTTATTCACTCACTGTGTCATATAACTAATATACACAACAATTTCAACTATTCATCCATTACTTATAGCTAACAGTTTAAACTGTTTGATGTTACTAATACTTGTGGCTGAGTATTTAAACCGTTTATCCATACTTACTTACTACTTTTAGCTCAAAACTATTATGCATAATCTCACCATGTAACCTTTTTTTATCTGTTACCTTGCTAACAAGCTTAACTCTTACTGATCACTATCAGTCCAATTTGAAATCATTTGGATATTTTATTTTCTTCCACATGAGTACAGTAGTGGATGTTAACAGTTAGTTTTTAGTTGAGTTCAGCTGAGTTAAGTCGTGAATCAGTAATGTAGGAGAATATAATTTATAATATAATTAAAGATACGTGACCTGACCACAGATGTAATGTAAGGTTGATATGATCCTGTGCTCTGTCTTGGGAGGAACTGGGTCAAGTATGAGGTCTTATTTCACTCTGAGGTTGACACCTGTTTTTATTTTTTTTACTGTATGACTCGCAGGCTTGGTACCAGCCTGAAACACCTCGAGGGCACACACACAAACACCAGCCCACCCCTCACACAGCTGTCAGAGGCCGTGTCTTGTCTTGTTCATGGGGTTGGATGGTTGCTGGGAAGCTGGTGGTTTTTTATGTATCCCTGCCCTGGCATGAGCTCACGTTGTGGCTGCCGCTACAGAGCACACACCCTCAGCAGATTTTTAGTTTTCCATCTGGAGTTCTGGGCTCTTAAGAAGCAAAGTGGCTGACTGGCACAGTTGTAAATTACACCAGAGGGATGTGGCGTCGTTTGTTTTGCCAGCAGTTATGGAGAGAACAACGTCTGAGGACTTATTTTAGGATAATATAGCAGCCAAACATAAATCTCAGACATAACAAACAGACACTTTTAAATCTCTGCTGTGTATAAGCAGCATTTAAACTTCACCTTCAGTTGAGTTCTGTGTTTTAAGGAGAAGGGCAGGGACACAACAACATTTAACTTATGGTTTGTGTTGTGGCCCCGGCATGTCTGGGCAAAGTCTTACTTCCACCAATTCAGACAGGCTGAAGGAACTGTAATGTTTGTCCCGTAATAATCACATGAACGTCTCTGGCAAGTCACTCACCTGTTTCCTCGTCCTTGAGATACTTTCTGCAGTCATCGAAAGATCAAATGTTATGTTTCTCATGCGTGCTGCCTTGAGTGAGTCATTCATGATAAGCAGAGGTGGCAAAGGTACACACATTGTTTACAAGTACAGATACTTGTTTAAAGAAGACTCTAGTAAAAGTAGAAGTACTGATTCAGTGTCTTTATTCAAGTAAAAGTGAAAAGGTAGAGGCTCTGAAAAGTACTCGGAGTACTAAAGTAAAAAGTCGTCCTCTGAAGGACGTTTCTACCAGATGTTTCTGTGCAAAGTTAGATGAACCTCATCTTTTCTCCAAGCTCAAGTCTTCCTCTTTCATTTTTGTCTTGTTGTCTTTTCATTGTTTTTTAGTCTTGTATTCATTGTTACCCCATTTTTGTCATTATATGTTATTTTCATCATGTCATGTCTCTTTTACCGTTTTATCTTTTTACATATTATTAGGTCTTATTACGTCTTTTATGCCTTTTTTCATCTTGTCACGTCTTTTTCATCGTTTGCGTCTTGTTACATCTTTTATATCATTTTTGTCTTGTTACGCCTATCACATTATTTTTGTCATGTCATGTCTTTTTAAGTAATTTTTGTCTTGTTATGTCTTTTATGTCATTTTCATCTTACATCTTTTACAGTTTTTTGTCTTATGTGTTGTTATGCTGTTCTCGTCTTTATACATTTTTTTTTTCTTGCTTCGTGTTTTTCATCATTTAGTTTTGTTACATCTTTTACGCCTTTTTTCATCTTGTTATGTCTTTTAAGGAGTTTTTGTCATGCCTCATCTGCTGTGCACAATATGCATCGCTGGATACATCAAGGAATTGACTTCTTTATGTGTAATTGTTCCATCCATTTAGATTTAAGTCAGTCTTGATGTTGGGAACGCTGCACACAATGATGCAAAATAAAAATAATCAATAATTCCCCTTAAATGTTTTAAAACTAAAGTGATGAGCCTGTTTTGAAAATGAAAGGAGTAGAATGCGCAGATATTTGTGTTAAAACATAGGAAGTAAAAGTGAGAAAAATAAGTACTCATGTAAAATACAGATACTAAAATCTACTTAAGTATAGTAACTAAGTATTCGTCCTGATACTTTTTACTTCCCATCTATGTATTTCATGATAAGGACTTTCACAGCAACCTGAGAGGTGCAGAGATAATGAAAAGTTTACACTTCTCACGCTGCACAGAACAAGTACGACATCTTAATCACAGTTCACCCACCTTTTATCAGAGTGCAGAATTAAATAAACACAGCTGCACTGATACGAGAGGACTTGAAGTGCTTCTTACACTCAGACTGAGAAATAGTTTCCCAAGAGGCTTTGTTACCACATCTGGTCCTGGTCTGACGGGACAAAAACTATTTACTAGATCATATAATTGGTTTAAAATACTTTGCATGCAAATGAGAGACTAGCAAGGACTTTGTTTCCTCATATGGAAACAAGCATGATGGGAAAATGCTTGTTTCTCCCACCCTGTTATTCTCACAATGACTACAAAGTGCTTTTGTGGCTCTTTCTTAAGATCAAACCAGCAGTGGGTCGTTTTTACAATCCTGCGAAGGCTTTAAGAATAAGTTTACTTCATGTTTCTGTGTTGTTTTATGTCCGTCCAGGCGTCCTGGGCTTCTCTCAGGGCCGAGTTTGCTGCCCTGAACCCAGCTCAGCTTCACCACATGCTGAGGGAGTACAGCTCTGGTAAACCCTGTCACACCGGGTGGACCCCATCACCAGAGGATGCCGATGCTGCTGTCAGGACAGGTGAGTGACACAGACACAGAACATCCTATAGATGAAATGTTTATTCCACAGAAATTTGCTTCTTGTAGCTTCTCTTTGTCATACACAGATTAAGGGCAGCAACTCGTGATTTTTTATTCAAAAGTTGAAGACAAAAATCAAACAACATGTACGTTCTTTTCTTCCGTACATTTCAGCACCTTAAAATAGTTGGCATGGCTGCAACTAACAACCCTTTTCATTGTCAATAAATATTTTCTTTAATGGATCAGGTGTTTGGTCCTTAAAATGTCAGAAAATGGTCATTGCTTCCCAAAGTCCAAGATGGCGTCCTCAAATATCTTGTTTTGCCCACAACCCAAAAAATATTCAGCTTATAAAGGAGTAAAGAAACCAGGAAATTTTCTGACTTTTATTTCTTTAAAAAATGTCAAACTGATTAATCAAATATCCAAATAATTGCAGCCCTGCTCAGATGGCTGTAATTAGTCTTTTTAGGACGTACTCAGTCATCCTAACAAAACCTTAAGAAATAGCCTAGCGTAGAACGTAAACGCAACGCTCATGTGTACCTCCATTATATTTCGCCCATAAGTGCTGTGCAGTCTTAAAAAAATGTTAATCAAAATGTCGAGAACTAGATTTTTGATTATTGAATTGAAGAGAGCATCGTGATGCATCTCAGAATCAATTTTTTTCCCCTCCACTAATGAAAATCACGACGTACAGACGAAAGGTTTTAGACAACAAGAAATTTAAAGACGTCACCTCTGGCTCTGGTAAACTGGGATTTGTATTTTTTCATGGAGTAAACCATTAATTGGCAGAGGAATCAATAATGAAAATAACTTAGCTGATGCTTAAAACAATTCTGTCTCTCTTTCTAGATAGTTTGAATGTGTAGTTGTCGTCAGCTCAGTTTGTGTAAAGCTTTTTAGTTTAAGTTTTCATAAAAAGAATATAAAACATTGGATTGTGAAACTACCCTCTTCCCAGTTTTCTGTTGCCAAAATCATTTTCTGTGCGGTCCTTCCCACAAGATGAGCCTGTTTACTGTAAACTGCAGTAACCAGACTCCTCTTTCAGCAGGACTCAGAACATCTATTGTGTAGCTGCATGTTCAAACTTGACAGCAGGGATGCTTGACTGCACACGGTTCACGATCAACAACGGAGCACTCAACAAGTCCAGCAGCGTGATATGAAAAGAGAGCTGAACTCTGAAGAAACACAGTGAATGACGACATGCTTCCACTTTCTGTCAACGTATTATACTTTGTTTAATTTAGTTGTATGAATATTGATTCTTTTATGTTTGTTACATTCTCTGTCAAATTATTACAGCTTTGTGTTGACAGGGACCATAAGATGGAGCCTCAAGGTGTTCAATATATAAAAAAAGATATTTCAAATATATAAATAATCTAACTTAAGTCAGCTTTATTATGATGTCATCTTTCATACATGGAGTCCAAAGTGCTTCACAGAGCAAGAATGAAACAACACAGACAAAAAAATGAATAAATGAAATTTAAAAAAATCATGAAATAAAAACTAAGTTAGTTAAATAAAATAAATAAACAATATACATAAAAAGTTATTTTAAAATCAAAGATTATCAATAAAAATTTAATAAGTTATTAAAACTCAGCACATTATTGTGAAATGTTTTCATTTACTTTGTTTGGTTTGTCATCTTTCGAAATGTCACTTTTCTCACTTTCACCTTTAATTTCACAATAAAACCATGTGCAATGTGTAAAAAAAAGAGCATTTTGAAATAAGAATTTCTGTAATGAACTAAAAAAAGAAATCTATTAAAACAATGTTGTCATAAAAATAATGATGAAATAAAATGTCTGATATTATTAGGCAGTTCATTTTTATATCTTGTATAAGACAGTTGGTTTTGCATTACAAAAAGTCTAAATGTTGTCAAACTTTCAGTCTTAGTGTCAAACATACGAAAACATAAATCACAGGACAATTTTTTTTTTTTTTTTTTTTTTTTTTTTGCATGTTGAGAATAAAGTTGAAACACCATTTCGAGAGTAAAGTCACTTTATTCTGGATGTTTTGACTTCGGTATTAATACTCCTATACTCAATGTTTCTTTTTTCATAACATTTATTTAATGTTGGACACTTTGGGACTCCATAAATATTTAGATGAAAATCACTTTCCACTTTAATTCCATTTATTTTATAAAACTAAATTAGAACACCTTCAGGCTACTAATAAGTCAAAGCCTTCGTTTCAGTCGTTCTCCTCCACAGTAATCCTGTCCCGTCAGTCTGTCTCCACCAATCAGCTTCAGTCCACAGTTTCCTCTCAAAGCCACTTTTCACAGCAGGACAGTCGCCACCTCACTTGCACCTATTTCCACCTGTCAGACTGACGGCACCCTGCTGATCAACTGCACCCTGCTGCGTAAAACACCACCGAGCAATCCAACCACAGTGGCATCAGTCCTGTCCTTTGTTTACGGCTTCTAACGAGGAGTCAACACAAATACAGCAGCTTTACTTACAGTTTTTCATTTTCTCACATGAACTGGTCAAAACTGAAGTCAAAACTCATTCAGCAGTGAGGGAAATAGTAAGAAGTGAACAAGCTGTGAATCATTTTTCATTGCTTTCACACAAAATCCATGAACTTTTCTCATTTATACTCCACCACCTGCAAAACACTAAAAGTAATAATCACAAATACATTGAAGACAGAATGATGGCAATTTTATTATGTTTTTTTTTTAATATAGAAAATCATAGCAGAATATTTACAGTAAGATGAAATTGTGATATTTCTGATTGCAGTTCCCATATGGTCTAGCGGTTAGGATTCCTGGTTTTCACCCAGGCGGCCCGGGTTCGACTCCCGGTATGGGAAGGTTAAGTTTTGGGGCGTCAGCAGCTCAGTCTGTAAGTCCTTGGTTTGGGGACCACTTCAAGTCCAGCTTTGATCAGACAGAATGGAGGGGACTGGTTGCTGGAGAGGTGCCAGTTCACCCCCTGGGTGCTGTCAAGCTGCACTTGAGCAAGGGCACTAAACCCCAAACTGCTCGGAGCGCCTGTTTCTGGGCAACATCCGTCACTTTACCACCTATCCCACAACAGTGCATGTGTATGTGTGATAACAAGTATATGTGTGTGTTAATTAATTAACAACTGAATGAAAAAAAATTAATTTACCCCAAGGAGGACAAATAAAGGGGCTCTTTTTCTTCTTCATAGCTGATTCTATTTTCAGTCTCATCCCTGAACAGACAAAAAAGTATGGTACTCAGTAGGTTTATCTGGAATTATTATTGCAGCTCAGGAATTTCAAGTTTTTGTTTGTTTTTTTTCAACTTTTTTACAGTATTTTTCAAAAGTACAGTAAATTACTACATGCAAAAATAGAGAGAAACTACTATAAAGGATAGTGAAACCAGTTGCTGCATTTCTGGTTCATTCTTGTTTGCTTTCTGAGTGAGAACCGTTGCCAATGTTTTGGTCGAATAAGCTTATTTTGAGACATGTATGAAATGTTTTGGTGCGTTGGTGAGTGACTTTTGGCACTGTTGGTAATGCAGCCTGTATGAAGTGGCTTCAGTACTGACCGATGCTTGTTAGCAATTTAAAAAAAACAGCAAAGTTCTGGTGTTGAATTTCATTAGAAAGCTGTAATAAAGCTCTGGTCGTTTGTGATGGATGATGGCAGGTCTTTCTCTCTTCCTGCAGGCGACATCCTGGAGAGCTTCGACAACCACCCGCCGCTCATCCTGCCCAGCAGCACGTTCCACCTGGAGCTGGGTAAACCCATCGTGGAGCCCGCTCTGTTCATACAGCTCGGACATCTGCAGGAGTTCATACGCCAGCTCCCCAGCAGTGAAACCCAAGCCGAGGCCGACGTGGAGGAACAGGTAACGAGCTCTCTGACCCTGCAGCTCAACGACATAACAAGAAGCCAGTGGCGGTCAGGAAATGAGACACCTTGATGTTTCTACAGCTGTTATTGATTGACTTTATATTCTTCAGACTCAGGCTCTCGAGGGGACGACCACAGACGGCCAGTCTACAACCTCGCCATCCGTCAGAGTCTTCCACGATCCCGACCATCAGGTGGCCTCTGACCCGGTTACCTGCCCCTCCCCTGAGGCAGACCTGGGCCGTACCTCCCCTGCAGAGCCGGCCCAGGCCCGAGGGTCTCACGGTGACCTGAGCAGCTGTGAGGCGGTCCTGACCCAGAAGCTGAAGAGCCTGGAGCTGCAGAACACCCTCCCAGGACAGGCTGACCTGGTCTACCGCAAGAGCCTGGCTCTGGACCCGTCCTGCCTGCTGACACCACCCAACACCCCGCAGGGCATGGAGCTGGCTGAGCTGGAGGCGGATCTGCAGGAGGGCGCACGCCAGCAAAAGAAAGGTAAAAGAAATTTGTGTTTAAGAAAACAACATGGAGAGGTAGTCCAGTGGATCTTCGGAAACATCTCTATGGCAACTCAAATACAGAAAGCTTTTAAATCACAGTGTTACGATGGTAGAGAGCTCAGCAGGCGATGACTGTCAGCCGTCATCCATCAGCCCAACTCTAGCTGGAATAGTGATAAGTCGAACCAAGATGTTTTTGGCAAGTTTTATCTTGTTTCTGTCGAGTTTGAATAAAGTAGACGATGATGTTTTACAGAAGGAGTCCGGTTAGTTTGGTGAGAGCATTAAACAGAAACATATCTTACTCTTTAAAAAAAGGTCTGTCACTGTAGCAATCCTTTCCATAATGTTATCAGACACTAAGAATAACAATCCAACCTCGTCAGTGGCAAAAACAAGCAAAAGCAAACAAGCAAGCGTCACCTGCTCTATGCGCTCTGCTGGTGCCCTCTGTTGACTGACAGTGTGTCCCCTGCATTTCATTTCTCTCACTCTTCTCTGCTTCCATCAGTTATTTTTGTGGTTTGTGGTGACTTAGAGACTTGGTTTGTAAAGTTTACAGCCTGTCATGCTGTTGCAGCTGAAAAACGAGCTCAAACTTGTTTACCGACCACTCATTTCACCTTCTCTCATCAGTTAACCACCAGCGCATGTTGTCACACCAGCATATCAACTATATTTATGATGACCTTTAGTTCTACACTGAAATGTTCTCTCTGTGTATTTTTGTGAGCTACTATCTGTTTTATCCTGTAACTGTAATGTACACTGACTGATGGAGGAGAAAAAATGAATGCTCGACTGGAAGAGTCTCAGTCGCTGAGGGCTTGTTTTAATGCTGGGGGAAGAGTCGAAGTGTAGTTGGAGCAACCCAGTATCACAGAGAGACTTTAACTCAGGGCAAGACCAGGATTGATGGCCCCAGGTCCCGCCACCAGACTTACTTATTCACGTGTAGCAGAGACAGAAGAATACTAATGTTTCACATAAACATGGCTTCACAGATCCTTTAAAGTGGTCTCTTAAAGCCACTAACAGCTGAAAAACATTAACTGAAACCTGACAACAGACGATAATAAGTGAGATTTAGGAGTGTGCGTACATGTTCAAAGAAGCTGTGAAACAAAGAGTAAACCACACTTCCACAACACATGATGACAAACTGACAGCATCTCAAAAGGCCCATTCAAGGCTCCGCTTACACACAGCAGGTTTTGATTCAAATGACACACAGCTCTGTCACTGAGAATATGACCACTCTGCTTCAAACCTCGTCCGCTGCTGCTAACGTCTGGAATGAGGTCACCTCTTAAAGCCTCATTCTGACAACATCTATTAAGGAAAGTATTTAGCGACCTGACCTCGCGGACCAGCTGCGTGTTTGTCCCTGGCGGTTCCAGGTCCACACTGAAGGTGCCCCCGACATAAAAGCGGTGCAGCGCCGTCACAGTCCTCCCTTCATCTTTTACTGACTCTGGAGGTCAAGAATTTCAAGTGGAAAGGCTACGCAGGGTGGGTTCGTCGTGCAAAGGAAAGAGTGTTTCCTCTCCCACCCCTATTGTTTTTGGACGCCACTGTCATGAGGTCATCTGCAGGAATCAGAGGGACTCAGTAAATCATTTAAACTAAAATGACACTGAAGCGTTTCAGACAGATCTGTGGAAATGGTATATAAGCTTTAAGGGGGTTAAAGTTTTAACACATTCTGTGAGCATCGTAAAATGTGACCCCAATTTTCTGGTATTTTGAATTTTCTCTTCTGCACAAATACAGTTTACAAGCAGTCCAGACTTGTTTTAAGAGTCGCTACAGTTACTCTGCTGATATCCAAACCTCAGTTTTTCACCAATAACAGTATATTTCAGTAGTTTGAAATGGGGTTTCCAATTTTGTGCATTTTTCTTAACACATTAATGACTAATAATTAATAGGATACAAAAAACACCTTTTTATATATTTATTTCATTTTTTTCTCAGTTTTCCTCATTTTTTTCTTATTTTAAGTTTAATTTTCTAGCAAATGGGTCTGCCAGTCATAACAATGTATACATATATATATATATTATATATATATAATATATATATATATGAATATATTATGGAGAGAGAGAGAGAGAGAGAGAGAGATAAACTGAATAAATCTAAAAATAATTTGTAAAAATATTATAAATATTAAGAACTATTTTTTTATTACATTTTTACTATATTTTTATTGTATTTCTTTATTGGAATTTATTTGATTAATTTCTGCACTTTTCTAGATAATTTCTAGACTATCAATTAATTAGGATTAATACATTTTATTCAATTTGGTTCTTCACACCTATGAATTGATTAATGATTTATTATTAACTTTCCTAGTTTAAAGACATTTGAAAAATAAATTAAACTTCATAATTATGTTGGGAATGTCTGCATTTCAAATTATACTATAATTCTACACATAAAGCGTGTCATCATTCATTTAAAAATAACTTAATTCAGAGAAACTAACTACAACGTAAACCTTAACATATGACATAAGAATACGTTAAAGAAATATATCAATCATTTTATCATTTGAAGAGAAAATTATCTCAGTTTACTGCTGCATAAGCCCCAAATGTAGGAGGTGATAACACAGCAAGAATATATGTTAAACTTGACCAAACAAGTACACAAGTCAAATCAAACATTAAATGCTGATTATTCTTTTGTTGGATTCAGGAAAGACGAGGCTGGTTGGTCCAGATTCTTTCTGCCTGCTCTCAGATGTGAATCAGACCTTCAGAAACACTCCTCGTCACATGTGATTGTGTTTGAATTTAAGAGGTTCAACCTGTGTTAATGCTCCCTCACAGACCCCCCACTGTGTCTGTGTGCTGTTACTGAAAGGCTTTAAGCTGCAGGATTCTGCTGATCTTAATCAGACGTCTTTACTCTCATTGGTCACCTGTTGTATTACGTTTTCTCTGTTACTGCCTTTGATAAAAGTAATTTGTTTAAATGGTTTGAGGATTACATTTAACCCAAACCATCTGGCAGCATCTCTGTGCTAATTAGGTATTCTTTAATACTTTCTCAGTCTGCACAGTTTATACTATTATGTAGAATTTAATCAATTACTTATTTATGACTTGCAAAACAATGACTTGTTCTCACCTCCTGCAGTTACTAGTTAGTTGGTAAGATGATACTCAGTCAGGAACATCAAACCCTGTAATAAAGGAAAATTAATCAATCATAAATTTAAGAGCAGAGACCGTGGCCTTTATTTACTTTTTGCCAGTACTTTGTTTATATCCAAGATGCCCTTGTAATCAATGATTTTTACCCAATATTTAATAGATTTAAGTTCTCAGCCATTTTGGAAATCAAATAAATCAATAAAATAAATTACATTTTTCTGATTAAATATATCATGGCATTAGTTAAGGAAATGTCCACTTCTTTTTTACTCTGTGTATCATCCCAGCATGCAGATCCGTACCTTTGCCTCCAGTGTATCTACCTCTGTAGTTTTGGCTAACGGCTAATGTTATTTTGAAAGTTTGGTAATCCTTTAATCTGGCCCCAAGAATTACAGAGAGGTGGTGATGTCAGGAGAGAAAAGAGCAGTGGCCGATCCGTCATGGGAATTTACAGTTGGGTTGGTGCGTGGAATCTTAATCGGGAGCGGCATTGTTCGGGGCAGGTCCTGCGTGGGGGCAGACAGGCTGCATGTTGGGAAAAGGCGGAGGGGAGGAGGGGGCCAGAGCAGGAGCTGCAGGGGTGGGAACAGTTTTTTCCTTTTTTTTTTTTTTTTTTTGAGGGGGAATGCTACTGTTGCTGCGTTAATGTTGTGACAGGACGAACCACATGAGCCCGAGGAAGACAGGAAGTCCGTGTTACAGCACCGCAACGTACTAACTGTTCAGCTCCCAGTGCTCAGGCTAACAGGTCTGAAAACAGGCAGCTCAGCAGATAATTTAAGGTTTATACACTTCATGATAATGTGCACCAAAGCTGTCATTACTTTGGAAGGAAAGGTTATGAAATACAATGTTTAATGTGCTTTTCTGCCAGCACAGATTTGATCATTTTAAACAAAACTATGAGTCTCCATTCACGGTACAGGCTCTGTAAGCTAAATGCTAATGCAGTGATTGGTTTAGCATGTCTGGCAACATAGTAGTGGTAGTTTTTAAGTAGTTTTCTCAAGGTTTTTCAGAAATTCTGAATCAGAGAGGTCCTTCAGCAAACAGTCATGAATGTGCACAAAATAAATTGAGTCGATCAGTTCAGTATTATGTAAGATTAGCTCCGGACAAGATGCAGGTCTGTTGATCATGCATGCATGCACATACATACACAGGCACACATAGAAGCAATCGCATGATCCCCTCCAGGCTGATGTTAGCACTGAACACAAAGTGCGACAGGTGTGATTCTGGGCCAGTGCAAAGCTTTAACACTGGAACATTTTAACGCTGCGTCGAGAGCAGACTGAAACCTGAGTGTTTTGTTCACAGGGAATACTTTTACAAACACTTTGGTTTGATCTGAACATCCAACACTGTAATATTAAATATATGACAGAAAATAAGGTAAAGCATAGTAGGTTTGCTCAAAGGGTTTAATCTAATATTTTGTAGGCTGTCAGCACTCATCAGATCCAGCAGAACCTCTCTGGGTGTTTGACTGAGTGTCAAAGCTTTGTTCTGATGAGATCGTGTTTTTCTGTTTGTTTGTTCAGTCAGTGGATATGCAGAGTGGAAGAAAGAGAGTGTGGAAGAAAAAGAAAAAGAAGAGAAGAAGAAGACAGAGAGGAGGTGTTCACCGTGGAGCTCCACAGAGGACCTCATGGTCTCGGCCTGGCGCTCGTGGATGGAACGGTACGACAGCTTCTTTGCTCTTCCTCATCCAGCATCCATCCATCCTCTTCTTCTCCTCTCCATCACATCTTCATATTTTTATTATCTGGATTGTCACAAATCAGCTTTTATGTTTTCACCCAACATAATCCGGACAAAGAAAAACCTTGTGTAGCTGCTCAGATCCGATCTCTAATCCGATCAGACCATAAACTGCAGGATTTTAACTCAACAGACTTAAACTACACATTTAATCACAGTAAATGTTCTTACTAACTGACGAGGAGCTCGGCAGTCCCAGGTCATGGACAAGACCTGATATGGTGCAGTGATACATTATATTAACAAGAAAAATAAATATCACTTGTATAAGACTCAATAAAATCAAACTTCTTTTGCAACCAGTGGAGTCGCCCCCTGCTGGCCATTAGAAAGAATGCACCTCCACATTGGCCTCACTTTTATGACCCAGATGCTCTGTGTCCACTCTTCTTCTTCTGTCTCTGGCTTTTATGCAAATTTCAAGACCATTCATCCAATAATTGTTAAGATATTTCATTAAGAGCCAAATGGTTGACCAACCCTCAGTGTCTTTGGTTGCGTGACTAAAACTTAATATTTCAGCGCTCACACTCGCTGCTCTGTGTCACTTTAACATGTTCTCTGTCAGTAATCTTTTACTTTTCCTGTTTTACCTTCACATAGAAAACACAGCTGAGAATGAGCGGCATTTACGTGAAGTCAGTGGTTCCCGACTCTCCTGCCGCCCAGTGTCAGAAACTGAGAACAGGTGACCGCGTCCTGGCTGTTAATGGCATCAGCCTGGTCGGTATGGACTACAACATGTAAGTATTAAAGTGCACACAGCTCACACAGTCTGGGCTCTTCTTTACGTCACTGTGTGTTGACAGCTTGTTGTCTCTCTGTGTGTTTTCATCTCAGCGGTAGAGAACTGATCCGATCATCAGGAGACACTCTCCGGCTGCTGGTGGCCAAGATCGACTCAAAGTCGAGCAACAAGGGCTCGGCCACGACTAAATGCTGAAGGAACGAGCTGTGCTGGACGACCAAGTGCAATTGGGAATACTGGAGGACGTGAGGTTCATCCTTCCTGTGACTTCCAAAGTCAGTATTTGTCACCGGATGGATTCCCCTCAACCAAAGGAAAACACCCGCTTCTCCGTTCAGACTTATTGTGAGCTGTTTTCTGAGTAAAGAGCTTTGAGACAATCAACCCGGGCAGCAGCAGGACTGACTCAGTCTGTGCTGGGCATTTGCTGGCAGACGGACGGTAAAGACAAGTTGTTAAAAGCTCATTTTGCTGTACCAGCTTTTCTCTGGCCTCTAAACAAACCCTGTGCTCCTCATATACTCACAAACCACGAGGGTTTGGCGGTGAGGAAAATCTATTTGGATGTCTGAAAACACACTATTCTGTCTGAGGAACACTACCGAGCTGCTCCAGGATCAAGACCTGATTCACATCTGGCATTAACTGAAATTATTTTGAAATTTTGGCTTTTGTGGCTGTTTTAAAAACTGTGAAACTGCATATTTTACACCGCAAAGGCCTCCATCTCACCTATCATCTGTTAGGGATCATGAAATTATTTATCTTTGCACAAGTAAAAAAATCTTCTTCCAGTACAAAATGTTTGTTAATATTCTGTCTTTTTAAAGGAGTAATACGTAACAATTGCACGTTCAAAAATGAGTCCTGCAGTCCAAATAGCGGGAGCATTAAGACTGTATATTAAATAGGAAATCCATATTTAACATACAGTCTATGGTTGAAGCAACTTGTTTCCCCCGCCCTCTCCTCCCCAAACTATAGGAAGTTCAGGCGGGCTGCAGGAACACTGCATGAGTGCAAGACAAGCGCAACATCATAAGTTGATCAGTTGTCCGTTGTCTGTCAATGTAAAGTTAAACCCATTATCCTGAACAGAAAAGCCCACTGCTCTGAAAATACACACTCTGGAGTTGGAGTTCAGTCACTGCCTGACAGACAACACCGTGGTTGTAGTGTTGTCAAAAGAGAAGTAAATATTCCAGTGCAGCATGTTTCCTTGATTTCTGATGACGTCATGGTAATGTTATGATTTATTACAGTAAATATATCACAGATTTCTCCTTTAAGCACATTTTCCCAAAACAAGGAAAACAAGCAGAATTATTTCAGCTTACTGGAAGATTTTTTTTCTTGAGGCTGACGATGATATGAATTTCTTTGCGTTTTAGCAGCTGGGCAGTTTCACTGTGGACCTTTAAAACATCACATTTCCACTTTTTTATGGCAGGAAAGACTGTACATGAAGCTTTGGTCTGTTACAACAGCAGGTCAACAATAAATGTCCAGATTGAAGGGACAGTTGTCCATCGTCAGTGTATTACCTAAAGTAGATGGCGGTCAGCAAGCTCCCAATTTGAGAAAGCAGCTGTCTCGGTGCAGCAAGCTAAGCAATGTCCTGCTGTTGGACAGGGTCAGCAGCAAAACACATTTCAGCTCCCTAAAAACATCATCTTCAGTTTAAGTGTACGCTATGGTTAGAATATTTTCAGCACTTAACTTTGCAGTCAGACAGCCTTTTCCGATGGGAAACCGCCGTTATATAAAAGCCAAATATCGCTCTCTCCAAAGCCACCAGACTCCTCTGGAAAACACCATAATTTTACCTCACAGAAAACAGGAGCTGCCGGTGGCTGCTGCCGATGATCTGTTTGTCTTATTGTGTGACTTTGTGAATCCAAACTAACCTTTAGAAACACAGAAGTCACACAATAACAAAAACAGACTAACCAATCGAGGCAGCGGTAGACCAGCAACACGTTTTGCTGCTGACTCTGTCCACAGCAGCTCAGCTTCCTGCACCAGCACTGCTGCTGCTTCTCAAAATTACAGGCTTAAAAAAGTCACTGTCCCTTTAACCTGCAATATTTGTGGCTTTTTATGACTTTAAATAAACTGAAGCATTACATGCTGCTCTTAAAAGTGGCTATAATTTATTTTTTTATCCTAACGATGGATCAGACGACTCAGAGTGATGAACCTGGAGCTTTGATTTATGGAGTTTCAGCTCAGTGTTTCTCGTTTTCAGCCTCAGCAGGCGCCTGTTTTCAGATAAAAACACTCCGTACACAACCTGCTGACAGACACAGTCAGCGCTGGTGAACATAGCGGAGCATTTAGCAGCTGAAGAGCCAGATGTTTCCCCAGGAGATGGTGGAGACCAAAAACAGAGCTACAAGAGAGCAACTTAACATTGAAACATGACCCGATATGAATCACAGTGTTGCTCAGTAACTGCTGGATGTGTCCATGTGTCAGTGCTGTGTTCACAACCTGGTCAAAAAAAACAATATCAGTTATTGCAGGTAAAACTAACAGAACAGTCCCTGCTTCACTTTATCAGTTGTACATACAGTATGTTTAAATGGAGCAACATTCACATTTACACACACAGACACAAATATGTACAGTAGCTGAATTAAATTAAAGGAATAGTTCAGCATTTTGTAAAATATTGCAAGAGTTGGATGAGAAGATTGTCCATTAAATATAAGACTACAGCCAGTTAGCTTAACGTAGCATAAGGTTTGGAAATGGGGAAACAGTTTGCCTTGTTCTGTCCAAAGAGAACAAAATCTGTCTACCAGCACCTCTAAAGCTCATTATTAACAGATCTAATTAATTTATATGTCTCTGTTTCCAGTCGTTATGCTAAGCTAAGCTAACCAGCAGCTTATCCAACTGTCAGCAAGAAAGCAAATAAGTATATTTCTCAAAATGTAGAACTTTTGTTGAAAGCCTTACTGTCATTTGCTTATAAAAGCTGACGGCTGATATGAAAACCTTCATCAGACATGTTTTAATATGTTTAACACTGTAACGACAAACTGCTGCAGCTCCTCATCTGAAGTCTGTCTGTGTCTTCATCCCAAATGTTAAACAGTGTTTAAGTTCAAGTATATTGACACACAAAAAGTATTCAATTTTGTAATATTTATATTGCGCAGTATTTTTGAAACTATGGAATAAATATTATTTTGACTTTGAAAATGTTGCACTTGTGTTAATTTTATGTTCCTGAATGTTTTCTACAAACCCCACACTGTGTAAAACACATGTAAAAACAGAATGCTATGATCTGCAAATACTTTTACTTTTATGTAGATGGAAACAAAAGATAAAATATTAATGTTCAAACCGGCAAACTTGATTGTTTTTTTTTTGTAATATACACTCCTTCTGAATTTGATGCCAGCAACACATTCCAAAAAATCTGGAACAGGGTAATTAAAGACTGGGAACGTTCTGTAATGCTCAACATTTCAGATTGTTTTCAGAAATCATGGACGTCGTGTCCTCCAGGCTAAAGAGGAAAAAGACCATCCAGATTGTTACCAGCTCTAACTTCAAAAGACAGCAGCTGTGATGGTATGGAGGTGTGTTAGTGCCCATGGCATCATGGGTAACTGTCACATCTGTGAAGGCCCCATTAATGCTGAAAGGCACATACAGGTTTTGGAGCAACGTGCTTTTTCAGAGACGTCCCTGCTCATTTCAGTGAGACGATGTCAAGACACATTGTGCACGTGTTCCAACAGCGTGTCTTCATAGTAAAAGAGTTCAGGAACTAGACTGACCTGCCTGCAGCCTGCAGACCCCGGACTGTTGAGCACCTGAAGTCAGATACCAATCAAGAATGAGAAAACTTCACTTCTAAAACTTCAAATTTAGTGTCCTCAGTTCCCAAACACTGACTGAGTGTTGTGTTCACAGCGGTAAACATGCTCCTGTCCAAACTTTTTTAGAACAAGTTGTAGGCATCAAATTCAGAATGAGTGTATATTTACAAAAAACAATAAAGTTTGAACATTAAATATCTTGTAATTGTACTTTATTCAATTGAATATAGATTGAAAAGGATTTACAAATCAATGTATTTTGTTTTTATTTACGTTTTCCACAACATGACGACTTTTTTGGAATTGTGTTTTGTAGTTATTGTGTCTTCATGCATAAATCTCCTCGTGTTGTGTGTGTGTGTGTGTGTGTGTGTGTGTTGGTGGGTGAACAAATAAAGCTGCAGCAGTTTTTTTTGTTTTTTTTTTGGAGTGAATTAGCTCTGCAGCTGGAATCTAACAGTCTGGCAGGGTGGAGCAGCAGGGAAGCTGCTGGGTGTGTCAGCTGCATGGCACGCTTTAGTGGCCGCCACCAGCAGCTGTTTATAGCTGCTCTGTGGTTTCCACTAGCCAAGCACTTTCCACGGACTCCAACACAGACGCCACAGTTCAGCCTCTGAAGCCCCCTGAGGCCTCGATTAAAAACGCTCTTTTATATCGGTATGAAAATGTGAGCATGTTGCACACTGTTATTTAACTGTGAACACACATCTGAGAGTGTAATTAAAGTGTAAACAGGCCTGAAGGTGCTGAGTGTGAAGCTCCCCTGCAGCTTTCTGACATAAATCCTCTTTTTAAGACCAAACGTTCCTGATTGTTCAACTTTATGTTTTTTAAATTGCAGCCTTTTAATTCTTAGGCCTGAACTGCTGCTTACCAGAGAGTACATTTACTCAAATACTGTACAGTTTTGAGGTACTTTTACTTCATTTGGGTCCAATTTTATGCTACTTCATACTTATACTTCTCTACATTTCAGACGGAAATATTGTATTTTTTAGTCCACTACATTTATCTTAAAGCTCGAAGTACTCGTTTGTGTTAATAATCTAAACTTAATTCACACAAAGTACAGCTGATGCCACCGTCAACATGCTAGCATGAACCTGTTCAGCAGGTAGAATGTTTACTGTGTTCATGATCAAGTGTGTTCGCACAACATAGCAGGCTCATAGTTACCAGTGAGGACACTGAGGTCACGTACTCGGTATTATTTCTTCATCTTCATCTTTAACTTAAAAATTCAAGACAACGCACTGCAATAGACTTTTGAGTTTTGAGCCAAACTCAAACTCTAAAGTTTTGAAATAAAGGTTTTTTTTTAAAGTTTTGCTGACCTATAATCTTTAGTTGAGATAATTCACTTTTCTTCTTTAGATAAACTCGAATCTTTGAGATTTAGAAACTAAAAAAAAAATTCAAAAATTGGTCACAGTGAGCTGCGAACTCAATATTTTTTATGTTTTGAGTTTTTAAAATTTAAAGCTTCAAGTTTATCTAAAGAAGAAAAGTAAATTATCTCAACAAAAGACCAGTAGTTGGTAAAACGTTTTCAAAACTTAAAAATTTGAGTTGGACTCAAAACTTTTTCATTTTTACAGTTGTTAATATTGCTTGTTAAATTTAAAGATCTGCTAAAACTGCTTGGTTGCATCATGCTGTATTGTGAACAAAGGTTATTAGATGATTTCTTATTGTCTGGATGACTGTTAGAACACTTTGTCAGGTCATTTAGGGCAAAACCTGAGAGATACTGCGGCTGTGCTCCTCTGCTCAATAAAAAACTGAACTACAGAACTGTCATTTCAAAATTGGCTAAATTGATGAGCATCTAATCCAATTTTCATCTGGTGCTGACATTATTTTATGACGCCGATGAGAATGTCATTCGCTTTGCAGGTATTTGGCGCTAGAATAAAGGTTAAAGTAAAACTAAAGCTTTTAAAATTCATCAGAATTTTGGGGACGTCCCATCGTTCTGATGGCCCATTATTCCGAAACCTCAATAATCCAAAAAATGGCCCACTGCCCAGAAAGCCAGGTTTGGGTGTTGGTGCCGTGTTATCACCACCCTCGCCTGTAGCGATTACTTTGTTGGCCAAAACATACCATTAGGTGATAGAAACACTCATTTTGGACCCACTGACCCAGAGACCAGAAGACTCGACGTGTGACATCACTGGATTCAGGAAGAACAACATATTTTGTAGCAGAAGAACCAAATTTTTTGCTTCAACTGACATTTACCACCAACACTGAAAAGTGCTGAATTTTTCCTTGAAGATATTGACGAATGTAACCCAATGTCGATCAAACGATACGGGCATTTGATCCCTTTTGTACCAAGATTTTTTTAAAAAAAAGACTATTTGTATGGTTTTGCTCTCAGCCAATCACCACAAATGTTCTTTGCATTAAAATGTTGTTTGCATTAATGCAATGCGTGTGTGTTCCTGCTGAAAAAGTATATTTTTGTTCCAATGGGACATTTTTCAGACTATCGGGTTTGGCCCGTCAGAACAGCGGCATGGCACCCAAATTCATGGCAGTCCCTCCCTTGGTCGTTAAGATATTTCAGTCTGGACCAAAGTGGTGGACTGACCAACATGTCCTTGCAGCTAGCATGGACACAAAAACACAGTTATGTAATTTATGGACGCTGGCTTCTCCTCATGGCAGCAGAGTCTGATGCTGATCTAAAGTAGTGGTCACAGTTGAGAATGGGACAGTCTGTCAACAGCAGTCTGTAGTCGTAGTACACAGTGTCCTCTGGAGGCGTTTCCTCTGGCCCTCCTTTGAAGCCGCACTCCTCCAGAGAGCTCTCCGGGGTCAAGCGGGTCTCCTCTGTGGCCACTCGGCTCCGGAAAACCTCCAGCTCGGAGGTCGGGATCCCGACCCGGTCCCGGATCGTTCTGATCAGGCTGAAAACTCTGCTGCTGCTCAACAAAACCACCTGGAAGTTTCCTGGATGGGCAGCAGAGAACTCGAAGGGGAGCAGTCTGACGCTCAGACGGATGAACCTGTCGGTGACAGTTAAAAATCAGTGTTACATGTTACGTTCATGGCACAAACAAGCACAAACAACAAGCAAACAAGCAAGCGTCACCTGCTCTGTGCGTTCTGTGTCATGTCAACTAGCCAACACACACACACACACACACACACACACACAGGCACACACAGAAAACAATTATGGCCGCCAGGTCAAAAAGGCACCAACACTTGTGCAAAGGTGGTGTTGAGGTCTTGTTTGTTTGTTTACGTAGCTGTTCAGTCTTCATGTGTCCTGAACTAACAGGATGATTTACAGCTGATAGCCGACGCTCAGAAATAACTCCGACTGTTTCACCTCACACATGGAGGTTTGATCTGAAGGTCAGCTGACATTTGTCAAGTCAGTTCAGACAATTTAAACTGCTCGGGGACACATTTCATGGCTTTATTATCGTTTCTAGGATGTTAAAACAAGCTGCAAGTGAGGGAGGGAAGTGAGTGTCTGGCTGTGAAATGACAGATTATTATATCTGACGTTATTAGATCATTAGAAATGAAACAAGACAAGAGGCCCCAGCTGTTTTATTAAAGGATCACAAGCCAAACATCTTAACTCATGATATGTTTTTAATATCTTAATTTAAAAAGAAACTATATCTGTCAGACAAATGCAGTGATGCTCCACACTTGTTTAGTAACTTTATTAACTATTTACTTTGCAGATTTAGATAATCAGTCACTCCAGGAAGTTGCGCTGTAGCAATTAACACAAATTCAACCAATACCCACAATCCCCACGAAGTCTGCACCTCACAAATTTGTCCAATCCCTGCATCTTTTCTGCTAATCTGACCGATCATCATAGCCTCCTGTGAGTTCCACCAATTTTTGCCGCCCCCCACTCCAGAATCATACATGTACGTCTCAATGAATCGACTCAGTGATTGTAATCCTGACGTTTTTGTGTTTTTTGCACGGTTTTATTCTCTCTAGAACAAGTTGCCTTTGATTTTGAATGAACTGAACAAAAACACAACTGCAACTTTTTTTTTTTGCAATTTTAACTTGCTCCTGAAATTTCATTGCAAAAACACCTGAAAACGTCACAACGTGCGTCACAATATTTTAGAAAAGCTGCCGTGAAATCAGGCGTTTTAGGCTGCAACAGTCCCCCCCAAAAAGCTCAGGAAATCCTGTAAGAACTGGATAATACAAAATATAAATCAACTAATTATGATATACTATTTAGATGTAGATATTATAATTTTGAATGCAGGACTTTACTTGCATCCAAGTATTTTTACACAGTGGTGGTGCTCTATTTACTTCATAATTACCTCAGTAATATATATGAGTATTTCTTCCACCATTGGATAAATGTACTGAAGAAAAAAGTACAAAGTTTCCCTCTGAGAAGTAGTGGAGACAGAGGTATGAAGCAGTATCTAAATGTGCTATTTCTGTTTCTTTGTGTTGCGTATGAGGTACCTGTTCTTAGGGTTTAACAGCTGATGTGCAGCACATCTGTCCGAACGGCAGGCGTCCTCTGATACCTGAGTGATGACCTCTGTACCGTCATTGAGTCTTGGTTCACAAAAAAAAGACCACAGTTAATAAAAAACAAAACAGACACTCAAACAAAAGGAAAAAGATGAATTTTTACCTCAGTCTCTGTATTTGTCTGCTCAGGTCTTGATAACTGATCATGTCTTGTCATTCTTCAGCTGCTGAGTCAGCATGCGGAGCTGAAACTGCTGGCAGGAGACGTTCAAGTTCATCAGACCTGCACCCACAGGATCAATAATGATGGAGCTTTTATCAATACCAATCAGTTTAGACTGTTTGTGAATGTTGCAACAGTCGATCTGATTAAAATTTTAAAATGTGATGATTCTTCCTGATAGCAAGACATTTAAAACAACATTTAGACTGTAAAGGGACAAAAGACTCCACTGAGACCCAACAATGTCTTTCTTTTGTGAAGGATCCAAAACCTCATCAGTCACAGGTTTAAAAAATAGAAGAACATTTATTCATCTTTTTTGGAGTGTGTTGCATACTGTCTGGGAAACTATTCATGCTTTCACACATTCAGAGACAGACACTGAGCTTCACATTTGCAAAGAAAAGCCATGATCTGTTCACATTTTGTGTCTAAAGATCTTCTTCAAAAGCTAAATTTATTATATAAATTAGGAATATTAGGAATATTTTGTGATCAGTTAATCTAAATATGATTCCTGACATGTAAATGCAATAAACTAATAAACAAAACTAAATTAGCACTAAAGACAAGCATGCTAACAGGCTCCCAAACAATGCTAACTGCTGCTGTTTCGACAGCTATGCATGTTAGCATGCTAACATTTGCTAATCAGCATTAATCAGTACAGCTGAGGCTGGTGGGCATGTCTTTAGTTTTGCAGGTATTAGTTTTTACTGGGAGAATAAAATATTTGACAAAGTTTTTACACGTCATTCTGGACAGAACATGAAACGACTAATGAGATTAAATAACACAACATTAACAAATGGAAAAGAGTGGAAACGGTTGAGATTATCTGTAAATGCCACAGGCTCCATGAATCACATCATGAAAGTTCTTGTCCTGCAGGTTTGAGGTGAAATCTGCTCCTTGGAGCTCCTCAAACATCGCTCAGCACAAAAGTTTACTCAGAGTGCCTGAAGTTTGACAGACAAAAGGAACATTGTCCCGGTTTTGTTTCCCAGAGCCAGCTGCTCTTATCTTTTGAGGGGGACCGGAGGAAATGAGGCACTGCTCACATTATCAAAAGCCTGACTCACAGTCCCCTCCATAAATACTTCAGTACAACCACACTGTGACATTTTGGTTAACGCTGACCCACAGATCTCTTTCTAATCTCTTTTTGCCTCCGAGATTATCTTTATCTGCCTTTCAAAGGAGCTGGAACAGACACTTTTAAGGCCTGTGAAGAATGAATTTTTAATCGGAGCCTTCACAGATCAGAAGAATAAAAAAGACATAAATCACAGAGAAGACCAGCCTCTAACAGTCTGTTCAGACTCTGTGGGTGAAGGTGCTTTACCCAGCTCGAAATCTTTCAGGCCGACTGATCCACTTCGGTCTGTGTCACTGTGGCTGAACAGCTCGTCCACCTGCTGCTGATGATCCGAAAACCACCGAATCATCTCAGCCAGGAAGCTCTCAAACTCCGGCCTGCTGGACCCGAGGACGGGGAGTTTTTGTCCAAAGAAACCTGAAACCACAACAAATCACGTTATAATGACGCTTACTTGTCTCAGCACAGGTGGATGTAATAGTTTATACAATTCCCTAAATAGACAGGGTTTAAAATCTTTCTTTAAAAATTCTGTGCACTGCTTTGAGCTAAATGCTAACATCAGCATGCTAACATGTTCAGCAGGTGTGATGTTTGCCATATTTACCATCATGGTTTAGTGTGTTAGCATGCTAACATTTGCAAATTAAACTCAAATGCAAAGCACCGAGACCGATGGGAATTAGTTAGTTTTGCAGAAATTTTGTTGCAAATCGAATTGCATTCACTTGAGAAGATAATAAGATTATTATTTCAGAATTCAGAAGTTTTTATGTTAAAGGAATAATTGCTTTACTATTTCTTAGCAGGTCACACCAACTGTAGATGAACTGTAGATAAGTGCTTCATATTTACATGCAACATTGAAGCATTTGGTGTGTTTCTCAGTTTCTTTCACCGTTGCTTCATATTTTACACACCTTTTTGTGCTTGCCTTTGGGGAGTTTTCGTGGCCGCTGCTTTTTCTTCTTCATGCTGGCTTTTGTCATCCAGGACAAGGAAGGAAGCAGCAGTCAGCTCCGTATTTACAGGAGATACGAGGCTGATGTCAGTCAATCTGTGAGCTTCTGGGAAAGAACAGATAAATCTATTAAATAGGTTGAAAACCTATTTATCATATGTTCTATGGTTGAAGCCAGTTGTTTCCACCTGCCCCCTCCTCCACTGTCTCCAAGAGGCTCAGGCAGGCTGCAGGAACGCTGCAGGAGTGCAAGACGGGTGCAACATTTTAAATTAACAATAAAAAGTGAGGATGAGCGCTACACCATAAGTTGATCAGCTGTTTATAACTCTCAGTTGTCTGTCGATGTAAAGTTAAGCCCTTTATCCTGAAAACAGAATCCCACTGCTCTGAAAATACACTCTCACTGCCTGCCAAACTCTATTAACATTTTGCTCAATTTAACCGTTATTCCATTTATTCCTTTTAAAAAATGATTAATGATTTTTTTATGTCTCATAAACAGACATTTACTTAATCGGTGAGCATTCGTCATTAATTTGAATCCTAATTTATGCAAAACAGGCAAACATTAACGCTCCTTTAAAGTGTGGTGTAACTGTAGCTTTGTTAAGTTAAGAACCCAAAATAAGTCCTTCATGAGTGACCGCAGACTTTGGCACTCAGATTATTAAACTGTCAGGTCGGTTCTAACCTCCCACTCTGTTCCCCACATACCAGGAGCACACCTGTGGTTCTCCACTTAGAGCAGAGTGGTCAGGAGAACCTGAAATCCACTTTGAAGCGATCTGCCTGTTGTGGAGGCATCAATATGCATGAGAGGAATTTTATAAAAGCCATGATGAAAGACTTGTGGCACATTTTTTTTTCTCAGAGGAATCCTGTCGTGCTCTCTGTCAGAAACATTTAAAAAAAATACTCTTTTTATTCACAGTTGACTGAGTTCATTCAGCTGTTTTCAGAAGTTTCGTTTTGATCCTCAGGGGGATTTCAGCACATTACAGAGACTGAACAACAACAACAACAGCCTGTATGTATCAGTCATATCATCACTGCACCAACACCTCATTAGTACTGCTACTGTAGAACTCATAGTGGGAAGTAGCTCAGTAAATTTAGGTACTTTACTTGAAAATGTTCATGTTTTTTTTTTTTTCGATTGTTCTGTCACTACTTTCACTTCAGGATATGAGTCCATCTTTCACCGCTGGCAGTAAATAAAACTGAGCTCAGACTCAGAGGCATCCTGACTGGCTCTCCTCCAGGGCCCCGTACATACACCTTCGTCTCCAGACGGGATTTCCTGTCTGTGTCTGCAGGGAGGGGCCGCGGCTCCCAGGACTGGTGCTGGAACATACTGGGACATGAACTGGGACTTGAATGGGACTGGGACGAGAGGAAGCCGGGGACGACGGTGAGCAAACTCACCGTCGTCATGCTTATCGTAGGCTTTGTTTCCTGGCCTCTTTGTTCAAGACGAGCAGGAAGGATGAGCCACAGCAGAACTATTCCTCCATTATTCTGACACTGTGTTGCTGTAATGTGGAACCTGTTGTATCTGTTGGGTCGAGCAGGATGAATCACTGAACTGAAACAGGGAGTCTGCACGTCCAGTTTAGTAACAGAATGCACATCCTGAAACAGACATGTTCACAGCTCACTCTAATGATTCCCACCAACTGACAGTAAATTACTGGAGGGAGCCAACATGACGTCACCCAGCAGTTTGTGGGAGACCATTTTTAACTCTCAGTTCGGCTTTATGGGGGTTTTGGCTCATCAAATATAAATTAAACTACTAATCTTAATAAAAATGAATAATATTCTAGTACTGTGCAATGCAAAAAAGATTAATACGTCAACATTGCATTAGTATTATTGCAATTTAAGATTCTGGATATTTTTCTGTTTATCTTTACTGTAAAGAGTTCATATTTCAGATCTAAAACAGAATCTTTTGATCATTAAAACATTTTTTCTTATTTCTCAGTGTCTCACAGTTAAACAGGCGGTGATGGAGTTCAGGTCTGAAAACTTGGGGAGTAATCGATTACCTGTAATGGGATTACATAATCTGAATATAAAAAAGGTAAAACATAAAAATATGTAATCAGATCAATCAATACATTTAGTAAAAAAAAAATTAAAATTTTGATATAAAGAACGACATTTTCCCAATTATACTTTCATACTTTTACCTAAGTGACATTTTCAATACAAGACTTTTACTTGTAACTGAGTATTTCTTTTTTTTACAGTGTACTAAAAGTACTTTTATTTAAGTAAAGGAGTATTTCCTCTGTCACTGCAGTTTTCAGTCACCCACTCAGATCAGTGCTGCAGTTGAGCACATCATGTTTGGTTACAGCGCCCTCTGCTGGCTCAAAACAAGAACTGACGTGGCTGTGGTGATGGTTCAGTGCTTTTATAAATAAAATACTGTGAATAAAAGACCTTCTTGTGATTTATGACGTATTCATCACAGAGGAACTGTGTTTTAATCCAAAAATAACTGGAAACAGCCCGTGTGATGTAAACAACTGTCCCACAAACAAACAAAAAGAAAAGTTTGAAAAGCATTTAAGTGTGCACATTATAGACAGTAACAAAAATCATTCTATTATGTATTTAAATCCAAAATAATATTTGAGATAGCAATAAGCTTAACATATAATAACTACTACTTAGTACTTTATATTGGGAGGTGGCTGTCCTGAACCCTAACTACTTAATTTTAATTTCTGAAAATGGCTCTAAAATGAGTTCTTCAGATTTTTCCATTGTTGTTTTTAAAAAGATCTTTCTTAAAAATATATATTTATTTTTGTGTTTAAGTTGTATGTAAAAAATGTTGTCCCACATTGTCATGTCACTCCTAAAACAGTGCGAAGTTTGAGTCCATTGGTCGAGACTGATTTAAGCCACACCCCCTCACGTTTGATCAGGAAGTGTCTCAGTGTCTCTCACGGCTGCTTGGTGAGTAAACAGGTCTTCATCTTTTGAAGCAAATGTGTTCAAAAGTGTGAAAATCAGGGTGTAACTTCAGAGGACGTCACTACCAAACATCATCTCTTTGATCGCCTCAAAATGATCTTAAATTGTCACTATTGAAACACAGCTGTGACTTGTTCTGGCAGTTAGAAAAGGTAACAATTAATCTTTTATTTGGGAGAAATTAACAACAATTTTAGCCCAGTTATGCAAATTAGAAGTATTTTAGTATAAACTCCAAATACCAGCTGAAATATATAAACACAAATTGTCACAACTGAACTGAAACGTGGGATGTTTTGTCAAAAATAAAGTGCACTGAGTTATCAACTGAGGTGTTTTAATAGTAATAATAATAATAATAGTAAAAAAATGCTTCACTGGGTGGAAATTTCACATTTTTTGTCTTTAAATCAATCAATCAATCAATCAATTGCACAAAACAAAGGAAGGAACAGCTCAACAAACTAATAAACCAAACAACAAACATAAAACACTCTGAGCTGCAACAATTAATCTATTTTTAATCGACTGTTAAATTAATCTGCATCTGACATTTGAGGACGTCATCTTGAGCTCTGATCAACATTTTTCACCATTTTCTGACATTTCATGGACCAAACCACTAATCAACCAGTTAATCAATGATGAAAATAATCATTAGTTGCAGCCCTAAAAATACTATATTAAGCTAAACAATTTCACTACATCTTATACAGAGGTAATCCAAAGTTAAGGGAAAGTAATCACGTTACATTACTTTAATAATGTGATACTTGACTGTTACTCATACTAATAATAATAATGTATAAACACATCCATGCAGAATCACAGTGAGCCTCTGCTGCGCTGAATCAGTTCTGATAATCAATCAGCAGCATCACATCCAGCAGATTATTTTGATAATTGATTATCAGAGTATTAGAGTATCAGATAGTAGCTCCATCAGTCTCACCCTGCAGTGTGACGACCTGTCAAAGTGACTCATATCTTCAGCATTCAGTCAGACTTGAACTCCTCTTCCTTTTTCAGCTGAAATCTCTCACAACTTTTTGTTTCCTCGGATGTTGAATCACTGTGTTGACTGGTTGCCATGGGAACAGGACCTTCACACTCACTCACACACACACACACACACACACACGCTCACACAGTGATTTATCATGAAGGTCGACGAAAAAAATAAATGACGAGGTCGTGTTTTTTAGAAGAAGATTCAATGCAGGCACGATGTCTTTTTGTCTCCGTTAATCAGCAACAAAACACAAACTCGTCCTCTCAGTAAAGGACGTGTTGTTGTTTGCTCTTCTGTCCACTGGGTGGCGCTAATTACAGGCTGTTACTGGACCCATATTAGTATTTTGACATTATTGTATTTGTCAGGATTTTTACTGATGTCATGAATCCTACAGCCCAAAACTCATCAGAAATCTATATGCGTTTTTATGCACTTTGACAGTGATAATAGTTATTTAGGAAATAATGTCACTCTCTACACAGGGTGAACATTGTACTGTACTGTCTGGTTTGTCATTGTTTTTTTTTTTTTTGTTTTTTTTCTAAATCTTGGTTGTGTTTTTTTTTAAATAAACTTTATTGACAGACAACAATAATACAGAAAACAAACAATAATGTCGGGATCAGTACAGACAAAAATCATGAATCAGATCATATAATGATAATAATGATAATAATAATATTTTTATTTGTATAGCACTTATCAAAACAAAGTTACAAAGTGCTTCACATAGCAAGCAAAAAAACACATAAAACATACCATAAAATGCATTAAAAAACAGCAATAAAGGCATAAAAAATGAACAAAACATGTTTTGTTTTGTTTTTCATATTCTGGTACAATTACAGATCATAATATTATGCAATCGTTTCTTCTTTGCTCGCTCTTGTTCTGCACAGCCTAATGATGCTGTAATCCATTAGCCTATTTTTTTCTTTATGTAACCTGACATGAATACATTAGATTTAACATATGCTGAAATTGTTTGCTAGTTTGCTTCAAGTGCTGTTTTTTTTTTCTGGTATTAATTACGACAATTTCATGCTGCAGTGACACAGTTTTCTCTTCTCTTCTCTTCCTTCTCTTCTCTTCTCTTCTCTCTTCTTCTCTTCTCTTCAAACTGAAGTGAGATGCAGGGTTCCTTCACCTTTTCTAAAGTAAAATTCAAGCATTTTGAAGCTCTTTGAGCACCTTACAGCTGTGGTAAATGACATATTTATACACATATGTAACCTCACAATGATTAGGCCCTGTTTCATTTCTTCATCGCATTAAATCAAATGTCATTGTGTGAAAGGCAAAAGCAATTAGGCTCTGTCTTTATCTAAAAAGTGAAGTATTCAGTCAGAGAGGGATTTAGATTGAAAATAATCCCATTACAATTATAAGCACTTTATCCTGAATCCAAGCACTGTTCAAACCTTGAAAACACTACATTGAAATTCAAGCATTTTCAAAAATTTCCCAGCAGCCAAGGACCCTGGAAATGGAAACCAGAAGTGTCCCGAATGATAATAACACCCAAAAATATAAAACAAATGTTTTAGAGTTTGTACATGATTTGTGGACCAAAACGTGGTAAAAGGGCAGATTTCTTAACTCTTGAATGATCTCATCTCTCACCTCTTTTTGTTTGTATTCCCTTCCTGTGTTCAGTTGTCATTCCTCGTCGTCCGGGCCGGTCTGGCCTTGCTGGGCATTCCTGTCCCTGCGTGGTCGGACTGGTGAGCAGGCCGGTCAGGGCCATTGTCATTCCTGACCTCCCAGTACCAGCTGGAGCCAGACTCCCTATCACCAGGCAGACAACATCCACTTTATTTTCTCTCTTTATTTCATTGTCTTATTATACTTGTGAACCAACAAAAACACAACACATCATAATCATAAGCAAAGATTTATTATGTATATTGAGAGTTTTACACTCAGCAGCTGACTAATGTCAGGTTAATGTCAGACTACACAACACTGTGGCAGATTTGACAAACCTACAGTCATAAATTCTTGCAGAGATTTGAGAGACATGACAGACGACACTTTGGTCCCCGACCAATCATAGCTCGTCACCTTTGACAAACTGTGTGATGTTTTCGGGGAGGAGGTGCTCAGGAGCAACGTCAGGGAACAAAACCAACACGTTCTCACTCGTAACTCATCAGATACAGTCAGCGTCCCTGTGGGACTGCCAACGTGTCTGCATCCGACTCGTCACATACTGATGAAATGTCACCGACACTCAGCGTCTGACACGGAGGCAGGAAGTGACCTTCGACTGCTGTATTTGACTCGGTCGGAAAAACGTTTTTTAACACACTGTGAAAACTAAAAAGTTGAGGAAACTCAAAATTTCAAGGCAATAGTTTCTTAAGTTTTGAAAAAGTTTAACCAACTACTGATTTTTAGTTGAGATACTTTACTTTTTTTTTTATAGATAAACTCAAAGCTTTGAATTTTAGAAACTCAAAGCAGTGTATTTAAAAAAAAATATTGTGTATATTGTGTCAGTAAATTCATTGAAGTGTTCAAAGTTTAATATTTTCAATTAAAACTTTTAATTTTCACACTAAAAATAATCGTTCACAGCTCGCTGACCACTTTTTGATTTTCTTTTTTTCCCTAAAACTCAAAGATTCAAGTTTATCTAAAGAAGAAAAGTAAATTATCTCAACTAAAGATTATAGGTCAGCACTTTTTAAAGTTAATCTCAAAACAACAAGCACCACAAGGCACTGGTACATCTGTTTGAGACTGGGATGTCAGTGTTTTCCTAACTTTTTTTTTTCTGGGGACCCACTTTTTAAAAATGACAAACCGTCACAGCTAATGTCACAAAAGGCTATCAGTTATCAATAATTATCAATAAATTCTGTTAAGAGTTCATTTGTGTATAAATGAAATAATAGAAATAAAATTTGTTCTGCCATTTCTGCATCACCTGATATCATCTTGACACTTTATTGAAAATATATACACGTTAAAACTTTATAAATGAGAAATAAACTAAGAGGTCATCTCATTGTTTTTATTTCCTCTTACCAGGAAAACAATATAGCACATTTTAGACTGCTTCATAAATAAGACAAAATAAAAGCATTTATGCAGCATGAACAGGCTCTTGTTTTTTCCTCTCATCACTAAAATACACATTTGAAATGCTTCATAAAAGGTGAACTGCAGACATGAATCTTAAATCTCCAGTGACTCACCTGTGGGTCCTGAACCAGTCTGTGCTCCAGCATGACTCAGGAGTGGATTTTTTTTATTTTTTATTTTTTTTATTTCTGTCTGCCTGCAAAAGAAACAAAACCCTGACCTACAGTTATTACGATTCCTGCTCCTGGCCGCTCCTGTTGACTTTTTTCCCGTCTTGTCCCAGTCCACTGATCAATAGTGAAACTGACTCCCATCCTGCGGGAATCCTACAGGAATCCTGCCAAATTCCTGAAAAAAAAGTCAGCGTCTAAAATGTCTCCATGACTGTGAGTCAACTGCCTTCACAAAGTGCTGTGTTTGTATTATAATATCTAATCTGAAATTAAATCCTTATCCCCATATTACACTAAAAGAAATTAAACTAATACTGGAGTTAATAAAAACAATAAATAAATAAACTGAAACAGGCAACTCCACTCTGAAACTACTGACTGAAAACAAATAAAAAGAAAAACTAATGAACAATACAAAACTTTAATAACTGTGATCCATTATTGTTGAAATATATGTGAGGCGACAGCTTTTCAGAATGGAAATAAATGATTTCTCTAACTCTCTCATTGACTGTGATAAATATTTCAAGCTAAGAAAGCTGCATCTGTTGCTTAACACACACGAGGAAGAAAGAGGGATATGTCTCATTTCAGTCCATTATATTATCAGTTGCAGAAAGATGTAATTGACCAAAGATGATTCCATTTATCTCTTTATTTTGGGGGGATTTTAGTTACAGATGAAGCCTGTTGAATCGATCAATTCCTCAGCTGCTGTCCAGAATAATCTACTGTAAAAGATTAATAAAATAAAACAGCCTTTCAGAAAGTCTTTGGTCCTTTTTGCCGGTGATGTAAATTGATGTAAATAGATGTAAATTTGCTCCCCGTGTTTTTTAGGTGCTCAGAGAGCATCCGGTGTATTTCATGAGGCCATTATGTTTCTGCATAAATTACTGCCTGCAGCTGTAGAACAGCAGGACTGAGACAAAAGGCTGAATTATTCCTGACAGTGAGACTAATGACGGTATTTTTCTTGCCTTATAAAATCCAATAAAACTAAATTCACTTACAAAGATGGATTAGCTGTTTGTTTACTGAGGCTCAAACTGCAGCAGCGCCTGTGGAGTGCTGATCAAGTAGATAAATAAATAGACTCCTAAATTTCTGTTCCGTCTGAACTTCATGGAGGGAAAATGTCAGCTGGCTTTGGCAGCTGTGCGCGTTGGCAGGCTCAAATGGCAGGGAGAGGTCGCTGTGTGGAAAGTTTCATGTTCAATAACCAGAAATCCTCTAGTTTGGTGCCAGCAAACTGCACTTGGCACGCTTGTTCTACAAAAAGGACAAGAAAGGACGCAGCACTCGGTTCTTTCTCACAGCAGAGAGGTCACCTGCTGTTGTTCAGGAGACAGTTTGTTTTAGCTGACTGTCTCTCGCTGTGTGGGGAAGAAGATGTGCCATCGGCGTGCACGGCCAGCACCAGAATTTAAAGGAACAATATGTAACAGTTAGGCATCAAAAAATGAGCACTGCAATCCAAACAGCGAGTTGGAGCCATAGATGGTATATTAATATACAGTCCGGGGTGTGTGAGGCCCTGCTCACATGCATGCACATGAATCACAGACACGCACATATTCAAGTTCTGCTGCATCACTTCACACATAATCTCGGTGCAATACATTTTTTTGCAGATATACTGCAAGTGATGTCGCAGCTTGTGATTTCACTCTCTGCAGATGAGTAAGTTAAAGGTGGGGTGAGCTGTCCTTGTTCTCTGTGTGCGCTGAGAAAAACCCTGAAATTTCTTGTCTGGCTCTGTAAATGGGATATAAACATAGTAGCTCGGACCGAGCCAGACGTCACTGTTCCAGCCAGGCAGCAACAGGTGACGTCCGTGCTTATGCGCAGGACAGGAGGAAGATGAGGAGAAGTAGGAGGGAGATGAGGAAAACAAGGCTGACTGTGTGTGGTTCACTCCAAACAGGCAGCCATAAGCTAATGAACAACATGCTAACAACTAGTGAGCACTGGACGGCAGGCATTGGCTGTGTGTTTTGTCCCTCCTGCCTCTCTTCTTTCCTCCCTCTTCTCTGCACGTTCACAAAAATACATTTCTCCTCCGGCAGCAGTCGACATGGACAGAGAGATTAATAAGCTAACTGTTAACAGCCGAGCGCGGTCAGACGTGGGTCGCTGCTTGCAGACAGGTTGAGAAGCAGGAGTGAAGATAAATCCACTTTTTAATCTCAAAAGTTTGAAACATAAACTCTGAGCTCTCTGCATTTCTTCCTCCAGAAGCTCCAGTCTGTCCCCGGCTCTCTCCCCCAAAGCTCCCGGCTCTCAGCAGCTGTCTGTCAGCTCTGTGCCTCAGCTCCCACCCGGTCCTCTCCACATGTGTATTCTCATAGCTATAAAATATTTCCTCCTTTCCCTCCAGGCTGCAGACTCAGTTGCTCAGTTGTTACTGACTTTTCCTTTCCTCGCCCCACATATATGTGTTTAAGTTATTCAATGATAACTTAGATAATTTTCTTATGTCAGTCTTATTTTTGTTTATAAATGGAGGACAGTTTATTTAGTTGTATCTCCCAACAGTTCCCTCTTTTCTTTCCAAACATTGTTCTTTTTAAAAAGGCTGCTGTGGCAAATGCTGTATAAACGTGCTGCCTCTCAACCTCGTTAATTAGTCTCTCATGCTCCCTGATGACTGTTTTGATGATGGGAAACAGAATCTTCAAGGATGTCAGCATGAATGTTGACCAAAGAGCAAGTGTGCAAAACATTGCTAAAATAAAACCAGAGCAAGTGTTTTTTTGAGCTGATCACTGATGCATGGAGCAGATTAGGACATCTTCATTGTTTTGTTTTTTGTTTTTTTAAAGAAGCAATCAGCTGTTCCCATGCTCGCTTGTTCACATTGCGTCCAGTTAGGAAGGCCCACTATCACAATAAAGTAGTCCAGCATGCATGCTCTGCAGCTGGGGTATATTCACTGTGATTTTCAGCCTGTTTTCCTCAGATGCAAGGCATTACAGAAGCACAAGGCCTTGAGCGGGCGTGCACTTTAATCAGGCCATGCAACGGCTCTGATAGTCCTCCCTCAGACTCAAGAAGCCTGCCAGGCTGCAGGAACACTGTAGGGAGCACAAGACGAGCCCAATGTTGTAATTTGATGATAACAAGTGACGATGTGAGTCCTCCACTGTAAGTTGATCAGTTGTCTGTCGATGTAAAGCTAAACCCGTTATTCTGAAAACAAAAGCCCACTGCTCTGAAAATACACACTGGAGTTGGAGTTCAGTCACTGCCTGCCAGACTCTATTAACATTTTGCTCAATTTAACTGTTACAACAGCTATGGTTTCTACAAGAGTATTATTGATTTCTTACAACTCATGAACAGACACTTACTCAGTCAGCAAACATTCGCATTAATTTGAACTCTAATTAACATGAAACAGACAAAATGCTTCCTTGATCTCTAATGACATACTGTGGTTATTTTCTGATTTATTACAGTAAATATATTACAGATTTCCCCTTTAATTTGTGCAAATATGCATGCCAGTTTTTTTTGTTTCAATCCAAAAGATGGAAAGATGGTGATGCACCCAATTATCTTAAAGGTCTGTTGGGCCATGTGGGAATTGAGCGTTTGCTTAACCCCTTCTAAAGTCACGTGTGGGCTATATAAGAGAGATATTCATATATAAAGAGTTTTGGTGGAGGTTTCCTTTTTTCCTACCCTCCTCACAACCAAAAATGCAAAACGTTAGCATGTCAGGCTAACTACAGCTAACCCAGTGTTACATACTTACGAGGCCAAAGGACACTGGAGTTGAAACAGAACTGGAAGTTTGTTGGATCACAAAAACTGTGAATCGAGAAAGACTTTTAGTTCTTTCATCTGAAAGACGAAGCTGCTCTTTCAGGACAGGTGAACGTGATGTTAATTTAAAAATGATTAACTAATAATTATCTCATGTCATGCAACAGAAGCCTGAAAAAGGCAACTACAAAAAAAAAAAAAACATCCCTCAGAAGTTGCTTCAAAGAAAAATTTCATGTACTGCCGTCATCACTGTGGATAAATAAATAAGAATTTGAAAAAAAAAAAAGGGTAGAAGGCGGCGTTTAATCCTTTGGCTTTGATTCTGCCATTGAAGATGGAGGAGATATCCAGCGTCTGACTGTGAGCTGTGAAGCTACTCGGCTAATGGTGGCACTCTGACCTTAGTCGGCTGCTTCAAGGAGGATTAGAGGGACATTTTGAATGAAAGAATGACCTGCTCTTTATTCAAGTTTATTCATGACAAAACAGGGAACAAATTTGAGCCATAAACCTGCAGACTGAGATTTATAAGTGCATAGGGACAGTTTTATACCCCCCCAAAAATGTTTGAAATCTGCCGTCCATACTTCATCTACGCTCTACTGTAGCTGTGTGATGAATTTAGGTTTCCAAAGTTTAATATTGTGATTTTTTTTTTTTACATTTATTGTATTCCACAATCATTGTCATGCAGTTATGATACTACAATGGCAAACCTGTCTCCTTGAAATAAAATTTTTGTACAGCTGCAACAGCAAATTTACATTTTGGAGGAAATGTAATTCTGCTGGTGTCTACCACTTTGGTCCACACTTAATAATTATCTGACAGATTGCTGTGAAATCTTCTACAGACACTTCATGATCCCCAGAGATCATAATTTCATTTTAATGACTTTGATGATCCTCAGATGTTTCTGTTAGCATGTTTCTGATTTTGAGTGAAATTCGCTCGACAGCTCGTGTCTGGATTGTTGTGGAATTTGATACAAACCTTCATGTTCCTCTCAGGATAAAGTGTAATAACTTTGGTGGTCACTTTTATTCTGTCCACCTCTTTGTTTATGACCAAAACGTGCACAATTAGTGGCATTCCCATCAGCCTCAGTCTACTCTTCAGTGCTGATTAGAAAATGCTAGCTTGCTAACATGCTAAACTAAGCTGGTGAACATAGTAACCTGCGAAACATCAGAATGCAAGTATCATGCAGTGCAATGCAGTGTCATTGTGAGGATGTTTGCATGGTGACGTTAGCTTTAGCTTAAAGCACTGCAGTGCCTGAGTACAGCCTCACAGAGCTGCTAGCTAGCTACTGTTTTTTTTGGTTTGCTTTTTGTTTTTTTCATTTCTAAGCTTGCCCTGCCATGTCCCAGACAAGAATTCACAACTTCAAACAATTTAAAAATGTGTTAAAAGCCTTCAAAATCTAATACTAACAATACCGGCTGATAACTAGGCAAGAAAATGTGCTATTAGAATCATCTTTGTTTTTTTAATGATGAAAATGTTGACGTTTTAAATTATGTTGTCCCAGATTTCCTTCAACTCTGTCAGATTTTTTTTTTTACAAAAAACATGATTTAATCAGGCATAAAAGGGGTTAGCTATACTTTAAGGGCCCTGTCTCACAGTCGTGGTTTGAAAAAGGCGGGAATACCGCTCAAGCACTCGTAAACTTACTGTTTTTTGACAAATTCATTAAATATTGCTGTCAAATGTGTCTCAACCATAACATGTCAACACTGTAGTCCTTCTAAATCAAAGCTAAATAAGAATTGCGGTTTAAAAATGTGTTTTTATTAGCATTAAGAGAACTCTGAGCAACTTTAAAAAATAAAATGGCTGCTCACTACGACTATGTTATGAAACCAAGAAATGCAGACATCAACTCTGTCAGATTTTCCATCTGTCAGAATTGAGGTCTACCTTTAATAAAAATTGAATCACCAGGAGGCTGACCCGTTACAAGGTTTAATATCCAAGAGTTTGATCTTTTAAATCATATTTTCCCAGCGCACTTGAAGAGTAAATAATAAACCAAGGTTCATTTTCAAGAATGAGAGATGTATGTTGTATTTTGTGTGGACTGTAAAGGGCATACAGCTCTAATTTCTGTGTACAGCCCTGTGTTGTATAATCTTATAAATTACCTTGAATCCATAATACTATATAGCCTTTAGTTAATTAAAATACAACCATCAGTAACTGTGTGAATCTAACATAGTCGTGCTTGTTTTTTAAGGTGATGAATCATGTTTTCGTCCTCTGTGCAGTGATTTTTATCAGAACACAGTGTCCTATTACCAAGAAAATAATTTCAAAATCCATGTTGGATGTGTTTGTCTCTTTAACATTTCTAAAGATCTGACTCACGTCTCCGTTACACCACCACACTGGTCCACAGATTAGTTTTAGAGCTGCAGTACTTTTTGAAATAATGCGAGTGGCCTTTCGCTCAGCATTTGGTGTAATAAAAAATGCATTCTGACTCACCGGCTGCAGCACAAAGAAGCTCTTCTTGATGGATCACATTGTGTTGAGAATAAAACCAGTGACCATCATCTGTACCTGGACTCAAATTTGTGTTTGTGTGGAGGCTTTACGGCGTCTTTTGTCATCTTCCTGAAGCTCTGAAGCCATCCTTGAGGATCAGATGTGACTTTGTTATACGTGACAAGCATGTGAAGCTCAGTTGTGAAAGACTGTAGAGGATCCTGGATGCACCCACTTACATAAGTTAGTATCATCCAATGAGATGTGTTTTTTTCATTTGACACATCAGGAAAAAATGTGTATAAATATCTCCTGAATCTCCTCATTCTTCTATGAATAAGGAGTAATACAGTAATCTGTATAATCAAATGAACTATTTTTAGTACGTAGTGAAAACTTTAAATTGTTTAGAGATTATACAAACGTATAATGTTGAGCGCCAGTCAAGTTTTGTGTTTTAAACTCATTACTTTTGATTAATGAGGGAAATTTCCAGTGCATGTTGGACTCCGGCAGCACTGCCCTTTGTCACCAGTTCTGTTCATTATTTTTATGGGCAGAATTTCTAGGCGCAGCCAGGGGCCGGAGGGAGTCCGGTTTGGGGACCACAGGATCTCATCTCTGCTTTTTACGGATGATGTTGTCCTGTTGGCTCCTTCAAGCCAGGACCTTCAGCATCTACTGAGGCAGTTTGCAGCCAAGTGCAAAGCGGCTGGGATGAGAATCAGCACCTCCAAGTCTGAGGCCATGGTTCTCGACCGGAAAAAGGTGACTTGCCGTCTCTGGGTTGGAGGAGAGTCCCTGCCTCAAGTGGAGGAGTTCAAGTATCTTGGGATCTTGTTCACGAGTGGGGGAAGGATGGAGCGTGAGATTGACAGACGGATCGGTGCAGCGGCAGCAGTAATGCGGTCGTTGTACCGGTCTGTCATAGAGAAGAAGGAGCTGAGCCGAAAGGCGAAGCTCTTGATTTACCGGTCAATCTACGTTCCTACCCTCACCTATGGTCATGAACTTTGGGTCATGACCGAAAGAACAAGGTCTCGGATACAAGCGGCTGAAATGAGTTTCCTCCGCAGGGTGGCGGGGCGCTCCCGTAGAGATAGGGTGAGGAGCTCTGTCACCCGGGAGGAGCTTGGAGTAGAGCTGCTGCTCCTCCACATCAAGAGGAGCCAGCTGAGGTGGTTCAGGCATCTATATCGGATGCCTCCTGGATGCCTTCCTGGGAGGGTGTTCCGGCGGGCATGTCCCACCGGGAGGAGGCCCTGGGGAAGACCCAGGACACGCTGAAGGGACTATGTCACTTGGCTGGCCTGGGAACGCCTCGGGATTCCCCCGGAAGACCTGGAGGAAGTGGCCGGGGACAGGTAAGTCTGGGCATTCCTGCTTAGACTGCTGCCCCCGCGACCCAGCACCAGATAAGTGGAAGAAGATGGATGGATGGATGGATTGAAGGGAAGTTAGGTCCCTAAAATACAAATATGTTAAGAAAAAAGATTTTATTTGTTACAATATATGAACATGAAATAATTGCAATGAGAGAGGTGACAGACAATTCTAAACTGCATTTACTCAAAACATTGAGTTGGCTCAATTAATAACTTTAATTTAACTTTAATCAAAGACTACATGCAACACAAACTCCAAATATTTGAGCTCTGATAACCTTAACTCAAGAAAATTATGGCAACTGATTGCCTTGATGTTTTTGGGACTACTGCTGACTTATTTGGGTTTACAGTGTCTGTAACTCTCTTCAGCTGTAGCAAGCATACTAGAAGCTGTTAGCTCAATTAGCTGTGCAGCTAAAGGCCTTAATATGACTGGAGTCTGGTTGGACCTGCAGCTCAGAGCACTGGGAGACTGTTTATGTTTGCACCGCGGGAAACTGAACCGGGCTCAGCGGCCCCTCAGTGAACACGGCCAAACCGGGTCCAAACACAGTCTCTGAAACCGACAGGGACCAGCTTGACATCAGGGAATACGGTGCCGAGCTGATACACACGATCAGAACTCTGACTCAGGAGCGATGGAGACAGGAGGCGGGGAGAGGAGAGGCATGAAGCGGTGAAGAGCAAGAGGCCATCAGAGAGGCAGCAGGGAGCCACAATTTTTTCATGTCTAACATGGTGGATTAAGGATTTATTTAAACTAAACCAATGCTGGTGATTGTTGAACAGAGGAGAGGCTTTTTGGTGAGTTTTATTTTGTCTCTGTTGAGTTTGAAGTGTGTTTTAATGACAAGTTCATCTTAATTTGGTAAAAGAGAGAAACCTGATTTCAGAAAGTGTACAGTTTATTGCTACTGGTATAAGAATATTCACTTTCTTGACATATTTGTCAGTTTGTTTATTTATTTATTTTTTAAATTTTTTTTTACTATAATAGCTAAGCTTGTGAAAACTGCAACGTTGCTGCTCGTATACATCTCCAAGCTGAGACAATGAGAGGATTGGACTCCTTTTGTGTGTGTGGGGAGAGGACGGGGTGGACGTTTCCATTTGAGAAACCCACAAAAGAACAGTGATGCAGACACCCTTTAAAATTTAGCAGTGAAGTTTTCTAGTGGCAGTTAATGTACAGTTTGCCCTCGAAAAACTGCAGAAAAAGTTAAAGAATAAGTTCCCATGCCTTGTCTCTGAGCTGCTGGGTAAAGTAAAGTCTGTAGGATTAAACTGGAGCAGAGCGAGCTGCTGTCTGGCTGTGGAACAAACTGCACTGCCTCAGTTACAAAATGTGGATAAAATATGTTTTCGGTGCCTTCTTACTGGGCACCAGCCTCACGTTTTGCACAGATTGTCAAAAAGATAGACTTGAAGTCGAAATAAATGCTGCATCTCGCGTTTACGCCCATGAGACGCAGCTGATATGTGATGCAAGGAGCTGCTGCAGACAGCTGCATGCGTTAAAGTGAGAGCGTTTCTGATGCGTGAGACGTGCGTGTGAAAAACGTGTCTTAGTTACTTGCAGTTGAGACGAGGGTAAATAGTTTCCACTGTGTTTCATTGGACCCTAAATTGCACAGTTAGGAGGATGTTGTGGATTTGTGTTTCCAGTGTCTTTACGTCCAGTATTATGGTCTCTTTCTGTCTCATGTGGAGGTCTGTGCATCTGTAGTCTGCTGATAATCAGACATTGTTAATATTCTGAGCAGTGATGTGTCGGTTCAGGAGGAGCTGACATCTCTGCTGTGAACATCCTGAACATCCTGACCTGCACGCGTGACCAAACCTCCGAGTTTCTGTGCGGCTAAGAGGGAAGTCACGTGCGCATGCATCCATTAATTACACACTCAGCAACACAAAGACAGCACATTGGACACAGTGAATTATACTCATCTGTGACATGAGGAGCACAGCAGCTATCAGCCGTGTGCATCACAGCTTCAAACTGAACAAGTTCTGCTGCTGGATGACAGATTCATGTGATGTTTGTGAGCTTATGCATTGTGCACATTTTGAGTATTGTTTTTTCACATAACAGGGTGAAAATTACATTACCTACATTTTATACTGTGAAATGTATCAGAATGCAAAAAGTAATGATGATGACAGGAAGTGTGGTTCATTTTGAGTTTTTTTATCCTCTATGTTCTAAATCTAATACATTTGATTGAGTTGTGTTTGGTGAAAATTTGGCAAATTTTGGGAATACTCAGGTATTTAACAATAAAAAAGTCTGTAGGACTTGATAAATATCCACTTCTTTCTGTTCATTTTCAGACATGAATTATTTATTTCTGCTGAATGTGTTGTTACTTTAGTTGGTTTGTTTTTTGTACTTGCATATTCTACTGCAGTATATCTAAAAAAATAACAATTTTATGTAGTCCACGAGAACATATGAAGAATACAATTTGTGCAGTACAATTTTATGTTGCTTTACAATCAACTACATGTCCCAGAATAAACCTTGATTTTGTTATCTGTACACTGAAGGTGTCCTGCTTATAAATCTCAGTATACTCAGTATACTCTAGATAGCGTCTCATATAGCCATTTTCCAGCAGTGGCCAAACAGTTGTAGTGAGTAACGTTCACAGCAGCAGCCGAGCAAAATATCCAAAAAAAAGAAAAGTTAATGCAGAGGGAGGGCAATTTAATTAGAGGTGGGAAAGCGTTAATTAGATTTAAAAATAATGCAGAATGTTGGCTGAATGAGTAAGGGTGTGTTTATGAGCTAAGAAATCATAAATAATCTTTTAGAAGGAGTAGATGTTTATAACAGTTAAATTGGGCAATTTCTTAATGGAGTTTGGCAGGCAGTGAGACAGGTAGCCACTTAACTCAAACTCCAGAGCTTAACTTTAAATTGACAGTTATAAACAGCTGATCAGCTTACAGTGAAAGATTCATCATCGCTTGTTATTGTCAAATTACTACGCTGCGTGCGTCTTGTGTTCCTGCAGCCTGCCTGAGCGTCCCTGAGTTTGGGGAGGAGGAGACAGGAGGGAAACAACTTGCTTCCACCACAGATCGTATATTAATTAGGATTTTAACCTATTTAATTTACTGTCTGTGGCTCCAACTCACTATTTGGACTGCTGTACTCATTTTTACATGCACCACTTTTAATTGTTCTTAATAAATTGTACAATATTTGTACACTTGAATATGTGGTTGCTGTTATTTTCCTTATACTTCTGTTTTCAGAGAGTTATTCATTAAGTTATACCAAAAAAAAAAAACAATAATAATCAAATGCAGAGGCAATTATGTAATATGATAATAAGTAGATACATTTATATATTCTCACATTTATAATCTGCCCTTGAGGGCAGCCATAATGCTGATGGGGCCCAGAATTAAACTGAGTTTGACACTCCTGCTATAAATATGACAAACACTGTCAAACATAGTTTTTGCTGCTGCTAAAACTATAACAGAGCTCAAAGAAAAGGCTGATGTATCTAAAATCTGACTGCTCATGGACCTTTTCAGTTTTTGCCTCCATGCTGACGAATTTGACGGATTTATGGTTTCAAGTCATCACATTCTTGTGAACGTGATGTCTCAAGAACACTTAGGGAGAATTTCTTCTAATTTGGTGCAAACGTCCACTTGGACTAAAGGATGAACTGATCAGATTTTATTACCCTGAAGAGACTAAAATAAAAATTAGAACCAGATATTTCACTCTCCCCAAGTCACCATAAGCTAAAGAAACTCATTTTAAAATTAGAAATGACATCTATCCTTTAATGAATTTCTCAAAGATTCAACATTGATAAATAACAATGGTATTTTTGTGATTTTGATATCAAAACTTTAGAACAAGTTTTCTTTTGGATACTGGAGGAGGACTGTCATTCATCTAAATTTAATATTTGGATATGAAAATTATGAGCAACAGCTTGATTATTATAGCCAAACAATTCATATACAGATGCAGATTCGTTAATACCAGACTACTATTCATTGTCTTGACTTGAATTATTAACATTAAATACATTAAAGAATATATAATATATATATATATATATATATATTTGTAGCAAAAAACAAAAGACACAAAAAATAAATAATGAACAGACTTACAATGAGAAACATAAATTAACATTTGATGTCTGAAAACGAGTAGGAAGAAGCAACATGCTTGTCTTGTCTTCACAAATGAGTTTATTCATTTTAAGAAAGCTTTATATATATATATATATTAAAAATATAAAATATTTATATATATTAAAAATATATAAATATATTAAAACCGAACAAGACACTTACAAAAGACACTTATTTTTGACTAGGAACATTTTTTTTCATTTTTATTCATTTATTTAAGTTTTTCTGGTCACAACACATGTTTTTGGTCATAAAAAAAAGAGGCAAAAATGGTTTTAATTAGAGTCTGAGCTGAAAAATACCACCCTTCACAACACTACTAACTTGTTTATTAAAATTTGATGAAGTGACAAGGGCCCAAGTGCACTATCTGACTACTTGACAGAGGTAGCAGGGCCAAACTTGGTAATTTCCATTTTATTTTCATTTGGCAGGAGAAAGTTCCTCGCCATCCAGCATTTGATATCCTGTAGACAGTTAAAAAAAATTATTCAGTGAGCAGTTATTGTCAGGTGTGGCTGGTAAATAAAGTTGCGTATCATCTGCATAACAGCGGTATTGGATATTGTATTTTGTAGATGTGGAGCAGAGGGGAGCATGTGCAATGAGAACAAAAGGGGGCCTAGATTTAAGCCTTGGGGGATTCCACAGAGCCATGGAGCCTTTGCACAAAGCCTCACAAACCGACTTCATCCTCCAGTTTTAAAAGACCATCACGGTCGAGGCACTGGTCAAACGCTGCGTTGAGATTGAGCAGCACCAGAGTGGCACAGAAACTGTGAGGAGGATGTCATTATGTACCTTTGACAGAGAAATCTGAAATATGTAATTAAATTATAGTTACTAATCAAAATGTTGGTGATTACAAAGGGGTTACATCCAAATATTCTGCTGGTGGCAGCACTCTACAGAGTGACCTCTTCTAGTGATTTAGTCTACAGCAACAGACAACATAAATCATTTTAATTGTTCCCATCTTCAAGATGCAACATGCGCTCAAGCTGGAATATTTATGCTATTATACTTTGAGAATTTACTGATTATTGTAAACCACTGGCTCCATATTACAAGATGCTTTTGGTCAAAGACAAACAGGAGAACCTTGGTGGACAGAGATGGTGATGAAAATAAATATTCTCTCTACAGCGCTGTTGTCAAGGAAGTGCTCAGGGAAAGAAAAATCAGAGCCAAGTGAACGAGAGCGATGTCAGAGAGCAGTTTATTTTTCCTTCTGCACGTGTCCAGTCCGTGTTGTGTCTACACGTGGAGCTCTCATTTGTTGGAGTGCTGTGGCCTCGGTGCGGGGGAGGCAGATTTCTCTGCTGTCAAAATGCACACATGCCACATGGCAGATGTTCACTGTGGATACAAACACCCTTCACCTGTTTTATTTTCTGTCCTCTGTGCATGTGCAGCAACAACAACAGCAGCAGCAGCAGCAGGGGGTGATGCAGGAGGATTTGTAGAGTGGATGATATGACCTTGGAGGCTGAGAGAAAACCCAAGGAAAGACCAGTTTGGAGAGTTCTCATCAGCTTTGCTGCATAATCCCACTGAATTTACTGACATTACTGATGTGAAACAGGAAATGACATGCCTGTTTTAGAGCCTGGGGTCACTTATTGTTGGACTGTTGTGAGAGACCGTGTTTGGTGTTGGACTGATTAGTGTATTTTATTTTATATCTGCCCAGTCTGCACAAATAACACAACTTCATACTTTGAAACTGCCAAATTTGCATGCAGGGCATGCACCAATCCCTCCCAGTAACTTCTGCAGAGCAGATGCATCTAAATATCATGCATAAAAAATGTTAAGAATGAGAATGAGTGGTCAGAATCAAAATATCTTCATATTAACTAACTATTTTATCAAATCACCACGTAAGATCATCATTTATCCTAAAAAATAACCAGGCCTTTCATAGCTTACCCTCTTAAACTTTACAGTCTGTATGGACTAAGATACTAGTTACTTTTATTTAGGCATAACACTGCAGAGTGCAGTTGCTGATGCCTCACATCTGTTTCCACTTTTGCTGTCATCAAGGTTCAGTTTTTTGGTTCTGCAGCTTATAAAAACTAAGTTCTGGTTCTTCACCCTGTCTGTAGTCCATCCCAACACACAGCAGCTTTTAGGCATTTTTCTGTTGTTTGCTATCAGACGGAAAGTGACAAGAGGCACTTTCAGTCAGCCATGAATTGTTTTTTCTCCCTAGCGTGGGCGGGGCTTAGATGTGCTCTGTCTCTATATATTTTACCTGTTGATTCCACTAAGCACAGCTGATCTGTCCTTTGCATGGCTGCAAGCCCCCACCAGCAGCGTTTCAGAGGCATTTCAGAGTGTTTTGCCCGCCTGATTATGTTTACTTGCTCAGATTTTGTTGATTAGGTCCTCTTTCCTTGCTCTTTCTGCTTCTACCATGGATAAGCAGGCGACATGGGCATTTGAAACTTGAAACATTAGGAAATATTACTATTATCATTATTACTACCATCATCACCATGGTAACCATCGTCACCAATAATAATGTCAACAATAATGATGAAAAAGATAGTGAAAATCAGTAAACTAATAGTCATTACAAAGGAAAATAATGTTGTAAATGAGTCACTGCTAAATAAATATAAAACTTTAAAATAGGACATACAAATAACTTAAACACACATACACAGTGGTGCAGTGAATTCCAGAGTGGCTCATATCAAAAGTTTTAATGAGTTCGAGTTATGAATGTTGTTGGCACATAGTTGTTTATTTAACTGAGCCTAACATGACAGCACAGTTTCATTTCCAGGACAAATCACTGCTGCAGCACAAGGCCGCGGTGTTGTTCCCCTTGCTATGCAACATTTAACGTAATTACATAACGGCAGCAATCTTTCACCTGATCTTTGCCTCCGCTTCGGCCTGCCGGAGCTCACAGAGATTGTCATCAGGCTGGGAAATTGAGTCTGGTTATCTGAAGAGAAGCTAACAGACAGGGCAGTAACTGGCTCCCCAGCGTCTGACTCCTGGCGAGATTAAAAACACTGGATGTCAGCCCAGGGGGGATTCATGACGCTACGTGGCATTCTGGGAGATTGCCGCCATAACCTTGATTGAAGGAGTCCCAGCTGTTCAGTGGATTTGTATTTTTCGGTGGTAAACAAAGTGGGTGCGATCGAGGACAAAATGTGCGGCTCTTAGTGGCGCAAATCCCTGTGGGAGCACTAATGCTGCACTTTTACATGAAAAATATCATCCAGAGCTCTCAGGTTTGTTTCACCTGCTGACACAACTCTGTGTGTGAGTCTGTGTGTGTGTTTGTCTCAAAGAAGATGTTGTGTGTGATCTAGAGCAGCAGACACAGTAACTTCCTCCCAGAGTTTTGTCTCAACCCGGGGATCTCATTATTCTTGCCTGAGGAGAATTGATCAAACACTGCAGTCAAACACGCTGTTATGATAATGAGCCAACGGCCAACTAATTATCTGCTCTTAGACCTCCTGCAGGAGAACTAAACTCTTCTCTGGCCTGATCTGCTGCCTCAGAGTGTCCTCCAGCTCAGTTCCTGTCTCACAGTCAGACAACCACTGTTTTCAGTAACGTATTCTCATATTCAAAAAGAAGGAAGATGGGCTCTGATCACCAAACTTCACACTGGTCAAGTGGCCACAATGATAAACACAACACATATCAGTGTGACACATGGCACCAAAAATTCGAGAGGGCAGGGTCTATTTGCATATTCATGAACCATCCATCCATCTTCAACCCCTTATCCGAAATCGGGTCGCGGAGGTAACAGTTCCAGCAGGGGATCCCAGACATCCCTTTCCCCAGCTATATTAGCCAGCTCTGACTGGGGGATCCCGAGGTGTTCCCAGGCCGGGGCGGAGATATAATCCCTCCACCTAGTCCTCGGTCTGCCCTGCGGCCTCCTCCTAACTGGATGTGTCTGGAACACCTCCCTAGGGAGGCGACCAGGTAGCATCCTTACAAGATACCCAAACCACTTCAACTGGCTGAGCAGCGGCTCTACTCCGAGTCTCTCATGGATGACAGAGCTTCTCACCCTATCCCTAAGGGAGATGCCAACCACCCTCCTGAGAAAACACCTTTCGGCTGCTTGCATCCGTGATCTTGTTCTTTTGGCCATGACCCACTCTTCGTGACCATAGGTGAGAGAAGGAAAGAAGATTGACCAATAGATCGAGAGCTTCGCCTTCTGGCTAAGCTCTCTTTTCGTCACAACAGTGCGGTAAAGCAAACACAATATCGCTCCTGCTGCTCAGAGTCTCCAGCCCATCTCACGCTCCATTGTCCCACTTGAGAGCAAGACCCCGAGATGCTTGAACTCCCTCACCTGGGGTAAGGACTCATTCCCAATCCACGGGTTTCCTGCTGAGAACCATGGCCTCAGACTTAGAGGTGCTGATCCTTATCCCAGCCACTTCACACTCGATTGCGAACCGATCTAGTGATGGAGGTCACAGACCGATGATGCCACCGAGCTGCACACCCTCACTTCCATGACTACACCTCGAGATCCTGTCCACAAATGTCACGAACAGGATTGGTGATAAGGTGCAGCTCTGACGGAGGCCAACCATCACCAGGAAAGAGTCCGACTGAGAACCCGGACACAGATCCCGCTTTGGGTGTGCAGAGATTGGATGGCCGTGAGCAGTGACCCCCTCACCCCATATTCATTCATATTCATGAACCACTGAATATTAAATGAAGATGAGATGTAGAGCTACATGTAAGCCATTTTAACAAGGTATTTGAACTTATTGTGCAAAAAACACCAAAAAAAAAAAAACACATCAGGCACAATTTATTACTTCTTGCAGAGTAGTTTATATTGTTTAAAAGACTCTGATCAAGTCCAGCACAGACCAATCAGTGCAGAGCAGCCAGTTTCACCTCCTCCGAGCAAGGCACCAAACCCCTAACTGCTCGGGTGCCTGACTATATGTATGTTGCAGCCCCCTTGCTCTGACATTAATGCAGGACTAGGTCCCATTTATGCATGTGCGTGAAAAGAACAACAGCAAAAACATGCAGTTTCCCAAAGAGGGATTAATAAAGTATGCCACAAACAAGCCAAAAAGAACATATTTTTGAAAAGGAAAAGAGTTGATGCGCAGCCCAACAGCTCAGCTGACAAAAGCACAGCTGCAACATCTCCAAATATCTGTTTATTTTTATTGATTGCCATAAAGAAACTGTGTAAAATTCAAGTCTCATATTAATTATTACATGGAGAATGCCACTTTGCAAGCCCCTGGAGAGTCTTTAGGCACATCTCCTTCACAGTCTTTGGTAATTAAGATATACTATTTAATTTTCTTTATTCAAGGTAATGTAGTGTTTCCTGCTAACCGATGTTTGCTAGTTATCTGTGAACGTGATTTCTGTTTTTGTATGGATTAAACAAATCAAGTATAACATGTTAATTTGGGAGCTTTAGTGGTGCTAGTGTATGGATTTTCTTACCTTTGGACAGAATCTGGCTAGCCTCTGTTTCCAGTCTTTATGCTAAGCTAACAGGATGTTAGCTCCAGCTGCATGTTTAACACAGACATGAGAGTCGTATCCATCTTCTCATCTGACTCTTGGTAAGAAAGCAAATAAACGTATTTCCCAAAATGTTAAACTATTCCTTTGATGTTTAGTTGTACTCTGTATGTCTTTGTCTGTGTCTTTGTCTCTGTCCTCACACATACACTCCCTCATAATTACTAACCCTGAGGACTCACCTGTCCCTGGAGAAATACACAAATAGCAGATTCACCTCTCCCTCTCCCCTCCTCTGAGATTTGGCTCTCAGTCTGATTTAAGGTGTTATCAGCTAGTCAATTTTTAAAGGATCGCTCATCCTGGACAGCGAGAGGACACCACTGTAAAACTGGTGAAGGGACCACTTTGCTCAAAATACAAACACAATGTGAATGTTAACAGAAGCTCTTAAACAGATATTAAAATGTTCTCTGGATTAATTTATGAGTGATTGCATATTTTAAAAAAAGAAAATCAATCTTTATTTCCCTCCTCGCTGCTGTTTTCCTTTGTCCTTTCGTCAAGTTGTCCCTCCTGAGACGAATTTCTTCGCCTGCGGAATAACAATCTGCTCCGATGACGCAGCCGATGACTCAGGACATGATGAATTGAAATGATCCTCTGACATCATGCTTCTGCCAACACAGGTGAGGAGGACGCTCGCAGAATAATCAAATCACGGCGGATCGATCTCGCCGTTCTGCTCTTTATTCTGCTCACATTGGTCTCGCGGCTTTGATGTCCGCACGGAGAGGTCTGTGTGTCTCTGACACCTGCTGATTATCATTTCATTCCCGCTACACAGGCAGCTGTCACCCTGACCTTCAGCCAAGTCCTTTTTCAATTTCGGTTCATGTAAATTGGGATAAAGTCTTTGTGGTTTCAGTTTAGAGGTTGGATTTGTTTTTGTTTCACTGTCAGTGATTGTTGACAACTAATTTTTCAACTTGCTTTTACCCAGACACTTAAAGTCTGTGAAAAGGAAATTCAGAGATTTAACATTTACATTATATTTTTAAACATTATATATGTGCAATAAGTAAAGTGAGAAAAATCAACGCTGTGTCCTCCTTTGAAATTTCTGTTCCAACCTGTAATGTGTGTTTTTGTTTACCTGTTTCACATCAATTGGAGTTCAAATTAATGCCGAATGTTTGCCGAATGCGCAAATGTCTGTTTATGAGTCGTACAAAATCATTCACAATCTTTTTTGGAGGAGTAGATGTTTATAACGGTTAAATTGAGCAAAATGTTAATGGAGTTTGGCAGGAAGTGAGACAGGAAGTCACTGAACTCAAACTCCAGAGTGTGTATTTTCAGAGAAGTGGGCTTTTGTTTTCAGGATAACAGGCTTAACTTTACATTAACAGACAATCGACAGCTATAAACAGCTGATCAAATTATAGTTTAGGACTCATAGTCACTTGTCAAATTACAATGTTGTACTTGTCTTGCACTCCTGCAGTGTTTCTGCAGCCTGCCTGAGCTTCCTTAAATCTGGGTAGGAGGGGGAAACAACTTGCTTCAACCATAGATTGTATATTAAATAGGATTTCACCATATTTACTATATAGTCTATGGCTCCTACTCACTTTTTGGGCTGCTGTACATATTTCTGGAAGCATAATTATTTCATATTGCTCCTTTGAATTAACAGAATTATGCAGTTTCCTTTAGTGTTACAGCAAGTCACAAGTTCCTCTTCATATCCTGACATGGCCCACACTCGCCTGAGGTCTTCAACCAGATAAACTACAACCCCCACGATCATTAGGCTTCACAGACATAAATCAATAACACCAAACTGCAGCGTCATGGAATCATTACTCTTTAAAAATCACACTTCAGTCTCCCTGAATTACTTGACCAGGCAGCTTTCGACACTTTTTTTTTATCCTCCACAATAAGAATCTCAGATGGCCTGACTGTGTCTCACACTTCTTCATTCAGTCCTCCTGCTGCTGCTGCTGCAAACACACACTCGTTGTAAACCATCGATTTAATTGTGCTCACTCACAGCTGCACGTTGCATCCAGTACATGTTGTGCTTTGCTTTCTGCTTCTCCTCGTGCTGCATTCATGGACACCACGGAAGAAAACAACTTTCCTGTTGGAAATTAAGAAATAAGTCAAATCAACTTTGGGGATTTACAGTTGATGGATTTTTAGGTGAATATGTGCTGACTGCATTTTGTGAGATTTTTAATTTGTTTATTCAAATCTGTAAACATCATGTTGTGGCAAAATTCCTGCATCTAATATTTTTTGACATAAAATTTATTTATCCACAGTAATGGAGGAAGTATTGAGATCCAGTGAAACCGTATAAAAGTAAAATGTCCCGTGTGACTGTGAAGCAATCACCCAGAGCACAGAGAGACACCTTCACAGTGTTTGTTTTGTCCAACCAACAGTCCAGACCTCACATTATTAAAAATGCATTAAAATTATTCGAAGTAAAGGCATTAAATCATTTGTCAAAACTGTTGTCAATTAATTCTCTGTCATTCATCTGATCATTTCAGAGGCACTTGTATAAACTGTTGGGTAGTTTAATTTGTGTACGAGGGCTGCACGATGTGGTAAAAAAAAGTCAATTATTCTGACTAAAATTGCAATTGTATTTGCAATACAGTTAGTTGGAATGATCATTTTTACTAAAAAATTTTTTAATCATGATGATGTGATATTTGTTGGCGTCTGTACCAATCAAACATGTTTTCTTCCATTTGGAGAAAAAGATTTTTAGGCCATTACATCTCTGCAGCACTACAGTACCTCATTATAATGCTGTTTTTTTTTCTGACATGTTTGTCCATTTTCATAAAGCTGCCATTTGGATCTGCGATCTGGATGCTGCACTTGGCCATATTGCGATTTCGATCATATTGCAGTTAATTGTGCAGCCCTGGTATGCACATGATGCCACAATAGGCTGAGTTACAGCCACATGAAAAAAAATAAAAATAAAATAAAAATAATAATAATAATATATATATGTACTGTATATACTGTATGTACAGTCCTGTCCACATACAACCAGAATATCCTCTGGTTTCCTTGTCACTTTAATTTCACCAACAAATCCCACCCTGAAGTAACATTACAACAAAGCGACCTTCTGTCTGCCTTCTGGGGTTTGGCGATATGTTAAAATTTTCCAATCAATTATCATCAGCCCATTCATCGGCGATTGGCAATATCTTTGCCCCCCACCCCCACCCCTCACACCTCCTCCCGTCATCTCGAGTCTCAGCTAAGACATGTGCAAGCAGCAAATTCACTATATGTTACATACGTACATTCAGTACACCCAGTAAACAAAACAAACTTACAAAGAGTCAAGAAATGAAATACTCTTACCTCTATCATCTATTCTACTGTCTAAAAACATGTAAAAACCAAACAGATGTAATCAGATTACAGTTATATTTAGTAAAATGGGATTATTTACTTATACTGGGCCTATACATATATCGGTCAGGCCCTAATCTCTGCATGTATGCCACATATATCAAGAGGATGGATTATTTTAGCAAAGGAGAACAGCTCATTAACACATTTTTAACAAATTTGTGGACAAAATTTGAGAGAAATAAACCTTTTGCATATATTGTCCTTTCTTTACATTCCTGCATAAGTTTGTACAGCTCCTTCACTTATTTAAATAATATCACATTTATACATATTGTTTCTCTACTGTTTACATTTTTATGTATTTTGTATTTGTATTGTATGTTGAAACTTTCTGTTTTTCTTATTTTATATTTACGCTGCTGTTTTTGACTCATAGTACTTGCCTCAATCTTTATTTATATTTTTAGTCGGCTACTTTGTTTTTATGCACCGATATACCTCAGCAAATTCCTTGTTTAAAAAAAAAACTGGGATTATTTTGTTCAGAATAAATGAACAGAACCAGTCTGATAATGGATTTTGTAAATTCCTACATGACTCGAAGGCAGCACCGTCGCAGAGGAGCGCTCCGCCGCTCTGCGCTCCGATTGGTGGTTAGCGGCGGTGGGCGGGTCCTGCTGCGCAGTGCTGAGACAATAGAGAGCGGCTCCGGGGCTGAGCAGCAGCGGGGGGAACGGTGACAGACAGCGGCCGGCCGGCGGTGCAGACAGCGGCGGATTTCTGCTCCCAGCTCAGAGCGGAGAAGAAGAAAAGATTTCAGGAGCCGCTGCGACAGTCAGCTGCTGTCTGGATGGACTGACGGATTTTTACTGCATGCAGCACATTCTGACAGGTAAGATCACAGCTGGTGTCATTTCACAGCCGGAACAAACCAATTAACTGCTAATTAACTGCTCGCGTGCGTCTTTAAATGTGTTTTTATTCAGATTCTGCTTTGCATTCATTAATGTCTCACTGTGTGTCCTCCTGTGTGTCTTTGTGCGGCTCTGTTGCAAAGCATCACACTGGACCACTGTTGTGTTTATGTTGATTATCTTCATTTAAACTATTTTATTTGACTTATTAATAATATTTAAAATTCTTCAACACAAAAAAAGTTAAACATGCACCATGTGACCAAAAATTGACTGATCAGAACAATAGAGCTGCTGTCTGTCTGTCTGTCCCAGCTGCTCCACATGTATCACACACTGGATCCGTGATCAGTAAATTTATTGATCACACATTCTGTATTTGTGCCCCCGATGGTGGTTTGTTCCCGAGCTCACGTGCACTCACTCCAGCTGTACCTGGCTTCACATGTGCCGCTGCACGCTGTGATGGATGTGGTGATGTGTTACACGCTTTGTGTCTGCAGAGCTCATTCACACAACTCATGTCTTTGTGCTGCAGACTGTAAACAGTGTTACTGATACTGACATCAGCTCTCCCATCTGGCTGCTGTGGAGGATGAGACACTGTGGATGATCAGAACAGTCATTCTATAAGATGTCTTATTTATTTTTATTCATTTATTTTGCATTGATGGGGAGCTCTCTTCATCCTGGGGGGAGAAACGGCGTCAAAGAGCATATGGGCTGCAGAGATGAAGTCTCTCTTAGGGCTCTCATAGCTGAAACAATTAGTCAAATTATCGATTAGTTGATTGACAGAAAAATAATCTGCAGCTATTTTGTTACTGATCAATTGTTTCCGGCATTTTTCAAGCAAAAATGATGAAAAAATGCAAATAAATAAGACAAATAAGATAATTTGCAGCTGTTTAGTTGCCATAATTCAGCTTTTTTGGGGGGGATCGTTGCAGTCTAAACTCCTGGGTGCGTCTATTAGATGTGGTGAAATTCGTTTTTATTAATTTCCCCCTTTTTTTTGCAGTTAGTCTTCTTGCACTTCTTACATATAACAGTGGTTTATTGTACATCTGATCTTTTGTAACCAAACCACTTCCAAACTGCTGAAGTTGCTTCCCTTTCTGAGACTAATGACCATAATATTGTCATTTAAATCCTGAAAATAATAATATAATTGCCATAGGTTGTGCGCACACTGTTTCATTGTCACAATTCAGCTTGTTTTGGGATTGTTGTGGCCTAAAATGCAGATTTCACAGCTGCTTTTCTGCTTTTCATTAAAAATCACAACTGGCTTGTTCTGGTGGGAATAAAACCACACTCTGTTCTGAGTAACGTCACCAAAAAGTCTCTGAATTATAAAAAATCCAACAAAATGTTTTATTTGGTAAGTGAATAAGTACAAAGAAACAACATATTTTGGAGCTCAAACTCAGTCAAAACAGAACAAAATTATAAAATATAAAGAGCATTGATAAATGTCAGTAACACTGGGTTCTTTTCAGGACGTGTGCCAAAATAAAAATGCTAAAACTTAGTAAATAATAAAACATTGAGTGGTTCATTGAGACATACGTGTTCGACGTTTGCTGCTGTGCTTGGTGGAACTCGTGAGAAGCTACGATGATTGGTCAAATTTGTGGAAAAGTTGAGGTGATTGTATTCACAGGGACTGATTGAATTTGTTAATTATTGACTGAATGATTAAATATAACTAATTATGACTGAATATCATCAGATTGTAGTCTTCTGTTTGAAAACACCATCTTGGACTCTGGGATGTTGTGATTTTATATTTCTATATTTCAGTAGTAGTTCTTTGTTGCTGGTTTGGTGGTCTTTTATCATGATAGCATGTATGTGGCCAAGAGGACAATTTGAAAACAGCTTTTTCAAAGAAGTGATGAAGCTAAAATTAGCTCTGTTAGCTGGTGCCGACAGTCTCGGACGACTGCTGACAAGTAATGAGATGTTTTGTCTACTTTGGTCTGTTAAATATTCTAAATAAGTGAATTTACCATTTAAAGTTGTTCTCTCTGGAAACTTGTGATTTATTGTAGCCTATTTCCACTATATTAATCTGAAAAATAATAAGCATGTTTCAGGTTTGGCAGTCTTCTGGCATGATGTGAATACAGCTTGAGACTGCATTTTCAAGCAGCTAATGATGCTAAAGTTAGCTTCATTAGCAATTTATCAGCTACAGCTAATAAATGTGTCGACAGTTTCAGATGGTTGCAGACTAGAAATGAGAATCTGCTCCTTCGGTCTGAAATCAAGAACCCGGTTCTTGAAAAAATGAATATCTTATGAGAAGCAAATTTACCAAAATTGTCTTGAGGTTTTAGACTTTTGTTTGAATAGAACAAAACATTTGTAGGCCGGTAACAATGTTGATAAATTGATTAGTAGATCAAAAGAAAATTAGTTAAATCATTTCTGAAGCAAAAATATCAAACATTTGCTGTTTCCAGCTTCATAAATGTGAGGATTTGCAGCCATTCTTTGTCATTTATGACAGTAAATGAAGAGTTTTTGAGTTTCAGACTGTAAGACACAATCTGAAGATGTCACTTTCAAAAACTGCAATGAGCATTTTCCACAGTTTTTTTCTTGAATAATCTGCAAATGAAAATAATTGTTAGTTGTAGCACTGGACTTGGACTCTGGGAGATTGTGTTTTTAAAATAATTTTTTGACATTTTGTGGACTATATGAATCTGAAAAGTAATATGTAGATTAATTGCTAGTGAAAAGAGCTGTTAGTTGCAGCCCTGCAGCTGTTTGTTGTCAGACACTGAGATGTTGTCGTCTGTCCTGTCAGTCTGGTTTTCTTTCTACACTGATGCATGTGTACACACAGCCACTCAGCAGACAGGATCGCACACTAACAGTTCAGAGAAAGAAAGTCAGAGAAGAAGAGAGAGACGCAGAGATTAAAACAGACAAAGGGGGTAACGTTACCGACTGTAGCGTGGGGTTCACAGCAGCAGAAATGGGCTGGCATTAAAGCGGAGCGCCCAGTGATGTGCCGCCGAGCGTGCAGGCACAAAGCCCCAGTGTTCGCAGATGCTGGAGGCCGAGCCAGTTAAAGCCTCGCCGCTTTGATGTGCTCCACAGCTCCATGAGCGCGGTGGGAGCCGACCGGCGAGCCCCGCCGGAGGACCGAGCCGCGGGCCGCCACACAGCGAGGGACGTCCACACACACAGCGCCAGCGTGAAGGCCAAAGCTGTGTGTGTGTGACGGCCGGCAGGATGGAGGTTTACTTCTACAAACATTACTGCTCGTGGGGCAGAAATAATCTCCCTGGTTCTGTTATCTCAGCAGGCAGATTCAGAGAATAACATTTTACACACATTAGTTCACTGGCACTGACTGAGAGAGGTAAGAATGACAAGAGGATGTGACCAAAAGACTCAAACAGGAGGGGAAGCCTGTTCACTTTTTGACAGAAAAATTTAAAAAAATGAACATTTTCTACTTTTGCATCACTGTAAATACAAAAAGTTCCAAGTCAAGGGCCGTAGTCCCTGCCCGCTTTCTTGACGTGACTTGACCGGACATCTTAAAATGTCTTGTTTTGCTGCAAAACCCAAACATCACTTGAGCTTCTGCTGAAGAGCCGAAAACATCCGAGGAGAGTATAACCTTTTTCAAAATGTCAAAAGTCAAATTCAGTATTATTTATACAGCCCAAAATCACAAATCACGCTTTGCCTAAGGGGGCTTTAGCGTATGACACTCTTTGTCCTTAGACCTTTGATTCGGGTAACGAAAAACTCCAAAAAAAAAAAAGTCATATTTTGTTAGACCAGTCTAAAATCCAAAGATACTAAGTTTAGAATGAAATCTGACAAAGAAAAGCAACAAATTTTCATCTTTGACAGTTTGAAACTCAAGTATTTTGGCTTGAAAAGTGACTAATTGACCATCAAAGTATCTAATATGTGTTTACAAGGTTTATGAAGCACAGTACAACCTCCGCTGGCCCAGCAGGTCAACAGCTCAGGTAATTAAACAACCTGCCGGACTGGCATAACTCAAATTCCAATTGTGCTGAATCAGTGACCCTAACATGCCTCTAATATTATACTGGAGCAACAATCCCTAACTAACAGCTCATTTTCAATTAGTTTTGAGAGGACAGAGCGCAGACTCAAGCTGTTCTGCTGCTAAACCTGCAGGACAGAGTCAGGATTTTACTGTAAACCAGATTCTTTTTGCACGTGAGACACTCAGTGAGGACAGGACAGGTCTCACTGCGTTCATTTAACACTGAGCGGCCTGTCCCGTCCTCGGCTTTATAACCGAGAGAGATGCGCAATCGGAGTTCATAAATCAAAGCACTGATTTAATTTCCTTTGTCTTGTCATTATGTTTTGATCTCACTGAAAGCGATGAAGTCCATCCTACTTTGTTTTCAGACGGAGGAGATAAAGAGCAAAGGGTAAATTCAGCATTATTACTTCCACTAAAGAGGTTCTGTTTGTTGTTTGCTTGTGTGTTGTTGGGATATCTCAAAAACATTTTTATATATATTTAATCAGATTTGATTTAACAGAAGGCCAGGGGGGTAAAGTTGGCTGGTGAGCTTCATGTGAAAATCCAGATGTGGATTAATGATTTCTCAATCTTTCATGAGACTTTTGAACATTTGTGTCTGGTTCTTGTGAATCATTACACTCATTTTGTAAAAGTAAAACTACTTCCATCTTATTGTTAAGTAGTTTGAAAGAAAAAAATAGTAGAGTGCAGATCCCCACCACACAACAGATGGTGAAGCACCTACTGCAATGCCACCACAACTGTCAGACGCAACCAGCAGAGATTTGCAAAGTTCTGCCAACATTAACGTGAAACCAATGTACATTGTCCCGAGCTGAAACAAGATCTCATGCTGAAGCAGTTGTTTAGTGAGGTCACATAACTTTGACCTTTGACCACCAAATTCTAATCAGTTCTTTGAGTCCAAGTGGACATTTGTGCAAAGTTTGAAGAAATTCCCTCAAGGAATTCTTGCGCTCACAAGAATGGGATGACCTGAAAACATAACGCCTGTGGCTACGTCTGTTGCAGACATGGAGCCATAAGAAAAGGTTTTTCATGAATTCTGAATCGCGGAGGTCCTTCAGCATACATTTGTGAATGTGCACAAAAAAATTGAGCTGACTGGTCCAGTAGTATTAGAGATTAGCTCCAAACAAGATGCATGTCCGTTGATCATGCACGCACACACGAAAGTGATCGCATAATCCCCTCCCAGTTTACACCTGGCGGGGATAAAAAGAAAATGCAAAAAGGCATGTTTCCATCAACATGTTCGCAAAGCATAGTTGGCTGTATAGGCAATGTTAACAAACAGAGTAGAAGAAGAAGTTGAGGTTGCAAACGGCAAACAAAAGCAGTTATTTGCTAATTATTCTTTCATGTCAGCTGCTGTTTTAAATCATCCTGAACCAGAGCCGTCCGTTAACACCCTCTGCTCAGAGTTGGGTGGCCACCTCCCCCAGCCCCGTGCTTCTGATGGCTGTAGAAGCTCCACTAGACTAAAGCAGCAGGGCTACGACACTCCCCCACGGACACACACACCGGAGGGAGCAGCCTCTCTGAGCCACTAGTGTTAGTTCAGCTAGCTACAACACGGGTACAACATGCAAACCTTTTCAAAAAGTGACATAAATATACTTATAGTGTCAAAAACTCAAATGAACTCTGTCTCTAGTGTTTTTCTGCAGACACAGAGTCTGACAGCTCTGACTGCTAGCTGAATGGTGATCAGTCTTTCTGGTTGCTGTCGTAGACACGCCCCCTCCTGCAGTGGTTGTGCTGTGCACCTCCGCCAAGCCCCCCATCCTCAACCCCCTTGGCCACTTTCTAGCATTTTTCAAAGTGTTGCAAAGGGTGGAGTTAGGCTCAGAGCTGGAGCTGCAGTCACACTTAAACTATTTTTTTAGTTGGCTGACATATTGATTTAGCATTACAAATGATTAATTAGGTGCCGTTGTTTTACAAATCGATGTTGGCCTGAACACAAATGAGGTGGTTTTTCTGCAGTACTTAACAGAGAGACCATTACTCAGCACTTTTGTCAGGTTTGTAACATTAACATGCAGTTGCATGTAGTGATAATATGTGGTAAGCAATTATCAGGGCTCCTTTGGCAGCATGTTGTCGCAATCGTCCGGGGCCAAGAATACATTTATAATCAAGTACCAGGATCTTAAAATCTATCTTGAACCTAACTGAAAGTCAGTGCAGATCTTTTCCAACAGGACCAATGTGATCTCTTTTCTTTGTTCCACTTAAAACTCCGCCAGTTTCATTCTGTACGAGCTGGAATTGATTTACTGACTTTTTGGGGAGACTTGAGAGCATTGCATTGCAGTGGTTGAAGTCTGCTTTGAAATAAAAGCTTGCACAAGCTCCTCTGTGTCAGGGGAAGAGAGAAATGTACTGACCTTTAGTTATGTTAATTTTCTCTGACTAGAAAATTAGACCAGAGTTGGTCACGCATACATTTCTTGTCTATTACATAATGTCTAGGCAATTTAGCCTTTAAAAAATCTTTACTGACAGGTTTCTTTCCTATTTATTGTCATTTTCAGAGTATGTTGGGCTACTCACAAATCTTCTGAGTTCTACATGTTTTAGTACAGTTTTTTGGTTGGATGGGTGGATGGATGGATGGATGGATGGATGGATAGATAGATAGATAGATAGATACATTTATTCTTTTGAAATTCCAGTTCCCATAATGCTTTTGAGATTTAAGCAGGGATTATGATGTACAAGGTTTGAAAAGTGCTTGAAACTGCTCAAAATTGTAATTGCCTTACTTTCATAATAAGTCACTACTTGACTGAATGGTTTGCTTTTTAGATAAAGAAATGAAATGAGTTGGAGTGAGCCTAATTGGTTTTGCCTTTTGCCCAAAATTAAGTCAACTTCGTTTGAGAATCACTTGCCACTCTGCACGTCCGCCTACACATAGTGTGATCTGTTAGCCTTTGTTGATGTGCGCTGTCTGATTGAATAGTTTGTCTTTGCTCTTTCCTCTTACAAATAACCTCAGAACCTCAGCTTTATCCTCAGACATCTGGAGAAAAGAGATCCCTTTTATCATAGAAAAGGGAGCTGAGATTTCAGGATCAACATCCTTATCGAGTTTTTAGTCATCAGCATAGCTGTGAAAGTCAAAGCTGGGATTTCGGAAGATTTTCCTGAGTTGCAAAATATAAAGAGTGAAAAGTAGTGAACCTAGAATCGAGCGTTATGGCACCCCATATGATATGGATTAAGTGTTGTCTTTTTCTGGTTGTAAAGGCTGGATTACAGTGACGTGATGTAATTTTCTGAACTTAACAGACTGTTGTAGCAGTTCTGTTATTTGTCTTTACTCACTTAGTCATATCCACACTACTGATGATTATTTATCAAAAATCTAATTGTGTTAATAATTTGTGAAAGCACCAATAGAGTCACTATATTGACAGTATAATTATGTTTTCCTTTTTTTTGCAAGCCATATAAACATATGCTTATGCTAAGGAGGCTACGTGGTTATGTGGCGCATACTGCATTCATATGTCCATTTTGTTATGGTTAAGTGAAACTAACATGCATAATACTGATAAGTAGTGGACCAAGTATTGAGCCTTGTGGAGTTCCACAAGGCCAGTTTTTCCTGTACTAGTTATTATAGCCTGACCAATAGTGGATTTTTAAAGCAAATATTGATATCAATATTTAGTCTTTTTATTGATTTTTATTGATCCCCTAAGAATCATGCTAAGTGGGATATTTTACAATCAATAGGTGTTTTTAAAACCCCACTGAAGCATTTAGTCTCAGAGCAGGTCAACCAATAGTCATGGCAGGCATTAACACTGTCAGCTTGTCACCTCTGTAACATCCCTGCAGCCTGTTCTCCCAACAGGTGTTCAGTCACAGTGCACCATTCACCTCCTCCCCCCTGTTTGGTGCAATAGGCAGGTAACATTAGTGAGGAGGGACTGACAGAGAGAAAAGCAGTAATGACACAAGGCACACTGGCTGAGCTCCAGCTGCGCTTTGTTTACAGACGAGCAGTTCAGCAAAGAGAACGACAGCAAGGCGGTCTCATCCCCTTCGCCCGGGAGGCAAACGGGGCTTGGCGCTCCTTGAGGCCCTCTGGGGAGCAGCCTTGGCACGGTTACCCTGAGAAGGAGCGCTGGGGCTGCAGGGAGCTGCAGCGAACAGAAGATGCTCCTAATTAGTGCTGGTTGTGACTTCTTTCATCTCCAGGCTCTTTGATATGACAGCAGTGTGAGACCACATGAGTGCAGGCTTTATACTCAGGAGGTTATAAGGCTGAGAGAAAGGAATTGAGCGTGAAACTGCGCATACTGCATGCATACATGTCAAGGCTATTATGCTTAATTGCTGCTCAGAATAAGTAAACATGTTGTCGCTCTCAGAGGTTGCTGCACTCTTCATACTCACCAAACTGCTCTCTCTGTTTTAGCTTTACTTGCAGCTGTGACATTCAGAGTCATTCAGAAAATAAGTCTGAACAACATCTAAGACACAACATGTGACAGACTCATTATTAAAGGGACAGTTCACCCCAGAATCAACAATACTTTTTTTTCCTATTAGAAAGAAACTAGTTCCTGTATGAAACTGCTTTTTTGGTGCTTTGAGCACCACAAGCGGAGTGCCATTTTGTCTCATTAAATTGGAGAAGAGGCAGACATCTCCATGAGCAATAATCTAGCTGGATAAATAGCACTATAGGTAAAAGGAAAAATTATGATTTTGGGGTGAACTGGCCCTTTAAGTTTAGCGAACGCTATACTACTAGAAGTCTTAACTGGTTATGAAACAGTCTCAATTTAATACTGATGCCTCTATATGACCTGCATGAACAAATGAGACTATCAGCAAGAAGACTGACTCTTTCTATATAGTTATTCTTAATTCCTGCCACCGGGTTGGATTCTCCTTGAAATCAGATGAAACAGGCAAAGTTACACTGAGTAGAACATTAGCAAGTTAAAAGGAAGAAGGAGGAGATTTTTATTTAGATAATTTTATTTTTGAAGTTATTATTTTGGTGGAAACAATACCCCTTTTATCCACAGGGGCCTCTAAAAATACCAAGACATGAAAGTTCCTTGCTGTTGCTTTAAGTTATCCCTGTAGGAAGTTCTTTGTCTGCCTTGTACACAGCCAGTGTGCAGCACCCGGGGACGAACTCCAGTTCTAAGCTATTCCCTCCATCTTGGGCCTCATTTTTATAAATCTTCTTTGATTTGTACTTGAGCTTAGTCCTATGATCATTTCTGACGGTGTGTCTAAGTTGGAATCATGATACTGAGCATAAAAAACTTTGTAAGAAAGTTTACAGTCAGCAGTTTTCCCTTTATATAATGAAGCAGAAATGGGGGGTTTAGTCAGGAAGAGCCATGCACTTAAAAAGAACAGTAAACTGCTGGGAAGATGAGATGGTAGAGGAGACTGAAGCCAGCCAACATGTCTTATTCTGTGGACTAAACAGTAGGTTGACAAACAAAGCGAAATGCGGAACTTTGGATCGTGTTGCAATTAATTCCTCAAACCTTTAATTGATAATTCCTGTCACATTGTTCATAAAGCTAATCCAAAGTTCACCACAGGCTGCAATAACCAGCAGGAAATCAAGATAAGGTCATTTAAAGAAAGTTAATATTAGAATTAATCTTTGGATTTTGATCATTAAAGAAAAGATAAGAATATTTTTTCATCCTTTTTCTTTTCATGAGTCAAGTTTCTCTTCAAAAGTTGCACAAATTATAGCTGAATTTTCAGAAAATCTGCAAAAGAAAATGCAAATGAATGCATGTTTCAATCCACGACTGTTAATGTAAATATCAGGAGACATAAACAGTTGATTCTCCAGGTTCAGTGGATGTAAAAGTCACATGATTCATGTATGTCATGATTTATTTGCAGTTTCCATCATATTAGGATTAGCATATTAGGGCTATTGTAGGTTAAAATTAATGAGCCAGGCGAGGGGGTAATATTTCAAGAAATACTGAATTTCTAATTTCCAAGATTGTGGTGTGGTAAATTCCAGAGAATAATACCATTTTCTGAGATGAAAGAGGTACATTTGTGAGAAAAAAAAACTCACAAATTTAACACAGAAAACTCAAATATTCTCTGAGATTATAAAGTCATAAATTTGTGAGAAATAAACTAATCCAATTCATCAGATCCAGTCAGAGTGTCTTTATTCATGTGGACACAACACCATTTTCATTTATTGTTTTGATGGTGTGGCCGCTGTGACACTGTCGCTGTGGTTTAAGGCTGCGCAGATAAACTGGACAAAGCAGTCATTATTTAGAAAAGAGCTTGAATTTTAATTAAAATCAAATCACAGAACCTGAATATAAACTGAACAGACAGTGTGTGCGAGTGTGTTCATCCGTGAGCAGGTAGATTTTTTTTCTGTTTGCAGCTGCAGACACACTCTGGCTCTCTCATCCTCGGTGTGTTTTATTGACCTTGTCAGTGGGATGCTGAGTGGAGCCGTGATAGACAGCCAGTTGGCTCCTTCGGGTTCAGCTGACTCCTCATTTTTATCTGCTTGTCGTACTTTTATGCTCAGCACATACTGTTTGTGTCCAGAGCCATTTTCATCCACCGCTCGCTGTCACCGCGAGACAATCCAATTTTCTTTTGGTACTTTAAAGCTGCTACGAGGAAGCTTCACTGTGTGTTGATTTTGGAGCCCCCTGTGGACAGAAGCGGTAGTGTTTCCACCAGGGCTGAACAAATAATCGAAAATATCTTTGGTCTACTGCAATTTTCAAATCGCAGGAGGTGTAATATTTGGTAAAACCCAATTTTTGTTTGTTAAGAGTATTAACCACCTATTTACCATGAAATTATGGGACCTGGACATTGAAGCATTACCAACGCTTTAAGTTTATCAAAAGAAGGAAAGCAAAGTCTCTCAACAAAAGATTAGTAGTTGGTAGCTGGCTTTTTTTAAACTAAAAGGGTTCACCCAAAAATGAAAATCAGTCATTATCTCCTCACCTTCATGCTGATTGGAGGTCGGGTTTATTTTGTTAGTCTGCAAAACACTGTTGTCCAAGTCCTGGTCAATCCAAGTCTTCTAAAGTTCCACCGTGCTGTTTGCACACCGTCACAACACACACACCCAGTTCAGACAGTGTGCATGTGCATGTAAACGTGGCTCCAAGCTAAAGATCTACAGTGAAGCTTCAGGCTAAAAACATGGTGCAAATAACTTTTTTCTTTTAAGTCAACTTGACATGTCGGGACTTTAGGAGACTTGGATTACAGCATGGAACCATTTTATGTTTTTATTCTGCAACACTGTTTTCCTGTAAAACTCCAGCAGTGTTTTGTGGACTAAAAAACTAAACCCAACCTTCAGTCGGAATGAGGGTGAGGAGATAATGACTGAATTTTCATTTAAGAATTTGAGTTGGGTTCAAAACTCAAAAATCTATTGAAATGCGTTGCCTTGAAATGTTGAGTTATCTCAAGCTAATCTATATGCTAATTTTTGCAGAGCCAGACCTATGATAAATGAAAATTAAGATGCAAAAAACCTTTATTCATTTCCATATAATTTTTTTGCCACAGCCCATGGAGAGGGACTAAAGAGCCACAGGATGCAGCCCCCTGTTCTAGTGTTATGTGTGCAGCCCCCCCCATCCCCAAATATCCATCAGTATCCGCGTGAAAAATCAAGCATTAAACGTATCAGAACGAGGTCTGATTTCCTGAAAATCCTAAGTATTTTGCAACTTGAGTGAAGAATAACACAAATCACAGTTGTACTGTCACTGCAGCTCTTTCTAGTGGAACATACTGTATGTTTTTGTTTGGTTTTATTGTTTTCCACACGCTTTCCTGGAGTTTTGTGTACACATTTCCCCGTCATGCTCTCTCACACTGTAGACGGGAGCTGTCTCCAAGGCAGGCACAGATGGACTTGATGCACAGGATGTGGCTAGCATCCTGTCTCATTCAACACTTTCTCATCCCCCCATTAATGAGAGATGGTACAATTCTGCTGCGCCATCAGGGCTGCGAAGTCTCCCCAGTCATTCAGAGATCTTGGCTGTCGTCGGGTGATGAGCGATGGAGGGCGCAGCAGACAGCAGAGTGTTGCTTGGCTTCTTGTGGTAGCAGAAGGAGGAAGGTGAGACAGATTTGCTGAGAATGGAAGTCAGCAGGCGCGACGGTGTAGAAACACGTCGGGTCGGAATTAGACTTTCATTAACGCAGGGGGATCATTAATGGGCTGCAGAGGATCAGCTCCACAAATAGCAATGCTTTTTCTCCTCTTACATCCAATTTGTTTGCACTTTCATTAATTTTCTTTACCTGTTTCATCCTTGTCAGAGCTCAGCGTATGCCAGCATGCGAGGAAACACTCTGGAAAGGAGTTAAATCACTGACTTACCCATAGTCACACCTACTGTAAAGCCAGTTTCGAGTCGTCATTTCATCTGACTTGCATGTCTTGGGGTGATGCAGACTCCTCACAGAGCGAGTCCACGTTATTTCTGTGGTGTGTTGGTGCTGATTGAGGTGATCATGTCAGAAAAATGACTACTTACAACCAGGAAGTCACAGCAGGAAGTTACTTCAGGATACTTTGTGCAGCATGCTAAATTTGCATTCAGAGTTGAGACTCAGTAACAATCTAAATCTAAATGACTATCAAAAGAATTACTGTGAGATTTGGTCCAGACATTCATGTTCCCCTCAGGATGAGATGTAATAACTTTGGTGGTCCACTGACTTTTCATCGAGCAGCATCATCAGTTCACGATTAGAATTTGTATTTGATGAAATAGATGCAAAATAACTGACACTTACATCTGTCTCAGCTGCACTGCTAATTAGCAAATATTAGCATGCTAACACAAAAAACAAAGATGGCGACCCTGGTAGATATTCAGGTCAATACTCTTTAATAGGCCTGGGCAATAAAGCTGAAAAGTCTGTCATGATAGTGAAGTTTCATATCGGTAGATATCAATAATTATCGATCATGTAGCGCATGACTGATGACATGTTGTGTACTTTGAAGGGTGGGAGCAGCTGAGGTTGTAAAAGAAGTTTCTTGTATGACCAGTGTTGGTTGATAGGCCATTCCTGCAGTTTACACACAACGCTGTTCTGATAGTTGTTGGTCCATCTGTCTGTCCATTTTCTTCTGTGACAGCAGGCCGAGACGTCCCTGTCCTATGCAACACTTTTCTGCTCGTCCACCTCAGTCTGCTTCTTTGACATGAACAAGCCCCTAACCCCCTGATGGTTGTTATCTGACTTAAAACAAACAAAAAAAAAAAAAACCAACAGACTGCCACACCGGTGAGCTGACCTGTCATTTTTTCATCCACACTAATTCTGTTGCTGTCTCTCTTCATCTCATGCGTCACTCACGCTGTTTGTTGTCTCACATGTAACCACGCTGTTTCTCACATGTCGACCAGGCTACTGAAAAACACACCTGCGAAATGATTGGCTGTCCGCAGGTCACTGCAGCACCGAGGGATATGATAGGCTGTTTGTAAGCCAGGGAGGGAGCATATGTGGGGCTTGTCTGTTAAATGATTGGCTGTTTGTGTGTCACTCGTAGTGCACTCTGTTATAAAGGACTATGAGAGGCTGTCTATGAGTGGGGTGTAGCCGTTTTGTGTTTTCATGGCGGTTTGCGTTCAGTGCATTTAAATGAAACTTTCAAACATTTTACCAAACCACTTTCCGATAGCTATCAATGACCAGTCTATCACAGATAGCTATCGCTATCGTTTAATCACCCAGGCCTATTCTTTAATCCATCCACCTTACTGGTGTGACGTATAGAGATGTTGATTAGATGTGCTTTGGACTGGCCGCTGTAAAATGTGCAGTTTAATCTTGAAAGTCAGTGGAGGGTCAGTCATGACTTTGCTTTCCTGGGGAAAAGAATGTGGTGTCTGTAGCTCGGTGTGAAACAGCCACAGTTCAGTGCCTATTAAATGTCTTCTTTTAAGATAAAACTGCACCGTTTAGAGTGTCCTTTTACTGTGACCTGTCTGAGGAACACCTGTAGAATAATCAGGGGTGTCACAGTTTCAATATAAAATTGAAAATCCATTGAAATTTCAAAAATCAATTTCAAAAATTGAAATCAAAGTCAGATTTGTGATTCTCCCACTATTGTTTTTCTCTCTGTCCTCACCTACTTGCAGCATCTGGAGTATTTTTCAAAGAAGAATTTGAAAATGCAAATGAAAGTTGTCAGGGCATAAAATCAATGATCTGTTGTTCTTTACAAATCAAGGCTCGATAGTCTAACAACGGCACAGCTGTCAGAGAAAAAGAAGGTTTAAAACCAAATCGAATCGAGGATTTAGAGAATCGTGACACCCCTAGCAATAATCATGCTGTTTATATGCCACACCTGTCGAGTGGATGGATTATTGTTGCAGAGGAGAGTGCTCACTAACACGGCTTTCAACAAATTTGCACACAAAATTTGAGATAAACTTTTGTGTGCATAGAAGAAGTCTTTTAAACTTCAACTCGGGAGCAAAAACAAAAGTGTTGCGTTTATATTTTTGTTGAGTTTACTTTCTGAATATCAGCATGTTAACATCGTCATTAAGAGCACGCTCACATTAGCATTTAGCTTCAGGGTTGCGTGGTGTCTACCAAATTGGCATATGACAATGTTCACAGTGAAATATGGCCAATGTACAATGACATTGTGTATGTGCACACCAGCTGTAGCCTCCCGCTGTCGCTCTGTCAGCAGCCTCCAACTGTCTCTCTCAGACAGACACAGACACAATCAGGCGTTAGCAGCCGGGTTGTGCTGCAGGGTTTATTCATGCTTGGAACATAGCTGCTGTAAAACAATCAGAAAATAACATTTTATTTATCTGATTTACCAGATCTGATTACATTTTATTTGTCTGATTTTATTAGGACAATAATAAACGAGACATGGAGAAATAACATTTGTGCAATGCAGCAAAGGCTCCTTTTGATTTTCATGACATATATTAGAAGTGGACAGGAATTACAGCTCCCCATAAGTGAAGCCAAAGCATCTCAGTCGCCTCCTGGTGGCTGGTTGCAGTACATGTCATTAATCCTGCCTCCCAATGTTAATAGATAGCACGTGGGCCAAATAAAAACATCAAAGTATAGGTCAAATAAAATGTACAAAAGATACTTTCTGTCATTTTAGGTAGTTCTTATCACACTGATGTTTGTTTAAGTGTTCATTATTCTGATCACTTTAGTTTTAATTAGTCATCTGATGCTATAAAACGGAGGTTTCATGCCATGATTAACAACTGAACTCTGCAGAAGGCTTTTAAATCACAACGTCAGGATGGGCTCCTGAGCCCACTGAGCTGCAAATAAATCGATGAACTTATTAGTTGTCAACTATTAATCGGCAACTATATTAATAAATCAGTTTGAGTCATTTTTTTAAGACCAAAATATCACAATTCTCTGACTTCAGCTTCTTAAATGTGATATTTTCTGGTTTCTTTCCTCCCTTATGACAGTAAACTGGTTGTGGACAAAACAAGACATTTGAGGGTGTTGTCTTGTGGGTTTGGGAAACACTGATCAACATTTTTCAGCATTTTCAGAAGTTTTATAGACCGAACAACTCATCAATGAATCAAGAAAACTACTGCTGCAGCCCTGTTTGCTGAAAATAGTTGTAGAAAGACACAGCATCCACAGCTTTGTACAGTCTCTGGTTGTATTTTCTCTTCTTGTAAAGGAGCCCTGTGATCTTTGAAAAATCATTTTCTCATAAACAAAAACATTCTCAGGTTGTATAACTGTTCATTTGGCCTGAACTCAAAGCACTCTGGTGATAACAGTTAATATATATATGTCCATACAATGGAGTAGGTGTGGTGTGTTTACAGTAGGGGGGGTCTTGTGGGAACAGAGTCCTGGGTGGATCCTGGTCACATAGTGAACCATGCCTTCCTTCCTGCTCCTCCTGTTCCATAGGAACATCCGTCTCCAGACCTCCAGCCCTCGACCCCCGGCCACTCCCTCCGCAACAATGAACTCCTCGCCCCACGGCTCCCGCGCCTCCATCGACATCTTGGAGGAGCTCCAGCTGATTGCTGCGCAGAACCTGGAAAAGCTGGACATCAACAAATACTATGAGGTCGTCTGTGAACTGGGCAAGGGCACCTATGGGAAGGTGGACCTGGTCATCCACAAAATCAGAGGTAACTACTGTGTGTCTTAGATTATGCTGATTGGACGTGTTTGATGTTTCCTGTCTGTTTTGAAGCTCAGCGTGAAGCTCCATCAGGTGTTGGATTTCCCCAACATATTGAAGTACTAAAGAAAAAAAGGGAGTTCTGCACTGGGTCAAACAATAATGTTAGTAATATGAAAAAGCAGGTGCTGCTCAAGGCTAGAGCCAATAATGAGATGAAAATAAAGTAATTACTGTCCAGCCTTTTGATAATGAAAAGTCCCATGTAAAAGTTGGCAGTCTGGAAAAGATCTGAGGTGCTCTGATGATAAATATAAAAATTCTTTATTAATTTCTGCACATACCAAACACTTTTGGATTGACAGAGTTTTCATCAGGGCGTGGAGTGACGATGAGAAACAGACGATAAATTTAAAAACTAAAATCAGGCCTGGTCATGTGACATTCTGCCACTTGAAAAGCCTACACAAAACAAGTCAGTGGAAGCAAACAAAAAATGAAGACTTATATGATAAAAACAAAACAAAACTCCCACCTGAGACTAAAGATGGAAAATAAATAAGTGAATACATCGCACAAAATTGGAATGAAAATTAAAAGCAAAAAATGATCATATACATGACTCAAAAATAACAATAACTAACACCCTGCAATGTAGACGCATGATGGTCACGTCATGCATGTAGCGACACAGACAGTAACATCACAGCCACAACATTGCAGGTCACAGCCACACACACTCAGACAGATGCTGGCATGAAGTTATATACACAATATACACCACTTATACAGATATATGGACATATGGACAGAAATAAGGATAATTGTGCAGGATAATTACACACATTATAATGTACACATGGTGTGTAGTGTTAGCCTATATTAAGAGAAATTATTATAAATAGTGTCTGTCTGTCTTGGGAAAAAAAATATTGCCCACAGTTCATAGGCTAAATCATTTCAGCTTGTAAAATTGAAAGTGGCTGAGTAGAAGTGAGAGGCTGCTTTTGTTTGAAATCATTGTTTCAAAAATTACAAAGGATTTTGAGTGGCAAATCTGCAACCCTGAGCCTGACAGGGCTCAGCAAATGTTCAATTAGAGGCCCAAAAATCAAGTGAAATGTCGGGAAACGACACCTAGTTCATGTTCACCAACCCGCCTGGTGTTCAAAAGGCACTTAAGGTAAAAGGAAACCAGAAAAATCCAACATTAATGAGTCCATCTTTCTCTGGATGGAGCAGGAGACAGTTTCGATTCATAACCTGTTGTGGGAGAAGATTTCCCAGTCTCACCTCCACAAATGTATTTGGCCAGAGCGAGCAAATCCACAGGTTTGGAGACTGATGGAAATTGGATGTTCTTCTCTTTTTGCGGCTCTGCTTTGTGATTCAGAGTGATAACGGGGTCGTTTTACATAATAATAGTGCAGAGTGCAGCTTTAAAACGCTTCACTTTGATATCACAGCAGCAGCATACACTGAGCGAATCAAACATAGTGCTGGTGTATCCCGCTCTCACTTTCCCCTCGTTCAAACATGTAATCGTTGCACGGGTAAAGCACTCTCATTCGTCTCTGAAGTGTTTACTTCTGAAAATGAATTTTGAAAACCAAATTTCAGGTAATGTAGGCCACATTTATGCTGCAATTTAGCACAGATTTGCCTGAACTCACTATTTAACTAATAGAAAATCTGTGTAACCCCTTCACTTTAAAAGCCCAAATGTTGACCATCTGCTCCGAGCTTCTTAATGGTCTCTTTTATGGAGTGCAAAGCTGCAGCTTCACTGCCCGTTTAGAGTGGCTGCACTCTGTCACCGAGATGAATTCTGACCTTTTCTGGACTGTAAAGTGCACAGCTGAAAGATGTAAGAAATCACGTGTACCTGTGCTTTCATCATCTGCTACATCTTTTCACAACCATCAGGGAACCAGCATAGCTTTAATCATCTACTCTCCAGTGTCTGATGTAGACTGTAGACTATAAATGAGCTTGAATCACAACTGACCCTTCACTAAGCACCTCCTGCAAACAGAAACTGCCCAATCATAGGTTAGCAACCATAAGGAGGGCACCGTCGGCCTGTCAAATTCTAGAAGAAGCTCTAAACAGAAGAAGGATTAATTAATCTCTGAGGGGAAATTACATTTTTTCTCTCTGTTGTAATTTTGTACATACATACACAGGCCTGAAATACACACACATGCACAAACAGGACCTACAGACATGCATCAGAGAGATGTCAGAGCGAGGGGGCTGCACACATAACATATAAATATTATTTATATATATATATATATATATATATATATATATATATATAATAATAATATAAAAATATTTTCACGTGCCCTGAGTAGTTAGGGGTTCGGTCCCTTGCTTAGTGCTCAGGAGGAAAACCGGCACCTCTCCAGCTAACACCACACTCCATGCTTTGGTCCGTGTGGGACTTGAACCAGCAACCACTCGGTTCCCAAGCCAAGTCGTTAGTGAAGAGCAGTACTGTGCAGATTACATTAAAGCAGATGAAAACAAAGTTCAGTCCATTCCACAGACTCATTAAACTCAAACGTTAGCACATCCAGCTAACTAATGCTAGCGTACTCTCTGCAGTAACTTTACCTCGAGTCAATTTTAAATATACAGAGTTCATTTTTAAAATTTCAATTTATTTTGTTTGTTTTTGTCTACACCTCAAAAAACTCAACGTTTTTAAATCTATTTCTAAACTGAAAAAAATTATTTCTAAACTGAGCTGCAAAACCATTTTTTCCTCAAAAAAATCTAATCTAATGACTAAATAATAATTTCTTTCTCTTTCCTGTAGAAATCAACTTTTCTCAAGAATTTTCCAAACATTTGTATCTTAAAAAAAAAGTAGTTGCAGGTTATTGCACCAGGAACTTTAAATACTTGAAACTAGTAGGATGTTTTATGGAAACAGGATGAAAAGACAAGAGTGATGGTATAGTGTATATGTATAGTTTGTGTGTAGTTGTACAATTTTAAACAATTATTTGTGTTATTATACCTCAAATTCCCAGAAACAACACTGAGGACGTGTCCTCTGTGTCCTCAGCAGTAGCTACAGCTCTGAGCCTGAGAGATCAGGGGACACTGGGGACCAGTTTGTCTGTTTGAAGTGATTTTAACATTTCTTGTTGGAAAGACACAAATCTCAGTTCAAAGTAAAGATCTCCTGGTGCTGTTTTTTGTTCCTGAACAGTCTTAAATATCTACCAAACAAATTCGATATTTGATTTTGTAGGTATTATCCTCACTGCTGCACGGCATACTGATGCTACGGTGACATTTTATTAAAATTCAGTGACATTTAAAAAAGCAGAACAACTTTGCTTTATGAAAAAATATAATCAGGGGCTCAGTAGTTTTGGTCATATTTGGAAAAGGAGGTTGAGCTTCAACAAGGGGATTTTCAGTGGAGTGCTAAATCCAAAATATCCAAAAATGTTTTTTGAGGTGGGGTTGGTTTTATTGTGATGTGAGCCAAACAAATAAGTTAAATTAGAGAACTCTGAAACTTTGCAACCTGTGCTACCATTTTAAATTGTTTTAAATATGTTTTTCTCTGTATTTTGTATGCGTGAATCATTTACTTAAAAATTAGTTGAAAAGAAAAATGCATTTTTAAACCTTACATTTCAGAAAAAGAAGTATCTATTTCTTTGCATTCTTGCATCTTATATCCTGAAAAACAAACTATGATGTGCACTTACGCAGACGTGAAGCAACCAGTAATACCATGATGTCCACAAATTATTGAAAATAAATTAATGTAAGTAAAAGAAAACGCAGCAAATCATCACATTTGAATATAAAGTAGCATCATAAGAAAATACAAATTTGAGGTACCTGTACTTGAGTAAATATACTCGGTAACATTCCACCAGACAGCCTCTCTTCATGTCCACTGTGAACTAAATACTGACGTTTAGCTGTAGGTTTTGAATTAGCAGATTAATCATTGATTACAATTGATAGAAATAATGGGGGGGGGGGGTTATTGTTTGTTGTGGGCCGATACAGAAGCATTATGGGTCAGTGAGGCAGATGAGTTTATACAAATGTAGGTTATCCTGAGCTTTAGAGTCTGCCCTCAAACACTCGCAGTCGCAGCTTCACGAGTCAGCTGAGTTCTCCGAACAGATGGTGCGACAGATGCAATTATACGTGGAAAAATCTGAATGTAAGAGTTTCAACAAAGAATTTCTGCACTGTGGTATTTTCACTTATACTTACTTCTTCCACCACTGACACAGCTGATCTAGTGTGCATATACTGTATGTACATCTTTTGTAGAACTGAAACAATTGTCGATTCATTAATTAGTCGAATCAACAGAAAATCAACAATGTGATAATTTATTTATTGTCTTTGACGTCAGACACTAAAACTAGCTGCTCAGTTGTGAGTATTTGCTTATTTTCTTTTCCCGCTGTGATAGTAAATTTATCTTTTGGCCAAAACAAGCAATTTGAAGATGTCACTTTGGGATTTAGAAATTAGTTTTAGTTCAGCAAACATTTTAGAGATCAAATGATTCATTATGAAAATAATTTGCAGATAATTAAAATAATTATTAAGCTGTAGACAAGCTTTTATGCAGCATTCACACTGACTCAGGCAGATGTTAGACGGCAAACCAAACATTTCTTTTTAGTGGACGAGAGCGAGACGGTAAAATTAGTGGAGGCCAGCAAGGAAATTAAATGCTTTTTCCTACTTTATAACCAACTGATCTGAGCTTAATAGTGTAAAAAGAAATATGAATCTTTCCTTTTATTTTAAATATTTAACAGTGTTGTTTATTAGTGTATTTAGTTATATTTTGGATTTGTCTAACAACCTTTTATTACATTGTGTCAGTTTATGGGCTCCATAGACGTCTTCAAATTACTTGTATTATACAACCAACAGTCTAAAACCCCAAAATATTTAATTAAAGATGATACAAAACGGCTAAAAGCAATAATATAAGACTATATGTGGGAAGACTTGTAAAATACAACACCTTTCAAATTCCTCGGTTCACGTATTTGGCCAACAAAGCTGATCTCGATTCTCTTAAGCCGAGGGGAAACACTGAATATTTATTTAATTATTTATATAAATATTTAAATTATAGTAACAAACATAAATAATAATAGCTATATAAAAATGACAGCATGATACAGGGCACGATGAAAGACAGTCAAAGAATAATGAGTGACAAAATCACTAAGAATTTCATTTATTCATTTAGTTAGTTAGTTGCGTCCTGTCAATCTGAAGGAAACTCCTCTCGATGTTATTAAGAACAAACAGAATTGGCCCTCTTGACCTTTTCTTTAAGTGGCTCCACGCTGTAAAAAAATGCATGTAGTGCTCTGCAGAGCTGACCCGGTGGTATTGGAGAAGTGTCCCGTCTCATCTTCACTGACACACTGACTGTGCAGACAGAGGCAGGCAGACATGGCAGCTCTCCAGGTTATTGTCTGGGCTATTTCAGATTAGTCTCCCTCCCTCACCGATCCTCCTCTCGTTGCAGCGAGTGGCTGCAGAGGGGAGATGAGGCATGAGACAAAGGACCTTAGTGTTTATTTTGTCAGCCATTTTTTATTCAGTATTAGTCCTGTGCCAAACATCTTTGTTTTTTTTTGTTTTTTTTATCGTATTTTGTCAACCTCATCCTGTTTCTTTTTTTCTTTTTAATGCTTTAGCTGACTAAAAGTCTGAGCTTATCTTAGTCAGAGAAAACCTTAAATATTTAAGTCTAGATTTAGAGAATGAAAACTGTTGCAGTTTAGTCTTTTTAGTCATGAATTTACAGGCTTTTTTGGGATAATTTTGGCCTAAAATAACTAAAATACTGTGGTGCATATTGCAGTGTTTTCATTTATTTGCAAAGATTTCAGAAGCAAGTGAAAATTGAAAAAAAAGTTGCATTTTTTTCATATAATTCATTAAGAATTAAATGCAAAAAAAACAGTACATTACAAGTATCAATACAACATTGAGTCAGTTGTTTCAGATGTAGATGTGGTATGTTTGAACTGTTATGACTGGTGGAACTCGTGGGAAGCTACAATGATTGCAGTGATTGGACAAAATTGCAAGGTTGTGCAGAATTTGCAGGAACTGGTTAAATTTGCACTGATTGTTGGGATCACAATATCACAACTTCCTGGCGGGACTGTTAAGTTGTCAGATTTATATTGAACATTTCAGTCAATTTAGTCCAACCAAAACCAATCACTTTAAGTCATTATACTCAAACTTATTTCACAAAAGAGATGAAACGATTACCTGTTTCAATATAAACCATGATAAAATACCCTATGATTAGTTTTATAGTGTAAAAATTCAATTTTATCATCTTTAATTACTGTGCTTTGAAAAATTATTGTAAACACAGGACATTTATCACAGTAATTATGCAATTAATTCTGTGAACCGGTCTTAAAAATTTCCACATTGCTTGTCTCACTCAATGGGTGCAACAAAACTTCTTTTTTTTTTTTTTGACAATACACTGAAAACATTTTATCCACATTTTGTCACCTGGGTAGAGCAGAGTTTGCTCCACAGCCAGAGATTTTCTGGTTTAATCCCACAGACTCTCCCATCACTTCAGCTAGTAGCTGTTAAGCAAGATACAGGGACTTCTTTTTCTGCAGTGTTTTCATGGGTAAACTGTACATTTACTGCCACAAGACAATCATATGCACCATGTTGATGGAAAGTAGATCAGTAATAGTTACACATCAAAGGAAAACTGCATATTACGCAAAAAGTTTGGCTACTAAAACGTGGTGCGAACGCTGAACCTAACCACATAGTTTCTGGACCTAAACCTACGCAAACTGCAAACATTTTACTGCAGTAATCACATGTTAAAAAGGATTTCTGGCAGCGTCGGATACAGATGCTAAAGGGTACCTTGTGCTTCCATATCAGACGCCGAGGGGCGGCGACAAATGGTCGGTACGTGACGAGTTTAAAATGCAGTAATACAAAGAAGCTAACCAATCAAGGCAGCAGTAGACAAACAACTCCTATGTGCTGTGAGGTAAAATTTGTCAAATTGCTCCCCTTCTGATAAAGAAATTTATCCAAAATTTAATGGCATCATGGTTGACTCGTTATTGTCTAGTTTTATTCATAAGAAAAAAGGTCACTGACGACTTTGTTCAGTTTTTGAAAGGAAATTAAAACACCAGATGATTAAATATGTTTTTGTGCAGCTTTTAATTATTTTATCAACTGAAATTACTCACTACAGACAGAATGAGACTCTTATCTCATCTTTGTCTAGAAAACAGTCACTGACGGACTTTTGCAGTTTTGAAAGGAAATCATAACAGTGATAAATGTGTGCAGCTTTAATTAATCATCACTGAAGTTACCACTACAGACAGAAGAACCTCTCGTCATCTGTGGCATGGAACATAATCTTAGTCCAGTGCAGCTGGACTTCATTACTGCAAAGTCCCTGACAGACATGAAATCAATCAGCCCAGATTTTAAGTTTGAGACAAGATCCTGGTCATGTGTGGAACTTAACTATCCGCAGTGATGTGAAATTCTTGCTTAAGTCTCCTGAATAAAACAGCAGGATTTAATTCAGTGCTAAGTTAATTATTCACAATTTGAATGATTTATTAATCCTTGCATGCAATTAGCGTCCGGAAATAAATCCCAAAAAATAGGGGAAAGACAAGAAGCGAGGAATGAGATTGGAGTTATGTAACACTACTCTGTCCTCCTTTTCAGGCACAAAAATGGCCCTGAAGTTTCTGAGGAAGAAGACCACCAAGCTGAAGAGCTTCCTGAGAGAGTACAGCATCTCCCTTTACCTGTCGCCTTGCCCCTTCATCATCAACATGTACGGCATCGCCTTCGAGACCGACGAGTACTACATCTTCGCTCAGGAGTACGCTCTGGCTGGAGATCTGTTTGACATCATCCCTCCGCAGGTGAGATGCACACAGATCTAAAGAAAGAAGCTACTCTGAGTTCAGCGTAAATGATTTTTTCTTTCCCCCATTTTATTTCCACGTGGGTTTCTGAAGCATATGTGCCGTCCCCCTTTGGGATCACAAACTGGCCTCCAGTGCTGTTATTTTGCATGACATTTAGTCGTCAGCTCTGTGGAGAGTCGTCTCTTTTGGTGCCAAAACACAAAAATCCACTAGTCTTTTATTGTGAAGTTCTATCAAAATAAAAGCCTGTACAAGTCTCACCTGGGTTCTTTGACCTGGCTACATTCTTAAAGGGCCAGTTCACCCTAAAAGCAAAAATAGATATTTCTCCTGTGCCTCCTCTGAGATGTCTGCCTTTTATATAATAAAATGGAACTAGATGGCACTAGTTCTGTGGTGCTCAAAGCACCAAAGAAATACATTTAAAAAACCCAACAGCAATGTCTCTTTCCAGAAATCATGACCCAGTTACTCAAGATAATCCTTGTTGTGAGCTGTTTCATGTAGGAACTACTCTCTTTCTAATACAACAAAAGTGGTCCCAGTAGATTCGACTGTAGAAAGACAGTAGTTCACAACAAGCTCTGTGGATTATCTGGAGTAACTGGGTCATGATTTCTGGAAAGAGACATTGCTGTTAGGTTTTTTAAATGTTTTTTTTTTTTTTGGCCCCTTGCAAACTGGGAGCCATTTAGTTCCATTATATGAAGAGAAGGAGACATCTCTACCGCTGAATCTCCAAAACTCTGCAACTCACACCAGAACAGTAACGATGGATAACAGCACTACAGGCCAGAGTAAAGTAAGTATTTTGATTTGAGGTGAACTGTCCCTTTAAGTTAATTTTAGATTTATAGATATAGCATAAGTTACAAATTTTCCTCTCAGAACCTGCATAATCGAAGTCTTTCATGCTCAGTATCTTTCATGAATCAAACTTAAGCACACAGTCGGGAAGAAGTTCAAGCGCATTATTATAAATTTGGCCCCAGAACTGGTTAAATGTCGGTGAACTCATTGCTCTTCTCTCTGTGTTCAGGTGGGACTTCCTGAGACGGTTGCTAAGCGCTGTGTCCACCAGGTGGCCATCGCCCTGGACTACCTGCACTGTAAGAAGCTGGTCCACAGAGACATCAAACCCGAGAACATCCTTATTTTTGACAAAGAGTGCCGGAAAGTCAAGCTGTCGGACTTTGGCATGACGCGGCGCGCCGGCTCTCCGGTGAAGCGCGTGAGCGGCACGATCCCGTACACGGCGCCCGAGCTGTGCGACACCTCGCGGCACGAGGGCTTCTGCGTGGACTACAGCACGGACGTGTGGGCGTTCGGCGTGCTGCTCTTCTGCATGCTCACAGGAAACTTCCCCTGGGAGAAGGCCATGCCTAACGACGCCTTCTACGAGGAGTTCGTCCGCTGGCAGCGCCGCCGGACAGGCACGGTGCCATCACAGTGGCGCCGCTTCACAGACGAAGCTCTGCGAATGTTTCGTAGGCTCCTCTCCATCGAGCAGGAGCGCCGCTGCTCCGTCAAAGAAGTCTTCAGCTACTTCAACCTGTGCTGGATGTTGGACACGGAGAACGGGAACAGCGGCAGCAGCGGCGGGGCGTTAGCGAGCAGCGCGCCTCCTCTGGACATCAGCTCGTCCTCGTCAGAAGAGGACATATTAGTGGACAGACTGAAGCAGCAGAGCCTGTCGCCTGCTTGCGTGGTGGGGAAGGGGAGCATCATGATGGACACCCACTACTCCTCCATGTCCACCAACAGCTCGCCGTCCTCCACCGGCAGCTACGAGCGCGTCAACAGAGAAAACAACGAAAGAGGGCGCATCCTGGTGGCCACGCCCATCGAGATCTGCGTGTAGGGGTGTCTGACGCTGCGTTACAGGCTGACTGCTCACACGTGAAGGCTGCTGCTGTGAGCTGAGGGAGAAGATTTCTCCGAGCGTAGAGGGAGGAGGAAAGTGTGGCGACTGGTGCTTGGCGTCAGGAAACTTTCAACAGTCTGACATACGTTGTAGCTTCACTGCAGATTCACTCATTTCTGATGAAGAGAAACTCTGAGGAAATGAGCAGTGAGACAATCACAAGCCTCCTGCGTGTGGTTTCTACTGCAGTCACTGACCCAAAACAAGAACTCACTGGACAAGCTGTGAAGAAAAAAGAAGAAAAAGCTGAAGGGGGGAATAAACAAAAACATAATCCACAAGCAATATGTTTCAAATGTTTGGAATAATCCAGTCACTGCAAAAAAATCTGAAGAAAAAGAAGTGATCGGCTTTCAGTAAGATGATTTGTGACTGTTGGTACTATTGTGTGGTCATTGTAGTGTACCATTTTCATGTTTGGTAGATTTGTTTCTGTAAAGTGAGTTTTTTTTCTTAGTTTTTTTGTATATTTTTTAAAATTTGGACTTGAATTATTTATTTATGTCAGATACATATTTATGATTTGTTTTATCAAGAGGCAGCAGAGTTCTGAAGCCTTTTTTTTTATTGAATTATTCTCAGACATGAAAATTAAATGAACAGAAATTTGAATTACTTACAAAACAAAACTGTAGAAGCAGGTGATTTTTGGCTGTCACAGACCGACATTTTTATTTAAATACTCTTCATCATGTTGTTGTGATGTACGTAGACTGTTTTATTTCTACCCAAAATGTCCTTTTCATGTTTGCCCGTGTTGCCTAAACCCACTTGTACAGTAGCAACCAACAATGAGTGCGCCTCATGGACAACAGGAAGTTTTAATTGGGATTTTACTCGTCCAACCAGACCTCCCATTACTGCTGCAGTTTCCTTTAAGATAAAATTGATCTGGTGATTGACCCTTCGCTAAGCTCCACCCTTCTTCTGCATATATGGCGTTTACAGCGATAAGAGTGTCAGATTTAACATTGAAATTGGGAGTAATTATCATATATCTCTCTTTAGCAGATATTACAAGTGTAGCTGGCTAATGTAAGCTAATGCTAATGCTTGAACTCCTGTAGAGCTAGCCAGAGATACATTGTCGTCGAGCTCAATCATCTTCCTCAAACGCCCACATAACAAATGCAAATGCAGTGGTATCTAACGGGTTTGGCTGGCAGCAACATTACTGTAGCTAGTAAGCTAGCGTTAGTTAGCCAAACATGCTAATGTTTGGAGTTTACACTACAGCAGATAAAGACGTGCTGTGTCTCACATTTTTCAAAGACTACAAGAAACACGCCACCTTGCAGACTCATGAACCACAGACTATTGCTCGTCATAGATCCTGATGCACACTGCTTCAACTTGCTATGTGATTGGGCAGTTGCTATTTGGAGGTGGGGCTTAGCAAAGGATCAATTGATGGCTATTTGGCAATGTGCCAAATGGGACAAAAGCAAATAAAAGTATAGTAAATCTTCAATTTTACTATGTGCATGGTTAATATAGAAAATGGAAATTGCACCTTTGACTAAGCAGTTAATTATTGTGATATATTTGGACATTTTTCTGAAAAACAGGCAAGAACTTGGAAAAAAAAAGAGCCTTAACACTGAATATGTCGATTTAAAGGTCTTTCAACATGAGAAGAATAAAATTCAGTATTTGGGGATTCTACCCACTCTCAACTTTTTATTCCTTTTTTTTTTTTTTGCTGTATAATTCATTAGAAAGTTAAACCCTGAAAATGTGAGACAGGATGGACGAATGTAGAAAACAGGTCTTTTGGATTTGGGGAATTCAAATGTTTCGGCGATTGCTCTTTTGTGTTTTTCAGAAGTATTGCATGAAGTGATATTACTGTGGTGAAAATTTGTTGAAATAAACACCTGAAGAATTAAAAGTGCCCCCTGGTCTTTGTTTTAATTAAAGGAATATTCAACATTTTGGGATAAATTCTCGTTCTATTTTGTGTGGTGTGTGTGTGTGTGGGTGCGGTGGGGGGGGGGGGGGGGGGGGGGTTAGATGAAAAGATTTGATAGCACTCATTTCTGGATGGTAAATATAAAGCTAAAGCTAACAGCCGATTAGCTTGTGTTAGCCAGCAGGAATACGGTTGAATATAACCAAAAATAAACAAACAATTATTTAAAATCTATAATTTCATGCTATGAGCTACAAGAAATATTTAATGGTTCTACATTTTTCTATTAAAGTCATGGTTTTAAAGATGTTTTTTTTTTTTAAAGGGAGCCTACCAAATCAATTAAACACCAAACAAAGTCCTCAGCTGCTCCCTCAGGTGTGTGTCAGTGCAGTGAAGAAACACCCAGGTGAGTCGCCCACTCCTCCACCTGGGTCCTAGTGCCAGACATCCTCTTATCGTCCCTCCCACATTAAACACTGGACTGTCCTGCATTTACGTGGTGTCAGAATAACGAAACATAAGCTCCTGATGGAAATTCACTTTAACAGCCTCTACAACTGGGACAAACAACTTGGAAAGTCCACCACAAGTCACGCCAACATTTTGCTATTGCTGTAACCAAACCTCCAGAAGCGAACCGACCCATCCAAAGCTTCACATAATGCACACAATGGAATTTACTGTTTGATGCATGACTGGTCTGATATCCTCTATAAGAAATCTTATATAGTCTACATGTAATTTAGATTATAAAATTCCTTGAATGGAAAATGCAAAACTTAAAAGATCTTGTGATCTCACAAATCCAGCTGCTACTTCAGTGTGTCAGATACATATTTAATCAGAATTTAAGTACATCAGTACAGTTTGTATTTCGTGACTCGAGACCGCTGAATTCTCTCCGCGTGTTTAACGTAATGATGTCTGATGTGTTGTGCTGTTTTACAGTTTCAGATAAAAGATTAAACACCACAGGAAATAACATCGTGTGCAGCTGTTCCCCCAGGACGTCGCCCTTTTCAAACCTTTCTCTCAGTTCACAAAAGATAAAATGAGACAATCAGAAATGGACTCTGCTCTGCGACACTTTGAACTGCAGATTAAAGTCAAAAGATCAACCCCTGTTCAGATGTGCATTCCAGCTTCAACATTTTCATACAAAAATGGACCAAAACCCAGATCATTCCGTGCATCAGATCAAGCCTTACTGTATGTCGGTCACATAATTATGCCCCAATAAACTCACGATGCCCCATGAAGCTGTAAAACCACTGAGGCATGTCTGTGGCTCGGCTGTAATGAGCAGCGTCTGCCTCCAAAATCTGGCTGGAAGCTGAATTACATAACACTCCCACCCAGGTAGGACTGAATCTGATTTAATGTTACAGTCAAAAAATATCCATACATCAACAGTAGATCAGCCCAACCGAGGCTGAAAACCCTGCTTCCTCCTGCAGCAAAATGTCAAACTGGCTACAGACGTGCTCATCACGCAGCATTTTTACAGACTGATAAGACAGAAGGGGGTGAAATTAGTCTTTTGCAATGCCAGTCCAACAAAACAAACTCATTCGGCCTGAATATAAAGAAACCACAGGGGGAAAAAACAGCCAAGTGCAGCTGAGCTGGAGAGCAAATCATCAAGCAACGCTGCATGTTCAGCATAGCAATTACAGCCGAGCGCTGCACTCACTGATCTCAGTGTTTCTCCCACCACCGTGTTTACATATTCACCAGCAGCAAGGAGGCAGAGGGGAGAGTCTGATCCATCAGAAGAGCGACGTGGTGAGTAAGATCTTTAGTAAATAAATAAAAGAACCAAGGACGGATGCTGAGGTCACTCCAGGTCAGCTGTGTTTTCTCACCAACACTAATCTTCCCTTTAACAGATAAACAACAAACACCGATCGTACACTCTTAGAAATAAGGGCTCCAGAACGTTTCTTCCTGAAGCACTAACCACCAAAAAAGGGTTTGACAGGGGTTCTTTGGAAGACTAAACCTTTTCATAAAAAAAATAACCTTTCTGGATGAAAAGGGTTCTTCAAGGACTGTTGAAATCCTTGCAGAACCCTGTCATCAAGGGTTTTTTTCGTACAATAATATAAAAAGGTTTTCTGCACAACTGTTCTGTGAGTCAAGTAAACTGGTAAAACAAAGGATGGACCCAAAAAAAGCAGACTGAAGCTAAGCAAAGGTTATTTGATTACAATCAAAAAGTAACTGAGGAACAGGCTTACATGGATGACGGGGTCGTCCGAAAACACAAAACTAAAGCAGAGGTAAAAGTCCAAAATGAGAAGGAAAAAGCAGACAAGGCTCAGACACTCAACACAACAAGACAACGATGAACTGACACAGAAACAGACAAACACAAGACAAGCAACTAATCAGACACAGGTGGAGCTGATCAGACAGGTGAAACAAATGGCCATCAGAAAGGGCGGGGAAAGGGCAAAGACAGGAAGTAAAGTCAAGACACATGAGACAGGACCAGGACTACAAAATAAAACAGGAAATAACCTACAAAAAACAACAACAACAACAAAAAAACACAAACCATGACAACAACCCCCTGAGTGTGTTCTAGATAAAACCCTGGGAATATAAAAAGGTTCTCAGTAGAACCTCCTGAAATGGCTTTTTTTTTAAAGTTTAAGTTTCCTTATTCAACACACGGTTCCACCAGACAAAACATTTATGTTAATGAACGAAAATGTTAAATGAGGTACAATTACTGCCATTTAAATTCTTAACGGCGATTAATCAATTAATCATTGATCATTCATTGATTTTATTGGTCGTTTTTTATGATTGCATAACCTTAGTGGCTACAGAAATGCAGATGAAAGGTTCGGATATTCATTCAAATTGTACTCAATTATGATTTTAAGAGTAACTGAGTACATGATGTACCCAGTAATTTGAGTATTTGTAATTAGTTACTTCCAGCCCTGGTTGTAACCCTTATTTATTTTTGAGGATTTTGTTGAAATAATATAAAAAGGTACATGCCTTCTATAAAATCAGTACTGACCAGCAGTAGCGATTGTTCACTATGATTGGACGAATCACACTTCATGCTCGAGCCAATCAGAGGACGGGTGGGGCAGGTCATGCTTTCACCATCCTGGGAAAAAAAAATATTGTGAGCTGTGTGTTGCCAGTTATCAGAACAGTTAAAATGAATAAAAACAACTTACCCAAACGTTCAAGTGCCAAGTGTTTTCTGTTCAAATCCGGTTGGTAAAATCACATCCAGCAACAGCCACCGCTAGTTTGTCCACCATGATTGTTTTCAAGCATCTCCAAACTAACTTTGTCCTCACCACCACAGAAGCCTCGTCTCTCAATTAATAATCCGAGCACTCGGACCAGCGCTCCTGCAGAAACATGAGGCGCTCCGAGCGTCTGAAATGCGAGGCTGCTGGGTCGCATTAGCAGCGTGCAAAATGCTCACTGCCAATCGAAAACAACTGTAAAAAAAAGCCTCTTACTGCCAAAACTGTGCTCTGTGTGATTGGGGCCTCAGGCATCAGCATATTAAGTTAATTGAAGAAACACTGGGTCAAAAAATACTGTGTTTGGGTGCTAAAACATCAAGTACTTACAGCACGGGTGGCAAACTGACACAGCACAAGGCCCTGAAGCCTGATGATCTATGTGGCCCCCAGACTCTGCAGGCTCTTTCTGTTCTGTATGTTCTGCTAATGTTTTTTTTTATATTACACAACAAAACAGAGAGCAGAAATCTATAAGTTATCAGCATGTGTTTCAGCTGCTGAGGCAGCAGAGCTGTGCTGCAGAGATAGTGAGGAGGATTGTGATCAGAAAAGAGCCTGTCGGTCTTAAAGACAGAGATAAGCCTGCAGCCTGAGCGAGGGATGCTGAAGGTAAAGAGACGGACATTGACGACTGAACAGAAGAAAGAGGCAAGGTAAGTGGTGAGAGGAGGAGGAGGAGGAGGGGGCAATAAACGAGGTAGAAAGGCAATAAAAGAGAAGAAATAAAAGCAGCGGCTTCATGTGCAGCTGCAGGCGTAAACACTGTAATGAGGCGACGTTATAGAAGCATGTGACCACAGAAAAACTGGAGCACAGCAGGACAACATTTGACCTTCCCACCCTGAACATCATGTCAGGGGAAAATGGCCGCCGTGTGAATAAAATGTGAACTGCCACCAGCTTCACCTGTGCAGATTTAGAGCTAATTAGCGAGCATGCTAACGCACTAAACATTTGGAGAAAAGTTTGTGCACATCCTCAGAAATTAAGATTAATTGACTAAGGTGATGCCAGACAGCACGATGAACTTTACAAGGTTCTGCAGCCGAAAATTTTGGCATCTTGAGGTGAAGATGCGCCTGCGCTTTGATCGTTGCTCTTGTGCTTGCCTGTGCTAGCATGTCTGTCGACGGCGCCTTTCCCTTTGCTGCTTTAAATCCACGTCACGACGACACAACGTGCAATAAGCGTGGAAGTCGCCCTTTCTGTTTTTGGTGATGAATCCATGCTTTCGACTAAGTCTTTCGTTTGGGAATTTTGCAGTTTGCTACTGCTGCAGGTAGCCTGGGTGTGTTGCATGGCCTACCGTGACCTGATGTAGACCACATTACTAATTTGGTTACGTTCAGCGCTGTTAACCAATGAAATATCAGATATTTCATCCAATAATTTGTGAGAACACAAGTTTTAGGTGTATGTATAATCACATTTTTATTAAGGCCTTTTTATTATATACAATAGATGAAGTAAAACATAGCGATTATCTAAAAAAAGAGGACACATGAGGGTCTAGTCGGTGGACATGGCATTTCAAAACCAGACTGTCAGACTTAAAGCCAGATGTATGTTCACCCTGGTGCAGCTTCAGAGCTCAGCTAGCACGGCTGCAGATTCATCTGGAAGTGTATCAGCTCAGCCTGAGTGACTCAGCAAATTACATGAATATTAATTGACCATCTGATCCCAGTTTTCATCAGTTTCCACATCGGCATGATTCCTCCGAAAGACACGAACATCAGAATAAATGTTGATTTCATTATCTTCAGATAATTACAAGCTCTGCCTCCTTTTAATTAAATTCTTATCTTGATCTTTCATTTTACAATCTAACTGATCCTGAGCTGGGGAGAAACACAGCAGCTGCTCTGACCTGCCCTGCTGAAACACTGCATTAAAAATGATGCCGTCTGCCATGGTAACCGTATCCGTATGCTCGCACGCTCTCTGGCTGCCAGGCTATTTCAGCAGGTGAGAGCAGCGAGTGCGTTCCAGTGAAACGAGGTTGTGCAGAGACGTGACAAACACCTTCCTCATGCCGCCGCAGGTCAACATGGCAGCCTGATAATGATGTGACGAAGAGCTATAAAATGTTGTTTCCACAGATAGGTTCAGTCTCTGTGACGTACGTGTTGGAACGAAGACTATTTTCATCCAAGTGGGGCTGTTGTGACTCAAAAAAAAAAAAACAAAAAAAAAAAAAAAACAGAGCTCGGTGTGAAAGTCTGTGTCGACTGAAAATAGTCAGATGTTAATTGCATTGCATTAGTAATAAAGCAGCAGCTGAACACTGCCCACATGTTGGTAAAAACAAAAATGACTCTAGAATTGCTCTTTACCTTATTTTTAAGATATAGATGATAGCAAGTGAAAGTGTAACAACATTATTTTTTATTTATCTATTGTATTTATTGTTTTGTTAGCATTTATTTTTTTTATTTATGCTTTTTCACTTCTTTTTCTACTTAAAATAAATAAATGTTTTCCTCTTAATATAAATATGAATAAACATGTTATTTTAAATTAATCTGTATTTATCTTTTTTCTCTGGGCTCATGGACAAAAATGATTAGTCATCTCTGGAATATTACCAGAAGATATGGAAGATTACAAGTGCAAGTGTTATTTATTTATTTTATTGTTTTATTAGCATTTTTTTAAACTTATTTTTCTATTTTAATTAATTCAATCATTTTTTTCCTCCTAATATAAATATGAATAAACATGTTCTTTTAAATTCATGTGGATTCGTCTCTTTTCTCTGAGCTCATGGATGTAAATTCTTAAAATTATTCATCCTTGGAATATTACCAGAAGATACATAAGATAACAAGTGAAACAACTACGGTTTTTTTTTTTTTATTATCTGTGTTAAATGTGATCTATCAGTTTATTTATCTATCTATCCATCTATGTAATTAAAATGGAAAAATAAGTTAAAAAACATGAATAAATAAATAAAAAATGTATATTTAAACATATTTTTCTATTTTCAGAGATTAATTAATTTTCCTCTACCAATATAAATACATGTTATTTTTAATTCATGTGTATTCATCTGTTTTCTCTGGGGCTGATGGGTGTAAATTATTATTCATCCCTTCTTACTGGAACTATATATGGACACTGAGGGGATGCTGAAACTCGTAAACTGCCTCTTAAAGACATTTTATGACCTTGTTATGTGTTTGAGCACGAGACTGTGCTGTAAGACTGCACCTGCTAAAAGGAAATAAAAAGTATTTTAGAAAAAGCATCAATTTAAACAACTTAAAGTCCATCTGAAGCTTAATTGCTTTTTTTTGTCTGACAGAAAACACATCTGCTCCTCTCCTTTAGGAAAAATCAGAAACCAAAGGGGACATTTTGATTTTAAACATTTTGATTTCATCATGACTGGGGCTGAACGATTTTGAAAAGATGCCTAATTGCAAGTATGTTGACTGATATTTCAATTGCGATATTAGAGGTAACTAGTTATTAGTTTAAGTACAACACTGTGAGTACTCCATGTGTCCATGTGTCTTCTTATCTGTACTTATTCTGTCCTTGTGCTGCTGCAACATGGGAATTTCCCCTCTGGGCATCAAGAAAGCCTCATTTTATCTTCTATACATGTTCACCTGAATTGCACATGTATGCATGTATGTGGTCGGAAATATTTTTTTCACAACAAAGATGTTTTCATTTTCAAAAAGCGCCGCTTATCCACTGTTCCACTAACACCAAAAATCAATCAGACTGTATCACACTGCACAAGCTGTGAGATCCTGATTTCTGTGAGAAATGTAAATCTGCTTGTTTCAAGATGACACTAAAATAAGTCAAACTGCTCTGGAAACGAATGTTGTTATCACACAAACCTTCAGCTATTTTGGTGATTTGCCAAAACCCAGACGTTCCTCGCAGCTGGAACATTTTGTTCCTGTGTAGGAGCAACAGCGATCGTGGATCCCAATTTCTGCACAAACAACATTCACATACGAGCGCTCTGCAAAACAAACACCATGAAAAGTTCGCTGGAAAATTATGAGGAGAAAGACGTGGCTCCAGTTTTATTGACTTTTATTAAATAACATTAATGATCTTTTTATTCCTCAAATAACAAAAAGTGCAGGCATGGAACCGAACTCCGACAGCTCACTTAGAACCCCTCAGTTTTCAAACATCTGATGCTTCAACTGCCTGTTTGTCATCTCAGCACAGTAACGACTCATACGAACTGAAATACAGGAGCTCACACAAAGATGGATGGTTAAAGCTGCACTAGGCGACTTCTGCTCTACGTGACAACTAGATGTAAAACATACATTAAAGGGTCAATTCACACAAATCACAAAAACATATTTGATCTGTGGATTATCCAGAGCAGAGTTTACAAACTGAGGTTTTTATGAGTCCAGAACTTGAATCAGAATCATCACGTTTTTTAAGTTTTCTTAATTCTCAAAGTAATCCAGTGATAATTGTCTGTACATCCACGGGTGCACTGTAAAACAGAAGTGCTAATAGTTAATTCGGCGTGATTTGCTTTGTGCTAATTCGCAAAACAATGTCAACAAAAGTGTGCTTTTGTTGAACTGACCCCTTAAGAGTAACTTTGGTGTTTTTCAACCTTTTTGTGTCCATGTGACTGATCAGTGTTGAGTATTGAGTGAGACCGCTGCAGCCGATGAGAGCGACAAATCGTCTGTTTCTGGTTAAACAAAAGGAATCTTACTCTTTAAAAATCCTCTCCATAATACTGTCAGACACTTAGAATAAGTCTGAGCTTGTCTGTGGCAAAAACACTTTTAGAGGACGTACAATGACTGTTCAAAATGGATCCTTCCTAAGTCCCGCCCCTTTTCACTCAGTGCTCCAATGACAGTTGAGCAAGTTTGGTACCTTGGTCAGCTTCCTCCTTTCCCATTTCCTGTACTTAGAGATGCTCGGCTTATATATGCTGAAAAGAAAACCAAATTTTCAAGATATTTAAAAGATGTTTCTGGGGGACCTGTGAAAGCGACATATATTCACATCTTAAAGTTAGCTAATGTTAGCAAAATACTAGCTAACTAATTTACAGTTGTAATAATAATAATAATAATAGATTTTATTTATAATGCACTTTACATTTGAAGGCAAATCTCAAAGTGCACAGTACAGACAACAACAAAAAAAAAAGTGCACTGCAAGTACCCAGATGTTGTACTAAAAATGGGCAAAATGTTGCGTGTGGAACGCTGGACACTTCTCGCCCACAACGGTCGCCATCTTGGCTACATAGCGGAAGCAGGCTTGCGGCCAAGCAAACATCACCGGTGAACATCAAATTATACAGATATAAGACATGCATGTATTTTTATCAATAAGTAAGTTTGTAAAGATTTGGTACCGCAAATCAAATATAATTTAACATATTGGTGTGTTTTCAGCCAGTAGGAGGAGGGAGGGCCGTCATTAACGGAGATTATAACGTATTTTTAACCTCTCAAACAAAAGCAAATAAAACTGATCGGATGTTCATGTTGAATGAAGCCGAGAGATGTTTTGGTGCCCGGCTTCAGTTCAACCACGAAGAGGAAGAAGCTGTGATCAGCATTTCCAGTACGGGCACAACGGCCGCCCTCCATTTGAGACAGCACTACCCTGTCAAAATCTGCACGCTATGCAAGTGAGTACATAGTGAACAAAACGTGACAGTGAACATTAGCTAGCTGGGATGTAATGATAATTGGTTTTACAATAAACTGTGATAAAATTCCTGATGATTAGTTTATTGGTAAAGACGATCTTTACGTCTTGTTTTCTTGGTCTTAAGGGTCACCTGGTGTGGGGTGACCCGACCTGTCAGCCATGTGCTCACCTGTTAGCTTCTGTTTCAACGGGAAGTAGATTTGTTTGGATTTGAAGCGTTGAGGTAAGGACACAAAAGTGTGGGACAAAAAAAAAAAAATCACAAAAAAAAATATTTTTAGCATGCTGAACAAAAGTGGTGTTTGGACCCATCAAATGCTTCAAGAGTCATTTGAGAAATTTTACCATGAACCCAAAAATTGACACATGGAACTTAAAAGCAGCCATAGTTGAAGAAACACCCTTTCAACGGAAAATGAGAAAGCTGATTGAGGTCGACCAAGTTTTTCTCAACTGTTATTGGAGCACAGAGCAGCCGAGGCTGGACTTAGAAAGGGTCAACTGTCCGTAAGGATTTACACTGCAGCCTGTTTCATGGGAGGCCGCTGCTCCCTCAATACTGGACCAGTTTCAAAAATTCTTGTTCCCTTTAGTCTCTTAAAAACAAAATCATGGTTAAAAACCAAAGTTACCCTTTAACTTGACACACAAAAGAGAAGAATTTACCAGTTCGGCCACTAAACACTGATGTTTGCATCTTTTTTTTTTGTGGACTGAACTCTTGCTGAGACATCTTGTTCTGTTTGTCGATCTTAAGTTTCCACATCCTGCGAGCAGAGAAGCCTCCGAACCCGACACCAGAAATAACTCTGCTAGAATACGGTGAATGTACAGCATAGGTAGAGGGGATGAGATGTTCTCTGTTGCAGCCCTACTTTGCGATTTAGACGTGAATTTTCCTTTTTTTATTATATCTAAATCTTGCTTAGTGCAGCTTTATATTAAATTTAAATAATTCTAGTAAAAAGAGAAGAAAAAGACATATAAATAACAACTGACAGAATAAAATCATACTATAAAGTGCATTGTAGCAAACATCAACTGTGCATGCAGCTCGATGAAAATAAATTATGTTGGTTATGTGATGACTGAAGCAGGAATAGAAAAGCAGTACAAAAACTGTAGAAAGAAAAGAAGTGACCTTATATAAAGATATTATATTCTATACAACAAATCAATAAAGCTCATTTATCTCTAATATGTTCAAATAATAAACTGTATTCGTGACGTGGCTAGTCCAAGTGTGGGTCTCCAAGAAGAGGAATAAATAGCCATACACACTTCCATGCACACACATACACACACACACACACACACACACACACACACACACACACACACACACACACAACATACCAGAACAAAACAAAGACACATCTTATAAAAATCTTTAAGTGGCCCCTGGTTGATCTGTCTTTGATGATGAGTGAAATCTTACCAGAAGGTTTTTCCTTCTGCTCGAGCGAAGACACACACACGCAGACAGACACACACACACACACCCCACAGACACGCACACTCACATTAATTAGTGTTATAAAACTGCAGAGGTGAAATCAGGCAGATCAAGTCGCACCCTGAGGAGATCTGTGGATCATTCTGGAAAAAAAAAAAAAAGACATAAAATGACGTTTCTGGACAAAAACAAGTTCAGTTCTTATGCATTTGGAAATTTTAGCTGCCTGATATCAAACTGAACTGTCAACTCATTATGCTCCATGTTCTGTCTGACCTTGTCTCCACTCTAACAGACTGGCTGGACGATATGGACAAAATCATATCACAATATTTTTTAACAAATACCTCAATATTCATATTGCAACAATATTGTAGGGATGGTTATTAGTGCTTCACAAAATATTAACACCATGAGATCTTTGAAAAGTAATCATCAGTGATGTGGATATTAGGGCTGCAATTAAAGATTATTTTTATTATCAATTACTCTAGATTATTCTCTCAGTTAATCAATTGGTTGTTTGGTCCATAAATTGTCAGAAAATGGTGGAAAATGTTCATCAGTGTTTTCCAGATCCAAGGATGACGTCCTCAAATCTCTTGTTGAACCCAGATCCCAAAGATATTCAGTTTGCTGCCACTGAGGACTTAAGAAACCAAAAGACTTTTTTTTCTTTAAAAAACTGATTAATCAAGTATCAAATTAGTTGGCGATAATTGAATAGTTGACAATTAATCAATTAATCGTTGCAACTATCGTGGATATAATGAATAGTGGGAAAGGACAAACAATAGAAGAGTCAGAACAGTCTGGAAAGTTCGGAAAATGACATCACTTTACTGTAACACAGCCTTTAAAATGTTAAATGAGTAATCAATTTGTGATTAATTTTCTCCCCATCAATTAATTGATTGCTGCAGCTCTACAAGACGAGCTACTACAATGACATCTGTATCAATGACGATGATGTTATTTACCTCCAGTGCCCCCAGATGTCTTTCAGGTCATCTCTTGTGTTGTCTGGTTCCACTTGTGAACAGTTTGTTCTGTTGGATACAAACACACGTCAGCTCAAAATAAATAAACTCATCAAAACTCAGTTTTCAATGTTGTGATCACAGCCTGTAAATCAAGATGTATCTATACTGTAAATATACAATTTCAAAATATATTTTGCCTCAACATGTAGTTACTCTGTTTTGCCCTTGTGGGGCAGTAAAGTGTTAAGATTTGGGTCAGGGGTGTTAAAAATTCGGCCCACCACAGGGTTCAATGCAGCCAACTGGATAACTTTGCAGGGAAGTCATTAATTATAATTTTCCAATAAAATCCTTAACCTAACATAATCTAACTGCACACAATTGACTTGACGTGACAATAATGTGTAATAACTCAACTCTGTGCAATAATTCAATAATTCAACTGTAAAATACACTGAGCAGTATTATTCATTTTCACTGTTATATATCACAGTCTGATGCACGTTAGTGTGCTGAGTTTCTCTTTTCTTAATTTCTCTGTTTATTTATTTTCTATTTTTGAATGAGAACGTCTGTAAGGCAAGCAACGTTCCCCCAGAGATCAATTTTTCAATGTTTCTGATTCTGATTTTGATTCTTCCTGATTTATATTGTTGAAATTGCACTTAAGACATCTCAGGAGGTATTGATTTTTAATAGGTTGCAATAAAATGGTTTTACTCGTCTGGCCCACCTGAGATCAAATGCAGCTGCACGTCGTCCATGAACTAAAAAGAGTTTGACATCCCTGATTGAGGGGGTCGAACCAAGACAGTGGACAGTGGCGTCCACATACTTTTGGCCATACAGCACATGTTGTCCCTTTTCTCATTTGACACTTCTTCTATCTTGAATCCAGTATTCATCATATATTTTAACAAAAATGTGCTGCTTCTCCACACACTTTGTTGTTTGTTTGTTTCAACAGAAACAAGTTTTTTGGTCACATTAGTACAATCATCTTCATCTATACCGTACACACAGTAACACCACAGTAATTAACACAGTGGCAGTGTAACAGCCTACAGGTTACAATAGTGACACCCAGAGGCCGTGCAGCTCCTCACATTTCTCTTTACCTTGTGCTCTGGACATCTAATGGAGAAGTTGTCTTCGTTTAAGACGCAGCCTGAGAAGGACACACAGACGCACAAAATAAGCCTTTTTAAAAACTAAAATTGGTCTTACAATGACAGCCTTCTTTTAACACACACACACACAAAAAAAATCCTTAAAAGATTCGTCACTTCAGGCTGAGTGAGACCGACAGCCTTCCCACACGAGTAAGAAAAGCACAAGTGACTCAAGCTCTCACCCGTGACAAATCTGTCACTTTAAACACCATTAACACAGGCAGGCAAAGATTTTAGGCAACAGCAGTTAAACACACGACAAGAATAACTTTGAACATTTTTAAAACATTATGACAATCAAGTATATCTGATACACCTTTCTGACACTGTACCTGACTGAATGGCACATCTGTAGTGATAATTCCTGGGACAGCCCTTCTGGAAACATCCCATTATTGCACCTGTCTGTTGGCACGCTGAACACACCTGGAGAGAGAAGCACACAGTGAGAAAAAAGAAACGCAAAAGGACGCCTGTTCTTCAGGATCTTTTATCTCTATATGTGATGCAGAACCGTGCAAAGAATAGCAGGGTTTTTCCTGGCTGTCTAACTGTGTAATTCATTTATTTTACATAAATATTTTAGGAGAAAATAAGCTGCAGTGTTTTCAATAGCCTGTCTCAGTGACTCTAAATCAATACCAACCATTATTAGGCAGTAAAATCCTTTAATTGGATTTTAGTGCTTCTTCTATTATATATTAATATATTTGATCAAAATTCAGTACGTTTCCACCCACCCGTTGGTGCCTGTTCACTGCTCACATTGGAAAGATATTTTCCTTCATCATTCCAGGGCTGCAACTAACGATCGTTTTAATTATTGATTAATCTGTCAATTATTTCTTGATTAATGGATTAATTAACCCTGTCACAATCTTATCAGTTGAAAAATAGGCTCAAACATACTGGAGCGGTATGTTTGAACCTATTTTCAATCGTTTCCTGTAATGATTATTTATCTGTAGATCATTTTCTCCATTAATCGATTAGCTGTTTGGTCCATTAAATGTGAGAAAATGGTGAAAAATGTGAATAAGTGTTTCACAAAGCTCAAGATGACGTCCTCAAATGTCCTGTTTTGTCCACAACCCAAAGATATTCAGTTTACTGTCAGAGAAAAGTAAAGAAACCAGAAAATATTCACATTTAGGAAGCTGAAATCAGAAAATTGAACACTATTTAAGTAAAAAATGACTCAAACCGATTAATCGATTATCAAAATAGTTGGCGATATTATAATATAATATATAATACATTAATCCCTGCATCATTCTTCTCTTCACTTTTCCATCAGGCTCTGAGCTCTTTTGTTTTATCAAAAATAGAGCCTGGAGAGTGGAAATGTTGCAAAATCTGCAGGTGTTTTTTTCTTTTGATTCCTGCACAGGAAAACTAACAATGTCATTTGTCAACATCTTTTTTTTTTGATCCATCTTGGTAAAAAATTTAATCCCTCTGGACACTTTCACCTGTCAAATTGTGACTTTATCACTTCAGCAAACTGTGTACATTGCACATGCCACTTTCTCCAGCCTTTGCCATCTTTTTCTCAAAACTCGCAGTCAGAGAGGAGTTAAGAAACCAGAAAATATTCACATTTAAGAAGCTGAAATCAGAGAATGTGGACATTTTTTTCTCAAAAAAAAAAAAAAAAAGACTCAAACTGTTTAATCGATTAACTAAATAGTTTCCGATTCATTTAACAATCAATTAATCGATTAACCATTGCAGCTGTAATTCTGTGTCACTCACTGTTTCTTGTGCGAGCCGGGCCGCCTCCGCCAGCCCGTACAGCTTCCCCCTGACCAGGAAGACTCCTGCGGACCAGATACCGCAGTCCTCGTGGATCCAGCACTCGTCCAGATGAGGAGGCACCTTTGGGAGAGAGTTACTGTTGCTCTCAGGCAAACCATTGACAGCAGAGCAGTCATAACCTTCATCTGAGGAATTCACTGAATGGCTTTTGGCGAGTCCATGTAAATGTTCTTCCTCTTTCTGATCTGTCCTGGAGCTCTGGTTCTGACAGTCCGCAGACGGGCTGATGGGATGGTACGGGCCGTGAAGGTCCCCGAGGCCCATGGCGTTGGCCGTCTGGCCCACAGGCAGCACAGCAGCGTTGCCTGACACCTGTTCTCCGAGCTGAACCGAGCCAGCTGGAAACAAGATGTGTTGGGAACAAACCCAGACAGAGACCTGGTCTGCTGCTGCTGTCCTCCACCTACTCCTCCTCTGCTGCTGCTCCTCACTGACGCCTCCTCCTCCTGATAATTCACAATGGTGCACATCCTCTTCTCCATGTGAACAAAGGGCAAAAACTGCCAGATTTCTTGTCCTTCTTTCCCTCTTTTATGTTTGCATATTTAAGTTTGATTTCTGGCTCTTTAGGAGGAAAATGAGCAGAAGGTCCGGTCTGCGTTCGCCTTTTTTTCCTCCGTCTTACGACAGTTTTTGTGTTTGCTGTCTTGTTCCTTTGATGCTGCTCTGGTGGGACTCTGCTCTTCTGTTTCTGCTCAGCTCTTCTTAACTTTTTTGTTTTACGAATGGCGAGGGGCTTCTTTCGCTTGTGACTGATGCTTTTCGTGCGGGACACTTTGCGGCGTGGCTGCTGCTCTCTCGGCGGTGACTTCCTCTCCGTCCGAACGTCCACGCCGGACTCCTCTGAATTACTGCTCACTCTTTGGGACACATTTGGCTGAGAGACCGACTCCTCTGCATCCGAGCTGGACAGCCTCACCGCGTACTCCATGATGTCGTCCGAATCACAACTTTCATTATATATGCCCACCGCGTCGTTTTTGGCTCGTCTCCTCAGGCTGTGCCGAGACACGCTGCGGGTGAATTGAGGCGTTTCAGAGACAGATTTCCTGATTCTGGTACTACGCCGCACTTCTCTGCGTAGAGGTTTTTCACCCTCACTCTGCGAAGGAGTTTCTCTCACCCGACTCTTCTTACGTGGAACACTTTTCTTACAAGAAAAGGTGTTGCTTTTCTTCTTATCATTAGTGACTGAAACTTCGATAACGTCGCTGTCATCGCTTGAAATGTCTACTGGAGATTCAGCCGGGTTGCCGTAAACAGCACTTAGGTCTGACAGCAGCACTACAGGCCTGGTGTGATGCACGGGAATGTCCACTGAGCTGTCCGAGGAGTCCTCCGAGTATGAGCTGTCGGGACTGGGCGAGCTCAGAGGCTGAGGTAGGTGATAGCAACCTCTCCCTTCATCCAGCGAGGACACAGCCGGGGACAGGGGCTCCACAATGTGCCTCACGCTGTCCTGGATGAAAGGGCTGCATAAGAGCGGCTCCTTCGCCGAGGAGACCAGGAAAATAACATCAGAGCCGCTGTCGCTCTCCTCTCCGCCGCTGCTCTCAGGACCTGGACCGCCGGTCTGGTCGGGCCCGTAGAATCCTGGGTGCCAAAGGTTGCCGTGGACTCCGTCCCGATACAGGTCCAGCCCCGGAGCCAGTGTCGAATTCATGTAGTTCCCTAAAGACTCTGGGCGCTGCTCCATGTCTCTGCAGTGGACAGGTGCACCCGGCTCAGGGTGCAGCTGCGTGGAGAGGGAGTTGTAGGAGGATGAGGCTCTGGTTCTGAACAGGGAGTTGATCTCTGTGCTGCAGCTCGGTGGGCGTCTGTGGTACCACTCGGGCTTCTTTGCCAGGTCCATGGCTTCAGTGTGGCTGCGGGTCAGGGGGTTGACTGAGTAGCCCTTTGACAGGTCCATAGCCATGAGAGATGGATCCTGAGAGGACACTTCCATCACTGCAAAAAATACATAGACCTTACTGAGAAGTGTAACCTGAGTCCTTCAGAGGGAAATAAAGAGGAACTTTTACACATCAAAGTCTGTTACAGCTGTTGGGAAGAATTATTTCATGACATAAGACAGCCCCTCCAGACGTTTCACAGACGTTTTTTGACAGACCAATAAGTTGAGGCTGTAATTATGTGCACATGACACAAGTATGTCTTTGACCAAAACAGATAGCAAGAGATGATATTTGCAATGACTGCTCAGTGTCAGTCATGCGAGCAGAAGCCAAATCACATTGCTTAAACATTACAAATTTAATCGACCATCTTAAGATTAAGATAAGAGCCGTCATCCCGATCATTATGATAACTTTGTGAAGAACAAAGTGAAACAAACACCAGCAGATATAACAGTATATAACAGTACCAGCAATTGGCTAAAATAAGTTGGAAAATATCTGAATATTGAAAATCCAATATCGTGCATCCATATGTGGTTTGACAATATAACAATTATTTTCATTGTGTGCAGGTTATTTTCTTGATGAATCATATAATTTGTAACTTGTCAAAAACAGTGAAAAAAATAAAAAATAAACATGGCAATCAAATATCTTCAAACAGAGGTTCAAATCCTGAAGAAATGTAGTTTAAAGTGAATTATGACAATAAAAAGCAGCAAATCGTCTCACTTGAGAAGCAAAATTTAAATTTCTTCTCAGTATTTTTGTTTAACAAATATCTAAAACAACTAACACAGATTTTGATAGCTGGTTAGTTGTTCCAGTAATTTTTTTAAGCAAAACAGTATTAAAAAATTAAAACATTCTCTGGTTTTGGCTTCTTAAATGAGAAGATTTGTTGCTTTTTTTTTTTATAATGTCACGCTTCGCTTCAAACTATCATCGCCTCTGGAAAGCTGTAACGTGTATTTTTTGACTTTTAAAAGAATTAATTGATTAATTGATCGATTGATCGATTAATTGATCGTCCATCTGTAAATGGAACCCAATTTAAAAACCCTAATATGCAGTTTTTACTTTCTTAAATTTGAAATTTAAACAAACATTACTTATTTCAAAGTGTTTTACTGAAATGTCACAGCAGGCTCAGTGTGCTGTTCACATGTGAGGGAAATTAAACAAATATTGGATTTCATTTGCTTGGTAGATTAAAAAAAATATTCTTATTGATTATTTATATATCAATATTCCTGTTCTGTGAAGAATCAGGACGGACATCTCTTTAACTGAGCTTTCTAATCAGAGATGTTAACAGGTAGGCCCGTCCACTGATCCATCCCTGAGTAACGTGAAAGGTAACGTAACCTGCCTCAACACAACAACAACATGATGCGCCGCAGCTCCAACTCACAACAAGTCTTTAAAGTCCGCTCTGCTGCTGGTCTTACCCCTCAGGTGGCGGTAGTTCGGATGGACGAGCCCGGTCCTGACGGCGCAGGCTGCAGGATGTCACTTTCCCTCAGAGAAGTCGGGTAGCTGGGTTAGCTAACACACCTCTCCAGGCCCATCATCAGGACTGCATGTAAACAAAAGCAGCCCGACTTCATGCTAGCTGGACAGCTAACGTTAGCATGCTAAGCTAGCTCCAAACGCAGACGACACTCGACGCGGTAGCGACTCACAAACATGTTGCCGAAGGACTGCTCGCGGGTTAATTCGCCTCCCCTCGTTACTGTTGGTATTTTAAAGTTGTCATCATGGACACCTTCTTCCTCCAGCGTCAAGTCGCGCCGACAGCGCCAGGACGACACCGGAAGAGAAGGACGCCCCTTCAAAGTAAAAGCCTCGAGAAGTCATTCACGAGTCTTTTTTTTTTTTTTTCTCATATCTTTATTTATGTAATTTCTTTCAAAATAATCGGCAAACGCAGATAATAAAAAACATATACAAATAAGAAAATAAAGAATATATAAAAGTGAATAGAAGAAGGATGAGAAAATAACAGAAATAATGTAATAAATATAAAAATAAGAAAAAAATAATTGATAACATGAATTTGGGTGTATTGACATACACTTTTGATAGCTTTTTGTAGCTGAAGTGATTGTCTTAATATATATCTCAATTTCTTTCTTGAAAACATGAAAAGTACTCATACTACCATAAAACATCCCCTATGTATGATAAATTATTAGATATGACATAATTAGATTGTTAATACCTGTGCATTGATGTGTAAGCAGCATTTACTGTTATAGCTGCTCAGAGTGGTACAGAAGCTGAGAATGGCCATTCGATGAAGTGGGAGTTTTTCATCTTTCTTCCTCAAACTGTGACAGAATTTTCTTACAACAAACAATAAAGTTAGGCCCCAAATTTCAACCTGTCAACCACGAGGGGACAACAACACAAAATAACAGAGACTGTAAAAGTTTAATCTGCCAGTTTGATTTAATAATCATAAAAAACAGCAACATTTATATTAATAAAACTGCCGTGTGCAAATATAAATTACAGTGTATGACAGAGTAATCTCCCAATAAAGTTACCTGCCAGAAATGTTTAAAAATTACTTTAATTTAAAAGACTTAACTAATAAAAATAAAACAAAACAACTTGACCAGTTTAATGACACATACAGCAGAGATCAAAGGATGAAAACAACATATATGTGATAAAAGTATTACAAAAACAAAATGGCTGTACAGTTAAAAATACATATAAAATATAACGCAGGTGCCTATTTTTGTATGATAATATTTTGTAAATACAAATATTAAAAGTAAAAAAAAACCTTGCAGTTTCATTGGACCACGTCAGGAGAAGTCAATCACAAACTCAAAAGGTCGAAAAGGTTAACAAACAGTTCAGACACACATCAAACACAATATACAGACCATATAAACATTTTTATTTTCTTTAAAAATTAAGAAATGAAAAACAAAAATAAAAAAAGAGTGTGAAATGAGATTGTCTACACATAAACATATCTTGGACTGGTGAATGTCATCTTTGTGCTTTGGATCACCTGTAGGTTTACAGGAACTTTCAGTCAGGTGACAGGTGGTGCTGGACAGAGCACCACCTAGATTTTCTAATTTGACTGGCGGTTAATGCAAATTTGGGGGTCTTTGCCAATTTAACAGCATATAACAAGAATACTGTATTAGTGTTTTTAGCTATCAGGAGCCCAAAGACACATGCCTGTCTTTTGGCTCCTAATAGGGTCCGTTATTTTATTTTATTTTCTTCGCTTGTTTGCACCCAAATGGGGATGTGGTCATTCTGAAAAAATGACGTATGCCTGCTTACATGCCTAGTTTTCTGACTGCTAGGCCAGGCAACGCCATGCCACACCAAGTACTGCTACCGTGTTTTATTGGTGAAATGTTTGACTGTATGGAAATTTATGGACAACACTGAACATCATTAACGGTGAGAAATAAATATTAAATATAAGCACAGAAGTGGAAGTCAGACTCTGTTATTTCACTGGACACATTTTTTTTGTTTTAAATGCATTTCTTGTGGGTTTAGACAAAAGGGAGGAAACTTATATGCTACAGTAAAAACAAATGTAATGCTGCTCAGGGTGAAGTCTGCTCCAGAGCGCGATGAGCCAGTCTGAGGTTTTCTCTCAGCTCGTCCATCTCTCGCTCTGTTTTGGCCCTTATGATGCTCAGCTCAGTGTACATGTCCTTGTACTTCTTGGTTGCGTTCCTCTTGTCCTGTAACATTAAATAGGAAACGTGATCAGGTCATTATTCATCAGTTATTCATCTTTAATATACTGTTGTTTTTTATTGTCAGCAGAACCCCATCCTATACTGCGACTTCAACACCAGTGTGTTGCTGTTTACAATAGTGAAATGTAAGGAAGTAAAGCTGTTTTTCCTCCACTTTATTGAACACAAAAGTTAAACCAAGCATTTGTAAAACATGACATTAGTTCATTACAATACAACTGAGATATGACTGTCACAAATATTCATAAAAGTAAGTAATGTAAAGTAGTCAGATCAGTCCCACCTCTACAAATAATGATCTAATTGTCTTTCCATAGAAGCAGAGATCAGGCTGATCCAGTTCATTCACTTCTTCTCTTTGATTTCAGACTGTTCGCAGTTATTATTCCTGCTGCAGTTTGTGTGACTCTCACCTTTTGTGCCGACTGCAGTTCATCCTTCAGAGACGTGATCTCCTGCTTCAGACACTGAACCTCAGACTCCTTCACTCGCAGGGTAATCTGAAAGAAAAACTTCAAATCATGAGCTTCACATCTTTAGAAAAGGATAAAGAGCCAAACAATGAAATGACTCATGAGAGCATTTTCAGAGGGTTGACAGTGAGCAGTACTTGTGTCTTGGGTGACATCTAGTGGTCACACACGCTTGATAAAATGATTTTATTCACATAAATCAAACTGGAAGCTCAAAAACAAAAGGGGAAACTACAATAGAAAAGGACATCCCACCCCCCATTAAGAAGCAGGGTTGGCTGTCAAAGTCTTACCTCCATTTCGTACACATCCATTCCCTGACTGAGCGGCAGGTCGTCCTGCTTCGCCAGAGAGCAAAGTCTGGTTATCTCTGCTGCCAGGTGACCGCTCAACTCCTGGACAAATTGAAAACAACACAACCAGACTTCTTACTTAATGACACCATGTTTTTGTCCTTTAATTCCCGCCACATCAAAGTAAATATCTCTGAATCAGGGATTCTCTAATCGTGTTTTTTTACAGCCAGCGCAAAATACCAACTTTTCTCGCAGGTTCCTCAGCAGCTCCCGAGCGGAGCATCAAAGCAAGTGAATGAGAGATTTCAACAACATTTTTAGGGAAATGTTCCACAATAAAAGTCTTGGTAAGAAATGAAGGATTTTGTCCACTGAAAGCTAGAAAGCCAGAGGGCTTTTAATTTGAATTAAAAGCCCTTTTATTTGAGAACTGAAAGTGAGAGTCATTTTTACACCTGGACCTCTGTGGGTATTAACTGTGTAGAAGAACATTGAAATGATGTATTACAGAGTGCGTATCAGAGCCCTCACCTGGTTTCTGGTCCTCAGGTCTTGGTTTTCCTGCTGGCACTGACAAAGGGCCTTCCTCTCAGCATCCAGAGCCTGCACCAGATGTCCGTTCTCCAGACACTTGAGAGAGAACTGCTGAGACAAAACCTGGAGCTCACGCTGGTAGGACGTCAGCTCCTCACTTCAAGAACACACACAAATACAGACATACAACACACGCACACACACGTTACTTCTTCTGACCAGCAAAAACAAAACAATGCATGCAATATACCATTTGTTCTGCAAGCTATAACACACAATGCACATTTAGGTGATGGGAAATCCACACCAGACATACCTGTGTTGTCTGTAAATGTCGTCCAGGTGTGCGTTTCCTGTGCTGTTCTCTGACTGACATCTCTTCTGCACCTCCCTCTCCAGCTCCAGCCGGTGAGCGTTCTTGATGGCTTCGATTGCTGAGAGAAAAGGAATAATACACACAAAATTTCGCGAGATTAATCGAGGATGATAAACTCAGTATCAGGCAGTTTGTACATTTTACTGACGTGCTCACACTCTGTAAATAAGAAATTAATAACATTTCTCCATTAGGATGCATGACACTATTGGCATGTCATTGATATCGGCAGACAAAATGAAATATTGGTATTGTCTCAAAATGCTGATATTTCTGCTGCTAAGCTGAGGCTTTAATTATGCTCGCATTTGCAATGATCACTTATCACCCATGTGAGGAGGAGCCAATCACATTCCTTCAGCACTAACAATTTAACAGCCCATCTTAAGAGCTGTCAGCAGTGGTTTTCTTATTTCGCTCAGTGAATGCGTCATTTTGAAAAGCACTGTACTTTATTTTGGAATGTATTGCATTTTATTTTGAAAAGCAATGAAAAGAATTTACTTCAGGATTAAGAAAATTCTATCCTATATTATATTATTTTTAAAAGTACTGAATATTTATTGTATGTTATTATTCAATGTATTGTATTTTGATTTAAAAAGTACTGAATTTCATTTTGAAAAGCACTGTACTTTATTTTGAAATGTATTGAAAAACAGTTTCCTTTGGAATTAAGAAAGCTCTCTCTTATGTAATTTTATTTTGAAAAGTATTGCATTTTTATTTTGCAGAGCACTGTATTGTATTTTTAAAGATACTGTGTTTTATTTTAAAAAGTATCACATTTCATCTTGATAAAACATTGCATTTTCTTTTGAAAAGCACTGCATTTTATTTTTAAAAGTATTGTATTTTATGTCTGTGGGCCATCATGTTAAGAATAATACTTAAATTCCAAAAGAGACTCAGTAATGAAAATATGTGCATATATCTGCATCGGCCAAAATGAGTTGGAAAATATCAGCATATTGCAGTACTGCATCCCTACTCTCCACGTGTGGTAGAGTGCATATCAAGTTAGTAACGACAACTTGTAGAAAGTTACTGGTTGCTTGGCAACTAGAGACACCTTGTGAGTGTTGTAGGATTTTCATTCTGTCATCAATGCTAGCTGTTAGGTTAGGGTTAGGTAGCAATTTTGCTGGAAAACTCGAGATGTTCTGACTTCACTTTTGGGGAAATGACATGCCGTCCATTTCTATATACAAAGGGTCAGTGGTCTGTCCTCACCGGTTGCAGTAGCAGTGCTCTCCTCCTCCAGCAGTCGGTCTCTCTCCACCAGGAGGCGCTCAACTTCCTGCTGGTGTCGACGCTGCAGCTCCTCCACGACCTTCACATGAGACTCCTCCATGGAGGCAAAGCCGCGCTCACACGTGACCTGAAGAACAAAAGATGTTCACACGTCATTATAAAACCTTCAGCTGTGTTACAGCTTCTCTGTCTCTTTATCTTTTATACTAAGAGTCATATGACTGTAATTTAATTACCTACCTTCAGTTTTTCCATCTCCTTCCCATGTTGGATCTGAGCAGAACTCACTTTCCTGTCAAACTCTTCTCTCATCTGCTCCTCTATGACAGCCAGCTGCTCCTCCAGCTCCGTCACTCGTCTTCTCAGCTCTAAAACGTCCGTCTCAAAGCTCGGATCTGTTTCCTCTAGAGATGTGTCACTTTTCTTGCTGTTTTCTTCTTCCATCTCCTGGATTCCCAACTGACCTTCAACGCACGAAAGTGGGATTTCCATGCAGTCGGGCTCGAGGGGCTCCACCATCTCTTCCTCCGGTGTTTCAGGAATCTGTGGCACATTTTTTTCCGCTGTACTTTCATCTGCTACTTGTAACTCTGTGTCATCTGTCTGGCAACAGGCGTTCATCTTATCGCCCGATGAGGACGACTGCTGCTCTTCTAAGTTTGACAAACTTTCTCTAAGCTGCCTGTTTTCTTCCATCAAGTCGACACAGCTGCTGCAGATGAGAGTAGAAGCGAGCAGTTTCTGTTTGGTTTCCTCGAGTTCCCTCTCAAATTTGGACTGAAGTCGGTTCAAATGGCAGCAGTACAATGCTTCAGTGGCTGCAGAGTGGATGAAACCAGACCAGGGATGCTCTAAAAAGTGGAAGTTTAGGAGTCTGTCGGCCATCAGCTGGAGTTTGTCCTGGGCGGAGGTGCTGATGGAGGAGGCGAGATGGTTTAGCAAAGACATTTTCATCTGTGTGACGTCTCTACAGTGTTTTATTTCACACAGCTGGTTATTAAAATCAAACATCCTGCTTTCATCCGTCTCTTTGGTTTCCGTCACACTTGCAGTATTCCAAATAATATCCACATCTTTCACAGCGTCTGTCTCAGGAAGTAGACTGTGCCCTAAAAGCAGCATTTGTTTCTCCACGATCATACGTCCTGTCACCTCGCTAAGAAGCACCTCCTCTGGTTTCTCCTCATTGCACTGGGAGGGACTGGACTCCAGCTTGTTGAGCAGCAAACTCCAAAACTCTTCCTCCCACTTCAACATATTCTCTTCACTCTCCTCCATCCTCAAACCAAAATCTAACGTGTCAATCACCTCCAGTAATTTCCCCAAAGCGTTCAGCCTAATGACCATCCCCTCCATCACTTGCTGGATCCTTTCTTCACCAGAAACACATCTGTTGCTGCCTCCATCTTTCAACCTCTCCTCCTCCAACTCTTGATTCAGCCTCCTGATGTCAGCCTCCGCCTCTGCAGCTGTTTGACGGTAAACTTCCTCAGCCTCCATCAGCTCCGCGTTCTGCCCGGAGCTCCCTGCAGGTCGCTTCTGATTGGTCGAGCCGCCTCTCCAGCTCCGTCAGCTTGGCCTTGGTGGCCTCTAAACATCGGAGCAGATATCCTTCCGCTTTCTCTGTACCCTCGCTTTTCTCCTGTCCTGTGTCTGCTGGGGTGCTCTGCTGCAGCAGCACCTCCGTCTCCCTCAGACTCTCCTCCAGGGAGGTGATCAACGTCTGGGCCTCCAGGAGCTGCTGGCTTCTCAAGCTCAGCTCCGTCTCCAGATCTTCTACCCCTGTCTGTCCCAGCTGCTCCACCTCAGGGAGGTGATGCGGTTCGGTGTACCGGCTGCTGAGCTCTGCTTTCAGTCTCTCTATCTCGCGGTCTGCCTCGGTCAGTTGGTTTAGCATCTCCTGGTTGCGCTGGTTGAGAGCCTCATTCTGGCTGGTGAGCAGCTCCACCTCCTGGGAGAGCCTCCTCACCATCGCCTGGTCTGGAGGAATGTGGTGCTCCACACAGCAGCTCAGCGGGCTGTTATCTCCCTCTGCAGGCTTCTCCAGGATTAATGAACCGAAGTCGCTGTGCTTTGTTTGTGTTTCTGAGCTGGGAGCCTGCTGATAGTCCTCTCTGTCCAGCTGGTTGGTTTCTCCATCACTCTGAGAGAATAAGTCCTGGCTGTCTGATGCAGGGGACAATAAAGGTGTGGATAATGTCTCCCCCAGTTCTTGGAAATTTCCTTCTGTATCCTGCAGCCAGATGCTGGGTGTCTGAGGCGTTAATGAAGGTGGTTCAAAGCTGAGCTGCTCCTGCATGCCCTGTCTGATGAGATTCTGCTGTTGCAGGTGCTCTCTGGCGTCTTTGTACGTGTCTGTCAGGGTCTGTATGTGGCTGTTTGATGGCTTTTCTGCTTCAGAGGGTGGTGGAGGGTCCAGCTTCAGGAAAGAAAATAGACACAAAAGGAAAAAAAGAAGAATTAGCTACTGAATATTAAAGCACAGAGAAAAAAATCAAAGCTGATCACATCATGGTTGTCAGTGTTTAGTTCACTGAGATTAATCTGAACTAGTTCATGTTAATTTCTTCAGTTTTTTATTATTTTTTTTAATTCAATTTGAAATAGACCCTCCCTCCAGGGATGCTGCATATCTATACAATAACACCACACTACATGGTGCGTGATATTCATGTTTTTGTATTAATGTGAATGGTGCTGTTGAAATTTAGAATAGAGAACTTTTTTAACTCTCTTAAACAACTAGACTGTTAATAATACCTTTAATGTGTTAAAGCTAGAGTCGGTAGGATTTGACCAAGCTGTTCCTAAATGCATCAGGATGTCAAATACCAACGTTTTGTGCTGGTGAAACATCCAAAGTGCAGCAAAACAATGATAAGACATAAGGAAATACAGGCAGAAGGCTGGATACAGATACTCTGCAGATACAGACGCCAACACACACTTCTAGTGGTTATAAGTGATGACTGAAAGGGACTATGTCATATTAGTCAATGCACTTTTTTTCTACAGGAATATGTTGCAGATTATACCTTTAACCAAGCCATCTAAAAATATAATGCTCAAACTGTGAAACAAATATCATAACATGACTCAGTCATACTGCTGCTTTTTTATGGATTTTTAGCAGCATTTTTGATTAGTCAAAAATGCTTGTGAAACTTTCCTCTCTTTACACTCAAGTTTAGCTCAGCAGTTTATGTGATTATTTAGAATAACCGCTCCAATGATTTTGGTCAGTATCCCTAATGAGAACTGCACTGAGATGAAGAGTGAGACGAGATAAAAGAGAAAAGCAAATATTACATGGATCGGTCTCGTTTCTCACTCATCAGTCTGGAGTCTAGTTCATATACTTCACACTGCACGATCAATTTAAGTTTTTATATCACGTTTCTCTTTGCTGCGATCATACTTATTTTAATCAGCTGATTACGTGGGTACCGTTATCTCCCTCAGGAGCGAATAACATTAATTTCAAACTGATCTGTTCAGTTCACTATTCCCCAAATACATGAGCACGTTCAATGAACGCTGCTCTTTTATCACGTGATGCACTGATGGTTGTTACATAAAAAGATATCAAACAATGGCAAAGAAAAACAGTAGCTGATGACCGAAATGTGTCAGACCTGCTGCTGATAACATCCTGCTGTACTCAGCTGAGCCTCCAGCTCCAGTCTGCGACGCTCCGACTCCGCCAGCTGCGCCTTCAGATCCTCCACCTTCAAAAGACACCAGTTAATACTTATAAATCCAAAATCTGCAGCTATAATTATACTTCAGATAAAAGTTTTAAATAAACATCGAGTCCTATAATCAGGCTCCTCTGTCCAATTAGTCAACATGAACATAACATTAAAAATACATCATTAGACATGATGTAATATCAGAGCAATAACTTAGCGATAAAGTAGTAGCAGTGGTAAATTCACTCTTTTTAGCATGCAACTCCTTAGAATCAGCATTATAATGAAGTACTGAAGTGCTGCAGAGACGCTCTGGCCTACAAATCTTGTTCTCTAGATGTATGAAAACATTTTTTTTACTATACCATGCAGCCCTAATTTAAAGACAACCCATCTCAACAGAGACATTCAATTGTTGGGACATTTCACTTTAAAACACAAAGGTCTTCCTCATGGTGGTCTACGAGTAAAAGTCAGGGGATCACGAAAGTTAACAGGATTTATCCTCTGGGAACCATGAATGTTAAAAACTAAGAATCTAACTAAAAATCTATTAATTTAAAGGGACAGTTCAACCTAATATGAAAAAGACATATTTTTAAATATTTCTAACTGTAGTGCTGTTTATCCATCTGGATTGTTTTGGTGTGAGGTGCAGAGTTTTGGAGATATCAGGCATAGAAACGTCTGACTTCTCTCTAATGTAACGGAACGAGATCGCACTTGTCTTATGGTGCTTGAAGTTTGTTTTTTTTTAAACTGAACAGCAGTGTCTCTTTCCAGAAATCACGACCAAATTTACTCAAGAAAATCCACAGAACCTTGTTGTGAGTAGGTTCATGTAGGAACTATTTTCTTCCTGTGTTAGAATTTACTGGAACTACTTTCTTTCTGTAATAGAATCTACTCGGGATGTAACAATAAAATATATGAGTTAAAATCCAAATGTAAAGCACTCACTTTGTGCCTGTAGCTGTCCAGCAGCTTCTCCACCTCCACAGAGTCTCTGTCTTCAGTAAACAGAGGGACAGTTCTGTCCAGCCTGAAAACCGTCTTCTCCACCAGCTTCCAGCACTCGTCGATCTCTTCCTCCACTTTCTGTTGTGATTTTGGACTCAGCGCTCTGACGCCGCCATCTGCTGCTTATCTCCAGTCAGCTCCGAGCCCAGAGAGATGCCCAGCATGCTCTCATACCTCCTCCTCCTCTCCTCCCGCCTCTTCCTCCTCTCCAGGTCGCCCAGCTCCAGCGAGCCCAGAGCTTTAGTCCTCTGAGGGTCTGAGTCCAGAGGCGGCTTGTTCTTCTGAGGCCTGAACTCGGCCCAGTCGAAGGTTTTGTAGCGTCCTTCCCGCCGTCGCTCCATCACAGTCTTGTGTTTGGTGTGAGGGTCTCTGTCTGTGGAGACGTCAGCGGAGGGAGAGTCCTGGGTCACGTCTGGTTTGGGGAGGGCTTCAGGCGGGCCGCAGGGGCCGTGGTGACCAGGTAAACTGTACAAAACATGAAGGTGTGTTTAGATAGACCTAGACTTACTTATTTATTCTAAATAACTAACCTTAGAAATTAAGTAAAGTTAGTAGTTCTGTTAGTGCACAACAACATCTAAGTTAATTTACTTCAGGAGTGTTTGAGTTTGACTTTACCTGGTGACATCAGGAGCGTTAGCTGGATGCACGTTCTTCATCAGAGCCTGGATCCAGTTCTTGCGGATCCCTGAAGTCATGGCCGACAGGGTGTAGATGCCCTTTGGTGTCTGTGTCATAAAAAAAAGAAACATGTAAGTGTTTGTTCTTGTTAATGCAGAAGATTCATGTTTTGTCTGTTTAGCACGGAGACTGTTTTCTTACGTGGATCTGAAAGCCGTAGTTCCTCTGCACCTGGTACTCAGACACATTATAACACTTCGTCAGGTCGATTTCTCCTTCAAGATCTGAAGCCTGAGGGGAGCAAACAAAAGACTTCAGCTCGTCTTAAAGGAAACGCTTTTTACTGTATTTGTTTTCTGTTAAAATAACTAATATTAAAATACCTCCTCAGCTATTGAGTCCTTGTAGAACCTCAGACTGTCGGCCGACAGAACGAACCAGTATTTCTTCCACTAGAGGGAGGCAGAAGACAACAGGAAGTTCATGTGGGCAAGAGGATGTTGACAAATTTATAGAAATCATTTAAATAAAAAGAAAATGCAGCTTTAATTCAGAACTATTTACCTGATCATTTTCATCCAATTTAACCATCCAGCCTTTTTTGAAGTTTAATAAATCTGGCTGTAAAGAAAACACAGTGTTATTATAAAGCACATTTTGTGCAACTTCTTTAACCAATCCTGCAAAATGCAAACAATCTATTAATCAATGAATTATTAATCAGTCTAATTAGTTTAAAGTGCATGGTGTCATAGTGCATTTAGGGTGTGTCCAACTCCACTTTGCTATTTAAATGACACATAATCTGGGCACAAAATGAGACACAAAGGGGTTGTACTGAGTCTCCTAAATAATCAAAGGTGTGTTTTGGGTGTTACATGAATGAAACAAATCAGTGGGTCATCTCCCATTGCCTTCAAGAGAGTCAGGTGTACTAGGTGTGCACTAGTCCCGTGGTGATCAAACTGCAAAAAAATACATTTAAAAAACTTATCAACAATGTCTCTTTCCAGAAATCATGCCCCGGTTCCTCTAAATAATCCACAGACCTTGTTGTGAGTAGTTTCATATAGGAACTACTTTGTTTGTGCAGAAGAATTTACTGGAACAACTTTTTTCCACTAGAAAGAAAGTAGTTCCAGTAGTTCCAGATCATGTGATCATGTTTTGGTGCCTCACCGTCATGACGTTGTCTGACGTCCTGCGGTCCAGAGACCTGGATCTTCTCTGAGACGGGGGAGCGGCGAGCTGGGCGATGTCTCCACATGACTGGAGCTTCTGTGAAAAATGAATTGAGCGGGAAAACACTGAAATTATAAACTCCGGCACAGCAGGGTTCCTACATCATTTCCAAAGTTCAAAATTCAAGCATTTTCAAGGTGCATGTTCAGGGTTTTACAGCTCCGTACAGCTGTGGCAAATTAAATATTTCATAAACACATTAAACATGATTATTTCACTTTTTCACCACATTATCCAATGTTACTGCACTGTAAACAACAAATTATGGTTTGTGATAATATTCTGGTGACAAATTTAAGGAAAACACAACATGTTTCAAAATGTGTGACCTGCCTGTAAGTAGACTTGGCATCTTACTTAACCTGGCTGAACCAATACAAAACAATTAAAATAACAATAACAATTTAAAAAGAAATCTTTTGTATCTTCTTCATATCTCTTTCATAGAAATCGTGGCAAGGCGAAAATGATATAAAACTGTCACAAGATGAAAATGATGTAGAAGATGTAACAAGAAGTAACAAGACAAAATGACGTGAAATGATGATGAAAATGATGTAAAAGACGTAATAAGAAACAAAATTAAGTGAAGGGCATAACGAGGCAAAAATGACGATAAGACATAACAAGAAAAAAAACAAAGTAAAAGATGTAACAAGACAAAAACTACACAACAAGCCAAAAATGAGGTAAAAGATGCAACAAGGCAAAAATGACACAAGACAAAAACACCATAAAGGAGTTAACAAGATGAAAACAATGTACAAGATGTACCAGGATGAAAATGACATATAAAACATTACAAGATATAAACAATGTAAAAGACGTATCAAGAAAGAAACAAGAAAGATTTGACCACAGAGAAAGAGACAGGATGACTTTTGACTTTTATACTTTGAGTACATTTCAGAGCCTGTACTTTTTCACTTTCACTTGAGTAAAAGAGTTGAATTTGTACTCCTACGTTAATCTGAGTATTTTTTTTTACACAAGGATCTGTACTTTTACTTGAGTAATGAGTTTGTACACTTTCGCCACCTCTGCCTAAATCCAAGCCCCTTTCAATCATCACAAGCGTTTTCTTTTTTAATCAGACGCAGGTTTTTCGTGACGTGTTTTCTCAATCAGGACGGTGGCAGTTTGTCAGCGCAGCCTGCATTCCATCAGCCAGAGTAACCGATAGTCTGGATCCTTGGCAGAGCTGTCAGCTGTAAGGATTAGGGCCTTGCTGTAGAGCACCGCGGGGAGCCCAACAGGCTTTTCTACACCGCCTGTTAAACTCTTACTCACATCACCAGTGAACTGCACATGGATGACTGCGTTTTGGCCGTGGAACGCATGAAAAGGTTTCAGACAAAATCCCTGATACTCTGCGGCTTTTTGTCTTACATTTCAGAACGATGGCTACGAGTCCAAGTAAGTGAGCGAGATTCCTGCGTGCGTCTTGTGTTCAGGTTTCACGCTGGCCTCAACAGCACGTATCAGAGTCTCTTTGAGTCTGGATTACACAGCGTTTAATGACACAAGGGTACGTTTTTTGTTTACTTGAGCCACTGCTATTCAAAAGAGTCATTCTTCCCTCTTATATAACCACTTAAACGGGAAAAAATGACCAATTTAATCGTTACAGAACATTCTTTGTGTTTTTTTTCCTTCTTCTTCTGGCATTTACGTTGAACACTATCCAAGGACACAGCGCACGGAGGAACACAGCGATCCGGCTGCTGTGTGAACTGATCTTTTTTTCTTCAAAACAATCGCTGACCGCCGCGGACAGAGACTGTCCTCTGTTTTGTGAAGAAGCCTCCCAGGGCCGTGGGGGGGGGTGAGGAGGGGAGGGGCCGTCTCGGGAATGTCAGCTCTGAGGCCTGAATGAACTCCGGACAGGCTCTTTTGACCTTCTCCTGACTACCAAAACAAACGCACCCAAAGACACATAAATGATCGTGTGGGTTAAAATGTGCTGCTGGAGTGTTTAAAAGGCAAATCCTCTGGAATGAATGTTTAATCAAAGATTAACAGCTGCCACAGTGACGACCATCTGCACAGCAGATCCTAAAATCCATGATTTGATATGACTTTTGATTTTAAGGTCATGACTCGATTAAATTTTCGATTTTTAAACTTTTCCTTTTATTTTGCCATTATTAGACTATCAAGTTTTGATTCATGAAGATCAACAGATTATTGGTTTTATGCCCCGAAAACTGTCATTCACATTTTCAAATTCTTCTAAAAAAAAAGTCTATATGGTTCAAGGTAAAGCTGCAAAGATGAATAATTATTAATGGAGTAAGTATGAAAGGAGTAAAGAAACCAAAAGATATTCAGGCTTAAGAGGCATGAATCAAAGAGTTTTGACTTTTTTTCTTAAAAAAATTACTCAAACCAAAATAGTTGGCAATTAATTTAATAACTGATTAATAACTGAGTAATCAATTGCAGCCTTTATCATGCTATTAGTACGCAGATTGGTTCTCCTTAACTCAAAAAACTCACAGGCTTCCAGTCACATTTTATGAGATGTCATATAACACTTGAAACTAGAGAAAATTAAGATTAACACTTCGTGGCTTTGCTAATAAATTTGAGAAAATGTGGCATAAATATAAAATTAAGTTGGCACACCACAAACTGCTCCTTATAGCGTTTTTAACTGTATCACCACGTGTGACAGTTTGGGCCCCAGTCCTTCATCAGACATGAAGAACATGAGGAGACACGCGCCTATAGTACATACACATGTGACATAACTATTCCAGACATGTCTGTCACATTACTGTGGTATTTTTCATTATTTTTCTTTATGTATCACTCCTTTTTTTTATAGTTATACAGGTGCCTCTATAAAATTATAAAACTATAAAAGTATTTTTCACATTATTTTCACCTTGAATTTCCGTGTCAATACGATGGTTTTTACCTGATGTTCTAGTCATGTGATGATCTTGGCACTGCAGGCCTTTTACGGCTTTATTTTTTATTTTTAGGGTACTACTGAGCTTGACATGATTATAAATGTTTTTGTATTATTGTTGTATTATGTTTGTATTATTTCTATACAGTATTGTATCCTTATTGTGCATACCCATGATGTGTGATCACATGATTTGTCAGCTGACCACCACTGGATGTGTGTATATATAGAGGTGTATCTCCTCATGTTATTCATGTCTGATGAAGGACTGGGGCCTGAAACGTCACACCTGCTGATAAGGAGCAGTTTCTGGTGTGCGTACTTGATTTTATACTTTTGTTCTTTTGTCCAGCACCCAGTAATCATCACTTTGGATGTGCGTGCTGCTTTTTGAATCTTTAGCCAGAAATTCAGCATCACTTCATTGTCTGAATCAGCTTTAAATCTCCTCTCATGCAGCTCACAGTCATATAGTTATTGTGATTGTTATTATTTTATGAATTCATTTCTCTTTTGATATACCGCATCACTGAATCCCCCCCTCTTTCTTGTGTGCGTGTGTTTTTTGTTTGAACTGTATGGATGCTGTTTTATAAACCAAGTGACATAATCCAACAAGAATGAGAAGAAAGAAAAAGGCCTGATTATCTTGTTACCTGGCAGGGGTCCTATTTGAAAAGTCAGAATTGTTTAATGGTATGTTGCATCTCATAGATCGAAATCTTTAATTTTAAGCACTAATTATAAGAAGAAAGAAGAGGATTTGAACCCACAATGTCATGATTACAAGCAGCAACAAACTGAGCTAACAGAGGACTTCAGCTGACCTGAATTCATCTCTACTACAGAATCTGAGCTCACTGTTGACCAACAACTTGTTGCCAAAAGCACTGCCACTGCAGTGCTGCCTGAGGGGTCAGAGGTCACAGACATTCAGTGTTGTTTTTCGGCCTTGCTCTTTACGTGCAGAGATTTCTCTGGATTCTCTGAATCTTTTAACAATATTGTGGATTGTGGATGCTGAAATCCCAAATTCCAGCAGTTTTGTGCTGAGAAACATTGTTCTTGAACCGTTGGACTATTTGTCGACACAGTTTTCCATCCTTGTGAACGACTGAGCCTTTCCAGGATGCCCCTTTCATACCAAATGACACTATCACCTGTTTACCTGTTGATATTCCAAAAAAGGTGTTTGTTTTTTGAGCATTACACAACTTTCACAGGCTTTTGTTGCTCCTGTCCCAACTTTTTTGAAATGTGTTGCAGGTATCAAATTCAGAATAAGCATACATTCATAAAAAACAATAAAGTTAATGACTTTCAACATTAGATATATTGTCTCTGTGCTGTATTCAGTTGAATACAAGTAAAAAAGTATTTGCAAATGATTGCATTCTGTTTTTATTCATATTTTACACAGCATCCCAACTTTTTGGGGATTGGGGTTGGGGTTTATTGCTCTGATCACACTGTGTTTTTAATACGTGCTGCTTGTGGCTGTGTCTTAACATGTCTGTTTTCTCGCTATGAATCGATCCCTGCCTGATGTTTTACTGCACTAAAACTGCTGTTTGTGGACTGTTTATGCTTCATGTTTGTCTCACTCTGACAGAAACTTCTCAGGGTCTACTCACCTCTTTAATCACTAGAGTCTAGCCCGACAACACACAGTGACTGTCATTCACAAGCCAGATGTGCACTTGGGAAGGAGCTACACGGAATGGAGTTTATCAGGTCCGGTAAATACGGGACGTCACGTGATTCTGCAGTTTATCGGCAGAGTTTTGAGATTCTCGTAAGGAGTCCTTGAGCAGTTCCCCACATTAACGCTGTATCTTATTTTAGGTCTGAGGAATCCCTGGAAAAAATCTGTAAGAGGAATGTCGTCTCCCAGATTACAACACACAACAGGAGGCGGCCTGAACGCCTTCGGGGCATCAAAACCAGTTCTGTTTCACAAACAAAATGCAGCTCTGAGTGAATCACCGCCTCTCTCCCACCTGCTGACACATGCACCCGCTCACACACACACAGGCTGCAGGAAACACATGCCTTGACACGGCAGGATCGACTCGTCCACGCGTTTCATGCCAAACTCTCATCACCTCCTTTTTGTTTTAGCGCTCAACAAAGAATGGATGAAAAAAAAAAAAAACAGCCACTTACACAAAGTGGCTGACTGATGGAAACACTCCCAGTGTGGAATTTAAGAGATTTACTCCCACAGTGTTCGATCAGGTCAGAGCTTCATCGTTAAAGTGACGTCTTTCTTTGCACAACACCTGGTTTCTGTGACTCACGTTCAAGTCCAGTCCAGCCCACAGCCCAGCCCAGGGACACAGGCTGGATACAGTAACTGGTGTGAATCATGACCAGCCCGCATTGAGATTAAATCAGCATTACCTATTTGTGGTTATGACTACCATATGGTAGCAAACGACCACAGTCAGAAATGGTTTTTTAACTGTTTGACATTGATGCTAAACCTTTTTTGTTATTCATGTTCCAGTCATATGCCATGACGTCCTACATGGACACACTGTTTGCCCGACCAAGCAGTTGTCCCTGAGAGGAAATGTCCTCCTACAAACCTTCAAGCAGGGTTCCACTTTGAGCTGCGACGATTAATAGATTAATCAATTATTATTATTAAATGAATCGCCAACTATTTTAATACTTTACTCTACCTCTGGGTTGCAGGTAAAACAAGACATCTGAGGGCTTCATCTTGGGCTTTGGGAAACACTGGTTGACATTTTTCACCATTTTCTGGCCTAAACAACTAATCAATTAATTGAGAAAACGGATTAATACTTTTAGTTGCAGCCCTCATTTTCTATTTCAAAATTCCAAACTCCAGACTCAGATTTCAAGACTTCTTGGGAGATTTTTCAGACCATATTTGACATCTGAGTAAAAATAGTCAGAAGTCTATTTATGTCAAACATCTCAGCCCAAAAAGAAAGTAAACTATACTTGTAGCATTGTCCGTTAACATACTCAATAAATATTATTATTGATCCACCATATTTTTAGTCACTTTTATAAATAGCAACTGTAAATGAGTTGAAAAAAGTTAAATAATAATTTTTTTTTTTTTTTACGGCGTCTGTGCAGCCGTGTTTATTCACCGTGTCCATGGAAACGTCTGTGAATACAGCCATAAAGGTTTGTATAAAAAGTGTATATAAAGCAAAAAATCAGTTATTACCCAGCAGTATCCAGAGGTTGCTTCAAATGAGAGAAAGTCCGCACAACTTGAGAGGAATTTTTATGCTCAAGCAGCAGCCAGCGAGGACCCACGCTAAAAGTTTGCATTACAATCAAAAGTGTTACTCTATGGAACAACTGAAATAACAAAATGACAACGTGTTCAACATTAAATAAGCAAATGTACAAAAACAACATACTGTATGGATATATCACAGATGGGAGCTGGCACAGAAAGACATTTCGATTTGTGCTCTTTTGTTTGTTTTAGTCTGATTGAGTTGTGTTTGGTGAAAATTAGGAGAAAAACTGAAATAGTCAAGCACTTCACAAAGTGTATTAATGAAATATAAAAAAAAAGGTGTAAGACTTGATAAGTGCCCATTTCTTCCAACTCCTGTTCAGACATAAATTATGTATTTCTGCTGAATGTTTGCTGTTAAATTCATTTGTTACTCTTAGTTATTGTGCTATATTTTTTTCTTTTCTTTCTCTAGTTTGTTCAAAATAAAATCTAAGCTACATTGCCCCAGCCTAGGGTGACATCTTTGCAAGCTGCATCCAGTTCTTAATACATCAACACTCTGAATGATGGTCTGTGTCCTCTGTGTCCACTAATCCCAATGCGTCACGCACACAGTCAGCTGGCAAACTGTAGCATTAAATGTCTACTTGGTGCGGTTACCTCTCGCTTGTTGCTGCGAGCCTCGCTCCTGCCCTTCCTGGAAACGTCCGTCTCCCCTTCCTGCTCTCGCTTGGTGGCCTCCAATCCCAGCAGCCTCTCTGAGGGGCTGAAAAACAGGAACAACTAATTAACCAAAAAACTTCACCTGGGACAAACACGCTGTGGGTAAGTGTGGCATTCCTGACCCCAAAAACACACAGGTGGGTTTTGACATAATTTCCAGCAGCGTAACACCGAGGATGACAGCTTGATAATAGACTCCAAACAGCACCTGTGCAGCAGAAAAGAGCCCAGAGGACACTCGGCGCAGATCTTTCTCTGAATGTCACCACTGCTGCAGTCGCTGTTGAGAGACTAAATACGAGCTGACATCCTTCCCACCGGTGTCAGAGGTGTTTAGTGCAGAAGCAGAGCAGGAATTAAACACGCCGAAACCCCCAAAGTGAGCTGATATGATGTAAACACAACTGTCAGATGATGGAAAACAACACTTTCAGTTAAAGGTTCAGGATCAGACACGTGTGAGTGTGACGTTGAGACCAAGAATGACAGTAACACGTTTTATTTACATTATTCTAATGTAGAGATCTTTGTAACATGTTGATTTATCTGCAAGATTTGAGTTGGCTGGTTGAGAGCTGGTCATTTAAGTGAATGTTTGACAAAAGTTACAGTTTTGTGAGCTGAGGCACACAAACAATGACACAGAACAATGTCACAAACACCGAATTACTCCAAAAGAAAAGCAGGAGCTCCTTTGTTGAGCTCATAGATGTCTTGTACGTAGTATGGAGCAACAAGACTTTAATTTGACCACTGAGCCAAATTTAAGAACATATTTAAGACAACAAAGTTTTACTTTAGATCTCAGGAGCTGATTATTTAAGACAAATTTAAGATAAGTGCAGTGCGACAAAACAAAGAACAAAGAATATTTAAAGATCTTCAACTGGGCAAAAATTAGTCTCAGGCTGAAACAAGAAAAAGGCTTTTTCTCAAGAGCCGAATTTAAGAACTATATTGCTCTTAATTTCAGTTTATTTATGTCCAGGAGACACAGGCTGAACAAAGACAAGATTTTGTTTTGAGCTTTTCCTTTTCTCTGGGCAGCCTTGTGCCCTGAAACTGGGCTTTAAGTTGAAGTCTGCTTCCTCTGACAGGCAGGCAGGCGGGCAGGCGGGCAGACAGTCAGCATTAAGGTCCTGAGAAACAATGCCGCAGATATCTAATTACACCAGTGTTTTGGAATTTCTGGCCTTATTTGGGGGGGCATCAGTATTTTCTGTTTTTGTTTCCCAAAAAGGCAACGAGAGAAGAAATGATGTATTCTCCTCACGTGACCAGTTTACATGCTGCTGGGGCACAAACTGGGAGGGTTTCTTTAAGCTAAATTTAAAAATGCGGCAGTCAGATCTCTAATGGAGGGGTAGAGCGTGAGCCTTTGATCTGGTGTTTAGCGGTGTGTGATGGCTGTTCAGCTTTATACTGGGGGGGGGAGGCAGTGAGGCATTGGATGTCCTTTGTGCTAATTGCTTGCACATTTACCCCTTTTCCTCTGCCAAGGCTCTTACACACAGAATACATACAAACATATGAATATAAACACCAGACTTCTGCCAAACATAATGTATAGAGGAGTTATTTACATGTATTATCATCACAAAGGGCTGAAAATTGTTAATCTTCCCACGATTTATTTCTAACCTCTTGTCTCGGCTCTGGTGCTTGTTGCTTGCTGATGTTTGGATGTTGTTGGACTCAGCCAGCTGGTTGTTACTGCCAGGGTCAGTGTTTCCACCAGCCACCAAGTCCAAGGAGCCGACGAAACTGCCATCCGAGGTCAGAGACTCCCTGGAGACTGGGCTCAGGTAGGCAGATGTGTTGCCTGGATGTAGACAGCAACACGAAAAGGTTTTCAGACTGTTAGATACACCGAGGGAACAGGAACAGCTGTGTCAGAAGTAGCAGTTTTTTAAAGGTCGGTGAGAGCCAATGTCTCTTTACCACATAACCCAGACTCTCTTTAAACAGCCAGCAGCCAACAAGCTGGATGAAATCATTCTTTTTTTTTTTAATCACTCAACACTGTCAGGGTTCACGCTGCAGCCAGTGGCACAAAACCTCCATTGTTTTCCCTCTAAACATTTGACTTAATGATGTACAGTATGTTCTCAAGTTTAGAGTTAAAGCCACTGAAACCTTGGCTTGAAATAGTAAAATGTATATGGGATATCAAAGTTTAGTTTCTCATTTAGCATCCACAAAGATCTGAATGAAAATAAACATGCAGAACTGTTAGAAAACCTGGTTCAAAAACAGCTCATTTTGCTTCATGAATGTGTGGGCGTCAGCTCACGATTGATTGACAGCTGCCTCAGGAGTCCCAGCAAGGAAGCTAATTAATGTCCTGCTGTGAACCGCTGTAGATGCAGGCAGCAGCAAAATGTATTGTAGTGTATGCTACACTGAGAACATATTTGCCGCTCTACTTTGTTGTCAGGCAGCGTTTTCCAATGGGGTAACGAGGCCATTGTCTCTGCTCTCTTTACGACCACCAGACTCCGTGGACAGAAACAGTCTTTTTACCTCACAAGACATGGGAGTTGCATGAGTTTTTGTTAGTTAGTTTGTGTTATTGTTTAACTTTGGTGTGACTTTGGTGTTCAAACGTGTTTGTTCGGGTCCAAACTAACATTACTTGCTGCAGATCGAGGCGGCGGTAGCAACACCGTGTCCTGCGAGGCAGAAAGACGGTTTCTGTCCACGGAGTCTGGTGGTTGTGAAGAGCATGGCGAAGGCTGTCTAACAGCGGGGAAAAAGTTCTAAATATTGTGTACACTTAAACCGATATTGATTCGGCCAGGTTAAATCTCTGTTTGTGTTCAGACTCAGAGAGCAGCTGCAGAAACAGAGAAGTTTAGTTGCACTCACATAGCAACTGAAAGTGATTTTTCATGAGTGGGTTGTGGAACTAATTGTGTAACTTTCGTAATAAGTCTCAGAGCACAAACCCACCCAATTCAAACCCAATACAGGCAAGTGTCCAAAAACTTAAATAACAATATTTCAAATTTGGATTAAATCTGATTACAAAAAAATGTAACCTAATCTGAATACTTTTGGATTATTTCAAAAAATGGATGCAGCCACAAAGAAAAAATGCTAATTTTTCATTTTTTTTCTCTTTAAACCTCTCAGAACATTTTACATGCAAACAAAAGGCGTTTTTTCCCACAGATGCACTTCTCATCAGATAACAAGGCGTTCAGGAAAAACGTTTCATAACTTTAAAACTGTCATGTTTAAAAAACATAATCAAAAATGTAATCAAGTAATCCTGGACAATCTAACTACAATGTAATCTGGACTGATTAAAGTTATTTATTTTTTGTAACCTGATTATGTAATCCTGATTACAAGTAATCTGTTACTACCCAGTCCTGGTTAATCCAACCTAGAGATGAGTTTTAGCCACCAAAAATGTACTTTGACCACCAAATTTAGTGGTCAAAGTCACCAATTTAGGGCTTGGTGGCCAAAATTTAAAAATATTAGCGTCTATTCCTGTCCATGACCTAAATATTTGACTCTATGTTTCTGTTAAAGTTTGCATAGTTTGACTTTTGCTACAAAGCTGCTAAAAACATCATCAAATGCAGTGAATGTCTCAAATAAAATGCATGAACCATGACCACTTTTTCTCAGAAAGCAGAGAACTCAGCAGAATTTACTGTCTTGACACCTTAAAGAATTCAATAATGGTCCAAGAACTCAATGACAAGAGAGAATCCTGACTGAATCCCTGTTTGGTTCTCTGATGGTCCCCTGTGTGTAACGTCCATCGCTCTAATGAAGCAGCCTATAGGCACAGTCAGCAGGAGTTAATCCAGGCCTTTATTACAGGACCTTTCCAGACCCTGCAATAAGTCTGACGCCAGATGGGTGCTGCTGTCCACTTTGTCTCAGCACAAAGCTCCAGCGAGGACGGATAACTGTCCTGTGCTAACCATCGAGCCTATTAGGACCTGTTTAAGAGGTCTTTTATAGATCATGTTTTATGATGCCTGAAGGTTAGAGACACGTCTCACGGTGTGTTCCTGTCTGTCAGTGTGTGTTTATGTAGCTCTGCTTCCTGCTCAGACTCCTCCAGCTCCTTCCCATGATGACAAATCAGAACTCTGGTTGAACAAGGGTTAAAAGAAATGTATAAATAAGAAGCTGTAAGTGTGTGAACATCTGCAGGATGTTAGGACAGTGCGAGGGGACAGGAAGTGGCTACGATTGGCTGACGGACATGAAAGCCTGGGTATGTGTGTGTGCGTGTGTTTTGCTTCTGCTGCACCTGCAGGGGTCTGCTCCGGGCCTGGGGGATCCGTGTCTGTGACAGTCCACATTGGGGTTACGCCCGGCCCCTTGCCCTGCTGGTCTTCCTGCCACCGGCCACCAGACTCCACATGTTTCCGGGGACGGAAAACTTGGATCAGTTGCAGCCATCTTTGCTGGACTGGGCTCCTGATGTTTTGAGAGAAAAAGAAGAAGTTAATTCAGTTTCATTTATCTATTTTTACTTTAACCCTTTCAGAGCAGTCTGCACAGGAGAGTTTGATATTTTTTGCCATGCTAGCTGCACGTCTGCTGGTCCACAACTTTGACTCAGACTGAAATATCTCAACAACTACCAGGTGGATTTAAATATAATTCTGTTCTCACATTCATGGTGCCCAGAGGATGAATGACTTTCCTTGTTGTGCCATGTAGCCGCCAATAATGTAATACTTTTTCTGTTCTTAATGTACTTAAAGTCAAATATGTAATTGACCAATGATGTAATAACATTTCTGAACCAATAACTTTTTGCACAAAATGTAATAAGTTATTAAATTATTAGCTAGGTTAAACAAAATCAATAAAAATGTAATAACTGGAGCTAATAATGTAATAATATACTTGTATCACTGTGTTTCAGTTTTATTTATTATCAAATGTTAGACTTCCAGAACACTTACCCTTACTGTTCAATAGCTGCTCAAAAACCTGACCGATCTATTTTTGGGATTGTTGTGGCCAAAAATCCCTGATTTCAAGGCAGCTTTTGTTAAAAAAAAAAAGTGATGCATGTTGCAGTGTTTGTAGGCATTTTTTTGCAATGAGCCAGTGAATATTGCAAAAAAAAAAAAAAAAAAAAATCCCACTCTCTGTTCTGAGTGTTCTTACAAACCTCACCAAAAATATGCTTTATTTGTAAATATTCCACAAAGAAGCAAAATCTTTGAGGAGCTCAAAATCAAAACAGCAAGCAGAAAAACACTGAGTCAGCTCATTGAGACGCACACGTGTGACGTTTGCGCAGTGGACTGCTGTGACTGTTGGAACTTGTGGGAGGCTACGATGGTGGTCAAATTTGCAGTCATGCAGAAGTCACAGGAATTGGCTGAATTTGCATTAATTGTATGTGATCGCAACATCGCAACTTCCTGGAGGGACTGAAAATGTTATTTCGTCCCCTTGAGCACTGACACTTTCTATTCCTCTGTAGGGTAACAGTGCACATTGACTATGTTCACTGGAGACGTGTGCTTGTGCTCGCTGAGTCTGGAGTTTTTATTTGTTCCTCATTTGGGTTTGCATGCTTGCGTGGACCACGTTTCTGCCCTTTGTCTTACTTGTGTATCAGTGGACATTTTGGTCTCATACTGATCCAAACTGAGAGTTCAGGGTGTCTCAAAAACATCAGGATTCATCCTCTGAGGACCATGAATATCTACATTGAGTTTAATGGCAATCAGACTGCTGGTTGAGTAAACCTGCATGGGATCAAAGTGTAGCAGCATCATCTGTCCTCACAGCTAGCAGGAGAATCACAACCTGTGCTTAAATGTGTAATGAAGCAATAGATAGAAAGTTGCTTTCTTACCTGGGTGGCAACAGGTTCCACTTTGCGTTTTTTCTTCTGATTCTGCTTGTTAATGCGCAGATAGATGCCCAGCTGTTCACTCCACCTGGTAAACAAGGACAGACATTCATTAGGCGACATCCAGGAAACCCTGTAATGTTTCTACAGTTTTATACTGACCCATTAATGATCTCTTTATTGTCACCACGGATGAATATTTCCTGCTCCGGCGTGCTGATGCAGAGTGCATTTCTCTGGCCTGTCCTGGGCTCTGCATCAGTGATGTCTGTGCACAGATTCAGGTTCAAAGTCCCCTGTGGCAAAGTGCTCGGCTGGAGGAGAATCAGAGCGTCTAAATTATTCTGATGGCTGAAGAGTTAAGCTTACTGAAATTTAAGAACAGGATTCATAGTTTTTTAAGAGTGAACCTCACTTTTCAAACACTTTCAAGGTACCTAAACCAAAGATTTCCAGACTCGGAGCCTTTATCATCACATCTAGATAGTATGAATGCTATTAATTAAACTTGTATTGTCATTATGTTTATTTTATTAGCTGTTCATATTTAAAGGGACAGTCATTTCACAGACTACAGGAGCTGCTGGTCTACCGCTTGTTTGTGTTATTGTGGGACTCTGATGAATCCGAACGACACAAACAAACCACCCGATCAAGGCAGCGGTAGACCGTTTTTTGGGAGATAAAATATATTTTATTTTATTTTTTCCAAAATGTACAAACCCTGTAGGACTGAGCACCAGGACACATGAGTGTCATTTGAGCATAAAGTAGTTTGTGGTGTTAAGTGTGGAATGAAAGAGATGAGGGGATGAGATTTGAGGGGATCACAGAGAGAGGGGGGATGTGTGCATTAGAGGACAGGCTAAGCCCAAATCATCTGCTGCGGTTCTGCACATGACATCTGGCCTAAAGATGCCTGCTTGATCCCAACATACTGTAAATGCAGATGCAAATGCAGAGCAGGATTTACTGTACACAGCTACCTCACATACATACAGACATTCTTCTTCAAATTCAATCAAACGTCCGTGCGGTTTCTCACCAGCTCGTCCAGCGCAAAGCTCAGGCTGCCGTGTTCGTACAGGATAAAGAAGCGCCGCTGCCATTTCTGACGCGGAGACACAACAAACAGAATCACTACAGCACCGTTTTTCATGAGGAAAAAGTCAAAATAAAGAACATGAAGTTACGTGTGTGAATATTTGATCGGGTTCACTATGTCTTACCCTCGACCTCTGCATCGGGTTGTCAAAGTCTGTCCCCTCAGGAGCCAAACACAGCCAGCCTCCATAGATGGGTTTTGCCTTTAATTCATGGAGGAAAGTGGAAACAGAGCATTAAATATTCAGCCTCTGACATGTTCAAGTACAGGCTGTGATCACCGGACTACAATTTTTTATTAATTATTATTAAAATCAATTAGGGCTGCGTGACATTTTGCCTGAAACTGCGGTTGTGACTGCAATGTGCAAGACGATTCGTGGGAATGATCATTTTTGCATCACAATTTTCAATTTCACTGAAAAAAAAAAGATTAAAATCATAATTATATGATAATTGTTTGTGTCTGAACCCAGCAAACATGTTTTCTTTTCTCAAGAGAACAACATTTTTAGGCCAGGCCGTCTCTGCAGCACTACAGTACTTCACTATAATGCTGTTTTGTCAAAAATATTTACAAGGGTTCTGTGCATATTCGTGATTAATTGTGCAGCCCTAAAGTCAATGCAGCTTTGTGCTCCCCAATGTCCCCAAATGGACCGAGAGGTTTTGACATTGAAGACAAAGAGGAGAGATTCTCTTTGTATCACTTATGAAAACTGGAGGAGTTGAGAAAATGCACAGATGCACATAAACATCACTAACTCTGTCGAAGCAATATGCAGAGAGAATTAAGTATCTCACAACATGTTTAAAACAGCGTGAAGATGCTCCACATTTAGAGCAGAAAACCCCCGTGTGTTTTTCGACTGTGTCGGAGAAACAGCGTGCAGAGCGGCTGCACGTTGAGCAACAGCGGCGAAATTACAGGGCACAGTGAAACCAGGCAGGGGGACGGAGAGTAATAACACATCTCAACAATGTGAGGCATGTAGGAAGCCGTCATGATCGTCTCCTTACATCACCGCCACACGACTGACATGCAGGAACAATGTTTTCACAGGCGGCGAACCAGAGCTGCTGTTCACTTGAATAAATAACTTTTTATTCTGCTGAGATGTTTAGCTGATTACCGATATGTAGACTGAGAGATCAGTTGGATGATTGATTATTTGTCATAATATTTGCCTTTGAATTCAGATTAAATTAATGGATCTTTGGACAGATGTTCAGACAGTATGAGCAATTTTAATACGTTGTGGTGGAAAGTAATGCACTAAGACTGCATTTAACCTGTCGTCAATTAATCTATCTAATTATTTTCAATCGTTTGTCCCTAAATTCAAATCAAATTGTTTGGTTGACATTTAAAATCAAAGATGTTCAGTTCAAAGGTAAAAGAAACCAGAAAATATTGATATTTAAGATTAAGTACAAAATCCAAATCGCAGAACCAAAAGGAAAAATGTGTGGCAAAACAGCATTATGAGGAGGTACGGTGGTGTTACAGAAACATCTTGTTCTCCAGATGAAAGACACCATGTTTGTTTGGTATTATTATTAAATAACTGTATACTACTACCCCTGTATGGATGTGATCGTTGTCACTGGCTGCTCAAAGTATCAGGGTCGTGTTTCGGGGGCTAATAAATGATGTGATATCAGATCTGTGTGTAGACTTGAGTACTCGTCATACCCGATTCAGCATTTTAGGCTCTATGAGAGGCATTTCTGTTACTGGCATCACAACAACCCAAGTTATCTCTGCCAAATGACTCATGGCAAAAGATAAAAATAAAGTTAAATGTGTCAGTAAGTTCAGACTTTTGTGTGAAGTTGGAAATTCCTATTCTAATTCTGACATTGTTGGCTATTGCGAAAATTATTATTCCATAAATATATTAAGGTTTAAATTAGATTACACCATTTTAAATGATGTATGCTGCCTCCTTTTTTTCACTCATTAATGGTGGAAACAGTTGTACCAACACAATGTGACTGTTTTGTAGAGTTGTTCCCGTAAATGCCTCTGAAACAGCAGCACTGATTCAGCACCACGTAATTTATTAGCCTCCGGACTGATGACGACAGTTTTTTTTTACAATGACAACAATCACATCACATCAGTTCAGGGTTTTCAGTATACAGCTGTTACACAGAGGCAGGATGTTTTACAGTTTAACAATAAATATGATAATCCAAAACTATATCAGGGTGCTGAATTATTATCATTATAAATAACTGTTAATAAAAAAAAACAGACAGAAAAAATGTATGTACCTATTAAACCCAAAATTAGAAAAAGGATCAAAGATTCGCATAAAACTGCCACAAAAGCTAAAAAAAAACAATCTGTATTTTGTTCTGTTAAAAAGTTTTCATATTCAGTTTCAATTTTATTTCTGTAGTGTTAAAGCCACTTATTGGACAACACATATAGACTGATAGAACTGTGAGAGGCCAGTATAATAAATATATATATTCCTTTTTTCCTTCTAACTCAGTGATATCAGATCAATACTCAGTATTGGCGGATTTTTGTATCGGCAAACTACTACTGGAATTAGCATCGAGAAAGAAGAGACGGTATCTGATTAGGCTGCAACTAATGATCATTTTTATCATTGATCAATCTGAAATTATTTTCTCAATCAATCGCTCATAAGCGATTAGTGGTTTGTCATAAGAGGAGTAAAGATAAACCCGAAAATGTTCACTCGTGGGAAGTGGAAATCAGAGAATTTGGACTTTTTTTTTAAATGATTAATTTCATCATCAGTTAATAATTGATTAATTGTTGTAGGTCTAGTATCTGAACACCTCTAAAGACAACATTAAGTCTGCTGGGAAAAATTAATCCATAAAACAGAGATACGCTCTATACAAAGCATCCTTTTATGACCCACTTTACACACTAGAAGCATCATTTACAACTATTTTAATTATTTTATTGTTACTATTAAAATATAAACTGGTGTTAAAGAATAAAAAGACGTTTTTAGACTTAGAAGGTGAATTATTTCACATTAAAGTTGATTTTTCACCACTTCACAGTTTAAATTGATGAACTATCGCGTGAAGTGAATCCAGGTGTGGTTTACCTGCTCCATGTCATGTTCATGTCGCGTGAAGTGAATCCAGGTGTGGTTTACCTGCTCCATGTCATGGTCGTTCAGCAGATGCAGCTCGCGGGACTTGAAGCAGTTCTGACATTTACTTTTATTAAAGATGTTGGCTTGAAATTTGTTGCACGGACTCGTCGCCTTCTCCCCCGACATGTTTCCGTCTCCTCCGCCGGTGAAGAATCCGCACACAGACCGACAGAACCGACAGACGGGCAGGCTCTTCTCCTCCACCTCCTCCTCCTCCCGCTCCGGCATTGAATGAAGCGGTTTATCCTCCGCCAACATCTGTCAAACGCAGCACGAGCTCTCCCTGTTAACTGCTGTCGTCATGGACATGTCATCTGACGTGACAACATCCGGTCAAGGTCCTACAAAATAAAACTAACAACAATGAAAATGTGACAAATCCAAATTCCTGAAATCCCCACCAGTTTTAAAAAAAATGCTTTTTAAAACTAATTGCAGGCAGATAATTGGATATGTGGCAGTTTTGTAGCTTTATATCAGGTTATTCTTTCTATATATTAATCCTGACCTCTGATTTGACCTTTGACCTTTATTTGGACGTTGCTGTATCCTGCTTCTGCACAGCTTTCCAAAATACACTGGCATACAAAGCAAAATGCAGTAAATTTCATTTCGTCTGATCACTTCAGCTTTAAAAAGCAGTATAATGACAAATATTATAAAAATCCTTAAGTCTGATAATTACTGCACATTATTGTTATTATCATTATTTATTTACAACATTTATTGTATATTACAGAATGTTTGTGATGTTCCAATTAACTTTTAAAATTCAATTATTGCAATGGATGTTTCTGAGCATCTGAAGCTACTCATATTTATAATCTAATAAAATAAGATTTTAGATTTTTAAATATAAAAGGCAATATGCTGCAAGAGAAAAAAAATTAAATACCATTAAACCTTTTCTGATAAAATGTGACACTGATTACTTAATTTTAATGCATTTTCACTCCTGGGATCAGAGTCTGAGGTGAGTCTGAGAGTTATGACTCTGTGTTCTTATTTAATTTTTTTTTCTATGCTGTTGTTATATACATTAATGCACATAGTTTACATGTTTCTTCATTTTCTTGCAGATATTTTAAATGTTAGAATACCGTAACTGAACTTATGGTGGTTTGTTGTGGTTTCTCTTCGGCTTTTTGCAGTTACCGTAATGTCTGTTGTCACATGACAAATAATGTCTTTAATGTCACAAAAATAATTCTAACTAATTTTTGACAATAATGAAAGTACTGCCTTTTTTCTTTGTAGGGCAGAGTTGTAGGCAGGGCCATCTCTAGCTTTTTTTGGTGGGGGGGGGTATGCAATATGTTATTTGATTTAAATACCAGTAGTTACGCTGCTGCTACGTTGTTGAAATGTTACAACGTAACAGGTTTTTTATAGTATCGACACTCTGGAATTGCACTTGGAAAACTGCTACAGTGTCACATGTCGCAAAAGTTCAATGTGATGTTTGCGGGAAAAGGTTTAAGGAACAGGTAAATCTGAAGGAACACGAGAGTCCATATAGGAGAGAAACCATTCGGTTGTGATGATTGTGGGAAAAGGTTTATGCAGCAGGTACATCTGAAGGCACACATGAGAGTCCACTCAGGACTCTTTGTTCTGAAAGATTCAGAAGAGAATATAAATTTGTTCATAAAAATCAAGGCAGTTTTAATAGTCTTTTATTGTTTCATTGTATTTAGTTTTTTGTTCTCTTGACTGCCTGCCTGCAGTCCAGACCTGTCTCCCACTGAAAATGTGTGGTGCATTATGAAGCACAAAATATGACAACAGAGACCCCGGACCGCTGAGCAAATTAAGTCATATATCAAGAAGAATGAGGGAAAAAAATCACTTAAACAATTAGTATTCTCAGTTCCCAAACACTGATGGAGTGTTGTTTAAAGAAAACATGTCAGATTGAGTGTATATTTACAAAAAAACAATAAAGTTTACCAGTTTGAACATCAAATATCTTGTCTTCAAAACACCAAATCCACATAAAGAACAATTCTTTTTTTTTTTTTCAAAATGAGATTTTGCTTGACTGCATCGTTGGAGAAGTTTGAAACAAAGATCTCTAATCGTTTGTATTTATTTGTTTTGAAAGTATTAACAGGAAGTGAAGGGTTGGTATTGCATTCACTTTGACACTTATGTTGATGCACAGCTTGTTCTCCACAGCAGGAAACTGTCATTTCAGCAGCTTTTTTGCTTCAGAAATGCATAATTATTCGAAGGCTGATGTTACTATCATATTACATTAATGACACAACAAATAACACATTGCACATATTGATGCTAACAATCATACTTAGCCACAGGTTTAATGTAGTGGTAGTGCGTTTCTCACTGTGACCACTGGAGGGTAGTAACCAGCCATGAGGGTAGCAGCCATCCTGCATTTTCAAATTGCAGGATGTGCAATACTGTCAAAGGTGAAATGTGAGTCAAATACCATTTTAAATTAAATATTGTGCGGCTGCAGAGATGTCTGGGCCAACACATAATTTTCTAGACTCAGAAAACATCTCTGTTTAGTACAGATCCCTGAAAAAAAAAATCACACAATTATCATTTTAACATGTCTTTAAATGAAAATAAGAATAATGATATAAAAGTTGAATAACTGCAATTAAATATTAATCCAAATCTTTCAGCCCTGATGTGGAATCAGAACCAGGAGTGGTAGGATTGTTACATAGCTTCACAATAACAAACTTCCAAATGTTCAAGATATCAAGGGCTACTTTTACGTCTCTCTGTCAGGCCTCTCCACAAGAGTCTTGTGGCAAAAACTTCAGGCATAAAAATCACATTATTTCCGATATATCTGTTCACACTGAGGTTGCACACAAAAAAATCTGATCTGTGTCTGATTTAGGACCACAAAAGATCAGATTTTATGTGATTTGTGCTGTTCATGAAAAATGTGCATGAACAAAAATCAGATCTGAGTCACATCTGAGGAAAAAATCTTGGCCACTTTGGCCTGCAGTGGGAGAGAAATCTCTGTTAAAGATCAAGAAAGAAAATCCCACAGACTGACAGTGGATGCAAGCATTTATTCAAGGCGATGGCAGTGGCAGGGATTGTACAAACTAAAAATGTCTTTAAATTTTTGGCCATCCAAAAATGTATAAAATACAGTGTCTTTTTATTATCATTTGATATGTTCCACTTATTACACTAAAATACCATTTTGTTTACTTTGAACCAGAACATGTTAGTGTTCTATGTGCAAACCAGGTGAGGTCCAAATGTCTATTTTCTCACATCCCAATGACAGATAAATTTATTTAGATACTCTTTGTATTTGTGCCTGCACTCTTCAAGCAGATAAGTTATTTCATAATAAATTAATGCTTTTAATTTAATACATTTTTTTCAACAGATGAAAAACATCACACAAAGAATAAAGCTTAAAAAAATCATTCAGTATTCTATCTACAAAACTTAAAGGTGCATTTCTTAACATGTGCATATCTGCTTTATTTTTTAAACAAGACCATTAAGACAAATTTGATGTTTTCATTCTGATTTTGACAACAAATTGTAGATTATTGCTGGTGACTGTTCATTAAGCCCCGCCCCCTTAGTTACCGTTGCTATGTCAGTTAAACTTTACATTCTCATACAGCACAACAGTTTACAGTGATAACGTGGTGGCAAATCTACCTTCGAAATCCATGGTAATATTTTAAACAACAGGTTCTTGATTTAAGATGGAGCAAAATGAAAACAGCTTCTCATTTCTCGCCAGTGACCGCTGATTTTGCCAGCTGAAATAACTCCTACTCTGTAAGTTGTGGCTAGAAAACCTTTTTGCTTTATGCCCCAGGCAAGCACCTCTCATTGGACTGAATGGGTGCTATCCTTGCATACACTACTTAGTTCCTTACATTTATGGTTTCACTCCATAGCTGGTGCAATGGGCTGCTAATGTTAGCCTGTAGCATTCAGGACCAGCTTCCACACAGCAGAGAAAAACTAGACAGCTTGCTAACTAACTTCAACTAGCATTAACAACATGCTCCTTGTCTTTGGAGGTAATGCTCAGTTACTGCTGCAGGTAAGCTCTTTAGCCAGACATGCTAACATCTGAAGCTTACATCAGAGCTTATAAACACCGCTCAAAAGTCTCCAAATAAATACTCCAAAGTTTGGCTGCACATTTAATTGCAAAATAATCAAAATTGCAATGTGGCCAAGTGCAATTACTTGATAAAGGATGAGGTACTGTAGAGCTGCAGAGATGACCTGGCCTAAAATTTTGTTCTCCAGATGTAAGAAAACATGTTTGTTACGTACAGACCCCAACAAATGTCACATCATCATGATTTTAATAGTCCTTTTGTTGGTGAAAACCAAAATTGTGATGCCCTACTCCAAAGTCTTTAAATTCTGAGTATTGCTCTTACTACTGCCCTAGTTACAGTTGCTAAGGTATGATTGGACAATCGCTGAAGGGGGGGAGGGGTTTAAAAAACAGTCAATACTCCAAAAGTTTGATAAAATGTTTTTAACCAAGGCAATTAATTTTTTATTCATATAAGTTTCTAATTCAAGTAGCTTCCAGTGTGCATGACCAATCAAATATATTTCTGATCTTTAGACATTAATGTTTCATATTTACAAAATGACCTTTGAGGCTGACAAAATGTTTTTTGTCTTTTCACTTTTGACCAAAAAAAAAAGTCGACATTTGGTCTATGTATGCAGTACAGGTAATAGCATCGTATATGTTTAAGGAACATTATTATGTTATGTATAGAGGAAAATATTACCTTTGGAAAAAAAATAAATAAATAAAACCTTTTTTTTCCTCTCATAGCCACACAATAAACATCATGATGGCTTCTCAAATCTAGATCTAGAACAGAGGAATCAGTGTTTGTGCTCAGGAGGGAAATCTAAACATTTGACTGTTGTTTTTTCTCATATAGTGCATACTTGATAGACAGCTACTCTGGCATCGTCAGGCAGTATTAGTTTAGGGTTTAGGGAAGATACATGTCACATTCATTCTACTACAAATGTCATGAATACAGTACAGTATTTTTTAAATTCAGGATGAGTTAAGTTCATTGTGTGAGTATTAGGCTAAAGCTGGGAGTTAGATATTCAGTACTGAAGAAACACACACTGCAGTCCAGGTTGTTAAGTAGAAGATGTAATAAAACAAGTCTTTTCCGGGTCTAGTCTCTAAGCACATGTTCACAACATTCAGAGGAGGAAAGAAACCGACTGAACCCCAAGCTTACAAACAGAAAGGAGGGAGGAGGCGCTCCCGTCGGACTCGTCTGTGCTTTCAAAACTCGTGTCTGTGATACATGTCTGGATCGTAGTATTTGGTGACCACCACTCTGTTGGCAAACTTGCGGCCGGTGAGGGCTTGCATGGCTTTCTGACAGTCTGCAGCAGAGACGTACTCCACAAAGATCTGGAATGAAAAACAAGTCAGCCGGGTCCTGAGTGAGTAAAACGATCTTAACACTCAATCAGAGCTTCCTTACATGTGTTTAAATATCTTTGAACACTGGGTGCAGCTTCACTAACCACAGTGGAAAAGGGTACAATTGGATGATGGGTTTTTTTGGCTGATTTCTGGGGGCGAGATTTGTCATTTTATTTTGCTACAAAATGATCTGCAGAGCGACAGCTGCAGCTCCACACCTCTAATTTAGCGGCACACTACACACCCACTCAGCCAGACCATGAGTGCTCTGAGCTGGGTGAGAAACAGCCTGTGGAGTTTACCTCTTTTGCACTCTTTTCACGCGGTGAATTAAGGATTTAATTCAACCAAACCAGAGCTGGTGATTGTTGGAAGAGTGAACAGACTAACAAAGACGGCTTTGGTGATTTTTGCATGTTTTACTGTTGAGTCTGAATGAAGTTAATGACCCAATTAAGCTTGTCTTAGTTCAGTAAAAGAGAGAAAGGTTGTATTTCTCTGTTGAAAAAGGAAAATAGGTGTGAGAATATTTTATTTCTTGACACGTTATGAGTTTATTTTGTTTATTGGATGTAACATAGTGAATCTGCAACTTATACACATCTCTCAGCTGAGACTCGAGAGGGCAGGAGGAGGTGGAAGAGTGGTGGGAGACATATCGGCAATCGCAGATGGATGGGCTGACGAAGATCGGTTGGAGAATTTTAATATATTGCACAACACTTGCATCCATCTTTATTTACAGCACGTCAGTGGTAAGGGCCGACAGACTGTGTAAGGCTGCTTTCACACCTGCCTCATTTGGTCCAAACTTTTGGTTTGACCCAAAATTACAGGTGTGAAACCTCCTCTCGACCACAGTCAAGACGTAAATATTTGTTTGGATGGTTCAGACTTTCAAACCAATTACAGAAACTGTTGGCAGGTTATTGTCAGAGCCAGAAAAAGGAAAAAACAACATCACAAAACAAAAAAACGCACATGGTGAGAGGAGGAGTTTTTCAAATTACAGGAGAACTTTCAGCCTTCTTGTCCGACCAGAGTGAGACAAGTAAACATTTGTGGCTTTGTGAAGCTAATCCATTTGCACAGTTTATAATAATCACACGCCAGGGTCTCACCTTTCCGCAGCCGGGGACTTCGACGCCGTCGACGGGCCGGGGGATCTCAATGGAGCGGACGCTGCCGTACTTGCAGCACTCCTCGCGGATGTCTTCCAGGATCTCCTCGTAGTCCTCGTCATCCACCAGCTCCTCGGGCATCACCATGTTGAGAAGGCACAGCACCTCCGTGGGCATGCCAGAGTTCTGCAGCCGCTGAAGACCAGGGACCTGCAGCGTCACCGGGGTCTCTATGATGGAGGTCTGCAGGCAGACGAAGAGGAAGCTTTGACATAAAACCAGCCTCAGAGTCTCAGACCAGAATGATTTCCCTGACCGCCATTAAGTGCATTGCAATAGTCCAGGCATAACAAAATAAAAGTGTAAAACTGAGCTTCAAACAACACCTCTGCACCTAAATTATTTGGGAGATTCTGCAAAGCTGTCTTCCTGTGAAACTAAAAAACTAAACCTGATCTTCTTTTTTTGGGTGAACTATCCCTTTAAGGAAAGTAAATCAAAGGAGCCCCACTCACAGGATTGGCATTTTTAGCTCCCACACTCGCCCTTTGGACTATCAGCTTTTTGTCGCCCAGCTGCATCCCATTGAGACCAGCGACTGCCTGATGAAGAAAACACACAGACCTCAGAGTAACATGTCAGACGACACAGCCAGTCATCTCAACACGCATAAAACTACACATCATCACTACCTGATCGGTGGCGCTGACGTCTACATATTCGCAAAAGGCGTATCCTTTTGACAGTGACGTGGCACTGTCCTTCACTAGATTGAACGCTTTGAGAGGCCCAAATGATGTCAAGAGCTCCTTCACCTGCAAAAAGGAGTCAGACAAGGAGATATGAGACTTTTAATTCATAGTGAACGTGCAGTAACCTACAGAGTGAATTCTACATTACAACCATCACATCACAGTGTATTTAATAACATGATTATTGGAGTTAAACAGAGGTTGTTTGTGCATTTTGTGGAAAAAAAACAAAAAAAAAAAAACAGACAACAGTGCATATAAGTGTTCATGTTTTTTGAGTTTTGGGAAGACGTGTGAAGAGTAAATGTTGATGATGTGGATCTGGGCTACATGTGGGGACAAACAATGCAACTTCCTGACACACAAGTATTATTGAGACATAATTAAACATATGTATGGAATCCGAGAACGGCCGTGCTTGCAATTATTTTTTAAATGCTGTTAGATCATCAGTTCATTATTTCATTATCTCGAGGTAACAAAGGTTGTTTTCTTGTGATGACGGGTGAATTTATCTCGTTAACTCGAGGAAAAGAAGGTCTGATTTTTTGAGATAATTTATCATGAGAAAATACACTCGCCTTTGAAGTTGCAGTCGGGTGGAAACGTCATCAAATAGCCTGAATTTGATTATATATTAGAATCACTCAATCAGTTATTAACATTACAAATTATTCAATTGATTTTACTACAGGAGACGGTGCATTCTACAACCCCAATTCCCCAAAGAAGCTGGAACGTTGTGTAACACGTAGATTAAAACAGAATGCAACGATGTGGGAATTTTTAACTTGTATTCAGTTGAATACATCAATGCTAACTAAAAAAAAGGTTAATTTACTTATAAACTTTATTGTTTTTGTAAATATACAATGCTTCTGAATTTGACGCCTGCAACACGTTTCAAAAAAGTTGTTTTCTCAAGATAACAAAATAATTATCACAGCAAATTATCAATAGCACAGCTGTTCTTAGCTTCCGCACACATGCAAATTATTTTGAAATAAAAATAATCTCACATTCAAAGTTGCTGCGATAAATGTTGCAGGTAAAATAAACTGAAACTGATCTTATTTAGATAACTAAATAAATTTAACTAAAAAGGATTGACTTTTATTGTATTTTGCCGGCTACAGGCAAAGACAGTTAGATAATACGTTTACACTTTCTTACCTTTACATTAAAAGCTGAATACACCCCCACAAAACCACCACCATCAACAACAACATCCCCAAGTCTTACTGATCAGGCCTTAACCCCAAAAACCCCGGGTCCTAAACGCGCTCCAAAAGCATGATGGGAGAAAGAAAGCAGCCAGTAAGGGAGCCTGCTGGCTAGGAGTGTATCCGTGTGAGGACCAGAATGTCTTACTTGCCTTGTGTTACATGTTGGCATGGCAGCAGTAGATGAGTACTACTGAACAAATTATGAGCGCAGACTTAACGATCTTACAGGCCCCTAGCTGGGGACAAAGTGGGGGAACAAAAATGAAAGAGCTGTGAGTATCAACGCAGTGGCAGTGTGACTGCAAGTATTAAAAATAAATAAGTCAGTGAATAATATACATCAGGCTACATGTGCTCTGTAAGCTAGTGAAGACTAAAAGAGACAGAACGGATTAACAGTTAGGATTAGATTTTCACTAATGTCTAACAGAAAATTTACACCATCTGCTCACCTGAGAGCAAAGATGGAGGCCTACTGTGAAACTGTTTAGTCTTTGAAAGTATTAGACTCAGCCATGATGGCCTGTTTATCAGCAAATATTGACTCTGACGTTTGATATTCTCAAAGAAAAAGTCCACTTATGCTTTTAGTGGTGATTTATTTTCCATGCTAAATGTATTTCTATTTCCCGCAACCTGCCTGATTTTTAGAAAATGGGCCGTAAAGGGATAGTTCACCTAAAATGAAAATTCAGTCATTATCTGCTCACCCTCGTGATGATTGAAGGTCGGGTTTAGTTTTTTAGTCCACAAAACTCTGCTGGAGTTTCACAGGAAAACAGTGTTGCGGAATCTCCCAAACAGTGTAAGTGAATGGTGACCAGTTTTCAAACGTACAAAAAAAACAGAAGAAAAAACAAAATGCCTCCATTTTATATTTTTGTTTCAGTTGTTATAAAACTCAGCAGTGTTTTGTGGACAAAAAAACTAAACCTGACCTTCAATCGGCATAAGGGTGAGTAGATAATGACTGAATTTTCATTTTTATCCCTTTAACAATTGGACTCAGAAGGTGCTAAGTAGGACTGAAAGTACACAGCAACTCAACCTTTTACTGGACTGTTGAGGCAGATCCTGATATTAGAGTTATAGAAGTTCTTCAGAAGAAGCTCTGCAGGGCTTGGACGGCTGCTCTTTAGTGAAGCAGGTAAAAAGTACAAAATCCAGGAAGTTTTACTTGAGAGACACTGAGGCCCTCTGTCTTCTGATGAAATTTCACTATAAGTTTATTTTTCAAGCAAAGGCAAACAAACAGACCTGCACACATCGACTCTACGTCTTCATCAGGGTCTGACAAACACATAATCAGTCTGAATTAAACAGCAGCCGTGGGTGGCAATCTAATGTTTGACCCACAGGGGGCGATAGATTAACGCCTTAGGCCTCCTCCAACGAGAAACATTTTGGATCGTGACATCTCCAGGACTGAACGATGAGGTGGACTTTCTGCCTTCATCTGATAACCTTTGGTCCTTTACATGTTTATATTAACCCCAGTAGTTTTAAGCTACAATGCACATTTCAACATTCACTTATTTAAACATTATATGATCGCAGTGAATTAATATTTAAAGTGCTTTTATATGTCAACAATTTGTTACTCACTTGAGTTTATCTAATATTCTTCAGTCTTGTTAAAATTAGATATAACTGTCTGCAATATATTTCAGTATATGCTTTAATTCCATGTATATGTTTGAGCTCCATTTTCTGCCTCCTAAGCAAGGCATTAATGCTGATTATCTCAAAATGCCACATCAATAAGCTAGGTTTGGCTGATATATTGACCTGGCTCAAAGCAAACAATTAATATTTTCTGTATTGATTAATCTGCCAATCATTTAGGAAGGAATAATACAATAAGACAAATATTTGAAAAATGCCCAACACAAGATGTCTACAAACACATTTTGTCTCATCAACCATCAAAAATTCAAAGATACTCAAGAAAGAATTATTTAAAACAGTAAAAGGCAACAAAGCCTCATGTTTGAAAAATATTTGGCAACTTGGCTTCATAAGTGGTTTATACAATTAATCATTTTATACAATTAATGATTCCTTTTCATTGTCGAGTCTGACAGTATTTTTCGCAATCAATTAATTGATTTGTGTCCCTAAATGTAAGAAAATGGTGAAAAATACCCATTATAATACAAAAGTAACGGTATCAGATTGCTTATTTTGTCTGACCAAAAAACGAAAGATGATGAGTTTATTATTGCATCTAATTTGCTCTGTACATCTGATCACTATTATTTTTAACGGAAAGTCTCTTCAGGTGGACTTTTTCTTTGACAATATTGACTCAAATGAACATGAAGTAACACTCAGGCCTTAACAGCACACAAAAATGAATAAAAGTGAGTTTATCAGCCTGTTGTGTAAGTATACTGGACTTTGCTTACCTTTCATTAATCAGTATGCTTTACATGAGAAAGGTATAAGCAGTTTACTTCGAGAGCCAAGTCACAAAAGTGTTTATAAGACTCATATATGATAAATGACATGATATGATTGTTTGTTTAAGCTTGTTTTAAAAAAGCTAAATATTCTGTAGAAGCTGTGAAATAAAACTTAAAAATATCAGATACAAGTTACTGAGTATGAACCTGTTTGTTTCCCCTGCATTGTGTTATTTTTTGAATATTTTTGCATCTATGCTACGGGGTCACGTCCTGTTTCTGGCTCTTTCATCTTTTTTTCACTTCTCTCTCTTCCACAACACAGTTTTGTTTTTTTTTTTACTTCTCATGTCATAAAGAAATGTAAAACATATTTTGTGCATGTTCAAAGTGTGACAAAAAACCTCAGCAAGTGAGAGAAAAATGAGGAAAAACATGAGTGCACCTGTGCAGTCTGATTTCAGGTAAATACCTGGTCATCGTTAAGGTAGTTAGGCAGGCCTCCGATAAACAGTTTATGGGGCGAATCGGGAACGACTGTGGAGACGAACACCTGCAGAGAGCAAAGCAGCGAGAAAAATGATATTTTCTGTATGGTGTAATAGAACGTGTCATTACTCAGTGTTACTCAGGAACAAACCTGGGACGTGGAAGGCGGGCTGCTCTGAGATACCAGGCAACGGCCGATAGTCGTGAGGTCTTCTAATCTTCAGCGACTGACCCTGGAAAAATGATTCCATCGAAGGCCATGGCCTGTGTCGTCTCATCGACCGACCGGAACTAGAAAGAAAAAAAATCATGTTGGGACTTCTGCTGCAGAGGCGTCCTCACAGTGACACCACACAAAATTATAATAATGTGAAGAAGAAGTGTTTCTTCGTGAGATCAATAATATTTTTTGAATTTGTATTCATCCAATGCAGCTTTTATTGTTTCGTTTCCGACGTGAACAAATCTGACCACACTGCGTGTTGTTGACGACGCCACATCCTAAATATCCAATGGAGCGGCGGATCCTTTTTTCCACGTTTCACTGAACTCTGGGAAAATTTACAGAGACAACGGCGTATGAAAAGGAATAGCAAATGAGCTTCAGTATGACGATGCTGCGTGTGTGAAACTCATTAAAGAAAAAAGCGTCTTTGTTTAAACTTTAAACCAGGCGACCCCGCTCCTGTCAGAGTATGAGTGAACCAAATATGCACCGTGCAACAGCTGGATACAGCTGCAGTAATACATTTTTTCCTGCGTATAGCTGCTGCTCCGGATCAATCGGCTGTCTGAAACGATCCGTTTGCTTGGTGCCATCCTGAAATACTTCCTGCTTCAGCTGTGGTACAGTTTCAGCTCCTGAACCAAGCAGTGAAACTCAAGTTCTCCTCTCTTTCTCTACAGTATATCTGCCGTACCCAGAGATGTCTATTTTTCTTCTTTTTATCAAGTAAAAAGTGCTCCAGGTCGTGTTCACTTGTTGATTACATCTGTTCAGACGTGGTGTGGTTTATTCTTAGAGGCGTAATAATTCATTTGCAAAATCACAGTAGTCGCATGAGTTGAAATTTCACCTCCAAAATGTTTGCAATTTTGTGTCAGTTAGTCGCAGTTTGTGTGTAAAAGTCTGAAGAGTTAAGCTAACTGGCTAGCCTAGTTAGCTTGCCTTGTGTTACTGTGAACACACAGTTAGTGGTTTCAGTGTGATGTTATAGCAATAGGGGTTTTCTGCAGCAGCTGTTTCTGTGAGGATTTCATACAGCCAGTTGTTGTTTCGTTTACTCCAAACAAGATGTAACATGTTAGCGCTCCTTAGAGGGGCTGGTAGGTGGATTTTATTAATTGTGGACAGAGAAAGGCTAGCTGTTTCCCCCTGTTTCCAGTCTTTATGCTAAGCTAAGCTAACCAGCTGCTGGCTGTAGCTTCATCTCACACGGGGATCTGCAAACTTTACTCTAAAAAGAGCTATTTTAAAAAATTCCCCAAAAAAACCCTGTCTAGAGCCACGACTACTAAATTCTCTATTTAACTCTGAGGCTCGCATTTGGATTTGGCTCCCATAGCTAGTCAAGGGAGACCCAAGACTAGCCTCTGGCAAAATTTAGAGAAAAAGGTGCCGAGCCAAAGACGTGGGCTCTGACACACATTTTATTTGACAAAATATTAAAACATTTTTTATTATTCAGCGTATAGGCTGCACATTTTTACATCTGGAGAATGTAAGAACCATTTTAGGCCTACAGAATTAACTGTTATTTATTTCCATATAATTTTGGTCAAAGCAACAGGAGACACTAGAGAGGAGCAAAAGAGCTGCAGGTGGCTCAGGAGCTGCAGGCTGCTGACCTCTGATCTAACAGATGGACACGAGTGACATCGATCTTCTCATCTGACTCTCAGCAGAACGAGAACAAGCTTTTATCCCACCATGTCTTAACTGTTCTGTGCGGAGGGAAGCAGCAGGAAAATAACATTTCACATTACGGCACAAACCTCTAGGAAAGCAAAGTTTTTATCCTGATTAATCTGCACAGCGAGTACAGGGTTGCTCGGCGCTTGCGAAAGGCCTGCGAGCCGCATCTGAGCATTGAAGAACTCCGCCATGGACTCCTGAGGAGAAAAGCAAACAAACAGCAGGGCTGGAAACACCGCAGCACAAACACATCAGTGCAAACAGGGCGTCAAAGGAAAGAGCAACCCGAGACTTTACCTCAGTCACTCCAAAGGGAATATTTCCTACGTAGAGGCGTCTGGCTTGTCTTGTCATCTGACTGCCAACTATGGGCACTTGTGTTGGTGCTGCAGCCACTCCGGTGGTGGTGGACGTCGCCAGCAGAGCTATTGTTGGTATCTGCCCGGCCGCTGAAGGACAGAACACATGAGAGACTTCACTTACAAAACTGTTCTCCTCTGCAACCGCTGCTGCTTTATTTTATCAGGGAAACTGCAATGACTCATTTCTAGATGATTCATTTGAAAGAAGCATTAATGTGACCCCTGAAATGTATTAAATTAAATAGACTGTGAGAGTGAAATCTAAGGGGCAAGAAACACCAGTCCTGTTTTTTACAAGTCTTGTCTCAACAACAGTTTTATGATTTTCTTGTAATCTCTGCTTTTAACTAAAAATTAAAATAATATTCCATGAAGCATAAAAGTTACAATTTCCTTTCTAGTTTATTGTCAATTTCTAACTTTGAAAAATATCAATATTCAATACAATTTGAAAAATCCATATTTTTGACAACACTAGTGGTCTGTAGTTTCTCTGCTGTCCCAGAATTGTCCCAGACACCATATCTTTGTGTCCTAGGTGTTGTAATCTCTCCTATTATTATTTTTAGTCTTCCTTCTATTTCAGGAATAATTGTGCTATAAATGTAAGAACTACATTTCCCAGAATTTGGCGCTTTTGGAGTATGATCTTGCCATGGAGTCAGTGTGTGATTTTAAGGGCTACAACTGGAGCCCTTTCAGCAAATTAGCACCATTAAAAGTTGCCAAATTAGCTATTAGTGGTTCCAGTTTGCAATGCTCTCATGGATGTACAGACAACTATCACTGGGCTACTTTGACACTGAAGAAAACTTAAAAAAAATCACTATTCTCAGGCAAGTTCTGGAGTTATAAAAAACACATTTTTTATGATTTAAAAGCAGATTTATGGATGTTTCTATGCTATGGATACCATTATTAACATGTTTGTGTCTTTAGATTTGAGTTGTGGCTCTGCAAATGTGTGTGAACTTTGACCCCTTTAGGATTCAGAATTACAGCCTTGTTCAGCTCTGGATCTGGAAGATGCATGCATGCAAAATCCAGTGAGAAGCACAGAGAACATGATGAGGTACCTTGCATAGCTTTATATTGCATTGGCGTGATGTGTTCGAAGCCAGGAGGAGGCACATCCCAGTATTTGCAGGTCCTTTTCTTCCTCGTTCGTCTCGGAGAGTGGCTGGACGCAAAGACATGACAGAATAAAAGCTCAAGCAGGACAAATAAAAGAGAAGACACGTCAGGCAGTATTTTCACAATAAAAGCCTGCCTTGGTGCTCTGCAGCAGAGAGCTGGCTCTGGCCGGTGCCGCAGCTTTCACCCACTGACCTGTGCTTCTTGTGGTCCCGGGAGGAGCTCCGGCGGTCCCGGCTCTTCCTGTCTCTGCTGCGACTTCGCTTCTCTCGGCTGCGGCTCCCTCGGTCTTTGCTCCAGCTGCGATGTTTGTCGCCTCGTCCGGGAGATCCACTGCGACTCCTCTTTTTGTGTCTTTCTCTTTCTCTCTCTGTGCAGCGAGAAATATTACTATATCAAATACCTCTTCATAAACAGTGCTGTATGTTAATCAGCTAATTAATTGGCAACTATTTTCTATACAATCAATGCATTTTTAAAAATTATTTTTCAAGCTAACATGCTAAACGTCCTCCTGCTTCACACTTGTGAGGACCTGCTGCTGTTTTACTTTATGCAGTGGTGGAAAGTAATTTATTCATACATTTACTCAAGTACTGTACTTAAAGGGGTGGTTAGATAGCGGGGATGTGTGAGGTACTTATTCAAAGTCATTACCAACAGTAAATGGTGATCATCATCCCCAAGTGTGTAGAAGAAAGTTATTACCGAAGGATAACTTGTGCGTATATAAGCCAAACATCGCTCTTTCCAAAGCAACCAAACTCCTTTAACAAAAACAGTATTTTACCCCACAGAGCAGGAGAAGCGCTGGTCCACTACTGTGTAGATCAAATACTTTATTTGTGCTATTGTGTGACTTAGGAGTTTAAAATGTTTAGTTTGGATTCACCAAATTCATAAAGTAACACAAACAAACTAACCGATCATGGCATCAGTAGACCAGCAACTCCTGTGTTCTGCGAGGTAAAATTACTGTTTTTGTCATGGAGTCTGGTGGCTTTTGAGAGAGCAATATTTGGCTCATATAACAGCGGTTTCCTGTTGGGAAAGGCTGTCTGACGACCAGGTAAAGCGGTGAAAATATTCTTAATATAGAGTACACTTAAACTGTTATTAATTTCTTTAGGTGTGCCTTTATTAAGTGGCTAAAATACATTTTGCTGCTGACCCTGTTCACTGCAGTACATTGGTTAGCTTCCATGCAGATACTCCTGCTCCTCCTCTAAACTGGGCCTTGCAAATATGGAGATTCCCTGCTTTTCTCAGTTTATTATCATATCAAACTGACTTTATCTTTCCATCCTGCACTTTGAGAAAGTGGGATGAACATTTTCCACTATTTTCTTTTCATTTTAGAGGGTTTTATTTTAGAGATTTTAGAGATGTTGCAGCCTGAGATAAAACATGACAATTAACTTTAGTCTTTGTTGGTATTTCATAACCACTAATAAATAAAACAGTTTAAACAGGGGCAAGTAAAAATTGACTATGGGCAAGTAGGTTTCTGAACCACTTGCCTGACAAGGAAATTGGAATTAATTAATGTTGAAACCTGCAGTACCTGAAGGTTTTTTGCCAGTGATACCTACTCAAATCAAACTCGAGTGCAGGACTTTGCATTTTATCATTGCTCCTAATTCTTGTGTAGAAAGTAAAAGATCTGCTTGGTTTCATGTGTCAGTAACCTGAATATCTTTGGTGGTTTTGAACAGTTGGACAGTCAGACAAAACAAAACAAGCAAGCTGAAGACAACACCTCAGGTTTTAGGAAGTTGTAACAGTTTTTTTTCTGACATTTTATTTATCAGTTAATCAATTAACCGTTTACAGTTGTACAGTTGTCACATTGTTAAATACTCACAGGCTATTCTTGACAAGTAATTTAGATTAGCATACAAATAATTATTGCATAATTACCTAGTAAATACTTATGTGGTGTATCTGTTTCTTTTTTTATCGTTACTGAAAAGACTCCTGTTATAATTACTGTACCTAAATTGATATTATTTCATGGCACTAACTGCAGGTAATTACATTTTTCTAAAAACAATTATCAGACAAAAGTGGCACCTTAAAACGTAGAGAAGTCTGTTTTCTGTATTAATTACATGCTCCGTTACCCTCCGGTCTCCTCCTGCGCTGGAGGAACCACTGCATCATATTTCTTCTCCTTCATCCAAATCTGACAGTTTAATGTGGCTTTTCTTCTCAGTAAAAAAGGAATGTCAGGTACAGAGCATGACTTAAGACCTTCGAAACCAACTGATGAGAGGTTTTGTTTTGATTCAAAGCTCTACGCTGATTAAATGTCAAGTTTTACACGTGGTATATTTCAGTGAAAGGTTTTTTTATCTCCCTTTTCTTACTTCCTGTCTTTTTGTCTCTATGAATGTTCTTTGTGTTGCTTGCTACCTGAAACACAAACCTCACTGCACTTAAGTTAATGTTTTATTTTCATTATTAATAAACACAATAATAAAAAAAACTTTAACGTTGAACAGTGATGATCCCTCTGTTAGTTTTACTTGGTCTTTTATGTAAAATATGCTGTTCCCTTTTTCTATTTGATGGAAAACTAATAAAAGTTCACATAAAAACAAAAAATAGAAAAGCATTGGAGAGGATGGTACAAGGGAACGTCACTAAAGTGATTAATTGGTTGTAAATTATTTTTCATGACTGATTAATCAAGGAATAATTTGTTTGATTTATCTGTCATCTGTGTTTCCTTGTGATTGTGCATCATTGAGAAACTTTTGTTGTGTTTTTAGGCATAAAAACAAGTCACGGAGGAGGATACTGATGATGAACGTTATTATTATATTAATATTATTATGACGACTTGAAAAATGTCCTTTATGAAACAATAAATCTGATGTTTTTTCTTTTTAATTTTAAGTGCTTCTGCTTTCTTTTCTTGATGAAAAAAATAAATAAAAATAGCTAACCATGACCTAAGGATGTGCAAAAATCTGGCATGCGTTATCTTTGGCAATGAATTATGTATGTACAATTGCAAAAGAAAAATAATGCAGAATTCAGTAACAGCCTTTTTATAAAATAAAAATAATTCAGTAAAAATAATTAACCATGCAATGTCACAGTATTGCAATATTTGATTTATTGTTTCATCCCTAATGATTGATTAATTACATATCATTCAGTAGAGTAGTTTCGCTATTATGGCTGTTTTGTTGTGAGCTTTTGCATTAATTTGAATAATAATGTGTTGCAACAATTAATAATGGATTCCGAATTGAAAAGCAGATCATAATGATTCTGAAAATGTCGTGTTAAATCACTTCCACCCGGATGTATCTATGTAGGGAATGGCAGCAATATAAAAGGTGAAAGATTTTACTACAGTTTTTGCATCATTCAGTACAGCCGTTGAGTTATTATTGTTGTTTTGCTGTGACATTTTGCTTTAATTTTAATAATAATAAGCTGCAACGATTATTAATGGATGCCGAATTGAAAAGGACATCATAATGATTCAGAAAATGTATTAAATCATTTCTAACCTTTGGTATCTTTGCAGGTGGGGACATTATAAAGGGTAAAAAAAAATAATGTAGCATAATATCATTCAGCAGAGCAGTCATTACTGTTGTTTTGCTGTAACATTTAGCTTTAATTTTAATAACAATGTACTGCAACATTAATAATGGATGCCGAATTGAAAAGCACATCACAGTGATTCAGAAAATGTCGTGTTAAATAATTTCTACACGTAAGTATCATTGCAGGAGAGGACAACAGTATAAAATGTGGAAGATTTTAACGCGGTTTCGCATCTTGCTGTCTCGCGCAGGAGAACGGCAGGTTAAGTTCACGGTAGTCTCACCGGTACCCAGACTGCGTTCAGCTCTGTGTTTAGCAGCAGCTGTGTGGAGGCTGCAGGATGAGGATGAGATTACCGGCATCATCAAGGTAAAGTTAAACATGCCAACACGGAGCAAGCTGGCTCACAGCGTGGAAAACTACACGCTTAAAGTTGTTGTCAGGTCGGGTTGTTCATTCATAAAATCATACAGGGAGCTAACATTACGCACTAAGCGAGCGGTGCATTGCTAGCTTGAAGACCAAGCTGGGGCACAGACAGAGCGCTCACACTGATCATATTTACCTTGTCGATTCTCGCTCAGCTGCTTCTCGAATTCCTCGAAATCCGACATTACAGCTGTTATCTCTCTGTGTGGAAACACGGCAGGTCTGTGCTGTCTGAGGGGAGCGATAAACCAACCAGTCCAGTGTGTCAGTGCAGCAAAACCCACTGAAATCTCTCCGGTGTGAACACACAACACACACACAGACACACACAACATCCGGTTACAACCCGTAAAATAAAACTGCTCAAACGTACGAGGTTTTCCAGTTTAACACAGTTTAGTTCAGGCCATTTTTTTTTTTATCATTTATTATATTATACATGAAAGATTAAAAGTAACATAATAAAAAACAGTTACAATTAAACGGACCGGACGGTTCTACAGCACATAAAAGACAAAATTATTATAAAAAAAATTAAAAAGTATTATAGTTATTATGTAATTATTATAATGTTTTAATAAAAAATATCGTTCATAAGTACAGGTACTTTCCGAAAACGTTGAAAATTAATGAACCATCCATTTACAAAACAGATGATGAAAAGTCTGAGATTTGTTGAGAAAAATAATATCAATTCAGCCTTAATAAAATGTATACATAGGGCTAAATAATTATAATGTCAGTATAATTATGTAAATGTGGGTATGCAATTATATATATATGTAGGTGAGTAAGACCATCAAGTTTAATTTAAAAACAAAAAATTGATGCTTTGATTGTTTATTTGTTTTTTTTTCTCTGTCAGTGCTGTACTGCAGAATAAGCAGTGCTCATTATCTGTGAAAACTGAAAGATAATAATGGTGTTCATGAATTAGTTTAGATTTGTAATTTAATTGGTTTGTGTATGTGTATATGTATTTTTTGTTTTTAATAATAATAATAATAATAATAATAATAATAAAATAATAATTTAAATATCTTTTTGTAAGAACTTTGTTAGCCTTCAGTGAAAAGGAAGATTGATAAAATTTATATTTCTAAAATGTTATGCTTTTATTTTGATGGTTTAAACATCCGGTAGTACTGTCTAATTTTTATAACTTGATTGACAGAATTTTCGAGCCTTTAATTTCCTCACACACACACGCGCGCGCGCACACACACACACACACACACACACACAGAATCTACTAATCAGTCCCTCCAGAGTACTTGATAACTACTTGTGATTTAAAAAATCAGGTTGTACCAAAAGGTCTTTGGTGAGATTTCATCAGTCTTTAAAGTTTATTGCAGCCTCGCTGTGCAACATGGATCTAATAAACTTTAGTATGACATCAGGTTTGATGTATGTTTACAGTCTGATGACCTGAATCGAAGTCTACAATACAAGTAAATATACAAGAAAAAGTTGTTAGCATGTATCATCCATCTATGATGCTACAGAGAGGTGAAGTCCTCCTCAAGTACACATATGATGTTTGTCCATTTCAAAGATCATTTTGCAAATCAAGAAAGTCACAGTTTGTTGTAAACTGTTGAAGCATGAGACTGAATATTTGTAGTTAGTACGATTAAACAAAACAAAAGAAAACTCACCAAAACCATCGAGGTGAGTCTTTTCATTGTTCCAACAATCACCATCTCTGGTTTAATCAAAATAAACCCTTAATTCACAGAGTTAGATATAAAAATATTCTGGTACTTCGGGCTGCAGGAGGTGCAACATAATCCGTCCACTGCGTCTGTCAAACTACGTCCAGTTTTAGCCTCTGACAGGCTCAGCTTGTTTTTCTAAGCATCTCACAACATTATGAGGATCCCTGTAGAGATGGACTTTTTGAGGTTCTTTTTGTTTAATAACCATAACTTTGACCTCAAAGCCACCAGACTCCATTGACAAAAGCAGTAATTTTACCTGGTAAATCATCATAAAACACATTTCATTCAAACTTCAAAGAAACAAAATAAAACCGACCAAAACTGTCTTGGTTTGTCTTTCCTCTGCTCCGCGTTTGATTGAAATAAACCTTTAAATCACAGAGTCAGATGTGAAAATAAACAGCTGTTATATCACTCTCCTCAGAGCCAAAGGTTTATATAGGGAGGGATTCACACGCACTCACATGCACACACACGGCCAGCCAGCTACCAAAACAAAGACGAGAGAGGCTCAGATTACAACACACACACACACACACACACACACACTCAGAGGAGTGAGTGTGACTTCATTCTCTATATCTTTGACAGCAAATAGTTGTTTACTTCTTTATTAATGTTCAGAATCTCACACATGTATTTTTAAATTCACCTCACACAGTGTCAAGAAACCAGCTGGACTGTCAATTAAATAACTTTATGAATAAATTTACCTTTATTTTTTTTTTTTAATGTGAATTCTTGAGCACATTTAGATTAAAAAAAACAAAAACATTTTAATACCTTTTAATCTCAACAGACCAAAGACCAAATTCTCTAATTTCAGATTCTTAAATGTGAATATTTTCACGTTTCTTTGCTCCTCTGACGGTAAACTGAATATTTTTGAGCTGTGGACTAAACAAGACATTTGAGGACGTCATCTTGGACATTGGAGAAAACACATTTTCTGACATTTTATGGACCAAACTACTAATTTATTAATGGAGAAAATGGTCAGCAGATTAATCAGTAATGAAAATAATCATTACACACCTGTGTGCTTCACATGTTTGGATGTATTTTTTAACTGACAAGATTGCGACAGGATTAGTTCATTGATTAATCTTTTTTTAATTAAAAAAAAATCAAAACTTTCTGATTTCAGCTTCTTAAATGTGAACATTGTCGAGTTGTGGACAAAACAAATATTTGAGGACGTCATTTTTCACCATTTTCTGGCCTTTCATGGACCAAACAAGTAAACTGATTAATAATCGACTGATTAATTAATGATGTAAATTGCAGCTGTATTTTATACTGAGGAAATCCAAAAGTGACTGAAAGTAATCAAGTTACATACTTTAACATTGTTAACTTGGATTAAGTTACATTTTTTCACAGGTAATTAGTAACTATATTGGAGTAAATCTGGCAGTGTTACTTATTCTTTACAGTGTACCATACATCAGACATGTCACCTAAAGGCAGTCACAGCCAATGAAAACAGCTCTCCTCTCTTTACCCAGCAGCCCCCTCTCCTCCCCGCCTGTCACTCTAAACATAACATGTCGACAACATACATGGAAAATAACTGACTCAGCTGCGCTGCTATTAAAAGACCTCAAATCCCAAAGTATTGCCGTGGCAGGGCGGCCGGCTGTCATGTCAGAGGAGCTCCGTGAATGAGCTGCTGAGGCGAGCAGCTCCAGCTCCTCAGGAGAGGAATAAATCCAGAGTCCACAACACCTGCAGAGGCCCGAGAAGCAGTGAGTAAGTACTTTCTGCAGGATCCGGGTCAGTTAGAAATGACCAGCTCGCTTTAATCTGTCCCCTTAACCCGTGCAAAGTGCCAAGACATTTTGTCAACCTGCTGGACACTTTTGGACTGTTTTCATCTTTAATTTTTATTCTGGACAGCTGCTGCGTGGAGTAAAATGTTCTGTTGATGTTGCTGAGTTTAAGTTTCTCTTGACTTAGTTGTGGAATAACGTGTCTGACGAGTACTCTGTGACACCGTGAGTCTTTGTGAGAGGTGCAGTGTCTATTTCTAGGACAGTTTATATTTAGAAGTCCCTTCCTGGACAAACAGCCGGTGCTTGGCATGGTAAACCTAAACCAAAAGGTTATCTTCACTTGGACCAAACATGAAGAGTGTCTGTCTTCATAACCTGCAGACAGAAAGACTGGACAGATTATTCTTTATGTAAAGGACAGATTGTTTTAGAAATATATTGGAACATCATAAAGTCATGGACAGATTAGGAGACGACAGTCCCCTGAGCACAGACAAGACAGGCCCTACATGAGAACAAGAACCACAAACATGGTGGTTGTTCTGTGTCTGTTTGTTGTAGCTTTGGATCTCTGTGATCATTTTGTCTTTTTGCAATCATTTTGTCTGTCATTGTGTTTTTTGTGTCTGTTTATGGTTGTTTTGTGGTTCTTTGTGGCTGTTTTGTGTCTGTCACCATTTTTTCTCTCTTATAGTTGTTTTATGTCTTTGTCTTAATTTTGTGTCTCTGTGATCATTTTGCATCTCTTTGTGCTGTCTTTGTGTTTGTTTTGTGTCTGTTTTCAGTTCATGTCTCTCCGTCTTCATTTTTTGCCTGTGATTGTTTTCTGTCCCTTTGTATTTGTTTTGCATGGTGGTTTTGACTCTCTTTGTGATCGTTTTATATCTTTTGCAGTAATTTTGGCATTTTTTTGGCTTAATTTTGGCTCTCGTTGTGTTTTTTGTGTCTATTTGTGGTCGTTTTATGTCTCTTTGTGGCTGTTTTGTGTTTGTGTCTCCATTTTGTCATTCTTTGTAGTTGTTTGTGGCATTTGTGAGCATTCTTTGGAGGTGTTTTTTCTTTGTAGTTCTTTTTGCTCTCTTTGTAAGTCATTTTGCTCTATTTGCAATCATTTTGGTCTTTTTTAGCCTCATTTTGTCTCTCTTTGTGTTTTATTGTGTCTCTCTGTGGTTGTTTTGCATCTCTCTGTGGTAATTTTGTGTCTCTGTGGTTGTTTTGTGTGTCTTTTTTGGTGTTTCATCTTTTTGTGATTGTCACCTTGTGTTGTTTTATGCTTCTGTGTAGCTGTCTTGTGTCTCTGTCTCTATTTGGTCTTTTTTGTGGTGGTTTTCTGTCTTTGTGGCTGTTTTGTGTGTGGTTTCTAACAGGTTACTCTTTAAAATAAAGAAAAGATTGTCTCTCCAAGCTAATTATGAGACACTCTGTAACTCACACTGTAAAGTCAAGGACAGATTATGAGATAATGGGCCTCTTTTTTTGTTATTTTGCACATTTTGTAGCCAGTTTGTCTTTGTAGTCGTGATTCATTTTCCAGTCAGAAACTTTGACAGGCACTTCAAAAAAGAGGCTCTGTGCACAGTAGGCCTCTTCAGTAATCCGTCCATGTAGACAGACTGACAAACCATAAAAATTGAAACTAAGATCTGAAAGGTTGTTTTAAAAGTTTATGCTCTGGTTTGAAATGTTGATATGAATCTGAAGCCTCAAAATGAAGAGATTAATAATTCTTGTGAAAACTGATTCATTGATTCATTCTCATTTTTGACTTCAGAGGTTCTGAACGTGCCTTCATGCTTTAACTTGTGAAACTGTTTTAACAATGTGAAAGTCTGAAAATAAATGAACAGCTCAAAACAACCCAAACCAGCCCGAAGTGGAAGTTTTCCCCCCAAAATTTCCCCCAGTTAAATCTTTATGATTCAGGAATGTGAGACACCTCATGAAGCACTGACTGTCTATATAGAAATATAGAGGCATTTATCATTTAGCTTTGATTACTGATGTGAGAACATGGTTAAAAATGTCTTCTCTGTTTTTATTTCAGAGTTGTAAGAATAATTAGATTTAAAAATGGTTGTAGAAGGTGAGACGGACTTCAATGTTACGGAGACGGAGAGCTTTTGGGTATGAAATGCTCCTTTTTCATGTGTAAAATCATGATCACTAGAACCTAAATGGTCTTTGACATCCCATCTCATCTGCATCACCGGATCGAAATAATATTCCATCTGAAAAGTATGTTTAAATCTTCGAACATGCTTTTGCAACCACAAGCGTGACCTCCATATTGACAGCATCAACACTGGTGCTTTGGTTGATGCTGCTTTTTTTTTTTAGCAATTGTTTGATATTTTGGGAAATTCTTTTATTTGCTTTCTTCACAACATTGCAGTACAGTAAATATATGAAGCTACAGTCAGACGCCAGTTAGCGTAGCTTTAGCATAAAGACTGTTTTTACCTCAGCTTTTGCACTGAAAAAACACAAAATAAATTTATAACAAGATAAATAGTTAACTGTTATGACATAAGTTTGTAGGTTGTAATAACTTTAAAATATCTTGTTAGTTAGCCATATTTTCTGGTTTAAAAAAGGACAAATAAAATAAAGTAAAGCTAAGCTAACCAGCTGCTGGCTGAAGCTTTATATTTAACAAAAGATAAAGAGCGACATCAATCTTCTCATATAACTTTCTGCTGAAAAGTGAATTTCCCAGAATGTGAATATGATATTTAGTGCGAGCAATTACATAATTCTCTTTTTTAAATTTCAATTCTGCACATTTACTATAAAAAATAACAAATTTTTTCAGGACATCCTCCAGGAGATGGACCCAGTTTGGACCACCACTGTCCTCGTGGTGCCATGTGTAGTCGTGCTGACAGCTGGACTGTTCTACCTCTACAGTGCCGTTATCGGTCTGTTGTCCAAAACATCAGTACGCAACAAGGTGGTGGTTATAACTGATGCTTTGTCTGGGCTGGGAAAAGGTAACAGAAGCATGAACTGTTGTTTAAAGACAAAAGCAAATTGGATGTCACTGTTATGTTTATGTCTTGTTTTTAACTTTTTTTTTTAATGCATCGATGTAGAATGTGCAGGTGTGTTTCACAAAGGAGGTGCGAGGCTGATCCTCTGTGGGAAAAGCTGGGAGAAACTTGAAGAATTTGCAGATGATTTGGCAAACGCCTCAGACCCCACTGTAGTAAGTACACCAACAACAAAACAAGAAAGTTAATGATGACTGATGGATTCATTGCTGATGGATTCATGTTTTTAAAAGTGTCTGTATGGTCAGCTCTCAGTGCTTTTGTAGCTTCTAACTGAATCTCTGTGGTTTGAAGTTTAGTTTCTCTCCTGCGTCGCTGTTTATACTTTCAGGTATCTGCTTCATTTTACTGTTTCATGTTTGCTCTCAGCTGACAGGAGTCGGGTGAAGTTACTGCTGATGAAAACCCAACATTTCCTGCTTTTCCCTTGCTGCAAGAAAAAATTTTGAAAAAAAAAAATATGAAATTGTACCCTTTCGCATTGAATCGCATTAATGGGTTATGTGTCTAGTGTAAAAGGGGCTCTCTACAGACTACATTACGTAACTTATATGTAATTTCTGTGAGTTAACTTACGTACATAACTTATATAAGTTACTGTATGTAATGTAACTTAAGTACAGTATTTAGCTTACTTAAGTTACTTGCAGGCCTCCTCACAGCTGTTGCTCCTCCTCAGACATTTCCCCCCCAAACTGGTGCTGCTGGATTTTGGGGACATGGACAGCATGCCTGAGGTGATCGAAGAGATCCTGGAGTGTTACGGCTGCCTGGACATCCTCATCCTCAACAGCAGCATGAAGCTCAAAGCACCTGCGCAGAGCGTGTCTCTGGAGATGGACAAGTTACTCATGGACAACAACTACTTTGGACCGGCCACACTGGCCAAAGGTAGGTGATGGAGACTTAGAGAATTAGATTTCAGCACTGCCAGAGTGTGACAGTGTTGTCACGTTTCCTCTGTTGCTTGCTTGTTCTTGCTTTGCAGTGTGTTGAACGTTTCTGTTTCAGGTGTGCTGCCCTCCATGATCTCCAGAAGGACAGGACACCTGCTGCTGGTCAACAGCATCCAGGGGAAACTAGCTGTGCCTTTTCGCACTACATGTGAGTTCAGGGGTTTATGAAGGGAAATACACAGAATATTTTTAATTCATTCCATTCTCTATAAGAATAAAGAAGGTATTGGGTTTGCTTGTCCGTTCAGATGTGTTACTTTGCCTGTTTTTCCAGATGCAGCCTCTAAACATGCGGTTCAGGCTTTCTTTGACTGCCTGAGAGCTGAAGTGGAAGAGTACGGCATCTCTGTCAGCACCATCAACCACACCTTCATCAGCCCGTCTTCATCTGAAATTACAGAGGACGGCGCCTCCAAATCCATCTGGTCCTGTAAGTAAAGTCAAAGGAAATCAGGAAGAAGCATTATATTGTTTTTTACGACTGCTGAGCAACATGTAGTATGACTCTAAATGATTCGAGCAACAATATCAGGACCAGTTTTCCTCTCAGCTACACTTTGGTCTTTAACAAATTAACAGACAGATTTTTAATTCACATTCTGTGGATATTTACGGTCCTCAGAGGATTAATTATTGGTGACCTTTTCCTGAGGACGGATTTTCACCATGTCAATATGTTTTTCTTTCTGTCCCAAACATGATTCCATTAATGATGAGGCAAAGCAGGCAACTGCCCTGGGGCCCCAGCCCACCAAGAGCCCCAGAGGCCCCAGGTTTACTTTGTGCGAATTACTTTCTGTTAATTTAATTAACTGATTAATAATCAATCAGACAGCTGCAGCTCGTCCAGAACGCTGCAGCCAGAGTTCTCACCGACACCAAGACAGTGGAGCACATTATACCAGAGCTTAAATCACCGCACTGGCTTCCTGTGTGTCAAAGGAGAGATTTTAAAATCCTATTACTTGTCTACAAAGCAGAAAATGGTGTCGAGCCTAAATACATCTCTGATTTACTTGTACATTATGAAGCAACCAGACCCCTCAGATCATTAATTTAATCTATTTCTATGTTCCTGTAAAGCACTTTGAATTGTGTCTGAATGATGCTATATAAATAAACTTGGCTTACCTTTAAAGGGCCAAAAGATGACGTGGACGTGCAACAACCCTGTCTCGTACAGGGGCCTTGTATCCAAATCAAGTTTAAGTGTATACTATATTTATCATGGTTTCATCATTTTACTGCCTTTTCTGACAGGAAACCACCATTATACAAGCCAAACATTGCTCTTTCCAACTCAACCAAACTCCATAGGCGAAATCAGTAATTTTACCTCACAGAAAATGGGAGCTGCTAGTCCATCGGTGCCTTGATCTATTGTTTGTTTGTGTTATTTTGTGACTTCTGTGTTTTAAAAGGGTAGTTCAGATTCATTCACGTCACACAATAACACAAACAAACTGACAGATTGAGGCAGTGGTGGACCAGCAACTCCCATTTTCTGTGAGGTAAAATCACTGATTTTGCCTATGGAGTTTGGTTGGTTTGGAAAGAGCAAAATTTGGCTCATATTAATGGTGGTTTCCTGCCAGAAAAGGCTGTCTGATGGCAAAGTAAAGCTGTGAAAATATTCTAAATATAGCATACACTTCAACTTATATTAATTATTCAGGTTTACCATTTCGAAACGGGTAAAATACCTTTTGGTGCCCCTCTCTGGTTCCCCAAACTGGTGGTGTGCTGACCGCCATCTACATCAAATCATCCTAAATAGTTAAATTTCACCACTAGTACACAACAAATATATCAAATAAAGATAAAAGGTAAACTTATATGTCAACAATAAACAAAGGAAGAAAGGACAACAAAAAAGAAAATAAAGAAATCCCAAAATGAAAACAGCACATCCTGGCCACGATCAAATGGAAATGGACCATATTTTTTAGATAATTTAATAAAAATAAAAACTGTATTATTTTGTCTTTCTGTCCTCACGTCTCTGTCTCTCTGCTCTTTGCAGTTTTGTACACGAAGAAACCACTCGGCGTTTCTCCAGACGAGGCAGCATCCGAGATCGTGAAGACTCTGAACAACAAGAGGAAGGAGGTGGTAATTGCTCCCTCGCTCCCCAAGGTGGCCATCTACACCAGGTCCTTCTTCCCTAACGTGTTCTTCGCTGTGATGGCAGCAGGAGTGAACAACGCCGCCGCCTGTGAGAAGATGTAGAGCTGCTGGCGGCACACAGCACGCAGCCCAACACTGAGACGACTGAGGACATTTATGACATTGATGAAATAAACCAGGGTGAAACAGATCGTCCATCCATGCAGGAAATCTAAAAACAATGTTGATAATCTGTTGTTTAATGTTCGTCCTGTTTCTCCTTAAATCTGAGTTTTGATCTTAAATGTATTGACAGCAATGTGCTCCTAAACCTATGTGTGTTGTGTTGTTTATGTATTATGATTTTAGAAATGTGTACAAAACATTTATTGTAATCTAAAGGACACAATATACACAGTTTTCCATAGTTTCTCCAGTAGGATCCAATAGTTTTCTGCATATTTTACAAAATAATATACATAGAATGATTATCTGAGTGTAGAATTTACTTAATGTCATAACATAAAAGTCAATTATAAAGTAAATGTTGTGTTTGTTTTTGTATTTGTGGACTTATAGCATTTAGAATACAAATAAAAGTATTTATGTGAAAGCCCTGTTCATGCAAAAGCTCTGTTATTTAAATATATGTATTTTTAAACAGATTATTGCTGGCATATACAGAAAAAAAAAGTTAACACTTCATTTTACAGATCCATCATTTTCACACAATGTCCAAAGAGATTTTCTGCAAATACTGTTAAAAAAAAGTTGAGGAAGCTCATTCAAGGCAACTGACTCAACTAAATTTGAGTTTTGAATCAAATTCAAGAAAAAAATTTGCCAACTTTTGTTGAGTTAATTTAATTTCCTCTTAGAAAACTTGGTTTTTTTTCAGTATGAAAAAAAAAAAAAAAAAAGAAAAAAAGTTTTTCTAAAACTGTTGAGAAACTCATTAAAGCAAAACTGACTGATGGATAATAATTTATTTTCAATTGCAACCATTTAATTTTCAAGCAACCAACTAATGGCAAATCGGATTCACAATAAGCTGTGAATTTGTAAAGTACATGCTTTTTCTTTAAAAAAAAAAAGACTTAATTGCAAATAAATTTAATTGTTGACAACTAATCAATCAATTGTTGCAGCTCTGTTATTGTAGGCTATTTTATTTAAAACAATCAGAGTAAGCATTTTATTTTATGTTTGCACCAAGAGTGAAGCAAGGTCACCTGATGCGTGGGTATTCTGTGTTGACATGGTGCAAATATTCTTAATACATGTGTGATATGTTTCTAATTTCTCGCTATGTTAAATTACGCAATACCTTCAATATGTTGTAAGGGTTCCTGGGTTGAGAAAAAATGGAGAACCTCTGATGTGGAGGTCAAAGAAAAGTCATTGAAAAGTTAATTATTGTCTTGTTGTGTACGCGGCGCCCTCTAGTGGCCAATCCTTTAAATTACTACTACGGTGCAGTTCAGAGTTCGTGTCTTTTCTTGTTTAAATGGCCTTTACGATATTTTCCAGACTCACTGGGTTTTCTCTCAGAGTGAACTCTCCTCCGGCCGCCTTCAGGTCGTTGAGTTCCGGCTGCAGTTTAACGGTGGAACATGACCGACAGAACCGGCGCTTCACCGTCACTCCAGGCAGCGGGGCTGGTGAGCGAGGAGAACCGGGGATGACTCTCCGGTGCTGGGGGAGATCCTGTACGGGAGCCCGGCGTCTTGTTGCGGCCTACTGAAACATGCGAACACATGAGACACCCGATGGACTGATTATAAGTCTTTAAAATATGTATCTGTTGCGTTGATTCTGCTCAAACATCGACCGCGTTTTTCTCTTTCTGGAGCGAATCTTCATTTAAAAATCTGTGAATTCAATGTTCTGTCACCCAAGGGAAATATTATAGATATGATATTTATGACTTGCACTTAAATCTGTTTGTTACTGATCGGTTAACAGTTCGGCATACATATTATCGGCAAAATATCACATTTTTATTATATTTTTTGGTTAGTTGTCCGCAGTAGCACAGCTGTAGCAGGCATGCGGCGGCCACCTAAATAACACGTTTTCTAAAGGGAGTTTGGTACCTGCTGAAAAATCTCTCTTGAATAGTAACTCGAGGGCCAGCAGCTGGCTTTGTTAGGGCCTCATAGAGGATTTAATTCCCACCTCATGTCCCTCGCCCTATTAAAATTAAATAAAAGAGAAGAGCTGCAATGATTAATCGAATAATTGATTATTAATGGATTATTAAATTAACCGCCAACCATTTTGATTATCTATTTATCGGTCTGCGTCTGATTCCAGCTTCTTAAATATGAATGTTTTCAGGTTGCTTTACTCCGTTTTGACAGTAAATTGATTGTCTTTTCCTTGTTGGCAAAACAAGACATTTTAGGACATCATCCTGGCCTCTTTTTTTTTTTAGACAAAACAAGTAATTGATTAATCAAGAAAATAATCAGCAGATTGATCAACAATGGAAAATAATTGTTGCCCTACTAACTGAAGTACCTCTTTAGAAAAATGAGGTAATTCAATAAATAGTTGAATAATTGAAGGTTGACAGTTGATTTTACATGTCTGATGTGCTCATTATTAGTGACTCTGCTCTCTTTTGGTATCCCGGTAATTTTAAATGTGGTTTGAAGTCTCCTGTGTCCTCTCTGTCCTCTCTGTCCACAGGGGCCCAGGACTGTGCAGTGCTTCACTACAGATTCACCGGAGAGAAGGAGGTGGACCTGATGTCAACCTTTGTTCCAGAGACATTTAGGGGCCAAGGTGTTGCTGCACTCCTGTCACAGGTGAGAGTTACACTTTTCAGCGATTGTAGCCATTATATACGTCATATATCACAATGTTTTAATGTATTTAATGCTGATTTTTACAGGCTGCCATGGACTTTGTGGTTGAAGAAAAGCTCAAGGCTCACGTCTCCTGTTGGTATATAAAGAAATACATTGAAGACACCCACAACAGCTTTATAAAGAACTGGTCATCACTTGACTGCAGCCTGTTTGTCCAGTTTAAAGATATTCCTTCTCAAATCAACTACAACCTCATGTACTTTAATGTACAGGACTGTGACGGCCAAATGGACAAAGCAAAGCTACTTGATTATGAATACTGAATGTTTTACTCTGCATTTGACTGAAATGTCATTTCATTAATACTCATTCAAGTTGGACACAGTACAGTTCATATTAATTTTAAAGGTACATACATGCCTGGTAAAAAAAAATAAGTCAAGTTACCTAAAACTTCCTGAAGGAATTATTCAGGATTTGAAGATGAATTTGCTACATGATACTGATTTTATTTTGTCAACCTGAAACCAGTAAATTGATCCTTTTTTAAAAAAAAAATCAACTTGCACTTTTTGGGAATGGGGAAAATAATTAGAAATGAGAATATCAGCAGAAAGTGAAAGAGACGTTAAAGGAGGCGTGCCAAACTTATGTCCAATATTGACGTTACTTCAGTAATTAATGTAATAAACCAGAGATCACATGAAAATGGAATAAAGTTTTCTTTTAGTTATTCTGTGTTATTTTTGAATTTAAAGTAATTTGTGCAATGGATTCTTAAGTAAATAATTATTTTGAAATGTAATGAATTTTAAAAAATTAAAATGAAGTTTTACAAAAAAATACGACTTTTTTTACTCTTGTGTCTGTCGTCTGCTTGTTATACTTTCTCACAAAGTACTCATATTTATTAATTATGGCCTTGAAGTATTTCTGAAAACATCTGTTGCCCTGTGCAGTAACTACACGAGCAGAGTAGCACCGTTATCACAAGATAACACCAGAACTGAGGGCAAAAACTGCTAAAATTTAGTATATTTCATGAGAAACTTATTGTGAGCTGAGATAAGAGATGAAGTCACTTGTTAGACGAGCACTGTATATCTTGAATTCTCACCATCTGATGAGATTATACCTCCGCCAACACCACCTACCACCATCAGGTCGTCTGCAGATTGAATGGTGCCGTCGTGAAGAAAAGCCGAACTGAACTGAACAATAATCAGGATTTTACCTGAGGTAAATACTGTAGATTTGTTTTCCTCGATGAGAGCTATATTTTGTGGAGCAATCATGTTTTATTTTGCGTCTTCATTACATCTTCAATGATAGGTACATTCTGTGATCAAATGATACAGAAACTCATCTGTTTTTGTGCTCGAAGTACAAAGACGTCCTGCACAGATGATCACATACGGGTGCATCATATACTTTTGTTCCAATAGATGTCAGTCTTACTCCGTTACAGACGTTTCCCTCCCCTCCTTTCTTGGTCTGGTACTGTCAATTTTGATTTATATCTCAAATTAGAAAATGTTCAACACCCGTTACACCAGAAAGAACCCATCAGAAAGCCTCAGTCCCACATAAATCAAAGCTGTTTCAACCAAAAAGCAAAAGTTCTGGTTTAATATTTTGGTCAGTCACAGAATTAAAACCAGGGTAGAAATGGTGAAAAGAATCCAAATGGTGCAAGAGTTTGTTTAACATATGATTCTGAGTGTGAAAAAAAAGCTTTTTAATGCCATTTCTGAAGCATATTTGCAGAAGTCCTTGCATATGTAAATATTCTGCCTGCCAAGTACTGATCATCAATATAGCAACAAGCCCCAGCTGATCTTATCTTGAGCTGTGTGGTGAAGAAATCAGCTCATCCCATCTGTTCCTCAATAGCAGTCGTACTCTCAGTGTTGGCTCACATGAAACATGTACTTTTTGTTGACAAGCATAATCTGTCCTCAGATGTGTTACGGTACAAATGGACGGATCATGAGACAATGGGGTCCTGGGCAAACACGTGAAAAAGGCCCCCCGATCCCTCCCACATACAGGAGAAAGACACCCATACTGAAACAGGCACAAAACAGCTGCAGACACATCGTTTGTTGTTGTTATATTTGTGTATTCATGGTCGTTCTGTATTTATGCCTTTGAGTCATTTTTTCTGTCTTTGCAGTCATTTTGTGTCTTTGAAGTCATTTTGTGTGTCTTTATGGTCAGTTTGTGCGTCTTTTTTTGGTTGTTTTGCATCTGTGGATGTCTTGTGTCTCTTTGTGGTCATTCAGTGTATCTTTGAAGTCATTTTGTGGGTCTTCGGGGTCATTTTGTCGTCTTTATGGTCATTTTCTGCATCTTTGAGGTTGTTTAACATCTTGTTGTGTTCATTTTGTTTGTGGTTGTTTTTTTGTGTGTTTGTGGATATTTTGTTTGTCTCTGTAGTCCTCTTGTGTATCTCTGTGGTTGTTTTGTGTGTCGTTTTGGTTTCTTAACATCTCATGGTCATTTTGTGTGTCATTTTTTGGTTGTTTTGTGTCTGCGGACGTCTTATGTCTCTTTGTGGGTCATTTATTGTATCTGAAGTCATTTTGTGAGTCTTTGTAGTCATTTTATGCATCTTTGAGGTTGTTTTACATCTCAGCAATCGTCTTGTGTATATTTGTGGTCTGGTTGGTCAATTTGTGTGTCTTTGTAGTCATTGTGGGTGCCTTTGGGGTCATATTAGTTGCACAACATGTCACGGTTTATTTTGTGTGTCTTTGCGGTTGTTTAACATCTCATTGTGGTCATTTTGTGTCTTTGTGGTTATTTCATGGGTCTTTTTAGTCTTTTTGTGTGTCTTTGTGCTTGATTTTTGTGTCTTTTTGGTGGCTTTACATCTCGTGGTCAATGTGGTCATTTTGTCTACATGTCTTTGTAGTGGTTTATGTGTCTTTGTGGTCATTTTTTAGACTTTGTAGTTGTTTTGTGTGTACTTGTAGTGTTTGACTTTCCAATAAGGAATGCCTGCTCCAATCCGTCCAGTCCATCCATGACGATAAGAAACATAAATGTTCTCACTGAAATCATTTTCTGACCCAGTCCCAACCACTGTCTGTCCTACTGTCCCCAAGAGTAAACAGATAAGTAAAATTTTTAATGCAACTGGAGTTTAAAAAAGGCCAATTCAGTAAAAGATCTCCCTCCTCAGTTGAAACAGACATGAAGGATCTGCGCTGCGGCAGCACATCCTGCAGCTCGCCTCAGATTAGTGTGAAGACGTCGACACTGCTGCCCTCCTCCCTTCCTGCCACAAATAATATCACACAGAGCGATCTGATGAAATGCATGTTGTGTCAAAGCCGACCATGTTACATTATTTCCAGAAAAAGAATCTGGGTTTCCCGGACACACACGTGATGTGCGGCAGGAACAAAACAGACAAATATTCTCCTGTATTAGAAATTTAAATCCAAGAACATTCTAGGTCCAGGAAACCAGCCCCCAAAACTGTTCCAGTGGGGCACGGGGGCGAGACGGTGGCTCCGTTTTTAGCAGTATGCCTCCCCTTGCTGTTCTGGTGCGTTGTCCATTTCGACCACGTATGTCGTCCCCGTGGACGGTTTGTGGCCGTTGACCGGCAGTTCCAGCTGTGCCTCGGCATCAGCGGGCACGGCTGTCAGGTACATGTCCCACATCTGCTCCGGGAGGTCCAGCTCCATCATCTTCTGCTTGATCATCAGGCTCTTCTCGATGTTCCGCCGCTTGTATTTAAACTCTATGATGGTCTTTGTGTACCTGTTGAGCGCCGTCACCGCTGAGCCCATGCAGGTGCCAAAAGAGCCCCACGCCAAGCTGAGAAGAGGTTTGAAAACAGTATAAGACAGTTTCCACGTTTGTATGAATTCATGTTGAGTTAAACAAACCTCTGTTTTATAGACATGTCTTGTTGTTCTGTGACCTGCCTGAACCCTGAGCGTTCGTGATACCCTAATAAATTAAGGTTGATCAGGCAGCTGTCACACCTCTTTAGTTTTTTCCCGTCCACGTGGATCAGTAAGTCAACAGTGGCCAGACCATTTATACTGAATTAGCAGATATCATTGGACTGAGTGTTGTCAGGGCTGAGTCACTAATTGAGCTAATTGCGCTGGATGGTTAGTTAACTTACTTTAGCAAGTAAAGCTGTTTTTCCATCAGGAAACTACATAAACAATCTGAATTCCTTGTCGGACTCGGAGGCCCAGTTCTGTTGCCCGCGTTAATGCCAGCTACCAGTTACGGTTAGCTGCTTTAGCAACAGCTGCTAAAGCTATCTGTCCATCAGGAAAGCTCTGCAATGAAACAACCAACAGATGAACCTGAGCAGCCAGATGATATCAGAGGGAAAACCAGAACACTTTCTGCATAAAATATGGTCCAGTTTCACCCAAATCACTGAATAAAGTTGTGTTTTTGTACACTGAGCCCCCCCAGAAACATCAGATCAGTCATTCCTCGACAGACTGGGTCGTGACCCCAAATAAATAAAAGAATATGGACAAAATTCAGCAAATTTAAAGTTTATATCTGCAGTACACTTTTTATAAAGCATTTAAAATGTGTACATAGTTTTACTGATGAGAGATAAAGACAAGAACCAGTAAATTTCATCTAAATGCACTTATTTTGTCTCAAGCATCAAGATCTCAGATGGTGATGCAGAAATGGCAGTAAAATGGTCAGGAATGTTTATTTCTGCACAAATGAACTCTTCTTGAAATTTACTGATAAGGCTTATTGTGATTTGGGTGGTGATGGTTTGTCATTTTTAAAAAGTGTCCAGTTGGTAAGCACAGGATTAGAGAACCAACATCATCAGCTGGGTCCAGTTTCTTCTTTTTGCTTGACTTGATACGTACAAAAGTCAAATCAAACACCAATACAGCATTCCTGCTGATTTCTTAGGAAGAAGAACTTAAATTCAGTTCGACTTTAAAACCCACCATCTTGGATGACACTTTTTTTTTTTGATAGACGTAAAAAGTTCTTACACATAAGACCAGCTGTAGTCCCACGTCTTTGGCCTCCAGTCTTCTGGTCCCATAGCGACAGCCAACTGGAATATGGTGGTAAACATCATGTGGGCCACCATCCCACAAAGGCCTGAGAACAAGAGCAAATCAGTGTGCACTGTGCAGAAATATGTACATCTGAATATATCCAAATGTATATATTTTACAGTAACACAAATTAAAGGATAAATACTTTACTTTCGCAGGTTTTCTGAAAGTTTATGTTTACAATGTTTAAATTGAGCAAAATGTTAATGGGGCTTGGCAGGAAGTGAGACAGGCGGGCTTTTGTTTTCAGGATATTGGGCTTGACTTTACACCAATAGACAACTGACAGTTATAAAAAGCTGATCAACTTACAGTAGAGGACTCGTCATCACTTGTTGTCATTTTACAATGTTGCACGCGTCTTACGCTCCTGCAGAGTTCTTGCAGCCTACCTGAGCTTCCTTGAGACTGAGGAGGAGGAGGCAGGGGGAAACAACTCACTTTAACCATGAACTGAATATTAATATACAGTCCAACTCTCTGTTTGAACTGCAGTACTTATTTTTGCACGCCTCCTTTACTTTAGCTACTTGGACTGAAGAGGATTCTCAACTCAATAATGGTTAAATAAAAAATATTTAAGAACCTAGTGTTCAAAAATAAATGAGTGCTGCAGTCCAAATAGTGACTTGGAGCCAGAAATGGTACATTAAATAGGTTGAATCTCTATTTAATATACGATCAATGGTTGAAAAGAGTTGTTTCACCCCAATCTCTCCTCCCCAGACACAAAGCTCAGACAGGCTCCCTGCAGGGTACAGGAGTGCAAGACAAGTACAACATGAGCAAACATTCATCATTAATTTGAACTCTAATAAACATGAAACAGGAAAATAAAAACAGTTATTCCGGTCTGGAATGGAAATTTCAAAAGAGGACGTGCTGGCTGTAGCACTGCTGCATATTCCCTTAGTCTCTAATAACATATCATGGTCATTTTATGATTTAGTACATTATATGATTTCTTCTTTAATACTTCTTTTTGATCACAGACCTATGATTCACCTACATTGTTTCATGCATAAAAAGACATAACAAGAACAATGTTACGTTATTTAAATAAAGGTATATAGAGATTCAGTCAAAAGTCACAATGTTGATCCCTGAAACATGCGTCTACTTTTATCAGAAGTCTCCGTGTATAAAGTAGGATTTGTGATATTCAGACAGCTCTGTGTGAGGTGAACTGGCCTCTCTGTTATCTCCCTGCCAGATCCTGGCCCTCTCTCATCCAGCAGCCTGCCTCTCCTCCACAGCTGCTTTTCTTCGGATTAACTCGTAACAACGGTGGGGGGTGGGAGTCAGGGGATGGGGGAGTAGATAAGGGGAGGTGGGAGGGAGCTCCTCTGGGCAGGTCTTGGCACAGCCCAAAACCGCTGCCCCAGCTCCAATCGGATTAGTCCACAAACCAGCAAATCCTCCGAGGAAGTGAGTGGACGCAGTACAGTTAGCTGCTCTGAATGCTCGCTGCTGCTGACTGACTGTCAACCTCAGCCAGCCTGACCTGCTGCCCTGCTGCTTTTCTTACTCGTTTACAACAAAGTTGTCTCAACTGCATCCACATGCCACACTATTGATACCATCCTATAATACAGCAGTTATCAGTGTTTAGCATTGACCATATTCACATGGCAGCCATTTTCCTCAGAGGTGGAAGCTCAGATGTTGTACTGCTGCATTCAACAAGTCAAATAAACAGAGGATGTGACAACTTGTTATTATTTCATCCAGAATGATCAGAAACTGAAACGATAATGGAGAGTGAAAATCTGGAGGGACATCAGGCCACATTTGAAACCAAAACAACATATTTAATAACCTGTTAGCTACTGTAGCTAATGTTAGCATTCAGCCATTTCCAAGTTATCTTCTATTTTTCCATGTTTCTGTAAGCAAATCTGGCATGAAAACACACAGATAATTTATTATAAACAATATAAATGATATAGTATGTGATATACATGATTTGATTGTAATAAATGATGAAATATCAATCCCATGCTTTTGAAGTCTTTTCATTTCTCTGCCCACTTCCTGCTGTTCTCCTGGAGTTTCAATTCCCTCTATTGTTTTTTTCCCACATGGTGAAATATTGCTATATTTATTAGACATAGTATGAGTGCTGTTTGTGGTCATATTTTTTTTAAAATTATGTTAAAAGAACATAATTATAAAGTATAATTTATTTTTATAAGTCAAATGTCTTCAAACTAATTAAATATACAGTGATTAGTGAAAATCTTTGGTTTGAATAACAGCAGACTGACTGCACATGACTCCTACAACAGGTCTGGACCAGTCGTAACTTGTTCTCCTAAATCACTCTAAACAAACCACGTAAGATCGAATCTCTTCATACGAGCGCTTCTTGCATGACACCCATTGTTCCAAAAAACATGCAGGAACCCCAGTGACTTAATCCAGATTTATGGCAGGAATGACAGTTTAAACTGATTACGTAACAGACTGTCCCGCTGTGGTTTCACCCCTTTGATTGGTTCAGTCCAGCTGGATTTAGTTGAGTGATCCCAGTCGTCACCGTTCAGTGTGAAACTCAGAAAAGATGCGAACTCCAAAAAATTATTTCAGCAACTGAGCTCAGTGGGAGATGCTGAATCATATACTTTTTCTGTAAATAATAAACATTTGTTAACTGATGCTTTTAAGAACAAATTCTAACTTAATTAATTGCAGTAACTAACAAGCACAGTATTGGATTTTTGCTGAGCTATATGCCTCTATTTTCCAACTCATTTAGGCTGAATGCAGACATTATTATATGTACATATTTTTCCTGCCTAATTGCAGAGAACAGCCAGTCTCTCCCTAACTATATAATTTTAATACCTAATTATAAATGAAAAACAATGTGTTTTTAAATTTAGAAAGACTGCCCCCCCTTCTGTATATTGTCAAACTAGTGCACTGAGCCAGAGGGCAAGCGAGAGTACATTCTGTAAGTAGCACTAAATTGTAATGTACAAATTACATTCTTTGCAAGCTCTTGCCGGCCACGTATGGATGAATCTGGCAACCGCTTTGTGTGTTCTGCAGCACGGCCATTACTGCAGTGGCACATGACACGCTGTAGCCGAGAACTGCACAGGTTCTTCTCAACTTCCAATACATCATTTTCAAAAGTAATGTTACATAGAAAGTACAAGTAAAAGAAGAAATTTGTAAACTTGTTACAACAGCTCACATTCAGTCATACTAAGGGAGATGCTACAGCAGCAATGGCGGCTTGTTTGCTTCTAGTACTTCGTTGGATTTGTCTATAGTGAGGTGATGTTGAGTTTGACATGTGCTTTATGTTGCTTTACAAGTGTTTTCAAACAGTATTTTACAAAATTTCAAGGATGAAGACAAACTGGTTGTTTTGATGACTGTACGTCTGAACTGAACCTTTAAAGAGCTGAGTTTCTGTATGAGACCTTTTGGGACCCAAACAGTGCTTTCAGATGTCTGAGCAGCAGCTGTGTCAGTTCATCATTGTCCTTTGGTGTGATCCCATGTGTTTCAGACCTCTGTTGCATTTGTTTGGACTTAAGATATTTTTTTTGTACTACTTTGACCTGCCGGCCTCACAAGTAAGCCTTTTGTATGTTGTTTTTTTTTTATTAAACTTATTTTGATCTGTTTCTGCCTCGTCCCATCTGCATTTTTTGGGTCCTGCTTCTTGTTTCGTTTTACGCATTTTGACCGTACGAACTGACACAGAAACAGAGAAACACAAGGACTAAATAGACAAAGAACTAATCAGACACGGGTGGAACAAATGGTGATCGAAAAGGGCGGGAAAAGGACAAATACAGGAAGTAAAATCAAGACCCATGAGGGAGGACTGGGACTACAAAATAAAACAGGAAAGACTGTGACAGTTTACATTTGGATGCTCTGTATGTGAACAAGCTATCTGATAATAACTTGCTGCACAGTTTTTCATTCAGTTTGACTCAGCCAGAGAAACAGTAGGTCTCTCACTCCGCCCACCGAGTTTAACATCAACCAGTGAGATTATTTCTGCCTCCAGAGCAGCAGGGCCTCTAAGCAATGTTTGTATAACTGTACCGTACAGCTTCATCACAGCAGAAGGAGGTCGGCATCATTCTGTCAGTCAAAACAAGAAGATACGCCAACCTCACACCTGCTGTTAACTTGTCTCGGTGGTACGGGCAGAAAGAAAACAACACGGCTTGTTTTGCAGCGTTACCTGACAGGGCAGTGCACATGGCGGCGAAGGCACTGAGCTTCAGTTTGTTCATGATGCTGAAGCAGGGACACTGCTCCAGGGTCATCAGAGCCCCGCCTGTGAAGAGCAGGGTGAGGTACAGGCTCTCAGCCACTATACACAACCACAGGACCCCTAGAAAAGAACAGGGAGAAAGACAGAATTCAGTGGTATTGTCCTCATTTTACCCTGTCCCTGATGAATAATCCCAGATGTGCGTGTGGGTGCAACAGGTCTGCTCCTTTTAGGTCTGGAGATCTGAGTCTGACCGTCTGGGACCGGACAGATTTATAAAAATCAGGGCAGCACAGTGGGAGGCGGGCCTCTCCAGGGGAGCTCCAAACAATTTCAGGGCAGGCTCAGAGAGCAGAAATGGCAAAATATCAAAAATTATCAAAAGGAGATCTGTCTCTTTTACCAAATGACACACATTTAGAGACACAGTATTTGAGAATTTTGCTGTTTTTCCCACTTTTCCAAAGTCAGAAACAATAAAATAAATAAATGTCATGTCATCTGAAGTTATGTAACAGCAAAATTCATCTATCTTGGCTCAATTGTTGAGGGTCTATGTTACCAAATAACATAATCATGACCCCAGAGTCCATCGTTCTCATTTGGAACCTTATAGTTTCCATTTTAAAAGAATGTCTTTTGTTTTTAACTTGACTAAGAAAAAGAAGTTTTTCCACCTGTTAATTTTCAAGATCGACCCGCTTCATACCCTGGAATTCTCTAATACCTGTGTCAGTTTTTTCTTAAATTTGTTTTTTAGAAAGATCCTAAGAAAAATCTAAGTCAGATTCATGTAGGTGTTCTTAAACCACAGAATTGTTGTTTCAGATGTTTCAGATGTTTCAGATGTCCTGGGTCATCTTTTGTCTCACAAGATTGAAAATAATTACTAAAAATATTATAAATCATGAAAATATTTGTGTACTTTAAATCCTATCATATTATACAGCTGTATATAATGCTGAGGGAGCAAATAAATGCTGTAAAACAGTCCCGTGAGTTGTCCTCAGTCATGTCCTATCCACACCCATTACATTTACATGTGGCACTTTTATTCAGATTGGGTTATTATTCTGATTATTGTGGATTATAGCTATTGTCAACAAGAAAAATGAATACTGGGATAGAAGGGGGAGTACGAGGTTAGGCTTCCCCCACTTTGCATCTCTACTGTGTCTAAATAAGCCAATCATGGTGATAACGGTGTGTTTCACTCTGGGTGATGGTTGATAATAGAGTTAAGAGTTAACTTTAAAATTTAAATAGCCGTGTCAGTGCTTTAACAATGTTCAAGAATGCATCACACAATTTCTCCCTCAAAACTTTCAAACGAAACATTTGCTCACAGTTTAAAATCATAGTTTGCATCATTTTACCAACCTCTTTCATGTTCTGGTGCAATCTCTGAGAAGTCCCGACAGTCGAACCCTGTGATCAGGAGAAAAAACACACAGTAGAACTGAGTTATTGTTGTGCAATGAACTGACACTTTACAAAATTTGCCTCAGCTGGGTTTTACTATCTGTACAGCGTGTGACCCATCTGTCCTCAAGACCCTGTAAAAAAGTAACTCCCCTGAAAAAACCCCCCAAAGATTTTGAGCAGAAAAAAAAAAAAAAACCTCAAGGAGAGCCGCAGAGGAATGATGCCCCTCCAGGGATGGACAGACCGAACAGCAAAATCACAAACATTACAGATGCGCCTGCTTGTGGCACTTTGCTATTTAAATGACAGATTCAGCAAGTTGGAGAGATGAATAGAGATGCTGAAATGACCCACTGATCCAGGCACTGCAGTCAATTCATGGGTCAGGTGGACCGGGTCATAAAAATTCACATTATGATTAATAGCTATCGGCCAAAGCTCACAGTTCAGGTATCAGAATCTGCATCAGGAAGTAAAAATGGTGCACTTATGGTTCAGCCTGCCTATATGGTTGTTATGTTGTGTCCTGCTAAAATGATTAATAGAGAAAATAGAAAATTATAAGTAGGTTTTATGTTCTATTTGACGAGATTTTGCTTTGACTTACAGTCTAATTAAATCTGATCACTGTCAGTGGAGAGCTGCAGGCTGTGATGCAGCATGTAGGACAGTGTCGTGGTTACCTGCTGCAACATCTCACGCAGCCCATTAAAGGTGTGATGAGCGATTCTGGAGAAATTTTTGAGTCTCATTCCAGGTTGTCAAATACAGATGCTTTGGGTTGGTGACTCGATCCAAATGAGACTCAACAATTAACCATCTTTCACCGGAATCACTGACTGTAATTGGCCAGAGTTGTTTCTGAAGCCCGAAAATGGAGCCAAGAGGAGGAGCAGAAGTCTAGTTTTCTCTCAAAACACTTGAATTATATCATCCTGAAAGGTTAAACTTTGTCCCAGTGATGCCAAAAATAAATTGCCAGATTTAATCCTCTGCAGTTCAGGCTGTTTTTGTTGCATTTTTTGCAAACTTTCTATACATTTATATTTGTTTTTGTCCTTCACCTTTTAAATTTCCCAACCCCACATGCGTGGTATGCTTTTCATCAGCACAAACTCAGCTATGAGTCTGATTTATCATCAGTTAAGTTAAGTGAACTTGAGAGAACATTTAAATGCAATAAGCTGAAGATATGTTCATGATGACACACAGCAAGTTTCCATCGTGTATGTTTTCTTCAAACTACAAACAGAGAGAATTTTAAATCTCAGTTTGTCTGATAAAATGTCTGTTAAAATACAGTAGTGTAGGTCAACCTTATTCAGCTACAGACAGTTCACACAGGAGGCAGGTTTATTCCCAATAAGAAGATTGTTTATTGTTGACTGTTGTCAGCCACAGACTGACAACTGACAAAACTGATTTTTAATTACATTTCAGGGGTCTCATACTGTACTACTTTTGTAGTATTTTGATTATGTTTTCATTTTTAAACTCTTAAAATCTTTTCAATCCCACATGTTTACGTTGCTGTCTGTTTCATACACTTTAAATAAACCGCCGCTCCACAAACATACTCACGTCACAACTAAAGCGTCACTTTATCGGCTCGTCATATCAGTGGAAATGTTCATTTCAGGTAGATACGATTTTTCATTTTAAAGCCTTTATCGACCGTTGGCTTACGATGTGCTGATATTATTGTGCATCCCTGAAATAAACTTATCTTATAGTAAATTAAACACATTTATTATACAGTTTTGTTAAATACTCAACTCTGTTTGGTCCATTACATCATTCTAAGGTCTGTTATTTCTGAACAGCAGACCATTGCTATAAAGAACAGACTGTTGCTATGGAGCCAGTTCTGACTCAGACTCTGGAGAAGCAATAAAATCATTTTTAAATCAATACAATTATTTTTAAATTAACATTTTGTGTCAAATTATTGATTCTTTCTAGTAAATAGCCATGTAATAAGTGGAATAATGTACAGTGAACAAGCCATTATTGCAAAATAAACCCCTTCAGGGTGATTCAAGACTCCTCTGCTTTGGATCAGGGTCCTGCATCACCCTTTCACGGTTTATTTTGCGATTATGACCAGCTCACTGTACATTATTTCTTAGCAAATGTATTCACAGGGTTTGAGATTTATAACCTGTAGATTGACAAAAGAGTCAGATATTTCCTTCCTCCATCATCACTTTGGTTTTCAGAGACCAAGGGCTCGTGGTGAGGCTTACCGTTCATGTCAGCGGCCTGCTCGCAGGAGAAGAATATGCCGGTGTGGAACTTCCTCAAGAGAAACTTCTCTTCTCCGGTCTCAAAGATGTACTGGACCAGCCGGCTGTCGTTGATGTTGGAGCTGTTGAAGCGGATGCAGAACCACTGCTTCACCTTGACCGGCGGTCCTGTGCAGAAGGGTTTGGGCACCTTCCTGGTCCCCTCACACCAGTAGCTGGTGGTCACCGCTGATAAGGCAAAAGCAAACGCCACAAAGTTGAGGGTGAGTGCCAGAGAAGCCCGCCGACCGCGCTCTAGCCTCATGGTCGAGGCCAGGCCAGAGGAGATGAAATGAAAAGGCAACTAATCCTGGCTTTTGATATGTAGCCACCGTGTTTCGCCTCCCAGCAGATATATCAAATCTTCATAATCTTGTTGCGTTTGAGGCTCCTTGGGTGAGAATTCTGTACATCCCTCCGCCGGCTCTAATGATGCGCCACCACCTTGATTAAAGGACTCATTCTCTCCACTTCCACAGGAACAATAGAAACCCATGGCAGTCCAATGACTCTTTGCTTTTCTCTGCTTCTCTTGAACTCTTTCACTCTCTGCTGCTCATCCAACCCCATCGCTCCTCCCCTTCTACAAATCTTTGCCTGCAATATTATCCATTACAAATGGCAAATTATATTCCAGACTTCCTTTGAGCATATTAATAAAAAAAAAAGATTACCATGAGCTCAGATTATAATCCAGGACAAGGTTCCTCCTGTTTACATTCCCATGATTTTTCTGCATTTCATGTCAAAGCGTATCTCAGAGTAATTGCAGCCTCAGACATAAGATCAAGTGCCTGTTTTACAATCGCTGACCCGTGACATAATGTGTGCAGTCTCATGAAAATCCATCCATAATATATGTGTGTGTGTGTGTGTGTGTGTGTGTGCATGCAGGGAAAATCTCTCCATGTCTAATAGCCTGTTGGCTATTAGATGATGGCTCCACACAAATGAAGACAAATGACTTACAGAGGTATGTGAAGGAGAGGAAAATATCTGCAGCCTTTACTCTCATAAATTTTTGTTTTCATCTTCACTCCATTAAACTGTCAAAGCCAAATATTCTGCAGCTCAGACTCTCAGTAACAAACATGTCACCTTTGGCAAATCGTTGTCATTTTGATGTTGACCCTCAATGTTTGTGCAGTAGCCCAGAATTGATTTTAGGGCTGCATTTGAACCGAATCAGATGGACTAAATATGGCCCAAATTTCAACATGTATTTCTGGGCTATGTTTGGACCAAAACGGATGGACAAAACATGGCCCAAATTTCATCGTCTATTTATTTGACCCAAATCAGACAGACCAAACACAGTCCAAATTTCAACGTCTGTTTTTGGGCTACATTTGGACCAAATCGGAGCCTAAATTTCAGCATTTATTTATTTGGACCAAATCAGATGGACCAAGCCTGGCTCAAATTTCAATGTCTGTTTTTGGGTTACATTTGGACCAGATGGACTAAACACAACCTAATTTTCAACGACTATTTTTCGGCTAAATAAAGACCATGACAGACCGACTGCATTTAGCCCAAAAGACAACGTTGAAATGACACTGGGTCTTTGGTGGGTTTTTGCAAGTGTATAATCACCTGAAAATAAGAAATGTGTTTGTTCTCCTACTTTCTAGGAAGGGAAGAATGAGGTGAGCCAGTTGCAATCTGAAAGCTCACCTCCGTACTTAAACAGTGATGCTTTGAGCCAAATGCTAACATCAGCATGCTAACATGCACCCAGTGGCATTCTTAACATGTTGATGTTTACTGGCCATTCTTGGAACCATGCTGCTCCTGTGACTAAAAATATTTCCACTTAGAAGTGACCTTTGACCACCAAAATCTAAGCAGTTCATCCTTGAGTCCGAGTGAATGTTTGTACCAAATTTGAAGAAATGTGTGTGTTCCTGAGATATTTCAGGTGAGGTTTTTCAAATCTTGTGAATCACAGAGGTCCTTCAGCATGCATTAAAGACTTTGCACATAAAAAATTAGGCTGCTGGGTCCAGTAGTTTGTGACATTAGCTGCAGACAAAGCTTCAGGTTCGGCTGGTCCACACACATCCACACATGCAAGCGATTGCAGTATCCCCTCCAGGCTTACGCCTGCCGGAGGTAACAAACAACATTCCCATCAGCCTCAGGTGTACTTTGTGTTGTCCCATAATCGTGGCAGTCTTGTCATGTCTTCTGTGCCAAATCCAAAACACACTGAATGAAAAAGGTTTGATAGATGAGTCACGCAAACTAAAACAGCAAAGCTTAAAGAGAAACAGTTCTCCTGCAGGATTATTCTGGTTTAAGTCCTCACTCATCATGTTTAACTTGTGTAGGTACAATTTGTTTTTTGTTTTTTTTACAGGCCCCATCCATGGTCCGCTGTCGTCCTGAGTTTTAAAACCAAAATAAACAATATCCCACCAAGATCACCACAAACCCTTCAAAAGACAAGACAAGACAGACAAGACAAGACAAGACAAGACATATATGGGCCACAGACTGCTCCAAAATTACAGTAACAGAGAATAAAATCAATTGAAAAACAATACAGTAAATATAAAGTGAAATATAAAATATAAAGTGTATAAACAGTAAATGCAAATAGAATAACATAAGGTACATAATATAAATTAAGTAAAAAAAAGTGAACTAAAATAAACTAAAATAGAAAATTGGAATGTCAGAGTCCCTATGCATATTTGATTAAGAAAATAAATGTTATTTTTATTATTGTATAATCTGTGCGTGTGCACATGCAGCACAGCCTTTAGAGTCTTTGCTTTCTTTGCAAGTAAACTATTGGCATCCATAAATGTTGATTCGTTGTCCAGTGAAATTCATCTTTTAACCTGACAGCGGTACTTTGAGTCTCGGCCAGCATCTCACAGAGTAATTCCTCTGAATACAAAGAGATTATTCTGAACATTAGCTTCCATGTAATAAAAATGTAAAGACAGGACGAATAAGTCCAGCATTACACTTGATGAAGTAGTAAGCCTGTTGTACAGTGAATATTTCCTGGACTCATCCCTTTTTACATAATAAATACCCGCCAGGGGGGGAAAACTCGTTTTGACAGAGAAAAATATAATAAAGTCAGAGTGCACGACTGACAGATGTGAGATTTGAACGTCATCCTTTTCTGCTGGGCCTCGACGTTCTGTGCATTTTATGACAAAACCTAAATGTTTAGGATGGTTACGTAAAAGTGCATGATGAGACTACAGAATGACTCGGGGTTTCCTAATCTGATGTGGCAAAGGTAGATACGCGGCGTTTCAGATTATGTTCAGTGGCTTAGAGGAAAATAAAGTCACAGCATTGTCATTTCAGCTTAACTTGAATCCAAATAAATTTGTATTAACGGTCCTTTAAAGTCATCACATGTGTTGGCGCTCTGCAGGATTGAGCCATACGTCTGCACCGGCGTGTCAGGCTTAAGCTGTGGCCTCTTGGTCCCTGAGGCATGAGAGGCACTGATAGATTACTGTGGATTAATATTGATGCCAGTCACAATATCGGTCTCACACACATCTTACTGGGAATTCTGCTGTCCTTTTACCTTTATCCTAAATAAAATATGACAATGTGGGTCTTTAGGTCTAATACACCAACTTGACCCGATGATCTGGCAGCTCTGGTCAGTCAGCTGCAGCACCGGCAGTTTAGTGACCACTGGTTCATTTAAATTGACTTGATTTGAAAAGGAGTAGTTCTATCCTGTTCTACTTTAGTGAAACAGATCATTTCATCATTGAATGAAATTAACACCAGTCTGTTGGTGATACTGTACAGAGATGGAAGATGTACGCAGAACTTATACTCAAACAAACTACGTGAAATGCTCAAAACATTCTCACCCGTGGCCATTAAAGGTCCAGTGTGTAAAATTTACAGGGATCTATTGGCAGAAATGGAACATAATATTCCTAAATTTGCATGACTACAATCGTGCTAAATTTAAAGGATAAGTTCGGTTTTTTGACACCTGGACCTTATTGTTAGGATTAAATACGCTCGTAGACTCACCCAGACAATTTTGGTGGAGCTCGGAGCCGTTTTCGAGCAATTTAGATCCAGCCGACGGCGTTTTTTCTCATGCCATAGTAGCGGACGGGGCCAGAAATCGAAGCCCCTAAATTAGACATTATCTGCTGCGAAACTCGCTCATTTCACCTACATTTTATAAATGAATGGCCAGTGTTATCACCATGTCAGCTCAACTTCGTTGTTATGGTCATCCGGGGCTTTACAAGGATGGGTAACTTTTGGTGACGTCATAGACGTGCGCCGCAGGAACGCAGCTGAGTAGAGACGCTGTTGTTGCTAGGCTACACGGCAACACGGCTATTTTTGTGCAGCATGGCGGAATATTTATCCGATGTAGAAGTGTCTGACGACGACTTTGAGTATAATGGATGCCCGTATCGTTTTGAGCCAGAATACACCGATGAGGAGCTATTTGAAAGGAGGATGCAGAGGGAAAGAGCTGAACAGCTGGCCAGAGAACGAGCAACCACTGCACGTCCATGAATGGGGGCTAACTGGTGGTGTTGTTGTGGACATTGCATGAGTTTCGCAGCAGATAATGTCTAATTTAGGGGCTTCGATTTCTGGCCCCGTCCGCTACTATGGCATGAGAAAAAACGCCGTCGGCTGGATCTAAATTGCTCGAAAACGGCTCTGAGCTCCACCAAAATTGTCTGGGTGAGTCTACGAGCGTATTTAATCCTAACAATAAGGTCCAGGTGTCAAAAAACCAAACTTATCCTTTAAGTAACTAATTAAACTGAACAGTTTAATTTTTGTTCACCACTTGCCTGTTCGGCCACTTGAGTTGCCTGATTTACTTGCTCTGGGTAAGTGGTCAAGCCCTACTTTTAACTGGACTGCATTTAAGGAAAGTGAGACAAATTAAAGACAAATCTAGTTTGGTAGCATGTTTCTATTCCCAGTTTCCCAGTCATGTTTCATGTGTAGTCTGATGTAATTTAACAGCAGTGAGTTATTAATCCCGGGGCTGGTTGGCAGATGGGACTGCAGTTTCAGCTATAATGCTGTAAAAAGCATAAAAAGGTCACCCAGATGTTGACCTTTACGGTGTTAGCCACCTGTTGTGTTTAATCCTCTGCTTATTTATACCTCCAGTATTTAACTGTGTCTTCAAAAAGGTGTCATAGTGGTGTGACGTGGTTATCCCCTTAATCTTCGAGACAGCTGTCTGGATTTAGGTAGTGATAACAATAATCCCATTTGGTACCTTGAGGGGCGGCTGGGGTGAACACGAGGCAGAGTAACTCGAAGGAGCCAAGGAGAGGTTTTAACACCAAACGCAGGAAAGTAAAGGGGACAGAAAGAGAAGAAGAAGGGAGAAGTTTCATTTCTGTGAGTCAGTTTGCAGGATGGGGAATACTAAGAGCAGCGCTTTGTCAAAGGAGCTCCTAGAAGATCTGAAATCCAACACGAAATACTCCGAGGCCGAGCTCTGCACCTGGTACCAGTCCTTCCTGAAGGAGTGTCCCAGCGGGAAGATCAGCAAGGAGCAGTTTGAGGGCATCTACGCCAGCTTCTTCCCAAACGCAGACCCCACAGAGTACGCACGGCACGTGTTCAGGAGTTTTGACACCAACGCCGACGGCACTCTGGACTTTAAGGAGTACATCGTCGCCTTGCACCTCACGTCTGGGGGAAAGACTCTGCAGAAGTTGGAGTGGGCCTTCGCCCTGTACGACGTGGACGGGAACGGAACCATCAGCAACAGTGAAATCCTAGAGATTGTTAGGGTACTTATACCTTCTTCTTTCAGCACGATTGTGAAGAAAGCAGAATGTAGCTGCTGCTCACAACCTTCACCTTAATTATAGGTTATATAATCAGTTCCATTCAACCACTTTCCAAAAGCCTTTTACTACTTTGACAGGAAAAATGCTGAAAACATTGTTCCAAAGTTTGGTGTAATTAATTTATTTTCTACTTGACAGACAATTTATCACCTTATTTATTGATATTTATGCCTTTAGGCCTGCAAAATATCTGTAATGGAAACAAAAGAAAACATATAACAATATGGCTGAAAAAGACTGCATAGGGATGTTCTATTACCATTTCTTCCTTCCTGATATTGATTCCAATACCAATGCATTAAAAAAAATTTTTTTTAGTAGATGTATTCAACATAAGCTTATTGCACTAACTTGAGGGAAAAATGCTCTGTTTTTCTTAATTTATTAGATATTTTTTTATGTAAAAATGGTTCTGCTTTTCTGAATTAATGAGATAATTTTTCATGTGAAAACAATAATTTATGAGATACCTTCAGCAGACGCTCCATACACAGATCCAGCAATTCAGAAGACCAGAGCCTTTTTTTGTTCATAAAAATTATCGAATAAATTCAGAAAAATACATTTTTTTCAAGTGAATGCAATAAGCCTCTGTAGTATGCTAATAACCCTGTATGGATTTAATATGATTACTATCATTGCTGCATGGCCTGACTCAGGCTAAAAAAAATGGCGTAGAGGAGCTCTACAGAAGTAGCAGCGTCCCGTTTTGGGGCTAATAATTATGTTTTGTCGGACCTGAGTACTCGCGACACCTGGTGAAGCTTAGGCTGTATCTGGTATTGGTATCCACACTGGAAGTCTGTGAGTAAGTAATTAATGAGCCAGTAACAGTAAAAGTTTTAAATATTTAGGTAGGTAGCTCTTTATTTATCCTCATGGGGAAAATTTGGTCTCACAGCAGCAGAGATACAAAGGGATGGGGGGGAAAAGGATAGTGACTAAGCAAAAGAAAAACAAAAACTTGGCAAAAGAATAAAGATATTAACAATACTAATACTAATGTACATATATGCATGATAAAGTGTAAACTGAAGAGTAAAAAGTCAAGTGTAGAACAGTTCAAAACAGTGCAAGAGACAGAATGCATAAATAAAATAGAACATTGTAAAAATGTACAAACATGTACACATGTATAGTTATTATAAAATGTGAACTATATTAAAAACAACAATGCAAAACTGTGCCATGTTTTTATTATGAGATATATAAGAGGCAGTGCAAAAACAGTGACCACATATATGGATTTGAAATGAGATGTATAAAAGAAACAATGGCAATATGTATGCAACAAGTGTCCAAATCCTTATGAACACAATAATTAACAGGTTTTCTTGAATAACCTTGTAGTCTGCAATGGTTATGTTAATTAATATAATCTCCTTTAGTCAAACAAACTGCCCCAAACCCCAGAATATTCAGTTTACACATACACAAAGCATCAAAAAGCTGTGTTTGAGAAACTGGAACTGCCTGACATTATGCAATGTTTTTTGATTGTTTCAACACTAACTGAAAATAGGGTTGATCCGATAGTCATGGCAATATCGGAAATGCCTCTGAGACATCCGAAAATACTGGATTGGGTTTGGGCTAGGACATACAAGAATTATAGCAATCACATCACGCCCATACAGGGTAGTGTACAGCTGTGTATATACATATATATATTTATATTTATAAAAATCACACTGGTATTGGATCAGTATATCCTCCAGTACGTAATCTTCAGGTATCAGAATCAGTATCAGGAAGGAGAGAATTATATCTGAACATTTCTGATTTAAGCTATTGTAAAGTACGTTGATTCTTTGGATATTTTTCTGTACTGTTCATGCATTTTAAAAACATGTTCAAACATTTCTCTCACACAGTCGATATTCAACATGATTCCTGTCGAAGACCAGAAGAACCTCCCGGAGGATGAAAACACACCGGAGAAGAGGGCCGCAAAAATCTGGGAATTCTTCGGGAAGAAGGAGAACGGTAACTCGTACTGATTAATTAACTCTGTAACAGCTGTTTTAAAGCTTTTCTTTACCTTCATCCGCACGTGTTAATGCTCCTCTACTGTTTTCATCCTTTCTCAGATAAAATCTCAGAGGGAGAATTCATTCAGGGTGTGATGGACAACAAGGACATCCTGCGGTTGATACAATACGATGAGCCTCAGAAAATTAAAGACAAGCTGAAAGAGAAGAAGCAATAATATAAAAGGGGTGGAAAAACCCCCCTTTGTGTGATTTTAAGACTTTTATTTTTCTGTTTACATTCTAACATGATCTGGCTGCTTGTCCACTTGACCCATGTTTCTCTCTTTTTTTATTTCATTCATTTAAGGACTCTTTTTTTCTTTTTCCTTTTTTAAACATTTTTGTCTTTGTACCCAGAAAGCAAATTACATTTGATACTATAAAAACAGAAGCAGAGGAACTCAGCAGCATCATTAAAGCCAAAATACAGTAAATACACTTTTGTTTAAAATTTATCACAATGCCATGTCTGACATAGAAATTACAATATTATACCAGTGAATGTATAATTTTTGGAGAAAAGAAGTAGAAAACAGAGACAGCTACTGCACTCCAGTTAGCTAAGGCTAGCTAGTAAGACAGCAAAAGCTGATTTACCTGCTTAGACAACAGGTAAATCTTGAATTATAATCAAGAAAAAGAAGAATCTGTACCAGATAAACCAGCTATGCTAAAGGCTAACTAGCCTAGCTAGCAGAGTAGCAGTAGCAGTCTCTGCAGCCTCTGGTTCCAGTGGAATTCATGTGATTTCATGTGATTACACTACATTTTTATTACATGTTTTTGCATTGAATTAAAGATACATTTAATTTTATTTCACTAGGATAAATGAGCCGAAGAAGAAACAAGAACATGATTGTGTATTTTTCCTGCCTGTTTAGATTGTCCAGACATAGTGTAAATGTTTTTCAGGTTGTATGTAAGAACTGTGACTGTGCTTAAGTAATTAGTATGAAGGTTAACTGGTTAAAATAAATTAAATCACATTAAAAATAAAATTCAATTTGTTAAGTGATGTTAGAAGTTGGTTTGTCTAGATAAAAAGCTGGTGGTGCTTATTTTCCAGTCGGGTGCCATTGAACCACAGCAGAGGAAGCAGACGTCATTAGCTGAGCGCCAGTCAAACTGCAAAGAGGCCAGAGGAAGTAAAAGTGTGCGTCCTTTATAGTTCTGTTATAAAATCCCAGCGCACTGCGGAGCTTCTCTCCAGCATCTCCTCCTCTACATGCTCCGCACGTTTTCACACAGTGAATTAAGGGTTTATTTGGACCAAAACAGACTTTGTAATTGATGGAACAGTGGAAACTGTTTTCCGTCCAGTTTGAATGCTCCATGGTGCGCTGGGCTGAAGTGGCTGCTGCAGCACATCACCTGCGCTCTGTTTCTATCACTCTTCTCTGCTTCCATCACCGTTAGTTTTGTGTTTTTGGGTGATTTAGAGACTTGGTTTGTAAAGTTTACAGCCTGTCACGCTGTTGCGTTGCTTGGTGGACGATGATGCAGCTAAAACACAAGAGCTGAAACTTGCCGACCACTCGATTCATCTTCTCTCGTGAGTTAGTGTGCTGATATAAAACTATGCTTCCCCCCAGTTCCTTATAGAAATGTTGTCCCTGTGCATTTTTGTGAGCTTCTGTCTGTTTTATCCTGCTACTGTAACGCACGACTGTCAAAAGTAACAAAATGACTGCTGGACTGGAAGAATCTCAATGAACAAATGTTCAACTTTCAAGGAACAGCCCTAAAATACAGATATCTCTGGGCTGAACACTGTTGGAAACATTTGAGATAATGTAAGTACACAACTCAACAAAATATACAGCATTTTTAGACATTTAATGCAGAAATGTTGCATATATTATACCTTTAAGTCACATGCTTCATGCACATTAAATTTATTTGCTATAGCCCTAAGTGTTGTTTGTTGCTGTTCAATAAACCAACTTTTCCACCTCAAAAAAATCTCTTTTTTTTTGCAATATTTTGATTTTTCTTTCAAATTTTTCACTTTTCCAACCATTTTTTTAATGCACAAATTGGAGATGCACATAAACACAGGTGAATGTTAATCCACTGACTGCTCTCTGGCTCTGTAAGTTGATGTCTCTACACATCGTACACTCTCATCATGACACCTCCCTCCTCCCACCTCCTCTGTTTGCATACCAGCCTTTTCCAGGCAGCCAATTTACTCTGTCACGTCTGGCGGCGAACCGGCATGTTTGTTCACACTTGGATTCATTCATTAGGTTGATAGCAATAAAGTCGGGGCGAGAGCTCCTTATGAGAGGTATTAGGCTCAGGTTAACAAGCCGCCTGTATCAGACAATCCTATTAGGAGCTGAAGGTCAGTTGAGACAAACAACCTCCTTGTTCAAGTGTCTCGAATGCGCTCCTCTGGATAGCTTGCGTGCTTCACACAGTTTGACTTTGTCACTTATTTAAAAATCACTTTTGTTTAATTATAAATATTCTTCAACATGCCAAGTGATAATGGACGCATCAGCGCAAAAGATTAGAAGAAATAATCTGTTTTAAGCATGAAATATGACAGCAGTGTATTAGTCACTGTAAACACGGGCCCCACAGACTGGTGGGCAATCAGTGACAAGAATAGAAGAACTCTCATGTGCTAACTTTGATTATGTAACTTTTTGTGTTAATGTTTGTGCATAGTTTTCTAATGCTCTGTGTGTTTCCTTGAGCCCTGCCAACATATCAAATTATTTGTCTTTCCTCATAAAACATTTGCAAAAGCAACTTTTGTACCAACACTGTAAACTGCATTTTGTTCACTCAACTTAAAGTTTATTTGGAAACAGGTTGCATGCAAAACTCTTAAGGGCAATGTAAATACTTTTAAGTTAACTGAACTTGAGTGGAATTATTCATTTAATGTCTTATTCAAGTTTTGTAAAAACCAGTTAACTTGAGACTGTTGTGATTTGTGGTAGATGGACCCAAATGCACAACACAGATGAGACACTACTCAGGGTGGTGAATATTAAAGGATGTTTATTGCAGGGGTGAAAGGGGGATGGAGGTGGAAGGAGTTACTGGGTTAAGGCAGAGGGCAGTGCAGAAGGGCTGGGTTTCCAGAGCTGAAAACAAGCAGGCAGGAGTGCAGACTGAATGAACCGGCACTCAAAGCGTGGAAACCCAGTGAGAAAGAGGAGGACTGATGAGGTGCAGGTGAGCTGACTGGGAGTGGTGATGAGATGATTCCTGCCAGGTGAGGATGGAGCAGAGCCGGGGAGGAGCCAGAAGACTGGAGAGGGAACGCCACGCCCACAAGACCAAGACAGACAAAGACAGACAGGAGACATGGCGGGAGGGAACACAGAGGAAAACACTGGGAGATAACAGGAAGCACTGCCATGGCCATGACAGAGACTTCGTTTTTTATGTTAAGTGAACACTAGGCCTGGATGGTATCCATTTTTTCATTTTCATTCATTTTTTTCAATGCACTGCAGTGCATCCCAGAGGTGCTCCGATTCAAATGTGCACCAAGTTTATTTTTGACGGATGCCACGTTAGGCTGCACTGAGCAGATCGAGTGGGTGGGAAGTCAGACATAGAAACTGCATAGAGATATCTGGTCAATTTTCAAAATAAATCAACCCATGCAGACTTGCAATGATAAAAACAGACTAAAAAGGGACTATTCGACTACATAGCCTACACACCAATGGTAGTGGCACAAAAATCCTGCTTGGTCTGACTCACTGGATGCACACTGCAGGTGTAAGTCCTGCCATTGGTCGCTTCCTTCAAGTGGCATCTTGGCATCCGCTATCTACATTTTCAAAGTCCCCAGGAGACAAGAACAACCTACATGCTGAAAACGGCAAATTAGCACCTGGGACGCTAACGGTATGAACATAACCAAGCTAGGAACTGTTAACTTTTCTTTTGCAGTGATGTAGTCATTTTAATGCCAGAACTCGCCTCTTGACGTTAAAATGTTCCACTAAAACAAGTTCCCCCCCAACACTATTTTGCAGCAGCACCATCACTGCATCCTGGGCTTAGCACCGCCTAAAGACGTTTGTGATTGGTGTAAAGAAATGCAAACAAGGCAGGGTGTTTTTTTTCCCCTGTAGCACAATGTGTATGTGAGGAGCCAGACCTTTCTCCAGTTCACTCCTCTAACCAGTCAGTAGTCTGCAGTGTTTGCTGGCTCACTTTTATCACCGGAACTAAATCCAGAATACTGTCATGGCAGAGGCATTTTTCTTTTTAGTCCAATGACTTTATCCCCCAGATGCCATGTTTCTCAGCTCAGCTGCACTGCCTTGTCCACAGATAGAGACACTGACCTCTGGTGGTGCGTACTGTTCACTACAATACATTACCTCAATACAACATCTCTGTATCTGTTTAATAGGAAGAAGAGCGTTTGTATTTATGCCCTACCTTTTATGATACATTTGTAAAACCATTTTTTCAAAGTTCATTCATCTATAAGAATATATGTTAAATGCACAACGTATGTTTTTAGTTTGTCTTGAACAGATTATTCATTTTAAAATTAACTCAAAAATTAAAACTCAAAAAATGTGCCAACAGGATGAATGTTTGTGTCTAGTGAAGTGTTTAAATCATTTTGACAGTGCTGAACATTTGTGTGGAGTCTACGCTAAAGTTTTGAGTCTGATGAATTGGGGTTTAAATGATTTGGGTGAGGAGTGGAGGCCAGACAAGGGGAGGTTATTGTAATTTTTCTCTTGGATGAAGGCAGTCTGACTTTTAGGAGAGCAGGAGAGAGTTTTTTAATTTACTTTTTAATGTCCTTAATTTGTTTTAAAGATATTTTTTATAACTAAGATAGAAAGTGAATAAGCATATTTCCCAAAAATACTGAACTACTCTTAACATTTGTACAATAAATTAGTTGCTGCAGATTACAGGACAAATCTCTTTATTTGCTGCTTTGCTGGAGGTTGGCTTTATCTAACCCTAACCCTGGTTTCATACAGAACACACCCCACATCAGTGTCCATCCACCTGCATTACTTTTCCTTCCAATCTGTTCCTCCAGTGGAGTTTGATGAGCCTGTAAACTGACCTGCAGGTCAAAGAGTTTCAGCTGATTAAACAGGGCTCAGGTGGTCTGCCAAGCACAACAGCTGAAAACCATGAAAATATTACTTCCCACTGCAGAAATCCTAACCTCCCAACGCAGTTACATAATAACACACCGTGATATTTAATTTTCAAAGAGGAGATTTATTTTGGACACTGCATTCCACAGTACACCGTCTGGACAGAGGTCACCTATGATCAAACATTCTCAAAACATCGGGAACATCGGATTTAATGCACGTTATGAAAATGTTAATCACAGAAGGGCAGTAAACTCAACCGTTACGTCACCATGAAACTGTTGATTCTTGTCAAGAACATTTAGTTTGAACATAATAACTTGTTACATTTAGTGCACAACATTGACACACACTGATAAAATCTCTACAACAGATATGCTATTTAAACCTGCGCATGAAGCCTTTTGGGTTTAAAGCAAAGTCTGAATGTGCTGAATCCATTCACAATTCAAATAAAGATGACTTTTCTTTATTCAACACAAAAATAATGCAATGCACTTTACGCATTATTAATGTTGGCGATAAGGCAGGTAAGCATTTATATATTTTTTTCATAGCGATTCTTTTCTTGTGCCTGGCAGCTGGATTGAATCTTTGTTATTTGATTGGCTTCGTGCTTTTGAGAAAAATGAACAAAAAGAACAACCAGAGAAAGATATAAAAAAAAAAAACAAACCCAGTACAGATAGACCACAACAAAATGTAAAGACAAAGACAGACACATACATGTAAACACGGACACATACTGTACATGCAGTCTCTGATAAAATGTGTTTCATGTGCATTTGTGCAACTGAGACGAGTCAGTCCACTGGATCCATCAGTAACATCCAGGCCACATCAATCCACAACACAAATTCACGACCTTATCTTGTCTTTTTGACAGCCCGCTCTCACTCCCAACGCATCAAATACAGCAGCCTGGTCAGTGGCTCTAAGCTTTAAACTTTGATGCCATAGGTACCCCGTGAGCAACATTTCTGGGGACCTTTAGCTGCCAATAATGTAAAAAATGAATGTAATGAATTATCACATTGGTGATTAGTTTATTACTAGAGCTGCACAATTAATCAAATTTTATCAAAATTGCAAAATGGCTAGGAGGTGTAATATTTGTTAAACACAAAATGTGTGAAAAAACTTTAAACTTAATTTAAAAAAAAAAAATCTTATTTTGGTACAAATTCCTGCAAAAATCACACCATTGTCATTTTAACATGTTTTTCAACCAATATACGAGCTCTAATTATCATTACCTCTAATATCGCAGATCATATCGCAATTGCAATATTAGTCAAAATAATCGTAATGGGTTATATTGTTTAAAACGCATGTATCTATTTTTGTATGTAAAGGGAGCATACATCAGCTTTTAAGTGTTATGCTGAAGATGAACTTGCTGTTAAACCATGCGTTCGCGCAGACAACCAGCAGTGTAGCAACGCAAACTGTTCACGACGCGGCTGCTTATCTACACGTGTTACTGTGAAACACCACTAGAGGGCACAACAGAGAACTCAGATCATAAATCGCCCATAAAACAAAAGAAAGAAGAAAAGGAGTTGCGTTTTTCCATCATCTTCCGCCTTGCACAGACATCTCGACCCTCTTCCCATTTATTTCGACATGTTTCGACGTCGACTTCCAAAACTGAACTTATCTGTCGCCAGCTGTTGCAGCAGGCATGTTTGTCGCCGTGTAGCAGCAACGATACCTCAAAAAGATGAGGGTAGTTGCGAACTTGTTCAATGAGCCTTGCTGTTGCTGGTGACATATCTCCTGACCCCGACCCTGTCACTGCATTCTGCCCCTACGCTGCCCCTATCGGTCATGTGTGTATTGCATCTTGCAGACAAGTAGCGTTAATCTCTGAGGACGTGCACAACCGACGCTCCAAATGGAAACAAGATATGCGAGGCTGACGTCAAGTGTACGTGAGCGTGTAGTCAAAAGCAAATATATCTCCGACCTTATATTTAAGACGACTCCTCCCTTGTCTTTGTGCCTAAACCGAACCAAGAAGATTTGTGCCTTTATTTTGAAAGTCTACGCAGATGTTGCATATTTATTGTTGCTAACTTCACTGCGGAGCCCTGCATGTGCAAAACTGAAACTAGAACAGTATTTACAGCGTCATAGCTTGAAGTGAAGGGTTACTGACCAAGCTGCCATATCTGACGAGTGGGAGTGAGAACGATTTGCTTTTGGAAGATGCAATTTGTTGAATTTTGCCCCTTTTTACCAATCAGCATTGCAAAGATATTCTCTGTACATTTACCAAAAATAAAACAAACAACATTGTACAGTACAAACACCTCATTGGCCCAAAGATCTGGGACCTTTTAAACGTTTGACAGCAAAATACATCTAGCCTGTATGTACAAATGTACACTGATGCAGAGTAGAATATGTCAAGGACATTCCAGGTATATAACCGTTAGGCACTAAAGGGTGTTTCAGTGTAACTTGGACCACCTTTTTCCTCCGGACTGATCCAAAAATAGACCCTGGCCTAAATCCGATCGACCACGTGTTGGGACTTGTGGCGAGCGTGATCAAATTCACATTCCAAAACACTGTGTGTGTTTATTTGTTTTTCAAAGAATTGAGGTTACTGGATATTAGCACTGTACATGTAAATTCTCTTTTTTTTTTTGTGAGAAAAGCTCCTAAATTGATTCTGTCACCGCAGAATACCTTGTGTAAATTCAATGAACTACACCAAAAACACCCATCATGGTTCCACAAAGTGTGCAGCTCTCCATATACAGTAAAAGCAAGATATTCAAAACATGCATTTCCACCTAAATGAACCAGCAAAATATGAAAATATATCATATTCATTCTAAGATCTCAATATGCTTCAATATCCGTATCTAAAATAAAGGTAATATCAAATAATCATACTTTTTTTTGTTGTTTGGTTTACTCAAACTGGAAAAGTTTTGATTGAAGCTAAACTAAACGATTCAAAATACATTTAATTGTTTTCTAATAGTGTCAACTTTACAACAGGTAAACAGCAGAATATGTTAAATGGCATTCAGTAAGCTAATATTGATTATGACAGGGTTAAAATTTCGAAGGAACATGCTGGTACTTTGATCCATTTCTGTTTCCTGCACTCAGACTGCGTTAAGTATGAACCTTTTCTCCTGATCTCCAGTCAGAGAGAGGATGAGCAGACCTCAGTAGTCTGAACATGCACTGTCCCTGGATCAGTGTTATTACAAGTGTTTCTGGGACTCTGCGGGTGTGTTTTAATACTGCAGACAGATCTATATGTCCATGTCCACAGGTCGAACCTCGCCGGTTTTGTTCTCCTTCACCCACAGCTCTCTGTCTTTGGCTGGATCCACGTTCTGCAGCAGCTGGTCGACTGGTTCCACCATCTACAGACACACAAACAACAACATTGACCGTCCTGTAGGGGTCCCACAAGGCTCTGTTCTTGGGCCAATCCTTTTCACACTATATATTAATGACTTTCCTAATGGATGTCCTAATATACCAGGGGTCTGTAAAGGTGCAGATCCAGAGAAATATTCATGTGGTAACAAGAGGGTGGCACGGAGACTTGGCAATGATATATGCAGATTTAACTGCAAACAATCACATATATAGATATAAGACAATTATTGTGGCAGTGAGTAAGGCATTAAATAGAAATATCTAAAGGTGGCAATAAAAAGCTATAAATTGTTTTATTCTCAAATCTTCAAACATTTTTCCAAATACATGCCTTTTTTCATTGAACATAAACCCATCACCTAAAATGTGGTCAGGACATTTGCATTAGAGCGTGATTTTGTGCTGCATTCACTTGCGCTCAGACTTCAGAGTTTCAGTCTTGTAAATTTCCGTCCAGCCAAAACTTTTCATACGTATATTTTGAACTGGAACTATTAAAACTGGGGTGGAAGCTTGGATGGCAATGCATGTTTTAGAGGTGATAACACATGCCACCCCTCTAGATCTGCCCCCAGTCTGCAACCTTTACAATCAAAAGAGCCAAAAGAAAAAAGAAGAAAAAAAATCTGTCTGGAGTCGAGAATTAAATTAATTAAATTCTCTCTTTTCCCTGAAGACTTCTTTTTTTTTGTTTGGCATCCATAACTTGTTCTGGAGACTCGAGAAGACTTGCCTCCGCCAAAATTTAGAGGAAAAGGCACCAATCCATAAACGCAGGCTATGACACACATTTCGGTTGACAAAATATTAAAACGTTTTTTAAAATTTGGTGAAAAAGCCACATATGTTTATAGTTGGAGAATGTAAGAATCACTTTACACTGTAAAAAAAAGTGTTGAGACAACTTTTGAGCCCAGCTCAGACTTTTTGACTTTTGAAATAAACTTTAAAAAGTTTTTCCAACCTATATTCTTTAGTTGAGATGATTTACTTTTCTTCTTTCTAAACCTGAATCTTTGCGTTTTAGAGAGTTGTTGTTGTTGTTGTTATTTTTACATTCATTCATTAACCAATTTAGTTGTTAACCATTAGCATGATTTTCCAGTCCTGTAATTTTAAGTTGCTTGTGTAAAATCACTGACTTAAAGCTACAAAGGTTCCTGTAAATGCTTTGTTAGTCTGTTTAATCTGAGATTAACAACAAAGTAATTTTCCATCCTGACAAGCGTAAATATCCCCTATTCAAAAGAGATCTATACCTTGAAATGTACATTCTGCTTACAGGTCATCACATCAGGTTCTGTACTGTACGTATCATCTCTGAGGAATTTGTCTTGTCAGCTGGCACCCAGAGGAGCTCCTTGTTGTGGTAGATTCCCACAGCGCTGACAGAAAACGTCTCGTCAGATTTACGAGGTTTACCTCCTAAATAAGCGGCGTGTGGGTGGGTGTCTCTGAGGCGCAGAGCGATGACAGCGAGTGAGCTGGATGAAAGGCCGTCAGTGGCGCACCGAGGGCTCCATCTGTCACAACATCTACACTCACCGGCTCACCGACGGGCTCAGCTGAAGTGGCACGCAAATCATGTCAAAGCCACTTGTTATTACTGGCACTTCTAGCAATGGTTTGCTTTGTTGTTTGCTGGTTAATTGATGAGTTATGAATAAAAACTGGGTAAACTATGATGTCCAAGTGGGGAGCAGACACACACACACACCTACTGCCACATGATTTAGCTGTTTGCTACAACTTGAACCTTTTCTCCAATATTTATTATTTATGTTTTGGTAAATTAGCACCAATAAAAGTTGCCAATTTAGCTTTTAGCAGTTGCTTTTTGCAGTGTACCCGTGCATGCACGGACAGCTATCGTGGGATGACTTTGACACTGAAGAAAACTTAAAAACATGCTGATTCTCAGACAACTTATGAAATTATAAGGGGCGTCTTTTTTATGATTTTTAAGCTGATTTATGTTTAATTATTATTCAAAAGAAATAGAATTCTGATGCAAATAATGATTTTCTTTCCACTTCCTGTTTAAAACAAATCTATTCGCCTGATATCAGACTGAATCATCCACTCGTTAGACCCCATTTCTGCATTCAGACAAAGAGCCTGTTCAGTGGAGAGGGTGGATTTGAGCCAGGCTATAAATTTATCAAATCAAATGTGATTTGGGCTGATTAAGAAACTCTATCAATCACTTGATCGGTCGCTGTAAAAATGAAAAAGTTGAGAAAACTCAAAAGTTCAAGGTAACTTTTGAGTTTAACTCAAACTTTTGAGCTTTGAGAAAGTTTTTTGTTGAGATAATTTACTTTTCTTCTTCTTCCTCCTGGTCTAATAACATGAATGATGGGATAAAACTTTAAGATAAGTTTTTAGAACATCAGCACGAACCCCCCTGAAAACCCCTTCAGTCTCAAATTCTCTCCTGGGCTTATTTTATGACAAATGTGCCAAATATGACTTAAATTAAATAAAGATAAAACTGACAACATTTTTTTTTTATCTTGACTCCCTGTCTGTGAAAACTCATTTTCCCTGACATGCTGCACATATCTGGGACAAACACTCACATGATCTGAGATTTGGTTTGACGATTACTATTTTTACATCAATGCTAAAAAAAAAAAAAAACTTGACAGCTCGAATTTGCTTTTTTCTGCACTGTAAAATATTCAGTGTTGCCTCTTTCTGTTGGTTTATTCTCAGTGTCTTCTATAACAGCACTTCAACTGACTCTGAGTACAAAATGTACCACAAATAAAGACGTCCTCTTAACTGGACTTACTGTCCACTTATGTATAAATTATCAAAATGACAAACATGATCATCAACACTTTGTGTTTCTGGGATGTAAAGGTTGTGTAAATGTCAGCCTGAAAAAGTTGAGTTTAACCTCTGCTGCTTTGTTTTTGATTAAAATCAACTTATAGTCTTGTTGCTGCTAAAAATCTAATTTTAAAAGATAAAAATCACACTGGAGAATATAATAATGTATAATGTAAATGAGCAGAAACTCACACTCTGGTTGAACATGTCTGTCTCGTGCCGCAGAGTCGTGTACTGGCGTAAATGTTGCTGAATCCACTCGATCCGCTCAACCTCCAGTTTCTCCAGCTCCTACAGACGGAGGAAGACAACAGTTTACAGTTACTGACACAGAAAAACTGTCCTGTTGTTCTGCTGACACTGACTTTACCCCACTGACCCCACTGCTGTGTGTGTAATAATAAATATAATAATAATGATGATATTTTTGGGGTTTCTGGTTTTTGTCTGTTTCCCTTTGTTCTTCAGATTTGTTGTAATGATTGAGATGACGCCTCTTAAGATGGAGAATTAAATTTGTTGTAGAGGCCAACCAATATATTGATTGACTGATATTATCAGCCCCGATATTGGCCTGTCACAGCTATATGTTGTCCGTTAAGCACCTATATGAAAACAGAACTAGGGTTGCAATAGTTGTAAACACTAACAATGGATTAATCATTAATAATTATTAATGAATTAATAAGATAGAAAATGCACAAAAGTTTACTGTTTCAGTGCCCTGATAACATTTTAGACAATAAAGTTTATTGTTAAAATGTAAAATATCCTGCCTCCATTACAGATGTTTGTTTTACTCCCCAAAGGTCCAGTACCAGTCGGGCCCTAATTTAATGAATGAATGAAAAAAACACTACAGACAAACTTGCACTGCATGCGCAAAAGTAAAACTTCATCTTATCTGCCTGTCATGTGGGCAAAAATGTTCATTTTGGGCTGATATGATATTTAATTTAAAGCTTTTATCAGCTGATGACGATGATGTGCAGCTATTATCATCCAAGCCTACTTATAAAAAAAACTGTTACAAAACTTAAATAACAGAAATCTAAATAAATTTTGGAGGGTAAAGTGCATTAAATGAAAATCAGCTGTAGTGAAGCAGATTCTACAGCTGAGACCTCAAACCTTTCTTTTGTTGTGGACCTCTGAAACCTAATTTCAGATTCATTTTTGTAAGCGAATCTCATAAAATTAAGAAGCGTCATTAAGTATAAAGCTGAAACAACTGTTAAGTGTCTCTCATGAGCTGTTAAAGAGGACACTAAGCAGAACATTAGGATTAATCTGCTCCTCAGAGAGATTTTTTTTACCATGCTGGTGGTCACCATCTCTTCAAACCACTTGGACTGGGTCTGGTTGTACAGATCCACACAGCGCATCAGGTCGTCTCCTGCAGAACAGACAAGACAAGATATAGACAAGAACATGATGGAGAGGTGTGAGCTCAGTTCTGAAGGAAACAGCAGTCTGCGTTTACGAGGTTATTTCCTGCACATGGAGCAAACCCCTGAAGGACCAGCAGAGGGCGCTGAGACATCACTGCACTGACTCACAGACGACCACAGTTTAATGTGGACGTGAAGCTGTTACTGTGGTTTTATTTTCAAATCAAGTAAGACAATAATTTAATTGAGGATATTATTTATAATGTGCTTTTCTTGTGTACAGGAAGCACAAATTAATTAAATTATAAAAATTGTTGGAGAAGCTCCAGTAGTGGCAGATCTAAAAGCAATATTAACACAGTCTTGTATTAGTGCTTTTACTCATGTAAAGGACCTAAATATTTCTTCCATCACTGCTCTATTCTAATATCTCTGGTTATAACAAATGTGTCAGTCAGCTTTGTCTATTAAACTGAAGCAAAACTAAAACAACAGTTTTTTGACGTCCTCTCTCTGACAGCTGAAACTTTCTTTTGCCTTCTGTGCTGCACGTTTCTGTGACAAATATGAAACAGAGCTCAGATCTGATTTTGACAGGAACTATTTTTAAATCAATGATCAAAACCTGAGCTGCTCACATTTTGCTTTGATTGAAACTTTGGGCTTTTTTTTTTTTTTTTTTTCACTGTAAATTATTCTGTATTTCAGTTTTCTCCATCAAGAGCAAACACTGCAAACAGCAACTTATATCCATTTCGGATGGTTCAAAAAAATCTCCACAGTGCAGAAATGTTTGCGTTGCATATGCAAAAATAAGGCGTCATCTTACTGACCAGTCAAACCAATACAATATTTAGTTTAAATAACCTGTCACAGACAAGTTTACTGCTTAATGTGTACTTGTAGTGAAGTTTTTTCACCATGTAGTATTAGTACTTTTACTTATGTAAAGGATCGAAATATTTCTTCAATCATTGTTCTACTCTAATATCTCAGGACATAACAAATGTGTCAGTCAGCTTCTTAAATCAAATAAAAGCAAAGTAGGATGTTTTTTCATTTTGACGTCCTGTCTCTGACAGCTAAATCTCACTTTTGCCCTCTGGGCTGCACGTTTCTGTGACAAACATGAAACAGATCTCACATTTGTTTGACAGGTGCTATTTTTAAATCCATGATCACAACCTGAACTGCTCACGTTTGCTTTGAATTTATCTTTTGTTCTTCAGAAACGTGCACCGTGAATCATTCTGTATTTTAGTTTCCTCCATCAAGCAGGATCACAGTTTAATGTTTGAATATTTCATATTTAGTTTGTTCAGTGTGCGGACTATAAAGTCAGTCAGGTTTCCAGGGCGCCACACGACCTCTACTAAACTTTTTTATGGTCCAATCAGTTTCTGACTGCTGGTAAAACTCTGCAGAATATTTCAGCTCTCCCCATCCTGAACCATAACCACGTATCAAACTGAAACATCACTGAAGCTCATTAAAATTCATTCAGTGAAGGTAAAAACACGTCCTCGTCTTTGGCAGCGAGTGCACTGAGCCGTAATGACATTTGGCCCAACCTTGAGATAGCGGAGTTGATCACCGACACAAGGCTGACATCATTTAAATGTGCCTTATGAGCGCTATTGATTAGTGCCGTGGACTGTGACTAATCTACTGAGTGGAAGAGAGACAGAACCAGATAAGTTCCTGCAGCGCTCTCTGTCTATTAAAGCCTGAGCACGACAGAAAACAGAGCACCTCCAGACCAGATCTCAGTGAATTCTCCTGGATGGTCTTCAAACATTTAATCCCAGTGTCTTTATCATGCAGACTGTGTTCATGCACGTTTATTGTAAAGTGAAAACTAGCAGAGACTCCAGGAAGTTACAGGTCCAAGAAATAGTCCATGACCTAACTGTAAAAGGACAAATGCTGAGGCTTTTGTATGGATTAAACAATTTAGATAGTGAGTTTTATGAGCTTTAGATGTGCCGCTAGGTGGGTTTTCTTGGCTACCATTTTTTTCTCTTTTCCAGTCTTTATGCTAAGCTAAGATAACTGTCAGCTAACTCTCAGCAAGAAACAAAGAAGCATATTTGCCCAAATGTTAAACTAGTTCTTAGAAAATTATGAAAAACTAAACTAAAAATGACAGAATAAACCAGAGTGTAGGTCCTTAAAGGAGAAATCTGTACTATATTTATTGTAATAAATCAGAAAATGGCTGTGAAATGTCATCAGAAATTAAGAAAACATGCAGAGTTGAGATTCTTGCTATTCCAGCGGGCCGTAATAACTATTTTATTTGCCTGTTTTATGTCAATTAGAGTTCAAATAAATGCCGAATGTTCGCTGAATTAGTTAGTGTTTGTGAGTCGTATGAAATCATTAATAATCTTTTAGAAGCAGTAAATGTTTGTAACGGTTAAATTGAGCAAAATGTTAATGGAGTTTGGTGGCAGTGAAACAGGCAGTCACTAAACTCAAACTCCAGTGTGTATTTCAGAGCAGTGGGCTCTTGTTTTTAGGATAACGGGCTGAACTTTACACTGACAGACGACTGACAGTTACAAACAGTGACTGGCTCTTATTTGAGCTCCGTGACTTCTGACCTGCTTGTGTGGATTTCCGCCGGGCCTTCTTTATGTCCTCCTCTACCTTGTTGCTGAGTTTGATCTCCAGCTGCTGGGTCTTCACCTCCAGATCCTTCTGTCTGTCCGCCAGGGCTTTACGGGCCTGTGTCGCCGCACACACACACACAACACACACACCACACACACACACACACCAAGCAGAATGTGTGAAGTTAGAGACAATGAGTCATTCAACATAATCCTCAGATTTACTGTACGTACATCTATTACAAGAGTCATTACAGCCTTTTCATGCTGGCTCCTGACATCTGCGCTCTGATCCTGGTCTCATCCTTTAATCTTTTCTTAATCCACATGATTGAGTCTTTTCTCTTATTCTTATGAGGCACCTTTTCAAGGTCATTGTGTGATAGTGTTTGAAAGGTAAACACAGAAACAGTGAAGCGTAAGCCAAGAAAATCTCTTTTTCAAGAGATGCGGCAAGAAAAAGGAAACATGTGGGATGGAGTCGGACTAAACCCACCGATAGGGTCACTTGCAGCAAAGACGGAGCCAAACGTTTGTTTCTGGCAGTAAATCATTTTATTAGCTGGGAAAGCTTCAGTGATAGACTGTAAACTGTGAATGAAGACACTGTGTTTGACTGAGCCTCTCAGATAACTGACTGGTTGCTAAATGCTCAGTATCTCAGGAGTATCAGGGCGTCTTTTTTAGCCTTTTCAAAACTTAAAACACATAAGAGATGTTAGCTGTACTTGTTAGCCTTTCCAGGCTAACTAGCCAGCACGATTGACCATTCACTAAACCTAGCTAACATCATTACAAGATCATGAGTTAGTCGGCTAGAAATCTTTTTCATTGTTGAGATAACTTCAGTGACGGACAATAAAAACTGAATGAAAAATATTTCAAACATGTTGCATTCGAAGATAATAAAAAATCTACAAACTACATTAAACATTAGAGACAATAATTTAAGCAGGTCTCAAATAGCCTAGACCATACACAGTTTATAAATGTTTAGATTTTAATAAAAGAAATAGTAAAGGGATGACAAGAAGGACAGGTCAATAACAGGTCACCATCTGACAACATGCAACTGACTGACTGTTCACTAAACGTAGTTAACCTGGCCATTATTTAAATGGACATGGAGTTAGTTAGCTTAATTAGCTAGCTAGCTACAGTTGATAAAATCTACCAGTATGTCATTTCAGACAACAATACTGATGGTCACTGGCAAGAAAGAAGAACCCTGTTTTGTTCTGCCATCGTTATTTATAATTTCTGTGGTAAATCTGGTAGCTTTATCACTATCATTGTAAACTGTGCCACATGAGAACAGACATCTTGACATAAATCTCTACTTTTTATACATATTTTTGAATATGCGCGTAAGAATTTCTCAAAATGTCAAAATATTTTGGCTTATGTGTCAACAAAGACATGCAGAACGATATCCTTGTGTCCACTTTGTCGTCCTCTTGTCTTATTTCTGTTAGTGCAGACTCATCATCCACATAATGTTGGTACCCACAGTAATTAGAGATGCACGACATGGCTTTTTTTTTTCAGCTGATATGATAACCCATAATTACCTGCTTCACATGGCCCATACTGATAACCGATAATTATACATATTTATATTTTAAGAGGAAGAGGGAGTTCCTGCACAGCTGGAAAGCATGCAGCATTTTCCTAAGAACACAAATAAAATACTTTGACATAATCTGTCAAATTTTATATTATTATTGCTGATATTTATCTTTTTGTTGCACCAGAAAATGTCCTAAAATGAAAATAAAGAAAACACAAAGAATGTGTGTTGGTGTGTACACAGAGGAAACAAATTCATTCATGAAATGATTTTAGCAGGTGGGAAGCAGCAGCAGCAGCAGCAGCAACAACAAGGTATTTTATCAAGATGCTTTATGTGTAGGAGTTACTGAAACTGTTTTTATTATGTAATATTCTGATGTAGACAAACACTCATGTGTAGGTTATTTTCTTGCGCCTACTATTTGCAGATTCACTTTTGGAAATTTGTGCACTGTTTGGTGGAAAATTCAGGCCAACTGACTACAAATATCAGATGGGTCATCTAAAAATGCATGGTGCTCTTGTATCTGGTCTGAAAGTTAATCTACAGGCGTGCAGACTCAGTACCTTCTCCACACCTGCGTAGCGACTCGCCAGCTGCTTCCTGAGGTCAGCGATGTGGTGGTCATACTTTTTCAGGTCCTTCTTGAAGTTGTCGCCCCTGAAGTCAGTAAGGGTTTCTCTACCTCAGTGTGGAGCTGTGAAAACAAGTCGCTCAGTTCTTCGTAATTTAACAACAAACCTTTCCAGGAAGCCATATTGATATGAAATAAAACCGAAATAAAAACAGAATGCAATAATTTGCAAAAACTTTTTGACCTATATTTCACTGAATATGGAACCACGACAAGACATTTAATGTTCAACCTGAAAAACATTATTATTTTTTGTGAATGTAAACTCATTCTGAAGTTGATGCCTGCAACATGTTCCCAAAAAAGTTGCGACAGGACCGTGTTTACCCATGATGCCATCACAGCTGCTGTCTTTTGAAGTTAGTGCTGGAAACAATCTGGATGGTCCTTTTCCTCTTCAGCCCGGAGGACATGACGTCCATGATTTGTGAAAACAATCTGAAACGTGGACTCGTCAGACCACAGCACACTTTTCCACTTTGCGTCAGTCCATCTCAGATGAGCTCGGGCCCAGAGAAGTCTGCAGTATGTCTTTCTCTTTGCATGGTCGAGTCTTAACTTGTATTTGTAGCTGCAGAGACAAACTGTGTTTACTGGCAACGGTTTTTCAAAGTGTTCCTGAGTCCATGTAGTATCCTTTATACAATGATGTGGGTTTTTACTGCAGAGGTCAAAGGTCACAGACATTCAATGCTGGTTTTCAGCCTTGTCCCTTATGTGCAGAGATTTCTCTGGATTCTTTTAATGTTATTATGGATCGTAGATGGTGAACTCTCTGTCCCAGCATTTTTGGAACACACTGCAGGCATCAAATTCAGACTGAGTGTAAATTTATAAAATATCTTTGTACTGTATTCAATTGAGTACAAGTCGAAAATGATTCGCAAGTCAATGCAGCATGCACAATAGCAGTCAATATCATTTGACCTGAATGGAGCGAAACCTTAATTACCTCGAGTGAATTCTGATGTTTAGGTGGAGGTTTACTGAACATTTACTTTGTCTTTTTAACATGTGAGCCAAAGCTTCTCTCTAAAATCAATACGTTGCTTAATAAAGCCCGTTTCCGGTCCCGCAGAGTCACATCCATCACCATAAAGGAGACAATTACACTGTTAGTCTCTGTTTCTATTCCTCCCACCAAACACTTGTCCAATAATAAGAAAAAGATTGTTTTTCATGACACTTCAATAAACTACAAAGTGCTTGTCAGCAGAGTTGGCTCTCCACACAGAATGTTAATCTACTGCAAATGCCAGAGCTGGAAGATACAGATGAAATGTACACTCTCAGAAATAAGGGTTCCAAAAGGGTTCTACCTGAAGGGCTAGGGGTTTACCCAGAACCATTTGCTTCTAAAAGACCCCTTTTGTTAAAAAGAAGTTGCCCTGGTTCTTTGTAAGACTATGGGTTCCTTTAAGAACCCTTTTCATCCAAAGAATCCTTTTTGGAAGAAAGATGGTTGAACTCTATTGTCCAGGGTTCTTTGTACTATAATATAAAAAGGTTCTTGGTAGAACCCCCTAGGTGAGTTCTAGATGAAACCCTTGCAATAAAGGAGGGTTCTGATAAGGGTTGCAAAACTGAGGGAGGGAACCCTTTTTTGAAGAAAGGGTTTGTCACTGTTTTTTTTGGAATATAAAAAGGTTCTCAGTAGAAACATCCTAGTAGTTCTAGATGAAACCTTTGGACTAGAAAAAGGTTCTCGGTCAACCAACTGATTTTTTTTTTAGGTTAAACCCCTGGAACAAAAAATATTCTTAGTAGAACCCCCTGGGTCTATTCTAGGTAAAACCCTTGGAGTAACAAAGGTTCTCAGTAGAACCCCCTCTGTGGGTTCTAGATAAAACCCTTGGAATATAAGAAGGTTCTTGGTAGAACCCCCTGAGTGTGGTCTAGATAAAACCTTTGACGCAATAAAGGAGGGTTCCAATGAGGGTTCCAAAAGGGTTCTTTCCTGAAGGGCTGAGACAACCCTTTTTTTTTTTTTTTTTTTGAAGAAAGGGTTTGTCACTGGTTCTTTTTATAAAAAGGTTCTCAGTAGCACCTCCTGAGTGTGTTATAGACAAAACCTTTGGAATACAAAAAGGTTCTTGGTAGAACCCCCTTTGTCTGGTTCTCATTAGCACCCTTAGAAGGTGGAAAGGTTCTGATAGAACCCCCAGAGATTTCACAGATGAGTCTAGGTATATAACCCTTTATGTTGGGTTCTTGGTAGAACTCTCTGAAAGTTGTCCAAATGGAACCTTTCTAAAAGCCGAAGAACCTTTATGGTTCTAGTCAGCACGTTTATTTCTGAGAGCGCAGCTTATTATAAACTCAGAGAGAAAACCGAGCGGAGCTTCTGCAGCGGTGATAAGACGCCTCATTCTCTGCGTTCTCGTCTCCTCACCCGTCTCATAACGAAGCCGAGTGTCGGAGCGCTGGTGGAACAGAGGAGGAACCGCGTGGTGGGGGCTCGTCAGAACACGTAGCTAATTAATTAGACAACAGAGGGCTATGAAAAGCTCTGAGGCGGCTTCCTCGTTATTTAAGGCTGCGTCTCAGGCCCGTGTGCCGTTTCTGCATGGCCGGTAATCGCATCGGGACAGGTCATTTTCTTCGGTCAACACTGACAAAGTTGAGGCAAACAGGCCCCGTCACCTCAGGATGTGGTCACATCACGTATCTCATTACTTCAGGTGATTGAAAACAGAAAACACTTGACCTGAAGGTGCAGAAAACTGCAAACCAAAGGCGCCAACACAGGGATGAAAGCAGACTCGAAAATGTTTGTGACTCAGAGAAAGAAAAAATGCTAACATGAGCCATAATTTGATTTTTACATCTAAATTCTTTTCAAACTTTATTTGTTTTGTCTAGAAAATGTCAACTGTCAATTGGAAAACCTAAAGATTTTCAGTTTATCATAAATGACAGAGAGAAGCAGCAGTTTGAGAGGCTAAAATCAGAATGGTTGGCATTTTTGCAAATTAATATCCCCCTCAATTAACTAATCCCTCATTTACTGATTTTCAGCTCTCTATGTGATTCCTTTCTGACAAAGTTCTTAGCAGATGTTACCTTGTTGGAGAACTTCAGGTGAACTTCAGCCTCATCATGGAGACTCTTCTTCAGCTGAGTCCAGGCTTCTCCAAGAGTCCTGAGAAAAGAAGAATTTATATTCTACTTATAATAAATATCTCAATATTTCCACTGATTATAATACTATTGTACTCAGCAGCTCTAAAACATACATAAATGATCAGACAAGTTGGAAATGAGCTGACAGTTTTGCTTTTTAGCACCACTTTACTTACAAGCCCAAGTCCCCAAAAAGTTGGGATGCTGAGTACAAAACGAAAATAAAAACAGAATGCAATGATTTGCAGATGATAAACTTAAATGCATCAAATCTATCTTTGAATAAGGGGAAAAAATCACTGCTGTCTGGTTACAGCTCTTTCCTTCTCTTCATAGCTCGTCTGCAAACTCAACATAGAAAGCTGGGACTGGCAGTAGCAGCCCTGCGGCAGAAACGCTGCCTGTGTGCACCAGGTGCGCAAGCTGCAGCTGTTCAGTGAGAACTAGTCCTCCACTGTAAGTCCAATCAGCTGTTTAGAACTGTCAGTTAATGTGAAGTTAAGCCTGTTATCTTGACAACAAAAGCCCACTGCTTTAAAATACTCACTATGGAGTTGGAGCTCAGTGGCCGCCTGCCAGACTCCATTAACATTATGCTCAACTTAAGTGTTATAAGCATTTACAGCTTCTACAAGACTATTAATGATTTCTTACAACTCATAAACTGACATGCACTCATTCAGTGAACATTCTGCATTAATTTGAACTCTAATAAAGGTGAAAAAATGTGAAACAGGCATAAAAAAGAACAGTTATTCCTGCTCAGAGGAGGAATTTCAAAGGTGGACGCTGCGTCCGTCTGGGGTGAGTATTTCAACTTGGCATGTTGCTTTAATCTCTGATGACGTATCATGGTAATTTTATGATTTATTACAGTAAATATATAGCAAATTTCTCATTTTAAGTCAATGTGTGTTTTGTCTTTTTGTTTGCCATGTAATAAGCAGGCTAATGTACAGTGAGCGGGACATTATGGCGAAATAGACCTCATCCCGATGGTGATGCAGGGTGAATCACCCTGACTCCGTAATTATCTGTTACATTGCATTGATTCTATATTGACCCCACACTGGATTAATATTAGCCCAGTCTTTTTTTAGTGTTTCCTATGAATGAAAACTTTGACTCTGCACACTTAATATCTGGATCTGGGTTTGTGTCTCCATTGGTTCCATTTTTATTGCTTAAAAAAAAAAAAAAAAGTTCTGTCATTGTGGAATTTCCAGAGCTGGAAAGCAACCAACCTCTGCTGCTCCTCAAGCCAACCCTTATCTCCTCTGTCGACTGATTTTGGGATCTGCTCAGAGATTTCTTTGATGATAGCAACAGTCTTTGATAGGTGCATCAAACACACAGAGTAGTGTGGGAATAAGTCTATTTTAAATACTCCTATCTCCAGACACAGTCCTTTTAATTACCAAAGTGCTGTTTTGCAGAGCTGCGCGCGCTGTTTGGTCTTACAGCCTGTGTTTGCAGCACTCACCCTTCCTCCTGTAACGCCAGGGGGCTCAGAGACAGCTTGGAGAGGTTCTTGGCATACTCTTCTTCAATCTTTATCCTGAAACACAGGGAGGCAAGATGTGAGACCCTGAGCAGCCCGGCTCAAAGGAGAAGGCAAACTGCTTTAGTGAAGTGGAGGAAAATGCTTTAACACGGATCATTTCAGGGGTGTACTGCAGCAGAACCACAGAAACTTTGACTACAATTTGCTGCAAAGGCTGAAGAGCTCAGGGATTTTACCCAAAGTGTGGGTCACCTCACACAAACTGCAGCATAATTAACTCAACAGATTTTCTGTTTTCTTATGTCTTTTTTGCCTTGTTATCTCTTTTATATTATTTTTTGTTTTGTTACCTCTTCTTATCGTTACTTCTTTGACATAGTTTTTCGTCTTGTTATGTCTTTCACCTAATATTTCGTCTTTTTACATCTTTGTGTCATAACAGCTTTGAATTTTTTAAAATCCTTTTATGTCTTTTATGTCATTTTTGTCTTCTTATGTCTGTTGGGTGTGATATGCACTGATGGAATCATCTTTTCTATGTGTTATTGTTCCATCTGTTAGACTGAAATCAGTCTAGAAAAAACATATATATAGGAAAGGGCCCAGATATCAATGCAAAAAATCAGAAAGGACCCAGATATCACTGCTAAAATGGTTAAAAAACCCAGATATCAATGCTAAAAATGGTAAAGAACCCAGATAATAATGCTAAAAATTATTAAAAACATAGATATCAATGCTAGAAATCATAAAAAAAGCCAAATATCAATACTAAAAATGCCTAAAAAACCCAGATATAAATGCCAAAAATTGTCAAGAACCTCATTATCAATGTTAAAAGTGTTTCAGAACCTAGGTATCAATGCTGAAAATTGTTCTTTTATATAGAATTTATAGAGACTTTTGTATAATTGTGATTTTTGTTAATGTGTTAATTTTTTCCGGCCCCCTCAGTGGGGCCTGGACCCCAGGTTGGGAACCAGTGATCCAATGGTTAAGGATTTCTGTTTGCACATTAACTGAACTGCATCCAGCTGCACGTCTCATGTAAAACAGTTTCTGGCTGATTGATTGTGGACAGCACTGCAGCCTTTGTATGCACATCAGACAAGGAGACATACATAAACCAAATGACCCTGACCTCAGCACATCAATAATCCCACTGTACTTGTGAGAAATTCTCCAGCAGTCTTTTACAGAGCAGCACATTTTCCATCTGAGAGATGGAAATGAGATGTGCTCATATTTGCCCTTAGGGGCCATTCAGCCAAGGTAGCCATGTTTGTGCCCTTTGTGACATTCACTTCCTCTGCCAGTCTCACATTTACCATCCACACCTGAGTAAATCTGTCACCTAAAGAAGGTCACACGGCCCATTCTTTGACTTAATGTTCGGATACTCGCACCGCCGAGCCGCCCGGTGAAACAACACAGAAAGGTCAGCAGTGAATAGAAATCTACTTGAGGGATCTGGGAGACGGCGGCTATATTCAGAGAAGAATCCTCATTAGCTTCCCACGACTCAAACCAGGATGTGAATAGAGCTTTTGTAGAAGTGGGTGGAGCTAATTATATAGAGAGGCGTGAGATCGGATGTAAAAGTTTGAAGTGAACTCCTAATTATTCATGTTTTTTTTGACATCCTGTTTCAGATCGAGGAAAATAAAAAGAAGGAAGGCACATTACATCACTATAGGTCATTCTATGCTCTGCTTAGTGACACTTCCATTGACACTTGTGGGAGAAGCACACTATAAGGCTTCATAAGCTTTAAATGGTGAAACTCTGCATGCAACTAGCTGCAGGCTGCAAACTGCATGAAACAATTTGCATGCAACTTGACAGTTACACGTCAAAGTCTCATCCAACAGGTTTATTTCATAAAAATTAGCTGTCTGTTTGTTAATCTTTCATCCATCTTATTGTTTTCTTGCAGGTTATAAAACAAGTGTCATTGTGACTACTTTATCAGTTTGGATGTGATGGCACGGGCTGACTCAAAAGAGACCACTGGATCTTCTTAAGGAGGCTGATCAAATGAGCCTCTGATGAGAGCTTCTGCCTTTGATTGAAGGGAGACGTCAGGATGAAATCGTAGCTTGTTATATGATTGTTTTCTAGATAATCGCTCTAATTTTCATCATAACTTTATATTAAAGCAGAGCTGTAAGTAAGATAGCAGTGATGTTTCATGAAGTGCATGAGAACAGTCTCCCTCTGAAGCATCCAACAGACCATCTTCTGTTTTATTAATTCATTCATTTTGATTATGATAATCTGTTGTCAAGCTCCAATCAGTCAATTAAAAATCAGCTGGAATGATTCAGCATCAGAGTTTAATGTCATCCTTCTAACATGTTATGAGCATCTTAATTGGCTGTTGCTTGAAACTGGTTTCACAAACTTTGTGTTTTGCAGCTGTAGCAGCTGAGTTTCAGGCAAGTTTCAAGTGTGTTGCAGATGGCTTTACACCATGCAACAAAACTGAAACTGAATTTCAACCAAACTTCAACTAATTAAATTCACATTAAAGGGTAAAGCCAACCTACTGTAAAACCCAACATATCTAAGATTTATGATGATGTATGAAAAAATAAGAAAAAACACACTTCAGAGCATAAAATGCTGACTGACTTTTCCAAATGTGAGCATTTGTTTATTTGCTGTTGGTCTGCCAAATAGCATGATTGATATTCTATCTCCATAAGCTTCAGCAGACCCGACACTAAAGTCTGCAGCATAGACTGTTCTATAGTGATGTAATGTCTTTCCTTCTTTTTTAGTATCCTTGTTTCAGACTCAGCAGGAGCTCAGAGACCTGTGCATTTCTTCTATCCTCACTTATTTCATTGAGATCTAAAGGCACCTTAATTACAGTACTGCATGCAAGCTTGGAGCCCTTCTTCCTTTAGATCTTCTCATAAACTGAGCTTTCTCTGGACAGATTCTGTTTCAGGCCTGAAATTGACTCGGCCCTTTGTGGGGCTGCACGATTTGGCAAAAAACTCTATTGCAATTGCAAACAACAAAGATTTTCAGGCCAGGTCATCTCTGCGCACTACAGTACCTCATTATATTGCTGTTTTATCACATATTTTTCCTTTTGCAAAAAATTGAGGTTTGGTTCTGGTTCTGCAATGAGGATATTGCACTTGGCCATACTGCGATTTTATTGCAATTGTGATTCATCGTGCAGCCCTAGTCCTTGGTCCCTTATTATTCTCAATTTATGTGTTACTATTAGGTCAAATCTTCCTGTCTGTTACAATACAACCTTTCCAAACTAACAAGTTCAAAATGCAGCAGCAAGGCTACTTAAAAACTCCAACAGAGTTTTAGTACTGATTTTGAAATCTGAATGATTACTTCTAATGCATTTTTTAGATTGACCCCTAATTTTCTCATTCATTGACTAACCCCTTATGAGCCTGAATGCAACTTGAGATCCTCCAGCAGAGGCCTGCTAATAATGCCTGTATCAAACCTAATAACCAGAGGAGCTTTTTGGAGCTTTTCTGCTGGAGGAGATCAGGAAAGCTAGCTCTGCTTCTTCTCTTAAATCGCTCTTAAAAACACATTTCATCAACATTGCTTTTTCTTTTGTCATTTTTACTGTGTCACTGTATTAATACTACTGATTTATTTTATTTAAAACACAACACAATCAAAACAATCATCAAAAAAATCTAGATGGATAAAAAGCACGACACGTAAGAGAAAAAATATGTATTTTTGATTTTGGTGTAATAATTAGGTTCCTGGCATTTTTATTTTACCTGAGCTTGTTTCATGTCTCTCTAATAAAAGCATCTCTGTCTCCTCCAATGGGAATATTTCTGTCTCTAATGCAACTTTGCGTCTGACACTCTGTTAATTAATTCATTTAAGCTGTCAACAAACTGTTTTGTTGTTGTAGCACTGTGATCTGAAACAAAACTGTCACCTCTCGTGGATAAACTCGGCCATCTCCTTCTGCATCTGTTTGCCCTTCAGCTGCTTCTGCAGGAGAACCTCGAAGCCGGGCAGGGAGGTGGTCCCCGCGGGGTCTTTCTTGTCGGTCTGTGGAGGAGGAGGAGGAGGAGGAGGAGGAAGGGGGAGGACGTCATTGATAAACAGCAGCGGAGCAGTAAACAAGCGCAGAGCGTGCAGTCACACCTCCCTGTTGTTTAGGTTTGAGAGTGTGTAGGGGTTTGTGAGAATGAGCTCTGAATGTGTGACTCACTCTTCATGTCAAGCAGGACATGCGTTGGTGTGTGTGTGTGTGTGTGTGCGTCAATCACTGGATGGGTGGATGTTTGTGTGTCTGAGCACGCTCTGAGAAACAAGGGTTCTTCCTGAAGGGCTGAGGTTCTACCCAGAACCATTTGCTTTTTTTTTTTAACCTTTTGTCAAAGGTTCTTTGTAATCATCAAATCAAATCAAACTTTATTTATATAGCACTTTTCATACATCTTAAAATGCAACCCAAAGTGCTTTACAAGAAAAAACAGAAAGAAAAATGAAATGACAAAACATACAACAATAAAAAGTGAAATCCCGTCCCTCCCATCCCACATATCGAACCCCCACCCCACACACACACACACACACACACACACACACCCACACCCACACACACAGACACACTCACACACACCTGCACACACGCCCACACTCACACATGCAGTATATAGACTGGTAACATGGCATGGCACTGAGGATCCAGGTGAGGAGAAGCCACCTATGGGTGGCCATCCACACCGAGAGGCACCATAGTCCGCAGCCACAGGGAGCACCGCCACAGAGACCGCCCCCTCAGCCCGGACAGACTAGAGCAGACTCCACACCACTGCAGAGCACTCTCCAGTCACCCGGGTCTGAGGGATCTCCAGGACGGCGTCCCCGCGGGCATGCAGACCAGACACAACTCCCAGTGTGGAGGGCCACCATGAGGAAACGCTGGAGCTAAAAACTAACTAAAAGATTAAGACAGGGAATAAAAACAGGCAATAATGATATAATGTCAAAAAATAAATAAATTGAGGATTCAGAAAATTTAAAAGTAAAAAATGCACAAAACTTAAAATAAAATCAATAAGAATAAATAAAATAAAAATGATTAAAGGCATAGGAATAGTAAAATAAGCGAAATAAGAAATCAGTTAAAAGCCAAATTAAAAAGGTGAGTCTTGAGCTTCCTTTTAAAAATATCAACAGTCTCTGCGGCCCTGAGGTTCTCTGGGAGGCTGTTCCACAGCTGAGGGCCATAATGGCTGAATGCAGCCTCACCGTGGGTTTTTGTTCTAACTCGTGGTATGGTTAAAAGGCCGGCGCCAGAGGACCTCAGGGTCCGCGAGGGTTGATATGATAAAAGCAGGTCAGATAGATAGGATGGTCCAAGACCGTTAAGACATTTAAAAACTAATAAGAGAACCTTAAAATCGATCCTGAAACGGACGGGGAGCCAATGCAGCGATTTTAAAACTGGTGTAATATGCTCCCGCCCTCTGGTCCTTGTCAGCACGCGTGCGGCTGAGTTTTGTAAAATTTGTAGATTATTAATACTCTTTTTGGGAAGACCAGAGAGCAGGGCATTGCAATAATCTAGTCTACAGGAAATAAAAGCATGCATCAGCACCTCCGTGCTGGCCTGAGAGAGAAACGGGCGGACTCTGGCTATATTCTTAAGATGATAAAAACCTATCTTTGTAATATTTTTTATGTGTGGAATAAAAGTAAGCTCAGAGTCGAAAATAACGCCCAAGTTCTTTACGTATTGTGAAGGTTTAAAATCTAGTAGTTTTGGAAAAAGTTTCTCTCTCTGGCCTTCAGGACCAATGACTAAAACCTCTGTTTTGTCCTGGTTGAGCTGAAGGAAATTCTCTGCCATCCATGACTTAATGTCTAAAATACAGTTAAAAAGGGCATCAATAGGCCCTGAGTCATCAGGAGACACGGCGATGTACAGCTGTGTATCGTCAGCATAGCTATGGAAGCTGATGCCATGTCTCCTGATGACGTCCCCCAAGGGAAGCATGTAAAGATTAAAAAGAATTGGACCTAAAATTGACCCTTGGGGCACCCCACACCTAATTTCATGTGTTCTGGAGGAACATGTATCCATACTTACAAAGAAATATCGATCTGTGAGATAAGAGCGAAACCAGTTAAAAACAGCACCAGAGAGGCCCACCAGGTTCCTCAGTCTATTCAATAAAATGTGGTGATCTACTGTATCAAAAGCAGCGCTTAAGTCCAGTAGTACCAAGACTGTGAGTTTTTGTGCATCTGCATTACACCTGAAGTCATTTAAAATCTTTAAAAGGGCTGTCTCGGTACTGTGGTTCATTCTAAAACCAGATTGATATTTCTCTAAAATATTGTTTGTATTTAAAAAATCAGTTAATTGGTTAAAAACCAGTTTTTCTAAAATCTTACTTAAAAATGGTAGGTTGGATACAGGTCGGTAGTTATTAAAATGTTGAGGTCTAAATTGCTCTTCTTCAGAAGGGGCCTTACCACCGCCGTTTTAAAGGAGGTGGGGAAAACACCCGTCTGAAGAGAGCAATTTACTATATTTAAAATCTGTTCCTCAAAGAAACCATAAAACGTCTTTAAAAGCGATGTGGGAATTGGATCTAAAAGGCAGGTTGTGGGCTTTACTTGGGAGAAAACTCGACCAAGTGTCCTTGCATCAACCAGGGCAAAACTCTCCAGTGTTTCCTCAGATAAAAGCAGCTGTCCAGGTGTGTTAAAAATTACATTTCGATGTGTTAAAAGACTGGACCTAATGTCATCGATTTTACTTCCGAAGTGGTTTGCAAAGTCCTCGCAGAGAGCGTCTGTTGGTGCCTCTGAGGGTTTTTTAAAACTGATGTTGATTAAAAGATCGAAGGTGGAGAAAAGAATTTTAGGGTTGTTTTTATTATCTGTGATGAGTTTTGAGAAATGGGATATTCTTGCCTGTTTGACGGTCTTATTGTAGGATTTGAGTTGTTCACGTAGTATTTCATAATGAACTGTAAGTTTACTTTTTCTCCACCTTCTCTCCGCACTCCTGCATTTTCCTTTTGATTTTTTGATTTCATCATTATTTCTCCACGGCGGTTTAGGTTTACTTTTTATGGTTTTAGTTAAAAGTGGAGCCACAGAGTCCAATGTTGATTTCAGTTTACTGTTAAAATTGTCGACAATAAAATCACAAGGTGCGGGTAAAATTTCAGCAGGAGTGCTCTGTAAAATCTCAATAAAATTTGCAACCACTTCGGAAGTAAGGTGGCGTCTCCTCACCGTTCTCACCGGGGCCTCCTGATGACTAAAACTGGTGATGTTAAAATACACACAGTAGTGATCAGACACAGCCAGGTCAACAACAGAGGACACACCAGTGGACAGGCCATAGGTTATGACCAGGTCCAGGGTGTGTCCTCTGTTGTGAGTTGGCTGTGTTACATGTTGGTTAAAATTCATGCAGTTTAAAAGGTTTAAAAAGTCTCTCGACAATGGGTCGGAGATGTTATCAATGTGCAGATTAAAATCACCAGTTATTAAAATTCTGTTATAGGTGGCATGTATGACTGATAAAAGCTCAGAAAATTCACTGATAAAAGAAGTGGAGTGGTGGGGTGGTCTGTAAACTGTAATGCAAAGGATAGGAGGACTGCTAAAAACAAAGGCATGAAGCTCAAACGATGAGTAGCTGTTAAAAAACACTTCCTTTGAGTTTAAAATATTTTTAGAAATTGAAGCAGTTCCGCCTCCCCTTTTACCACCCCTGATAGAAAATAAAAAGTTAAAATCTGGTGGGCAAGCCTCGGTGAGAACAGCTGGTGCATCAGTGCCAAGCCATGTCTCTGTTAAAAGAATGCAATCTAACTTACTGTCTAAAATCAGGTCATTCATAATAAAAGATTTGTTCGCAAGGGAGCGAACATTTAAAAGTGCCAAGTTGAGGGTGACAGGTGGTCTACGGACTGTAGAGGTGGATTGTTGATGTTTTGGGAGAGGTCTGAGGTTATTGAAGTTCACAGAGTGATCAGTGTAAAATCTGCTTTGCAAGCGCTGCGTGATGATGACAGGAATTGGTGAGTTGTTAGTGAAAACAGAAGGTCCAAGTCCAGTATTATGTATGTTATGATCAGAGGTGGAACTAAAAACATAGGAACTGGGACCAGGAGGACATCAATCAGTAGCGGACAGGTCAGTTTGTGTAGATTTGGTGTGGTGGGAGGTGATGTGCGCGTGTTGCACACCGTATGCCAGGTTGGTGGACAACACGCGTGTGCCGGCCCTGTTTAAATGAAGGCCATCATTTCCAAACAGATGTCTCCTCTCCCAAAAGACATCAAAGTTGTCAATAAAACCAACCTTGTGGGTGCGGCAGGCGGAGGAGAGCCAGGTGTTCAGGCTGAGCAGCCGGCTGAAACGCCCAATGCCCCTGCCACAGGTGGGGGTGGGGCCGGAGATAAAAACACACAGCTGGGACTGTGAGAGCTTGTTAAAAAGCTGCGTGAAGTCCCGCTTTAAAATCTCGGACTGTTGTCTGGAAGTGTCGTTGGTGCCCACATGGATTATGACACGGTTTACCTGGGGGTGAGAATCCAGAATGTTTGGGATTTTCTCTGTTATATCTGTAACGGTGGCGCCAGGAAAGGACAGGGTGAGCGCCCCTCCCAGACGGACATTCCGGAGGATGGAGTCCCCGATGATGAGCGTCGTAGCCCGTTGTCCAGGGGGGATGGCCGGTTCGGTGACCCCATCGTCCACATTAGCGGCCCGGTGGTGATGCGTGTCCCGATGAGGAGGACGCCGGGAGTGCCACCGCACAGCGTCCCTGAGGAGCCGCCTCCGCTGGGCTGAGGAGCGGAGGGACGAAGGCGAGCGGTCCGACGCTGGACGTCCATCCGCTGGGGCGGAGGAAGCCGTGAGTGGAGGGAAAGCTGTGGTGTCTGTCAGCGGGGGCATGACACCCGCCGGAGGGGAGGCCTCGGGATCGGCAGGGGCAGTTCCCTGTTCCAGCACCCTGACCGGCTCCACGGTCGTTGATAGCGCCGAGTATTTGTTGGTGAGGGGGACGCTGAAGGAAGAGGGAGTCCCGATCGACGCGCCACCAGGAGCCCTCCTCCGACTGCGGACAACAAGCTCGGTCCAAGGAGTCCTGTTGCTCGGCGTAGAGCAGGAGGGCCGCTGACAGGTGGAGGAGGAAGGCTCCCAGAGGACTGTGTCCCCGAGTGTAGCAGCAACGCCATGCTGTTGTAGCTCACCTGTCTGTGAGGTCTCCAGCCAGCCGGACAACGTCGGGAGCCGTGCTTTGAAGGTGGCCAGCAGTGAGTCCTTCCTCCGCAGCTCATCGGACAGCCGTCCAATATCCTCCAGAAGGTCAGCAATCTTTTTCTGAGCCTTCGTGAGCTGCTTTCCTACCTCTGCAGGTAAGGGAGTGTCCATAGTGATGGCGTCCATGGTTGCCATGTAGCTCTGTCGGTAAAATCGTAAAATCCAAAATCCAAAAGTCCGATGACTAAAACCTCTTAAAAGCAGAAGTTAAAAGTGACCGGTAGTTTACAGTTCAACGAGTAAAAGCGTTCAGAACCTGTTTAAAACCGGATAAAAGCAGGAGCTAGCAGCTAGCACTCTAGTGTGTGCATGTGTGTGTTCCACACTGAGGGTTAAGAGGTTAAAAGGTAAGACTGAGGGTTCAGTGAAGAACCCTGTCATCCAAAGAACCGTTTCTGGAAGAAAGAGCTCTTCAAGGTTTGTTGAAATCCTTAAAAACTCTTTCATCAAGGGTTCTTTGTACCGTAATACAAAGGGGTTCTCCGTAGAACCCCTCTGAGTAGGTTCTAGACAAACGCTTGGAGCATGAAAAGGTTCTCAGTAGAACCACTGAGTGTGTTCTAGATAAAACTGTGGGAATCTAAAGGGTTCCTGGTAAAACCCTCTGAGTGTGTTCTCAATAAAATTCTTGGAATACAAATGGGTTCTTGGTAGAACCCCTTGTGAGTAGAACCCTCTGGATGGGTTCTAGATGAAACTCTTGGACTAAAAAGGCTCTGGGTAGAACCCTCTGGGTAGGTTCTAGATAAAACCCTTGAAAGAACAAAATGATTCTCTGTAGGATCCCCTGCATGTGTTCTAGATAAAACCCTAGATAGAATGTAAAAAGGTTCTTGGTAGACCCACTTGTTGGTTCTTCTTAGCACCCTTAGAAGTTGGAAAGGTGCTGGATAGAACCCCAGAGAGGGATCTTGGTTGAAACAGGGTTCTCTGTAGAACCTTTTTATAGGAGGTTGTGCATGAAACCTTTCACATATGATTCTGGGTTTAGCCCTTTATGGTTCAAGGTAGAACTCTCTGAATGGGTGCAATGTGTAACCTTTATAAAAGGGTTCTACTGCTGGGACAAGCTGAAGAACCTTTAATGGTTCTAGTCAGCACCTCTCTTTCTCAGAGTGTTCCACTCCGCCTCGTTAGTGACAGGACTGATGTTGGACTCCAGAGGTGTCAGGTTTATTTCACACAGCAGGTCTGAGCAGCAGGTCAGCAGACGCACAAAACATCACAAGCAGGACGACACGGCAGGCTGCAAACAAGGAGCCAAACAGTGACAACAGAGGGGAGGAAGCAGCGTCAGGTTTCAGTCAATTACACAGACTGAAGGCTTTTTCAATACAAATCTAATTTAGGATGGAAATGTATGGAAACTGAAAATTACAGGAGCCACTGGGGAGACATTTAAAGCAGCAGGATGATGATTGTGTTTGCAGAGAAGCCGGTCGATCAGCCGTCCACCTGCGATCCTCCTACTGCTACGTGAAAGACAATTGTTTCTTTTGTTCAGCGAGAAGCAGCGCGGGATCCATTTAAAAATAGCAAAAAGCATTATTGACTGCTTCCTGCCGGAGCACAGACAAGTTTAGTCACATAATTTAATGTAAGCGCTCGGCTTTAAACTACATTTTACATTTACTGTACCAGCAAAGATTTGTTTTAAAGGTCAACAACAAAACAAAACGTGTTGACGGAACCCTGGAGATTTTCCAGAGGTGGGCAGTCGGACCAAACACACAGTGACAGAGTGAAAAACACTGAAGACTGTCATCATACACTACACTCACAAAACAAGGTGCTAACTAGAACCATAAAGGGTTCTCCGGCTCCTCCCCTTTTTGGTTCCTAGTTAAACATTTTTATAAAGGTTCCACTTGGAACCCTTTCAGAGAGTTCTACCAGGAACCCAACATAAAGGGTTGCACACAAAACCATCTGTGAAAAGTTTCACCTCGAACCCCCCTGTGAGAGGTTCTACAGAGAACCCTACTATGGTGTAATGGTTCCACCCAAAACCCTCTCTGGGGGTTCAATCCAGAGTCTTTCCATCTTCTAAAGAGGCTAACAAGAACCAACCCAGGAGGCACTACCGAGAACATTTTTTATATTCCAATGTTTTTATAGAACACAGCCAGGGGGATCTGTTAAGAACCTTTTTAAAAAATTTATTCCTATCTAGAGCCCAACGAGGGGGCTTTTCCAAGAACCATCTAGAACTCACCCAGGGGTTTCTACAGAGAACCTTTTTTGTTCCAAGGGTTGAATCTAAAACACACTCAGGAGGTTCTACAGAGAACCTTTTTTGTTCCAATATTAATATTAACTAGGCTAACTAACCTTTCAGCAAGCTAGCAAACAATAAAACATTTAGCTAACTTTGTCGCTAACAAGTATACATTGTAACAGGTTGTGTTTGTTAGTTTGTTTTTACTTTAGTTAGGTTGCAAACAATGTAACTATTTACCTAGCTAGTGGACAACATAATATTTTGTGAACTTTTTATTTACCTAGCAAACAATATCAAGCACTTTTCTTTTACTTTTTAGCTAGCTAGAAGACAATGTAACGTTTTGTTCAAATTACTTCAAGGATGTTTTGTGCACCAACATATTCTTACGTGCGGATGCAGTGAGCCACCAAATGCACCAGCTCTACACTGACAATAAAGTACTATGCTATAAAATCAACTCACACTGTGCTTCATGGCAGCCATTCAGGTAAAACAATATGATGATCTGACAAGTGTTAGTGAAGCACAGATGATGCCATAACCTGCCCTATAATTAGTGTTTTCACTGTGGGTTGTTAGGTGGAATTCTGATTGTAATACAAATTGTATATTGAATATCAGGAAAAGGTGAACGTACACACTTTAAAATGCCAGATTAATTATGAGAGTCAATCATGTTGTATGCTTCCATCCATATCATTTTTATACACCGATGACTGAGCTGCCAAGTGCACCGACTGTAAGACCTATATAACCTGTAAAACTGACCTGCCATAAATTCTTACATTGAACACACAGGCTTTCGGCACACAGTGTGATAATGGGTTTCCTCTGTTGCATTCTAAGTTAATCATGTTCCTGCATTAACCCCGGACCTTTACTCTAATATCTGCATTGATTTTAACTGGCCCTAATATGTCTTCAGGGCAGAAGGCTGGTAGAGGCTGTGGCCAGTTGTCAGAAAATGGACTGAGGTTTTTCAGAAACCTATTATGTGTGCTTCGTTATGCATGGAGGATGGCTCAAACAAACACTGGACTTTGACCCAGGAGAACAGGGTTTGTGTCCTGTGTGAAACCATTTGATGCCTACAACATGTTCCAAAAGAAGTTGGGACAGGGCCATGTTCATCCTGTGATACATGACCTCTTCTTTTAACAACACTCAGTAAGCATTTGGGAACTGAGGACACTAATTGTTGAAGTTTCTAAAGTGAAATTCTTTCTCATTCTCGCTTGACATACGACTTCAGTGAGTGAGAACGAGTTGAAAATATCACGTGGAATAGTTAAACTTTAGTTTCTCACCCAGAAGTAATCGCAGTAGCTCCATTCGTTGGGCTTCAGGAGCTGCTGCTCCGGACCTTCTCCAGGCAGAGGGAAGGTCACACAGTTGATCTGAAGCAAAAAGGAGAAGAAATATAGAGATAAAGAGCAGTTACCTACCAGAGGAGTGAAAAACGGTGACAAGAACATCTGTGACATGAGAAGTGGGGTTGAACAAGGTAACAGGCCTGGGTTTCATTTCATGCAGATGAGAGGAAAAAGGTCAGGCACGAGTAAACATAGAAATGTGGTGATGTGTTGACCATCCAGAAGGTGACCCATGGGCCTTCAGGGGAGAGAGAGAGACACATAGAGAGAAAGACACAGAGAGAGAGACAGAAACTATGTCCAGTCAGATTCAAACAGAAACCTTTTGTGTTTCAGTGTCTCCCTAAAATTGAACAAACAAACTTAATCCTCTTGAGAATATGTGGTGCTGCAGATAAACAGTCAGCACTCAGCCTGAATACAGACTCCATGGTCCACAGCGTCTTCAATTACTCTTGGGGCTGCAATTATGTAATGTTCACCATCTGCGAGCCCTCCCTCCTGGCACAGCAAGATGCCCTCTGTGCCATGTCAACCACTGCTGCAAACTGCATGGGCACCCAGACAGGATGCTTCATCTACAAACATACAAAAACACACTGAGTCACAGTGTGTGCTGCATGAGCTCACCACTGTTCTGCTGTCACACAGACTCAAGAAAAACATGCAGCATTTACCAGCTGGCTCAAGCCAACTGCTTCATTCTGTTAATGTTCAAATTTCATGTAAAGGTGCGAGGAATCGTTTAGAGCCTTTGAACAACATGATGTCAGTTAAGTGCACACGGAGCATTTGTGTTCACCAGCTCGGATCATGAATACTGAAGGGACGGCCCATTCTCAGCAGAAAAAACACCTAGTTCGTCTGTGTCTATGCAAGCATTTTATTACAACCCATATTTACATTTATTGTTAGGCGTCGACCTCTAGTGGCCGTAGTAAATATGATGGAAACAAAAGAGGAAGTCAGGCAAGGCAAGAGTGACCAAGTCCATGAAGGGAGGAGGTGAAGGTGTATGACTGAGTCACACACATTCATTGCCCCATCTTACACTGACCTAAAGTGCAAGTTCAAAGTGCAAGGCCAGATACACCTTTTCACTTTCGCCAGGGGTGCAGGGGTATCCTGCCCTGTCCCGCCCCCCTGCGCTCCTGGTGCACAGGGGGATACAACTATCAGCTGTGCACAAGTGCCTTGATTAATTCATAGGTGTGTTTTAGGCTGAAAATGCAATAAACCAGTCAGAAAGTCGGCTCTAATTACCTTTAAGAAACAGGTGCGCCTGGAGCGAGCATTAACGCAATACACACTCACGCTGTTTATTTCAATATTTGCACTTTATTTCTGATTTAAAAAAAAAAAAGTTTAAAAGACACTTTACTAACCCCCACTCCTGTATGAGAAAAAACGTAACATAAATGTGGGTGTTTTGTGTTTGCGGAGATGTTTGCATGCGCCTCGGCCAAATGCGCCCTTTGCTGTCTTGTGCAGATGGACCTACTGCACCACAGACTTTGTGCTTCGTCCAGGTTTTAGCAGGTCTAAGGCTCAAGTGGTCTTTCTCCCAGGAGACCGCTGTTCATGTCCTGCATGAAACTCAAAGTCAGCGTTGATGAAAGGCCCTGGTGCATGCTAGCGATTTGAAACTAGACATTAGCATACATATTACTCATCATTGCAATTCTATTGTGTATATGACAAAAATCCACATCAACTATTCATTTAATTAAATATTTTTAACATTAAATAGATAATTTTGTGTTAGTAATCATAATTAGTTTGTGGTTTTTTATCGCTAAGACTGACAATTATTTTAACCAAAGAATAAAGAAAGCAAAAGAACAATCGTTGGTTATCATTTTGATGGCAAAACATTTAACATCAGCAAATATCTTAAATCATATTTATAAATCCAACTTGGCCCAATGCAAAAAAAAAAAAACCACTATAACGTAATTAAAATATATAATAACTTATATATATAAATAATTGTTTTAAATAATAATTCAAATAAAGTTTATTCCACACAGACTTTTCCTATGAAAAAAAAAAAAAAAAATCTACCAACAAAATCCTGAGCCACAATCAGGACAAACAGGCAATTTCTGAGGTAACAGCAGAAACTTTTAACAGGGAGCAGCATTACCAGTCTATGGCCATTTAAAAGCTCCGTGACTTTACCCTTCTCTATGTCTGCTTTGGTTTTTCCGCATTTTCCTTTTTCCTTTCCCGGTTCCGCAACAGCCAGCGTCAGAGCCCAAGAGATAGGGCTATCTCTAGGGCTCTGGCCAGCGCTGTTCTCGTTCTTCTTCTTCTCCTGTTTGAAACGGCGGCTGGGCTGGCAGCCAGCTCATTGGCGCATTATCGCCACCTACTGTTCCGGAGTGTGAGTCAAACCCCTACACCGCAGCAGCCAGCAACAGACTTTCACAAAATAAAAGCATGTGAGCAACATGCGTTAATGCGCGATAAAGTAAATATCGGCGTTAATAGTCTAATGAATTAACGTGAAAATAACGCGTTAACTTGCCCAGCCCTAATATAAATCTAACAAAAGTTCTTTAAATACAGTCCGTTCTCCACCCACCACCCCACTGGACTGGTCACCGATGTAACGTAACTTTACTTACTTACGTAACTGAACTTATATCATGTATGTAAAATAACTTATGTTTGTAAAGTAACTTAACTTGCAAAGCTAAAGTTCTTATTTTAACCCACACCATGATCTTTTCCTAAACCTAACCAAATAGTTTTGATAGTTGATAGTTGTTTTTCAGATAATTATATACTAATGAAAACTCTTCCATATTCTGCCAACAGATCCCTGTAGATCTTACACATTGTACTTTTAATAGTAACTCTTTGTCTGTTCGGTGCTAATCAGTCAGTGCACAGTGCAATCAGCTACAATCCATTTAACATGTTGAGGCTGATGAAAGTGGTTTAACTCAGCCAGTCTGCGAGTAGCTGATCAGGCCCAGTTCCCAATCACCCCCTAATCACCACACCTGCTGATCTATAGTCACCTGCAACCAGCCCCTTTTGCACATCGCACTGAATAAAACAGAAAGGAGTCGATGGAAATGTACAGTCCGTGTGCTCTGAATAATCATCCAAACAGAGGCATACACGGATGGCTGCAGACACCACACATGCATGACCTACTACCTTGCACTTGGCATTTATTATTTAAATTTCAACCGAGGGTGCAAAATATCAAACTGAGGGTGCAATGCATGCTGCACCCTTGTAGAACAACGCCTGTAGCTGATGAACCAAAACAAAAAAGCTGTGAGAGACTCAAAGACTGTGCAGTCCTGCAGAGCTGGTGATAATTCTCAGTGTGCTCCGCAATACACATCACACACTCATCTGATTTATTTTTATAAAAGTAAAACATCTCTGCTGCGGCCCGGCTGTGTGATTCATGATGGGAGGTGTGTGGTTCTGCATAAAACGCTTGCATTGAGCAGCCATAAACAAATATTGAGCATGAAAAAGCCGAACGTCCAATGAACACTCCACATTGACCTCTTCATTCTCTGCACTGCCACCGCAGCACTCCATCTGAACGGCTTCCAATAAACAACTTCAAAAACAGATGAGTAATACTCCTTCTCTGTTATATAATCACCAACATCCAGAGGAAATACTAATATGGCTTCTTGCCAAACGGGTGTACCGATATACGACGGGAAACAACTACAACAGGAGCACCGAAACGACATGCATACATAAACACATTAACTCACGGTAACACTTTGTAATGTAAAGGCACGGCAGGCAGTGTGATTTAGTCCGCGTGCAGACCAGTCACTTTGTTCATTTTCTGCCTCAGAGATCATACTGATTGTCATGGGCACCAGATTTTCCATTACACTGACTCCACATCTATCATGACTGTTGTTTATCTGCCTTTCACATCCAGCAGAAAATGAGATCATTTATCTAAAGGAAGGCTGTCTGGCTAACTTACTTCTCCTTTATGGCTGCTTAGTGAGCTTCTCTGGGGCTGGGAATTAAATATTAATATAGATTACCTTTGTGACACAGTGTGTAATAAATCTTTCTGAGCGACCTGAAGACATTCTGGGGATGTTTGAAGGCCAGCTGTTGTACTTAAAGGGACAGTTCACACCAAAATAATGCATAGTTTTCCCCGGCCTGTAGTGCTATTTATCCATCTAGACTGTTTTGGTGTGAGTTACTGTGTTTTGAAGGTATCGGCTGCAGAGATGTCTGCCTTCTCTCCAATATAATGGAGCTAGATGACACATGAAAGTGCCAAAAAATACTAAACAGCAATGTCTCTTTCCAGAAATCATGACCTCAAGTCACGCAAGATAATACACAGACCTTGTTTCATGAAGAAACCAGTTTCTTTCTACCAAAACCAGAGAAGGAAGCGTGCATCTGCTCATGAGATGAGAGGTTACAGCTCAGCTGAGGATGATGCAGTAATGATTTCCAGTGTTGTGCATGAACGCACTAAAAGAGGGGCGTTCATTGAATGTGCACATATTTTTTCGTGAACAGTAAACTGAACGGATCAGCTTGCAATTGAGTGTTGATCATTCTTGGGAGATGTAACGGCGCTCACATCATCAGCTGATTTTAGAAAAAGGGCGAGAGAGCATGCAAATATGGACATAAATATCAACGTGATAAAACCTCTGCTACATCATGCAGAATTACGTTTCTAAACTGCAGACTGGAGTCTCTGTTACAGTGAGAAATAGACAAAGATCTACATTTTATCTTCTCTGTCTCGTCTCCTCTTCATCTCCTTGCAGTGCTCATGGATTATGGTGCGTTCACTTGAACTGGAAAGTCTGAATTTTGAGTTCCCAGATGAAAATTTTAATAGTATGTTTTTGTTCAGGTTTGCTGTGTGCCGTAGGGTAAAACATTCTCAAATTGTTGTAATTTGTTGTTAATGACTATAGATATACATAATCCTGGCCATTCATACTACAGTAACATGAATATTGTTCACCATTTAGTAAGATGTCATTATATATACTCCAGCATCCCTGGTTGGACGTGATTCTGTTTAAAACTTAATACAATTACAAAAACAAGTTCAAGTTCATTTTAATCCCTGTGAACTGAACTTTGAGTTTGCTCTTTTTAATGAGTAGATGCATGCTTACTTCTGCATGGTGGTTCAGTTGGCAGGTGTAGAAAGAAAGTAGCTCCTACATGAAACTGTTTTGTCGGTGTACATCACACTTTTATTTTTGGCAGCTCTTCCAAGAACCGAGTCTACAAAAAAGAGCCATAACGTTAGCTAATCAATTTAGTTGGCTAGACAAGAGAGACAAAGTCCCTCTCGTTCCAGTGGACCACCATGAGACCTTAATTCAGAAGAAATATGGACGCTGGTAGATGGCAAAAGAAGGTTTTCTCATCCCATTTGAATTGCACCATGAATTACACATGTGATGGTTGTCAATTTTATTTACAAGTCAAACTGTCGTAACACTGCAAGTATCAGACTGCGAAGATTCGTAATGAGAAAGACTACACACCCAAAAGTCACGTCAGTAACGTCAGGATTTTCTCCCCCTAAAAGCTAATAGTTAGCCGCTGAAGCTATAATGAGTGTGTTTTCTTACCGGAATGTAGTCACATGAACGGGTCTTCCTTGTTCTTTCTCCACCCAGTTGATAAAAGGACCAGGAGTCAATGGATCAAACGCTTCAAGTAAGATAATGTTACAAGGGACACAGTCTCTCATAGCCAGACGTTGTAGCTTGAAGCAACCGACCAGCCGCAGGATTTAAACCAACAGTGTGCATCTGCTGAGTCAGACTACAAGGGACAGTGATGTATATTGTGCACAACGAGAGATGTTGTTCACTGAGCAGTGTCACACAAAACTAAACTAAATTACAACAAACTAGTGACTTTCTAGACGAGCAAAATTATCTTTTAAACAGACAAACATCATATGTGTAATTTGTGACACAATTCAAAGGGAATCAAAAAAATGTTTGGAGGTAAATAGTGTTGACAGGAAAATGGATATACACCACATCTAGAGAACTGTGTGAAATAAGTGCTTTGATAAGATTTATTATAAAAAACTTCAGCTGGCTGAGGTGATCTACTGAACCAATTCCAAAACCTTTTGCATACATCAGTCATTTAGACCCTAAAACAGGACACAAAATTAGTACCAGCCACCAGACAAATGTTGTTATAATATGGAAGTGGCCGGTGTATTTGTTCCATTAACCGGCCAAAGAAACAACGGGAAGCTGCTGAGTGACTGGTTAAATGTGAACCTTCACTAGCCGTTTCGCCAGTAGACAAAAAAGTTAATTTTGCACCCTGCATTAAAATATGTAAAAATAGGACCCAGGTGTAAAAAAAATTCTGGAATTACCCTTTAAGGAGTTGCAGCAGGCTGTGCTGTCATATTTCTTCCTCCTTGAATGTTTCAGTTCAGCACAAAACAAAGCTGCAGGCAGCGTACAACAGCGCCGATTTGTCGAGCGAATTGGGACATTTTGTCCTCACTCAGCATTCATAAACATTCACTCTCATGAGAGTTTTGTATCCAGGCTACAGGCAGTGGTTGTTTCATTGCACATTACAATGGTATTTTTTTCTCTCTCATTTATTTATTTATTTATTTATTTTGCTGTGCTGAATACAGGGGAAAAATATCATGACACAGTCGGAGGAGAAATGGCCCGTGAGAGACGTAAAAAATAACGCTTTGGCAGTCGAACAAACGGCTGAAACACAGTCACTTCCTCCCTCTCGCATCCATTTCTGAGCATGAGACTGTAGGATGCTCTGCTGCTGTTGCTAAGCGACAAATTACTTTTGCTGTAACAGACCCCACATCCGTCCACACACGCACACACCTTCCCATAACAAAACAATCTCAGACTTTCTTTCTCTACATTCCCGTTATTGCCTTTTCTTCCCTCCATTCCTTTCTTCTCTTCCAATCAAAACGCTGCAACCGAGTCCCGCCAACAGAGCCAATTGACACTCTCTGCGCACGCACGACACACACGCAGCACAGCAACAAGTCAAACCGCACGTGAATGAATGTTTAATAAGCTGAAAATGGAGGGCTGAAACAGAATGCATTTGGTCACACTCATCGCTGAAGGTGAAAACAAGGTTACGGCGCGGCTCGTATCCCCTCTATCTGATGATGTGCAAAAGGCTCGGCGCCTGCGAGGGTCCGTTTTTGCCAACAGTCATGGATGTGTGCGTCTCCATGACAACTGTGGAGGGTTGTGTGTAATGTGAGGTGCACCATCCACAGCGAACAAAAAGACACCTTTGTTGACTGACGTAATCTACAGCTTCATTATACACCTGTGTTTTTTTGTTCTTTCTTCATCAGCTGCAGCAGGAATGTTTCATTTTTATGCCTGATTCTTGTCACAAAAGACACATTATTTTATTCCATTTATTGGCTGTATTTTCAGATATTAACCTCTGTTTCTTAAGAGATAAATCTGTGTTAAAATACCAAAATAAAATTGCTCTCATGCCTCAACTCTGCAGCTAGAGAGCCGTGAGAGGCCCTGCTGCAAAGAGCAAAGAGGAGCAAAATATCTTCTTTTTTTTCAAACACTATGTCTTCAGTGAATATCTGAATGGCGTCCCCCCCGCCATACCAGTGTTTTCCATTTCAACACCCATTAATCAGTGCTATTGCTTTTGTCACCATGGAAACTGGACTTGCTGCATCTCCTCGCAGGTCTGCCGGGGTGTTTCACAATGGGCAGACTGACGGCTCCTGTGGCTGCAGCAGGTCAGCGAGCTCACCAAGCGCAAAATCAGAGCCTGAGAGACACAAAACCACCTTTCTCTGTCTGTCCGTCTGTCTGTCTTCACCTCACCATCAACACCACATGTTAACCTCATCACGACTCCACCTCCCCACCCCCCACCCTCACTCATAACTATGGGAGATTATATAACCACAGCTACTGTCTGGGCATCTTAAGACTACAGAATATATCACATTTAAGTCCTGCTCTGTGTTGTGATGCAGAGGACTCGCAGTGAGCAAAAGCAGGAGCTCCTCTCAGTGTTCCCAAAATGCTGCTGCTGTGACCCGCACTGCCCCGCGGATTAGACGCGCAGCCCTTTGAGGCAGGAAAAGAGGGAATACGGTATCACGCTGGGCACCAACTCGCCGGCGAAAACGCTCAGAGATCAAGATCTTCATCTGTCAGAGTCAAGACTGCACGATGCTAAAAATACCAGCAGTGGCGAGCGGTCTGCAGGCGTACTTTTCACCCACTTCAGTAACATTTCAGCACGGTGAAAACTGCAGCGTGAAAAGGGGCATTAATTTGTCGCTGACAGGCATTAAATCAATATTATGGATCGAGGCCGGTTCTGTCAGCGAGCACAAGACTCCTGGACAGCTTCCTCATTCAGACTAATGTGGTTTCCAATATGCAGGGAACCCCATGTTACTCCTCCAGAACCCAGAATGCATTATGATGTCAAGCTGCGAGCTTGAGGACAATGTCAGCAGATGATTATTAAATTGATCGCCAACTATTTTGATAACCGATTAATCATTTTGACTCTTTTTTTGGGCAAAATTCTCTGATTTCGGCTTCTCGAATGTGAATATTTTCTGATTTCTTGACTCCTCTATGATCGTAAACTGAATATCTTTTTGAAGATCTAAGATATTTTTAAGGCTTTAGGAAACAGTGATCAACATTTTTCACCATTTAACTACATTTTATTGACTAAACAATTGATCCATCAATTGAGAAAATTGAGATTGACAATAATGAAAATAAAGCCCTAAATCGATTATTAAATTATTCACAAACTATTTTGATCACAATTAATCACTTTTTGAGAAAAAATCTCTAAATTCTCTTATTTCAGCTTCTAAAATGTGAATATTTTCTGATTTCTTGAGTCTCCTATGACAGTAAACTCAATGTCTTTGGGTTTGGGACAAAACAAGACATTTTTAAGGAACATTTATCACCATTTTGTTACATTTTTTTCTGACATTTCATGGACTAAACAACTCATCAGTTAATTGCAAAAATAATCAATAATGAAAATAATTGTTAGTTGCAGCCCTAAATTGATTATTAAGTTCATCGCCAACTATTTTGATAATTGATTAATTAGTTTGATTCGTTTATTTAAGAAAAAAGTAAAAATTCTCTGATCCTTTTCTGTTTTTTGTACTCCTCTGTAGCAGTAAATTGAACATCTTTGGGTTGTAGACAAAACAAGACATTTGAGGACATCATCTTGAGATTTTTCACCATTTTCTGACATTTTATAGACTAAAAAACTAATCGATTAAGCGAGAAGATAATCAACAGATTAATCAACGATGAAAATAGTCCTTAGTTGCAGTGCTACAGATGACAGAAGAAAAGAGACATGACTTGTTTTCATGAGATTCTCAGAGGATGGAGATGGAGGAGCAGAGGCATGCAAGAAGAAGAAGAAGAAGAAGAAGAAGAAGAAGAAGTTGGAGCTCGTGGTGGGTTACTCACAGTGATCTTGGTCTCCTTGACCTCCTTGATCTGCCTCTTGGCCGGCGATACGGAGCCGGGGGGCTGCGGGGCGAGACAGGAGGGATCGTCAAAGCTCTCCTCAGTGTCAAAGCTGGCTTCCATCATCATCCCTCTCACCTCCTCCTGCTTCTCTATTCTGGGAAAGCCTCACACTCTCTCCTCTCTCCACTCTCTCCCCTCTGTGGTGTGTGTGTGTGTGTGTTTCCCTCCACGCACCGACCACCGAGTCCTGCCTTCAGTCTCACAAAGCTACGGAGTGACTGGAGAAGGAGTCGCGCTTGCATGGAGGGGAGGGGAGGGGAGGAGTTGGGGGGGGGGTGTAGTGTCAGGGATTGTGGCGGTGGTGGTGGGGGGGTTTGCAGGGGGGAATTGTTGGCGGCGGCTGTGGGAGCGTGACGGAGCCTCTGGTTAAAAAGCTGCTGCTGCTGCTGTCACACGAGTTTTTAAGGGTTGAAGGGCTGCGAGGAGATGGATGCTGCATGCGAGGGTCTCTACACCCCCACCCCACCCCCCACAACCTCCACCTCCACCCTTCACCCAACGATGTCCATGCAGAGAGAAAAGAGCAGTGAGTCAGTTCATGGATGATGCTGGAGCAGAAGATGCGAGGATGCAAAGCAGAAAGAAAGAAAAAAAAAACAGAGATTCAGAGTAAGAAGAAGGGGGGGGGGAGGATGAGGAGGATGAGGAAGGGGGAAGGGAGGGGAGGGGGGGTTTATTTACATGATCCCTGGCACACCTCCATCCCCAGAGAGGCAGATAGTGAGGGAGGAGGGAGCAGCAGCGGTGGAGGTGGTGAAAAGGTTGAATGATGATCTTTAAAAGACTAATTACGATGGGGAGGGAAACAGGAGAGACGGAGGAGGAGAGACGGAGAGCAGGAGGGAAAACAGGCAGCCAATCAGACGCAGCCGCTCCGACTGTGTGTGTTTGGAAGAAATGTGTGTGAAACATCATCGACCGTGTTACAGCGAGGACTGCGCACTCTGAGAAATGAAGCTGCTAACTAGAACCATGAAGGGTTCTTCGGCTTGTCCCTGCAGGGGAACAATTTCCAATTTAAAGGTTCCAATTTAAAACTCTTTCAGAGAGTTCTACATAGAACCCAACATAAAGGGTTACATCAAAAACCATCTGTGGAACGTTTCATGCAGAACCCCTATGAGTGGTTCTACAGAGAACCCTTCTAGGGTGTAATGTTTCCGCACAGAAGCCTCTCTTGAGGTTCTATCCAGAACCCTTCCACCTTCTAAGGGTGCCAAGAAGAACCCACCAAGGGGCTTATACCGAGAACCTTTATTGTTCTCATGGTTTTTGTAGAACACCCTCAGGGGATTCTACAGAGAACCTTTTTATATGACAAGGGTTTTGTCTGGAGGCCATCAAGAGGGTTCAAAGGAGAACATTATTTGTTCCAAAGGTTTTTTCTAGAACCCAACCAGGGGGTTCAACTGAGAACATTTTTTTATTACAAGGGTTTTATCTAGAGCCCACCTAGAGGGTTCTCACAAGATTTTTTAAATTGTTCCAAGGGTTTTATCTGGAGGCCATCCTGGGGTTCTACTGAGAACCTTTTCTGTTCCAATGGTTTTACTTAGAACCCACCCAGGGGATTCAACAGAGAACCTTTTTATGGGTTCAGGGTTAATCCAGGGTAAGGGATTTCTACCAAGAACCAGAGATTTCTACCAAGAACTTTTTTTTAATATTCTCTGGGTGTTATCTAGAACCCACCACAGGGTTCAACACATATTTTTTAGAACCCTCCAAGGGGGTTCTATCTAACCTTTCTTCTCTCAAGGATTTTATCTTGAACACAAGGCAGTTCTATTAAAACCATTTTTATATTCCAATGGTTTTATCTAGAACCCACCCAGTTTCATATTCTGAGGGTTTTAAGCCGCCAAGGGGGTTCTACTGAGAATCTTTTTTGTTTCAATGGTTTTGTCAAGAGCACACTCAGGTGGATCTACAGCAAGCCTTTTATATTACAAGGATTTTATCTAGAACACACTCAGGGAGTTCTACAGTGAACCTTTTTATATTATAGTACAAAGAACCCTTGATAAACCTTCCAAAAAAGGTTCTTTGGAGGAAAGTGTTCTTAATGGAACCCTCAGTCTTACAAAGAACCCTTGACAAACCCATTCTACAAAAAAGGGTTCCTCAGAAGCAAATGGTTCTGGGTAGAACCGTCATTTCTAAGAGTGTGTGTCAACATACTGCACTGAGATGTTTATGTGTTTATGTTTGTCCAATGCGACGCTCATGTTTACAGTAAGTATGTGCGTGTGAGGCGGCGGCAGCAGCTACATCTTCCTCGTACGACGACGGCACTTCACCCGAGGTTTCAAACACAAGCTGTGTGCAGAGCGGAGCGGCTACGCCGTCTTCACACCTTCTCACAACATCCACCTGGTCCAACAACACCATCACAAAGGAGCACAACAACCACGTTCTCACCTTCGCTGCACAGAACATGGCGGCGGGCAGCTCCAGCCGCCACAGTCTCAGTCCAGGTTTCGTGATCCGTTGCCCCCAGTGCTCCCAGCGTGAGCTTTGACCGTGTTGGCTGGCCTCGTCTGTTAAACCTGACAAACTCTCTGACAAGTGGAGTCCAAATCTCAGCTGTCCATATGGCCCAAATGTCTGTCCACCTATACTCTCCTGTGTGATCATGACACGGTATGCCCTCATCGGACTCGTAATTAGTCACGTGGGTTGGCATGTAATCAAAGTTGGCCCGGGTTCATTGGCGCTGCGGGAGCGGCCCTGCTTCACTGGACAGAGCAACAGCCTTATGTCACGGACTGAGGAAGCACCGTTTGCAAGTGTGGCCCCTCAGGGCAAGAATACAGAGGTTGTGACAGCGGAGGACGAACTACTAAAACCATCAATTATTCTTTCAAATGATTGTTTATAGACTATTGTTAAAAATAGAGCTGGTAGGAGGCTGTGCAAAGACCTGAGAGCAGCTGGAGAAACTGATTTTTACTCTGCAAGCTATACTCAACCTAGATAACCGGGCTAAAATTAAGAAACTTATGAAATAACATTAATAATAATAAAAAAAAACAGTTGTCTGCCTAATTCAAAGAAGGAGAAGAATGGAATCACTGTGTGGGTGATGTTTGTGGTGCTGGGAAATAGTGGCAGAGTGAGACCTCACGTTGTGCTAACGAGCAGCGAGACCATGTACGACTGTCATCTTCAGGCACATCTCTACTTTTATCTGTCGCTCTGTAAACAGCACCATGCTTCCATCAGAAACGCTCTCTGCCTCGGCTCCAGGTTTTCCATCCCAGTGGTGGAAAACAGGCAAACGCGCTCACCGACAAGCTAACAGGTTAGCTGCGCTGGCTAGTTAATGAGCGGCAGTTATCTGTGCATGTCATCATGAGATAGCACAACGCCAGCGTTATCAGATCTGGTTATAAGCATGCTGAGAGCTTATTTGCTCCCTTACTTGCAGCTCAGAATTTTCATTCACCTCTCATTGCAACAAGTTTTGAAAAAGTTTTACCAACTAATAATGTTAGTTGAAACAAATCAGGCTCATATAATTCACTGTGAACTATTTTTAAAATACAATTTTTTGGGCAGTCATCTATATATATGTTATACTCATACTATAAGTATATATTATGAGTCAGATGAGAGACGAGGACAGCAGGGGACACATCAGCCACTGTCTCACCTGTAACTGTTCATACTGTTTGACACGTACCTGTTTGTTCACAGAGGGTTTCCTCAGGGCGACATCAGCGACCTCTGTGGGCTGACTGGTCTTTTTACTGCCGTGGCATCCGTTAGCTGAGGACAAACAGATTATAAACTGAACATTATTGAGGACAGAGAAAGCTGGAGTCTTACTTTTGTTCAAAACAAAAAAACGAGCAGGTAAGGGGAAGTGAGTTAATCGACTCGATTACAGCGAAAAGGTCATATTTTTACTGAGAGTTTGATGTGTGACATCCTAATATTGGAGTGTTGAGAGCGGACAGATTTGTTCTCCTTCACACCAAAACAATGACTAATTTACCGGCAATTTGAGGCCAAGATGGGTATTTGTTGACTGTTCTTGTCACTGAATTATCCTTCGTTCAGGCCTCTTCTTTCCCAGATCCATATTGAAGGAATGTCACGACTGAGCCTGACCCTGGAGGGTTCACAGCTCTCTAGTAACGTCCCCGGTTTTCATCCCATCGGCCCTTAATGGTTCCTCATGGCCTGTGATTCATGAGCTGTCTGCTCGTTGCATATCAACTCGTCTCATCTCCAGCTGAAGGTAAAACACGTGAGCCTGGCAGAGTGTGACCCCTGAGGCCACACATCACAGCCGCGGACGCTGGTCAGACCGGGACCGGGGACCCGCCTGCGGAAAAACGAGTCGACTCCAAAAATAGCAATGACGCTCATTTTGCTTAAAGGGGCATTAAGAAATCTTCGGCCTTTGTTGACCTCTGTTGGGGACCAGTGAAATTAATCATCGTCAGGTCCCTGACACATTAACTGTAACTGACATGAATAATAGTCACAAAAGAGAGCAGAAAGCCATCAGAAACGGACGTAATATTTCAACTATGAGGACTTTATTATGTTAATTATGTCTTCTCATTTGCTTTATGATTAAAATGGTATTCAGCCTTCACAGAAATGTTTTGCCTGTGGCCCAGTCCTTCACAGTTAAAGGAGCAGTATGTAAAAATTAGAGTTTAAAACATTCAAAACATAATCAACATGTGAAAAAATGACAGTTCTGATATTATGTCAAAGACGCCTATGTTTTGTGTTCAGTGTTGGGAATAACGTGTTAGTAAGTAACATGTTACGGTAACTCCACTACTTTTTGCGATAACTAGTAGTGTATATAGTTAGTTTTCAAATTCAGTAACGCTGAAATTTAAAAGGGCTTGTTACTTTGTGAAAAAAGCCGATGACTTCAGAGAATTGTTTTTAACCAAGTAATTAATCAAGTAGTTTTGGTGCCTAAACCAAACAAACTGCAACAACATTAACCACGTGATAATGACGGCCCGGTAGCTGGCTACGTTATGTTTTTGCTTGTGATAAATAATGATGGTATGATATAGCATGTTTATAAAGATACAGTATGTTACATCAACATTAGCTAATGTTACCTCTGACATAAACGCTATACACCGCGGTCATAGTCTTGACTTGGTCTCAGTTTAGGTGGTCTTGACTACAACACTGCAGTACACAGAGCCAAATGATCTATTCTGTCATTTGCGTATGAGGAAGTTTTTGTATACTGTTGGGTAGTTTAATCTACAGCAATGCATCATAGTCTATAAGATCATCATACATCTGTACCGTCACTGTCTTATGAGAACCACGTACCTCAAAAACGTTTCCAGCTTTGTGATGATGCTTTTTCCAGCTGATCCAAGAGAATTTTTAAAGAGTTTATTTAGCTTAAAGATATAACATGCAACTCTTAATCCCTTTCAATCATCATTATGATTCACCAGAAGTGTGTGATGGTGGCTGTATCTGCAGAGACCCTGCAGCCCTCGGCCTGTATTCCATTTCCTTCCTCATTATTTTGCTTTGCTCTGGACTTTATCGAATCAAAACGTCAGTATTTTACGTCCTGGGAATGAGAGACAGAAGATAATGATGCATTTTCTGACGCAAATCCTACTGTTTTTACCTTTAAGAAGCAGAAGGTAGAATTTTTTTCAAGCTATGCAGGAACTTGTCATCCTTCCGTTTATCAGAAATATGCAAATTCAAAATCACCAAATTTCGAGATACATGGTTTTCACTACAGAGGAGGGTATGAAAAATGAAAGGTAACTAGTAACTAAAGCTTTCAGACAAATGTAGTAGAGTAAAAAGTGCAATATTTACCTCTGAAATGTCGTGGAGTGAAAGTATGAACCTGCATAAAATGGACACGCTCAAGAAGAGAACAAGTACCTCAAATCTGTACTCGAGTAAAGGGGCTGCTCAGATCAGATCCAAACCTGGTCTTCATTAAACTTCTTCCTCTCTAAGGAGGACCACACTTGTCTGGTTGAATGCTGACAAACTCCCCTGCAGCCGACCGCCTCCCCGCTCGTTTTTTCCCGGTAAGTGTGTTTAGGCCACATGCCAGCAGAAAGAAGAAAACCATCTGCTATCTGCTCAGATGTCGTTAGTGAGGATGCTGGCAGCCATGGAACATAATAAGCCAGTCATTAAGAAAATGTAGGATTTCCAGCAGTAGTGAGCTTCATGATAATGTAGGACACAGTAATAAATGTATTACAAGGGATTTGTCAGAGTTTTTTTTCTAAACCTTTTGGGAAAATGTGACTAAGTCTTTTGGAAATATAGTGTGATTACTTATTGTGTCGGTTAGAGTCCTCAGCTGAAGGAATGCGCTCTCAGGATAATAAGCAGATTACTACTGCTGATGACTGATTGCTAAAAGGCTTAATCTGTCTGACAGGAAAAAATTAAATCATGACCTGCAGCTCCAAATGGAAACAATCTTCACAGAAAGAACAATTTACCCCAATGAATACAGATATTATCAGCTCTGCATCTTTGCATTTCTCTGTAAAACTCTCGTTTCTCATTCCTCCAGCGTCTGTTGTTTTGTTTCCTACACGTTCAGAAATGGATGGCTCAGTTTTACCATATGGTGAAGAGTTGTGTCGTGCCAGTAGTCTCTGTGGGGCCTCAGCAGACAAGGAGGGACGTCGCCATGTTGTTTCTGGAACGATGCAAGCAGCAGGAAGGAAGACGGTTGAAAAAAAAAGAGAAGAAAATGTGGCATAATTTCACACAACATCAGCTCCTTAACAGCTAAATCTGCATATTCATATTCCTCTGAACAAACTTCATCTCAACTTTTGATCAGGGACTGGCAAGTTTTATATCTTAGCTAAATCTTCTGAACCTGTTAATGTGAATATTTCTCATTGTTACAGTACATATATACATTAGCTAACACAGGCTAGCAAAGTTTGATGGCTTGTTTCTTAACTCTCTATAGCATAGTGTTACCTAAGATTAAAGTACCCATTTTTGCTGTTTTAAAAACACACAATATGTCCTCAATTATGGTGCAATACTAAAAAGAAGAGTCGGACCCCGAAGGAAACCAATAGCAGTGTTTAAATTTGTCACATGACTCTCTGGAGGTCATGTTGGATCATTTTTTGCATCCTTCCACACATGGCAAGATTGACACATTTGCATTTTGTAACATAAAATAGCAAACTTAAACTCTCAGCAATGCATCATGGGAAATTATGCTAATGAGGGCCGTTTCTACATGTGAATGTCATTCATGTTCCTCAGAGGATAAACTTGCTACATTTTAGATCCACGTTTTCTAGCTTCAGTCGGGTCAAAATATCACCTTTACACACAAATGATATCAAAATATAACTGGCTGATTTTCTAAACCCACACCCACAAATTCTTTGTGCTGCATGCAGGACGTTTTGTCTTTTTACTTTAACTTTCATTGCTGCTCCTTGTCAGGAAGACTTTTCCTCAAACTCTTTTACATATCATTCGGTAAAAGTAAAAACAAACACGGTTTAACCTTGCTGTGCCAGAACTTTGGGAACAGGTAAACTTTATTTCCTGAAAAATAAAACAGAAAGATTCTTGTCCATCTCTGAATCTTTTTGGGGGGGGGGGGATACCCTGCTGGATCATTTTAACGTGCTTCCTGTATTTTAGCTGTCTATCACAAGTAATCACAAATCATTCCACTTGGTAGACCAGGAAGTCCTTTACACAGCAGTGGGTGAATTGAACTGCTTCTTCTAATACTGGAGTGTTTACCAGCGCAGTGTTTTGGCAGAGCTGTTACGATGATGGCAAGAACTCAAAGTGTGTGTGGATGGAAAGCTGGACTAAAGCTAATTATGATGTCCATTAATCATATGCATTTTTATGCTAATGCCAAGTTTTACAGCCTCATTGATAGATCAGATTTAAAGCCAAATTCTGTCTTGGTTTGTGTTCTTTAACGTTATAGTGACTGAAGCTGAGCAGCAACTTCTAACATTTCTTTTTTTGGCCCAAAAACAGTCTAATAATTGGTTTGCTGAATGTTTGACCAATGTCACCTGGTGAGATTGTCATATAAATGCATGTGTCATTTTCATTATTATAGTAAGATATTTTGTCATTTCCTATAATATGAACCAGTCGGAGCATATACAAGTTGAACAGAAGAGGCCCAAGAATGGATCCCTGGGGAACTCCACTTGTCATTTAAGGTAAAAGTAAACATGAGGATTTAAAACTAAAAGTTTAGGACTTGGGACTTTCTTGTGACCTTGTTTTGCTCCTGGCATCTTCTTTACCAGGTTTCCTGGTGGACAGATATTGTGTTGCTAAAGTAGCTAACTGCTGCCCAGTTAGCCCTGCAACTTGAGGTTCTTTTTCACTTCCATAGTGGCGTCATCATCCAGATTTTAAGTTGTAAGTATCAAACAAATCGGAGAGAATTCAGTCCAGTCCATTTGTGCAGATAATCTTCTCAGACCAGCCACGAATCAACTGTCGGCAGGGGTGATTTAGACATAAAATCTGCCCAATTATCCTGTAGTGTGGGGCCAGCCTTAGCTGACTCTGCTTGGACTGGGAACTCGGGTCACTGGGGGAGTTTGGTGATCACAGCTGGCGAGGGGCAGCACAGGAACGGGCACCAGAACAGAGCTGGGCGAGTCTGAGCTAGCTAGGTTGGTAAATCACAGAAAGTAGAGGCAAATTAGGTTGCCAGGAGCCAAACCCAGTAAGAAAACCATCTCAATACATCCTGTGTTTAAACTGGTGTCTGAATCTGAGATAACCACATCCCCTTCATTTGAATTTAACAGTTGGAATTAATGTGGCATTATTGAAACAACTATTTATTTATTGACTATAAAGTAATTATATTGATGCATTTATATTTATTTCTATATTTATTATCCTTGACAGGCATAAACCTAGATCATATAGTCACTTCAGTGTGTGAGTGAGTGAGTGAGTGAGTGTGTGTGTGTGTGTGTGTGTGTGTGTGTGTGTGTGTGTGTGTGTGTGTGTGTGTGTGTGTGTGTGTGTGTGTGTGTGTGTGCGTGATCACCGGACCAACAGCTTGGTGGTATTGCAGTAAGTGCTTCACCATCTGTTGCCTGGTGGGGATCTGCTCTCTGGTGAATGCACTCTTCTAGTTTATTTATGTATTTTGTTATTTATTTCATATGGACTAAAATGTAATTCCATAGAATACAATCCTGCAGGTCAGTTTGTAAACTGACTTCAGGCTGAGTTTAAATTGTTTCTTGTTTTTATGATATCAGCTGCTTCTTTTTGCAAACAAATTATAACAAACACCATCATACACTATCACATTTTTTAAGCCCTGGTTCTTCCTAGTAAATCTTTCTCATCTTTCCAAATCCCACTGTCATATTTGCAACTCCAGAGGGATTAAGTGGAAGGATTTCGACTGATCCTCGTTTGTGCACCTCCTCCGTTAAATGGCACAGACTGAAAACAACAAGCAGCTTTCTAATAAACACTGTAATACACACTGGCGTCTCTGTGACACTGACTCAGTCTCACTGGCAGCTTTTTGAAGCTCCTTATTCAAACAACAACAAACTGTAACAAAATAAAAAGTGACGGCTGCACCATATGGCTGCTGAATGTAAAAATAGCTGTTGGGTGTGTTTTTTTTTCTGCTCTGTGTGTGTTTGTGTGTTTGTGTGCTGCCACAGTAAAATCACTGCCAGAGTTGTTGTTGATGATGCAGCCTCAGTCTGTCCCTGGGAGCCCGTCCTGTCTCCCTGGACTCCTTCCCAAATGAGGTGTAAAACACACACACCGAGGCAGATGTTTGTGAAAGGTCACCTGCCTGCCAGCCTCTGCACTAATATAACTCATCATCAGCCTGTAGTCAGGTAGCAGAGGACAACACATCCCTCCACCTCCGGATCTGCAGATCTCACTGGCTGAGATACTCGGCCCCGAAGTGTTTAAGATAATCAGATTAAAGTGGATCGAATCTGCGGGCCTGTGTTCACATGAATGGACTGCTGAGACACGATGATGGCGAGGAATGATAATGAGTCCTCATAGTTCACCCTGTTAAGGCAGTGAGGGCTGAATGCCACAATAAGCAAATTAAAACACTAGAGGAGGTGATGCTCAGTTCAGTATTCAGCGTGTTCACACAGAGGCAGTTTTTCTTCTGATCTCAGTGAGGGAAGCTCAGATCTTGTACTGCTGCGTCACAGGTTACAGAGGAAAATCTGGAGGGACACTGGGCCATATTTCAAGCTGAGTTCGTGTTGATTTCAGATTTTAAAATGCTCAACAACAAGATAATGAGTTTAGAGCCGCGCTAACAGCTCAATGAGGCTGTACAGAGGTGCTGCCTGCTCACAATAACAATGTTTACAATATTTTACCATCTGTGTTGTGCACAGCCTGTCGTCACCAGAAAAAAATTAAGCAACTTATTCTCACTGATCTGCTTATTGTGGACACATTAAACTCCACATCTAGTCGTGTTTTAAGCAATATAAAATGTTTTTTTTTTCACATAAAGGTCCAGTAAGCCTTTCACTGGCAGCACTCGTAACTGAGAATTGATCTGTTCTGTCGTTTAGGTATGAGGATGCGTTAGCTGTGGCTGTTAGCATGCTAACATTTCTTAATTAGCACTGATCACAAGGTACAGCTGAGGCTGATGGGAATGTCTTTACTTTTTGCAGGAATTGGACTTTGGGACAGAACTTTTGACCAGATGGGAACACCAAAGTCAGCTCATCCATGTAATTAAAATTTCGTGGCAGTCCATCCAAGAGTTGTGCAGAGATTTCGCTACAAACCACAAATTTCAACCTCATGGTGGCGCCGGAGGAAACGCTGCCACATCAGAAGGATTCATTAGTGTCTACACAACATTTCATGGCAGTTTTTAAAATAGTTGTTGGAGTTTTTCCACAAATCTGATTATGAAAGTAACATTTACGACATAAACATTTAATTGTTGTTCTTATTTTTCTTTTCACGTTCTATGAAACACTTTCTGATCCATCTGTTTCACAACAGGACCTCATTTTCTGTGAACCGTGTTGATCAGTGTCCTCAGAAAACTGAAAAAAATTTAAAAATTGAGTCCAGAGAGCTCCACCATTGATCACAACACTTCAGTTACAAGGTTGAACTACTCTTCCGTTTGGCATATTTGGTCCCATGACAACATGATCATCTTTTGACCATCGTCTCCATTCTGTGAAACTAAATACAGCCTTTCGCTGATATGAGTCCATGTTTTCAGGCGTGGCTCTCACCTTTACTGGAGCTGTTGACGTAATACCTCTGTCCCTCGGGTGACATGTAGCTCCTCCATCCTGGGGGAAGAGGTCGGCTGTCAGTCTCCTCCCCAGGTGCAGCAGCAGAGCTCACGGCCGCCGGCTCCTGTTACAAACAAACACTCAATTTTTACCACCACGTGAATTAAGTTTTCTTCCTGTAAAACATTATCAGACTTTATTTAAATTGGGGCTTAAAATTTACATTTCCAACACAAAAGCCCTGAAATTGATTCTGTTGTCATGAGTTTGTGTTTGGGCTGCGTTTCACAGGATTATCTGTTAAAGGAGGAAATTACTTAATTGCACAATATTTGACTGATGTCTACTGATAGAACAAGTTCTGTTGCATGAAAACAGCTTGTTCTAATTAGGAAAAACATTTAGTCGATTTATCATTTGTGAGTGAGTATTTTCTTTCCTGACACTTTTTACTTCACTACACTTCAGGCAGAAATATTGTACTTTTTACTTCATTACATTTATTCGACAGCTTAAAGGTAAATGTCCCAGTTAAACTCACCAAATCCACTTTTCAGACATTTTTAATATATACTGCCCCAATTTAACAAGAACATTTTAGTTAAAAATGAAAATCTTATTTCTTATTTCAAGTGTCAATAATTCATGTATACTGATTTCCAATGGTTTTTATCTTTTAAATTTTAAAAATTTGTCAAAAGTCTGACATGGGCTTAATGGTACCTAACATACCCTTCAATCCCGTGGGTGTTCCAAAAAAGCTTTTTGCATTTTGTCTGTATCTCTACCCTATAGCAATCTGTTGGCTTTTGAAATTGGCCAAAATTTCTGGTTGAGCCAGCTGCCACAAAAAAAAGTCTCAAAATGTTGGATCCTGTAACTACTTCAACAATCGTTTAAAGGACCAGAGTGTCGGATTTAGAGGCATCTAGCCGTGAGGTTGTAGATTGCAACCAAACAAATACAGCTCGCTTCACCCTCCCCTTCCAAACACTAAAGGGGCCTTCACGTGACAAGAAATTTGTCCCAGACTTACCGCGAGGTCGGGTGCAGAGAGGCAAAGCACAGCGCTACAACCGCTAAGTCCTGTTTGCAGGACGCTGCACTGGATTGAGCTAAGTTCATAAACTATTTGATTCACCGATCTTATAGCCCGAACTGGCTGTTCACATTTTCACATTCACAGTTCACATGCTGAAGCCAAAAAAATGGAAAAACGAGTGCTGTTACTGCTGTTACCTGAGGGTCGTACTGTCTCTGAAATATAGGGAGTCAAGGGGAGGTATCCATCATGGAGATAAAGGACAGAATATGTCTGTCAGGTACTGTAACGGAGGATATTCTCCCGGACAGAGACTTCTTAAACATGCATATGATTTGTTTGATTTTCAAACTCAAGTCTTCAGAGTATTCAATCATTAGTGAAACACTTCAGCTTGAATAACAGCAGAGTAACTGCACATGACTCCAAGAAAGGTCTGGAACATTGACTGTAAATAAAGATGGACGCCATGGCTCCACTTCCTCCCACCGTAAAACGAAGCCAAACTAACCCGAGTGTGAGCGCTGCCGTCTTGCGCTGGTGATGTTATTTGGAGCCAGAGTCTGTGCAGTAGTGAGGGAGTCGTGCTTTCGAGGTCCCACCCACGCTACTGGCTGTCAATCATGACATTGAATCATCTTTTTATATAATCAAATGACTAATTAAAGCCAAACTGATCAGAAAAATGAATCGGAGTGTGATGAATACTGCCTGAGCTGTCAGAAACCATCTTTGAGAAAAATTTGACGTGCACTTTGTTGTTTCAGTTTGGCCCATGTTCCATCTATTGACATTGGAGAGGCAGGTTTTATGACCTGTGCTGCAGCCAGCCACCAGGGGGCGATCAAAATGTCCTGGCTTCACTTTTTGGGAGCTCTCATGTTGTCCATTTCATGTCAATGGCCTGGACCACTCGTACATATTATCCGTATCTTGAGATGAGAAAATCGGTAAATGCTGCAAGTTCTCCTAAATCATTTGAATTTGGAAGAAATCTCACTGGTTCTTGCATGAGGCCCTTTGATTCCTATTTTTAGGCGATTACACCCTATTGAAAACATACCTATGATTATTATATTCCATTTCTGCCATATTCTTCCAATAAATCCTCATAAATCTTACACACTGGTCCTGTAAATGACCTGAATACTTAATATGACAGCTGTACCCATCAATGAAGAAGAATTAACTCATATATTCTGCTATAATGCTGAATAATGTGGACATTTACTATCGAGGATCCTGAGGGCAGTGAAAATGGATATTTTAATTCATCCTGAGAAAGGAACCTTAAGCAGAAGTAGAAGTGTATAATGTGATGCAGCTGCTTCATTAAAGTTTATGTTGACTAACAACATTTCCACAAGCTTGCATATACAGTGAATGTAAATGCAGGAGCTATGACAGCCTCTGCAGTAAGAGATGTGATTATCATCTAATTCCCATTTTGCTCCTCAGCAGCTCTCAGTTGCTAAATAATTGTGTTTTTCATATGGTGAAATATGATCGACTAAATGGATAAATAATGATAAATGCCCGCCCCACCTTATCAGCAGTCCCCAGGAGCCTGCACCACAGACCATTATATACAGCCTGCCCTGCACACTGTACTCCATACTGGGCTAGAAATTACTGCAGTGTGCTTTACAAGGGAAAAAGGAGTGTTTTTAATCTGCAGGGATCGCTGGCTGGCTGTTCATTTTCAGACGCAGCAGTGCATGGCTCGCTCAGATCTGTCTGCTGCATCTGACAGAAGGCCGGCTGAACTTCAGGACGGTGCACTCCAGTCAGACATCTGAGGAGAGGTGGGCGGACGCGATCGGACAGATATATAAATGGGGGGATTATTAGCAGGATGATAAAGGAGTCATATCATGTTCCCCTGCTCGCATGGGCAACAGGGCAGAGTGGGTGGATAAAGGCGATTGATGTGCAACATTAAAGGGACTCATTGCATCTTTTCTCTCTCTGCCACTGGTGTAAGTTTTCTGTGAGGGCAGCAGATAGATTCAGCTGTGTTGTACTGCAGTATTTTAGCTGAAGTCACAGAGGAGACGTTTGCTGCACATAAAAGATAAGTGACATCCTGACAGGTAACAGTGACCCATGCACTGTGAGGTGCATATATTTTGTCTGTGCAAGCAGCTTATTATGACCCATATTTACGTTTATTGTTACATAGTGACCTCCAGTGGCCATAGTAGCCTAATTATGACAGGAGCAAAGGAAGCAGTCAAGTGATGTAGTATAAAAAGTGACTACATCTGCATATGGAGCATGGACGTATTATAGACCCTTTTACAGTTTGTAAATAATGATCTTATAAAATAATAACAAATAATCTTGGCAACAGAAGTACGGCAGACCACAACAGCTTGTCAATGGGCCACTGCAAACACAAGCAGTTTTAGTTCTCAGTCTAATCAACACGTTTAATAGCTTGCGGCCATAGACGCCACCAATTGCTCTGAAACGGTCTCAATCTTTCAGACATTTGAACAACTTATATCGACCACTGGAATATCAATTCTGAAGTATCATATACTCAATAAACAAATGTTTTGTTGATTTTGGTGCTGGTAAAACATTTAATTCAACCTTTGCAGCTTGATAACTCGTCTGGATGACTGGAGGAGACCGCGACTTCTGTCTCAGTGAATAGTCTCTCAGCCAGTGACATCACTGGCAGCAACGACATATCCGCAAACCGAAAGCTTCACCAGAGCGTCACAACAACATCACCACAAATGTGCACCCACACACAGCTGGAGTCTGATTCTTGCTCAGGTGGTTATAATAACAACAGAAATATAAATTAAGGGTTGGAGTAATTTTTATGTTAAACTTTTTCTTCTAAAAATTGAAAGCACTAAAAAGCATCAATACTACAATTATTTCACAAGCATGAGCTGTAGGTTTAAAATTAAACTTTTAGAAGAATTTCACACGTTCTCTGGCTCTCAAGGAGAAAGTTGGCCAACTGAGCATTTATGGTTTTAAGAAACAGATTTGTAAGATATCCATGCCAAATCCCACAATCCTCTGGGGTCCTGCTCTCAATGTAACCCTGAAACCAGGATCTCCACTCCACTCGTGTTAGCTCAGTTCTCTCTGAATAGGAGGAAACTAACAAGACAGGCTGTGTCAGACTCCCGCAGAAGGGAGGATGCCTCTCGCTGCTTTACTGAGCTTCTTCACGAGGGCTGACAGGGGAAGAAAGGAAGCGTCGAGATCCCTTTCTACCTGGAAAATAAGATTAATGAACCTCAACCTTCTTATGGTGATGCAGGAAGAGAGCTGATGTTTACATTTTTGTGCTTTTGTCCACTGTTTCTGCACCTTTTTCACAGGCTTTATATGATTTCACCTGCATCCATTTCATGCGAGAAGAGGAAAAAGGGTTGTTTTTTTATTGTTGATGAGAGACATAAGCTAAAAAATGGGACATCTCTTTGCAGTTTTTCATTATCATAAATCTATTTTGGAATCTAGATTCACTGTATGAATTATCAAAAAGAAAAGGCGTCTGCATGTGTCATTTGGATGCCTACAACAAAAGCTGATGCTCTGTTTCTGTTCCCCGAGGCTGCAGCTGCTGAGAGTTTCAAACAACAGCAATTATAGGGAAACAAGAGGACGCCTTATAGAGGAATGTACAGTCACACAGGATGCTGATAAAAATAATAAAGTGGAGGCCATGAAAAAAAAAAGCAGGGAGGCTTTTATTCTTTCAGAGGCTAAATAAACATAGCAGCACATTACTCAGCCTGTTGGCAGGTTGGCTTTTGTTCCTCTTAGAGAGGCAGAGCTGTGGTGAGGATGTAAATGAGGAGAGTCCTGTTCTGACCCCGGCTGCAGGGACGTGCACAGATGGACCCCAGGTGGTGCTCAAGCACCTGCCCTTTTGGCCCCTGACCAGACATTTTCTCATTTTATATTTTAGTTTTTTAAATTTGGACCATAAGGCTCCTAAAGCTCAGACATGCGATCTACAGTGAAGATTCAGGCTAAAAACATGGTGTAAATGACGTCTTTCAAGTCATCTGGAGGTGGAAGCACTGAGAGGGACAGGAAGAGACTGAACAAGCTGGTTAGGAGGGCCAGCTCTGTCCTGGACTGTACCCTGGAGACCATCGAGGAGGTGGGTGACAGGAGGATGTTAACCAAGCTGACATCTATCATGGACAACACCTCTCACCCCCTGCATGAGACCGTACGTGCAGTGAGCAGCTCGTTCAGCAGCAGACTGCTGCACCCACAATGCAAGAGGGAGCGCTACCGCAGGTCCTTCATCCCATCAGCTGTCAGACTCTTTAACATCAACACCAGTATGACTTAATGTAGCATGTAGCATTGTCATGTCTGCTGCATAGCTTCCCTTCCTCGTGCAATATTGTATGTTCACACTGTTAAATCTGTTAAATCTTTTTCTATGCAATATTTTATTCCTCTGTGCAATCTGCCTTTCTAAGGCAAAACAATTTACATTGCTTCTTATTTTTAATGCTTAAACTTTTTTTTTTTTCCTGATGAAACTCCAGCAGTGCTTTACGGACTAAAAAACTAAACCTGACCTTCACTCGGCACGAGGGTGAGAAAATAATGACTGAATTTTCATTTTTGGGTGAACTATCCCTTTAAAACATCTCCATACAGCCAGCTGTAATCAGGAAATAGTGCAGCATGAATGTGTCCTATAGTGTAACATACAATATAATAAGATGAGAGAGATTTTTCTTCATTGTATAGTTTATTAATTTAATATTAAATTATGAATAACACTTTGTTTTCCCCATCACTTTTTGGGCTTTTTTTCCCCCAATAAACGTGAGTCAAACTTTGCTGTCATTCTCTCAAAATTGCTGAAAATTATATCAGTTTATATAGTGATGATTATTTTTTCCCTCTACTGAAATGTTTTTAAAAGATATTTTGACATAAAAATACATTTTGGTACTTGTCACACTGAAGGACAAATAGTTATTGTATGGAAAAGAAAGTGAAGACTACTATATTAAAGTATTTTTTAATCTAACTTTGAATATGTCAAATAAGACAGAACATTTAATTTTGATGAAACACTATAAACTATATTTTTTAAACAAAATCAAAGCAGTTCACTCTGCTGCTGCACACCAGATCTCTAAAAGTTTTTCTCTCTGAATCAGATAAACGTGAGTTCTCTGTGAGTAAAACAACACATTTCACATCCAGCGTGTTTTTGTTCACTCGTCACAAACTTTAATCGGGAATGAACCTGAAGAACCAGACTGTGTTTGCTAATCTGGAGTTTAATTGGTTAAATTCTCAATGCCGATTAATCTTAATGGTGATTAATCAATTAGTGAAGTGCCTGTTTCCGATTAGACAACCTCACTGGCCACAGAAATGCAGATGAAAGGTTTGGATATTAATTCAAATTGTATGATTTTAAAAGGAACTCACTAGATTACATAGTGTGATGATGTACGAGTAAAAGTACAGACTTGAAAATCTACTCATAAAGTACTGCTTAAAAAAAACACTTGAAACTGAAAACAAAGTCTCACATCTCTCATATTTTAAAGTTGAATGGAGTATTGTCTGTATTACTTGATACAGATAGAAGCCGCTCACTTCTTTAAATAACACATAAGGCAATTAAAAGAAGTTCTTACCATGCTGCTACGCTGCTGAGCTGCAGAACTGTATCAGTCAACCAGCCACTGGAAACATGAATGAAGAGACAGACGGGATTATTGGATCTCATTACTGTCCAAAATGATCCAAAGCCTGCAGTGTCACAGCTCAGGACACAGAGGGGATGGAGAGACACTGAGTATCTTTCAAGCTAAGAGAGACATTTTTTCCATTTGTTAAAAAATAAAAGGGCTGGCAGAGAGACATGCTTTGGTTTTGATCAGTGCAAGACGTTTTCTATGAGTCTTTGTTGAGCAGAAATGTCCAGCGGTTCTCACTCTGTGTCACAAACACAAAAGAGGACACTGTCGCACAGAGCTGTGATGTTCTGGGACACAACAAGGACTTTTCTGTCTCGCCTGCTTGTTCTTCTTCTGCTAAATCGAATTGACTCTGCACACAGTGAGTGTCAGTCTGCTCGTAGTCCGTTCAAACAGATGAGGTCTGTCTCTCTCAGGAGAATGAGGCCACTTGTGATTACGCTGCAGAGCCGGGCCGAGGCGAGGCGAGGCCCTCTGGGTCCAGAGGCAAGATCTGAGAATTATAGTTTACTTTCCAGTGTGCAGATGTGCAGTTTAGAGCTGCAGCTGAACTGCACATTTTGTTGAACTGCACACATAAACTGCACAGACTCCTAAATTTACTACTACTACTACTTAAAAGTAGGCTACAAACAAAAGAAAAAAAATGCACATTGGTTCTCAATGGACAGATAGCCAATCATACTTGAGGACAACAGTGTGGCACTTGGGGTGGCCAATCAGACTGCAGTGGTGGCCACTGCCCTCCATGACCTCCCTCTAGAAACGCACCTGCACATCATGTCAGTCACGTGGGTACACTTTGCAAGAATATAGCAGCTAGCTGGGATATTTTAAAATAACGGTTTTGTATAATTGACCCTTCGCTAAAGCCCGCCCTCCTTAGTTACTGTTGCTAAGCCTGCCAAACTTTCCATGCTTGCACTGCGTTTGTGCAGTTTACAGTGATAACGGTGCTAGATATAACATTGAAATTGGGAGTAAATTGTTGAAACACGAGGTCTTTGGATCCTCAGACATGTAAACAAAAGCTTCTCATTTCTAGCTGACGACAGTGGATTTTATTGACTAAAATAATAACTCACAAGCAGTTTTCATAAGTGTAGCTGGCTGATGATAACTAATGCTAACTCCTTGCCTTTGCCGAAAAATCTGTTTTAATGTTTCCATCTGACACGTTTTAAAACAAGAACCCTGTGAAAATGTAAATGTAAAGTTACCTGACAGCTGCGTACATGATATAACATTAATGCTAAAAGACTGAGGCTAAAGTTAGCTTACATCTCAGCAAAGACAGCCAGGATAAGAGCTAAGCTATCCTGGCTTAGACCTGAGACAGCAAGTCAGAGAGAGATGCATCGTCGTCGACCCACTTTGATTCTGCATCAGCCCACATCCTCCTCCTCAGACCCCCGCAGAACAAATGCAGATGCAGTGGGATCTAACAACTTTGTCTTTAGGTAAAGTTACTGCAGCTAGTAAGCTAGCGTTAATTAGCCAGACATGCTAACGTTTGCAGCTTATGTTAGAGCAGATGAAGACAGAGTTTAATCCATTCACCACACGTGTGCTCTTGTGTTTCATGTTTTTGAGAGACTCATGAAACACCGAGTATCGCTCTTCTCAGAGCCTCCTGCACACCTTCAACATGTAGAAATACAAATGTAGAAATGAAAACTTTGACAGCTTTAGTTACGGTTGCTAAGCTATGATTGGACAGTTGGTGTTTGCAGGTGGGGCTTAGCGAGAAGGGTCAATTAGTGTAGTATTTATTATTATAAATTTGTTCCTATGAAAACACATAAAGGAAAATGAACACCCTGTAAGTTTTCAGGATTTTCTTGATGTACGAGAGCCCCAGTGGTTCCTATTCATTGTCATTTTCAGTGGGTTCTAATTGCTGGGGTCAGGTTGAGATTTGTGATTTGAATGTGAGAGCAAAAAAGATGTTAAGAGTTTTTTCACAGATGCATGCATTTACATGTTAAATGCATGCATCTGGACCACCTTGGAGGGTTTAGAATGCCCCCCCCCCCCCCCCCCCCCCCCCCCAAACAACATTTTGCATAGGGCTCCCAAAATGCTAGAAACAGCCCTGTTTGCTGGCCTGGCAGTCTGACAGGCCTGTGCAATTCTAGGGGAAATACTGGTGAAGCCTTTAAATGAATTAATCCGTTCCTCAAACTGGCCGTCCTGGATCATATTTCATTGTCTCACCTTAAATAACACACCCCCACTAACACAGCCCCCTCTGCTGGTTTAATGCAGGACTGTTTTTGGTTTAAATCTCCATCTATCCCTCAGGCTGACTAAGCTGCATTGTGAGGCAGCTGCAGAGACAATGATCCACAGAGACAAAACGTTTCAGCATTACTTTTTTTTTTTTTTTTTTAGGTTTTCTTCTAATTTGTCTAATGGATTTTTTACTTGGCTGCAAACCAGGAAAAGAACTGGGACACAATTCAACAAATCACAACAAATAATAGTCATCATTAAATTAATAATCTGTTAGTAATTAGTCCGTCTTACATGTGAGGGATTTTGAAATATTAGTCACAGCAGAGAGTGGAGGCTTTATGTGAAGAAATATTTGTTTTTCAGCCTGTTAAAGCTTTGTTGTCGCATTATTTTCAGACAGAACTGGTTTCAATAGTCAAAAGATCATCTGCATGTTTCTCTAATGTGTGTTTTCTCCTCCTCATTCTGTCAAAGTAGCTTAGTTAAAAATAAAAGCATCAAAAAAAGAGAAAGGGTAAAACTGGGTTATTTTTGTCACACAGTCCACTTTTTAAAATTTTGGATCAAAAGCAGTTGGATGTCTCGCTGGAAAGCAAAATCCTTGAAGACATCTAAAATTAATGACTTTTACATCTTTGAGGCACAAACGAGCCGTTTTAAGACGAGACGAGGGAAACAAAACCACACACACAAGAGTTTATGACTTTATCTCATGCTGACAAAAAGATCTGTTTTTTTTTTTTGTTTTTTTTTCTGGGATGTTAAAACAAAATTTGGTATGACTTCATTATGACTGCCAGGATGTTTATCTCGCAGGACTCAGTTCTACCTGCTCTATTTTCCAACTGACGCCCCTGGAGGCTGTCACAGCCCCGCTGCTGCGAATCATAATTAGTGATACATCAGCCTCAAGCATCTTCTTGAATTTTTGCTCTCTGTGCACTGTCAATAGGAGACTGAGGCAGTTATAGTGATTGATGAGGGCCAAAGGTTGTTTCTCTCTGGCGTATTAAAAAAATACACAATACTTCATATATGTGTGCTGACACAGAAAAAGCAACTCAGTACAACAAAGGATGTGTGGGTCTTTGTGTTGCAGTTACAGGAATAGTTCAGATTTTTTAATGTGGGCTTTTACAGTATAAGGTACTTATTTATAGTCATATTATCCACAGCAGGCGGTGTACCAGCACAGAAGCGAAGAAGAAAAGTGAATTAGCCATTTAAAAAATGGCCCACTTAAAAAAAAAATCAATATCAGTTTAAGTCTACACTATATTTGGAATATTTCCACCACTTTACTTTGCCGTCATAGAGCCTTTTCTGAAGAGAATATCACTCTCTGCAAACCAACCAAACTCCATAAGCGAAATCTGTAATTTTACCATGTACAAAACAGGAGTCGTTGGTCCACCGCTGCTTCAATCTGTTCATTTGTTTGTTTATTGTGTGACTTCGGTGAACCCGATCTAACCTTTGAAAACACCAAAGTTGCACAGTAACGCAAACATACTAACATATCAAGGCAGCGGTAGACCTGCAACTCCTATGTTGTGCATGGTAAATGACTGATTTCACCTATGGAGTTTGATTGGTTTGACTTATATAATGATGGTTTCCTGTCAAAAAAGGCTCACCAATCCACTTTTCATTCACACCTTCAGAAAAATACATGACTCACTGACTCTTGAGGACTCAGCCTCTCCCCTCCTCTCCTGTAACCTTCAGGCTCTCCCTGAATAAAAATCCCTGTTGTAGCATCCACACATGATCAAGTTTTATGTGCTGCTGAAGAAACCAGTAATAGTTTAAAAGGTTTTTATGTTGCTTCATGATTTAAGAAGCGTTTTGGAGGGAAGAACAAGGTGATTCACAGTCAAAGAGCTTCTCTGGCGGAAGAAACGTTTGCTGTCCAGCTGATATCAACTGTGAATCAGATCAAAGTGAAACCTTAAACCTGCTCAGATGCTAATGCTAAAATCCTGTCCTGTGCCTCACCTTGCTGTGACATTACAGTTAAAAGACTTTATAGCCTCTTGCACAAGCTTCACTTGAAATGTTAGCCAGAAACAACTGACAGGAGCGTAGACCGCGAGCTGTGATTGGTTAATGCCAAAGATCACAGACAACCTCACACAAGAATAACAATGCACTTCTCACACCGGACTGTTTACTTTGGTCCGGAGCCGCAGTCTCATTGTTAAAACACTGTATCCCACTCAGGCTCCGACGGCCTTTATTTCCGCAGCAGCTGCCCGCAATAATCCTCTAAAAGGAATATAATCAATCCTCTTCAAATCCACTTTTAAAGGTTGTCTGCTTGTTCGTGTCCGGGCACTAATCACCTCAGTCTGCAGCTGTAAAACCCTCAAAACATGTTGGGTAATCAAAGGGAATGCTCAGTTTGAATGTGGATGAGATCTTACTGACGGCATAAATAACCTGCAGCTACTTAGTAGGCAGGTTGATCTTTTTTAATTTGCAAGATTTGGGTTTGAAATAAACATTGAAGTTGCCTAATTTGCATGAAATGTGATTTATGTTGTAAAAGAAAAGGAGCTGAGAATGAATTTTTACTATAATTCAAAGCAATTTGTATGTTTAAAAAAAGTTGAGAAAAGATCATAGCTTTGCTATTTTTTGAGTTTTGAATCAAACTCTTAAGTTGACATAAAACAAGTCTATAATGTTTTGTTGAGATAATTTACTTTTCTTTTTAAGATAAACTTGAATCTTTGAGTTGCAAACTGATATAATAAATTATTGACCATTATTATTCAATACAATATTAACTTTCACTTCAATAAGTTTACTCACCAGTTTTTGAAATACTATTTTTACTAAAACTCAAAGATTCAAGTTGATCTAAAGAGGAAGAGCAGATTATCTCAACAAAACATTTTGAGTCGGTAAAACTTTTTAAATCTATCGAAGTTGTTTTGAAATTTTGAGTTTTCTCAACTTTTTTGTTTTTACAGTGGTCCTATTATAATGAGTATGGAGTATATGAAAATATGGAGCGAACAAGTATGAACTTTACTAGAAATGTTTGGATTTTTGGAATTATAATAAACAAGACAAAAACAATGGACATAGACCTTTTTCACCGCAGCCATTTTGACATGAAACAGTTGAATAAACACATGTTATCAGTGATACTAATTCAGGTTCCGTTCCATTCAGGTCAAACAGAGTCAAGGTGCTGCTATTGTGCATGTTGGCTCACTGGAAAGGCTCTGCTGCACTACACTGAACGTGGCCTTAAAAAGGCTGATTTACAGTGACATTACTTCACTTATTTACAAACTCTTTTGTGGCATTAAGTATCATTACATGTTTCTCATGCAGCATATGTCGTTCAAACAATGGAAACTTTAGAGAACAATTTCCTAAGTCCCACCCTTTTTTTCTCTCTGCTCAAATAACAGTTGAGTAAACTTGGTATCTTTGGTCAACTTTCTCCTTTTTCCCTTCCAGTGTGTCCCATGGGACCTAATTTCAGAAAAAATATCTGGTCAATGGCGAGAGACACTTTATTTATTTTTTTGTTCCTGTTGGAGTTTACATCAACAACACCAACATCACTGTATATTTATTTTCAGTTGTTGTTATTGGACAATTTTCATGTTCTCCGCTGGATTATGATTTTTTTTAAAAATGTATTAATTTATATATTTTTGTACCTTGTTATGCCTTTATTTACAAAACAGCTGAAGTCATGGCAGGACAGGGGGAGAGTGTGTGTGTGTGGGGGAGTGACATGCAGCAAAGGGCCCCCAGCGGGAACTGAAGCCACGGCCACTGCAGAGGACTCAGAGCCTCGGAATTTTTGAAGGAGAAATTTATTTATATTGTGCTTTTCACAGACATGAGCCACAAAGTCCTTTACATCAGTATAAAACAACATTCAAAATAAATAAATCTATAAAGTGCAAAGATTAAAACACAATACATTAAATAAAAGATATTATTCAATGAGAATACACATAAAATGCAGACTTGATGTGTTTTGGAAATGAATTCACAAATTGTTGCATCATGCATCAGTATTGTTCAAATGTGACATTCTGTGGTGTCACTGCACACAGCGCTATATATAACCTCACTGCATCTTGTGCTTAATCCATGATCCATCCTTATCCATGATAAGCAACAGGTTCGTGTAACTCTACCACTGCATGCCCATGTAAAGGAAGGAGGCTTCACCCCAAGGACAATGGTGAGATATAAAAAGGGACAGTGCAACTGGTTATGTTTGTTATCGCAGCGTAATCCAGAGTCCACAGTCCCGAGGTGAGCAGCAGCGACTCTGCAGGATTATTGTCTGTGTTTGCATCTTTTAATAAACTTCAGTTTCAAACTTTCTGGTGAGCATACTGGTGCAATAAGAGGGTGAGTATAATGGGATTCTGGATTCAATTTGAAGCATTATCTACTGCATGAAGTAATTTAAAATATGCTGATGATGGTGGAGTTTTTTTTTTTTTTGAGAGAAATGAGCACAGATGGGGAAATGGCAATCTTCGGGCCGGCTGCCCAGTTCCTCCGCAAGTCTGAGAGGGAGAGGACGGAGGCTCAGTCTCGCCCGTTTGACGGCAAGACGGCGTGCTTCGTCAGCGATGAGAAAGAGCTGTATGTCAAGGCTGAGATCCAGAACAGGGAGGACGGCAAAGTCACTGTCAAGACCGTGGATGACAGAGTGGGTGTACTGAAGGGTTACGCTGATAAATTGACCTTTTATTAGACACTCAACACAGATGGTGAATATGGCTTTTCTGTGTTAATGGGATGTCTGAGCAGGACTTTATATTCCAGGGTGAAGTGGAGGGATTTTCGCAGCTTCAGGGTGTCTGTCTGTAAAACCGGCAATAAAAAATCTGCAGAATTTTATTAGTCTGGCTTTCAACAGAAACATTTAGTGGTGCCTGCAGCTCTGAGTGCTGCTTCACCTTCATAAGAGTAATATTTTGTTCACATTATGTTTTTAAAGTTCATGAAGACAGCGAATATGCAGTTTTTGGTGGACACCCACATTTGTAAAAACCACTTTCTGACAGTGCTTCAAACTTTAAAGGGACAGTTCAACTCATATTTTTCACCCATCCTGTAGTGCTGTTTATCCATCTAGATTTTTTGGTGTGAGTTTGGAGATCTTCTACTAGAAACTAGTAGAAAGGCAGACATCTCTACAGCTACTCTGCAGCTCAGACCAGAACAATCTATATGGATAAATATCACTGCAGGTAAGAGAAAAAAATATGTATTTATGTTTCTGTTTTCCAGACTTTAACCATCAGGGAGGATCAAGTGTTTCCCATGAACCCGCCCAAGTTTGATAAGATTGAGGACATGGTGATGATGACGCACCTTCATGAACCTGCAGTGCTGTTCAACCTCAAGGAACGATACGCAGCGTGGATGATCTATGTAAGTCCTTCGACAAATACTGATGCCAGTCAGAATGGGTGCAAACATGGGATTAAACTTTTTTAAAACAGGAAGAAGCTTCAATAAGGAAGCCAGAACTTGATTTATTTAAAAATATGTGTAATAAACGCTAGTTATGTTAGATTATTCCACTTGTTTCCTAAGTAGAATGGCAATGAAATGGGTTAAATGAGACAGAGACAAACATCTCTCTTGCTAAAATTGATATTTGATCTGTTAAAGATTTTGATAACACTTTGGAAATTAGGCTGAGACAAAGACTTTATGCTTTTTACTGCTTCAACTCACTCAATTGCTGACCAGTAGTAGAAAAATTACAGTTAACATATAACAAAAATCTTTGCAATAAAAATGCATGACTACTGAATATTATTTTTTAACTGCCATCTGCCCTGAAGCTAATTATTAAACTGGAAGAAATCAAACGGAGGCGTTTTGTTCCCTGTGGAGTCGCTGTCAACACAGATGGCTGCTCATCATTTGATTTATTGCTTTGAATACATAGATTCATTCTGACAGTAACTGGGCTATTCAGGACTTAACATTTATTAAGGTAATGTGAATGCTTGAAATAGTTGGTAATTAATTTAATAGTCAGTTCATAAGGGATTAATCATTGCAGCTCTTGAATCTTGATCTCCCCCTGGTGGCCAGCTCCAGAATAGGTCATAAACCCCAGGCCGGGGTAAAATCTAAGCTAAGCTAACACTAATAAAGTTTGTCTGCTATCTTTATTCATTCAGATTTGTTGTACCAGAGTGCTAACAACAAAATGTAAATTGTTGTTAATGTATTGTCAGATTCATCACGACATTAAATGTGAAATATCGTGGCAACAGAAGTTGGACAGTAAATTCTTCCTATGATCTACATCATCTGGAGTTTTGGGGAATTTTCAGCCCTGAAAACTGAGCAAACTCCACCTGCTGAATAAGTCAGAGACCTTCTCTTTTCCATGCAGACCTACTCTGGGCTGTTCTGTGTGACTGTGAATCCCTACAAATGGCTGCCGGTCTACAACCCAGAGGTGGTGCGGGCCTACAGGGGGAAGAAGAGGATGGAGGTTCCCCCTCACATCTTCGCCCTGTCCGATAACGCCTACCAGTTCATGCTCACCGGTCTGTTTATGTTTGTAGCCCAAAATCAGTCCCAGTGAATAGTTTAATTCTTCTCACCACGTCTTCTTCTGTGTCCTCAGATCGTGAAAATCAGTCCATACTTATCACGTAAGTTTAGCAGATTTTGTGAAAATATTGACAAACTACTGACACATAAAGCAATTAAAAATAATAATTAAAAGTGTGTGTCTGTGTTTGTTAAGTGGAGAATCCGGTGCAGGAAAGACCGTCAACACTAAACGTGTCATTCAGTATTTTGCGACCATCGCAGTGTCTCCAGACAAGAAAAAGGAGACGAGCAGTAAAATGAAGGTGAGCTCAGGACGACTTGTGACAGGCTGCGCAGCTGGTTGAGTCAGTTGTTGTGTCTCAGAGAGGAGTGGGTGTCAGATTTACATGTTTGCTTTTCGACAGGGAACTCTGGAGGATCAGATCATCCAGGCCAACCCTCTGCTGGAAGCTTTTGGGAACGCCAAGACGATGAGGAATGACAACTCCTCTCGCTTTGTGAGTCACCCTGAGGGACTTCATTTTGATTTGATTTACCAAGAACTCCTCCAACACAGAGAGGAAGATGTTACTGTTTTACAGAGAAGTGGCAAAAGTGCACATATTCTTTACTCAAGTAGAAGTACAGATACTTGCATAAAAGTAGAAGCACTGATTCAACTTCTTTACTCAAGTAAAAGTGAAAAAGTACAGGCTCTGAAATGTACTCAAAGTATAAACCGACTGTTTCTGTGCAAAGCAAACTGAACCTCACCTTTTCTCCCTTTCTGTCATTTTCATCTTTTTATGTCTTTTACGATGCTTTCATCTTGTTGCATCTTTTATGTCGTTTTTTTTGTCTTGTTCAGTCGTTTTCAATTTGTTACATTATTTTCATCTTGTTACATTGTTTTTGTCTTGTTATGTAATTTTGTTTTGTTAAGTTGTTTTTGTCTTGTTGCATCTTTTACTGCATTTTTGTCTGGTTACTTCTTTTACGTTTCATCTTTTTACGTCCTTTTCATCTTGATGCATATTGTTACATAAGTATTGTTGCATTGTTTACGATTTATTATGTTGTTTTCATCATGTAATGTTTTGTTATGTAATTTTCTTCCTCTTACGTCCGTCATGTGTCATATAAATTGATGGACACACATAAATTGATGGAGTTGTCTTTTCCATGTGTTATTGTTCCGTCCATTTAGGTTGAAATCAGTTATGATGATTAGAAAGGTGGTGTGCAATGATGCAAAATAAATATAATCAACAATTCCCCTCAAAAAGCATTAAAACTAAAATAAAATTCAGGTAAAGTACAGATACCTGAAAACTCTACCCTGCTCTACCCTACAGGGGAAATTCATTCGAATACACTTTGGTGCAACTGGTAAACTGGCTTCTGCAGATATTGAAACATGTAAGTTCATATAAATTTTGCTGAATATTTACAGAGACAAATTATGCAGTAAAATAAAGTTAATTTTGCCTTTTCTTCTTTTAAGATCTGCTGGAGAAATCAAGAGTGACATTCCAGCTGGCGGCTGAGAGGAGTTATCATATTTTTTATCAGCTTACTTGCAACAAGAAGCCTGAACTGATTGGTAATCTGATTAATTATTCTTTGTCTTGTTTTTACTCTGACTGAAGAATTCATGCAGAGAGATTTTAGCTGAATTTCTTTCCCTTCAGATCTGCTTCTCATCACCACCAACCCCTACGACTTCACCTTCATCAGTCAGGGGGAAATCAGTGTCAAAAGCATAAATGACGCTGAGGAGTTAATGGCCACAGATGTGAGTCGACTTGATTAAAGCTCACAAAGCTCGTTCTGTTTTCTCAGCTGCTGCTTTATGTCTCACTTTGCCCTGTTTTATGACACAGGAGGCCTTCGATATTCTGGGTTTCACCGCCGAAGAGAAAGTGTCCATCTACAAGCTGACTGGAGCTGTGATGCATTATGGGAACATGAAGTTCAAGCAGAAGCAGCGGGAGGAGCAGGCGGAGCCAGATGGCACCGAGGGTGAGGATCATCCATCCAAATTAACACTGTCACGCAAGTTAAAGAAGCAGACAAGAAAAATGTTTTGTGGTTAAGATTTATTTTGTTGATTTTTTTGCAGAAGCCGATAAAGCAGCATATCTGATGGGTCTGAACTCAGCTGATCTGCTGAAAGCTCTGTGTTACCCCAGAGTAAAGGTTGGAAATGAGTACGTTACCAAAGGACAAAATGTACAACAGGTAAGACTTTCTACTTCTGGATATCTATTTAATAATCCACTGAAGATCAACAAGCTGCAGGTAGAAATTGTAAGCTCCCAGAACATTCTGAGAATGTTCCTGCTGGTCTAAAGGACGTCACCTTGTAATGTTCTTACAACGTTCCCTAATGGTGACCATGTGGAGTTCTTTAGGTTCTTAAAGGCAGGTGGGACATTATTTGGTGGACATTCAGGATGCATTTTGGGAATGTTTAGGGGATGTTCCTGTAGGACATTCCCTCTAGATCTCTATAGTACGTTACAATGTTTGCAGAACCTTTAGTGGCATCAAAGGAACCTTTTGGGGAGCAACCTTTAATATTTGGTTGCACTTTGAAAAGTTGTGGAAAAAAGTTGAGGGAACTCAAAATTTCAAGGCAACGAACTACAATAGATTTTTGAATTTTCAGCCCAACTCAATTTTTTTCTAAAGGAGAAAAGTAAATTATCTCAACTAAAGGTCAGCAAAACTATTTAAAGTTTATTTCAAGACTTAAGAGTTTGAGTTGGACTCAAAACTCAGAAATCTCTTGCAGTGCGTTGCCTTGACATTTTAAGCCGTCTCAACTATTTTTCACAGTGTGTTTTGTACTTTTCCAATCAACAAAAACTAGAAATAATATGCTCTTCATTAGACCATTATTAGACTTAGACTTAGAAGATAATTACGGGACACATTACACCAGAGCTGCACTGTAAACCAAAGTGAAACACAACTTCTTTGGGTGGTCCCGTACAATTGACAGAGTAGCCAAGACTGATGCCTACTTCTTTAATTAAATCACATTATCTGTCTACAGTATTAGAGTATTGTAAGTCTGTGCAATGACCTATAAACAAAATATTTTAGTCGCAAGATACACTTAAATAAAGTACAAAAAAAATGTAATTATTTAGGCGGTCATGGTGAACAGCCACCCCATGGGAATATGTTGCTTTTGTACCATGGTAAGAAAAAACTGTGAAAAACTCTTTAACTGTCCTTCTTCCCAGGTGTACAACGCGATCGGTGCCCTCGCAAAATCCGTGTACGAGAAGATGTTTTTGTGGATGGTCGTACGAATCAACCAGCAGCTCGACACAAAACAACCCAGACAACATTTCATCGGCGTTCTCGACATCGCCGGCTTCGAAATCTTTGAAGTGGGTGTTCAAAGTCTGTGTTCTAGTTTTTATTCAGAGGTTCACTGGATAATACATGTTTATTCAAACACAACCTCCACGATTTGTCTTTAGTACAACAGCATGGAGCAACTCTGCATTAATTTCACCAACGAGAAGCTGCAACAGTTTTTCAACCATCACATGTTTGTGTTGGAGCAAGAAGAATACAAGAAGGAAGGGATTGAGTGGGAGTTCATTGACTTTGGGATGGATTTGGCAGCCTGCATCGAGCTCATTGAAAAGGTACTGGATAATTTAAATTTAATTTAATTTAAAGTCAATCTGTGATTTATGTTATTAAGAAGAAGGTTTATTTCACAGCCGATGGGGATCTTCTCCATCCTCGAAGAAGAGTGCATGTTCCCAAAATCAAGTGACGCGTCTTTCAAGAACAAACTGTACGACCAACATCTTGGAAAGAACAACTGCTTCCTGAAGCCCAAAACCGTCAAAGGCAAACCCGAGGCTCACTTCACCCTGATGCACTACGCCGGCGCCGTGGACTACAACATCAGCGGCTGGCTGGAGAAGAACAAAGACCCTCTGAGCGAGTCTGTGGTGCAGCTTTACCAGAAGTCGTCAGTCAAAATACTGGCAATGTTGTACGCAAGCTTTTCAGGATCTGATGGTAATTCTGTTTTTTAACCATTTTATCCAAAATGCAATATGGCTTTGCTGCGATTATCAAATCAGAGGAGGAGCAGTATTTGTTTTACTAACTTTTAAACTTTTTTAAACGGTCAAGTTGACTAAAGATAAATGCAAGTTTGTCCAAATCCTGCTGAGACATAAGTCCTTGTGCGTGTGAATGCAGAAGCCGCTGCAGGAGGAACCAAAAAAGGATCCAAGAAGAAGGCAGCATCTTTCCAAACTGTGTCAGCGCTGTTCAGGGTAAGATGCTAACCGAGAGGGGCACTTTTGTGGCATTTTTTCAGAACACTGGGGCACCAGGGGGCCAATCGAGTCCACCAGTGTATACACTATATGCTGGTGTTGAATGTTGAATATTTTGTGGTAGTTAAAAAGAAACATGTCTGAAGTTTAGACACAAACAAAACTACTCTACGGGGATCTTGTTCTGTTCTAGGAGCTTTTCTTCCCGGTGGAGACTGAGTTGTTTTGTTCTATTTTTTACTGATTTATTTATTTATTTTTTGTTTCATAATCATTGTTGTTTCCATAAATGTGACTTGGCATTATTTTTCTGCATGTTGTTTTGAATGTTGCTACCCAACTTGCTAATATAATATGACTAGACTGTATATTATCTTATATCCTATGAGGGGTGATCTGGGTGTGGGTTGGGTAAGAGGGGTAGATGGTGTTATGTAGGATGTATGTCTTTGTTTTACATGTATATATTCATAATATACAATGCAGTTCAGATGTACATTTTCTTACAGGAGAATCTTGGGAAGCTCATGACCAATCTGAGAACCACTCATCCTCATTTTGTGCGGTGCCTGATACCAAATGAGACCAAAACACCAGGTGGTTTTGATAATCCTCTCATTATGACATATATATTCTGCAAAACAACATACATAAAACTAATTATTGCCTTCATCATAGGTGCGATGGAAAACCAGCTGGTTATCCACCAACTACGCTGCAACGGTGTGCTGGAGGGCATCCGGATCTGCAGGAAAGGATTTCCAAGCAGAATTCTCTACGGGGACTTTAAGCAGAGGTAAACAAAGCTCTATATGTAAATAATTCATAATGTTTGGTCCCATATTTAGACCTATTATTCCTCCTGCAGATACAGGATTCTTAATCCCAACGCTGTTCCAGAGGGACAGTTTATGGACAACAAAAAAGCTGCAGAGAAGCTGCTGGGATCAATCGACGTGGATCACATTCAGTACAAGTTTGGACACACGAAGGTTTCCACTCGTTACAGCACACTGGTTAAATACTAGAGGTATTAAGAGTTAATGAGCTGCACTGATAAATAATTACCTTTTAATTAATTGCAGGTGTTTTTTAAAGCTGGTCTGCTGGGAGCTTTGGAGGAAATGAGAGACGAGCGGTTGGCTCAGGTGGTGACGTCCACTCAGGCTCTGTGTCGGGCCTACCTCGTTCGGCTGGAGTACCAGAAGATGATGGCCAGAAAGTAAACTCTTTTACTACATGCTGATATCTAAAAATACAAAGTCAAATGCATCTGATTAAATAGATTACACAGTGCAGTGATTTTCAAACTTTTTTGGCCAAGGCACCCCAAAGGGCAGGACAAAATCTCAAAGCACGTCTGTAATATTATCCATGCAAAAAAAAAAAGGGAAAAACAAAGTCCCAAATGAAGGAATCACTGTAAATGCATGAATAAAGAAGATGCCCTAAACACAAAACAGTTTACAAAAGTGAATCTGCAGCAAAACAACCACAATAACGACAGAAACAAAACTGTAAAAAATGTAGAAAACTCAAAATTTCAAGGCAACTTTCTGTAACAGATAAACTCCTGTTGATGAACAAACAACACGCCAGAGTTTAATCTGGATGAGAGATAAAGAAACTGGGCTGATCTTTTCTGCTGCTTCTTAATTTTGCTGTTGAGGATGACAAAGAAAGAAAAATAGTAGCATTGAGGCTGAAACTTGCAGAGTAAATTTATCCGAATTTTACTTGACAGGGAGGCGATCTACACCATCCAGTATAACTTCCGTTCCTTCATGAATGTGAAACACTGGCCCTGGATGAAGCTGTATTTTAAGCTCAAACCTCTGCTGAAGAGCGCCGAAGCTGAGAAGGAAATGGCCCAAATGAAGGTCGACTTCACGAAGCTCAAAGAAGATCTGGCAAAATCAGAGAACCGGCGGAGGGAACTCGAAGAGAAAATGGTCTCCATCGTACAAGAGAAGAATGATCTCCTCCTTCAAGTCCAGACAGTAAGTTAAATTACAGAAAACAGGTGACGTGATTAATACGATTGAAGTGTTTGGCTCTAATATTTGTGCACAAACATGATATCAGGAGGCAGACAACCTCCAGGATGCAGAGGAGAGATGTGAAGGCCTCATCAAAAGCAAGATCCAGCTGGAAGCCAAGCTGAAGGAGGTGATGGAGAGGCTGGAGGATGAGGAGGAGGTCAATGCTGAGCTGACGGCCAAGAAGAGGAAGCTCGAGGACGAGTGCTCTGAACTGAAGAGAGACATCGACGACTTAGAGCTCACCTTAGCCAAAGTGGAGAAGGAGAAACACGCTGTAGAAAACAAGGTAGTATCATGGACATCCTGCTGCTTGCTATGGCTACATAATCATGTTTAAAGAGACAGTTTGCATTATTTGATTTGGGGTCATATGAGATACTTATCGATAGTCAGTCTACTGACGGCAGTCAGCATGCCCACAGTTTGGAGAAGCCAAGAGGGTCACCAGCACAGAAGCTAACCAATGTACAGCTGTCAGGTTCAGGAGCAAAATGTATTTTAGTTACCAAAAAAAGCTCCACCTCCTTTTTTGCATTATTGTGTGACTTCAGTGAATCCTTGCTAACCTTTTAAAACACCAAAGTCACACAATAACACAAACAAACTAACTGATCAAGGCAGTGGTGGACCAGCAACTAAAGTGTTTTGTGAGGTAAAATGTCTGATTTTGCTAATGGAGTTTGGTTGGTTTGGAGAGCGTGATATTTGCCGTGTAAAACAGTTATTTCTCATCTGAAAAATCTGTCTGAAGGCAAGGTTAAGTGGTGAAAATATTCTAAATATAGCATGCATTTAGACTGGTATTGATCTTATGTTACCGACCCTGCTCACTGCAGTACACTGCTTAGCTTCTGTGCTGGGTCTCCTCTCTGCTTCTCCAAACTGGAGGCATGCTGAGTACTTCAAGTATGAGTACCCTCATACCTCAAACCTCATACAACCCTACATCAAACAATCCCAACCAACCCTTTAAGGAGGAATTGTCACATCCGTTCTTAATACTGACTTTAGGTGAAAAACCTGACTGAGGAAATCATGAGTCAAGACGAAAACATCACCAAACTGTCGAAGGAGAAAAAAGCCCTGCAGGAGGCTCATCAGCAAACTCTGGACGACCTGCAGTCAGAGGAGGACAAAATAAACGTTCTGACCAAAGCCAAAACCAAACTGGAACAGCAGGTTGATGAGGTGAGTTACGGTACACACACACAGGGGAGACCGAAAACGTCTTGTGTAATGCTGCTGTAAAGATGTAATTACAGTATGTGTGATTTTAGCTGGAATGTTCTCTGGAACAAGAGAAGAAGGTCCGTATGGATCTGGAGAGAGCCAAGAGAAAGCTGGAGGGAGACCTGAAACTGGCTCAGGAGTCCATAATGGATCTGGAGAACGAGAAGCAGCAGCAGGATGAAAAGCTGAAAAAGTAGGTTCCCTGTGAAAAAGATGCTGCTGCAAGGGCGGACGGTAGAGCGTCCGACCCACGTATGGAGGCTGTTAGTCTTCTGCAGCGGCCGCTGGTTCGACTCCCGCCTTCGGCCCTTTGCTGCGTGTCATCCCCTCTCTCTCTGCCCCGTTTCCTGTCTACTCTTCAACTGTACTGTCCATTAAAGGCATAAAAGCCCAAAATATATATATAAAAAAAAGATGCTGCTGCAAAAATCCAGCGGGTTGCATCTGTCCTGTTTGCTGTTTGACAATACCAATAAACTGTACTGTATTAACAACATTAATAAAACAGTACAGCTGATGCATTTTCTAAATGTGTAAACAGCAAACTTCACTTTCCAGGAAAGACTTTGAGTTGTCCCAGCTGCAGACAAAGATAGAAGATGAACAGGCTCTTGGTGCTCAGCTGCAGAAGAAAATAAAAGAGCTCCAGGTGAAGAATTCAGTCACTGCTTGGGTTTGAGGTGATTTACAAAGTTAAATTATTTCAGTCGGTTATTCTTCCAGGATTACCTCACTACAGTCTCTTATCTGCAGGCCCGAATCGAGGAGTTGGAGGAGGAAATGGAGTCTGAGCGCTCAGCTCGAGCCAAAGTGGAGAAGCAGAGGTCCGATCTGTCCAGGGAGCTGGAGGAGATCACGGAGAGGCTGGAGGAGGCCGGAGGAGCCACCGCCGCTCAGGCTGAGATGAACAAGAAGCGGGAAGCCGAGTTCCTCAAGCTACGCCGAGAGCTGGAGGAGTGTTCGCTGCAGCACGAGGCCACGTCTGCCGCTCTGCGCAAGAAACATGCAGACAGTGTGGCTGAGATGGGAGAACAGCTGGATAACATCCAGAGGGTCCGGCAGAAACTGGAGAAGGAGAAGAGCGAGTTGAGGCTGGAGATCGATGACTTAGCAAGCAATATGGAATCCATGGCAAAAGCAAAGGTTGGTGATCAAAGTGGGGTCATTTTTATGTCACAAATGTGCCTGGTTCATTGACTGTTTATAGAAATGGACAACATGAGAGCTCCCAAAAATTAAAGCCAAAGCATCTTAATCGCCCCCTGATGGCTGCCTGCAGTACAAGTCATAAATCCAGCTAAAATATCAATTGAAGATGGTTTCTGTCACTTTAGGTTGTTCATATCACGTTGATGTTTGTTCAAGTGTTAATTTTTTGGATCACTTTGGTTTATGGGAACATATGACCCTGGGAACTTAGGACCATGGGAACATAGGGTCCCGGAAACATAGGACCCTAAGAACATAAGACTCAGGGAAGTTAGGGCTTGGGAACATAGTACCATGGGAACATAGAACCCTGGGAACTTGGGACCCTGATAACATAGGACCTTGGAAACGTATGACCCAGGGAACATAGGACACTAGAAACATTGGAGCCTGGGGACACAGTAACCTGGGAACATAGGACCCACATAAGACCCTAAGAGCAAAAGATCCTGGAATGGACCCTAGGAATGTAGGACACTTGGAATATAAGATCCTTGGAACTTAGCACCCTGGGAATATAGGACCCTCAGATATAGGACCTGGTAATATAGGACTCTGGGAACTTGGGACCCTGGACACTTGGGATCCTGAAAACACTGGAGCCAGGGGACATATGATCCTGGAAACATAGGACCCTGGGAACGTAGGACATTTAGAACATATGATCCTGGAAACATAGGACCCTGGGAACGTAGGACATTTAGAACATATGATCCTTGAAACTTAGGACCATGGAACACAGGACCCTAAGAGGACCTGAGCACATAAGACTGTGGGAACTTAGGGCCCTGGGAACATAGGAGCCTGGGAACTTAAGGCCCTGGGAACATAGGACCCTAGAGACTTAGGACCCAGGGAACATAGCAACCTGGGAACACTGGAGCCTGGACACATAGGACCAACATAGTACCCTAAGAACAAAGGATCCTGAGAGCATAGGACCCTGGAGATATAGGACGCTTAGAACATATAACTCTGGGAATTTAGGACCCTAGAAACATAACAGCCTGGGAATCTAGGAACCTGGGAACATAGGACAGTGGGAACTTAGGACCCTAGGAATATTGGACCCTGGGAACATACATTCTCTCCCTGTCAAATTTGTATTCCACCTGTCCAGTTCGACATAAAGACATAACGAGAACTTCTTTGCTCTTTCAAATGTCAAGATTAATTTAGAGAAACTGTGCCGTTCACTCGAAGATCAACTGAATGAGGTGAAAACCAAAGAGGAGGAGCATCAGAGACTAATAAATGACCTTTCAAGTCAGAAAGCTCGGCTGCAGACAGAAAATGGTGAGAAAATTTTGATTTTATCAGAAGTCACACACACTTACAGATAAAACGGTTCTAATTTTTTCTTCACACTTATCATCCAGCTGAAATGTCTCGGCAGCTTGAAGAAAAAGAATCCTTAATGTCACAGCTAACTCGGGGCAAACAAGCCTTTATTCAGCAGATTGAGGAGATGAAAAGACTTCACGAGGAGGAAGTTAAGGTAAAGTCTAACAAAAGAGAGAAGCACAACGAAATGTTTTAAAGTTTGAGGATGAAGCTATAAGAGTGTATGCTGGTCCTGTCATTTCTTCCAAGGCCAAAAACGCCCTCGCTCATGCTGTGCAGTCAGCTCGACATGACTGTGAGCTGCTCAGGGAGCAATATGAGGAGGAACAGGAGGCCAAAGCTGAGCTGCACCGCTGCCTATCCAAGGCCAACAGCGAGGTTGCTCAGTGGAGAACCAAATACGAGACCGATGCCATCCAACGGACCGAAGAGCTCGAGGAGGCAAAGTAAGAAAAATCCACCTCGCCCGGTCAAAACAAGATGATCTCATAAGATCTTATGATGGCTTTTCTCCCACAGGAAGAAGCTGGCACTGCGTCTGCAGGACGCAGAAGAAGCCGCGGAGGCCGTTAACTCCAAGTGTTCTTCTCTTGAGAAGACAAAACAGCGGCTGCAGGGAGAGGTGGACGACTTAATGATGGACGTTGAGAGGTCAAATGCTGCTGCAGCTGCCTTGGACAAGAAGCAGAGAAATTTTGATAAGGTTTGAATCTAAAGACTTCCTAAAATGTCACGTAAAATACACAATAATGGGACTAATATTTATTTTTTTGGGGACAGATGCAATATAAATAGACACAAAACAGCTATTGGATACAAGTATCATAGTGTTGATTGCAGATGCTAATTTGCATCACCTGTCCCAAGAACGGCTTTTAAACAAAAAGTTCAATCAGACATCTGTCCGACTTTCACAATAGTCATATTGTTTTGTTTAAAATAGTCCACTATAATATTGGTTCCCATAGGTTTTGGCTGAGTGGAAGCAGAAACATGAGGAGGGTCAGGCAGAGCTGGAGTCAGCCATTAAAGAGGTGCGTTGTTTGAGCACTGAGAACTTCAAGATGAAGAATTCCTTCGAAGAATGCCTGGAACAACTGGAGATGCTCAAACGGGAAAACAAAAACCTGCAACGTATGTCAGCGCCCTCCTTTGCATTTAGTCAATGGTAATGCTAATGCAGAGGAATTATTTAAAAAAATCATATTTCCTTCTCTAGAGGAAATAATGGATCTGACGGAGCAGCTGGGAGAGACGGGAAAAACCATCCATGAGCTTGAGAAATCAAAGAAACAGGCTGAACAGGAGAAGCTGGAGGCCCAGGCTGCTCAGGAAGAGGCAGAGGTGAAAAAAAAGAAACATCTAAATCATATATTTTAATAAGGCTGGTCAATATGGCTTCATTTCACACCTGTACCTCTCCAGGCCTCCCTGGAGCACGGTGAATCCAAGATCCTGCGAGTCCAGCTGGAGCTGAACCAGGTGAAGTCTGAGGTGGACAAGAAGATAGCCGAGAAGGACGAAGAGATCGACCAGCTGAAGAGAAACAGCCAACGAATCATCGACACCATGCAGAGTAATCTGGATGCTGAGGTCCGGAGCAGGAACGATGCACTGAGAGTGAAGAAAAAGATGGAGGGGGACCTGAACGAGATGGAGATCCAGCTGAGCCACGCTAACAGGCAGGCGGCCGAGTCCCAGAAACAACTGAGAAACATACAAGTTCAGCTGAAGGTGAGACACGTAAAAGAGGAACATAATTTAAAGTTAAACCATGATTTAATCCGGTTCATCAGGTTGCAACCCAGCCATATAGTAGAAAGACTCATTTTTTTAAATTTTGCTGTACAGGAAGTTCAGATTCACCTGGACGACTCGCTGAGAAACAGCGAGGACATGAAGGAGCAGGTCGCCATGACTGAGCGCAGGAGTAACCTCATGCAGGCTGAGATGGAGGAGATCAGAGCGGCTCTGGAGCAAACAGAGAGGAGCCGCAAGCTGGCGGAGCAGGAACTGCTGGACGCCAGCGAGAGAGTGCAGCTGCTTCACTCACAGGTGAAAAATCCACCTGAACTTTATCAGCAATTTTCACTTTTGTTTGTGAGATCTACAATCAATTTTGTTATATGACTCCTGACAGCCTTTCAGCTCATTGTTTTGGTGTTCTAGCCCACAATTTGACTGTTTTGGTTCACTGTCATTGCTCTCAAAGCTCTCTAAAAACCCGCTGCACACAGCACCAATCTGTAGACAGACATAGTGGAACATTTAGCAACTAAAGAGCCAGATATTTCCCTAAGGAGCTGGTGGAGACCAAAAACAGAGCTAAAAGGAGAATAGTGGATGACAATCAGGTGGTCAGGGGCTTAGTCAGGGGTAAATCCAAGTAAACTCAGTTCATCCACTTCTTCAAAATAAGGCTGAGAGCTTCCCCATCTATTTTCAGATCAGCTGTATCTATCTACGGGCTGGAAAAACTATAGTTTACCAAGTCTACCAACTTTGCGTTTACAGCTTGATTCTGTTGCCCCCAAGTGGCCATAATTTCACTCATTGCAGGTTTACGCAAGAAAATATTCACCCAAGAAAGACAGATAGTAAATTGACTAGCTTGCCATTTGTAAATAATTTTATCAGCTAACGTTTCGAAGCAACCAACGCCACATCCATACAGTGTAGCTAAGTTACAGCTAGCTGGCTATAACCTTAGCCTGCCTGCTTGCTAACATTTTCACTGGCAAAATGTAATTTTTAAGATAACTATGTTGACTGACATACTGCTATTATATAAAACATTTGTTGTCTTATTTTAACATTATGTCGCCATAATAATAATTCTCACAGAACACCAGCCTGCTCAACAGTCGGAAGAAGCTGGAGGGTGATCTTTCTCAGATTCAGGGTGAGATGGACGACAGCGTTCAAGCAGCCAGGAATGCTGAAGAGAAAGCCAAGAAGGCCATCACCGATGTAAGTCAACTCTGAAATTCTGGAGATTTATTAATTCTAACCTGCTCAAACAAACAGAAATCCTGTCACTACTTTGCTTCACTGTTCAGGCCGCCATGATGGCCGAGGAGCTGAAGAAAGAGCAGGACACCAGTGCTCACCTGGAGAGGATGAAGAAGAACCTGGAGGTGACGGTGAAAGACCTGCAGCAGCGTCTGGACGAGGCCGAGAGCCTGGCCCTGAAGGGCGGAAAGAAGCAACTCCAAAAACTGGAAGCAAGGGTAACATATTGTACTTTAATCCACAATGAATTGATGGATCAGTTGTTTGTTTCAGGAAATCTCATAGGTGAGAATGACCAGATTGGTCGGTTTTATATATAGTCAGTTCAAGAGATGTTGCCAGCTTTGAGGAGAATAACTGCTCTTTTGCAGGTGCGAGAGCTGGAGAACGAGCTCGAAGCAGAACAAAGACATGGATCAGATTCTGTGAAAGGGGTTCGCAAACTGGAACGCAGAATTAAAGAGCTCACCTATCAGGTAAACTCTACCACACCTTGTTCCTTTTTATACAAAAGTCCCTGTCAATCATGTTTTTGGATCAGTATAACTGCTGCATTAATGTGTGTGTGGCATTTTACTGCTGCAGTTCTTAACAAAAAGTATATATTGGATGTAAAGTTGTTGTATTTGTTTTCTCAGTCTGAGGAGGACAAGAAAAACACGATGCGGCTGCAGGAGCTGGTGGACAAATTCCAGCTGAAGGTCAAAGTGTACAAGAGGCAGGCTGAAGAAGCTGTGAGTGACTTCTGCTGTGAATCCCTCCGCTGAAATGTTGTCGAACTCTTTGACATTTGGGAATTTCTATTAATCGGTTATTTGGTACCTGCCAGGAGGAGCAAGCCAACGCTCACCTGACGAAGCTGAGGAAGGTGCAGCACGAGCTGGAGGAGGCCGAGGAGCGAGCCGACATCGCCGAGTCTCAGATCAATAAGATGAAAGTCAAGAGTCGTGACATGGGGAAGGTGAGTGAGTCAGCCCAGGAAACACTGTGTCTCATTATGACCAATAAACATTAATGTAATTCTCATTTTCTCATTTTACCAGGCTAAAGAGAGCGGAGAGTAGCCTGCAGGCGCCGTGAAGACCATAAAATCTGCTGTGTGTCTGAAGATGAGCTAGTTACAACATACTCTTAACAGAATATGTTTTCATTTATTCATTTAAAGCCATTAAGTGTATAAATGTATGTGATCAGGGGCGTCATATGAGGGGAAAAGTGAGGATGATTATTAGGGTTTGTGACTGACAGGAGGCCTAAAAAATTATTATAACATTGCACTGTAAAAAATGAATAGTTGAGATGATTTAAAATTTCAAGACAACACACTGCAATATATTCTGGGGTGTTGGGGTCAGACTCAGTTTTAAAATAAACTTTAAAAAGGTTTTCTGACCTACAATCTTTAGTTGATAGTTTTAATTAAAAATGTACTCAATATTTAAAAAAAAAAAACACACAATGTTTTGAGTTTCTAGAATTCAAAGAAAAATAAATTATCTCAAGAAAAGATCAGTAGTCGGTAAAACTTTCTCAGAACTTCAGAATTTGAGTTGAGCTCAAAACTCAAAAATCTATTACAGTCCGTTGCCTGTTGAGTTTTTTTTAATACATTCGTTTTTAAGTACAAAAAAATAGTAATTGACCTATTGTCTTTAATAGAATATTTTATTTACAATGTAACAATAAAACTAACGTTCTCTTTTTTTTTTTTTTTTTTTTTGCCAAAAGTAAACTTCTGCTCTATTTTTATGAAGTACTTTTGTATTTTGAAGCCTCGAGTAACTGAATTAAAGCTGTGATATCTAACATTTCCACATTAAAATGTCTAGAAATGCTAGACATGTGTTAAATGTGTTGTTGAGTTGTAAACTGACTTTATCCCAAATGTTTCCAGCAGTGTTCAAAGAGAAATCCATAATTTATTCAAGGTAACGTAACGTGAATAAAACTTGAATCCATGACCTCGTCCATGAACATGATTTCTGCCTGAGTCACGTCAGATATACCGTAACTGTTCAACAATGAAGACAACAACGCCAATGATCCGACTCTACTTCAGACGTCTTCAAACAACGTCTTCTGTTATTGTTTTATTGTGAGAGCAACCCCTAGTGGCAAAATTTACATACTGCATGTGTAAATTAAAATTAAAAAGTTAATTTATTTCAATTGAAGAGGTTAATGTATATTTGATTTATATTTATTTGAAGTTATTCATTGATGTTGAGAGAATTTTCTGCTCTACCATTAAAATTACATTTAGACTAGACAGATAGAGGCCTTATAGAGGTTATCGGTGTTGCATCAAATAGTTAATTCCATTGTTTTCACTGTTCTGGGCTGTTCCTGCTTCAGAACAAGCTGACAATTCATTCATTTTTTTTCTCAGTTCTGTGCCACATTAAACCCCTTTATCAGCCAGCATTAATGATGTGATGAGAAGATTTCCACACAGTCAGAGAAAGTAAAAGTGTGAGCATCCTCACGCTCACAGTTAAGGTACAAAATTGTATAAAATCCCACCGCTGAGCGAGCAGCGCAGGTGACACGCTCTCCTCATCGCTCCACACAGACGTGCTGTTGATGTTGTCTCTTCAGTGGATGTTTAAGTCACATGCTTTCATCCAATCACCTGTCAAGTGTCTTTTTTTTAAGCACCTGCCCTTTTCCAAACATTTCCTGTGGACGGCTTCCACAGTAACAAACCATCTGGTGTGTCAGGTTATTAGAAGACGCAGGAAGAAGCAGGAAATTTTAGAATTCTACACGTAGTGGCTTTAAATATGAGGTGGTGCTTGTGTTGTGGTAGTTGATGTATGTTGCCTTAATTGCAATAAAATCTAAAATACATCCCAGTCCTCGATTTATTGTATTAATCTGCAGCAGTGGTTTTTAAATGTTTTGTGCATCAAGCACAACAAAGGGCAGCCAAAATCTCCATGCAAACCTGTATTCATATCCACATTAAACAGCCTCTATAACATGTTATTATCACTCTTATGACTCTGTAGATGTTTATATTATTTAGTATTTCTTAACAAAACCATGAGTCTAATGATATAGTAAATAAAAATTAATTTGTAACTTTTTGTATAATTGCATTTAGCAGTAATAATGTATAGTTGTCACAAAATCCCAGGGCACAACACACCAGTGAACCACTGATATAGAGAGTCATCTATTACCATCATTATCAATTAATTAATTGATTAATATGTTTATTGCTGAATGTAGAAGCAAAGCATGGACTTTTACCTGTTTGTTGAGTGAAATGTGATCAAGCAAACACAGGACAAACTGACTTTAATTTAACAAACATTTATTACTGTTTAAAATTAAAAACAACAGCAAAGACAAGAAACTATGTGAAGTTTATGATTATGAATGATAATAAATGATAATAGACTCCTCCTCAACAAGAGAGGACACGATTGAACGAGGATGAAATTTTACCAGAATGAAATGCTCTTGTGCTGGAATATTGTTTAGTAACTTTTAGGAACATGCAACTTACCAGTGGAGTTTAAACTGAACTAATGAAAGATTTAAAACTAACGACCTCTTTATTAAAGAGACTCGAGACCAGGAAACAGCAGGATTCCTCACCGTATCTGGACAGTTTGGGTTTTGGGTTGTTTTGGTTGTTTTTTTGTTTGTTTTGTTTTGTTTGTTTTTTGTTTGTTGTTTGTTTTTTGTGCTTTAAAATCTATTATTCCCAAACAAAGTTCCAATTAATCAGTTTACGGCTCAAACTTTGATACAGTGGACCCAGGACTGTTTGTGGTCCCTGAGGCTCGAGGGCCCTTTGACAGTTGAACCAGTAGCATGAAGCTGCCTTTCTAAAACATACTGGATAATTAATATACTACTTGTATACAACAACTGAGTGGACTGAGCTACAGTTCACCTCAAGCAGTTCATTCTCAAAAATCCAAATTCTGACTGTCATCTTCAACACTACTGGATTATTAATTACGTAATTAAATATGAATGATAATGTTTGATTATTTGATGATTCACTGACATGAGTTAACATGCTACAATATGACAATAATATGATATGATAAACTATAAACTAATATACATAATTTGCTGTCACACATTTCTTTCATGCATGTATTTGTATGTTGTGACATTTTGTTGTGCCCCTCAGCGTCTCATACAGACACACACGGTCGGGGTCGACCCCTGGTATTAACTATCTGTGCAGCTGTTCAGGGGGACCTCATGGTCAGTTTGAAAAGATGATGAAATTCCAGGTGTCACTCTTTGCACGGTGTTAAGTTGACTTGCTTGTTTTAATATCTCAGTGTGTTGCCATGGTAACGCAGGTTAGCCGGCAAGCAAACAGCAAGAAATCGAGCTTGTTCTGATGAAAAATACGACAACTGAAATGAATAATAATGCTGGTGCATCACTATGGGACACTGCGGGGCGTGACAAAGACGTCAGTATATTAAGATCTGGGATGAGAATGGGTCAGTGTCCACTGGTGTTCAGAGAGACGTCGAGTCCAACATTCAGCTACTCGCCTTGTCCTTCTTGAGCCTGCAAAACAAACACATTGATGTAAAAAGGGGTAAATTAATACAATTCTAACCTCAGCTTTGCTTTGATCATCGACAAAAACATTAAAAATCATTTACTGAAAAGGCCATTTTTTCATACAGCTGAAACGTCTGCTGAGGATTTGCTGAGGGAATAATGAATAGAAATAAAAACCCTGATAATTTATGTATTTGATTATTTGTTTTAAAACTGTGAGTTCAAATCACAACTGCAATTGTTCATACCAGGTACCGGCTTCTATCTGAATTTAACAAGACTTCTTTATTTTAGAAACAAAAACAACATTACTAATTGCTTTTGGAAAATTTGGCACATTTCAACTGCTTTGTTTTTTTCAAACAGGAACCTTTTTATTTTGCCTTGTGGTCAGCAAATGCAGATTTGGTGATTTGAGTTTTTTGATAAAACTGAAGGAGGGAGTGCTCTTTTATGAGCAGAGACAATTATCCTCTTTTTGAGCCAATCAAAACATTTAAAAGCCAGTGGCTCATCTGAGAAATACATTTCCACAAAGCTGAAAACACTGTTTTTCTTAGTTCCTAAAAAGTTGACATTTCAGGAGATAAGTGGCTTTTACCGGACAGTTACGCAAACAAATATCTTAATTTCCACTCTAAGTTTATATTAAGATGTAATTTCAATCTTTAATCACTTTATTTAACAGTGTGTATATGATTGTGGTAGGAATAATGCAGATTGCATCATAAAAATCAAACTGCTGTATCATATTTGATACACACATTTTCAACATGGTTTTACTATAAAATAACGCTAAAAAGATTAAATAATTATAAGTTGTTGAAGTGCAGTCAAAATCCATATTGAAATTTTAGCAGCAGTATAACTCTTACTCTTACTGTAACTTTTTTAAAATTAGCAAAGATTTCGCAGCCAAAAATGTGTGATTCACTACATGAAGGCAGCCATGTTGGATTTTGCTCTCACAGGCCGGCTGCTGCCTGCAGTGCACTGATGATCCACCAGAGGGCAGAAGACACATCTCAGATTTCATACAACAGGTTTTTCAGGAAAGTATTGATCATATTGATGCTGTAGAGGTTTCAGGAACTCAAGTATCAAATATGATCAAAATGGCATTAGACATTTATTATCTCGTGTTCATATAAAACAGAATCCACTCGGTACCTTCGTCCCGATTTCACGGCTCTTGGCTCTCATCTTGTTGGCCAGAGATTCGGCCACATCAGCTCTCTCTTCAGCCTCCTCCAGCTCGTGTTGAGCCTTCCTGAATCTGGCCATGTGCATGTTAGCCTGCTCCTCCTGGAATTAATCATTAATCTTGTTGAACATATTGGTGATCTGACACATTAACTGAGTCACTGAACAGATTTCTGCCGGTCGTGATTCACTCACAGCTTCTTCAGCGTGTCGCTTGTAGGCCTTCATCTTGTTCTGGAGCTTGTCCACCAAATCCTGCAGTCGGATGTTGTTTTTCTTGTCTTCCTCGGTCTGAAAGAAGTCATGCAAACTGCTGGATTCTGTCTTTCATTATTTTATCACATTTACAGTAAAAATATGTCACTCAAGTGCTCAGTGGTTCAGTTAATTCTTAACAAAAACAAAGAAGCTCTACCTGATAGGTCAGCTCTTTGATTTTCCTCTCGTATTTACGGACTCCTTTGATGGCCTCCGTAGATCTTTTCTGCTCAGCTTCCAGCTCATTTTCCAGCTCACGGACCTGCAGACAAGAGCAAAATTCACTGCCACTTGGCCTTTGGTGGTGTTAGTTTTTTGAGGGTACAAAGGCCAAATGCCATCCGATACAACAATGATGTTAAGTCCACAGAAACAATAAAATTAACATGTCATACTGAATAGTGTGCAACATATAATGAAAGCGTCTCAAGTTTCTTTGGTCATGTTTTTATTTCATTCATTCATTTTTGTGATTCCTGTTTTATTTTGTTTCTCACACCTCCACTTGTGTCAGGTCTCTTCCCCTCATTTTTTGATTGTCTGCCCCGCCCTGATTGGCTTCACCTGTGTCTTGTTATTCTCCTCCTCACAAGAGAGTGTGTCTTGTTTTCACTCTGTGCCAGTTTGTCTCAGTTCATCCATTGTGTGTCTAGCATTCTAGCCTAGTGATTTTCCTGTTGTTGTTTTTTTTTGTTTGTTTTGTTTTTTGGTTTTTTGCCTCTTTTCTGACTCTGCCCCTGCTACTCTGCCCACTGGATTTGTTGACTTCCTGTGTATCACACCACATCTCTCATGGGTTTACATAGGGAGAGACAGCACATGGACAGCAGTGAAAGCAGTGATGAAAAGACAGGTTCGACACAGACAGACGAGACAAGTGAATATAGCACAGATCAGCTGTTTGTCACTGTTTACAGAGACTCCAGTCTACAGTGTAAAGCACTGAATTATAGAGTAACATTAGGCTTCTTGATCAAAGGAAGTTTATATCACGTCAGCACGTCTGCCTACATTCGCATGCTTGTCTAGAGAGCTCTGTCTCTGTAGCCCAGTTTTCCAGCGGTTCATACCAGACTCTAAATCTAACCAACCACTGCTTATGTGCACAGTGTTTCACTTAGTTCACTTCACTTAGTACAGGGCATCGAGGCCACTGTGGCCTCAGGGACGCAAAGCCAAATAAAGGGGGGCACGGCAGCCATGAAATTCCTGCCCTGCTGGTCATCAAAGTGTTGTAGGCATGACCTTTTGAACTTACGCTAACCTCTGGATGTCTTATGCAGTTGCAACCAAATTTAAATTATGTGTGCGCATATCAATTCTAAATCATAGTAAAATATTGTCTAACATTACATTCATGTCTATTTTAGTGCAGATTACAAACTTAAAAACATTTTGTATTATGATCATTTATAAATTCTGATGTTTGATGTGGATATCTGTAGTGCGGAGGGCAGTATACTGTACGTACTCTAGCCTCCAGTTTCTGAAGCTGTTTCTTTCCGCCCTTCATGGCCAAGTTTTCAGCCTCATCTAAGCGGTGCTGCAGGTCTTTCACTGTGACCTCCAGGTTCTTCTTCATCCTCTCCAGGTGAGCGCTGGTGTCCTGCTCCTTCCTCAGCTCTTCAGCCATCATGGCAGCCTAGGGGTGCCACAACAGGAGAACTTATTTTTTTCCAAGACACCTTCAAGTCTGCATTAGCCAAATAAGAGCCCTGCAATAGCACCTTACATCAGTAATGGCTTTCTTGGCCTTCTCCTCAGCATTCCTGGCCTCTTGAACAGCTTCCTCTATCTCAGTGTGAAGCTGAGTTACATCTGCCTCAAGTTTCTTTTTAGTGTTGAGAAGACTGGTGTTCTGCAAAAGATAAAAGACACTTGTGACTTGTAAATCCTGCAAATCAAAAGGGTTTGTTTGATACGTTGATGATGGTAAACAACCCACCTGAGAGTGCAGAAGTCCCGCACGCTCACTGGCATCAACCAGTTCCTGCTCGGCCATTTTGCGGCTCCGCTCCGTCTGCTCCACAACCGCTCGGAGCTCTTCAACCTCAGCCTGCATTAAGGCCGTTCTACGCTCCATCATGGCTACCTGCTCCTTCATATCATCCTGCCCTCTCAAAGAGTCATCCAGGTGTATCTGGGCATCCTAAAAGTGCATTTATTCACTGTTAAGATGATGTGGTGTTGATCTTTTTTATCCTGCTAAATGTTGGGACCAAAGGTTAGTGATGTCAACTGTCTTGATATGTTTATAATTGCTGGGTAGATTGGAATTAGATACAGCATGGATATTCATAGTCTCCGTAATTTTTAAATACTCTACTATTGCCACCATCAGGCCAAATATTCCATTAGCCTACACTTTTAGTCCAGGATAAGCTTCTCAAAAATGGCTGTCTATGAAATTTCCTGTAGATATTTGTGAAGATTATGCAAAATGTTTATAGTTATCATCTGATCTTTCCTTTCGCACCATTGCAAGGCAAATATTTCTATTAGTATGCAGGAAATATTCAATTCTACTGGGCAGATTAACATGAAATTTGGTGTGCAGTTTAATGTTAATGTAGCTGCATGGCTAACTGAGCTAACAACAACAACAATTAGCTAAAGTTAGTGGCTACTTTAGCAAAAAGTAAAGCTAACTATCTGTTCTGCAGGAAACTCCCTAAATCACATCAGTACTTTACCCCATTGTCAAACTGTCCTTATAACATTTAATGACATCTTAATGACAAGTCCAAAATCTGAGCTCAATGAAAATATGTATGACACAGTTATAATGGTCTCATGGCAGCCAATGTCCAAACCAACCACATTTGACAGTTTAATGTAACGTTAGCATATAAAACTTTCTTTAAGATGGATAACTAGGTCTGCTATGGCATGTCTATGGCAGGTTATGTCGTCTCGGTTAATGCAAAGTTGTCATAGCAAAGACATTGACAGGTTATGTTGTACTGGTTAATGTCAAATTGTCATAACAAAGACAGTGGAAGGTTATGTCGTCTCAAACAAAGACATCTAAAAAATCTAAAGTTTGCTTCACAAATGACATAACTGACCGACTGACACTTACTAGTAACAGTCAAACTCCTTCATGTTCATGACAGTGTCATGTCATGGTTATGGCAGCGTCATGTCAGTCTTATGCACACCTCTTAAAACAAAGTGTAACCACAGATTAGTGTATGTTGTGGTACCTTGAGTTGAGCCTGGACGTTCCTCAGCTGTTTCTGGGCCTCGGCTGACTGCCGGTTGGCGTGACTCAGCTGGATCTCCATCTCGTTCAGGTCTCCCTCCATCTTCTTCTTCACTCTCAGGGCGTCGTTCCTGCTCCGGACCTCAGCGTCCAGAGTGGCCTGCATTGACTCCATCACTCTCTGGTGGTTCCTCTTCAGCTGGTCGATCTCCTCATCTTTCTCCGCTATCTTTCTGTCAACCTCAGCCTTAATCTGGTTCAGCTCCATCTGCACATGCAGGATCTTAGACTCCTCTTGTTCCAGGGAGGCCTTAAAAACAGTTTGGGTTACTTACACCAATGCTGTGCTTTTAATGAAGACATGATTTGTTGGCTAGGTTTGTCATCAGTTGTACCTCAGCTTCTTCCAGTGAAGTCTGCATGTCATATTTTTCTGTCTCCACCTGCTTCTTGAATTTCTCCAGTTCATGAATTGTCTTCCCGCTCTCCCCAAGTTGTTCTGTCAGATCTGAGATCTCCTCTGGAATAACAGAGATGCGTATAAAACAACTGATTTAAAATGTTTACCCCCAAACTGCTGTTTCTCACGATAGGTTTTCACTCACGTTGCAGGTTTTTATTTTCTCTTTTCATCGTCTCCAGATGATCCAGGGCCTCTTCGTAGGAGTTCTTCAGTTTGAAAAGCTCAGTGTTCAGAGATCGAGACTCTTTCTGAGCGCTTTCGAGCTCTGCCTGAGACTCCTCGTACTTCTGCTTCCACTCAGCTAGAATCTGAATTCATTGAAACATGAGCTAGTAATAATTCACGGTGTTATATAGAGAAATATACGCGGTATCAAGTGTAAGAAATTACCTTGTCAAAGTTTCTCTGCTTCTTGTCGAGGGTGGCGGCCACGCTGTTGGATCTTTCCACATCCACCATCAGATCCTCCATCTCATTCTGAAGTCGCTGTTTAGTTTTCTCCAGCGAGGCACACTTTGAATTCACAGCTTCGATTTGTTCTTCAGCCTCTTGGAGGCGCTGGGCGAGTTTTTTTCTGCCAAAAAAGAAACCATGATTATTAAAAAAAGGGACTAAAAATATGGTTGGCGTTGGATTACAACCAATTTAACAGAGATCAATGTTTTTTGGAAGGTCATTCTTTATTTTATAGGTCTGTTATTTATTATTTCATCCTACACTGACATGTTACACTCTTAGAAATATAAGGGTTCCAAAAGGGTTTTTCCTGAAGGGATGGGGTTCTAACTAGAACCATTTGTGTCTGAAGAACCATTTTGTTGAAGACTAAGGGTTTCATTAAGACGACTTTTCATCCAAAGAACCCTTTTTAGTAGAAAGAGTTCTTCAAAGATTGTTCAAATCCTTGAAAAACTCTTTTATCGAGGGTTCGTCAAGGGTTTTTTGTACGTTAATCGAAAAAGGGTTCTCAATAGAACCCCCTTGTTGGGTTCTAGATGAAACCATTGGAATATAAAAAGGTTCTCTCTAGAGCCCTATGAGTATCCTTGGAATATAAAAGCATTCTTGGTAGAACATCCTAAGGGGTTCTAGATTAAACCCTTGGATTATAAAAGGGTCCTTGATAGAGCCCCCTGGGTGGGTTCTACATTTAACCCTTGGCATATAAAAAGGGTCTCAGTAGAACCCCCTGACTATGTTCTAGATAAAAGCCTCGGAGTATAAAAAGATTTTCAGTAGAACCCCTCAGGTTTGTTCTTGATAAAATCCATGGAATATTAAAGGTTCACGGTAGAACCTCCTGGGTGTGTTCTTGTTGGTGTAAGCACTGGATAGAACTCCCAGAGAGGGTTCTAGGTGGTACTGTTACACCATAGAAGGGTTCTCAGCAGAATCTTTCATAGGGGATTCTGGGTGAAACCTTTCACAGATGATTCTGGGTATAACCCTTCATGTTGGGTTATAGATAGAGCTCTCCGAAAGGGTTCCAATTGGAACCACTATTGAGACAAACCAAAGAACCCTTTATAGTTCTAGTTAGCACCTTTATTTCTAAGGGTGTACATTTGATCCTCATCACCTCCACACCAAGAGCTATAACTAAAAATATCAGTTTAAAAATGGTTCTAACTCAAGTGGACGGGGGCGTTCTCCATACACTTGAGTTAGAACATTTTTTAAAACAAAATCTTTATAGTTATAAGCTATAGTTGTAGTTATAGTTCTTGGTGCTGACGGCACTTTTCAGTATCTTTTTTTCATCCAATTGGCAGAAATGGGCCTCCATAGAAATCAGCTCTTTCAATCTAATATGAATCAAAATAAATGAAATACATTGTGCAGTTGTTGACTCTTCGTCATGTTAGGGACAGTTCACGTGCCTGTGTGATGTCTAATGTTTGGTTCAAGGCGACATTAGCCTGATCTACTGATCTAATCTCAGTGTATAATTACTTTGCTTCCTCCAGCTCCTCGGTGCGTTGGATGGCATCAGTCTCATATTTGTTCCTCCACAGAGCCACCTCAGTGTTTGCCTTTGACAAACAGCGCTGCATCTCGGCTTTGGCCTCCTGCTCCTCCTCAAACTGCTCACGGAGGAGATCGCAGTCATGGCGGGCTGACTGTAAACTGTGAGCCAAGGCGTTCTTAGCCTGTTGAGAAAGACACCGATATGAAGTTTCAAGAGGAAAAAAGTAAAGTAATCCAGTGTTTGCAAACCTGTGGTTACCTTTGTTTCCTCCTCGATCAGTCTTTTTAACTCGTCGATTTGTGTTGTGAATCCCTGTTTTCCTCTTGTCAGCTGGGAAATGAGACTCTCTCTCTCTTCCATTTGGCGGGAAAATTCAGCTACCAAGAGCCAAAGACAAAAATATATTTCAATTAAAACTGTAACTTTAAAGGTTCCATGTACAACATTCACTGCCAGTAGAGCACTAGCACCAGACAGCTGTTATATCACTCTCCTCAAAGCCACCAGACTCCACTGACGAGAACACCGCAGATCATCGTAAAACAACTCATCAGTAACAAAATTAAGCTTAGCCATCTACTAGCCACCAAATTATTTCTGGTTCTTGAACTAGTTCCATTAAAGATTCTTGGAACCCTGGTGCTATCTCTTGTACCAGCATGCATTTCCACCACTTTTGAGTTGAACCATTGTAATCAATGATGGGTGTGGCACAATGCACAGAATCTGTAGAATGTAACAGCCCACTTTGGTTCCCAAGGAAAACCTGCTATTTTTAACTTTTCAGGTTCCGAATCAGTTTTATTTTTAGTGGAGATGCTCAGAATGGTTTAAAATTAGGTGCTTGAAATAGAATGGGGCCAGTTCCATGTTGGTGGAAAAGGTCTACAGGTTAGCCTTTTCTCTACATGGCTTTGGCTCTACATGATGTTTTTCCTGCTGTACATTAGAAACAAATTCAGCTTAGTGAGAAGCCATTTAGCACCAGGAAGCCACACCCAACAAGAGCACCACTTTTTTGGATATATTTGCCTTTGCCTCACCTGCTCCGTAAGTTTTTGTGTTTTGAGTTTTTCATTAAATCGTTCAACTACACCGGGTCCGTTCTCCTGTTCACTCTGTTCAGGACCCCATTACTCCACAATATCTTTACAAAGCAAATACTTCCTGCGATATGTTCAAAATTTCATGTACAAACATCAAGGATTACAATAAAAGCGGGAAAAGAACTTACCATTCTCAGTTTGGAAACGGGCCCTCTGATTGTTGAGATCAATAATTTGCCGCGTGTTTTCCTCATTCTTGGTCTTCAGCTCCATAAGCTGATCTTCAAGTGATCGACACATCTTCTCCAGGTTGACCTAAAAGTGTGTAAAAGTAACACAAAATTAATCCACTCACATGAATTCTGCATTTTCTCATCTAATCACTAAAATCATACTTAAGATTTAAATATCTCACCTTGGTTTTTGCAACAGTTTCCATATTAATGGCCAAATCATCGATCTCCATCTTCAGTTCACTCTTCTCCTTTTCCAGTTTCTGTTTGATTCTCTGGAGGTTGTCGATCTGTTCTCCCAGCTCGGCCATGCTGTCCGCCTGCTTCTTGCGCAGTGCGGCGTTCGTGGCCTCGTGGTGCAGCGTGGACTCCTCCAGGTCACGCCGCAGTTTGAGGAACTCAGCCTCGCGCTTCTTGTTCATCTCGATCTGAGCGGCGGTGGCTCCTCCGGCCTCCTCCAGCCTCTCGCTGATCTCCTCGATCTCCCTGGAGAGGTCTGACCGCTGCTTCTCGATCTTCGCTCGGACAGCTCGTTCAGCCTCAACTTCTTCCTCCAGTTCTTCAATACGAGCCTGAAAACAAAGAGCAAAAACGCCACCATGAGGGGAGAACTTTCCTAAGTCCTGCCCCGTTTTGCTCTGTTCTCCAGTAAGAGTTGACGAAACCTGCTACCTCAGTCAACTTTCTCCTTTTCCTGTAAAAGTGGCATATAATGTTAATGTTAGAAAAACACTAGCTAACTAGCAGGGTTTAAAGATGTATTCCAATATAATATCTAATTACCTGTTAAAAAAATGTAATCAGTAACCTTATAAAAGTATCACAATATTAAAGTAATGTAACTTGATTTCTTTCCGTTACTTTTGGATTACCTCAGTACTGAATATTGTGGAATTGTTTCGCCTACGTGCACAAAACTGCAATAAACTTATTCAAACACAAACCATTGCGGTCACCGCGTTAACAGTCGGTCTGTGTTTCTAATGTTAGCAGTTGGTCTGTGCAGCTAATGTTAGCAGTTGGTCTTACCTGTAAATGTTTACTTACAGTAGATGTTAAATCAAGATATTTCCACCTAATTCAACCTTTTTTCCTCAAAAGATGATAGATTAGCAACTGTCAGATTAGCTGGTTTCACTGAGACCAGAGTGGTGCTGTGAGACTTGTGAGGTGCTGTAAAGTGTGCACACTGCACTTGGTAGTTTATTTAAAGATGTTATCCCACTAATAATCCCCATTTTTACTAAATGTGATTGTAACTTATATATATTCTCTTTTACTATTTCCCCCTGTGGATCAATAGTATTTCTGTTTCTGATCTTTAAAATTTGTCTTTCTTTTCAATATAAACATGCTCAAGATGAGCCCATATCTAAATACAGGAAACGGGAAAATTGAAAGTTGATTGAGGTACCAGTCTTGCTCAAATGTCATTGGAGCACAGAGCAAAAAAGGGAGGGACTTGGGAAGGGTCAATTGGTTGTTATCAGTCTGAATAATATGTGACTTTAATCTAAGGTTTATTACATGGAGCTCCTTCATCTTCTTTTGAAGCTGGTTATTAATCGCTTGCTCATCTGCAATTTTACTGAGCAGCTGGTTGTTTTCAAATTCTTTTCTGTGGGGACAAAAAATACATGTCAGTGTGAACCCAAAGATTTATTTTCCTCATACATGCTGTACATGAGCTTACTTCTTAATCTTCTCCTCAGATAATTGCTTGTCATTTTCGAGGTCCATGAGGGATTCTTGGTTGAGTTTCAGATCCCCCTCGAGCTTCCTCTTGGCTCTCTCCAGGTCCATGCGGATCTTCTTTTCTTGCTCCAGTGAACCCTCAAGCTTGACAGCAAATTGCAAGTTAATTAGTCGATTAAGATGTCAAGTAACACAAGTGCGGGAATGTGTTACTGTTTACAGGAACTCACATCATCCACTTGCTGTTCAAGCTTGGACTTGGCTTTGGTCAGAGAGTTGACTTTGTCCTCCTCAGCCTGCAGGTCGTCCAGTCCCTGTTGATGAGCCTCCTGCAGAGCTCTCTTCTCTTTGGTCAGTTTGCCGATGTTTTCATCCTGACCAGCCAGCTCCTCCAACAGGTTTTTAACCTGCAATAAGCAGTATTATTCTTAAGTATTGTGATTCTACAAGCATTGTGATTCAAAAGAATAATTTGTTTGTTTTTTTAACACTGGACCATGGGAAAAAGTTGAGTTACACCCCTCTAGAGACTGTATATCCTAAGTCCTGTTTCCTCAGTGGGACCATAATTCACAAAATGAACATCAAGCTGTATTAAAGAAGACTTGAAACTAGCAATTGAGTCCATATACTCTTTAGGAGACATTTTACTGAGGTAATAAATCAAGTGAGAAGAGGGATCAGTTTTCATAAGCCTACATACAGTCTGACTTCTTTTTGCAACCAGTGGAGTCGCCCCCTGCTGGCCATTTTTGAAAAGATTGCATGTTTAAGGTGCCTCTACATTGGGATCACCATGAAGACCAGGAATCTACGTCCACTAACCACAAACCTTGTTTTCTGTGGCGTGTTTCTCCTTCTCCACTTTAGCGAGGGTTATCTCCAGATCATCAATGTCCTTTTTAAGCTCAGAGCATTCGTCTTCGAGCTTCCGCTTCTTGGCGGTCAGCTCAGCGGTCACTTCCTCCTCATCCTCCAGCCTCTCAGTCACCTCTTTGAGTTTGGCTTCGAGCTGGATTTTGCTCTTGATCAAGCCTTCACATCTTTCCTCTGCATCGCAAAGATTTTCGGAGTCCTGGGAAAACCACAAAAAGAATAATAATATATAATTGCACAATGATTTGACTGATATCTGTGGCTTTCATTTGTTTTGATACTCACAGCTTGTACTTGCAAGAGGAGGTTATTTTTCTCCTGCAAAAGAGAAACCATTTTCTCCTCAAGCTCCTTCCTCTTGGACTCTGACTTTGCCAGATCCTCCTTACATTTGACGAAGTCCTCTTTCATCGTCGCCATCTCCTTTTCGGTCTCTGCGCTCTTTAGAAGTGGCTTTATTTTAAAGAACAGCTTCATCCATGGCCAGTGTTTCACGTTCATGAATGAGCGCAAGTTATACTGCAGAATCCAGACGCAATCTCTGAAAGAAACACATCAGCAGTTTTTAATCGAAGTGGTACTTGTTTAGTTTCTGTCATTGAAGAGAAGCTTTTTTGGCGATGATCTTACTTTTGTGCAATTAACTTGGAGAATTCTTTTCTCATGAGATAACCGCGACACAGCGCTTGAGTCTGGGTCACAAGAGAAGCTAGTTTTTCATCTCGCAGCTCCTCCAGAGTGCCGAGTAAGCCAGCTTTGAAGAAGACCTGAAACAATATAGTGTAGTAAGGCTCAGAGGTGCCAAAAGTTCACACACACTGTACTCAAGTAGAGGAGAGTACAGTCTCTGAAATGTACTTAAAGTCTTAAAGTAAAGCTAACAGGACTTCCTTTTCTCCAGTGGAGCCTCCCTCTATTGTCTGTTTCATATGTCTTTTACGTAGTTTTTAGCGTTGTTACGTGTAGTCTTTTCCATCTTGTTACATCTTTTTTGTCTTGTTGCGTCTATTATATCGTTTTTCCTCTTGTCACCTCTTTTTGTCTTGTCATGTAGTTAATGTTTATTGTCTTCTTATGTCTTTCACGTTTTTTGTCTTGTTACATATTTTTTGTCTTGTTGCTCTTTTACATTTTCAACTGTTGTTACGTTGTTTTTGTCTTGTTACATCTGCTGTATGTGACCTTCGTTACCTGGTGTGGTCTGCTGCATCTAGTCCACTCAAATGAATTGATTTGTTGCTTGTAAAGGCTTACATCTAGACCCCAAGACGTTTTTAGATCTTTACCCTATGAGGCAGTTGGACACATACCTTTGTAGAACCAAATCTGTACTGTGTGTGGTCAATGTCGATCGAACCAAGAAGCTTCTCAGAAGCTTTCTTTCCATCGATGAACTGTCCCTCTGGGATGGCACTGGCATTGAGGATTCTGTATCTGTTCAAATTAGGATAAAGACACATTATCATAAACTGTAAGATTGAAGGATAAGTATCAGTTTTCTTTATGTAGTTCTGTCAGGTAGGAATCAATGCTGACCTCTGCTTGAAGTCAGCATAAAGGATCCTGCTGGGGAATCCCTTCCTACAGATCCTGATTCCCTCCAGCACGCCGTTACAGCGCAGCTGGTGTATGACCAAGTGATTGTCCATGATACCTGCCAGCGAGGTCAACATGAACTGATTAGCAGCAGACATTTCATTCAACATCATGTTTTTCATCAACAAGAGCCTTTTTGTATTATTATATGTTTTTTCTTGTAAATTTGTACCTGGTGTTTTGATCTCATTTGGAATCAGGCAGCGCACAAAGTGAGGATGGGTGCTCCTCAAGTTGGTCATCAGTTTCCCAAGATTTTCCTGCAGGAAATCAGTTGTTATTGCATCTTTTAGAATGAGAAGAAAAGCTTTTGTTTCTTGCCCTGATTTGGTAGCCTGGCAACGCCAGACCAGTTTGCAATGTAATTGAAAGTCATATCTAATTAAACTTTCATCACTTCTGTACCCTGAAAACTGCAGACACTGTCTGAAATGAGCCGCCCTTCTTCTTTGCCCCTTTCTTTCCACCTTTGCCGCCTCCAGCATCACCACCTGATTCTGCAAAACAGAAACAGAAGAACTATTTGTCGGTGTGTAATGTCCGGTAGGTGAAATTGATTGTTCAGATTTGAATACACAGCTACAGAATGATACACTGTAAAAATGAAAAAGTTGCAAAAGCTCAAAATTTCAAGGCAACGGACTGCAATAGATTTTTGAGTTTTGAGCCCAACTCAGTTTAGAAGCTTTACCAACTGCTGATCTTTTGTTGAGATAATTTACTTTTGCAACATCGCATTTAAAAACAATATTGAGTAAATTCATTGAATTGAAAGTAAATGTTATTTTCAATTAAAACTATTTAATTTCTCATGCACAAAAAAAAAGACAAATCCGGTGCGTTTTTTTTAGTTTCTGCAACTCAAAGATTCAAGTTTATCTAAAGAAGGAAAATAAATTATCTCAACTAATGATTATAGGTCAGCAAAACTTTTTAAAGTTCATTTGAGTTGGGCTCTAAACTTATGTTGCAGCAACTCTCATCTCAACTATTTTTTTTTACAGTGATTAAAAATCTTTAAAAAAAAAAAGGACCTGCGCTTTTAGGACCTCAGTAAATAATCATTAATTATTCTAACGCTTTGCAAACTCGTACCTGCTTCAGCTCCAGAAAATGACGCATACAAGAAAGCCAGCAGCTTCATTGATGACTTCTGGTAAAGCTGCACCACAGACTCGTTCAGCGGGTCTTTGTTCTTCTCCAGCCAGCCGCTGATGTTGTAGTCCACAGTGCCGGCGTAGTGCACCAGGGAGAAGTGAGCCTCGGGCTTGCCTTTGACAACCTTCGGCTTCTGGAAAGCATTGTTTTTCCCAAGATGCTGGTCGTAGAGTTTGTTCTTAAAGGAAGTGTCTGAGGCCTTGGGGAACATACACTCCTCTTCAAGGATGGAGAAGATGCCCATTGGCTGTTGAATGTAACACAAGCATACATAATGAATAAAAAGTGCCTAAAATAAGGTCAAACACACACTGATGTGCAGTACATTAATCCTACCTTTTCAATTAGCTCAATGCAGGCTGCCAAATCCATCCCAAAGTCAATGAACTCCCAGTCGATTCCCTCTTTCTTGTATTCTTCTTGCTCCAACACAAACATGTGATGGTTGAAAAACTGTTGCAGCTTCTCGTTGGTGAAATTAATGCAGAGTTGCTCCATGCTGTTGAACTGTGACAAGAAATCATTAGCTTACGACATATAAACAGAAAACTGAGAAACAAGCATTCCTGCTGGAAAAAAACCCCACTGAGTCCAGACTCACATCAAATATTTCAAACCCAGCGATGTCCAACACTCCGATGAAGAACTGCCGCGGCTGCTTCGTGTCCAGCATCTCATTGATTCTTATGACCATCCATAAGAACATCTTCTCATACACAGACTTCGCCAGTGCACCAACTGCATTGGCGACCTGATCAGAAGAAGCAGGAATCACTATCATAAATTATAGATTTCTATGCAAACAAGGTTTTTAAACTTTATAACGGTGGTTATGGGGCACATGCTGACAAAAAGTTTGGAGTCATTATTTGTTATTTGTTTTGCCCAAGTGCCATATTCATCCAACCAACCTGACATTCAGTCAACACTGGCTGTGGAAGCTGTTGTTAGCACCAGTTAGTGGAGGAAATCTTAGAGCTTAATGCTTAGATGCCTCTGATTGGTTTTGTACACAAATTATATGTCATAAAGACCAAACATTTAATGCAGGATGTCAAGCTATTATATTTCACAGATAAACATTCAATTGATAAATTAACTGTGATATTCTAAATCCATATATGCCCTGTTTGTATTGTAAAAGTACTTAAAGCTGAAGTGAGTTAGGGTGATTTTTCATAAAATGGAAAGAGCAAAATAGTTCAGACATTTAAATTTTGTTCATCATGTGTGTCCAGTTCTCTTCTGTTCTGTACTGACAAAGAATCTAAATGAATGCACCTAGAAATATGATTTATTTTCCCCTGTCATGTTACAGGATGTTAGGAGTTTATCATCATTTTGTTTTTAAAGGCTTAAATGGGAAACAAAAACTGCAACGTCGAAGTTGTGATGTTCGTTCATTTATGATGTATTGACATTCCTGCAACATTACCTCAAAACGTTACGTCGCAGCAACATTTCTGCAGCATTACACTTAAAACCTTATGCTGCAGTAACATTCCTGCAGCATTGCAGTAAAATTGTTATGCTGCAACAACATTTCTCCTGCATTGTTCTTAAAATCATTACGACATTCCCGCAACATTACGCTTAAAATGTTGTGTTGCGTCAACATTTCTGCAGCATTACACTTAAAACGTTACATTGCAGCGACATTCCAGCGACAACCCTGTCTTAGTAGGGACGATGCTTGCCACATCCCAGTGACATGAAGAGACACTGTCACAACGTTTCCATAATGGCAACACTTAAAGTAATGTGCTGGTGACGATACTCGATCACATGTCACAAAAGTTATGTTGCAACTATGTTCCTGCAACAACTTTGTGTTAGTATGGTCAGAAAGATGATGTTGATATTCTTAGTTCCACCGATGCTAAGTTCTTGGTGGCAAAATATCAGACCTACAGTAGCCTACATGAGCTGCTGACCAATCAACAGCCTGCAGTCAACACTGAAGCTGTGGTAGGAGCAGTTAACATTGTTCAGGACAGTTAAAGAAATTTTAGAGCTCAAAACTTTAATGGCTGTTATTAAAAGTTAAAACCTACAAGCTATACAAGATGATTATTGTTTCCACCAAAGCTAAACTCTGGTGGGCGAAACAGCAGAGCTGATTCAGCTTTGCTGCCACACGGACCTATACAGAAAATCTTACCTGCCACAAGCAGTTACCCTCTACAACACCTCAGCTCTGTCTAACAGAGAGGCTCTGTAGTTTCTGTTCTACCAAACGCCTCTGCTCTCCTGTTTTGCTCTGATTCTGGTTTGCACCTTCATTACCATGGTCATGGTAAATTCCTCATCTTATACTCCTACTGGTTAATTTGCACATCTTGACATTATTGCCACCCTTTATATTTTCTATATTTTGGTATAGTGTTTTCTTGTATATTATGCTTGTGTACATATTTGATATATTTTGCATTTTGGTATGGGGTTTTCTTGTGTATTATTCGTATATTTCTAAATTGTGTTCTTGTATATTATTCCTGTATACTTTTTTATGTTGTAGTATAGTATATTCTCTATATAGTGTATATTCTCAGATATTGTATAGATATTTATCTTATAATATTCATACAGTATGCCAAGGATTTTACTTATACTCTGTACTAAGCTATTTTAGTTCTTGTATATGTATTTTATATTTTTCATATTTTGTTAAAGGGTGTTGTTGTATATTATTTGTATATTTTCTATATTTTAGTATAGTGTGTTCTATTATATTGTTCTTGTATATATTTTTTTGTTTCGGTATGATATTCTGCCTTACTTTGCCTATCATATTATTTTATCAAATGGCTTTGTTAAATACTCAGTTCTGATTAGTCAATTACAGCACTTATATATCTGTTATTTCTTTATAACAGACTGCTGCTATGAACACAGTTCTGATCATAGACTCTGGAGGAGCAATAAAATCATTTTAAAATGAATAGTTTGTGTCAAATTATTACTATTTTTGGTAAGTAACCATGTAATCACCGTCGTCCCTTCATGATTCATTATTTTAAAATAATGACCTGCTCACTGTACATTATCCCTTATATATTCGTGTACCTCATCATGCATTATGACTGGTTAAGTCTACAGCCACAGTACCTGGGGGACCGTCTGGCCCTTGGTGACATATTCGTTCCCCACTTTCACTCTGGGGTAGCAGAGGCCTTTCAGCAGGTCAGCAGAGTTCAGACCCATGAGGAAGGCGACTTTGTCTGCCACTGAGAGGTAAACACAAGTTAACATCATCTTCATGTCTCCACTGATGAACACTAAAGCCAGACGTCTCACCCTCAGTGCCGTCAGGCTCCGCCTGCTCCTCCCGCTGCTTCTGCTTGAACTTCATGTTCCCATAATGCATCACAGCTCCAGTCAGCTTGTAGATGGACATTTTTTCTTCGTTGGTGAAGCCCAGGATATCAGTCGCTGTCTGTTACATTAAATTCAGTGTTAGCAGGAATCGATAAAAAAGCATGTGTGTGACACTGAAGACGAGAGACACTCACGTCTGTGGCCAACAGCTCCTCTTTGTCGTCGATGCTGGCCACAGAGATCTGCCCCTGACTTATCATGGGGAAGTCATACGGGTTTGTCGTTATGAGAAGCATTTCTGAAGAGAAAAAGAAGAAAGAAAAGAATTAAATTTTTTCTGATTTTGTTCTTCAAAATCTTCAAGATATAATGTCCTCACCGTACCTATGAGCTCTGGTTTGTGGCCAGTCATTATCTGATAGAAGATGTGGTAGCTCCTCTCTTCAGACAGCTGGAAGGTCACTCTTGACTTCTCCAGCAAATCTGTGTTGAATTATAGAGTATATCAAATGAGACATAAGACACTTTATTTTTCAGTGCAGCCATACAGAAAAAAAAATGTTTGGTAACCCTCAGAGACCAGCAACAATAAAAAACAAGATAAAAAGATAAGAAAACAACAAGTTAAGATGAGAAAAGTTCAAGCTGAGATAAAAAACAATAAGTCAAGAGAGCGCGGAGCCACTGAGTCTGCATGCACCATCTTGTTTTATCATGTGGATTGAAGCAGAATATATTGTCAGATAAAAACATTAAAAAACATGAATTTTGGAAATTATTTTGTATATATTTTTTAATAAATTCTGACTTTTGGACGTTACAACACCCTGGAGTTACTGGAAATGTTAGAAAGAGTTGGAAACAATCCTACGCAGCCACCACTGGAATATAATTCTACAAATAGTATAATATATACATATAATACTAACAATATTCAGGCTTCCTGCACCTTTTCCAAAGTCAAACTGAAGTATTTTAAAGATGCATTTTCAGCAAATCACATATTTATATACATATATATGCTCAAAATGATTATTTCACCTCATCATCACATTAAATCAGATGTTCTTGTGCTTACATGTTTCAATATCAGCAGAAGCCAGTTTTCCTGTGGTTCCAAAGTGAATTCTGATGAATTTACCCTGTGAAATATAAAATCAGTTGTGAGACTGGGCAAACTGCACAAAAAAAAAAAAAAAAAAAAAAAAATTCATGAAACTTTGTAATAAAGATTTTATGGAATATTTAAAGAAGAATAACAGCCTCAGTTATTGGACCATTTGTGAGGCAGAAAACAAGCAGCTCTTGTCAAAAGATCCTATTTTTAAAGTTTGTACTTACAAATCGTGAGGAGTTATCATTCCTCACAGTCTTGGCGTTCCCAAAAGCCTCCAGCAAAGGGTTCGCTGAGATGATTTGATCTTCCAGCGTCCCCTGGAAAACACAGCCAGCTTTATCAGAATCCCATTGTGGGTTTTTTTTTATGTCTGGCTCATATCTCATCGAAGGATTACCTGCATTTTTCCAGATGAGTGCTCTTTCTTGTCACCACCAGCCACTGCAATTGTTGCAAAGTACTGGATGACACGTTTGGTGTTGACCGTCTTCCCTGCACCAGATTCTCCACTGTGAATAAAGATGACCAAAAAGAATCATACTGTCCATTGTTAATGACTGAATTAAAGGTGAAATTTGTACTAACATGCGACATGACTCACGTGATCAGGACAGACTGGTTCTCACGATCTGTCAGTGACAGAAAATATGAACGAGCTTCAGTGACAGTTTCAATTTAATTAAGTCATGCATTCGTTACAGTGCTATGAACAAGTTACTAAAGGTGATGGAATCCAGGCAGGCTGCAGGAACACTGCAGGAATGCAGGACAGGTGCAGCACTTGGCCTCATACAAGAACATTTTCATATTCTTATCTTAAATTTCCCCTTACTTTTTTCACACAAAGGCCTTGTACGAACACGCCATGTCAGATTCAGCAAACATTCGTAACTTCCGAAAACTGTCTAAATTATCCACCTGTGCGTATTTGAGTGCACGCGCACGAGACTTGTAAATTAGCACAATTAACACCCCAATGATACCATATACGGCTGCGCTTCCTGCTCCGTATGTCAGGAAGTGTTCGTTCATGAAAATGGCATCAAAGAGAAAAAAGAAGAACTTAAAGAGTTTAGAGTTTGACGTCCTGCTTTCAGAGATCCATGAAAGAAAATCTATCATTTTATCAGCGTCAGCAGTGGAATTAAAAGACCTGCTAAAGCAAAGAAACTGGAAAAAGCGAGTACTGTTAATGCCATGTTACCTGAGGGTCGGACTGTCACTGAAATAAAGAATAAATGTCTAGATATGAAAATTACTTCAGAGACAAAAAACCAAACGAATCGCTACAGCAAGGGGAGATTGATGACTGCAGGGAGAGGAGAGGGTTAAGGGGAAGTTTTTTATCACAGAGATAAAAGACAGAATAAGTGAGGATGTTTGCCTGGACAGAGACTTCTTCTGTAATTAGCCTTTTTGGTAAGTTTAATTAGAAACACTCAGTTGCCTTTGATTTTTGATAAATTATACGCACACACAAAAGGTTTTTTGCAACTTTCATTTGCTCCTGCAAATTCATTGCAAAAATCTCCTAAAACATTGCAACATGGATCACAAACTTTTAGAAAAGCTTTTTTTGTTACCTGTAAGCATATTTTGATATGCATTATCAGAGACAGAGAAAATATGTGGCGGGGCCTCCATGCGTTTTTTCCCTCTATAGGCCGCCACCACCTGTGGGTCGTACACCGGCAGCCACTTGTAGGGGTTAACAGTGGCACAGAAGAGCCCAGAGTAGGTCTGCAGACGACAACACACAGGATGTGAGAACGACTCAGACAAATAAAGAGATGAAACTGTCCCTCTCATTACTCACATAAATCATCCACGCTGCATAACGATCTTTGAGGTTAAACAGCACAGAGGGCTCATTGAGGTGAGTCATCATGGCCATGTCCTCAATCTTGTCGTACTTTGGAGGATTCATAGGATGGCAATCGTCCTCCTTGACTGTTACAATCTGGAAAATAAAGTGAGAAGAGAAGAGAAGAAGAAGAGAAGAGAAGAGAAGAGAAGAGAAGAGAAGAGAAGAGAAGAGAGGATAAGATCATACTGACGAGAGGAAATAGAATATTCCTGATAACAGGACTCAGCAACATGAAAAGAGAAAAAGCACATAAGAACCAGACAGAATATGTGACCTTAAAAAATAAAATATTGGTGTCTTTAAACAAAGAGTCAAACCAGCTGAGGCTTAAATATGTCATATCACAATGATTTTGCATGTTACCAGTTTTAAAGCATTTTTCACACTGGGTTTCACCATCAAAGATTAATTAAATCTAGATTTAATTCTAACCAAAGTTTAGCAAAAATAAATAAATAAATAAACTGAGTAAAGCAAGATTTTAAAGAACAAACAAACAAAAAACCCATTATATTAGTCGCTGGGTAAAAAGTTTTTTGTAAAGTTATATTGTTAGCAAGCTTAAAAGAAAAAATGTTAAATTGTTTGATAGCCAGCTAAAAAGTTAGTGAGCCTTGCTTGCCTACTCATGATCATGGCTCAGCAGAGAATTATTTTGTTCATTCTATCTCCAAAAGGCAGCCATATAAAAAGGGGCTCAAGTAAATGAAAACTGAACTGTGCTTAGTCCAATGACGACTCTCACAAGTGCCTAAAAAATACAGGTAATGAGTTATGAAAGGGCGTGGCTAAAGTAAAGGGGCGGGGTAACTGGCACCTTTGAAGTAGGAACTCTCTGCTGAGACCAGTGATACATCCCACAAAAGTCTGTGACAAACAGTTTATGAGTTATGAAAGGGTGTGGCTAAAGTGTAGGGGGTGAGGTAGAGGTCACTAATGAAAAAGGAACTCTGCACAAGAGTTAACAACTGATGTTAATGAGTTTGGTCGAAGTTATGCACCTTTTTGTGAAAGGCCACTCCCATTGCCACGCCCCCTTTTGGCCAATTGTGACTGTTTCACAAACTGCTGTGAGACTCCGTTGGATGAATCACTGATGCCGTATACAGAAATATTTACCTCATCAGCTTCAGTCTTCACAGTGACTTGGCCACCTTCTTTTTTCTGGATGGTACCTTTGATGTACAGCTCCTTGGCATCGGGCACATAGCAGGCAGTTCTGGCATCAAACGGGCGGTTCTGAGCCTCCACTCGCTCCTTCTCAGGTTTGCGGAGAAAGATGGCCGCCGGCCCATACTGGGCCATCTCGGCATCACTGCTCATGGTGATATCTGAGGATAAAAAATGCAAGAAAGTGAGGCAGACTTAATCAAACAATTTCAAAAGATTTAAAATTGAATTATTTACTCACCGGGTTTACACTCCCCAGCAGGACTGAGTCAGAGATTCTGCAGGTCAAACAAAAAAAGGAGGAGACACCCAGTGCAGAGCCACGGATGTTGACAGATGTAAGAAGGGAAAATGACAGATCTCACCGATGGCACGTCTCTAAGTGAACATCAGCGGGAGGCTGAGGCTCCTTTTATCAAGATGAATGTGCTGCTGAAGCAAACCGGACGCTCCAAATTTGGCAATGTCACTCTATTCAAATGTGAATCAAGTCGCATTATCGATCCCTGCTCTGCACTTAAATATGGGACGGGATCTTCTGGTGGTAATAGGAACATGTCAGCAGCAACAGGTGATGATCCTCGAGCACTATTTTTACATGCCTTCCATACTGTCAAGAACTGTCAGTGGCTACTTAACATTTATGTTGTGTTTGCTGTCCAGTGAGACCACATCTCATGTGAAAACACAGTCTTCTTTCATCAGTGTATTTATTTATTTTGTTAAAATATTGCTTTAGAGGCAGAAGCTGTCATTGCTTGTATTTATGGGAATAAACCATATGTAACTCAGTGTCTCCATGATGCATCGTGACCTTCATGTTCATCCTGGATTCGAGGACCACCTGCTCAGTCACCTCCAAGACACCTTGCTTGGATTAAGTGGATTAAACTCTAGACAGATGTCAGTACAATGTCGACTTCAGTTTGTTGGAATGTGTCAAAATGTTTTTTTTTTTGTTTGTTTGTTTGTTTTATGGCCAGTGCACAAATGAGCTTGTTTCTCATTGGGGAATTCTACAGAATCGGTCTTTAGGTATTTATTTTTTTAATTGCAAGTTCATGCATTCAAGCTTCTGACGTGCACGCTCACATTCACCATTTTCCTCTGACATCAAACTCAGGGTGGGAAACAAATGTATTGCTGTGTTCCAGGTTGCAACTCATATAAACATAGAGAATCTGACAAATTGTTACAATTTCATGGCTTCCGGATTGATCAACAATTGATAAGACAATGGATAATCAAAGTCTGTGCAGTCACCCATAAGCAAAATATTCCTTTGCCTTTATATTTTGACCTGTACTTGGTAGAGCTGGTTCAAATATTGTTTTTTAAACAGGAAAGTAGCAGGTGTGTGATTTCACTGTAGTTTACAGTGCAGTTCTGTTGTAATGTGTCACTCATCATCCTTCAACAAAGTCTAAAAAGGGTCTAATAAAGAGTCAATACTGTCTAATAAAGAACATATTAACATATTACTAATTTGATACAAATATGGCTTGTCACGTCTTATTAGTGTACTGTAAAATAAAGTATGACTGGAACGAAGAGAACACAAATAGGCCAAGAATTGAGCCCTGTGGAACACCACCACATTAAAGAGGTCGATGAAGTGTAAACACACGTGACGTCACCCAGTGATTTGAAGCCTTGAATTTGGCATCATGGCTGTCACCATCTTGGTTTTTTGGAGGCAGACGTGACCATATTGGGACGATAGAATTTTTTCTGGGGACCCACTTTTTAAAAATAAAAAAACACTGCGACCCAATTTGCAATAGGCCCTATCAATAAATCTTATGTATCTTTATGTATTTAGGCTGTTTCTCTAATCAGTAAATGTATAAAATTAAATTTGCACAATTTCTTCCACAGTCTTTTATTTATTTGGTGACCCAACTAAAATCTCCTGTGACCCACCTGGTGTCCTGAACCAGTCTTTGGGAATGACTGTCTATTTCAAACTAGTGATTGAAACCATAAACTTGTTAGAAATCTGTTTCCTGAGGTAATAAATCAAGTGACAAGTTGGGACATTTTCTCATAAGCTTACATACAGTGGCACTTCTTTTTTGCTACCAGCGCAGTTGCCCCCTGCTGGCCATTACAAAGAATGCAGGTTTAAGGCACTTCCAGATTGGCTTCACCTTTCAGAGCTGGAACATCTGTCCACTATTTCTGGAAGAAACAATCACACGGACAGTGAACTTGAGATTCTAGATTTTAATATTTTTGGACAAAGATCTTGATGGCATATACATTAATTATATTCCATGCCAAGGTTAGCGATAGCCAGCCACCTTGAGGGAAGTTGTCTGCTTTGTTTACAAGTTAACACATACTGTAACATCTGGTGTGTTCTATACTTAAGGCTGTGTGAACATTACAGGCGGGTAGCAACACATGACGACCGCTTTGTACCACATTTAGAAAAAGCATGGGAGGGTGTTTGTAACCTGAGCCCTCATCATATCAGGGGGAGTTGTGCGCGGGAGCAGGCGTGAACAGCAGCTTGTCATCTTGAAAATACATCACATCACCTCTTAATATCAAGCAGTAATGCAGTGTGTAGGTTTATAGGCTCTGCAACAAGGAGAAGTCCCTCTGAGCAATAAAATAAAATATAAAAAAATCCAGTTTATATGAGAGTAAATTACCTCATATGTGCCTGTTATGTTTCAAGGGAAAATAAATCCGTTTCCCTTATGTCTGATATGATGGATAAGCAGTTTTTCTTGATTTCTTATTTATTTTAGAGCCGATTAAAACTGTATTATTTGCTCATAAGAAGAAAAAGTCAAAAGGCAAAATTTATTTGTAGGGCCCAAATCACAATTTGCATCAGGGGGCTTTACAATCTGTACAGTGTGTGACACCACCCTGTCCTGTAAACCCCCCAAAGAGTAATGAAAAAACTCCCCCGAAAAAAACTTTTTAACAGGGAAAAAAATGTAAGAAACCTCAGGGAGAGCCACAGGATGGACAGATGTGCAACAGATGTCACGTGTACAGAACAGAACAGCAAAATCATAAAACAGTATTTTGAAGACAAAGTCTGAATTGTTTTCTAATTCTAGCAAATTTTCAATGTTTTAATTTCTTCTTAATGTGGTATAAGAACACAAAAAATAAGATTTGGAAGATCAAAATCGATTCTTCAATTGTAGGGAACAAGGAAAAGTGGGTGCATTAGCTTTGGTCTAACCAGCTAGCAGTTTGTTTGTTTTTTATTTCTCTTTTCTAGTTCTAGCAAATTGAATGTTTTGTATATCAAAAATTACACATTTCTATTGTGAATTAACATTTATGTGGTAAAACAGATTTGTGCCTTAACTCTAATTTGTCCAACTTGGCCTGGTTGCTGTGTTTTGGCTTTTTTGCACTAGCCTGTTTAAGCTAATCTTTATTTCCCTGCTTTTCTAGATTCTTTCTTTTGAGTGTCCTGTATTTACATACACATGTGCTCTTTTGTGTAAATCTGTATAATGTTCTCCGTATATTTTTGCTACCAAAACCAGCCTCCCTCTGCACTGTGAGTGAAGAACTCTACACTCTTGACTGAAAATGTTGACAAGCTGGTGGACTGTGTTTGTCCCTTCCTGTTCCACTTAGTGTCCTGTCTCTGCAAACAACAACCTGTCAGCTCCTCGAGCACCAGCCGTCCTCCTCTTTGTACTTTCTCCTCGCTTGGAGGTTACCTTCAGCGCTCGTACGTAACCCTCCTCTGCTGAAAGTCACACATGCACTTGCAGTAACTCTAACCCGTCTTCAGCAGGGATTTTCTACAAATGTCATGAACATACCAGCTGCTGCTGATCGCTGCGCCGCTGACAGGAGAGAAAAAGGTGGATTTTGATGTCGTCCAGTTTAACTCACAGACTCAGGCCTGTGTTATTCTGGTTTTTGTCTGATCCCTTGTTTTTTCAGCTGAGTCGATGCTAGTGTGATTTTTACTGTTGAATTGGTGAGTGACTGCAGTGCTACTGAGCAGAGTTTCATTATCAGCTTCAGCTTTTAGTTAAATAACAGCGTGGAAGTAGCATCAGTAGAAATGGAAAAAACTTATTTTATAACATGCAATATTATGTTATTATCAGGTGCAATAGTACTGTTTATTATTTTTCATTATCACTGCCAATATAACTTTTCAATTTGTCTATTTTAGCTCACTTTTTTATTTAACTTATGTTACTTGCTGTTATTCTTTTATGTTGTTTTACTCCTTATACACTTAATATTTCAAATATCACTTTATATTTAATCTATTGTTTTTATTTGATGTTTCTGTAATTTTGGAGCGATAGCTGGCACAATAATTTCCTCTGGGATTATTATAGTTTTATCCTTTTTATCGATTGTGACTTGTCTGAGCAAATCTCAAAATATTATTCCCTCCAGTAAGCAACAATTTTATTATGAATCATCTCAGATTTTACTCTCAAATCTCTGTTTTATGTTTTTGTTGTTAGTCGATAAGATAAGATACTTGACAGACTCAGGATGTGAATGTGGGTGAAGGAATAAAACAGCTTCCTGGGAAATGAGCATCCGATTTTATGGTCTTTATTTTGTCATGCACAATTAGACCAGGGGACAGAAAAAAAAAGAAGAAAATAATTGTACAATTTTCTGACACATATATTCAAGGACTTTGGGGGGGATCATTTTGATACTCAATAGGGTAAATTCTCTTTAATAATTTAGAACTTTTCATTTTCATTTGTGCTGTTGTGTTTATTTAAAATGACACTCACTTGGTCACACAAGTCTACACCAGCTTCTACACTGCTGCCACTTTTCTTTAAAAAGAGGGAAAAGGGAAAATAGCCGATCACTATAAATCTCACCCCAGATAACCTTCTTCTTGCACTATCAGCGTCCTGACTGAGGACAGGGCTGAGGGTTTTCTGTCATGTTTTTTTTTTTAAAGAATGACAAGATTTTCCTCTGCATCTTGACCTGAAGGTATCAAATGTAACTCAGTGTTACGTTATCTATAACCTGTGATGGAGGCAGTGGTGGTTCATTTTCACACCTTTTTGAAAAAGGGATTAGCAGCTCAGCAACACACCGTTAACCTGCAACCTGCCCACATCTCCTCTCATGTGCAACGGAGTTTTGTGTGCAGTGCTGATGTGTAGCACAGCCTGCAACTTCTGGAAGATACTAGGGATAATAACAATTAATCAATGACTGATTAATCGGTCAACATGTTTAATATGTAGGCCTTTATAGGTTTAATAGGCTCTGCAACACTGTCAGAGAATATGAAATATGTTTCTGTGGAAATAAAGCTTTCATTGAGGGGAAAAAACATATTTGTTTTTGTTTGGTATACGCAAAGTGTTTGGTTTCTTTAATAAAGATTAATTGATCACTTGATTGTTAATGTTGCCAATGATCAATTAAACAAAGTGCACGCCTAGAAGATACCGATACCATTCTGAAATGAGGTGTGTGTGGACTTTTTACATGACATAATCAGAAGACTACATTTATCTTGTAACATAAAATAAAATAGTAATAAAATATATATAAAAAACATATTAAAAACCTCTTTGAATGGACATGATACCTCTGTTTATTTGTTTAAGAAATGAAACAACGCTTGAATCCATCTTTTGGTGATCAATTTTTATTTCAGGTACCAAGACAAGACTAACGGTGACTTATTTTGTAACAGACTAAGAAGGAATAATTACTGAAAATCTAAAATACATTTATCTCTTTCTTAAAACAACATTTTTGTCTTTGCACTTTTATCTTTTTTATTATTATTAATTGAATAATTAACATCTTTTACATGAAATGAGGATCTTATTTTATCATTATTATTAGTATTTTAGTATTATTAATTTCCCGCACATTTCAAATAAGTTTCACGGGCACAAAGACTTAAACAAAAGCCTTTTTCTGTGTTTTGGTAAGAATGAGGTTTTAGTTTGGGTCGGTGCACAAATAACTGCTGTGTAGACACTATTCCTGGAGCGTGTTGAGCCGTCGCTGTTTACTTTGCTCGGTGTCGACTGATCCCAGGATTAACCACACACATGCTGCGTTTATGCAACTTTCCTTTTGCATTTTTCAAAATTTTCAGACTCTGACTAGTCAGTCTATCTTTACATAGACCTTTACATAAACAAAGAGTGACTAGACGAAGCAAGGACTGACTGGGCCTTCTTTGTTGCTCTGACTTTGTACGCTTTGGAGAGCTTTTTGGTGGCAACGGTCAATGTTTTGGAGCTTTTGGTGTAGCCTGCAAATAACCAGATATTCAATATCCAGGCCAAGATTTCCTCTTCCATGTGCCTCCTATCATTTATAGTCCAATTAGCAGCTTAAGATACTAAGACAACATTTCAGGTAATCTCTACAAACAAATGTCTCTGTATAAATGCTGATAAATTTTTGAAAAGCTAACATCTGTTAAACGTCCTCTGCATGACGTTTCCTTGACTTTATGTAATGATGTTGCTAAAACGTCACAACATCTCCAAAAAGTGGTGGAAATGTTGAGACAACATTTTAAAATAACTGCTCTGAACACTCTGGACTATCACTTGGTAGATTCCTACAATTTCAAGCTATGTTGGAGCAACATTCCTGCGATGACTTGCGTGTTGGTACAGACAGATTGCATTTCGGCCACACAGACTGTTTACCTGCATGCAACCAAAGCCTGTTCAAATTTGATTGGTCAAGACTACTCGGACAACAAACAGATTCAGATGCCAAAATTTTGTCCATTGCCTACAGATTCTGCATTCACATGCAGATATCTGTTTATAGAGATTGTGCTCCTTATGACAGTGTGTAAAATCAGTGTAGTACCCCTTTAATGTAATAATATGATGTCATTTATACATCATCAACTGCCTATATGACACTTTAGCTTCATGGAGGATATGTTTATTACAGTTTTATAGATAAAATAATGTTGAAAATGACAGATTTTTTCCAAAACCCAGTTACTATCCAAACCTCTTCAAGTGTTCCCTTAAACCAGGGGTCTTCAAAGTTTTTCAGGCCGTGGACCCCTTAACTAACAGAGCCACGTGTTGCATGGCTCATGTTGATCCATTCTGGCTGAAGAGTGTCTGTACACTTGGAATAATAATATAGTTAATTGCCCGCCATGTTTCTAGTAGGTTTGCAAGCTCACATGGTCGCGTGAGGATTCATGGGTGCCTTCTGTAAATTTTGTGTAAATTAAATGTTTTGTTTGTTTGTTTTTATGAATAGCTCGATTTATCTTTGCTAGTAATATGTTGGATTCATGTTCATGTGTATTTTCAGACGTATTTTGGTTTGTGAAAACCAGTTGGAAAAACTAAAAAATGTATATACCTTATGTTTACACTGTTAAATTTTATGTTTACTGATGTTTACGTCTGATGGTAATGATCCCCTCACACTCTGACACTTTGGCCACCTTGTGGTTGTAATGTTTTATTGACGTATGTGTTTTGTTTTTGTTTTCTTGTTTTGGTTGTCTGTTGTCTGTCTGTATGTTGCAGTTTTGATAATTGTATTTGTATTTTGTCACTCCTACACTGTTATGTAGTGATTGTGATATAACTTGGGATCCCCTTGATAACAAGATAATATACCTGAAGGGGTTTATGGTGATTTGGATAAATAAAAAATGATTTGGCATAAACCTGAAGAAAAGACTGCTGATGTCTTGTACCAGTGTTGATTTCTATTCCCCTTTACCAACAACATCACGGCTCTTTGCTCGTAATTTATTCAGCTGCGATTCTGCGACATCAGCTCGTTCCTCCGCCTCCTCTAGCTCATGCTGCACCTTCCGAAATTTAGCCAAATGCACGCTGGTTTGTTCCTCCTGTGTGTCACAGAAGACAATATAAGAAAAGACACTTTTTAAGTACACATCAGCTTACATTTCACACAGTATTCATGTGTTTTCACTCACCGCCTCCTCACACTGACGCTTATATGCTTTCACTTTCAGCTGCAGTTTGTTGACCAGATCCTGGAGTCTCGCCACGTTCTTCTTCTCCTCCTCACCCTAAAACATTTGAGGGATTACTCTCACATCTCAATTTTGCACATTTCCAATTCAGATTCAAGCGGTTAAATCTCATCACAGTTACATAACAGGATCTACCTTTTACCTGATAAGTGAGCTCTTTAATCTTCCTCTCATATTTCCGCAGACCTTTCATAGCTTCGCCGCTGCGTTTCTGTTCCGCCTCCACTTCATTTTCCAGCTCACGAACCTTAAAAACACAGTTAGTTTAAATCACTTTTTATTCTGTTTTTTTTTCTCCACAGAATTCAGACTTTGTCCTTCTCGATTCCCACCCTGGCTTCTAGTTTCTGAAGCTCTTTCTTCCCTCCTTTCAGAGCCATCTGCTCGGCCTCGTCCAGGCGCTGCTGCAGGTCTTTCACTGTGACCTCCAGGTTCTTCTTCATCCTCTCCAAGTGAGCGCTGGTGTCCTGCTCTTTCTTCAGCTCCTCAGCCATCATGGCGGCCTGTATGCAAATGTGAACTCGCTGTGAAATTTAATCTGCACGACCGAACCTCAAAGTCCGGCAGTTCCTCATTGAAGTGGCTCCCTGCAGTAAATTGGATAAAAGCGGGACACTCACATCCATGATGGCTTTTTTGGCCTTCTCGTCCGCATTCCTCGCCTCCTGGACAGTGTCCTCCATCTCTGACTGCAGCTGACTTAAATCAGCCTCCATCTTCTTCTTAGTGTTCAGGAGGCTGGTGTTCTGCTCATTGGACAACATTTAAACAGGATACATTCATTAGAACTGTGAGTGGTTTGGATCCACAATCAAATATTGATATTTTGAGAAAACAATCCCACCACAAACTAATAAATGGAGCTTGTAGAACTGTTATGTAAAAGTAATATCACACTTGGGGTTGTGTTATTGTCCTGATTATCAGCTCGGCTGTGATTATCCAAGCTGATATTCAGTAAAACACTCTCTTGTGTAATATTGCTTTAGTGAATCATGATTCTAAAGTAACTACAACCCCAATAACAAAAAAAGGTTGCATGTTGGGTAAAAACTAAGCAAAAACAGAATCTAATGAAGATATTTAATGTTCAAACTGATTTTTTGTAAGTATACATACATGTACTGAATTTGATGCCTGCAAGTTCCAAAAAAGTTGGGACAGGAGCAACAAACAGGTGCTAGAATCATGATTAGGTATGAAAGGGGAGTCCTTGAAGGGCTTGGTTGTTCACAAGCCAGGATGGCGTGAGATTCACCACTTTGTAAAAAACTGTGTGGGCAAATAGTCCCAACGGTTTAAGAACAACATTTCAATGTTGTTGTTTCAGTTTAAGAACCGTCTATAATCCAAAATATCATCAAAAGATTCAGAGAATCCAGAGAAATTCCTGCACGTAAAGGGAATAGGCCGAAAACCAACTCTGAATGTCTGTGACCTTTGACCTCTCAGACAGCACTGCATTAAAAACTGCATTAAACCCCCCCCCCCCCCCCCGCCCCTGCCTTTATCATCCTGTATTGTCTCCTAACCTGAGAGTGCAGCAGCTGAACCCTCTCATTGACGTCGATCAGCTCCTGCTCAGCCAGCTTGCGGCTCCTCTCGGATTGCTCCAGCGCTGCCACCATCTCCTCGTTCTCCGCCATCATCAGAGCGTTGCGGCGCTCTGTGATAGCAAGTTGTTCCTTTAAGTCCTCCTGACTGTGGAGCGCTTCATCCAGATGGACCTGGGTGTCCTGGGGACAGACAGCCAAGGATCGGAGGTTTAAAATCATATCTTTCAACATATCGTATCGGTTTAACGCTTGTGTGATTTCTATGAGCGGTGCATTAACTAACCTTTAACTGGCTCTGCAGGTTCCTCAGTTGTTTGGTGGCCTCGGACGCCTGGCGGTTGGCGTGACCCAGCTGGATCTCCATCTCGTTCAGGTCTCCCTCCATCTTTTTCTTCGACCGGACAGCGTCGTTTCTGCTGCGCGTCTCGGCATCCAGGGTGTTCTGCAGGGTGTCCACGGTTCTCTGGTGAGTCCTCTTGAGCTGGTCAATTTCTTCGTCTTTTTCTGCCACCTTTCTGTCCACCTCGGACTTGATCTGGTTTAGCTCCAGCTGAAGGTGCAGGATTTTGGCCTCTTCGTGTTCAAGGGAAGACTGCAGAGGGAAGAAAAAAGACTCAAAGCGCTGACATATGGAGCACTGGGGTGGGGGCAGCACAGAGAACGGGCTGCTGATGATGGCACAACAGCTGGCACTCATGTTCATGTTGGACTGGTGACTTCAGCTAAGATACAGTAAAGGACTTGTAATGGAGGTGGCTTTTATTTAAGCGACTCCTTTAAGGCATCATCTGGTTGTTTAGCCTTTTTATGGAGTACTAGGGTTCCACTAAACACTAGTTGGCCTTGTCAGCCTTTTAAGTTACTTTAAACATTCTTATTATTTAATTTCTTGCATTTTAAATGAAGCATTTGATCCATTTGTTAAATTGGCGTTGTCAGCAGGATTTGAAACCTGCTCACCCAAGATATTAAAAGAACCTGTTTTACCTTTTTATGGAGTCCTATGGCTCCACTAACCGCTCGGTGCTGCTGTCAGCCTTTTAAGTTATCTTTAAACATTCTTAATATTTTAATTCTGGCATTCTAAATTAAGATTTTTGGCGTTGTTGGCAGGATTTGAACCTGCACAGGCCTCAATCCCTGCAGCCTGATCATCCCCCAAACCAAATCAATAAACGCAGAGATGTGATTCATTCCCTGGCTGCTAAATACCAACGTTTCGGGTTTGAAGCTGGATCAGACTGGTTGTTTTCATTCTGGCATGGCTCCATGGTGGTGGAGCTGACAAATATGACAAAATGTTATTTTTTTATAAGTTAACAACTGTGGCAATGGAATATTTTCATGGTAAAAATTCAAAATGTGTCATTTTTATGAACAGAGATGAGTTTGTAGGGGTTTAATTGAAGAGATGAGCTTTAATCAAAATGAAGATTAGAACATAATACAAACCTCAACTTCCTCAAGAGCTGCCTGTGTGTCTCTTTTCTCCTGTTCCGCTTGCTTTGCAGCTTTCTCCAGCTCATGGATAGTTTTAGCAGACTGTCCGACTTGCTCGGTGATATCTGCAATCTCCTCTGCAAAATGCAAAGAAAGGTCAAAAACAAACGACACAACTTCACACCACCAAACAGACGATTTATTTCTAGCACGACCCTTACGCTGAAGATTTTTATTCTCTCTTTTCATGTTCTCCAGGTGATCCAGAGCCTCTTCATATGAGTTTTTCAGCTTGAAGAGTTCTGTGCTCAGCCCTCTCGACTCTCTCTGAGAAACCTCCAGGTCTGATTGACTCTCTTCGTATTTCTGTTTCCATTCAGCCAGAATCTGACAGAGGAGGAAACAGCATGTGTAATTAATGCAGCCTCAACGAGATGCAAATGAGGACATGTTTCTGAGGAGAGAGAAATGGGAAAAAAAAGATGACATACCTTGTCAAAGTTCCTCTGTTTCTTGTCCAATGTGGCACAGGCTGCATTTGACCTTTCCAGCTCAACCATGAGATCCTCGACCTCAGCCTGCAGCCTCTGCTTGGTTTTCTCCAGAGATGCACATTTGACATTTGCTGCCTCCGTCATTTCCTCAGACTCCTGCAGCCGCTGGGCCAGCTTCTTCCTTTGAACCACAGATAAATTGTGTTAAAGTGTAACAAACCCGCCAGCGCCGTCTGGGAACATATGCTGTGCAATTCTTACTTCGCCTCCTCGAGCTCCTCAGTGCGCTGGATGGCATCTGTCTCGTATTTGGTCCTCCACTGGGACACGTCGCTGTTGGCCTTGGACAGGCAGCGCTGCAGCTCGGCTTTGGCCTCCTGTTCCTCCTCGTACTGCTCTCTGAGCAGCTCGCAGTCATGTCGAGAGGACTGTAAACTGTGTGCCAGGGCGTTTTTTGCCTGAGAAAACAGAAGCACATACAGCAGGGGCTTACTGCCTGAGTTAAAACGGCTTTGGCAAGATGTAAAAATGTACTCAGAGGTACCCAGTGGATTTTGGATATCGTTATATCATTGTATCATTTTTGTCTTTTTTTGGTTTTAAAAGCTTCATTACAGTAAAGAGATATAATTTTCTGAGCTTATCAGACTGTTCTAGCTGTCCTATCATTTGCTCACTCATTACATCCACATTACTGTCTGAAATAATAATGATGGATGCTCATTCTGTTAAGAGAATAAACACCACAGATCAGCCAAGTTGATGAACATGAGCATGCTGTGTACAACATGTGTACACTGCAAAGTCCCCTCATGCAGGCTGAAATCATTGCTGTGATTTCAGGAAAAGATTAAATCGAAAGCAACTGGACTTGTTTAAAAGTCTTATTGAAGACGTTTCGCTTCTCATCCAAGAAGCTTCATCAGTTCATGCCTGTCAGACTAGTCAGAGCTAGCTCTGACTAGTCTGACAGGCATGAACTTTTAAACAAGTCCAGTTGCTTTCGATTTAATCTTTTCCTGAGATTACAATGACCTGGACGAATGAGAACATTCACGGACATCATTGCTGTGATTGTATATCAGACTTGTGTCTTTCAGACCTTAATTTCTTCATCCAAAAGCCTCTTCAGCTCTTCGATTTGATGACTGCCGGCAGATTTCACTCTGCTCAGCTGGGACAGAGTGATCTCTTTCTCGTCCAGCAGCCGTGTGAGTTCACCTATTCAGGATAAAGAGGACACAAGCTAACTTTTCTGTCCATCTTAATCACTATTTTGTGTGTTTGTAATAAATTTACACTTAGAAACATACCATTTTCTGTTTGCAGACGAGCACTCAGTGTAGTTTGATCACTCAGAGACCTTTGGGCTTCATCTGCTTTAGTCTTGTATTCGTTCATTTGGTCTTCAAGAGTCCTGCACATTTTCTCCAGATTAGCCTGAAAAATTGAGCATCGGTTATCACAAGCAAGACAAAGTGATTATAGAGAGGAAACATCGCTGCAGACCAGCCTTTCACCTTGCTTTTCAGAACACTCTCCATGTTGCTCGCCATGTCGTCGATCTCCATCTTCAGCTCACTTTTCTCCTTCTCCAGCTTCTGCTTGACTCTTTGTATGTTGTCGATCTGATCGCTGAGCTCGGCGACACTGTCCGCGTGCTTCTTGCGTAAAGTTGCGGCGATGGATTCGTGCTGCAGGGTGGACTCTTCCAGGTCTCGACGCAGCCTCTGAAACTCGGCCTCTCGCTTCTTGTTGAGCTCGGCCTGGGCGGCGGTGGCTCCTCCGGCCTCCTCCAGCCGCTCACTGATCTCCTCCAGCTCTCTGGACAGATCGCACCTCTGCTTCTCCACTTTGGCTCGAGCCGAGCGCTCGGCCTCGATTTCCTCTTCCAGCTCTTCAATGCGAGCCTGCAGCGAAAGTGTATTAACTTGTCAGAATGTGGGTTCTTCGGATATTAAATAAAACGTATTAAAATAGGCCAAGTGCTGCTCTAAATCCTACCTGAAGCTCTTTAATCTTCTTTTGTAGCTGAGTGCCAAGGGCTTGCTCATCCTCAATTTTGCCCTGCAGGTGGCTGATTTCAAAGTCTTTTCTGAAAATGAGTTAATTTTTTTCTTATCAGTGCAAAAAACATTTGCTTTGGTGAGTAATGTTTCATTGGAACTGACACGTGAATTAAAGTGCTAAAAATGCAGGTTTGTATACTTATACACTTTATTGCTGTCATGTTGTTGTTCATTCAATATGCAGTTGGAGTCAGCAGCTGGTTAGCTTAGCTTAGCACAAAGACTGGAAACGGGGGGAAACAGCTAGCCTCATTGTGTCTGAACACCTCTAATTAACATATTACATCTGACATTTGATTAATCTTTAAAAACAAAGTGAAAAAAACACAATTTGCCATTACGAGGGGTGGGGGGGTAGTTACCTCCTCCTTATTGGACAATTTTCTGCATCATGTATCGTCCAATAAGTTCTTCACATACTTAAATCTTCAGTGGTAATTATTAGACTTAATTGTATCCACTTTGTGTTTCAGGATATACGGCCCAACAACAACTTACTTTTTCAGTCTCTCTTCCATTTGCTGTCTTTCATTCTCCAGATCCATGATGGTTTCCTGGGACAGCTTCAGGTCCCCCTCCAGTTTTCTTTTGGATCGCTCCAACTCCGCACGCACCTTCTTCTCCTGCTCCAGGGAGCCCTCCAGCTGCAACAGACGTTCACTTCAACTAAACCAGGTGAATCATGCAAATTACCGTGACGGTCCAATCCAAAAGAGAATCATTTTGTTATTCCGCACTTACATCATCAACCTGTTGCTCCAGCTTGATTTTCGTCTTCACCAGACAGTTTACTTTATCCTCCTCGGCCTGGAGGTCATCTAACGTCTGCTGATGCACCTCCTGCAGAGCTTTGATCTCCTTTGAAGACTTCATCAGGTTTTCCTCCAGAGTAGTGAGCTCCTCTACCAAATTCTTAACCTAAAGGGGAAGAATTTTTCTAAAAATGTCAATATACTTAAACTAAAACCAGTCTAAAAGGCCTAACGTGATGAAAATAATGAGAACACCTTATTTTCTGTGGCGTATTTCTCCTTCTCCACTTTGGCGATGGTGAGCTCCAGGTCGTCGATGTCTCTTTTAAGCTCTGAACATTCGTCCTCCAGCTTCCTCTTCTTGGCTGTGATTTCGGCGTTGATCTCCTCCTCTTCCTCCATCCTCTCGGAGAACTCTTTGACTTTGGCCTCCAGGTGGATCTTGCTCTTTATCAAGCCTTCACACCTCTCCTCGGCATCACACAGGTTCTCCCTCTCCTTTGGAGCTAGGGACACAATGATGCATTATGACAGTGGATTAAAAGTGAACAGTTGATTATTTTTCATGGTTATTTTTAATAGACATCTGCATATTTGGAAATATCATGTAACTGAAAAATGAAGTAAAGCTACCCCTGTGATGCTGAAAAAAGGAGGAAGCGAGCAATTAAAAGACTCTAATACACACCTCAGCCTGTTCACTCTGTTGCATCTGCCAGAGATACAGAAGTATCTGCTGCCCTACCCACAAGATGTCTGAGCACGCACTCCACCATAAATAATAGTTTATTTTAATCCCTCATTATTTATTCAGGGGACGTCAAAAGGGGAGAACAAAGGATGAGTTTGCCTTACCCCTTATCCAGACACAAAAAAGTCCTGTCAGCATCACACTAGCATGACGACAGCATTCACGCTACGTGTCCAGCTGCAAATGAGCAGCCAAAATTTATGTGCAATATGCAGTTTTCCTTCGATATGTGTGAGTGTTCCTCATCTATTTTCCTTCAACATGATGCATTGGCAATGCAGTGTGCATGCATGCACAAAGTCTGTCTTGTGGCAGTAAATGTAGTTTGCTCACAAAAACACTGCAGAAAAAGTTGAATAAGTTCCCTTGTCTTGCTAACCAGCTGCTGGGTTAAGTTTCAGGAGAGTCTGTGGGATTAAAAGTGGAGCTGCTCTATATGTTCTAAATATGTTTTCAGTGCCTTTTCACTGGTCATCAGCTTTGCACTTATGCATGTATTGTCAAAAAAGTAGACTTGAAGTCCAAATAAACACTCCAGGCTGCATCAGATGTGTGGAGCCGGTGCAACTCATCTGACGGTCAAGACAGGGGGTCAAGCCCCAAAATAACTAAATCCGCCCCTGGCTGTGAAAGATGTTAACAGAATAAACGTCTGTTTGGAGCCAAAAAGTGAAGCTTGTGCCTGATTTAATACACAATGCAAGAGAGAGTGCACACCCGCCACAATGGCATGACACTCCTGATCTCTGATAATCATTACTTAAAAGAGGAAACAGTCTTTTGTTTTCTTGTGATTATCTCCTTATCTCACATAAGATAACAAAATAATTAACTTGTTATTTTGAGATAAAGAAAAATAATTGCAAGCACAGCCATTCTTGGCTTCTGTACATGTGTGTCTTATTAATTATTAATATTTATTATATTTTCGCTCCTAATAATTTCTATTTTTATCGTCATTTGAATTTGATTTAATAACCCCTGCCTGCTCTATTTATGTTCTGTTTTTATTTTGTTGAATTTAGCTTCCTGCAGGGATCAATGACACTTCCTCTTATCTTACATTATTATTGATTATGTAGCTGCTGGATACCAGATAAATAAAAAAAATCGTTTCTCTCCTAATCTCTTGATCTACCGGAATGAAATCAATATAAACAAACCACTTTGTTCTATTCATTTACATACTGCTTGGATTTGAAGGTAAAGGTCATTTTTCTCCTGGACGAGCATGACCATTTTCTCCTCCAGCTCCTTCCTCCTGGCTTCCGACTTTGCAAACTCCTCTTTGAGTCGCGCAAACTCCTCTTTCATGTTCTGCATCTCCTTCTCGGCCTCCGCACTTCGCAGCAGAGGCTTTATCTTGAAGAAGAGCCTCATCCAAGGCCAGTTCTTCACATTCATGAATGAACGGATGTTGTACTGGATGATGAAGATGGACTCTCTGTGGAGTGAAAACGCATAAAGACTTTGTTTAACAACCTACTGTGATGAAAATCTCCAAGGTTTTCCATAACTTATTTAAACATTTTCACTGCCTGAGTGTAAAGCAAAGGCAAGGCGATATTATTTGTATAGCACATTTCAACAAGACAATGCAAAGTGCTTTACATAAAACATGAAAGCATCAAGACAAAATGTAAAAGAGACATAAAGCAACATAAAAAGACACTTCAACACAATTTAAAATAGTTAAATAAAAAATTAGATAATGCAGGAAAGTAAAAGTTACAGTGCAGTTTAGGATATTAATCAAAAGTTTGTTCCAGATATGTGGTGCATAAGAACTGAGAGCTGCCTCTCCATGCTTCATTTTGACTTTGGGGACAGAAAGTAGACCTGTCCCAGATGGTTCATAACATAGCAGAAGATCAGAAATGCATTTTGGCTCTAAACCCTTCAGTGTTTTATAAACCAACAGCAGTATTTTAAAATCAGGAAGCCAGTTTAAAGACCTCAGAACTGGAGTGATGTGAGCTACTCTTTAGGTTTTATTGAGGACATGAGGAGCAGCTCTCTGGTCGATTTTTTAAAGACACCGTTACAGTAGTTGAGTCGACTGAAGATGAATGCACGACCTGCTGAGACATAAATCCTTTTATACGATGCTCCGGATAAATACTATTTTCTTATTGGCTGACAGGTGTGCGTTAAAGCTGCTTACGCGTAGTTTGGCTCAAGTTCAAAATTAATTTGCAGCCCAACTTATAACCATAGCAACATTAAAGAGCACAGCTGTCCAAGCTTATTCGTTATCAGCTGAGCAACTTAATAAACTAATGATCGGGAACAAAAACACATTTCTTTCAATTTATCTGGAGAATACAACAGTTTGCAGCAGATGAGAGAGAAATGGAGAAGGAAAGAAGAAAAACAGCACAAGGAATTGACACCCAAAGAGCTTTTAGAGAAATTAATACAACAAAAATGGGCAGAAAGAAATTGATTTATCAGAGACCTTTTCTTCGTCATCTCCTTGAGCCTCAGCCTGGTGACATAACCTCTGGACACGGCCTGGATACGAGTCATCAGCACAGCCAGACGTTCGTCTCTCATCTCCTCCAGGAGACCCAGGAGACCGGCTTTGAAAAACACCTGCATTAAAGATAAAACGAGAAAGGAATTTAATTTAATATCACTGCATGGAACAGAGTGAGCGCTCTTTCCTGACTATTTAAGAAGGAAATAGGTCGTATTTACTGCAGTCTTAATTTGGTGAAACGTCTAGGATGAGAATCTAAAACGGTCCCGGACTGGTCTTTGAGGATTTATTTTACAATAATGACCTGCTTCACTGTACATTATCCTGCAAAACATTAATTTAAAAATGATTTTATGGATTTGAAAATGCTTCTCCAGAGTCTATGATCAGACCTGCGTCCACAGCAACGATTTGTTCTTCATGGTCTGTTATACAGAAATAACAGACCTTAGAATGATGTTAGCGACCAGTCAGAATTGAGTATTAAAGGTGATGTTGTAGCTGATATATGGAGTCCACGGAGTCTCTTGAGTCCATTACGCCTTTAAATTAATTAATTAATCTGATTAATTTACATATCACATAAAGGAATAATTCAATTTGTCATTTCAGAGTATAAGGTTTTATTGTTTTACTCTAAGTAGCTGGACTCAGTGAGGAACCATATAACTGTAACCCTAATCACCTGTTTTTCTTTACCCTTTCCTGGTTTCCTCTCCTGGGTCACAATTATCCTGTATATTGACACTGTACAGTGTGTATAAGCCTTATGACTCTAAAAGTCAACTGTTTCCACCTGTACAACAACGCAACTACACCAAATGTTGTTGAGATGCTTGCACCCACTGTATTCAGTATCCAGTTCTCCTTAATAGATCCATGCTTGCAGGTCATGTCTGGAAGGAAAACCCCAGAGCTGCAGACACTTGGCAAGTGTGAGAACCGTGATCTATCTCTAACCTTAACCAGATGTTTTCTGACCTTAAACCTAACCAGGTTTAAGGTCAGAAAACATATTTAGTTTGTACAATGAGCACAACGAAGAGACAAAGAATACAAATCTGTGAGTGTTTCACAAATCTAGGGTTCCCTTCTAAACACGACCATGCTCGCACCTTCGTCCTCCTCAGTGAGAAAGACTATGGGAAAGAAATACTCAAGCAGCTTTCAGACCTTCTGGAAAGAAGAATTCCCGTTTCCCATGTAAAGTTTTAAAGGAAAGAAGCACATACAACGGTCAGGCTAAATGAGTTTTCCAGCTAATAAGTGTCAGTTATAGATCATCTACAGGCATCTGTTTGCCAAAAATGTGTACTTATTATTTTGTTATTTTCATTCTCTAAAAGTCACCAGAATGCAGGAAACAAAGTCTATGAAACTCTATTTTTGAGGTCTCAAGGTTGGCAAGTGTAGGACTAATAACCGAGCACACAGAAACAAGTATTGTCAGATTTCTCTGAAAAATACCTTTGTGTATCCAAATCTATACTGGGCATGGTCCACATCAATGGAGGAGAGCAGCTTCTCTGAAGCCTTCTTGCTGTCAATAAACTGGCCCTCGGGGATCGCACTGGCGTTCAGAATCCTGTACCTGTTTCAGAGATAATTGAGGCTCAAACTTGGGTGAGTTTCAGTGTTTTTTGTTGTGTGTGTGTTTGTGTGTGTAATCCTCCCAGACAAAGCTAACAAAACTGTGGTGAATCACCTCTGCCTGAAGTCTCCATAGAGGATCCTGCTGGGGAATCCTTTCCTGCAGATCCTGATACCTTCCAGCACGCCGTTACAGCGCAGCTGGTGCAGGACCAGGTGGTGGTCCATGGACCCTACACGGACAAGACATTTTGTTTTGTTTGTTCTGTTTTTAATAGCTGTCATTTAAAGTTAGATGAGAAAATCAGTACTCCTCTGCGCTGGTGACATGTAGCTGGGGCAGCAGCTTGTTAGCTTAGCTTAGCATAAAGACAGGAACTAGGGGGGAAAAGTTAGCCAGGCTCAATAACAAAGACAGGAAAATCCACCTACCTGCAGGCTCTAAAGCTCACTAATAAACATGTTATATCTCTTTTGTTTAATCAAAAAACTGAAATGTAAAGACATGAGAAGGGTATCGATATTCTCATCCTCTCTAACTTCGCAAAAACTTTCTTTGCTTTCTTCTTACCAGGTGTCTTGGTTTCATTTGGGATGATACATCTCACAAAGTGTGGATGTGTGGACCTGAGGTTGGCCATCAGTTTATTCAGGTTTTCCTGCAGGAGATAAACACATTATGGTCTCTTAATATGCAATTGTTGTGCAGTCTTGCAGTCTTGAATTTCACTAAAAGTGGCTTCAAGGAACTCCTTTCATATGGTGTTGATTTTGGAGGTCCCTGTGGACAAAAATGGTGGTGTTTCCACCTCCAAAATATCACAAAAAAACATGCTGCTGCTGCTGTTTTTTAAACTGGCAAATGTGCTACTTGCTGTAACTTTGTCTGGGAAAATGTAAACATAGACTCATCCAGTCTGATTTCAGTATTAAATTGAGATTCGATCACTTTATTCTATCGGAAACCAAAATTTTAACCTGTCATGTTCAGTTGTGATTAGTTCAGTCACATTAGATCAATGTTGTTTTAGGAGGGATGCAATTGAAGGGCGTGCAAAATTGATTTGAAGCATGCACCAAAACTTTTTCTTTTCTGAGGCCAATACCATACTGATTTTAGGGGAGAAGAATATAACTATTAATGATATAGAGAACACCAAATAGACCCATCAGTGTAATTCCTTCAGCTCTGATCTTATTATATGTTTTTACCCTGAAAAGTGCAGAAACTGTCTGGAAAGACGAGCCCTTTTTCTTGGAACTTTTCTTACTTCCATCAGCAGCTAATACAGAAACAGAAGAGAAATAACATTAAACTATACAGTAAACTATATGTATACGATGGGGTAAACTATACAGCGTTCATAATCTCACTGTGGTGTGTGAACTGACCGTCTGCAGAGGCATATGTGGCAAAGAGCTGACAGAGCAGCTTGAGAGAAGCTTTTTGGTAAAGCTGCACCACAGTGTCATTCAGCGGGTCTTTGTTTTTCTCCAGCCAGCCGCTGATGTTGTAGTCCACAGTTCCGGCATAATGCATGAGAGAGAAGTGGGCCTCTGCTTTTCCTTTGGAGGGTTTGGGCTTCTGAAAGATGCTGTTCTTCCCCAGGTGCTGGTCTACAGTTTGTTCTTGAAGGAGCTGTCTGTCGCCTTTGGAAACATGCACTCCTCCTCGAGGATTGAAAAAATGCCCATCGGCTGAAGCAAAGACAGATGATTAAATGTGTGAAATGTGTGCATCTACTTCTGATATGAATGCTGTTTGTTAAACAGTTATGCACCTTTTCAATGAGCTCAATGCAGGCGGCCAGGTCCATGCCGAAGTCAATGAACTCCCACGCTATTCCTTCCTTCTTGTATTCCTCTTGCTCCAGCACAAACATGTGGTGGTTGAAAAACTGTTGCAGCTTCTCATTTGTGAAGTTGATGCACAGCTGCTCCAAGCTGTTCATCTGAAGTAAACGGCATTAATTGAACTAATATTTACATTTTTAGAAAGATTTTGTTCTATTTTTTGAAACATTTTAACAATCTGCAATAATACTGATGACTGGGATCATTTTGGTCACCATAATCCTGATATTCTGTTTCATCTCTAGTCGCTGGTCTTATAAGGAGTATTTAAGACTTTTATTGTGAAGAATTTAAGTAAACAGTGTGTTTATCCCAGAGACATATATAAACGGTTTATCCACCGCTTTACAGCTGCTCGACTCGAGCTTGCTTGAGCTCATCTTTAATTAAAAGACACACCTTCAAGCAGGTAGCGCTGCTGTAACAGAAATGCAAGCCCCTGCCATGCTGAGCTGACAAGCCAAGTCAAACTGAGTCGAGCCAGGACAGATCTGTGTATGGAAAAGGGTCATGTGTATGGGTTTTACTTTGTCAGACCGTTTTCTCAACGAGGATTAGCAGGTAACGTTTCAAGCTCAATTATAGACCAATACTGGCTAGTTGTAAGTTTTGCCATGTTTTATGTTCTTTTTGTGTTTAATTTTTAGGTTACCCTGCTGAAGTTGTTGAATATGTAGTGTGGCAGTCCCCACAGGCTGGGGCGATTTTGGACTTGGACTAACGTTGTAATATTAAGGGATAGTCAAGAGAAACTGTGTGAACGTTCAGCCTCATTTGAAGCTAAAACTAAATAACAACAGTAGTAGATCTGATGGCAGTCTGTGTCTGCAGAAGTTTATACTGTTGCATGAACTGCATTAGCGCTAAGCTTTATTTGTATACAGAAGCTGGTCTGTGCATTCCTGTAAGTGTTGCTTCTGTATTTACAGTAAATTTACTTGATAGACCTGCCCTGAAGGTAACAATGTAGCTATGTGTCAAAAGGAAATGGTCAAACTGCAGGAATTCATGTGTTTGGCAATGCTGTGTAACTTTGATTAGCACCCACTGAGGCTACTGGGTAGAATGCAGTCAATGCACTGTGGCTGATTTTGATAATCTAGAGATAATGGCAGTTTTTGTTTCCAATCAACAAATTGACTGGTGGAAGAGCAGGTAGAATTTGTTTGCCTACAGCCCTAACTTTATGTGGATGTGATTTACCTCAAAGATCTCAAACCCTGCGATATCCAAAACGCCGATAAAATGCTGTCTTGGAAGTTTGGTGTCGAGCTGCTGGTTGATCCTGGTGACCATCCACAGGAACAGCTTCTCGTACACTGCTTTAGACAGGGCACCCATGGCATTGTTCACCTGTAATCAAACACAGTCTTTCAATTTAACTTTCATTCAGACTGAACGTGGTAAACGTCTTAATGTTTTCAGATGTAGAAACACGTGAACTGTACCTGCTGCGGAGTCTGACCTTTGGTGACGTACTCGTTCCCAACCTTCACTCGCGGGATAACACAGAGCTTTCAGCAAATCAGCAGAGTTTAGACCCATGAGGTACGCGACTTTGTCTGCAACTATGGAGAACAAATCACACATGGACATGAACAATAAAGTACTGAAAGTCTTAAAATTGTTCAAAATGCTGCAGCTAGAATTTTAACTAATAGGGACTTCCTACATCAGTTGCACTTTTGTTTCTTTTTCTTGTAAGCTCCTTTATTTGATAAGCTGCATGCACCTTTGTAGGAGCGCAGAACAAAAATATGAATTATTTTGGTTTGACAAGAATGAAAGTTTTTAGTGGCACGGTGTGGCCTGCATTAATTTCTACAGCTTGTAAAACTGAAAAAAAGTAGACTGAATAATAATTTGATGTGTGATTTTGAACTATATAAATAAAACTTACTTGACACATAAGAAGCTGTACAGAGGGGAAAATATGACACAGTCTATATTAAGAGTGAATTGTGATGTTGCCACGCTGAAGCCTAATTTGGTGTAAATTTAGAGTCACAGTAGCGTCTCACCCTCGGTGCCATCAGGCTCAGCCTGCTCCTCCCGCTGCTTCTGCTTGAACTTCATGTTCCCGTTGTGCATCACAGCTCCAGTCAGCTTGTAGATGCCCACCTTCTCCTCCATGTTGAACCCCAGGATGTCGATGGCGCTCTGAGGAGCAGACACAGATGTGAAAGCTTTGTGATTTTGGAACAACCTCCCTGAGGAGATCAGACTGGCAGATTTTTATAAGTGCACTTTCACAGGGGTTTCAGGTCTGGTTTTATCTGTTAAGACACTTCTTAACCCTTTTTCATACACATGCATTCTCTCTTTTATTGATTGTCTTTTTGATCATTTCATATTGTTGTCTCCACCAGGCATAAGCCCAGATGGGATCATGCCATCGCTTGCATGTGTGCATGTGTGCATGACCAACAGATCTGTGTCTTCTTTGCAGCTAGTCTCTCATACTACTGGACCCATCAGCCTATTTTATTTTATTTTATTTTATTTTTTTGTGCACATTCATGACTGTATGCTTAAGGACTTCTCTTTTTATGGCTCCATACTGGTGACAGTAGTAGCTAAAACTAACAAAATCATTTATTTGTATTTTTAGGAATTTAACTGTGTAATTTCCACACATTGGCCAGCCTTTCGGTTCATGTTTCTGTTTATATATACAGTATTTGACCCGTGTGACTCACATCCGTGGCCATCAGCTCCTCGGTATCGTTGATGCTCAGCACAGTGATTTCACCCTGGCTGATGAAGGGGTAGTCGTATGGATTGGTGGTTATCAGCAGCATCTCTGAAATGGAATGAAACAGTATTGATTTGTCTTTGCAGCATCAGCAGCTACAGTAGCTGTGAAACTGCAGCATTATTTATCAGATTCAAAGTATATTTACCTACAGTACCTAAAGTATATTTACCTATTAAATCCGGCTTCTTGTTTGACATGATCTGATAGAAGATGTGGTAGCTCCTCTCTGCCGGCAGCTGAAAAGTCACTCTGGATTTTTCCAGAAGGTCTAATCACAAATATAAACACAAACAGAGATAAAACATACTGTATATTTGAACAGTTATAGCAGCAGTGGAATATAAATGACACTGATAAAAGAAAGCTTACATGTTTCAATATCAGCTGATGCCAACTTCCCCTTTGTTCCAAAGTGGATACGAATGAATTTTCCCTGAAAAGGTTACTGAATCATTATTTAAGTTTGACATTTGAGTTACAACATATGACAAATAAAAATTACTCTAATGCTCTCATTTTCTAGTCTCTCCATCAGACTGATTTGCAGATATTGCACCGAATACATATAGTATTTATTATATTTTATTATATATTGCTATATTTACTATATATTATACTTTGAATGTTGTTGTACTTTTGCCTTATTGTATGTGTTTTGTTTTATGTGTGTGACTGCTGGCTGTATTACAAATTGCCCCTAGGGGGTAATAAAGTTTTCTTTGACCTTTGACCTTTGACCTTTACTATACTAATACTATAATATACCTTTACATAGAGATCAGTCCATAGGGTGTTATAAGCAAAGTGATTAATACATATGGATACATAATAATGATAATAAGTGCAGTAACAACTTCTCTCAGCCTGTACAAAACTTACAAAGCGAGAGGAGTTGTCGTTCCTCACAGTCTTGGCGTTCCCGAAAGCTTCCAGCAGAGGGTTGGCCTGGATGATTTGATCCTCCAGAGTCCCCTGTAATCTCACATCATGTATAAAAACTTAACATATGTATAAAGTAACTGTAACTGTTTGATATCTGATCAACACATTGTCAGAATGCAACATAAGCGGACTGAACCTGCATTTTTCCGGTCGTTTGTTCCTTCTTGCTCAAGTCTCCAAATGAAGCAATTGTTGCAAAGTACTGGATGACTCTCTTGGTGTTGACGGTTTTCCCGGCACCAGATTCTCCACTGACGGAAGCACAGCGTGAGATGAGTGAATGAAAATAATGTATACTGAGTTATCTGTTGGTGAACGGCACACAGAGTTGCACGTACGTGATCAGGATAGACTGGTTCTCTCGATCTGTTCAAGGGAAACAAACTGGGTGAATACTGGTTTATTTCAGCTGTGAATCTGTGTTCATTTTAGACATAAATTTTATTTTTTTTAATTTGTCCAACTTTGGATGTTCTTTGCTAATTATAACAACATTTCCCATAAATATCTAACAGGATAAAATGATGAGGTGATGACGATTCGTATCCAGAAGGTCAAAGGTCAACTTCACTGTGACATCATAATGTTCAGCTCTCAAAAAGCGTTTAAAAAATTCCTTTCAGAGGCTTCACTACATATATTATGTAATGTGAGTCTGGACACACGTGGATGTATTCGGCAACTTGACTGGTGGTAAAGGCATACGACCATGGTATTGCTACTTAAAGCTATATAATACATAATATTTCCACCTTAAAATGTCTAAAAATGCCTGACATATGTAATATATTTTCCTGAATTGCGTACTTACATTACACAAAATGTTTCCAACAATGATACGATGCAGAAAAATATGTTATTTATTTTAGGTAACAGTGCGTTTCCTGCTAGGCGTTGCAAGCTAGTTGCTAGTTGCTGCAGCTTCCAGGAAAATATGGGATATGACAGAGAATGAGAAAGGAAGTCGGCAAATGTGACTACACATAACATGAATAAATTTCAATATTACCTCTTCATGAACATGATTTCTGCCTGAGTCATCAGTTGTGGTGGGTGTTTAACAGTGATGACAACTCCCATGATCCCACGCTAATTCATGACATCATCAAATTACATCTTCTGTTAGTGTTTTAATATGAGGGAGACCACTAGCAGCAGAATTTACATGTTGTGCATTTAAGTAAAAGACCTGAACACTTCTTCCACCACTGAATTTTATGGGACTGGACCTGTGAGCATGAACTGGTAAGCGTTGTCAGAGATGGAGAAGATGTGCGGGGGGGCTTCCTGACGTTTCTTCCCACGGTAACCGGCGACCACCTCCGGGTTGTAGACTGGAAGCCACTTGTAGGGGTTCACAGTCACACAGAAGAGTCCAGAGTAGGTCTGTGAATACGTGACAGGAGGAAACCATCATGTTAAAGACATTTAATTTTGTAAAATCAAAGATGCTCTTCATGCTTGCCAGAGTATTTTCACTTTGTGTTTGTCAGTTGTAGTTACATAGATCATCCAGGCGGCGTAGCGCTCTTTGAGGTTGAAGAGCACGGCCGGTTCGTGCAGATGTGTCAGCAGGGCCATGTCCTCAATCTTGTCAAATTTAGGAGGATTCATGGGGCGAATATCATCCTGGTGCACGGTGACAACCTGAAGAGCAAATTCAAAAGGTCCAGTCAAGTAAATGACGGATAAAAACACAAAGGGAGATGTCAGTATTAGGTAAAGGCCTACAAATGTTCTCCGTGAATGAAAAAATGTCCCTCAGATAAGATTTGAGTTCTTCGTACTTCAACTATAAAAAAAACACAAGAGACTACGGGAAACAACCAGATGAAAATGGTGTAAAATATTTAAACAAGATGAAAACATAGAACATAACAAGACGAAAAGACATAACAAGAAAGAAAACAATGTTTAAGATGTAATAAGACGAAAACAATGCACAAGACGTAAGAAGACAAAAGCGACATGAAAGATGTAGCAAGATGAAAAACGACGTAAAAGATGTAACAAGACAAAAAAGACGTAAGACAAAAACTACATAAAAGACATGGAAAATGAAAAAGATGTAACAAGACAAAAAATGTGCAAGGCAAAATTAAGACTAAAACGATGTAAAAGACACAACAAGAACAAAAACAACGATAAAAGATGTAACAAAATGAAAAAGATGCAACAAGACAAAAACAACGAGATGAAGAATGTGTAACAAGACGTAACAGACAGAGGATGACTCAACACAGGGTGAGAGGGCGTCCTGTCCTTCAGAGGGCGTCTTTTTACATTTATACTCTGAGGACATTTCAGAGACTTTACTTCTTTACTTCTTTTTTTGTCCTCAAGTATCTGCACTTGATTACAGAACGTGCGTACTTTTTCCCACCTGTGAAATACGCCCACCTTTCCATCCTCCGTCTCCACGGTGACCTTGGAGCCGTCCTGGGTCTTGATTTTTCCCTTCACGTACTCCTGCTTCGGGTCAGGCACGAAGACGGCTGTTTTGGCATCAAACAGCACGTTTTGCGCTGCGATTCTCTCCCGCTCTGATTTGCGGAGGTACGGGGCAGCGACCCCGAATATTTCCATCTCGGCGTCACTCATTTTATCTACAAATCGACAAAGAACATTGCTCAGAAATAATAAACAGGATTTCTGAAGTGGACGCAGCATCGACTTACCAGAGTGCTGCAAACCAAACAGCAACGATCAAACGATTCCTCGCTCTTGTTTCAGAAGAACACCACAGACATCACTCGCTCTAACAAGGCTTTAACAGCTTTTATAAGCCGTGCTCGGGCCTGTTTCATGGCGCCTTCTTCTCCTATATTTGGAGATCTGGCTTCTGCACCACCTTGGAAAAGTCAAGTATGCCCACTTTGTATTTCGACCTGTCTATGTATAGCTGTATTGTGTCACTTTTAAAAGGTTTCAATTGTAATCCTTCAGACTGTCCATTAAAAAGCAATGAATGCTAAAGACGACAGCTTAGGGGGCTTACGGTCCCGACACGGCGGGCCTCATTTTCTGGGATCAGGGAAGATTAGGTCTGTTAGGGCGTAGCTGAAATTCTGGCATTGGCTGTCTGGAGAGCAGAGCTGATCACACACGACTGTTTGGGTTTAGTGTTGGGAGGGTTGACGGGCAACATTTAGCACATTCCAGACAGGCCTGTCTCTATTAACCCACATTACTACATATTAAACATGTTTCTTATGGTATTTGTCATTTTGATGCATATTTAGCTTTTGATTCATCAATGTTTGTAAGTCTGTGAAGCTAATAAAGCTTTATTTAAAGCTACTTTTATATTGTGCTAATTTTGGAGGCCCCTGTGGACAAAAACTGTAGTGTTTCCACCATCATAATTATGAAATATAACTTCCAAAATACAATTATCTAAATAAAAATCTCCTCCTGCTACTTTTTAACTGGCAAACATACGACTGGCTGTAACTTTGCCTGGGAAAATGTAAACACAGACTCATTTAATCTGATTTCAAGGAGAATCTGACCCATTGGCATCCAGTAAGAATAACTAAATAAAAATAGCCAGTCTTTTTGCTGATGATCTCATATGCTTATGAAGGTCATATAGAAGATTCAGTATTAAACTGAGACTGTTTTCTACCAGTTGAAAACTCCTTGTAGCAGCTTTAAAGGTCTTGTGTGTAAGATTTAGTGGGATTTATTGGCAGAATATTTATTTTCCTCTCAGAGAATATTGTGTATAATCACCTGAAAATAAGAACTGTTGTGTTTTTGTTACCCTAGAATAAGCTGTGTATATCAGCTGAAGGTGTGGGTTCTCTTCCACGGAGGCTGTGATGTTGCACCACCATGTTTCTATAGTAGTCCAGAACAGACCATCGTAGGTTCTCCTATGCATTTGGAAGTGGAAGACGAGAAGTTGGTTGCAATCTGCAACCTCACCACTACACGCTCCGGCTTTGATATTTCAAAGTTCATATCTGAATGCATTAATTTGCAGAAGTTTAAATTTTTAGAAACATGAAATCCCGGTTAGATATTAGTTTGTTCCGTAAGGACTTTAATATTAGTGTTTTATGTTCAATCCACCACTGATGTGCAGACAGAGACAGTGATCTGTCACATCGTGGATTCATCCTCAGCTCAGAATAAAATCTATACGTCGTCCTTCTTTATCACACAGTGACTCTGTGGACATGAAGACAGCTGTTTCCCGGCACTGACACGTTTACTGTACATTACTGTAGTAATCACACTAATCTGTATGAAGCTTTAGATACATAAGACTCTGATCAATGATCAATCACGTTGTGATTGGACGCTCTGATGAAACATTCCTCTCATAGTTACCAAATGATGTGGAGCTTTAAATATTTGTGTGGTGCAGCTGCAACAACTTTATTTATTCTTATTCTAAAACCGGACCAAACGTAGTTTAGAGCTGAGCCAAAGCTTTTGCTGATGATCTTTTTTTTTTAAATAAAACAGATGTAAAAATAGACAGTGTCAGACTCTGAGTTTATGATTACAGGTCCATCAGTTCAAGATGTCTTATTTGTTTGATCCATAGTTTCATCTTAAGTTGCTGCTGACTGCATTTTGTCCCCGTCAGGTTAAACAGCAGGTAATTATACAATATTTAAAATTAAATGCAACATACGGTCAAATTCCAGCACTTTATCATTTATCATCTGTTAAGGAAATTCACGTCTGGTAAATACTGACAGAGTGGACGTCACTGAATAAAATGTAATAGTGTTAACTTACTGACTCTTTTCTCCGCTCCTGTTCTTTAAGATAAATGTCATGGTCTACTCTGGCACGCATTCATATTTCTATCCCCACTGGATTAAAATAGACACTCTGCTTTTTATTTACCCGTTGCCATAGTGAATCATGGTGTCAGAGCTCCATTAGTCATGGCTTTCTTGCACACATCTAATTCAGAGAGAACAAACTCAGAGCTGATTGTACTAATTCTGATCAGCTGTTCGGTGATTGAAGACTCAGAGTTTCCCTTCTCAGGCCGAACCAGTGATTCCACTGGACACAGCACCCATCCTCCACATGGCTGCATGTCCCACCAGCAACATTTCAGAAGCGGCGCGTTGTCTGATTATGCTGACTTGCTCTGATTTGGTTGATTTGGTTCTCTTTCCTTGATTTTTGTGCTTCTACCATGGATGAGAAGGCTACATAATTAGTTTCTTTTTTGTCTGCACATAGTGTTTTATTTGAAAACTGACTGGATTCTCTATGACGTTTCTGTGCAGCTTAATGTGACATCCATCAAAAATAGACCCAGCATGTATTTGAAGCGGAGCAGAGAGTTGCTTCTGGGACGCCCCTGCTGCGCTGCAGATGGAATCAAGATGTGAGTCCAGGGTTTCCCCCAGAAAACTTGCTAAGCCTGGTGGTAGAGAAGTCCACCGGCTGCCTACCGTGTTTTTGTAAAAAAAAAAAAAAAAAATGTTAAAAGTTGACAGGAATTGAAATTATGACTATTATGTGTTATTATAAGCCATTTATTAACAATACTTAAACATAGAGTCTTACAAAAAGGCACAATCTTGAAATACGGTTTTAACAAACACAAAAAAAATACAATTAAAATAAATAATATCAATTGTTTTCACTTAAGTTAAATCCTAGTGAATCTTAAAACAAGCCATTGCTGGTCACATTTAAAAGTAAAATAAAATTAACATAAATAAAAAAGTGCAAACATGGCCAAGGGGTAAAACCAGGGAACTCAGAGGCTGAAGAGGTATGCTGTGCTGTGCAGTGTTGGGCACGTTACTTTAAAAAAGTAATTAGTTATAGTTACTAGTTACTTCTCCCAAAAAGTAACTGAGTTAGTAACTGAATTACCCCACTATAAAAGTAACTAGTTACCAGGGAAAGTAACTATTGTGTTACTCTTTTTTTTTTTTTAGTTTAAATATGTCTAAGAATTTGGATTTTTTTCTAAGCAGGTTTCACAAGCCAGTTGCATAGAGTAGAATTGCACAGACAGGTACTTACACAGAACTTTTAATATTTATTGATTAGAGTTGCTTACAACGGACGTGGACAAACACTTCGCTCCGGGACATAATGTACACTTCACATGTATGTTCTTGCCTTTTACCTCAAGGAGAATAAAGTAGTTAGTGTCTGTACTTCCACTTCGAAAACGCCAACTTTCCCTCCAGACTCCCCATTGCTGCAGTTTACCTCTGCTAGTTTGGGTGTGTGGGGCTGCTGTGTGTGTGTGTGGTTTGTGTGTAAACTGAACACTGCCTCTGATTGGCTTACCGTGAAAGCTTACGCTACCTTAGCCAATCATCATCACTTATGCGGTTGTCCCGCCCCTCCCTCCTCCCTCACCAAAGAAAAAAAATAAACAGCTGTGCAGCTCCTGTGGCTGAGAGACAAGTCGGATGACAAGAGCTTCAATGAGTAGCTTTAGTTTATAACGCGCCCCATTTCATTGTCTGTAACGGTAACGGCGTTGTAACGATGGAAATAGTAATTAGTTAGATTACCCGTTACTGAAAAAAATAACGCCGTTAGTAACACCGTTATTCTCATCACTGGTGCTGTGTGACCTCTTAGCACTGGGGGAGACCCTGTGAGTCAACTCAGAGTTCAAGATTAAGCTCAGAGTTTGTCTAAAATTGCGCATCTCTGGCCCTTCAACAGCACATTGTACCAACCAGTTCTTTTTGGAATTAAAAATCAGGATATCTTGGCTTCTGCTGCATCATTCTTTTAATCATCTGTCTTTTGCACGTCCCCTAACTTTACGTTCAGTTCTGGAGGACTTCTTTAAACTTGCCTTTTACCGTCTCCTAGGGTGGCCAGATTGGAACAAACCTAGTCTCACATAGCTAAACCTTGCTCCACAGCATTCAGCCCGGAGAAAGGTCTGGCTTCATGCAAACACATTCTGCTATGAGCGCAAAAACGCCCTGCACTGTTTGCATATCTTTAAACCAATCACAAATGTCTTGGGTGGTGCAAAGCCCAGGATGCAGCAATGGTGCTGCTGCAAAATAGTGCTGAGAATGAACTTGTTTTGGTGGAACATTTGCACGTTGTGAGGCGAGCTCTGGCATTAAATGACTACATGGCTGCAAAGGAAAAGAACAAAGAACAAAGCAAGTCCGCACACCAGAAACTGCTCCAAAGGAGCAGTTTCTGGTGTGCGGACTTGCTTTGTTCTTTGTTCTTTTCTATCTGTTACTTAGTACAGCACCCAGTACTCATCGTTTTTGGATGTGCGTGCTGTTTTTTGTATCTTGCAAAGGAAAAGGTAACAGCTGTTAGCATGTTTATGTTCGTACCATTAGCGTCCCAGGCGCTAATTTGCAGTTTTCAGCGTGTAGGTTGCAGCTTGGAGGTTGCTCTTGTTTCCCAGGGGACTTTGAAAACATAGATAGCGGATGCTGCAATGCCACTTGAAGCAAGCAACCAATGGCGAACCAAAAAGACTAGAAAAAATCAAATGTGGGACAAAGAGTATGTTTGTTTGGGACAAGGTGGGACAGGTCTGAAATTATTACTAATATCTCACACATTGCCCTTTGGGGAGCACAGAGACAACAGATAAATACTTTCCCAGTCTGTTCTAGCTGTATTTCTTTTTCTTTGTGGTAGTTTCCTTCACATTCCACCAAAATCTGCAGAGCTCGTGACTTTAGGAGGACCCCCAGTTTTCCCCGTCTATTCTAGTCACCCTACCATCTCCTGTCTTGACTATTTGAAGGCCTTATTTTCAAGCCTGAATCAAACAACAGCTCATCTATCTTATATACTAAAGTGTAAATTTAACCCCGTGCAGATATCCACATATCCCACATCTGCAGCAATAAAATCAAATTAATTTTCAATGCCTTGCACCCTTCTTTATTGGTTATTTGCCATTTATTCATATGTATTCATTCACTCTTATTATACTGCTTTACCTTTCCTTGTCGTTGTTTGTTCAACAGTTACACTGAAACAAACTAAAGAAATAAAGTATTAATCTACTTTTGCACAAGTAAAACTACCCTGCCTGCCATTTTTTCAATTAAGTATTTCAGTCTGCAGGACTGAGCCACAACAATTTTCACAATTCCTCCTCGGAGCAGAGGAAGCGATGTGGTATTTTGGAGGGAAGAGCTGTATGATATGGGCATTTTGTCTGGCAGTGCATCACAGACAGTCTAATTGGTGCTGATTTAATAGCCTCTTAATGTCACTTGAAGGTCTGACAACAGCTGCGATTATAATTGGCTCTGGGTAGACAAGCACGGCCCGGGCAGGCGGACCAGCGCGAAGACTTACAGTCCGCCGACCCCTCTGTCATGCCTCGACACGGCAGCAAATATGAGTGTGGCAGTTTGACAGCGAGACGCAAATTCAAGGGTCACAGGACAAGAAAGAGAAGAAGCAGAAAGAAAATCCCCATCAGCTGGCTGTGTGGGAGAGAGGCCGACGCCTCGCAGTGGGGGAAAATAGATCTGACGACGGGTGCATCTGCACAGGATTAGTGGGTCAACGGGCGAGACAAGGACCGGCCCGGGAGTAAAGCTACTGCAAACCGCACACAGGATAAATGTCCCAAACTCAAAAATCACATTCAGAAAGATGGAAAGCATCTGATCATGTCAGGTTTCTTAGAGTCACAAAGCAAGATTTACATGTTACGCTGCACTGCACTCATGCAGCTTCTTCACTGATGTGTGTCATTCCTGAGGATAATCTCTAGAAACAACCACGAGAGCGAGAACTAAACCACGTTTGGATTGACAGCACCATTGATCTGCCCACAAGCGGGCTGCTTGTGGGAGGTGTTGGCGGAGCCTGAAGGCCTCGCAGATCAATCGTGCTGTCAATCCAAATGCAGTTTACTTCTTACACTTTATGTTTACTGTACAATAAAAAATGCAACAGTGCAGAATCTGTGACTGAAAGGTGTTTTATAAGAGAAGTAAAATATTGATCTCCTGGTCACACTGTTTATTTGAGCTTTGCCCTCCATGCTGCTTGTCTCTCCTCCTCCTGTGAACCCGTCCTGCTCCACAGGTTGGATTTGTTGCTTCTCACGAAAGTGAATGGGAACATGCAAAGCTAGCAAAGCTAAAGCTAAATGTTTTTCCAAAGATCAGTCCCTCCAGGCAGTTGTGATTGCAACAATTCATGCAATTCAACCAATCCCCTTGAATTCTGTGCAACCGTGCAGTTTTGACCAATCATCATAGCTTCCGATGAGTTCCACCAATCATAACAGTCCCCCATGCAAATGTCACAAATGTATGTCTCAATGAACTGACTCAAAGTTTTCTTTTATTTTTCACTTTTGTATTTATATATTTTTTATTTTGTCATGGGTAATGAAAAGACAAACATTTTGTTTCTTTGTGGAATAGCCCCCTGGTGCATTTGTTCATTTACAAATACAAAAGATTTTTAGAATTTTTGTAATTCTGAGCCTTTTTGGAAGGGTTAGTTGGAACACGCAGGAAAGAGTTGCCTTTCATTTTTAATGACTTATATTTAAAAAATTGCAACTTTCTTTTGCATTTTTCTCTTGGTCCCGCAATTTCATTGCAAAAAATACCTAAAAGCATTGCAACATGCATTACGTTTTTTAAAAAATAAAAGCTGCCATAAAATCAGGCATTTTAAGCAGCAACAATCCCAAATAAGGCCCACGAAATCCTGGAGGGACTGAAAGATTAACAATTACAGGAGAAACACATGAATTTAACAAATGATTTTGCACAGCTGAAATTCATTTTTGATTTTGCACAGATGAATTTCATTCCAGACTTCTCAGAAAGAAGAATTCATGTTTCTTAAGGGACGTTTTAATGGAAGGGGCCAAGCATTTTGTAAAATCCACTGCATCAATTTTCTTTTAGGGGCAGAAAGAATAAAAGAACAAAATAAAAGAATGAAAGAAAATGTCAAATAGTTCATGCCAAAGCTTTACACACATTCACACCAGAGATCTCAAATGTTGTCAAGTATGACACACGTTGAAGAGAAGAAAAGCCAGCTCAGACTTCAGTTGTAGCCGTTTAGCAGCTAATGGTTTGTAGGTCACATGTACTAAACTCAACAAAGATTTCTGGCCACATGTCAGTGTCCATGACACATTTTTGCTTTGGTAAGTTGTAAACATCACTGTAGAGTCCAGCTGTTTCCCAGTTATCCCTGCTAAAGACGGCCATGTTGCAGGTAATTTTGCCACTCAGTCCTGCTGAGGGGGCGTGTTACGGTGGGGTGTGTAAGTGCTCACCCTCTATACAAGGTTGCCAGGTCTGTTTTACTTTCTGCAGAATTGGGCTACTTTTGAAGTATTGCCATGGGATGAACTTTTGCGTGGACCTATTTTGCATGCAAATTACATTAATACTATCTATAAATACTCATCTATATTTGAAATGAAATCATTTATTTTTACTATCAACTGACTCCAGATCAGCACATAAACACATGGACAGACAGCTCACGCATGCCCACATGTGGCTGGTGCCGGTTTTATTGGTCGTTGGGCTGGTTTTGTCACCTGGCAGCCCTGCCTCTATAGCACCTTTAAGGTTAATCCAGTGTGTTAAAATAAAACCTGTGTGCAGTAGTGTTACCTTTTGACAGAGCCAAGCTATCTCCCTGTTTCCAGTCTTTATGCTAAGCTAAGCTAACTGTATCCTGGCTGTAGTTTCATATTTGCAATACAGTGATGAGCGTGGTATCAACCTTTTTATTTAATCGTTTACAATAAAGTAAATTCCCAAGATGTTTTTCTTTTCCTTTTCAGTGTGAACACACCAGACACTCAAAGCTCCTCAGAATTAGTTTGAGTCATGGAATTATGAAACAGCTACAGGCGGTGATAAAACTGATAAAGCTCTGCTCTTTCACAGGGTTTAATGGATCTGCCTTGGCTGGAACTTTTTACTGTTAATTTATATCACCATCGCTTAAAAAAACACGAATGCAAAGGTCTTTGTGTCGCGAAATGCCTGGAAACGAGCAGACGAAAAGCCTCAGGAGAGACACTGAAGAGTTCTTTTTTTAAAAATAACTTATCAATGCAGAAATCAACTGGTTCCATTTTGAGAGCTCCATGTGACGCTGGTCGGCTGGTCGGTGCTGAAAGGCCTGGCTCCTCCAGGAATGAGCGCGGTGTCTGCCTGCAGAGAGCCGAACAACTGCTGTGTTTGCTTTTCTAATCCGATTTCTAAAGGAGGAACACGACAGGTGTGCAGGCAGAGAAGATATTAATAAATCAATACTGGCTGGTGGCAACTTCAGGTTCCAATGAAGGCGATGTTTCTCTAAACATCAGTCTATTAAATACGCAGATACGCTTTTCTTATGAAGTGTTCCCATGAATTTAGTTGAGGATGGAGCACATAAGAAGGATGTAAATGTCTTTAGACAAGATTAAAATGTGATACTGCTCTCACTCTTTGTGTAAATGTTGTCTAAATTTTCCCAGCAGCATCTCTTCTCTCAAAATGTGAAACACGAACACATAGGACTTTATATTTTGGAGATTCAACCCTCAATTGATGGATAATCTAATGCAAAAATGAGCAGAGAGATGGGGAGTGGGTGGAGCAGAGGCAGTCCAAATGAAGCGGCTACCTATCGGCTATCCACCTGTGACAACACCCACCTGTCAATCAAAGTTAATTCTGCTTAACTTCACATCTTAATATGATTTAAAGGGCTGAGTTATATAAAATGTGGCTGTGGAGACCAAAACCGATTTTTGTAGCAGGCTGTTAACATTTTTAAACAATTTCTGCGGTAAAGTTGGGCCCCTTCATGCCGGGGTTTAAGGGCACTGACACGCTGTTGGCGCCTCAAGTGGCCATTCAGGGAACTGCAGTTTATGGCACTAAAATTTTAGCCACAGATGTTGCTGCTTGATCTACATAAAAATATACATTAACATTTATTTTCCTGATTTAACTTTTACTAGTTTCATACTTATACTGTACACCACGACATCTCAGACACAAATATTGTTTTAACTCCACTACAGTTTTAGTTAAAAGTTACTTTTCATATTACAAATTTTATACCCTTCCTGTCCAATGAAAATGATGTATCCCGAAATTTGATTATTTTAAAAGTTGTTTCGTCTTTGTTGTTTCTCTGACACTCTGACGTGTTGTCTCAGACTTTACAGACCCTGCAGGAATGCATTTGAACATAATGACAATTAGGCACAGTTCACAGCATTTTCCAAAAAAAAAAAAAAAAGCCTACATCTCATTATTTTCTCATGTTTTGCTGTGTTCAGGACATTTTGGGGCAACATCCTGATCCAAAAAACAAACTAGAAAACAGTTTGCATCTGTGAAGCAGAGATACATGAACAAAAGAAGATCCCAAAAATTTCTGGTTGGAGGAAAAAAAAAAACAAACGCACAAAACAAACCTTGGATATCAACAGGATTTTGGATATGTGGAAATATCACAATGCTGACCTTTTCAGGGAGGAGGTAAAATGAATGAAAGATCCACCACCAGTGGAAAACTTGATGCAAAGAAGCATCCATAATCAGAGAATGCACAGCTGCATCGAAACAGAAATATTACAGGAATATTCGTTTTCATTAGCCATGTAAACAGCTCAGTAGGAATATTATACTTTTTTTCAAAATAAGGGCATAAACCAGATTATTATGTGCATGTAGATGCAGTAATGTTGCAGATTCTACCTTTAAATTTTACAAGACACAAAGTCTATTGCCTGTCAAGCAAAATAAAATACCCAACACCCAGTTGTACTTCGGATTTTATCACAAAATCAAAACGTTCACTTCATTTACAACATTTGTCTTCAGATTTCCTGATTATTTGCATCAGAAATCATATAGTGATATGGAGCTCAGTGGAACTGAAGTGTACAATGAATCACACAGGAAGCAGCTTTTTCCAAATGATGTCCATTCAGCAGTGTGAAGAGTATAATGGATAATATTAGAGATCAGACATCAGGCCTGTTTTCTTCTGCACACCACTCACTGAAAGGAGTGTTACTGCAGACACAGTGAAGAATAAATAAATACAGGTGGGCCGATATAAGATGGCAGAAGTGATTTAAGTTTGAACAGAAACACCAGAGGACAGAATCTGTCCATGCGTCCATAGTTGGCTTTGAATTGGCTGCTGCTCACTTTGCCTTCTTGTACTTTCTCATGTGCGCTGCTATCGAGGTTGTGATCTCCACACTTCGTTTGTTCTGTCCAAAATACTCCACAAATTCTCCGTCAGGTCCCACCAGGTACATGATGATGGTGTGATCCACCTAAAGACAACAAGAGGAGAGTTCAGACGGAGATATTCCCCTTGATTTAACGCTTATTATCTTTGCGTTGTTATGACATGCAGTATGAGCGACAACAGAGCAGGTTATAACTCACAATGTAGTCGTTGTCTTCATCCTTTGGTCCCTGACTGTAATAAACTCTGTAAGATCTGGAAACCTGCTCGATCTGAGCTTGTGTTCCTGTCAGGCCAATCAGCTTTGGAGAAAACTCTGAAAAATACATACATACATCAGAATTAAAATAGCAAAAAAGCAAGTTAAGATTAGAAATTCTATAGTTTGATCAGTGTTAAATCATCAATATTCATTAGACAACAGACACATTTGTCTCTGAGATTCATAAAGTCTTTACCAGTTCTACTTCTTCAGAATATATCACTCTTTTCTGGAAAATCTGGGATCATTTTAAGATAGAAAAGCAAATAATTCACCATAAAATAGTGTTTACTGTGCTTTTCTGTTCATATACATTCATACTTTTTCAAATACTTCCGATTACCTGAAATTTTTTATTAGGAAAACAATTCCTCTTAAAAGTGGAGGTGGAAAAACACAAAATACAAAGCTGAGCTTACAGAGCTGTATGAGGATTTAAAAAAAAATCATATCCTCATGTTGTCTGATCAGTTTTATTTTAGTGCTGATCTGCCTTACAAAAAGGAAAAAAAACATTTCAGCATGCTGTTTTGGTTGTATGAGGCTTGGGAGCATTTAGTTTTAACTTTCAGGCAATTTTCTGCACTTGATGTCTCCACCTGATGAAAACTGGACCAGAGGCCTGAAATAACTCACCAGCTGAACCACCTGCATTTTACAGACTCTTCTCTTTGTCATCATTCACATTTAATTTGAAGCAAGGCTGCAACTTTAGTTATTTATTAATCGTGCTACTTATTTTCACTTAATCATTAATCAATAAAATTCAGGCATCACAATTCTCCAAATCCACGATTCAGTTTGACTTCTGATTTCAAGATCAGAACTGTGAGCTGACAATTTTTGTGTGGGTAGTAGTCAGAAGAAAGTTGCAGCACCTTAAAAGTTATATTACCATAATAACAGCATTTCAAAGTCAGGCCTGATTTTTTTGCAGTTGCATAATAGATATTTTTCTCAGGAAAAGAAAGAAGATTTTGGTGAGAATTCACAGAAAATATGGGGATCTAAATTCCCCTTATTGACCTTATTGATGAACCACAGTTTCCTCCATATGTAATATTCAGAAAATGTAGCTGCAGACGGGGTCAGTTTCATGAGTTTTTTGTACCTTTCACATAAGCAGCCATGGCCTCTGCTGTGTCTCTCTCTGGATCGATGGTGATGAGGATCGGCGTCAGGTTTGGAAGAGACTTTATTTTATCTGTGGAAAACACAAAAAACAAGAGCACGATGAGATAATGAAGATTAAAGACATCAAAGTTCTCTCGTGTATCACGATTCCTCATGAATAAACTGTCTTTGTTACCTATTTCATCCACCACCTCGATCATCTTCTCCAACTCGTCAGGGCAGATGTCCGGACAGTGCGTGAACCCGAAATAGATGAGGACCCACTGTCCGAGGAAGTCCTCACTCTTGGTGGGCTTGTTGTTGTGATCGATGAGCGAGAACGGGCCGCCCAGCGCCGGTCGACCGATTGATTTGGTCCGTTCTTTTTCAATCACTGCAGAGTTCAACAATTATTGATGAGCATCTTGATTTCACATTTAAAAGCAGCTTTATTTAACTAATTCACCAATTTGTTTTACACATTAACTCTGTATATCACGTGGGAAAAATACTCACTTTCCTCTTTTTCTTTCTTGAAATATTTCATCCCTCCGAGCAGAGAGCCTCCAATAGCAAAGGTTATTGCTAAAGATTTCCACGTCACAGGCTTTAAAGTGGAGACAAGAAGAAAACTGAATCATGAAGCAATCTTTACATTCAAAAACTGATAATTACTTAAAACAAACTCAGTCTGCTTTTCCTCTCTTTTTCCTTCCAGACTGCCTGAAGCAGATAATGAAGAGTAAGAGGTTTGTTAAAGGGACCGTTTGGATTTTTTGAATGACTGTATGAGGTATAGGGATGTTGATTAATCATGAATCACCATCAAGAATTTAACTGATTAAAAATATATTAATCAATAATAATGGCAGGAATTGCACCTCGTCTCTAATTGCCATTTGTTGACTAAGAAAATTTGAACTTAAAATGTGAAAAAAAGAAAAATCTAGGGGGAAAAATTAAAATGAGAAAAGAAAATAAAAAAAAAAAAACATTTTGTATCATATTAATTGTTAATGATTAATTGTTAATATTTTCAACTATTGGTTAAAGAAAATGCACAAAATTTGCAACCCTGATGAGGTACATGTCCAGTTTGGAGCAGGAACAGGAAGCTAACAACACACTGCTGTGGACAGGGTCTGCAGGAAAACATGTTAGACACCTAAAAAAAAAAAAAAAAAAGCAGTTTTCACAGCTTTACATTGCTTTCAAACAGTCTTTTCTGATAGGAAACTGAAGTTATATCACTCTCTCCAAAGCCAGCAGACTCCGATGACAAAAACAGTCATTTTACCTCACAGAACACAGGAGTCACTGATCTGACGCTGCCTCAATCAGCTAGTTCACGTCTGTGAATCCAAACTAAATCTTTAAAACACAGAAGACACACAATACACACAATAACACAAACACACTAAACAATCAAGGCAGCTGCAGACCTGCAACTCCTGTGTTCCGCAAGGTAAAATGACAGTTTTTGCCAAAGGAGTCTGGTGGCTTTGGAGAGAGTGATATTTGGTTTATATAACAGCAGTTTCCCATCAGAAAAGAATGACTGACTGACTGCAGGGTAAAGTGGTGAAAACTGATTGTGCTGCTGACCCTGTTCACAGCAGCACACTGCCTGGCTTCCTGCACCGATACTTCTGGGCTTTTAACAAGATCTAAAAGAAATGACCACATCACATCTGTTTTAGCCTCCTGGCACTGGTTTCCAGTAGGTTTCAGAATTGATTTTAAGAGCCAACTGTTGATTTGTTCCTCAGCCGTGGCTAAAAACTAAAGGTGACAGAACACCGAAGTTATGAAACAAGCTGCCTGAGGACATCAGGTCTGTTAAATCTCTTCTTAAAATGTACTTTTATCTGAGAGCCTTTCCTGAATTATCTTGTTTTTTATTTACAGCCTCTTACTGATTTTATGTTTTCTTTGCTTTACTAGCAGTCTCTTTTACTGGTTTCATTTGTTTTACTGACTCTCCTTTTGCAAGTTTTATTTATTAGCTTGAAAAGAGTTTTATGCTTGTTATGAAATTGCTGCCTTTTGTAGAACATTTTGTAACATGGGTTTAGAAAAGTGCCCAATAAATAAAGCTTATTATTATTATTATTATATTACTCCTGCTGCTTCTCCAAACTGGGAGCGTGCCAACCGCCATCTACTGTAGGTGACACACTGACTATGGATAAATACCTCAAACAACCACACTTGAATCTACTTTACATTAAATTATTTTTTAAAAACAAAAAAAATCTGAAATGATCAGATATCTTATTGCTATTGTGAGAAGCAGGTAATTATTTGTACCGGCTGAAAAAGAATCCATATTGTGCATTGCAAACAAACTGCGCCTCTCCTTCCTGCAGCCTTTATATTTAACAAGACCACTTACTCCAGACTTCTTGGACTTATCTCCTGATGAGGGTGGAGGAGGTAACGAGGAAAATGTTCTGGAGTGTTGAAGCAGCCACTGAGTCCTTCTGCAGGTGTGCCACTGACTCACATTCACCTGTTAATGTGTAAACACGTGAACAAAACAGAGGCTTTCATTGTGATATCTGGACTTTAGTGACTACAACACTTGAGAGCATCTAGGCATTACGCCAAAATCCATTCAAGCATTTGCCAATTTAAGGTGGAGCTGCACAATGGAAGGACAGGTGGTGTAAATTATTGAGTGTTTTTTTCAATCCAGACATGGTAGGTTGCACGTATGTGAAAACAAAAAGTGACTATGGAAGTTGTGTTTTAGATGATAACTTCAAACTTATGCACAGAAGTAAAAAAGAATTAATTAATAAAAATGGAGGTAATGAAAATGCATGCGAGCTGAAAAACAGAGGGGTAAAAATGGATGCAAAAATTGATTGATGATTATCAGAGTAACTTTCTTTGGCCAAATTTGAACCAGTCTGGCTTTAATTAATTATCTAAATTGTCTAATTTATCACCCAGTTTGAAATTTCACATCTAATTTTCAATCCACGTGTTTTTAGAAGTTAATTTTTGTTACTTCCACCCTCTCACACGACCGTGTCAGAGATGTGCGCTAAATTGCCAAATTTCTGAATGGAGTTTGGTGCGACAGATGATATCCACAGTGAGCTTTGACCTACCAGGCAGCAGTGAGCTCTGTGCGGCGACACTTTGTGTTTCAGTCCAGTTTCTGTCCGTAAAACATCGTGCGTCAGTCTGACGGTTTGACTCTGAGGACATCTTTGTAAGACTTTAACGTTACTGAGGAACAACCGGCGGTGATATAAAGCGCTCGCGGACATGTTCGGACCTTGACAGAACCGCTGCTGCAACCAGGAAGCGGCTCCAAGTTTACAGAACGTGACAAGTGAGGCCACATGACGGCGCACAAACGGCTGCTCTGGAGTCAGTTCTACCGTTTCATGTTAGCTTGTAATGGATGGTTCAAAACTGAAGAGGCTGCTCTCAGATCAGTATTCATAAAGCTGTTACTTAAACACAGGAAGTGACGTATTCTACTTCTTCTTCTATCATCATTTCAGTCACTTTGCTTTCTGCTGCCCTCTGGAGGACAGAGAAATCTTGTCATTACAGTCAAAATAAACGTGAACTGGTTCAAAGCCAGAGTGGTAAAAAATGTTTTTAAAAAATTCATAAATCGTATAATACTCAAAGTTTACATTTCTAGTAACTGTACAGTTTATTCTCAGATTGATATTAAATTGATCACCAACTATTTTGATAACTGATCAACTGGTTTGAGTATTTTTTTTTTTAAGAAAAAAATGTCTTTGGGTTGTAAACAAAACATTTGAGGCTGTCATGTTGGACTTTGGGAAACACTGCTCAATACACACACACAGACATTTTATATATATATATATATACACACATATATATACACACATATATATTTTTTAAACTAATTGATTAATGGAGAAAATGATCAACAGATTAATCGATAATGAAAATAATCTTTACAGAGACGACTCAAAAAATAGGTTGAAGCATGTGGAGCACCTGGATGTATCTCCATCTGCTTGGACCTATTTATTAATTGATTGATCAAGAAAATGACTGACAGATTAAATTGTCAGTGGAGATGATTGTTAGTTGCAGCCCGATTTATATTTTCAGACAGTTTCAGAACATTTTCCCTCTCCCAGAATTTGTCATTCCTGAAATATAAATATGACATTTAAAAAGTATTATAATGACTTATTAAAATTTTGTTAATATGATTGTAAAAATATATATTTTTTAGAACTTTAAAAAAAGTTTTCACAGATTAGTTAATGAAAATATATATTTTTGTAGCAATTTTGACAATTTTTTTAGCTAAATTTTTGAGATTTGTTGTATTTTTAATCCATTTTTTCTTTGCAAAAGACATAAAATTGATCATACTGATTTCAAAGTTAAGGATTCATTAGTTTTAATATACACTGAACCAAACACTATCATAACATCTTAGATTATAACTCAATATACTTTATTTTTGACAAAACATCCCATGTTTTGGTTATAACTGTTTCAGTAGTGACAATTTTATCAGTGTTATATTTCAGCTGGTATTCAAACAATGTCAGAACTTTAACTGACATGGAGTTTATACTAAGATGCTTTTGATTTGCATAACTGTGCTAAAATGTTGTTTATGTATGTCACTATTCTATCAATGCACTCACAGTAGAACCTTTTGGAAAGATGTCCACCATTTTGTACAAGAGAAAACAGGAAGAACAATCAGTTTCCAGGAAAAAAAAAACATTTTAATTTATTTTGATGACCAGACTGTAGGCAAAGATTTGTGTTTTTTTCTGTCAGTTGATCTTGAGTTTGGGGAAATTTCATATCCATAAAAACAAATGGGCCAAATCTAAACCAAACATTGTTCTCTTTAGAAAAGAACTGCTCCGCTATGATGCCACAATCAAAGACATCAGAAATAAGAAAGCTGCCAAAGCATACACTATCATGGAGACATTTGGTGGGAGTGATATGTAAAGTCTTTTACTTTTGGTTGTTACTTTGTTGTTTGTTGTACACAGTACCCCCTGTGTTTGTGTTTGTATTGGTTTGTGTCAGTATGTAAGATCGCACAATAAAAAAAAAAAAAAAAAAAAGGTGCCTTCATCATGGCGGAGGGGAAACGACTTCCAGGTAAATGAGTACCAGAGCGGCTTCAGGAAAGGAAGATCCACAGGTGATGCATTAATTAAAGTGAGTAATGACATTGAGAAGATCCTAAATATGAAGGAGGTGATGGTGATAGTTTTCTTTGACATCGAGAAAGCTTATGATTCCATGTGGCGGGAAAGTCTATTAATAAAAACGAATAAGTTAGGCATAGGTGGACGTTTATACAACTGGATCATGGACTTTTTAACCAAAAGGACATTTAAAATAAAAGTAGGTTCTGAAATCTCAGATAGTTTTGACATTATAAATGGAATACCACAAGGCAGTGCCATCAGCCCAATTCTATTTAATATTATGATTAATGATATTTTTGAGAGTACAGGAGTAGGTATACAGTCTTCGCTATACGCAGATGATGGGGCAATTTGGAAAAGGGGGAAAAACTTGTCACAGAAAGTGTAGAGAGATGGTCTTATGATTGGGGATTTAAAATCTCCATTTCAAAATCATGTTATATGCTGGTCACTAAAAAGAAAATAGAGAACAAGCAGGGGTTAACTCTATATAGTAAGCCCATGGAAAGAGTCAAAGTGTTTAAGTACCTTGGTTTATGGATTGACGATAACTATACATGGCCCTGTTGAGAGCCACCTTGGATTATGGATGTATGGTGTATGACGTAGCTGCAAAAAGTCATTTACAAAAACTAGACAGGATGCAATATAGAGCATTAAGACTTTGTCTCGGAGCAGTTAAAACCACACCCATCACTGCTTGTGGAATCTAGTGAACTACCGTTGTATTTAAGAAGAACTAAATTATCATTAACATATTGGATAAGAATTCAGGGAAAAGGAAATGGAAATGTAGCCTCATCTGTTCTACAGAACTGTTGGGAGTATGTAACGTTTACTGGCAAAGGGTTTGGATGGGACATTTGCAAGAAAGTGAAACAGTACAAATTAGATTCTGTGCAACATAGTCCAGCAGTTATAATTAGCAGCATTCCTCCATGGATATTTCCTCAACCCAAAGTAAACTTACAAATATTAGACAAGAAAACAGAGTGGATAGAGAATAATCTCAACATAGGGTGTTTAGTTCAAAAGTATATGAAGAGCAGCTATTACAGCTACCTACATATTTTTACGGACGGATCAAAACACCCTAATAATGAGCATGTAGGAGTAGGCATATACATCCCAGAATTTGATAAAGCTATTGTCAAAAGAATTTCAAACAAGCTTTCAGTGTTCACAGCAGAAATGGTAGCAATAATAATCAGTCTTCAGTGGGTAGAGCAGGTCACACCAGCAAAAGTAGTCATATGTTCAGATTCCACAGCTGCAAAGCAGAGCATAAAATCAGGAGAAACAGCTCGAGAAGATCTTTTATTAGAAGTGTGCTTGATTTTATTGAACTTACAGCATCTTGGGATAGATGTCCACTTCTGCTGGATCCGGGCGCATGCAGGGATTGAGGGAAACGAGATAGCGGATAAACTGGCTGAAAGTGCATTAAACAAAAATGAAAATGATATTTTAGAACTTTGTTTTGGGAGAGGAGAAGCAAAATCAATAGTAATCCATCAAGGAATTATGACAAAATGGCAGGAAATATGGAATAATGATACAAAGGGTAGGGACTATCACAAAATCCAAAAGTCTGTCACAGTTAAAAGGTCCAGAGGGAAATGTAGGAAAGATGATGTCACTTTCACTGGGATACGACTAGGACACACAGGATTAAATGGTACATTGTTTATTATGAAAAAGACAGAATCAGAGGCATGTGGAACTTGTGGATGTAGGGAAACTGTTGAACATGTACTATTTGGATGTAGGAGATTCATTACAGAAAGGAAAAGGTTTAAGGACAGTGTGGTTAATATGGGAAGGGAATGGAGCATTAGAGGGCTCCTAGAGTTGGGAGAGAATCAGCTACAGGTTCAAAGGGCTTTCCTTAAGTACATATATGAAACTGGCTTAATGTCCAGAATATGATTTTTTATTTTTTATTTTTTGATATATGAAATGAATCCAGTGTAAAGTCATGATGTTACACACTCAATACACTAGGTGGCGGGATGCACCTTCAACGCTGGTTTGTAGCCCGCCATTAAAACAAAAGAAGAAGAAGAAGAAGAAGACTTCCGGGTCGACGAGGGAGCGCGGGACGAGGAGGCAGAATTCAACGAAATGAAAATCACCCGGAGTGTTTGAAAGAGAAGAAGTCAGAAGAAGAAGAAGAAGATGGAGTGTTTCGAGGCGAAAATGATGCGGTCAGTGAATGTCTGTCAAGCCCTCAAGCTGTTTTATGGCGAGGAAGACGCGGAGATTGAGGTTATTTTGTCTTCATCGTCCGAGGAGGAGGAGGAGGAGGAGGAGGAAAGTGGCGTTGAGGATGATGAGGTGACCGACCCGTCTTTTGTCGCCGCCGACGATGACACCGATAATGAGAGGTAAGTCAAAGTAATCATGAATATTTAAAGCTTTTGTTTTGTTTATTGGTTTGTTGTGAAGAGAGGATCCATCTGCAGTCAAGATGGCGGACAAGGGCGCCGCCATATATCCAATCCATGCCGGAAGTTGGTCTTCTTTCGTGTATTTTTTTTTTTTTTAAACTTTATTTAACATGTAACATTACAAGAACAATGACATACTCTACTGTATACGTTAGTACATCGGATTTGAAGGAACAATCACACCTCCTTTTTAAATTCACATAACATGAAATTACTGTGGTGATTTATGTATTTATGGACACAGCATAACATTATATTATATTATATTATATATGAAACGAACATGAAGAAAATATCCACAGAAAAAAGAATGGAACGGGGGGGGGAATTAACAAATAAATAAATAAATAAAGGAAAAGAAAATCATATTAACAAATACAAGGGGTTTAGGAAAAGTAGTTGGTCTTCGTTCGTGTATATTATTCACCATTCACCGCTCCATACTGCACAATTTAATAGTTAATTGGCTCTAAGTCTTTTCACGACTTTATACAGTATGTAAAACTGAGATGTTAGTAATTAGAAGCCTAAAATAATCACTGTGATAATGTTAAACATTATTAAACAACGTGAATACTCTGTGTGTGTGTGTGTGTGTGTGTGTGTGTGTGAGAGAGTGGGGGGAGGGGGGTGCTCACCAGGAGTGCAACTACCTACTTTCTGAGAGGTATGCAGGCACATTACAGCCCATGATGTTTCCATATGGATTTGTAGATTCATCCTTTCCAAAAACAGATCTTTATTTTTCAGTGAGTGGATGGAGAAAAATATATGGTCTATTACTCATCTATTAGATGAAACTGGTGGAGTCCTACCCTTTGATGAATTCTGTGTTAAATTCAATCTCCAGTGCAACCGTAATCAATATGATAAAGTCATTAAAAGTATCCCAACGGCTTTTCTTCATATGGTAAAAAATACACTTCCCTATATGGCTGCCCCTTCTCAATCCCCTCTTTGACTTTTGATGGACGGGATTTCTCAAGTGGGACTCTGCCAAATAAAGTGATCCGTGACCTCTTTACATACACTTTGCCTTTACAGTTCAGTAGAATTCAGGCTCTCACATCTTTTGTCAATCAGCTTTAAAAAAAATTACACACCAACTTTTTAAAAATACCTCTACCTCCTAAAGCAAAAGAGCTTCACTTCAAAGTATTCAATGATATATATCCCTCAAGCAATCTCCTCAGTCAAAGAGTCAACATAGATAACAAAAACTGTCTATTCTGTGACAGAGCACACAGAGACCATGGATCACTTATTTTTCACTTGCGCATTCAGTAATACCTTTGGGATTGATATGCATGTTTGGCTGGAGCCCAGAGTTCCCTCTCTCCCTCACTTCACCAACAGAGACATCACATTTGGAATTCTAAGGGAGGAAAAGAATTCAGAGCTCCTGTTGAACACCCTACTTATTCTGGGAGAAGCTTTTATCCACAAATGTTGATGCATCAAAACACAACCACTGTTGGTGGTCTTTAAGAGAGAGAGAGCTGTGTATTATAAGTCACTGAATCTTATGAAAAAGAAAGGGAAAAAACTTTTGAATATCATTGATAACTCAAAATTGTTTGAAGTGACCCCTTAAATTCTGTCTTTACATGTTTGTGTTTTCTTTCTTTTTTCCTTCTTTTTTTTTGCTGTTTTGTTTTTTCTACTGTTTTTTTTTTCTTTTTTTGTCCCATTTTATTTTATTTATGTTCTGTCATACCATGTTATGTGTGTTGTCCTTTTTAAAAGGTCCATTGATTTTTGTTTGTCTCCATTCACAATGCCCTGTTTCACGGTGTGCCCTACTTTGCTGTATATTGTTGTATATATTGTAAATAAAAAAAGAAAAAAGAAAGCAAGCAAAGAGGCAACTTTTGTCAACATGATTAAAATCAACCTGATTATCTGGGGAAAAAAAAAAAAAAGAAAAGACCAACTTCCGGTTGACTTCTGGCATGGATTGGATATATGGCGGCACCCTTGTCCGCCATCTTGACTGCAGGAAGGTACTGTTGGGGGTATTGTGAACGTTATAAACCCGTTTTATATGCATATAATGTTATATATTTAAGTAGGTTTATGTGTACAGAAGATCAGGGTTGAAATGATAAAGAGATGGCTAAATGTTTATCTCAACTCTCATACTCATTTCAAAGAGGTGGATATACTGATTTTCCCAGTGTTTATTTTGTGTTATTTTGTTTTATATGTTTATTTCTATTTATATGTTTATTTCTTTATTTATTTATTACTTGTAAGATTTTCTTTTGTAAACTGAGTATTCACATTGTTGTAGGGAGCCAGAGAATTACAATTTTAGTGCCCACATTTGAATTCACTATCCATCATGTGCATATGAACAATAATCTGAACAATCTGTAATTTTTTATGTGTTATTGTCATGTGTATATACAGATATGAGGATAGTGGACCCTCCATACGGACGCCTACCCGGAGAGGGCGTAGGAGGAGGAGTCGGATGAGGTCCAGATCTCCACATGCTCAGCCACGCCATCGCTTGAAGCCCTGGAGAACTGGAAACGACCCCGACACTGCCCCACAAATTAGCCGCTTCATGCCACGGAGAACACCAGGAGCCCAGCTGGACACCCATGCAGCCTATTCACCTCTGGACCTATTTCAGCTGTACTTCTCCCCAACCACAGTGCTAACACTCTGTTCCAACACCAACAAGCATGCAGCAAAGAACAAAGAAATGGGGAAGAAATACAAATGGGCTAAGGTTGAAGCTGAGGAGCTCTACAAGTTCCTTGGGCTCCTTACGTACACATCGCTGGTGTCACTGCCGAGCATCGCAGATTACTGGAAACGGAACACTATTACATCCGTGCCGTTTCCAGCTACAGTGATGCCGAGGGACCGTTTCAGGGCTCTGCTTTGGAACATCCACCCCAGTGACCCAGAAGAGGATGAAAAAAACGATGAGAAGAAGGGAACACCAACATATGATAAGTTGTTCAGGATCAAGCCCCTCATCAATGACATCTGCAATGCCTGCCAGGCTCATTATCATCCAAGGAGGGAATTGGCTGTGGATGAAAGAATGGTGGCCACCAAGGCAAAAACTGGTATGACCCAGTTTATGAAGGACAAACCTACGAGGTGGGGGATCAAGTTATTTGTGTTGGCCGACTCCAGCAATGGCTACACAGTGAATTTCAACATTTACACGGGCAAAACAGACACACACACGGTGCATGGGCTCTAAATATGATGCTGTGATGCAGCTGATCCAGCCGTCATACCTTGGCACCGGCTACCATGTTTACATGGACAACTTTTACACAAGCCCCCAGTTGTTCCTCGACTTGGCCAGGATGAAGTTTGGAGCCTGTGGCACATACAGGGACAACACGAAAGGGTGTCCAACTGGGAGACAAAATGCTCTCACTAGAAAATCAGAGAGGGGCGCATTGAGATGGATCAGGGAGGGCTCCCTGGTCTTCGTAAAATGGATGGACACGCGGGAGGTATCCGTGTGCTCCACAATCCATCCAGCAGTTTCTGGGGAGGTGGTCAAGAGGAAGGTGAAGGAGAAAGATGGACGCTGGACAGAGAAGACCATCCCCTGCCCCACCCCAGTCATCGCCTACAACAAGAACATGGGTGGTGTTGACCTGTCCGACCAGCTGCTGCAGTACTATTCCACCCACAGAAGAACCTCACGCTGGTACCAGCACCCTCTTCTTGCACATGGTGGACATTGCCACCACCAATGCCTACCTTCTGCATTGTGACATCAGCGCCTCCAACCTGGTGAAGCCCATGTCCCACAAGGACTTCCAGATGGAACTGGTGTCCCAGCTGTGTGGGGTGGACAGGACAGGCGTGCCCATCAAGATAAGTGCCGACCACGTTCCTGTTGCCATTGCCGTGGTAACAGATGCCAGCCTGAAAGCCACACAAGGCCGCAGGATTTGCCAACACTGCCACCAGGTGGACAAAAAAAGACATCTCACTCCCTGGAAGTGCCAATCCTGCGATGTGGCGCTGTGTCTCATTTTGGACAGAAACTGCTTTGCAATGTGGCATAGATAAAAAAAAAAAAAAAAAAAAAAACCTGCCCTAGTGGTGCAACGGGTCGCAGTTGACCCGTGTGCCGTACGGATCGCCCTCCACGCTTCGGCACGCATGTGATCCGCGGACTACTGTGAGCATCATAGTTTTACTGTCACTGTTACTTTTGTATAAGTTATAAATAATACCCGAAATCTCAAAAGACAGGACAGATGCTGCTGTGTGCAGCGCACCTCTGTGAAGAGTGACTGATTTAAAATCTGTCACATCGTCTTGAGTGAAATCCAGACCATGACTTTTTTCACTGATGTAACTATGCTGTCGTCAAAGAAACAGATCATAACACTGTGATAATTATTGAAACTTAGGCAGTATCAGCTGTCCTAACACTAGAACGGCCACGATGGTCATTTTGACCCTTTTGAAATTTACATGTGCAATAACTTTGTTGAATAAAAAAATATAAATCCTGCTGGTTCTTAACTTTTCACAAAAGTGTATGTATTTTTATTGAAAGTAGTTTTTACATAAATTACATAAATGACAACAAAAATATAATTTTTACCTATTATGGCCGTGAACAGTCATATTGACCATATACGGAATTTCACGCTGTTCTATTGTTTATTTTTTCTGCGGTTGGTCTATTTTTAGCCTTTCCTGCATTCACGTTATTATTAGACAGAGATGGAGAGATCGACAGATAGGGAGACAGAGAGATAGAAATAAAGAAAATGTCTGAAAGACCGAGGAGAGACCTGACACTTACCGAGGCCTCAGAGCTACTTCAGAACTTGGACAGCGGCGATTCTGATGCAGGGGAACTAAAGTGACAGCGACATTTCTTAGAACATACTTAATTCTCATCAGAAAGTGATGAGTTCATATGGAGGAAAAAGTCGTGGCTACTAAAATATTCAGCACCTGCGGAAAATGCCGCAAAGCCGTGTGTAAATTGCGTGAGGAGAGGAGTCAACGTGCGTTGACAGTGAATAGGGGAGACTGGGGATGTTTGTAACACTAGTGTGGATTTCTCTGTTATTCAGAGATTATTTGGAACAGACAAAGCAAATCTTAAACCTATATGTAAAATAGACATGCACTATTGATTTAATTAGTTAATATAAAATTGTTTTATGGTTTTAGTCGAAACTTTGTTCTTGGCTCTTTTGTTTTAGATCAGCTTGTTTCACCTTTTTAAAAATAATTTTATGTGTTATAAGCATTTTAAAAATGTTTCCTAAAGAAATAATATATTTTTAATGTTATTTTCTGAAATAATTTTTGTTCTGGGTTATGAATGAATGAATTTGTCAAACACTGGTGTGAATATAATATGCAATAATTACGGTTTGATATATGGGATGATATGAATATTGATATGCCTGAATTTAATTTGTTAAAATATGCATTTAGGTGTTTTTTTTTATTTTTTAAAAGACATCCTAAGACAATAAATGCATTAATCTCTCGACTGGGTATTTATCGTAAGAGATTATTAAGTTTGGATTCTAGAGGTCAAAATGACCGCCTACGGCCGTTCTAGTAGTCCTGTCTGTGACAGAGTTGTGTCTGTGCTGATTGATTACCCGTAACTTCTAACCAATCAGATGTGCTGTGGGCGGGACATTGAGCCAGACTACAGAGCATAGTTGTGTGTTAAACTGTTCAGTGTATAATGATCTAGTATATACATAGAACAGTACTGTATAAGTTTGAAGATTTTAATATTATTACCATTCTCATTACTATTATTATTATTATTAGGCACATTATATAACTATGGTGATAATTACAGACAGACACAGATCAAAGCCAAGTGCATTTTTAAAATAATTTAACCCTAATCCCATCACTTTTTTCTTTTTTGCTGATCCGAAAAATGATCCAATCCATGACTCAAAACCGTGATACGATCCGAACCGTGAGTTTTTTGATCCGTTGCACCCCTACTATGCCCCATTGTATATCTTTGAAATAGTTCTATATAGTTTGATTACATCTCAATTTTACCTCTTACCTCTAGACTCTGGGAGTACAATGCACTGGCATAGCTCTCTGTACAATTTTCCACTTAGTTTGTTTTGAAGAGTTGCAGCTGACAAGGTTAAAAAAAAAAAAAAAACGCCTATAAATATGTACGTTGTATATGTGTATATATGGATATATGTAAATTACATTTAGGTTTTCTTAATACAAATTCATAAATACATTTTACTTATCTGTAAGTATCAGGATGAGCATCTAGACAGGTTTACAAGGAAGCTTGTCATTATTATTCATTAGTTAAGGAGAAGGGGTGGGAGTTTATAAGTTATGCTTCTTCTCACTCCTTTTCTAATATGTATTTCTATGTCTTATGTTTAAATGTTTGGTTTTATTTTTCTTTTTTTATTATTTGGGTTTCATATTCGAAATTTAAATAAATAAATAAATAAAAAGTCGCTGAAACTGTCCAATCAACATCAGCCCTCCTGATAAGAGACTTCCGCGTAGGATACACCGGTGTATCCTCCTGAAGCCTCCTCTCTCCTCGCTCCTCGTCTCCTCCAGGTGCCTTCATCATGGAGGAGGGGAAACGACATCCGGGTCGACGAAGGAGAGAGGAGACGAGGAGGCAGGATTCAATGAAATGAAAATCACCCGGAGTGTTTTACTAGGAAGAAGAAAGCGTGTTTGAAGAAGATGGAGTGTTTCGAGACGAAAATGATGCGGTCAGTGAATGTCTGTCAAGCCCTCAAGCTGTTTTATGGCGAGGAAGACGCGGAGATTGAGGTTATTTTGTCTTCATCGTCCGAGGAAGAGGAGGAGAGGAGGAGGAGGAGGAGGAGGAGGAGGAGGAGGAGACTGGCGTTGAGGATGATGAGGTGACCGACCCGTCTTTTGTCACCGACGATGACACCGATAATGAGAGGTAAGTCAAAGTAATCATGAATATTTACAGCTTTTGTTTTGTTTATTGGTTTATTAGTATTGCAAACGTTATAAACCCGTTTTATATGCATATAATGTTATATATTTAAGTAGGTTTATGTGTACAGAAGATCAGGGCTGAAATGATAAATACAGAGATGACTAAATGTTTATCTGAACTCTCATACTCATTTCAAAGAGGTGGATATACTGATTTTCCCAGTGTTTATTTTGTGTTATTTTGTTTTATATGTTTATTTCTATTTATATGTTTATTTCTTTATTTATTTATTACTTGTAAGATTTTCTTTTGTAAACTGAGTATTCACATTGTTGTAGGGAGCCAGAGAATTACAGTTTTAGTGCCCACATTTGAATTCACCATCCATCATGTGCATATGAACAATAATCTGAACAATCTGTGATTTTTTATGTGTTATTGTCATGTGTATATACAGACATGAGGATAGTGGACCCTCTATACGGACGCCTACCCGGAGAGGGCGTGGGAGGAGGAGTCGGATGAGGTCCAGATCTCCACATGCTCAGCCACGCCATCACTTGGAGCCCTGGAGAACTGGAAACGACCCCGACACTGCCCCACAAATTAGCCGCTTCATGCCACGGAGAACACCAGGAGCCCAGCTGGACACCCATGCAGCCTATTCACCTCTGGACTTGTTTCAGCTGTACTTCTCCCCAACCACAGTGCTAACACTCTGTTCCAACACCAACAAGCATGCAGCAAAGAACAAAGAAATGGGGAAGAAGTACAAATGGGCTAAGGTTGAAGCTGAGGAGCTCTACAAGTTCCTTGGGCTCCTTACGTACACATCGCTGGTGTCACTGCCGAGCATCACAGATTACTGGAAACGGAACACTATTACATCCGTGCCGTTTCCAGCTACAGTGATGCCGAGGGACCGTTTCAGGGCTTTGCTTTGGAACATCCACCCCAGTGACCCAGAAGAGGACAAAAAAAACGATGAGAAGAAGGGAACACCAGCATATGATAAGTTGTTCAGGATCAAGCCCCTCATCGATGACATCTGCAATGCCTGCCAGGCTCATTATCATCCAAGGAGGGAATTGGCTGTGGATGAAAGAATGGTGGCCACCAAGGCAAAAACTGGTATGACCCAGTTTATGAAGGACAAACCTACGAGGTGGGGGATCAAGTTATTTGTGTTGGCCGACTCCAGCAATGGCTACACAGTGAATTTCAACATTTACACGGGCAAAACAGACACACACACGGTGCATGGGCTCTCATATGATGCTGTGATGCAGCTGATCCAGCCGTCATACCTTGGCACCGGCTACCATGTTTACATGGACAACTTTTACACAAGCCCCCAGTTGTTCCTCGACTTGGCCAGGATGAAATTTGGAGCCTGTGGTACATACAGGGACAACACGAAAGGGTGTCCAACTGGGAGACAAAATGCTCTCACTAGAAAATCAGAGAGGGGCGCATTGAGATGGATCAGGGAGGGCTCCCTGGTCTTCGTAAAATGGATGGACACGCGGGAGGTGTCCGTGTGCTCCACAATCCATCCAGCAGTTTCTGGGGAGGTGGTCAAGAGGAAGGTGAAGGAGAAAGATGGATGCTGGACAGAGAAGACCATCCCCTGCCCCACCCCAATCATCGCCTACAACAAGAACATGGGTGGTGTTGACCTGTCCGACCAGCTGCTGCAGTACTATTCCACCCACCGCAGAACCGCACGCTGGTACCGCACCCTCTTCTTGCACATGGTGGACATTGCCACCACCAATGCCTACCTTCTGCATTGTGACATCAGCGCCTCCAACCAGGTGAAGCCCATGTCCCACAAAGACTTCCAAATGGAACTGGTGTCCCAGCTGTGTGGGGTGGACAGGACAGGCGTGCCCACCAAGAAAAGTGCCGATCACATTCCTGTTGCCATTGCCGTGGTAACAGATGCCAGCCTGAAAACCACACAAGGCCGCAGGATTTGCCAACGCTGCCACCAGGTGGACAAAAAAAGATATCTCACTCCCTGGAAGTGCCAATCCTGCGATGTGGCGCTGTGTCTTATTGTGGACAGAAACTGCTTTGCAAGGTGGCATAGATAAAAAAAACTATGCCCCATTGTCTATCGTTTGAAATAGTTCTATATAGTTTGATTACATCTCAATTTTACCTCTTACCTCTAGACTCTGGGAGTACAATGCACTGGCATAGCTCTGTACAATTTTCCACTTAGTTTGTTTTGAAGAGTTGCAGCTGACAAGGTCAAAAAAAAAAAAAAAAAACGCCTATAAATATACATGCTTTTTATGGTAAATATTGGTATAAAGTATTACTTTATTTCAATTTTACATTTATATGTTCATATTTGCAACCTCTGTTTACTTTTTCAAGTTCCAAAACAGTTCATTCAGCATGTTTGTGGTTTTTATTGTAATAAAAAGTAAATTCTTTCAATTCGAATTTGATGATTTTTGTGTATTTTTGGGCCCAATGTGTTAATAAAGTAGGTTACAGTGAAAAAATAATTATCAGATCATATAGATGAAGTTGTGCTGAAAAAAAAAAAAAGATACCAAGCATGGGCATGTTAAACATTTTTTATGTGGTATATAAAGGCAAAAGCAAAAGTATTCAAAAACGGCCAAAATAGGCTCAGAGTCCTAAGGGTTATATTATAAAATGTATAGTTATTTATATATTGTACTTCATTTGAAAGAAGATCAAGGTCTGGACTTGTAAATAAATAAATAACATGACATGTTGTAATACACTTTAATATAAAAACCAATAACAACTCTTCAATCAGTCCAAAAATAAACATTAAATTAACACCACTTCGATGCATCTTAGCTGTCATATATCTGCATTTAATGAGGTTTACTGAAGCAGCATCCTTGGTCCAAGATTTTCAGTCATAGAACAAAACAAAAGGAAGATTTAATCATCGAAAGAAGTTGATGCTTAAATGGCAGTTTTACAGTGTGAAGGCCAGTTGGATCTCAGCTCGCTGTTGATGTGGTAGTAAAGCCAGGCGACGAAGGGGAAGACAGTGATGGCGACAGCTGTGGAGACTCTGAGCATCCCGACTGGAGCCCTGACAGAGAAGGAGGGAATTAAACTTATCAGGAAAAAAACGAAAACAAAAGGTTTTCACAAATGTGTATTAGACCAGTTTAATCAGTGGAATACGTCAGAAGAAATTAATTAGTTTTACCTTCCAGAGTGGCGACACATTAGAAGCCAAACAGCCGTCAACATGAGACCAGAAAATTCTCTAAGGGAGGAAAAAAATATATTAAAATGCGCATTACTATTTTTTACCTGAATCACTTCTGCTTACAATTTCATGAGCTATTTTTTTTTTTATGTGTGAGAAATCTAATCATAAAAAACAAAGGCTGGAAAAAGATGACTCAAAGTAGTTAACTTATTCTTTGTAAAATGTTTTAAAAGTTGACACGTGAACTCCTTAAAAATGGTAAAATATTAAATTCTGTAAATTGTCGATGTATCTCGGGAGATCCAGAGTGTAAATTGGAAACTTAATGACATATTTTGGGGAAAAAAAGAGAGAAATTTTGTCATTTTAGCCCAAGTATGTTATGAGGAAATTAATTTTCCAAAATATTTCTCTATGCTTGCCCATTTAATGGTTAAGTAAACTGTACCTGCCCTCCTCCTGCTGGAAGATCTCTGTGATTCGCTCTTTATAAAGTTTCCATCCCAACATGGCGACGACAGCGCTGGAAGTCATCACATGGAGATCAGCAACACGCCTCCAGGGCAAAGTCTCTGCAAAGAAGACAAAAAAAAAAAAAAGGGTCAAATGTACAGATCAGTTCTGCTGTGCAGGGAGGTCTCTGCTGAGCTGTACAGTCAGGATAAAACCACTAGATGGCGCATTCAGCACTGGGAGAAGTGCGTGGAGAGTTCAACAGCCTGAAAAGCAGGAAAACTGTCACATGAAGGGAACTGGATTCACTGCCTCTCTAATGAGGTTTTCGGTCTTAATGTGCAATTAATCTAGTAAAGTGACACTAAAAGCAGTCAGACTCACCTGTCACCTGAGGATTCACACCAATGAAAACACACAGGACTGCAGGGACACAGTAACCCACCTGAAACAGACATGTGGTGTCAGTAATAAATCTCTCAGAACAGAGGAAATAATGGGTTAAATATTGTAATCTTACCATCCATAAGCCCGCGTCTGGATCATTGATCTGAAGTCGATAAGACACGATTATATTATTGATTAATGATCCGGATTTAAGAGGATGCAGGCAAACATTTTGCACAAATCAAACGCTCACCTGAACATAAGTTGCAAGAGCGAAGAAGAAAGACATGAACACGTTACAGACTCGCCAAATCACAGAAAGCCATGACTTAGAGTTCTGCTCTTTACAAACTTCCCCCATCGTTGTTTGTAACCTTTCACCTCCCCGCCCGGACCGGCGGGACGTAAAGGCAAAGAAAGCAGAGGTCCTTCTGATCTGATAAAACAGCGAGGGTTTGTTTGATTTTAACAACTTCTACGTGTTTTTCTGGGTGCGTCTCAGGTCTCTAACGTTGCATCCCTGCGTCCCTCACTTGCGTCCTTTCCTTCGTTCCTCCCACCGAGGACTCATGGAGAGACGCGAGGAGACCAAACGAGGAGAGAGGACACGAGGGTCTCTGCTGTGAGGGACATGAGACCATAGACATATAAAGAGTAGACGCCGCATCGACCGCTACTGCCTATTGGCGCTGACGAGCAGTGGGGCCGCCATCTTGGACCGGTCACCCGCTCCATTCAGTGATATCTGTTTGGCAGGCGCAATGAAATGTCAACGCATTTAATCCCTCCTAACTCTCTGAATACTAAACTGATTTTAACGCGTTTTTTTTTTTTTTTTTTTTTTTTTTTTTGCTGCAAACGTCATACATGTAGCTATGATAAAGGACAAATGGTTTGGTGTATTTTAATATTCATAGTGGGATTAACAGTAATAGAATATTCTGATATAGCCTAGACTGTAGACAGGTATTTTGCAAACACTATAAATACACACATTATACATATACACACACTAATATATGATAGAGAAGCAGATAGTGCCAGTAAAGTCAACTATTTTAATAATTTGAAGAGACAATATATGATTAGGCTATACTATATAAATATTTACATATATAAACAATTATATTATATTGTATTACAATTATATTTCTATATAAAACATAACAATAGATAGAAGTTATATATCAGAGAAAATGAAAATATATATAAATCAGAGTATCAATATAATTCATATGTATATATATATAGAGAGAGAGACAAAAGTTATGTATTATATATAAATACATATTTTTTATATATAAAATATATATAAATCATATATGAATATCAATATAATTCACATGTATAATAGATAAATTATATATCAGATATAGTTATATAGTTATATATCAGAGAAAATGAATATATATAAATCATATATAGAGTATCAATATAATATCAGAGAAAATTATAATATATATAGCCTAAATCAATATAATTCACACATATATATAAAAAAGTTATATATCAGAAAATGATAATGTACATATATATAAATCATATAGAGCAGGGGTATTCAACTAAAATTCAAAGAGGTCCAGTTAGAGAAAATTTCTGAAAGCACAGGTCCGGAACATCATAGTGTCTAACTTGCGTTATGATTTAGTGTGATATGTACTGAAGTAGCCTAGTAGTTGTATCAACGTCTGCATGTAATCAACATCTGACTGTCAAATCAAATAAAGAAAGTACAAAAACATTTTAACAATATTTATTGTCATTTAACATTGAATTATACAGATATGCATTTAAAAATAAAATAGAGAAAATAAATGAAATAGTTTTTGAAAAACTGTGCATCTTAAAGTGCTTAATTTTAGAAAAAATAAAGGTATTTTTACATTGTGGTATTCATACTTTTACTGAAATAAAGGATCTGAGTACTTTTTCCATCACAACAGGTCAGTGATCAGTGTTTCAGTGACTCTCTGTGGCTCAGTGAATACACTGTTTTATTTATGGCGGCTTACCACGTTAAAAACGTCTGTACACGACATGATTGTCTATTCTTGAAGCAGCGCACCTTTCTCGATCGTGTCTAGAAGGGAACCCTTTATTTGCAAAACTCTCGCGGGATTTGTTTCCTTTGTTTCTGATCAAATAATCAAACTCGCGCGATCTTTCGCGGGTCTAGGGTTCCCTTCTAGACACGACCCTCTCTGTCTCTCTGTCAAACTAATGACAGCAGACTGTCTGTGAACAGCATGTGACACTCTGCAGTGTTTCACACACACACTTATGTGGACACTCAGTATAGTTTATGACCAATTTTGGCATTTTTATTTTTTAATCAGACCGAGAGGACGACGGCATCCGCGATTGATTAGTGATCAATCTACCCTCCTCTCCCTCCCTCACCTGTTCGCTCTGCTGTGAGAAGGTCTGACAGTTTCTGACAGAGAAACACAGACTCTCCTGTTTAATACAGATGTTTAATCTTATAAGAGCAGCTGGTTGGTGTCATTCAGCATCACGTTAGTTTTGATTGTTTTAATAAACTCTCCTCCACATGCAGCTTCTCTGCTGCTGTGAAAACTGAATCGCGGGTGAATTACATGAAAAAAAAAAAGAAATGCGAGTTGGGTTTCGGGGTGACTTTATAAAACATCCTACTGATGAAGAAAGTCAACAGATCAGACACAGACAGGGTGAGAGAAACACAACACAACACTCAACTAGGAGTACGATGACCGGTCCAAGATGGCGGCCGCATTTCTTGCGCCCCAGCAACCAATGCGGCGTCTACTCTTTATATGTCTATGCATGAGACGTCCTTTCCTCTGAAGCGTCACGTGAAGCGACGTCCGTTTGTGATGACGGCGGCAGCTGGCCACAGCTGGATCAGCTGTTTGTCGGCTTGAACAGCTGTACAGATGGAGTTTGTGCCGCACACATGTGATGTGCTCTGTGTTAATATTAATAAAGACGCACAGTTCTCATCAATGAAAGAGCAGCAGCTACTCAGACTGTTATCGTTGTGTATTTTGAACATTAGAAATGATTTTTATTTTAAGTTTAATATTTCAGCGAAAAATTAAAATGATGTAACTTTTATCAAACCTGACGCTCAGAAATGATCAGCCTCACCTGTGAAATAAAGATAAATGATGTAAAAAGTGTTTCAAACCGACAGACTCTCCTCTCTCTGACTTTAATCCTATTTTTTTTTAAAAATCACGAAAAGAATAGTATTTAAAGTAAATGAAGAAGGTTGTCTGTGGTGATATTTAGTGATGAGCCGTATCTGAATCCTCCACCTGAACCATTTATTTTCTCAGATTTCAGGACAGAGCCTTCAGGTGATTTCTTTACTCTGTGTTGTATTTAAGTCTCAGTTTATTTTAATGATTAGAGAAGCTGCCACAGACGTTCCTCTGCGCGCAGCTCCTGCGCCAAACGCACAATTACGCACCGTAATAAACTGTACTCAATACAGTAATGAAATTATTTTTAAAACATCTTTCCACGAATTAAATACACGCACACATATATACATATATGTAGGCCTATATATAAAAAGATATTTGAATAGTTGAAATTTGTTCTTATACTTGTTTGAAACCATGGTTATTAGATTTAACTAAAATTAAACTAAAACCAGGAGGGAAAAAAAAACATTTAGGTTAGCTGAAATAAAAATAAAAAAACTAAAGAATTAACAATTCCTTTATAATCTTAAATATTTTTAAATCTTTTCATTTTAATTTTTATTATTGTAGATCTAAAGTGAGTCTTATTCTTCAATTCTAAAAATGTGTTGCCTATACACTGAATTAACATAAACAATGAGAGATGATATACAAAAAAAAAAAATTAAGATCTACCCTAAAGACACTTACATCCATCCTCAACCCACACCCCTTTTTTTAGTATTTTTATTATAGTTACCCTTTTGTGGTTGTCAGGTTGAGTTTGTGTCGTTTAATGTCTGTCTTTTTATTCAGCTTCATGTAACAGGTGTTTTCTTTACACGTTTGTATTTTTGTTGTCTTTCATTGCTTTCACACACAGACACACGACTGTAGTCCTCCTGCAAGTGAATGATTCGACAAATTGTAATGTTGTAACATGAAATATTGTTTATTGGTTTTATGGAATATGTAGAGATCTCTCTGACACCTCAGGACATTAAGCTGCACCAAGCGAGTATTTCTCCATGTTTGCTTCATGGGGCATCGAACGTGACAAGAACATGCACCAAATTAAAACAGGTTTGATTTTTAAATCATTCCAGGAATATGACAAGTTAATAACGGGTTAGAGGTGGAAACACATCAGAATAAACCGAGAAAAAAATGCATCCACAGCAGACTCATTCATCACCTGAGCCGAGTCAGATTACCTTGAAATGTCGTCAAGTACTGAAGACAAATTAAATGCCAATTTTTGTAATTAATAATGTAGTAGTAATTAGTTACCTTGAAAAAATGTAATCTCATCTGAATACTTTTAGATTTACATTGAAAATATTTTCATCTTATACTCAAAAATAGACGCAGACAGAAAAGAGCCACAAATATTCTTTTTTGTCTTTTTAAAGGGACGCTTCACCTCAAAATCAACAATGCATATTTTCCCCTGGCCTGCGGTGCTATTTATCCATCTAGACTTTTTGGGTGTGATTGGCAGAGTTTTGGAGAAATTGTCCATTGAGATGTCTGTCTTTTGCCCAATATAATGGGACTAAATGGGACTCAAAGCACCAAAAATACACTTTAAAAACAGTGTCTCTTTCCCAAAATCATGACCTGGTTACTCAAGATAATCCACAGACCTTGTTGTGAGCAGTTTTAGTGTAGGAACTACTTTCTTTCTCTATACAAAGAAAGTAGATCCTACAGTAGTTCCAGCAAAGTAGTTCCTACACGAACCTGCTCACAACGTCTGTGGATTACTTTGAGTAACCTTTATAATGGAGAGACGGCAGATATCTCGACCACCGATATCTCCAAAACTCTGCAACTCACACCAAAAAAATCTAGATGGATAAATAACACTACAGGCCGGGTGAAAAATATGTTTGTTTGTTTTTTTGTTTTTTTTGTTTGCAGTTGTCTAGGAAACCTTGTATGTGGCTTTTTGAGCTAATTGCTTATCATGGAAAAAAGTTTAAAATCGCTATATTTTGAAGATGTAATCAAAATATAATCCTTGACAATGTAACTATAATCTAATTGCACATTTTTAAAATGTAATCTGGCCAGATTATTTTTACTTATTCTTTGTAAACTGATTACACAATCCAGATTGCAAGTAATCTGTCACTACCCAACCCTGTTGATCATGAGGTGGAATCATGCAGCAGTTCATGTTTGTCATATTCAAAATGATAAAAAGAAATTATGGCTAAAACTGTGATTATTGATAGAAAAGTCTGCAACACGAGGCAGCTGAAGCAGAACAGACAGAAACAGATGACTGACAGTGAACAAAATCAGACTTCCTGTGGAGTGTTTCAGTTGATTTTCAGTTTCAAGTACAAAACTGTTTACTTGCAATAACGAGGATCTAAAATGACCTATTAAAACGTTACTGACTTGGTTTGACAGCATGTCAGAATTTGTTGCATGTAGCTGTTGTTGCAACGCAAAGATCACAGAACATCATAAACCCAAGTGCAACTCAATTCAATTCCAGTGTCGCAAAAAATCATTTAACAATTATCATTAAATCCCCTTTACATTCTTTCCCATTAGTGCATTGCTTGCAGAAACGAACGACAGTGAAACAGAGAGGATATTTTCAAACTATTAGAGCTCTCTTCTTGTTGGCGAGGAACACGTGCCAGTTGTACCAGTGAAGGCCGGGGTTCTGGGTGCAGTCTCCACCTTCAGTGCAGGTGTAGCCGGTGGGACAGCAGTGCACCATGTCGCTGCAGCACACCGCCTGTGGAGAGGACAGAGGACGGAGCAGCACTGTCAAAAATCAGGTGCTTAATCACCAGTCAATAACTGCCGTTAAAATGTAACTTGAGTAAAGTACAACTGATCATTATGGCTCCATCCAGAGTGTATTACTGTATGAGTAACATTACTGAACTAATATGCAGTCCCTCCAGGATTTTGCGGGCTGTCTTTGGGATTGTTGTGGCCTAAAATCCTTGATTTCACAGTTGCTTTTCAAAAAAAAAACTGCAATGCATGTTAAGATGTTTTTAGGCTTCTTTTCTTTTGCAGAAGAAAGTGAAAATTGCAAAAGATTTTTTTGTATAATTCATTAAAATCAAAGGCAACTTGCACTCTGTTCTGAGCGTTCTAAGTAACCTCACCAAAAGGTCCAGGATTACAAAAACTCGAACAAAATATGTTTATTTGTGGATGAAGAGGTGCACCTGGGGGGGGGGGGGGTATTCCACAAAGTAAAATCTTTCTGAGGTCAAAATTTAAATAAAAGTGCACAGAGCGTTGACAAATGTCAATAACACTGACAAACCTTCTGTTCTTGTCAGTACTCTTGACAAAATCGATTGGTAGAACTCGCGGGAAGCAACATGACCTGATCAAATTTGCGGAAACGTGTCAGAGTTTGGACAAAATTCCAAGGCCGTGCAGAATTCACGGGGATTGGTTGAATTTGCACAATCGCAACATCGCAACTTCCTGGAAGGACTGAATATATCTGCATGTATCATACATTAGGCATCGGACAGCAGCCCCATGTAGTAGCCGACATCCTGCAGCAGGTCTCTCCATCTTGGCAGCTGACTGTGTCATCACACTTGACGTCTCTGTGCTTTGAGGGGCTGAGCTGAGGTTGATTCATCGGCGGATACACGGGCGTCAGGGGACAGACTCCAGCTGCAGCATGAGGAGCTTCTGGCAGGAGTTTGTGGCCATGTTACAGGTGTAACCCTGAGGGCAGCAGTGCTTCTTATCTTGGCAGCACACGGCCTGCGAACACGTACAGCGCGCACAGTGAGAAATTACATCCCTTACTTTACATGAGCAAACCCTGACGAAGCTAATTTGTACTGATAGTGTGTATTTTATTTTCATATCAAAGTAGCTGCACTGCTCATAGTAATCTCTCCACAAACACACACACGCGGGGAGTAACATGAACTACGTATAACAGAATGATGTAATTAGGATACAAAAAGGTAACTGTGTTCTGTTGCAGTTACAGAGAAAGAGATGTAATCAGATTACAGATACATTGTTGGCAGGGTTACAATTCTAAGATACATCTGAAAATAAATAACAAGTGAAACCTATAGTTAATCTTACATTTTCAATTGCAGTTTACACACCTTATACACACACACACACAACACACAACAAAGCGCTCACATTTTGCAGCGGGCAGCAGCCCCACTCGCCCGTGGCCAGCTGGCAGCAGGTGGAGTGTTCGGGACACTGATGCTCATCGTCACACTGCACGGCGTTGGGATCGAGCTGGAAGCTGGTGGTGGCTGGGAGCTTGGTGTACCAGGGAATCACCACTTCTCCTTTGATGCACGAGGTCTCCTGCTCGTCGCACTTGTAGCTGGCGGGGCAGCAGTGGTCCCCATCTGCGCAGCACGTAGCCTGGGGAGGAGGAGCAGAAGTGAGAGAGGGAAGTGCTACTTTCACATCATGTTTTCCAGTTCTTTTTTCAAATGAAAAGTGAAAAGCACGAGTGGTGTGGTCATCTGACACAAGTAGAAGTACATTAGTTGAAGAGTGACACCCTGAAGGAAGTGTGATTGTGGCCTGTAGTTGATAGAAATTATGTCGAAAGTTCACACAGAAGGAGTCGAGTTACCGCTGCAGAGGAGTAAATCCAGTATATCATAATGCAAAGCAAAGATAATAATTATTTGAGCAGCCCAGCCGTCCTACACTACGGCTGGGCTGCACCAACAAGGATTCATTTTTAAACCTGATTAAATTGTTGGTTTAACTTTAATTTATGTTGCGCCAAACTTTAAAACTATCTTAAAATTTAAATCTCTCTTTACACCTCAGATTAGCTTTTCCTCTAAATTTAATTCTGTTGCACCAGAGCTTTAAACTCCAATTTAAACTGACCCAGTATTAACTTTAAGCCTGAGATGGATTCAGAAAAATGATGTGCTGAACCGTCATGAGTCAGCTAACTAGACTAACCAACTTTTTTAGCTAGCTAGCAAACAATATAGCGTTTTTTATTTTTTAAGCTAGCTGATATAATGTTGTTTCTTTGGCTAGCTAGCAAACGATATAAATTTTAAAAAACTCTTCAGCCAGCTAGCAAACAATAACCTATAAACTCTGGTTTGGACACTGAGATTAATTTTTAATTGTGCAACAAAACTCTGCTTAATTTAAACCTGGATTTACTCACTTTAAACCTAGTTTTGCTAAACTCTGATTAGAACTTAGATTTAATTAGCCTAATCTTTCTTTGTACAATACAGTGTATGAGTAGATTTGCATTGTGGGTAGGGTTTTTTTTTTAATCCATAAAAGAGCACAATGTGGGAACAAGTTTTAAAAGCCCAAAAAATGATTTGATTGATTGAAAAGATATTCCAGGTAACACTCTAGCATTATAAGTAGTATATAAACCATTTATTCAACGTTTATATACTGCTTATAAAGGCTAAATAGGAGGGGGAGTTAACAGGATTAGTGTTGGATCCTATTTCCCATGTTTCTGCATCTAAGTGACTAATGGAGACAATAATTTTTAAAAACAGGCTCAAATAGTTATTCTAAGTGTCTGAGAACATTACTGAAGGATCCCCACAGAGACATATCTTTGTATTAAAGAGTAAGATACGTTTTTCTTTTTAACCAGAAACAGCTGTTTTATGCTTTTGCCAAACCCACCAGACTCCATTTAGAAAAACAGAGACTTTATCACCATAAAACACACTTCATTCAAACTTGACAAACAAAATAAAACTCACTAAAACCATCTTTGTTTGTCTTTCCACTGCTGCAACAATCACCAGCTCTGGTTGTTTGGTTTTGGTGAGTTTTATTCTGTTTCTGGTGAGTTTGAATAAAGTGTGTTTTTGTAAATGGAGCCTGTTGGTCCTGGGGAGAGCGATAAATCAGCTGTTTCTAGTTAAACAAAGGGGATTTTACTGTTTAACAAAAACATCTACTGGACCAATTTCAAAACTTGTTGTCTCCATAAGACGCTTGGACACAAAAACTCGTGACAGTAGGGTCCAGGTCGAAAAATTCTTAAGTGTTACCATGATCAATAACAAAAATACTGATCAGCTGTAGTCATAAATGCAGTGTAATGGTCATTTTGTGTCACAAGGTAGTAAATTTCATCTTGTTACAGGAGGTCAGTGATGTGATGAAGAAGCAATACTCACATCTGGCAGCGGGCAGCAGCCCCACCTCTGAGTTGACTTCATGAAGCAGCAGGTGGAGGACTGAGGGCAGCTGGTGTGGGGATCACACTGGACCCTGCCCTCCACTTTTTATTCTCCCCCTCTTCCTTGCCATTTTCCTCCTCCTCCTCCTCCTCCTCCTCCTCCTCCTCCTGGTCCTCCTCATCATCATTATCTGCCTCGCCCTCCTCAGGCTCATCGTTCTCCTCCTCCACCGGCTCTGTGTTTGCTTTTACTGTCGTCGGTGCCTCCGTGACAAACGCAGGCAGCTTCTCGACCATCGGCACCGAGCCTGAGCTGCTCTGACAGGAGAGGCTGGTCACGTCACAGGTGGTGCCGGAGGGGCAGCAGTGTTCATGGTCGTCACAACAGACCGCCTTTTGAACAAAATGGCAAAAAAAAAAAACCTTTATTCACAAACAAGCATAACATTTTCATTCAAAAATGAAAATGAGGAAAAAATGAGGAAAAAAAAACACTGATACAATTGCTAACATTTTCAACCAGGTTAAAGAAAATACACAAAGATTGTAACCCTACTTTTAACTTAAAGTAGGGCTGCACAATTAATCAAACTTTTATCAAAACTGCAATATGGCTTTCTATAATTTTCAAACTGCAGGAGGTGCAATATTTCTTAAAGGCAAAATGTGTCAAAAAACTCAAATTAATGAGTGTTGTGAGGCAGAGATGTCCTGTCGTACAAATCAGACTTAAAAAACATCTTCGTTTGGTGCAGACTCCTGCATCTACCTTTATCATTACCTCTAATATCGCTAATCATATCGCGATTGCAGCGTCAGTCAAAATGATCGCAATTAGATATTTTTTTCAGAATCGTTCAGCTCCAACTTAAAGCTGCTTTACTTCTTCAATAAAATAAAAAGTAGCAGCCGTGACCTAAGCATGCAGAAAATCAATTATCTTTGGCAATACAATATTTGAATTATGTATGTACAACTGCAAAACAAAAACAATCCAGCAGTCCTTTTATAAAACAGGATAAAAATAATACGATACTGAGACATTTTTTAATTGTGATACCGCAATATTCAATATATTATTATTTCTCTAGTTGTTTCATACCCATTTCACTTGAATACGAGTGAATAAAACACAATTCTACTGAAAAAATGTATGTTTTGTGTTTCTGAAGGATTGCATGTTGCTGATATTCTGCGACCAGAAAAGAATATCTTGTTCAACAATATTTATGTATAAGCAAACATAAATATTTCACTCTCCTGCAGTACTTGAATGTTGAAGTGGCCCTTGTATCAGATGAGTGGCCCCAAGCCAGTTTGAGTTTGAGGCCCCTGCTTAACAAACAGTGTTTAACTCATCGGCGGGTGCACGTCGCTCTGTGTGTTTACCTCGGGCAGAGGGCAGCAGGCCCAGCCTCCTGTTTTGTTCTTGCAGCAGGTTGAACCTTCAGGACAACTGAAGGTGGAGTCACAGGTAACGTCCCCGACCTGCACGTCCTGCCTGGGGATCGTGGGTATTTTCGTGACCCACGGCACAGAGCACGTTTCGTCATCGCAGGTCTGGGCGGCCAGATTACATTTCTTACCGTGTGGGCAGCAGTGAATGTGATCTTCACAACAAACAGCCTGAGGATGACATGATAAGAAAAAAACAATAATGCATCGATAGCACATTTAACATAAATGTTTAGGACTGTCTAGAAAACGTCTGTCAGTGTCGTACCTCTGGTAGAGGACAGCAGGACCATTCACCTTCAGTGGTTTTACAGCATGTGGTGTTATCTGGACAGGCGGCTGTATCATCACAGGGGACATCGCCTGGAAAAAAAACATACCGATAGTTACATTCTCTTTACTTCTTTTTACGCCCTTTATAAGAGGCCCATTCATACAGTCACAAGCTCAAATACACAACAAGGTCATAAACGTCTCCTGGAGGCAGTCTGAGAGTTTCAGCATCCCGTCCATGTCCACACATAGTTCAGGTAAGTGATAGTTCAGATGAATAAATCATTTTTGTCCATGAGCCGAGAGAAAACTGATAAATATACAGGAGGGAAAAAAAATAACACGTTTGTTCATAGGAAGGGGAAAAAATAAGTGAAATAATAAATAAATAAATAGAAATTTAAAAAAATTAATCAAAAATAAAAGACAATGAAAACATAATAATACAATCAGTTCAAAAAAAATATGAATTTATACTCTGTGCTGTGATTGGCTATCACTCCTGAGCTGTGATTGGCTAGTAGCCTCAACGAGGTGTCTGCCTGTGATTATGAGAGTTTTTCTAATGTTGTGAAAAGGTCTATTTTAACCATGAACCAGGACTTTTTCATGTAAACCTACCCGAGTAGTTTTTGTGCCTCAACCTAACCCAAACTGTGACTGAAGATAATAAATCAAGTTAAGTGACATTTAGCTTCACACGGGACACAAAAACCAGCACCTCTGGGTGAAAGTACCACAACCGCCTTGCTAAACTTCTCCAAAGTGCCAGTCGACCACACTCACGCTCACAGCCAATCACGGCACAGTGGTGATAACACGTGACAAACATATCGCTTTTGCAGGAAAAGGAGGAAGTTGACTGAGGTATTAGGTTTGCTCAACTGTTACGGGAGCACAGAACAAAGAGGGGCGGGACTTAGGAAGGATCAATACATAACATAATGACACGGAAAAGACATCCAATCTGGACAAACTTTTAAAAGTTGTTTTTTTTTAAACCAGCCATGCTGAAGGTTTTGAAGAAAAAATACCTTTTAAAATCCTTTGCATCAGATTATTAATATGCAACACATTACATTGGTGGTGATAACCTGATATTACTGCATGCAGGACAAACGCTGCTGTACTTTATGTTTGTCTTAATTGACCTTTCACACAGCATGGCATGAATTTTGTCTTGTCATAGCAGGAGTGCCAGTAAAGTCATGCACCCACTGACACGCCTCACATGGAATTCAATTATTTATGTCAATAAATCAAATTATCTGACTTTGTACCTGTCGGAAACTGTGTTTAAACCTTTGTAGTGGACAAAAATTATATTTTACACCGTTATAGGATGTACATATTTTTACATACTTCTAATATTGTTGTTTTTCTTTTTTCTATATATGTTGTTGTTATGTATTATAATATAATGCACATACTTTTACATACTTATTTTCTGTTTTCTTATAATTTGGCTATTCTAGAATGGGAGCAACTATAATGTGGTGCTCTTGAGGTATTTAAAAGTACAAAAAGACATGAAGCTCCAGGAAGTCTTGCTTAATATAAAGTTACACAAACAAACCACGGAAAAATACCAAGGCACTGTGTCTTCTGGTGAAATGATACTATAAACAAACAGACCCACGGGTATCAACTTTACATCTTCATTAGAACTGCAACGATTAATCGCCAACTATTTTGATACTCTTTCGAGTGTTTTTTAAGAAAAATTCTCTGATTTCAGCTTCTTAAATGTGAATATTTTTTGGTTTTGTTACTTCTTTATGACAGTAAACTGAATTTTTCTTTGGGTTGTGAGCACATTTGAGCACCATTTTCTGACATTTTATAGACCAAATAACTAATCGATTGATCAAAAAACAGACAGATTCATCGACAGAAAATAATTAGTTGCAGCTGTAGTCTTCATCTGGGTTATTTCTGACTCTGATTCTAAAACTATCTGCATCTTGCGATACACCTGTGATGCTCCTCTACTTTATTTTTAGTTGTGTGCTCGTTCTGCATAATTTGATGCATGATGATGAACTTTTTACCTGCAGCTGCCTTCGCAACAGATGTTGTGATTACTTCCCTCTCTGGAGGAGGAACTGTGTTCACTGTGGTGACTTCGGGGGCACCATCATCAACTGTCTCTGCGGTCACTTGATCATCTGCTGAACGTGAAACCACACACACACACAAACACACAGAGATCAAACTGCATTAACACCCGCTCAAATTTAGACAATGATTAATCAGAATGAGGAAGTAAGTTTACAGCGAAACAAAAAAAAAATCTGACCTTTCTGGTTCTCCCACTCTGCTCTCCTCCTGGCAGGGAGTTTGGCCCACATCGGCATCTCTTTTTTGGTGGATGAGGAAATACATTTGGAGTGTTCGACGTCACATGTGCTCCCTTCGGGACAGCAGTGTAACTTGTCATCGCAGCACACAGCCTGTTAGGACAATACACACAGATGGAGTATCGCCACAGAACCGGGCGTGATAAGACACCATAAAGTCAGAAAGTAACCGGACATGCAAATCCATCATTTGACTTGTTCCTCATTCATAAGCACACTTATGGTATGGAGTGACATTAGCATTTCAGAGCTGTCGCCTAAGATCAACCATTTTGTACCTTTGGCATCGGGCAGCATGCCCACTTTCCGTCTGGGTCCTCACAGCAGGTGGTTCCGTCTGGACACTCAGACTCTCCGCCGTTGCACAGAACTGTAGTCACAAGCTCTGCAGCAAGATGACAACAGAACGTCACGTTTTAAAATATGTCTGTGATCACACAGATAAAGATGCTAAGGTTCCACTTAGAATCCTTTCAGAGAGCTCTACCTAGAACCCAACACAAAGGATTATATACCTGGAGCCGTCCTTGAAAGGTTCTATGGTATAAATGGTTACACCCAGAACCCTCTTTATCTAGAACCTTTTTGAGGGTGCCTGGTATAAATGGTTACACCCAGAACCCTCTTTATCTAGAACCTTTTTGAGGGTGCCAACAAGAACCCATCCAGGGGGTTCTACTGAGAACCGTTTTATAATCCAAGGGTTTTACCTCGAATACACCCAGAGCATTCTACTGAGAACCTTTTTTACATTCCAATGGTTTTATCTAGAAACCCACTCAGGAGATTCTATCAAAAACCTCTTTATATTTCAAAGGTTTTATCTAGAAACACCCAGGGTTCTATCGCCAGCCCTGGCTAGCTTGGCTTTTTAGCTCATCCTTATTCTCCCTAGTGTTTTTTCCATGTGTTTGATCATGATAAATAAGGTAACGCTATCAAACAAGCTCTTTGAATGCCTCGCTCTTTACCACACAGACTGTATCAGAAAAATACCAGAGTGCATCACACTTTCTCAACCTGGCGAGCAGCAACATGGTCTTTGGCTGCGAGCCATCCTTGGACATGGCAGCTGGGTGCTTATTCTTAATGTGGTGCAGCATAGTGCTAGTACTACAACTAAACTGAGGAGTTGCATCACACAATTTGACTTTGCTGACTTTCTGAAGGAAACGTTACCTTTTTTTTTTTTAACTTACACTGCTAGAAGCTAGCAAAGCTGTTAGCAGAGTGTGTGTGTGTGTACACATATTAACCTACAGACCAACATGCTTAACTCAAAAATATTCTCAGTGGTCAACCAATTAATGGTTAACTGTTGCCATCCCTAGTCTGAACTAGTCAGAGCATGTAGAGTTTAACCAGAAGAGGCCCGAGAACAGAGCCTTGGGGAACTCCACATGTCATTGTTGTTCATTCAAATTTGTAATCATCCTCTGACACAAAGTAGTCCCTGTGGACAGGATTCACACCACTTTAGGGCCGTGCCAGTACATCCCAGACTGTCTAGTAATGTTGTGCTAGTAGGTAGAGGAGGTTCACCTTTTTTGATGCAGGAGCGGCTGTCTGCGCTGCACTCATGGCCCTCAGGACAGCAGTGTTTCCCATCGGAGCAGGAGATTCCCTGTCGGGGGTCAGAAAATCATTCAGAATAATTCATGTGATAAATACATTCCATCTTCCAATAGTTTTTACTCTACAATCATAAATTAATATCTAACTAACTAACTATTACTTTATTAGTCCGCCTTTGCTGTGGCCTCATTCATAAGAGCAGGACATTTAGATTTATACTTGAACTTAGTCTTAAGATAATTTCCATAAAAACCCTCACTTACACAGATTCTAAGAAACCCATCTATAACCTGTGATACATACATTTCAAATTAACTTGAAATTCACTGCACCTGCCTTAAAATAAGCTATTTCCCTTATATAAAATAGCACAAATGAGTCCCAACTGCAATACCCCAACATAACCAGCAGGAAAATCACTAACATCAATTCTAGTACTTGGTATCTAACTTTAATACTCTCATGGCACCGACCGAATTGCATCAGTACTATCCAGCATTGAAAAATGCCTGGTTATTCGATACCAAATTTCAAATAAGTACACAGCATGCGTGTACGAAGATCTAATAATGCTGGAGATTGATTTTCTAACATTTCATGTTGTAGAGGTATGCAGAAAAAAAACACTATGTTATGACCAGAGACGTGGATCAACAAGTCTTTAAACAACTTCTTCCTTTACAGTGAGACACTAAACCATAATGTGTAATGTACTTTTCTTATTGTTAAAATGGATTTGGTATCAATGAAAGTATCGTTCAGGAACCGGTATCAATGCCAAGATACCTGCACCAGTACTGGTGTCAAAAACTTTTGACCGATACCCAGCTGTAGTCAAGTCTCAACTTTGCTCAGAGATAACATTATTTCTACGTCAAAGTAAGGTTTTATAAATATTGACTGTTCTGTATAAATCATACTTTGATTGATCCAAAGTCTGTTTCACAAATTAGGCTGTAAATCAGTCCTACAGATAACTTAAAGTCCACCTCCAGTCATGTTTAAACAATATAAAATGCTCTGTAAGATGTCATAAATTGTGCCTGATATGTTTTGTTAAAATGGTTTACATGATGCTCTACATCTTGCCTTCACTGAGTATTCAAGGATTCATGAATAAGCATCTGGCGTCTCTTCTGTTTTGTAAGCTAATCACAGTAACAAGCTACATCTGGTTTGTCCTGCGGGCCAGGCATTAAGCTAATGATATGCATAGCGCCACCCCCTCGATTAACGGGACTGGTTCCGTACGTTTATGACATCATATATCCAGCCTAACCGAATCCATTCTTTTGAGACTGCCCTTGGTCGGTGCAGTTTCAAAGCAAGAACTGCTAAGACATGATGTTTACTGCTTATTTCACTCCTGATATGTCTTGTAACACATGAAAAACACCACATGAACATTTTTTAACAAGGTTTAAAATGTGTTTTTCACTGGAGAGGGTCTTTAACATCAAAACACAGGAAACTGCTGCCTGTTCAGAGGTACAGTGTCTATGTTACAAGAGTAGAAATGACTTTCAACATATTTTTCGGTGAAGTGAAACAGCTTAGTTTGTCCACCAAAAAAAAAAAAGCAAAGTTCCTCTTTTTGACAGGAAGTGGATGGGTGTCTGGATGAGCTTTGCATATCATTAGACTTATAATACCCCCTGAAATACTATATTCTAAGAACCTTGTTTTGTGGTTTTGGTCTTTATTTCCTCTTTTTGTTATCTCTGTTGTTTCACTTGACTTTTCTTCCTTGTGTCTTCAGTTTTATCACTTAAATAACTTTGGGAATTCTTTGGAAATAAACCCTCAAAAAACATTACCCCTAACTTCCTCATAATTGCACCACTAGTATTATTATTATAAAATAAGATAAACTTTATTGAACCTACAACAGGGAAATTCACACATTATAGCAGCTCAGAAAGTAAAAATAGAGTAAAAAATATAGAAAATATAGATATAGATAAAAGAGTATATTATATAATATATACATCTACAAAGAGAGAAACTGGTATAAATATGTAAAGGATATAGTAAAGGATATGATATCAACAAATATAATAAAGACATCTTGACTTTATTACAAATTCTGTATGCAATGGTGTAAAAATGTTGCATGTTAATCTGTATTGGACAAGGTTTGGTTACCTGAGCGAGGGGACAACAGCCGTACTTTGTCAAGGCCTTCAGACAGGAAAACTCAGGAGGACATCGTGACTGATCAGGACAGACGTTGTCGTCCTCCTCCCCCATGTACGCCTTGATCATCCTGAAGGACTGCAGGGACGGGATGGGAAAGGGGGACGGTCTTACAGCAGGCGCTCAACGCAAAAAACTCAGAATTCTTACTCTGTATTTTCTCATGAAAGTGTGTTTTTCTTACTTTAGAGAGTCTGGGCTGATCAGCAGAAGCTCTTTCCGCCCAGGGGATGGACACAGTAGCGTTGACGCAGCTGGACGTGGCTGCATCGCACGTCGTTTCTGCAGGACAGCAGTGCTCATGATCCTCACAGCACTCAGCCTGCGAGGACAGCAGTAGTAAGGACACTTTGACTACCAAAGTTTTAAAACTGCTATCACGCCGACTAAATGAAGCCTGAGTTTTTATCTGGTCCATAAAATAGTAAAACACCACTGAGCATGAATAGTGCCACTGTGCATCACTAATTCTCTCCTATATTACAGCACACAAGAGAATGTTATCTCATATTTACATTTAACTATGTCATGAACAAAGTATGTTACTTCAGCTGACTGTCCTGGGTTTTATCCTGCTAGGAGGGTATGTTGATTGTGCTGAAGAGAGCAATAAAGAAAGTACTGCTGTGGAGCTCTGGAAAACCTTCAGGGAATATCTCAAAACAGAATATCAACAAATAAAATGTGTTCTCTCAGATTTCCATCAACCATTTTTAATAATTACCTTGAAATTAGTAAAATACATTAATTTGCACTTAAATACATTTAAACAAGCAGCTTAATCACACCAAACTGCTACTCTGTAGTGTTTTAGCAGGACTATTTCAGCCGTTTTTATTCTCAGTGTTGGGATGAAGCTGCTTCCTTCCTTGTGTGGGATAAAAAGCTAAAAAAACTAAGATGTTAGAGCATCAAAATTGATATATTTCAATTACAAGAAATAGCTAAGGGGTGTGTGTGCATATAGCTTTATTCCAGGCTAACTGTGGCTATCTCTAGCTAGCTAGAATCAGCTCTGTTACTTTAATTAGCTGTGTGTTTGACTGTTTGGTTTGTTTTTTCAGCTGTGTTTTGTTTTAACTGCACATTTACATACACAGTTTTTCACACTGATTCTGGGTTTAAGGTAACCAAATGTTGATTATCTGCAGAAAAGCTGACGTACAGAAAAAAAACAGGTTTTAAGTTTTCAGGTTAACTGGCAGGGTTGCCAGGTCTGTGTGGCAAAACCAGCCCAACAGGCAATAAAACTGTGCCATTAGGCACGTTGTGTAAGCGTGTATGTGTGTGGGCGTGTGTGTGACATGTCCAACGTCCATGTGTCTGTTTGGTAGGATTAAGATACAAATTAATTCATTGAAAATGTGAACTTTACAGATTTATAGCCTGATTCTGCAGGAAAAAATGGGAACCTGGCAACCCTGTTGACTGGGCATACTGTAGCAGAAGAATATGATGTAGGTCCTTCATTTTCCATCTTTTTGGACATTTGCTAATTTTTAATAACTTTAATCCAATACTTCATATTTAATATTTAATATATTAATTATTAATTAATGAAAAAAGTACAGACTCATATAAACATAATCCCTTCCAATCATCACTCATGACCCACTTGACGTGTGTGGCGGTGTCTCTATCTGCAGAGATCCTGCCCTCTGCCTGTATTTCCTCATTTTCTAATAATGTGATGAGACTCAACAATCAGCTATCTTTCTGATGCGTTTTGAAAAAGCTCAGACAAATCCTACAAAGTCTACCTTTAGGTCAAACTAATAAAAAAAAACCTTTAACCATAACAGGATGCACCAGCAGGTCACGTCAAACCTGTTGTGCAGGTTGTGATGTTTTCAAACTGTGTGGGCTTTTTTTGTAACTTTGACACTACTTACGAGGAAATTAGGATATAAAGTGGCCAAAGATTTGATGCAGAGACAATAAGTTAGAACACGCTTGAGTAAAATTACTAATCCTAAAAAGCTGAGTTACTATAAAAGCTGGTCAGTTACAGCAGGTACAATAATTGTGATTTGTTTATCTGCTACTGAGGCAAATTATGACGCCGAACATGCAGGTAGCACAATCATATCCACCTGATCAAACGGGCAGCATTCATAGCCATTGGCCGGGTCGTCGCAGCAGGTTTGACCGTCTTCACATTGTCCTCCATCTGGACACTCTTCTGCACAAACCAGGGCCAAGAGAGCCCAGCAGATCACAACCCACTTCTGCATCTGCACACAGGAGGACACCCACACACACACAGACACAAAGGAAAGTGAAAGATATGCATGTGGAATCCCCCTTTACAGCAACATCAGAAAATAGTTCCTCTTATTGTCCCTGAACAGAGCACAATGAGATTAAGTTGCAATCCTGCTGGTGCATCCATGCATCATAGACAACAGTTAACAATAGGGAAGAAGAAACAACAAATTATAAACATATAAAAATATTTTAAATAATATGATGTAACCTATGAAAACAGTAAGATAGTTTATTTGGTTTACTATAAAAAAAAACTATAACAACAGTGAGATAGCCATAAAAACAGTGATGTAGCTGGTATTGAACATTTACTAAACATTTCACAAATTGGAGTGGCTTATATACAAGTAGTGCAGCCTAAGTTCTTCATTTACTTCCTGTTGGATAATAGTATAATGCTTTTTTTTTTTTTTTTTTTTTTTCATCCTCTTCATTTTGTAATGAATAAGAACGTCAAACACAACAGGAGTTTAACTAAATTAACTCACTTTCACTTTCGTTTGCCGTGCGTATAAAAAAGGAAACGCGGTTTCACAGGAAAAATCTCGGCTAATAAGAATAAAGTGCGGACATCAGACACATTAAAATGTTGAAATAATCTAAGCAATCTAAAACTGAAGGTAGCTGGCTTCTGTATATGTGTGTAAATCAATGTAACAAAGTCAACTGTATTAATACAGTTGACTTTGCTGGTGTCAGATTCTCAAAGCTAAAAGAAGTTTACTCTCACCTTTATAAAAGAGTGAAGGGCTGTTGTGAGCAGTCAGGAGCCTGAGAAGTGTCTCACCTCAAAATAAGCCAAATGATAAACCTGCTGCATCATATTGAACACGCCCCCGAAACACAGAGAGAGAGAGAGAGAGGGGAAGAGAGAGAGAGAGAGAGAGAGAGAGAGGGGAAGAGAGAGAGACAGAGGGGAAGAGAGAGAGAGAGGGGGAAGAGAGAGAGAGAGAGAGAGAGAGAGAGGGGAAGGGTTGCATTCTTAATTTCCCTAAAACACCCTGCAGCGCCTCTCCCGGTCTCTTTCATTACATATGACTTTTTACATTTCGTTTGACTCAAAATGCTCCCGTTTAGTCTCATGCTGCACTGAACAGGTTGCATTTGACTGGCGGACAAACTTGTTTACATGCGACAGCTGCAGCGCATCACGGTGTCGAGTCCACTAGGCGGCGCCAGAGCTACAGCAGCGACCGGGCCGCGTCTTTTTCAAAACTCTCGCGAGATTTGTAGGGGATGTTTCCTCATCGCGCACATTTAACAAACTTTTTATGGTGTGGCAGCACTGTGGTTAAGATATGCTTATGATTAGGGACACAAAACACTTGGTTAGGGGTAGGGGAAGACCATGTTTTGGGTTAAAACGATCACTCTCGCGAGATCGTTCTTGGATCTGAGGTTCCGATCTAGACACGACCCTTGATTTGCGAACATCTCGCGATATTTTGGACGCATCGTTTCTTAGGTTTGCACGTTGCATGAGCAGTTATGTTTTTACAATGGAGCAACGCTGCTGTGAAGATATACGTAGGTTTAGGGACATAAGGCACTTGGTCGGGGTCAGGAAAAGATCATCTTTTAGGTTGACATGGTCACTCTCGCGAGATCTTTCGCGGTTCTGGGGTTTCCTTCTACAAACGACAGGGCGGGGCAAGCGGAGTCTAACATTTCACAGATCTCCAAAACATGCGCGCCACCCTCTATCACTGAGCACCCACTGTCGCTGAGCGGAGTTTTGTAGAGATTTATGAAGTCTACGTGCCCTGCGCGTACACTTTGTGACTTGTACGCTTAAATCGCCGTGCTGCGGACTCAGCTCGGCCCCTCAGACATGTTTACGGGTTATCCAAGATGGAGAACCCGAATAAACTGCGGCTCAACGTTAGCTGCAAAGTAACATTCATTTAACCGAGATGGGTGAAGACGCGTCTAGTTCACGACGCTAGCAGCTAAAGTAGAGGTGAGTAGCCGTTAGCTTGTCATCTTAAAAACGTGATCACAGAGCCTGAATGGGATCGTGTCTAGAAGAGAACCCTTGATTTACAAAACTCTCGCGAGATTTGTACGCGGTGTTTCTGTATTCTGCGCCTCGTACGATGCTATTAGTTTTAATAATGTGATAACACTGTGTTTAAAACCGGAATAAGTTTAGAGACTAAAAAAAAAACCGCTTTATCAGACTTTGGGAAAGGTCATAAATGTGTTTAATATAAACACTCTCGCGAGATCTCTCGCGGGTTTGGGGTTCTCTTCTAGATAAGACTCCTGAGACGCAAGCTAGCAGCCCAGCTAAAGGCAGCGTGTGTGACACTAATCAGAGAGATTATCTGGATCATTTACTGAGCTGCAGGATTCAGTGAAACGTTAATCTGGTCTGATCTGAAAGCTGTTAATGTGTCTGTTTTAACTTTAACTTGTGTGTCCTGAGACACGTTGTGTCATTTAGATGAAGGTGACAGCCAGGGACCTCAAACATTTTCTCATTTTAGGACACATTTGGCTGACTTGCATGTCTGTTTTGAACATTCAGGCAGTAGAAGAACTCTTGTTTATCAGAGCAGCTTATTGGACAGACAGACCTGGAGGGCTAAGTGCCTCTAACTGTCACACTCAAGTGTAATCAGCCCCAGAAATAGGACAGGCCAGGGGAGACAAAAGGCAACCAACCCCACAGGTTACAAAACAGGAAAGTTAAACAAATGACTGTGACTTCCTTTTCCACAGCACACAGATTCAGCCAGTCTTGTTGGAAAAACCTCATCAGGTTCCTCAAGAGTCATTTTACCAAATCCTGTAACAGTTGAAGACAATCGTGGTCATATATTCTGGAGGGCTGACTGATACTGGATATTTGGGACCTTGCTGATACAAAAATTAGGGAGAAAAAACAATCTGATTTAATCTAATTTAATACATGGCTACTTACTTTAAAAAAAACAATAATTTGGCACAAAATATTCATTTAAAAAAGATTTAATTGATCTAAAGATTATTTTATTGCCCATAGCGAGGACTTTTTATTTGTAGCTGCTGTCTGCTTTGCAGAAATAACAGACGTCAGAGTTCTGTAATTGACCAATCAGAATCAAGTATTTAAGAAAGCTGTGTAATAAAATTTCCTTAAAATTCTAGCCATTTATTTAAAGTCAGGACTCCCCTGAGAACACTTCATAACCTGCCTTAATTAGTGTTTGTTCTGTTTCACTATTGGCTGATTAAATTATATTTATCTGCTTCTACCCACTGCTCTCTGAGTGAGGAGTGGGCCTCATTGGTTCTCTGGTGACATGCACATCATAGATAAGTTATCATAATGTTTCAACGACTGCATTATGACAACCCCGCCTCGACTTAACCCAGCTCTGGTCTGACTTAATAACACGGTAACAATCAGTCGGTGCATTTTGGAGATGAGCTCTTCTTTTCTGAAGGACAACATTATTAATTGTGGTTATTTTATTTGTTGGATAACATTTTTAACCCAGTTTTTGTTGCCATGGTGACACTAACTTGGAGCATGTCAGAGGCTGCCGTCACACAATCAGCACTGTGACATAACAGGACATTAACCGAACCACAGACTAGGTATTAGATTGCTGGTCCTGCAGGACACCAAAACTCCTCTTCAAGTTGTTTTACATAACAAGGAGACAAAGCCACCTGACTCCGACCGGATAAGAAAACAACTCTGTGAAGTTTAGTTACAGAACATTGTGTTCTCAGTGTGACATGTTTTTCTGTTTGGTCTGACAGGTGGGCAGGATGGGGGAGCGGGCCGTCAGTGGCCCCGTGGCTGCGATCTCTCCAGTGCAGCAGATGCTGGCCTCTGGCACCGGAGCCCTGCTTACATCTATTTTTGGTGAGATCATGGAAACAAAGACTAGAAAAAGCAACTTATTTTACTTTCCTGTGGTGTTTTCCTACAATGTTTTGTCTTGTGCACACACTCAACTGCAAGTTATTACGTCCACCTAGATAAAACTAATGCAGTCTAATACAGCTGTCCTGCATTATATGCTACCTTGAAGGTTATAATATTCAGTTTTTAATGAAATTTATTTGAAACTCATTAACTACTAATTAACTTTTGAAAGTATTTTGATAATCGATTATTCATGCAAATAGTTTTTTTATGCAAAAATGGCAGAAAATGCTGGTTTCAGAGCCTCAAATATGAAGATTTTTTGCTTTTCTCAGTTTATTGTCATATTAAACTGAATCTTTGGGGCATGGACTGACAAACAAATCATTGAACGACATCAGCTTGGACTTTCAGAAACCGGGAGGGGCATTTTTTCTCAATTTTCTGATATTTTATAAGTGTTGCAGTCATAGATTAAACTTGACAATTAACTTATACAATATAACTGCTAATAAAAAATACAATTTGTACGAGGGCAAGTAAAATTTGACTTGGGGCAAGTAGATTTCTGAAAACCTTAAGATTGGATGCTGATATAGTTAGAGCTGCAACGATTAATCGATTATTAAATTAATCACCAACTATTTTGATAATCGATTAATTGGGTGGAGACATTTTTTATTTAGATTAAAGTGACAAAATTCTCTGATTTCTGTTTCTTAAATTTGAATATTTTCTGTTTTCTTTATTCCTCCATGTCAGTAAACAGAATATCTTTGAGTTGTGGACAAAACAAGACATTTGAGGACGTCATCTTGGACTTTTGGGAAACACTGATCAACATTTTCTGACATTTTATGGATCAAACAACTAATCGATTAATCATAAAAATGGATGACAGATTAATTTATAATGAAAATAATCATTAAGTCAGAGCCCTACAAAGATGTTTTCTTCAGACAGTAGAATCTGATGTTTACACCAGCACATCTCTGCAGCACCACAATAATTTTACTAACAAAAATTGGGTTTTATTAAATATTGCACCTCCTGCGAGCTATTTGAAAATTGCAGTCGACCCTATTGTGATTTTGATAAAATTGTTCAGTCCTAGTGTATGTTTTTATTCTAACTGAATCTGTCATTTGATTTGTTTGTAGTCACACCGCTGGACGTTGTGAAGATCAGGCTGCAGGCTCAGCAAACACCCTTCCACCAAGGTAGGACGAGGAGCTCGTCTTCTTCTGTGGTTTTAAATCGTACACTGACTTTGCTTGTACAGTAACACCTGCTGGTGGATGCCATGCTTTTCTAACCCCACTGCACCTGTCCTTTGTGTCTCCGTTGTGTCTTTCACGCTGTGTTTTCTGTCTCTCTCTCTCTCTCTCTCTCTCTCTCTCTCTCACTCTCTCTCTCTCTCTTCTCTCTCTCTCTCTCCTCTCACTCTCACTCTCTCTCTCTCTCTCTCTCTCTCTCTCAACCTGTCCTGCCTTTTGCTTTTATTTCGTAGCTTTAGCCTGTGAATCAGCTCCCTGGGGTGGCGTCATCCGCCCTTCCAAGTGTGAGTATCTGACCTGCTGTCGCTGCACGCTGAAACTTGTCTGCCGGTTTAAACAAAAAATGGTGATCCAGCACAACTTTCTGTATGTGGCTACACGCTTGACTAACAAACTACTCTCGCCAATGAAAACAGATCCACGTGTTTTCTGTCAACTTAGATGTGCATGTTTTTGGCCTTCAGTCTTATTTGTCCATTGATGTTCAGTATGAAGGTCTCTCTTGTGCACGGCTCCGGTTTAGTACCTCAGTTTCGACTCCAGCCACACCTAATTAATTAAAATTCAACCTTTCTTCCTGGAAGATTTTCTGTCCCTGGTGAATGTTGTGTTTTTGTTTTCTGCGATATTTCTGCAGTGTAACATCAGGTTGTGAAATTATGCCTTTTTTTAGAATTTCTTTGAACTTTATCGGTCGTCCAGCCCTAAATAAACAGGTAAAGTAAGCAGTGACGAGGACAGGCCCCGGTGTTATCCTCTGAGTGACTCGGGGGTCATTGCCATCGCTTGTATTATTAGTCACCTTTCTCGCCTCTTCCAAGGATTGTAAAACTCAGTTTAGGACTCATGGAAACTTCATATTATTAATTAACTAGGATGTTATTTTTAGATAAATAGGAGTTCACCTAAAAATCAAAAATACATATTTTCCCTCTTGCCTGTAGAGCTGTTTATCCATCTGTGAGTTCTGGAGATATCGGCCTGAGTATTTTTATGTTGATTCCTGTGTCGCTTTGTTTCATCTTGGTATAAGATTTAAATCCCTGTGGACACTTTGTCACTTGAGCACACTGTGTACACTGTGCATGCCACACACGTTCTCCAGCCTTTGCCACATTTATCTCAAAAACATCCAGGGAAAACCCCGACTACTACTAGAAAGAAAGTAGTTCCTATATGAAACTGCTCAAAATAAGGACTGTGGCTTATCTTGTGACCAATCTGGATGGATAAATAAATAGCACTGCAAGCCAGAGGAACAATATGTATTTTTGAATTTTGGGTGATCTGTCCCCTTAAGGTTCACTCAGTTATTGTTTGCTTTTTAACTCTGGTTGTTCCGTGTCTCACAGGGAAGTGTTTCCTGTACTGTAACGGACTGATGGATCACATCTATGTGTGTCAGAATGGAACCAGTTGCACCAGCTGGTACAAAACACCAACACATTTCAGTGGGACACTGGTGAGTACAAGCGCATGAGCAACTTAGTTTTTGCTACAAAATGAATCAGAATGAGTCAAATGTGTTTGGGTTTTTGTGCTATAGGACGCTTTTGTGAAAATCAGTCGACATGAAGGACTCAGGTCTTTGTGGAGCGGGCTGCCACCAACACTGTGAGTCTAAACTCTCCTCGATGTTGATATAACGCACAGTATAAAGTTTTGCCCTGTACTTACTCATTTGAGACCTTTTGTTTATTTGCATGTGCGGTGTTCAGGGTCATGGCCGTACCTGCCACTGTCATCTACTTCACCTGCTACGACCAGCTGCGAGACTTCCTGAAATACGGTCTGGGTTTCCAGGGCAACCACGTCCCTCTGGTTGCCGGGGGTCTGGCCAGATGTAAGTCCATTAAAGCACAAGCACATCCTAACTGTATGATGTTAATGAGTTTTATGACTTACAAGGTGTGTGTGTGTGTTGCAGTGGGGGCTGTGACAGTCATCAGCCCTCTGGAGCTGGTCAGGACTAAGATGCAGTCCCGTCGGCTGCCCTACAGCGAGCTGCGGGAGTGTATCCGCTCTGCCGTGGCTCAGGACGGCCTGCTGTCGCTGTGGAGGGGCTGGGGACCCACCGTGCTCAGAGATGTACCCTTCTCTGGTGAGAGCAGCACTACAGAATACAAAAGAATCTGATTTTTAGAGGGGTTGTTACAGAGATTACGTGTACAAAATCTGTCAAACCTTCATCTTCTGTCAGGGTGCCCATGGAGTCCTAAAGTATTCAAAAATTGACATTAAAAATCTGAAATTAAGTCCTTAAAAGTATCGAATTTCATTTACTTGCTTTACTTGGTTGAGAACACTGGATGTACCCTGTCTGTATACATGACTTGTGGCTGTGGTTAGTTTGCCCTCATGTAGAAAATAGTTTTTAATCCTCTACAGAAACTTGTCAACCTGCTCCTGCAGCATATTTCTCTCCTCTGCTGTCATTTATTATGTTTACTATGTTCCAAACAGTCGCCCTTTCATCAGATCACAGTTAAACATACTGTTACCATGTTGTACTATCCGCATTCTTGAAAATCTGGAAGCATATTTTTGCAAAGTGTATTTTTGAAGCATTCTGAGCGCACAGATGGACAGTGAAGCAGTGGTTGAAGTTGCAGGAGTCCTTTGAGAATTTTCCTCGAGGGACTCTGTAGTTAGGCACTTCCCAAACATTCCCAAAAGACATTAACATGTATGGTAGAGCAACAGGAAATCAGATAGTAAACTAAAAATAAGCCTAAGAATACTGCAGTGTGGAGAAAAGAAACAAATGAACCGCCCCTGTTTGTGTGTGTGTTTGCAGCTTTGTACTGGTTTAACTATGAACTGGTGAAGGCCCAGCTATGTGAACAGACCAGAACCACCCAGGCCACCTTCTCCATCAGCTTCACAGCGGGAGCCGTCTCTGGAGCTGTAAGTCCTCAGCTTCAATGGAGAGACACACCTGTCCTCTACTGTATTACCATTTCAGACTTTTTTTTAATTATATCACAATATTATGTCCTAAAAGTTCACCCCCAGAATCAAAAATACATATTTTTTCTCTCACCTGTAGTGTTGTTTATCCATCTAGATTGTTTTGATGTTAGTTGCTGAGTTTGGGGGAGAAATGCACTTGAAAAACAGTAATGTCTCTTTTCAGAAATCATGACCTGTTACTCAGTGGACGAAAAGCTCGTGACATTTCAGGATGCGAACGTTAAGGGATTCCTCCTCGGCCGAGCTGTAACCTCTCGTCCACTGAGTAATGGGTCATGATTCCTGTAAAGAGACGCTGTTGTTGAGTTGTTCAAATGTTTTTGGCACTTGGAGCGCCATTAGTTCATTTTTTTTCCCTTCAGTTCAATTAATCTAACATCATCTATGGCAGAGCTGCCCAAAATGGGGCCCGTGGGCCAAAGTTTGCCTGCCATAAGATCTGATTTTGCCTGCCAGATCTTTCTGGTGGGGAAAAAAAGCTGATAATAATGGTTGTCTAAAATACAGTGAAACTGTGATATTTTCTGACATTGTTATCACACTGAAAATCTCATAACATAGCAACTCTAGCAGAGAAAGTATTGGCAATAATCAGTTAATTGTAAAAAGTCAGTTTTCAACCAAAAGTACCAAAATCTTTCTAGTTTCAGCTTCTCTCATGTGAACATTGCAGGTTTTATTTGTTAGTAATTTTAATGTCTTTGAATTTTGGGCATTTGGTTTAAACAAAATAAGTCAAGTCGGTTTTATTTGTATGGCTCCAAATCATATCAGTTAGTCAGTTATTTCAGGACACTTTTCATATAGAGCAGGTATAGACTGTTAACTTAGTATTAGTACTTACAGAGACCCAGTAGTTCCCACAAAGAGCAGGAACTAAGGTATCACTGGGGAGGAAAAATAAGCTATTTAAAGATGTCACTTTTGGAAACTGTGATGGGCCGTCATCACTATTTTGTGACATTTGATGGACCAAACAATTAATCAATTAGTTGAGAAAATAACTGGCATTTATATTGATAACAAACATAATATTTAGTTTAAATTGAGGCTGTCCAAAGTGGGGCTGGTGGGCCAAAGTTGGTCTGCCATAAGCTTGAATTTGGCCTGTCAGATGTTTCTAGCTAGAAAAAAAAAAAAGACCTTTAATCCAAAAAATATAATATAATGGTAAACTTCTAACTGAATATGTAGGTTCTCTAATTCCTCATTACTTTTCACAATTTGAGCATGGCTGGCAGAGCAACAAAACGACAAATAAGATAATTTTGCGTCTTCACAATCCAGTCCAGCTGGTGTTTTCTTTTGGCCTGTGGCTCACAATTAGGTTTTGGTTTTGGCCCCGTGTGGGAAGAAGTTTTGGCACCACTGGTCTATGGGAAAATGAATAGAGCTTTGACTTCTGAAACTAGGGCTGCCCAAAATATCTCCTCACTTGCCAACTCTATTATTCTCTGATAAAACAGACTGCAGTACTAATAAAATATTTGATTAGCTTTTATCAATAAATGTTAGACCTTGATAGCTATGAATGACTTAATATAATCAGGTATATTTCCTGCTTGAACTCAAAGTGAGGATGAATAAAATAAAATGCAACAAAATGTTTACTTTGATTAACGAACTACAGTTAACTGTATTGTATTATTCTGTCACAATAACAGTCTGATAACAAGGTTTCAGGTTTGAGCAGTGAATGCATCGTCAGGGACCTGTGTAGAGAATCAGGCCAGTGACTGACCCACATTGACTGTGTCATGTTTCTTGTGCAATAATTAAGCAACTGCCCACCTGATCTAAATGATGATCCTTCATGCACAGATAAAATCTGACGGATTAAAGTCTAACCACTGGCTGCACCTGTGTGTCGTCCAGTATATGACTGTTGTTGTCTGTCGTTGTGTCTAGATTGCTGCGATCCTGACGCTGCCTTTCGATGTGGTGAAAACACGCAGGCAGATCCAGCTGGGAGAAATGGATACTCTGGGAGGTCTGTGGACTCACACATTGTGATGTTAACATGGTGAAATGTGTTTACTGAGGTGTGCAGCAGGATGACTGACTTATTCTCATTCCTCCTAGTTTCCCTAAAGAAAACCACGTCCACATGGCACATAATGAAGGAAATATGGGGCGAGTTGGGCTACAGGGGCCTTTTTGCAGGTACATACTTATTCTGTCTTGTGTTAAAGGGATAGTTCGGATTATTTGTAGCATGGTTGTATGAGGTACGTATCTATAGTCAGTGTATTAGCTACAGTAGATGGCACCTGACACTCAAGTGCCAGCATGGAAGCTAAGCAATGTACAAAAAAGCTAAAAAACTATTTCAGCCACCTAAAAATCAATATCAATTTAATGTACACTATATTTAGAAGATTTTCCCCTCTTTACCTTGCCACCAGACAGCCTTTTATGATGGGAAACTGTCATTATATAAGCCAAATATCGCTCTCTCCAAAGCAGCCAAACTCCATTAGTAAAAACAGCAGTTTTACCTTGCAGAACACAGGAGCTGCTGGTCTACCGCTGCCTTGATTGTTTAGTGTGTTTGTGTTATTGCATGACTTTGGTGAATCTGACCTGACCTTTTTAAAACACAAAAGTCACACAATAATACAAACAAACTAACTGATCGAGGCAGCGATAGACCAGCAATTCCTGTGTTCTGTGAGGTAAAATTACTGATTTTACCAATGGAGTTTGGTTGCTTTGGAGAGAGCGATATCTGGCTTTTATAATGGCAGTTTCCCATCACAAAAGGCTGTCTGATGGCAAGGTAAAGAGGTGAAAATCTTCTAAATGTAGTGAACACTTAAATTGATATTGATGTTTTTTCAGGTGGCTAATTTATTATATGCTTCCTACACTGGAGCTCCTGCTGCTTCTCCAAACGGGAAGTGTCCCGGCTGCAATCTAATGTTGGCAGCACTGACTATGGATAATTATCTCATACAACCCACTTCAAAAAACCTAAACTCAACCATTAAGTAAAAAATACTACGTTTTCTATCCTCAGACCTGAAAACATTTGTGTTTTCCTCAGGTTTCATGCCCAGGGTGATCAAAGTGGCCCCGGCCTGCGCTGTGATGATAAGCACCTACGAGTTTGGAAAGGCCTTCTTCCAAAAAATGAACCTTGACCGACAGTGACCGCTGGTGCTGACTGTTCCTCGTTCACAGCAGCGCCTGCAGACGTTATTACCCAGACAGTCGGTACAAAGTCTCCTCAAACCACGCCCGGATTTGGTTTTGTGCGAACACAAAAGAAGAGGAATTTCCCAACATGTCCGGGACGCCTCTCCCACCAAATCTGCTGTCTTGACATTTTAACACAGACTGTGATAAGACTTTAGACGCACCTACATCCTTGAACTTAAAAACGAGCTTGAGCAACGAGCCTGAGAGATGCTCTTGGACTCCAGACTTTAGGTGTGTTTTTTTTTTTTTCCAGGTATCTTAAAGAAGGACGTCTTTTCAGTGCTTAAGGGAAACGACTTGTACCAAATTACACTGACATGGATCGCACCTCTGCACATTGTCCTCGATGAAAACACTGAACCCACTCATCCACTGTGCAGGACGGTGGCTGAAGGTGCAACGCTCAATGGGAACATTCAAACCCTCCTAAGAACTGCAACTGCATCAGTACCTTCACATGAACCAGAGGAAAATGTTCTCTTTGCTTGAGACAACTGCATGGTGTATCCAGCTTTATTCAGTCTGGAGAAGCTGGTCCGCTCTGTGTTAACAGTAAAGCATGACATCTGAGTAGATGACTGACAAATCTGTTTTGTATGATGAATAGATTTGATCATTTGTAGCACTTTAAATTTGCAAGACAAGCGCTGTGAAATGAAATCATAAAAATAACTACAGATGTTTATGTTTGTTGAATGTATGCCTCTTCTCTTTTACCATCACTGCGGGAAATTCACAGTATACAAAGCACAAAGTGAGGCTTATTGGAAGATCAGTTTTCATTGTTGCATGAAATGTATGCTATAATTATATTATAAAAAATCATGAACATTTGAACAGAATTTTCTGTGAAAACCACTGTAGCCATCTTCCCCGAAGCCACACAGATTTTCTTTAAATTTTGCCAAGATTTTGAAGTCGTGGCGAAAAGAAAAACAAAAGACTTTCCAGATGTTCCCCTTGTTGCATTCACGTGATCGTATTATGTGAATTTCAAGCCTACAGTAAACCCGACGTCGAAACTTGTTACATCACTGGATCATAAAACAAAATGTTGTTGCCTTAACTTGAAAGGTGTAAATGTGTCCTTTTGTTTTTTTTTTTTTTTTAATGAATAATGGTAATAAATGTTAAGACGGCTTGATTCTTACGCTGCGTGTGATTTATTCCCCAACAACTTTTTAAATGACCACCAAGAACAGAATCCTGTCTGTCACTGATCAGTGAGAAGGGGTATTAAATACAGGAATGAACAACAACATAAAGAGAAAACTGACAGACAGTTTTATTCTGTCTGAATTCATTCAAACTGCACTAAAATCCATATTATTAAAACACAGTTTTAAGACTAAAACACAAAGTACAGTACCTGAATGAGGGCAGAAATATTTCCAAAAAATATATTAATTTATATTATAAACACTACTGAACAAAGTCAAATAGCTATATCCTTTTGTATTGTCTAAATAAATAACAATAACAAAAGCTTTTTGTTATTTAATATTAGCTGAGAAAAAGTCACTGAACACTGAAATTGGCTTTGCTGCTGCAAAACAAATGTCAAGTAAGAAAAAGACTAAACTGAGGTCTTGAATTAGCACTTATGTTCTATTTAATAGTTTTGGTAGTTTCAGTACTATAGAATGTTGGTATTGTCTTTAATCATGTGGTATTGAAAAGGTACTGAAGTATTGATACTTTTGACAGCAATCCCCAACTGTAAACAACAGATAAACTTTTTGTGATTGTGAGATTGTGAAACTACATTGAACATTTGTTTGCAGACTGTTCAAGTTCTCTTTGCTTTGATTTACAGAAGAACCTCTCGAAAATATGAAAAAAACATAAACTAACAAATTTCTAATTTTTAGCAGACCGGATGAAAATTCAAATAATTAACTTGATTTACATCTTAGCAAAATATTATATCAATTAAATGATATGGCTTAAAAAGAATACTCTCATTTTATTCATATTTTTTATATACTTATTTTAAATTCTAATGTAATTCTATTAATTCCTCAGAAATTGTACATTGGCAAAAAAAAAAAAAAAAATTTCAAATTTACTCCAGTTTTTGTTCTTCTTCTATCCTTTTCTTTCTGTTGTACATTTCAATTTATTTTTATATTATTTTTTTTATACTGAGAAGACATTTACAACTTTGAGTAAATAAACACTGGAACATGAACGATATATTTCGTGACACTTCTGCGTTTATATTTACATTATGAAATTAAACAGCGGCATCTAGTGGCTGCTGAGTACATCTACAGGGTGAAATCTCGGGGGCGGGACTTCTCTGACGGTAGCCACGCTGAATCCCGCGATAGTTCGACTTGTATATAGCGGCACCGTTCCGTTTAGAAGGCCTCTTTGAATCGGATTGGAGACAAAATGGTGAGTGTGCTCTCCATGTAGCCGACACTGTGAACATGAATCCGTTTGTCATCTGCGCCATCCTACGTCTCTTGCTGAACACAGACACTCTGATCGTGTGTATAGAAAGTTTAACTTAAGCCCGATAGAGATTTTTGTGTTTTTCAGTGTAATATTTTAACTTTTAGTGATGCACGTAAAATCACACCGGCGACTCAGGATCCAAAATGGCAGCACGATGCAGGCCGCTACTACTCATTTATTCATTTATTATCTTAAGACAGTCCTTGTATATATGTATAATTACAGTGATGTACTCTCTGGCTACTGACAATCTTAAACTGAAGCGACGTGTCGTTTTGAAGCGCCGGTTTTTCACAGCAGGTGACCGCACATGCCCACTGTTAGCTAAGTTAGCTAAGCTAACAGCGTGGTTAGCTGCAGTCACTCATTGATGAAGTCACTCTGCCCGGTAACATGTATTATCACATTCACTCTGTATCCGCTCAGGGTTAACTGTCAGTGTATGCAGCTCTTCATCATTGTGGCTAACTCACCAGCTCACCTCTGATTCGTTTCCTCCTCAGTCCCACCGTAAGTTTTCGGCTCCGCGACACGGATCTCTGGGCTTCCTGCCCCGCAAGAGGAGCCGTCGTCACCGTGGAAAGGCCAAGAGCTTCCCTAAGGATGACCCCAGCAAGCCCGTGCACCTGACCGCCTTCCTGGGCTACAAGGCCGGCATGACACACATCGTCCGTGAGGTCGACAGACCTGGCTCAAGTGAGTGTGAGAAACTGTTCACTTTCTGATGAGTTATAACTGAGGAACAAGGGGAGCTGTGCGTAAGAATCGGATATTAAAGGTCCATTGTGTTTGATTTATGTGGCTTTACTGGCAGAAATGGAATATAATGTTGCAAAGTGCTGTGGTGATGATGTGGAAATTAAGAAATGTCACATTACGCACAATCTTAAGTAATCCAGTGTTTTTTAATCATACTGTGTACTCTTAAATCATTAGTTTCTTTCTGTTTTTACTGCCTTCCCGAGCACCTTTTCACTAGAAGTGTAACAGCACTTCCAACTCAAACCGTAAAGGTTACAGACTCTATTCACCTCCCTACTTTTGTCTTTTGAGTGTAGTTCACTTGCCCAAAGAGTGGAAAAACGCATAAGAGAAGAATTGTATATCCTTGAATATAATTTTCTATTTTTAATTTATTTTTTTGGTTGTAGTGAAAATCTGGCTGCACAATTTGCAATAAAATTAAAATATGGCCAAGTGCAATATCCACACTGCAGAACCAATTTAGCAATTTTTTATAAAGGAAAAATATTTATGAGAAAATGTCACATGGTACAATAGTGCTGCATTGATGTCCTGGTCTGAAAATCTTATTCTCCAGATTAAAGAAAATATTTGTTTGGTATAGACCTCAAATACGAATACAAAATACTTTATGATCCCCAAGGGGGAATTCATTATTACATCATCACGATTTTAGTAGGCTTTTTTGGTGAGCATGAAATTTGCAATGCAAAACTAATCATTGTCACTAAACACAATTTCAAAGATTGCAATATAACTTAATACCAAATCGTACAGCTGTAATATGTATATTTCATTGGTGGGTAATCGCCTAAAAATTAGTGATTTTGTGTGTTGGCTTAGAATGAGCCCTTTTTAGAGACATGAGGACAAAACTCTGGCTCTAGGTGCAGACTTTGATGTTTTGTGACCACTGTAGATTCTCCTAATTATCTTGAAGCTTGATGCCACTAAATCCTACACACTGGTCGTAGGTTATGATCCATCAGGTATGGTGTTGTGTCTGTGATGAGACTCTCGACGGGCGGACATAATGGGTTTTTAACCCCTTGCTGAATGTCGAGCACTGAGCGCTGTCTATACCATCAAGTAGAATTGAACAAGTGCAGTTAAAGTCATAAAGTTTGGAAGCACTCTTGGCTTAAGAGGAACTGTTTTCCCTTTGCAGAGGTGAACAAGAAGGAAGTGGTTGAGGCCGTAACCATTGTGGAGACTCCCCCATGATTGTGGTCGGAGTTGTGGGTTACGTCAGCACCCCCCGTGGCCTGCGTTCCTTCAAGACCATCTTCGCCGAGCACGTCAGCGACGAGTGCAAGCGTCGGTTCTACAAGAACTGGTGAGATGCCACATAAGATGGTTTATTATATTTAAAAGTAGTTTTGAATGTTTGAAGCAGTTAGTTGCCCAGTGGAAATGAAACAAGACGTGTGTTTTCACTGAGTGAGTCTAACAGTACGGTGGCCTCTGTGGCAGCTCCGCTCAGGTGCCGTGTACCCTGATGAGCTCCGGGCTCCTCTGGCCAGTGGAAAGTGCTTCTTAGAAACTGTGCCATGAGCCAAAAATCTTTATTAGCTGATACAGCCCCCTTATCCGCATGGAGGGGAGGGCGTACAGCTACGCACAGTGTTCTTCCGCTGACCCTCTGTGGTTATGAAGGACCTGTGCAAACCTGTGTTCTCTCTCGCCACACGGTGTCCTCTCAGGTATAAGTCCAAGAAGAAGGCTTTCACCAAGTACTGCAAGAAATGGCAGGATGAGGAGGGCAAGAAGCAGCTGGAGAAGGACTTTGCTGCCATGAAGAAGTACTGCCAGGTCATCCGCGTCATTGCCCACACACAGGTGAGTTAATTTCCAGTGAGATAATTTGGTGTCTGCTCCTGTCAGTGACGAGACCACGGATCTTGCGTCAGGCATGGCGCCCGACTCGCATGAGGATACCTTCCATGCTGCCTTCCTTCTGAGACTACCCATCTAAAAATTTCACTGCATATTTTAAAGAGGTTGTGTATATTTCTCTGTTCTGACCTGTCTTAAATTTATCTGCAGATGCGTCTGCTACCCCTGAGGCAGAAGAAGTCTCACCTTATGGAGGTGCAGCTGAACGGCGGCACCATCTCCGATAAGGTGGACTGGGCCCGTGAGAAGCTGGAGCAGGCCGTGGTTGTCAGCAATGTCTTCACTCAGGACGAGATGATCGACGTCATCGGAGTCACAAAGGGTCACGGATACAAGGGTAAGATTAAATTCTAGGATTCAGTAGATGAAGTGAATTTGTGCAGTTGTTTCTGCAAGGCCGAGTGTTTAGTCTTGGTGTTAATAAGATGTCGGTCCCTCCTAGGTGTCACCAGCCGTTGGCACACAAAGAAGCTTCCTCGCAAGACCCATCGTGGTCTGCGTAAGGTGGCCTGTATCGGTGCCTGGCATCCTGCCCGTGTGGCCTTCTCCGTGGCCCGTGCCGGTCAGAAGGGTTACCACCACCGCACAGAGATCAACAAGAAGATCTACAAGATCGGCCAGGGCTACCACACCAAGGATGGAAAGCTGGTGAAGAACAACGCCTCCACTGAGTACGATCTGTCCAACAAGAGCATCAACCCTCTGGTAAGTGGCGTTAATGATGGGGTGGTGGATGAACACTGCTCTTGTTAATCATCCTACCTGGAAGCAGAAGATGTGACTCACTTTTATCCCTTTTCTCAACAGGGTGGATTTGTCCACTACGGTGAGGTGACCAATGACTTTGTCATGGTGAAGGGCTGTGTTGTGGGAACCAAGAAGAGGGTGCTGACTCTGCGCAAGGTGAGAACAAACGCAGCACAGTCGTTCGTTTAGAGTTTTTGCGTTAAGGAATGCTTTTATCTGAATATATTCTTGAATGCTCAATTTTCAACATCTGGAGTTTGCATTTCAGATACTTGAGTATAGATGAAACAGATGTTAAATTTGATTCTCTAGCATCTCAGGCTGGATGTTGAGCTAGATTGTCTGACGTGGGCACTGAAATAAAAAGCTTTTATTCCTCTTCCACCTGGTGTCAAAATTCAGATGTGATGAAATCTAAAAGTCTTTGGTTTGGACAGTTAGACGGTCTCCACCTCCCTACACTTGTACTGAGTGTAATTAATTTGCCTGAAGAGATAAAATCCACTAAAAGTGAAGAATTTAAGTTTAAATAAAGATACTGGTTTTATGAACTGTTTTGCCACAATCGTGAGTAATCACCTGCAAATGATAATTTTTAAGTTACCTTAGAATGAGCCCTACAGAGGGCAGTGGTTCTCTTCCATGGAAGCTGTCATGTTGCACCACCACGTTTCAACATTCCCCCCGAACAGACAATCTAAACACTGGCTCTTGATCTAGTCTGTGAGCTCAGAGATGCTACTAAATCCTAAACACTGGTCCTTAAATGCTAATGCTTGTAGGTATGGTGTTCTGCCTGTGATGAGACTCTCGACGGGCGGACATAATGGGTTTTAACCCCTTGCTGAATGTCGAGCACTGAGCGCAGTCTATACCATCAAGTAGAATTGAACAAGTGCAGTTAAAGTCAAAGTTTGGAAGGTCTCCTGACTTAGACCTCAGTTCTTCTGTGGAGGTGAACAAGGCATTTCAAACTTCTCTCCTAACTCAGACAGGATGTATAGCAATGATTCTGCAGGAATAAAAACGACTGATGCTATAATCTCTAGATGTCTGATTCAACTGTCACATGGTCTAACATTAAGAAGTAAACAAATTGCAATAATTCCCAATGCTTGTAAAATTGCAGGTTTTTGTAGGGTCAGATGTGTTAAATGAGTGTAACTGAACTTGATAAATGAAATGTTCTTTACTACAAAGATTAATTTGATCCATTTTGACACTTAACATTAACTTTGTACCTCATTACTTTTTCAGTCTCTGCTGGTGCAGACCAGCCGCCGTGCCCTGGAGAAGATCGACCTCAAGTTCATCGACACCACCTCCAAGTTCGGTCACGGCCGCTTCCAGACGGTGGAGGAGAAGAAGGCGTTCATGGTAAGACTCGGTCCTGAAAGTCAGACCCTTCTTGTAACACTTGTCTTGGCTCACACACTTCAGTATTTCCCTTTTTTTAAACTGGTTCTCAAATGTAGCACAAGATGAGCTAATTCCTGATGCCTCCAGATGTCCATGTTTGTTCCGCACTGTTCGTAACCTGGTTCAGTCTTCAGTATGAACTCTGGGTTCCATTCCAGTGCCACAGTGAGCTCCAGTGAGGCAGGGGAGCAGTGCCTCTTTGTGCTCGCTCCCTGTTCACTCTCTGGATACACTGGCTGCTCTGGAGTACACGCCAGCGGCAGACTCAAGTTATTGGCACGCAACTGATCGTCCTGTTTGTCTCTTTCTGCAGGGACCACTCAAGAAGGACCGTATCACCAAGGAAGAGACTGCTTGAAGTCGCTGTCCAGAACCAATGTCTCTGCTGCTTTGACTGTCACCATCATTACTGTTCTGCAGAGTTGTTTAATAAAAATGAAAAATCAGAGATGTCTTCTTTTTTTTTTTTTTTTTAATAAAAGTGAGTAAAGATGAGAGGCTGTTAAAACAGAGATGGGAGGACCTTGGTTAATGATCACAAGTAGCTTGACCTGATTGAACATGTTTGGAGGGGGCAGATGACTTCTTGGTCAGTCTAAACTTGTCTGTTACCCTGAGTTGAGATTTGTGAACAGATGCGAGGGGGACCAAGGCTGTATTAAAAACATTTGAATGTCTTTATAAAGCTTACAGCTTTTTTGTACAATAAGATACAAAATGTCTTGTTTAATGTGGCAGCTGGTGCTAAATTAATCAATTAAAAATTAGACTAAAGTAAACCAAATTGAACTGGGCACAGATTTATTTACATTTGATTAATCCAGACATTTTCTGATTATAAATGAGGGTAGATGGGCAGTTTTCTCCAGTTTTTATAGGGGCAAGCTCAAAATAAATACACTAGCAGTTCTCTAAACTCACAAAGGTACGACATGCATCATTTTCTTGAAGGATTTGAATGTCAAACAGGTTTCTCACAAGATGAAATATGAAAAATTCTTAAGTGTCATCAGCTTCAAAACACTTCAGTGAAGTTGTTTTATCCAGTGATGACAAAAGTACAAATTGATTGTGAGAAAAACTGTTGAAATGTAGAAGTGATGCTATACTAGATGATTAAAATGGTCCCTGTGACTGTTCTAATATTATAGCATCATAACCAAGTGATGCATTCATGTGTAAGTATTTTAATGTTGAGGTGGAGCTTATGGAGGTCTGCGAAAGATAATATGGATTCAACCTCATATTCAGTTAAATGTGGTGAAAACTTATACTGAATTATCGAATATTGTTTTTGTTCTATGTAATAACCGCCATCCAGCCACTGCACCGATGACAAACTGGGGTTTACTTTGAAGGAAAGTTTTTACGGTATTTTTGGGGGGTATATGATTTACCTCTATCGGGAAGTGAGTGTGTACAAAGTACTGATATATTAAATTAAAAATCTTAAAAGTTTGCAGTAGTAATGTCTGGTTGTCAGCTGCACCTTCATGAGCAGCAACATTAAAGTGATCAACACACTAATACATCAACAGTTCTTATCTCAAATAGACCTTTCTGCATAATGAATACTTTCGTTTTTGGTACTTTTTTGGTGAAGCAACTAGCGGCTAGTGGGAAACCCACTGCTGTGTTGAATAAATTACAGATTTGTCTGCATTTGGAGATTGTTGGAAACATTTGAGATAATATAAGTGCACAACTCAACTAAATATATAATGATGAGGGAAACAACTAATAAAAAGAGATCCAAGTTGAATTTTAGTGAAGTAAAGGTCAGCATGATGATTATTTTCCCTGTGTAAATTCATTCAGCTTAGTTTCACTGCAGGTTTTTCTCCTGACCATCCACACCCCAACATCCACTGCAATTAAATAACTAAAAAAGACAGTACTAGTGTAAAACTACTTAATTACATCCCGCCGCTGCTCTCTGAGCGCGTTAAACGCAATCAGCGCTCGAGTCCAGTCCCTCATCCTGCAGCTGAAAAAGGTCGACATCAGCTGTGATGAGAGCAGCCACCTATGCAGAACTGATGGACAGCAGGACTCCCCGTTCAGCTAACATTGCATGTTTTAACCGGCTATATGTGTCCTTGAGCTGTAAGGCTTGTATTCGGCTGACATCAGAACTCTAGCAGTCACAGTACAGTAATTAAGCCCCAACATCATCCATTCTGACTCATCACTGCCAAAACTAAAACCTCCTCTTCAGCAGGTAATGAGGAAGACCCTGAGAGGGCTCTACAGGCCATTTAGACGTCCCGCAAAACGCTTCTCTGAGACACCCCTGCATAATATTCAGCACTCTTAGCAGAAATGTGGATTTCCAGTAAGGATTTTCAAGGTCCCACCCACTTCCCATTAACCTGCAGTCAGGGGAGTTGAAGGACAATTGTTCTCTGTTGAGCAGCATTTCAAGAATTTGACATTTTCTCTACCGAAGCAGTTCTAAAGAAGTGAAGAGAAAACTATCCTCTGAAGGACACTTATGATACACCGAGGCCTGCTGTCCGCGTCGAAGCGGCGGGAGCAGGAAGAAGCAGGGGTGAAGCCCTCTGTCACTGTGGCCAGAGGACAGTCATGGAGATGGACCCGCTGTTACATAATATCCTCCAGAGGCTGTGACCCCTGCCCCGCTGCAGCACAAGCAGAGCTGCAGTTCAAAGCTCCCACACAGCTCTGCTTTACATAATGCCCTCTCTGCTAAATGTGACAGTTAACAGGCCACAATTATGCCATTATTGCTCCCTCCGTCCCGTTCAGGTGAGCCGAGGTGTCCCAGCAGGCGCTCCCTTTATGACCCCGTGCATCTGCTCAAACAGCAGCACTGTGCACTTTTCATAAAGGCCTGTCCGCACCATTCCACCCTATTAGTTCGGTCCTCCATCATCTCAAACGAGCTCAATGAGCTCTCCTCAGAGCGGGGACGAAGGAGGCCGGGGCGGGACGAGGGGGGCGAGACTCAGCCTCAGACTAAATTTAAGGGTCTGATTCTTGACAACAGTAAAATGACGTTTTTAATAGTTACAGTGTTGATTCAGTGTTAGAAATGAATGCAAAATAAGGATTGATATCAATTAATAGCTGTTCTTTGTAAATAGCCAACAGCTATGGACAGATTATGAGACAAAGAGGCTCTGGACACACACATACAAGCTCCCCTTCACTTTGTGGTCATTTTGTGTCAATTTGTTGCCACTTTCTAGTCATTTTGGGGTAATTTTGCATCTGTTTGCATCATTTCTTGGTCATTATGCAACACATTGTGGTTGTTTTGCATCCTTTTGTGGTTGTTTTGTATTATTTTGTGGTCATTTTGCATCTCTTTGTGGTCATTTTGTGTTCATTTATAATCATTGTCTTGTCAATTTGTAGTAATTTTGTGTCTTTGTGCTTGTTTCATCTCACATGGCTGTTTTGCATCTCTTGTGATCATTTTTTGTCATTGCATCACATTATGGCCGTTTTTCATAATTTTGTAGGGTTTTGTCACGTTGTAGCTATTTCACATTTGTGGTCATATTGCCTCTTTTTTGTGGCCTTTTGTGTGGAGACATTTTGCATCATCATGTGGAAGTTATGCATAATTTTGTGGTTGTTTTGCATCACTGTGCACTTATTGTACAACTATTTGTGGTCATTTGGTGATAATATCTCGTCATTTTGTGTCATTTTCTGGTCATTTTACATCTGCTTGTGGTCATTCTTTGGTAAATTTGTGTCATATTATGGTCATTCTGCATCTCTTTTTGGTCATTTTGCATCTTTTTGTGGTCATTTTATGTCTTTTTGTGGTCATTCTGCATTTCTTTGCAGTTGTTGTTAACTTTTTTACAGGTATTGTTCATACAGACGTTCAGTCCAGGGGCCTGTGGACCGTCACCCAGTAGACCTGTTGAGTAATCCATCCGCAGCACTAATAAGCCAACTACCTATCACTTTCTCACTCTGGGTGCGGTGGTCAATCAGATTCCAGGGGGTGCAGTGCCGCCCCTGTGGCCCCACCCCCGAATAGTTCAGTCCTTGATCATGTCCAATGAGCTCTCCTCAGAGCCAGGGGCCAGTGAAGCCAGTATTATCTGTGTCTCTACTTTGTGTGACTGCATTTTGTGTGTGTGTGTGTGTGTGTGTGTGTGTGTGTGCGTGTGTGCTGTGTGTGTGCGTGCTATCCTGCAGTGGAACCTCCAGTCCAGTCTTGAGGTAGCAGCTGTTGCTAGTGGGACAGCAGCCAGGTAACCAGGGTGCATGCTGGGACAGCAGAGAGAAGGGCCAAGCATTTGATTTATGTGAGTGTGTGAGAGTGTGTGCAGTTGCTTATACACGAAAGTAGGTGTGTGCATCTGTGTGTCGGTGTGTGTCCTGGCACAGTCGACAGCCGGCTGGCACGGAGTCAGCGGCGGGCCGATCCTGCAGAGTGAGGGAAGTGACTGGGTGTTGCTGCAGCGTGGCGTCTGACAGGAGGACAGACGGTCGGAGGGGACGACCACACACTTAAGACCATTATTACACAGGATGGAGGCTGCAGGCTCGGCTGCTCTGTCCTCCAACGGTTGCTTGTCTACCGCTGCTCTGATCGGTTTGTTTGTGTTATTTTGTGCCTTTGTGTTTTAAAAGATTAGTTCAGATTCACCAAAGACTCCAAATAACACAAACTAGTTGCTCGAGACAGTGTTAATGTCCTGCGAGGTAAAATTACTTTTTTTGCCAAAGGAATCTGGTTGCTTTGGAGAGAGTGATATTTGGCTCACACAGAGGTGGGAAGTAACTAGTACAAATACTTTGTTACTGTACTTTTACATTTTTTCAGGTATCTGTATTTTACTCGAGTATTTCTTTTTCTAACAACTTTTTACTTGTATTCCCTATATTTGAACACAAATATCTGTACTTTCCACACCTTTCAATGTCAAAACGGCTTGTTACTTTCAGTTTTAATGCAAGATGAAAATTATGTAAAAGAAGTAATAAAACGAAAACAATATATAACAACAAGATAAAAACAATGTAACAATACATAACAAGAAAAAAATTACATCAAAGATGCAACAAGACAAAAATTACAACAAAATTATGTAAACGATTAATGATTTCTTACAACTCATAAACAGACACTTAGTCATTGGGCGAACATTCAGCATTAATTTGAACTTTAATTAATCGGGAAACACGCAAACAAAAACACAAGTTACACGCTGGAATAGACATTTCAATGGAGGACACCGCAGCTGTAGCATTGTTGTAAGAGAAACGAGTATTTCAATTTAACATGTTTTTTTAATCTCTGATGATGTATCATGTCCAATTTATTATAGAATACCATAAATATATTACAGATTTCTCCTTTAAAAAGTATTTACATGTCACAGGACTGAGCAGCAGACAAAGCCTTGTTACAAACCATGATGTAAAGAGGTGGAAATCACTACAAATGTTTTCTTCCTGCCAGGCATCACAGGATGCACGTGTGGCTTTTGGCTGCGTTTGAATGCCGAGGATTTCCATCCCCATCACACGGCGATGCCGACTAAAGCTGCGTTTTATCACAAAGCAGGCAGCAGTCCTCTGTAGTCTGCGTAAAGGACAGCGGATCTGAGGGCCTGAGCGTTCCTCTCGGGCCTGCCAGACTGCAGCTCCTGCACCCCTGCACTGTGGCATCAGTATTCCAGGCCCGTTCATGGACACAGCGTTCCCTGAGCTGACGGAGGCAGCCCTGCACACTCCTCTCCCGTCTCCCATCACACCACCAGAGGGCAGAGCACAGCAGCGCTCCCTTTGCTTCACGCATCCCAGAGCACTTTGTGTGCTGTAGCCTACTTTGAATCCTCCTCTTTATCTCTCTCTCTCTCTTTTTTTTTTAAACTGCCCTCTATTCAGAGCTGGATTTAAAAGCTTCAGATGATTTGTAAAATAGCAGTGACACAGCTCAGACTCCTCTCTGGTCCATATATTTTTTATTCAGGAAATGTTGAAGCTTCAGACTGCTTGTATCAGCAGTGGGGGTGATGTGAATGTGTCATTTCAGACTATGTTTGCTCCAATGATTTTTTTTTTTCTTTTTCAGTTGGTTGACCGTGCTTATAGCTCTCTGTTGCCACTCAACTCTGCATGACCCAAAAATAACCTGGGGTGAGCGCAGTCAGCAAGTGTTCTCTGGTCAGCACAAACAGCAGGCCGCATCTCTCTCTCTCTCACACACACACACACACACACACACACACACACACACACGTAGGCTTGCACATGCAGATTCAGTGTTTGCACGCACAGGAAAAAGATAAACATTCCTCCAACAAAAATCCACGCACACATTTCAGGTTGCATTTTGTTTGCCGGAGCAGTAATTCACAGAGAGCGACCGTCGAACTCCGCAGCCTCCTCCTCCTCTCAGTGACTTAAAGTTGGCGGTAGCTTCAGAGGCTTCGGGTGACTTGCCCACGCAGCTCCCATGGGTGCTTGCTCCTCTGTCCCGGAACGTTGTCCAGTAAAGTCAGAGAAAGGTCATCAGTCGGTTTGATGTGAGGTTATGTAACCTCGCAGGCTGCCAGAGACACAAAGCCCGCTCAGGCAGGGAGAGACAGGGAGAGTCAGTGTGTTTGCTCTTAATATTTCCAGCCAGGAGGAGACGACAGTGTGCTGCTGCTCCTCGGGCCTCATCTGCTCGCCCAGTACCTCCCCTCCCTCCGGTGACCCCACCCCAACACCCACCACCGGGCTGTTCTCCCTCTTCTCTGATCACACGGCACTGCAGAGACAGTTTGATCACCACAGCAGGAGTAAGAGTCAAAGGGAAGGGGGGGGTTGATGCCAGAAAGGAGCAACCTGGTGACGAGGGCTAACCAGTCTCTCCGGGAAGCTGTGATGTTGCAATCATCCAAATTCAACCGATCCCTGTGATTTCTGCATGACCTTGCAATTTTGTTCAGTTATCAGAGTTTCCCACAAGTTCCCCACGCAAACGACACACATGTAGGACTTCATGAACCGACTCATTCTTTTATTATTCATCATTATTTGTTATATATATATATATGTACTATACATATTTTTAAATTTTGTCACGGTTACTTTAGTTTAGTTTATCGCTTTATTTGACAGGGACAGTGCATATCAATAACTGTCCTTTTCAGACATCAAATGTTGATTTATGTTTCTCCTTTAAAGTCTGTACACTTTTTATTATTGTGTCTGTTTTGTCTTTTTTTCAACATATATATTTTATTTTTTCTAAATGATACAATATTTGTCATTGCTACTGACATTCATCAATTCTCTGTGCACTTTTATATTTTAAACTTTTTTTTTTTGCAATTCTCACAGGCTCCAGAAAAAAAAAAAAAAAAAAACCCCCAAAAACATTGCAACATGCAACACGTTTCCTTCTTAAAAGCTTTAATGAAATCAGGTTTTTAGGCTGCAATAACTGCAAAAAAGTCCACAAAATCCTGCAGGAACTGACTGGCTAATTCCTCCCATTGTTATGCACCAAACTGCAGATCTCAGGCCAAATTTAAGAACTTATCACTGACTTTCAGTGTCTGTTTGCAGAAATTTAAGCACTCAAAATAGGCATATATACATATATATATATATATATAATATATATATATTATATATATATATATATATATTATTATTATTATTATTATTATATATTATTCAATTTCAAGTCCAAATTTGCTTCAGCAATCACAACCTGATTGCTAACAAGGTCACCACATCAACTCAAAAGATGTTGTGTCAGTGTTATGTTTACAGCAGTGATTGCAGGTTTAAAACACGCTCAGTCTTCTGCAAACACTGCTTGTTGGTTTGTTTGCTGCCCCTTCTACTTCTTTTTGCAACATTACTGTGTTTCCAGATCTCAGCAGTAATTATGCAACAGTAGGTGAGCACGAAATTATCATAAAAGATAAAAATGTTAGCCAAACCTATGGAGTTATTGGGGTTATTCAACTACTGCCAAAATTTTCAAGACTCTTCTATTTTATATTCTCAAATACCAAAGATTTATGACTGAAGGAAGGACAGTTATAGAGGGACACATATTACACATCCACACATGCAAAAACACACAATTGAAAGTAAGAAGAGAGATTCCCCTGCCCTCTACCTTTCCTCTTGTCCTATCTCCAATAAACGACACTTTGTGCCCTCCAGCAAACAGAGCATGGGGTCTGGCCCCTGAGCATTATGGGGCCTTGTTCCGGCTGCGTGGTGCAGCTGTGGGTGGAGCCACCATCAGTTTAGAGAACTCCTGTCCTAATATCATTAGTATTAGATCTGGAGCTTTCGCCCTGATCCTCTCTGACATCGCTGTGCAGCGTCCAACTCTGTTAGCCTGCCAAAAAAAAAAAAAAAAAAAAGGCTTTGACTCTTCAAGGGCATGTCTCGCTTCCTCTGGACTCCAAGTCCCTCTGCGAGGAGCCGGAGGAAGAGGAGGAGGAGGAGGAGGAGGGAGGAGGGTGTGTGTCTTCATCCTACACCTGCTCAGTGAATCAGTCTGTAAGAAAGTGCTGGATGGAGCTTAACACAGATTAATGTCACTGCACCTTTTAGTCCAGTGGTTGTTCCCGTGTTTGTGTTGTTTTTTTTCCCCAGCAAAACGAACGTCCATGGTTCTGACATGGAGTGGAGGAGACTGACGGACAGAAGAACATGCCACTCAATTCGGTCCCTGCTTGCTTTTCGTGGTTGTAAATAGAACTTTCATCCCTAATTCCATTTTCCCTGGATTATAACGATCCACAGACAGAATGGAAATGACAGAGAGGTGAAGAGACAGTCAATGAGAGTGTGAGAAAGAGAGCTGCATCCTGCAAAACAGCTGTTTCAACGTGCCACTTTATATAAAGTTCTGCAATTGAAAAATATCTTTATTTTTCTGTAGTTCTAAAACACAAGTTTGCTAAACAATGTCCCTCTGCTGGTTTTGGGATTTCGTTTGTTTTTTGCTCTTATTAATAAATGAATATGTTGTTGTTGTTTGTAGTAGTAACAGTGGGGTGTTTTTCATAGTAACCCTGCAACTGGCTGTGCTGCCGTGCGCGTTTCCCTGTGACATGTTTAGTTGCACTGGAAAATTGGGCTCCCCCAACAGCCAGTGTGTAATTTGAGCCCTGATCAGGCCAGTCATTCAACATTATGATCTCCATTCTTCCATTACACAAAATAACCTTTCATGAAAACATACAAGATAACTTCACAGCCTGACGTCAAATAAATGAGACAACGGCACACACGGTTTTTAAAAATACCCATGTATGTGTTGGCAGGGTCTAAATCACCAGTTTAATTTCATATATATGTATCCCTGGGAGAATATTTTATTTAAAAAAAAAATCACATCTGAAACCCATTGTGAGCTGTCAGGTCCAACTCGGAGAAAAATTTGTGAGGAGACATTGTGTTGAAAAAGTTATGAGAAGAGAAGTCAGAGAAGACAGAGAGACAAATGGAAAAACTGACTTATTCATTCATAAAACATATTAAAAATGTGACGTTCAGACACCAAAGCCAGGTGCTGCTTTATGAGAGACAGCGCACACACACACTCTCTCTCTCTCTCTCTCTCTCTCTCTCTCTCTCTCTCTTAATGTAATCCAGGCTTGTGAAATGACTTCTGCTTATGAATTTTGAATAAAGATGGCTATACATAAAAAAGCCCTATTCATTTAGGCTGCTGCCACGTTGACATATTTTCTCCTCAAATTTATGAAAAGCGGCTCGTGTCAGTGAACTCAGATAATGGCAAATCAGGATCTCAGCACTTTTTCTAATAGAAACTTTTTTTTTTCTCCCCTCCCTTTTTTGATGAATCTTCCGGCCTCTAAACTTGTCCGGCGCTCGGGGGGAAGCTCACACTGTAAATACTATCAAACAGAACTCGTATTCATGCAGCAAATCCCTTTATTTTATTTATTTATCCTTCCTCTAGGAGGGACCTCTCTCTGCACTCACACATACATAAAACACACCGAGGTCCTGAAGAATGAGCCCCTTTTGTCTCACAAATAGGTTAGCTTTGTATATTTGCACTTCCTCGCACACATATACACACTCACAGCAGTGTGTTTTGCCCTGAAAGCAAGGCTTTTAGGGCGGCGGTGTAGAAAGGTGTTGGATGTTCTCTTTGCAGGGAAACAGACGGTCGAGTAAACCTGGTGGTGTTATTGCAAACCCGTGTTTCTTTCTCAGAAATGTGCCAGAAAGATGCCAGGACCGTCTGCGTCTTGCATGTTGACTTCTCCGAGGCTTCATATCTCAGAGAGAGAGAGAAACAAATATGCTCACTGGTGAATAAAACAGCTCTATTTGTGCAGCAGGAATCAAGACAACTGTGTGGTTTCTTCTGAGGAAAGACTGGACCTCGTGCTGCAACATTCTCTTAAATTGTGTCCTATTATTATTATTTATTATTATTCTTTCTTTTAATTTTCTGTTAGGAGAAAAAAATCAGAGAAGTCAACCAGATGCAAATCCAGATGAATCCCACTTGATCACAAATGGAGGGCGGGGCTAATTGTTTCTTATTAGCATGAGTAACACCCCACACAATATAAGGGCAGGTGTTGTATCATGTGCAAACACTCTTACACATGACCAAGAATTTGAGAGACACCATGAAAAACTGTAAGTTTTATTTATTACATTTTGGGGTTTTTTTTGTTTTTGTTTGTTTGTTTGTTGTTTTTTATTTCATTATGACAGTTTCTGGCACCTTCAGTGCTTGTTTTGTGCAACCAGCAGTCTAAAACCCCTAAAATATTGAACGTAAGATGATATAGAAGAGATAAAAACAGCAGATTTGTGGAGGTGGGTGTGGTGAGCAGTCAGCACAGCAGGAGAGAGAGAGAGGTGTGGGAGGATGTGCTCATGAGAGTTGTGTCAGGTGAGCTGATTGGCACAGCTGCTGCTGGTTTTTCCTGATTGCATCTCTCCCCTTTTCATGCAGTAGTGCGCTGGCCCTCAGAGAAACTGCTGCCCAGACAAAGAAGAGGAACTCTGTCTGAGTTTTCTGTTAAACGGAGCAGACTGGAGGACAAGTGCTGGAGGAGCCGGGCAGCTGCAGGCACATGTTGTGTATTATGATTTATGTTATTGTGTTCTGAGCAGGAGACTTATAATAAAAGTCTGAGAGCCAAATCTGTGCGTCTGTGCTGGGGGAACTCATGGTGGTAGTAAGATGGCTACAATAACTGTAGATATTTTATTTATATAATAAATTATATATTATATTATATATAAATTATAAATTATATTTTATATATATGCCACTAACAAATTCTAGACACAAACAAATATAAGAGAAACGTTAACGGTGAGGCTCAATGACATGATAAATTATCACTTTGAGCTGCCTTATTAAAAAGCCAGCTTATAGAGTATTTGCTCATTCATTAAAGGGATAGTTCGGATTTTTTTGAAGAGTGGCTGTATGAAGATGAAACTGCAAACAGGGTCAGCAGCAAAATGTTTTTGAGCCACCTCGCCCACCTAAAAAAACATCATTTTAAGTGTAGGCAATATTTAGAAAATATTCACAGCCTCAGAGGTTGATCAGACAGCTGTTGCTTTTTAAAGATGGAGCAGGGCGATGTTTCTTTATTGTTGCTAGGCAACCGTCGAATCAGCTGTTCTTAGCGAAATCAATGAAAACAACTCACCTGAAATCTCAAGTGCCTTCCTCCAGGCTGCTGTTTTCTGTTCAGATCCTGGAAACTACGTTTGGTAAAATCACACAGTTAAAGGTGTCCAGCAACAGCCACCGCTGACTTGTCCTCCATTTCCAACCGTCTGTAAACTTTGTCCTCACCTCCACAGAAGGTTCGTCTCTCAATCAATAATCTAATTGGAGAATGTGAAGAAAATGCGAAGGATGTCAGCCGCTTCTTTACACTGATTTAAGTTTTTTCAGCTTGATGCATTCACGGCGCTCCTGTGAAAATGCAAGGCGCTTCGAGCCTACAATGCAAGGTGTCCAGGGTGCGTTAGCAGCGTGCAAGAGGCTTCCTGCCTGTAGAAAAGCTGTGCTGTGATAGGACAGCTGTAGACTGACATGCAGAATAGGTCTACAGGCTGTAACTGAGCCAACGCCCGCTGCAGAGGACCTCTGTTCATAGGGCACACGTGCTACAACTAAGCTACCAGGGCTCCTTCAGAAGCCGCCATTATAAATCCATAGTTTTGCTTCGATTTGTTAGTTTGTTTGTGTTAGTGTGTGACTTCTGTGAATCCGAGCTAACCCTTTAAAACACCAAAGTCACACAATAACACAAACTAACTGATCAAGGCAACAGTAGACTTATTTATCCAAAGTCCGTGTATTTGGCAAAAACATTAATTTTACCGCAGAGAACACGCAGCTGTACCTCATACAATCACATTTTAAAAAATCGCGACCTATCTCCTTTAAACTTGCCTTATACCTGTATAACTGGCATGAAGTTGAGGTAGAGATTTTCTGACTCTATCAGTCCACTTACAGGCTCACACACTCGTGCCGACATTGGGGTTTTTCAGGCATTTGCAGGCCAGCGCTGATATTTTTGGATTGCGACTCCCAGCGGTCGATTACAGCGTGTTATCACCATTTTACAACAGCAGGCAGAGGCTGTGGTTTTAGCAGAGCACACAGGGTTTTATGTCTGACAACTCAGCTTTTATTTTTATGGCTGTATAAAGGCTGATGTATGAAGGCTGATGCCAACGTTTTGTGTCGATATTCAGTGTCTGAAAAATTGGCCATTTTCAAGCCTGAAGCTGTTTCTAAAGGCATGTCTTCATCCCGTGTCTTTGTCAAATCGGTTCTCACTCAGATAGAAGTACAATAGCGCGCGCACACACACACACACACACATTTGTACTGCTATTCTTTTGAGGATCCTTCCTTACCACTTTCCTTATCCCAAACCTTAAAGGGATAATTCACCCAAAAATGAAAATTCAGTCATTATCTCCTCACCTCATGCCGATTGAAGGTCAGCTTTATTTTGTTAGTCTGCAAAACGCTGCTGGAGTTTCACAGGAAAACAGTGTTGCAGAATCTCCCAAACAATGGAAGTGAATGGTGACCAGTTTTCAAATGTACAAAAACAACTGGAAAAAAAACACAGAGCTCCTCCATACTGCTTGTCTGGCATAATCCAAGTCTCCTAAAGTCCTGACATGTTTGCACACCGTCACAACACACGCACCCAGTTCAGACAGTGTGCACGTGCACATGTCTGCAAGCTAAGGACCTACAGTGAAAATTTAGGCTGAAAACATGGTGTAAATAACAAAAAATTAAATTTATGAGGATCTATTGCCAGTATATGGCAGAAATATACAACCCCAATTACAAAAAAAAGTTTTGATGTTGTGTAAAACAAAAATAAAAACAGAATGCAATGATTTGCAATGAATACTTTTAGACTTGCATTCAACTGAATACAATACAAAGACAAAAAGAAAAGCTGATAAACTTTATTGTTTTTTGTAAATTTACACTCATTCTGAATTTGATGCCCGCAACATGTTTCAAAAAAGTTGGGACAGGAGCAACAAAAGACTGTGAAAGCTGTGGAACGCTCAAAAAACACCTGTTTGGATCATTTCACAGGTTAATTGGTAACAGGTGACAGTACCATGATTGGATATTAAAGCAGCGTCCTCGAAAGACTCTTCACAAGCATGGATGGAGTGAGGTTCACCACTTTGTGAAAAACTGCAGGGGCAAACAACGTTTCTCATCATGAAACTGCAAGAATCAAGGAAGTTCACCATCTACAATCCATAATATCATTAAAAGATTCAGAGAATCCAGAGAAATCTCTGCACTGTAAGTGGCAAAGCTGGAAACCAACATTGAACCTGAAGTCGATATATCAAGCAAGAATGAGAAAGAATTTGTTGTTGTTAAAAGAAAAAGGTAATGATCACAATGGTCAACATGCTCCTGTCTGAACTTTTTTGGAACATGTTGCAGGCAACAAATTCAGAATGAGTGTATATCTAGTGAAAAAAAAACTGTTAATCAATTTGAACATTAAATACTTTGTCTTTGTACAGTATTCAGTTGAATATAGGTTGAAAACATTTTACAAATCAGTGTATTCTGTTTTTATTTACACAACATACTCAACTTTTTGGAATTGGGGTTGTAATTATTTGTCCTCAGATCAGAGGTGAGTCTCCACGCTGTGAATAAATAAACCGTTTTTTGTCCCCACAAAAAAATATAAATACACAAACATACGTGCATACATACAACCCCATATGTCCTTTATTCCAGTGATGCCTTACCTGGGGGCTGGGACCCATCAAGGGGTCCTAAGGTAGATCTGATTGGTCACAAGATGATTAAAGGGATAAGAATGAAAAACATATGTTTTTATTACACACAGGTATGTTTTGAGGGACAAAGGTAATTCCTGACCTTGAGAGCAGCAGTTTGACATAAAACTCTGAAGTCAACTTACTGGCTTTTCCCAGAGCTATTAGCTACATCTCATGGAGACGTAAAGTCCCTCCCCTTCCAGTGGACCACCATGGGAAAAACTATGTGGATGCACCATTGTAATATATAAAGTTGGACAACATGACAACTCCCAGAAGTGAAGCTAAAACATCTGGATCGCCTCCTTGTGGCAGGCTGCAGTATTGGTCATAAATCTCGGCCGGCTCGGTGTGGTGCTGTGGGCGTGCATCAGAAAAACTGGGTGTGCCACATGAAAGATTCTCTACAACAGAGCAGGTAAGACTGATGTGCACATTTACAAATCATATTCAATTATTTGATTCAATTATTTCATAAGACTCGTTTTCAAATGACACACTATCTAGCTCTAGCATTGGCTCCAGGCATTGCACTAAAAATCCTGGCCTAAAAATCTTGTTCTCCACATAAAAGAAAACATGTTTGTTTGGTACAGACCTCAATAAATATCACATAATCACGATATTAATATTTTTTTTTTCAATGAACATGAAAATTGTGATGCAAAACTGATCATTTACTTTAATCGTATCACATATCCCAATTTCAGTCAAAATAATCGTAATATGACTTTTTTTTTCACCAAATTGTGCAGCTCTAGTCACATGTCAACGTGTGCATTGCAGTGGATGTTGTTTTGTTTTTTTGTTTTTTTGACAAAAATGATGTATCCGGCATACTTTGACTTCATTTTTGTACAGTGGGAGGAAGTGGGAGACATGTCGTCCATCTTTATTTATGCCAGTGGGATGTAGTTACAGGACTCTTGCCCGTTCTGTCATTTCCCTGATGATAAAGACCAGGAGTCGCTCAATAAAACTTTTCAGGTGAGATGTATATTGTGCAAGACAAGAGATGTAGTTCACTGTGTGGCTTCCCAGAAAACTAAACTAAACTACGACAAACCTCGAAGAAACGGAGATTTTCTTGACTTGCAAAATTTTCTTTTAAACTGACACACATCAAATGTGTAATTCGTGGCACAATTCAAACTACAAACCACTCAAAACCACTTGCATCTCGCCATTAAATACCAAAAGATGGTCCCATGGAGGACAGCAGAAAGGGAGGGACTTCCTCTGTATGTCCACACTGAGGTCACAGCCTGTGTTGCCTTATTTTAAAGGAAAAGAAGCCCAGAAAGTTGCTTATTCCGCAGCTTACCATGAAGATAAATGGTAAACTTTCAAGCCAAGTTTTGCTGTCTGTGAAAAGTTAACAGCTTCGCAGATGACTTGACAAACAGACAGACAGACGAGTGATGGTGCTGAAAACTAACAAAGAAGGAGGTGTTATAAGTTGTGTTAGAGACACACAGTGAAACATGGTGATTTGTTCCCCCTAGGGTTCGTATTTTATTCATCAGGACTTGATGCATCCAAGTATAGGATCATTCGGTTTTGGCACCTTTAAAGATTTTCAATTTGAACAACACATTAAAAATCAAAAGAAACAAAGAAATGACTAAGGCTGTGTGAGTTTTAAAAATAAAATACATACATACATATATTTATATATATTATAAAGAAATCAACCAAACCATTTAAAAAAGCAGTTTTGTTCAATGTAGATTGTTTGGTTTGTCTCACAAAAGCAATAAGATAAAATGAACTAAATAAATAAAAAAAGAAAACATAAGAAAAATACACATGAAAACATTAATACTTTAAACTTTAGCATCTTTTTGCTTTTTTTCCCCTTATAATTATTAACCTTTAAAACTTAAGTTTCTCAAGAGCAGATCTGCTGTAATTTTATAGCATGCATTTAATTTCTGAAATTGTGAGTCACTTAGCTTCTCTTGTACTATTTCATATTTAACTTGTTTTTATTTTTGTGTTTGGCGTCCTCTTCTTTTCCTTCCCCTCTGCTCCTTCCTTTTTTTTAAATTTTTGCAGAAGTCGTGTTTGGAGTCTCTGCTTTGTGAACTTTGACCCCCCCCCCTCCCTTGTTGTTGTTGTTGTTGTCGTCGGCTCTTTCTGTTAAGGGGTTCGACTCTCTCCCGTTACGACCCCCCAAAAAAAGAAAGCGAACAGGGACTGAGAAAAAGACGAGAAGGTTCTATTAAAAGAATAGATATTATTCTACTGTTGACTGTCTGCGTCTGCCTCTGGTGGCTTCGGTCGCTGTGTACCGCCGCAACCTGAAGCGCCTCTTCTGGTTCTCGACCTTCAAATGAACAGATACTAAAAGAGTCTTTTCTCGTCTTACCAACAGCACTTGGTTTAGTTAACTTGTTTTTTTTTTCTTTTTTGCTTCGGTAAAGTCTGTAACTCTTGATTATTAACGTAATAATTTATTTATAAAAGTAATACATATATATAGTACCTTTGTTAGAGATTACAGATTGGGCTAATTCTTACTGAATCCCAAGCTGTAACAATTCACAGTTTTAATGCAAAAAATGAACAAATGAGTCAATAAATAAAAGAGGTGTGTATCTGAGCGGTGGGCTGGCTGAGGGGGAGCTCGACCTGTTGCTCCAACCAAACTTGTGGGGCAAAACTGTAAACCAAAGGGCTATGAAATCATGAAATTCTTTATCTCATAAATGCCCGCCCCCTCCCACACCACCCTGTCAGTGCCCCAGACCTCATAAACAAACCCCCTGCGCATAAAATGACAGATCTCACTCTCTCGGGACACCCTGACCCATTCTCACTGCTCTGCCATTCAATCCAGGAACACAGCAGACTTGTTGAAACTCTCTCAACAATGGAAATGGAAAAGTCATGCAGCTGAACAAAAAGAACAAATGTCTATAAACATGGAAATCCATCTTCTCCCGGGGCGTTCTGCACCCACAGGGGTTCCCGTGTCTCCTGGTCCTCGCTGGGCCGGCCTGGCCTGTGTCGACTCCCTCATACCGGCGTGGTGCGGCGGTTGGCTGTGTTGGTGTGGCTCGAGTCTTTCAGGTCCTTCTGGATGCAGTTGTGGACTTGCAGGAAGTTGTGGTCCCTCTCCGAGTTGTAGGTGGCGGTGGGCGTGCCGGAGGACTTGAGGGTGTCCCGGGGCAGCGTGTACATGGAGATCTCCGTCGATGGCAGCGCGCTGAAGCCCTTGAGGCCCACGGGCGAGGTGTCGCGGGAGTGTGATGGGTCTGTGGAGCGGGAGGAGGAGCGCGAGCGGCGTCTGTAGCGGTAGCGGTAGCTGGGGATTCGCGTTATGGCCGAGCCCTGGAGGTAGTCGGCTGCGCGCGCCCCTATTCGGAGCTGTCGATGGCGGTCGATGAACATGTGCACGGCCAAGACGCCCACCATCTCAGCCATGATGAAAGAGAGGGCGCCGAAGTAGAAGGACCAGCCGTAAGAGTAGCTGTTCTTCTTCGAGTCGCTTTTTGAAGGGTCCCCCGCGTTGGCTGATATGTACACGATGATCCCGATGATGTTGCTCAGGCCTGAAGGGTCGGGAGGCGCAGGACGGGCGCCACGCGGCAGGGGAGGGGTGGGTTATGGGTAATGGGTTCATAGGGAAGAGAACAAAGAAAAGAAGAAAACAAAGTATCAGTCAGGATGAGCTCATCAAGTTATCTTAGTGTACGCTTAACTTAATATACAGTATCATGTATGTTCAGAGCGTGATTCATGCTCTGTACACGCTGTCTGATCCTGACCAACTGACTGAGCTTACACTCCACATCCTACAAATAGGTTCCCTAAGGGTTTTCTGAAGCTAGGGTTTGCACAGAACACTTACTTCTGAGGAACTATTTTTTTTAAGATAGGGTTTGTCATAGTTCTTTGCAAGACTAAGGGTTCAATTAAGAACATTCTTCATCAAAGACCCTTTTTGGAAGAAATAGTTCTTAAAGATTGTTGAAAGGGTTCTTTGCACATGGTTTCTATTTCATAACTTCTTGGTAGAACTACTTGGGCTCTAGATAAAAGCCTTGGAATATTACAAGGGTTTTCAGTAGAACCCCTAGTCTGTGTTCTAGGTCAAAATCTTGGAAAATAAAGGGTTGTTGGTAGAACCCAGTAACTGGTTCTAGATACAAATCTTGGACTATAAACGTTTTGTTGGTAGAAGTTCCTTGGTAGGTTCTAGATAAACCATGAACATAAATATTCTTGCCAGAACCCCCTGAGTGTGTGATCTGGATAAAAACCTTGGAATAATACTGGGTTGTTGGTAGAACCCCCTGAGTGGGTTCTAGATAAACAATTTGGAATAAAAAGGGTTTTGGGGAGAACCCCCAGGTAGGTTCTAGATAAAAACCCTTGGAATATAAAAATGATGTTGGTAGAGCCCCCTGAGTGTGTTCTAGATAAAAAACTTAGGAATATTAAAGGGTTCTTGGTAGAACCCTGTAAGTGGGTTCTAGATACAAATCTTGGAATATAAAAGGGTCTCAGAAGAAACCCCAGGGTGCGTTCTAGATAAAATGCTTGGAATATGAAAATGTTTTCATTAGAACCCCCTGACTGTGTGTTCTTGATAAAAACCTTGGAACATAAAAGGTTCTTCATAGAATCCCCTGAGTGGGATCTTCTAAGCACCCTTGGGAGGTGGAAAGATTTTGGATAGAACCCCCACAGAGGGTTCTGGGTGGAACCATTACACCATAGAGGGGTACTTCTGTAAAACCTCTCATAGGGGATTCTAGGTGGAACCTTTCACAGATGGTTCTAGGTATAACCATTTATGTGGGTTCTAGGTAGGACTCTCTAAAAGGGTTCCAAATGCAATATTTATGAAAGTTTCTACCAGGAACCAAAAAAAGTTCTCCAATGGGGACAATCCAGAGAACTCTTTATGGTTCTAGTTAGCACCTTTATTTCTAAGAGTGCAATCTTTGCCCTCGCAGAGAGAAACAAGGTCTTGACGCAGATCATTTGGGACAGAGTAGAACATAATCCACGTTGGAGCTGGTTCTGTGTTCTGTGTTAGAACACATCATATATCCACATTTATATTTATACTTTGACTTGTTAGTTTGGTCACACAGGCAGAAATGTTTGACGTGGTATATCTGGGAAGATGGATCGTAGGGAAAGTGTGTCAGGGACACCATATTTTTAGAGATGAGTCCCAATGGGTGGCTTTTAGCCCAGCAACAGGATCAAGAGAAAAGAAAAGAGGACAAAAGACGGAAGAACAGAAGAAGAGACTTGTGGCTGCGGTACAAGAGAACAAACAGCCAGAGACGGAGCAGAACGTGGCCTTCACCAACATCCTTTTGTCCAATCTGTGATCACATTTTCAAAACTTTAAACACAATTAGCACATTAGAACATCAGCCTGTTCTGGACCATTAAGACAGAACATGCAGTCAATAATCATGTTTCTACAATGCTTAAATTTTCTTTAGTAGGGTTCCAAATTATAAGCTTAATCACTGCTAACATTAACAATCAATTGATTGATTAATCGTTATTAAAAAACATTCAAATATTTCTTATGTGAAACAATAGCAAAAGCATTTGTTGCCCCTCAATTAAAGCTTTAATAAATAAAGACATAAACTGAAATATGAAATGTAATGATGTTTTCGTCAACTGTTTGTTTGATTGACTATCTGTTCCTCTTGAATTGAAAACGTGCAAGTGTTTTGAAAGAATGATTTCATTTTTAGTTGGACTGTGATCGCAGAACACCGGACTCCGCTGCCTCGATCTGTTTGTTTGTATTATTGTATGACTTTGTTTTTTTTTTTAAATTACTTTGGATTCACCGAAATCACACAATAAGACAACAATAATATTGCGACGTAAAAGTACGTTTTTTGCAAAAGGAGTCTGGTTGAGTGAGAGAAAGTGATATTTGGTTTATAAAATGCTGGTGTCCCGTAGTAAAAGGCTGTCTGACGGCAGGGTAGAGCAGTGAAAATATTCCTATTCCAGAGGTTTAAATCAGTGCCTCCAGGATTTCACAGGCTTTTATTGGGCTCAATGCAGCCTAAAATGCCCAGTTTCATTTGCAATGAAATTGACCAAGTAAAAATTGTACAGTTCATTAAAAATCAAAGGCAACTTGTTCCAGGGAGAACAAAACCACAAAACCACAAAACCACAAAAAAGCAGAATCTCAAATTCAGTCAAAACAGCACAAAATTATAAAATAAAGGTGCACAGAACCTTGATAAATGTCAATAACAATGACTTTTCAGTGCCTGTGAATAATAAAACAAAACACTGCGTCGGTTCATTGTGTTGGACACGCATGATGTTTGCGCGGGGGACTGCTGTGATTGGTGGAACTCGCAGGAAGCAACGATGATTGGCCAGATTTGCAGAAAAGTTGCAGGGTCACACATAATTTACAGGGTTTGGTCGTGAATTGTTCATCGCAACTTCCAGGAGGGACTGTTAAAATTAAAATTGCTCTTAATTTTAAGCTGGTTTTAAAGTTTGGTGCAACATAATTTGAAGTTAAACTATGATTTAACTGGGTTTAAAAATTAATTCTTGTTGGTGTAACACAGGCTACATCTCAATGGAAAGACACTGAAAGGCATCCATGACCTTGTCTCTGGGTAAAAAGGAAAATAATGTTGTAAAACTCCCCAAAAACTAGGAATTGATTAAAATATCAGCTTAACATATTTTGGTGGTGTTTTTGTCAGCTTCTATTCATGAACCACTGATAAGCTTTTATTGTGAAGCCGCTGCAGGGAGCAGTCACGGAGGTTAGCGACTGCGGTTAAGTCACTGTTCAATAAAAACTCACCTGCAGACACAAAGAAGATCCCTGCGCTGAGGATGATGTTGTGGCGTGACTTGTAGAACTCACTGGCAGCTATACACAGGCCTCCCATGAAGAGCAGGATGACGCTGAGGATGGGGAAGATGCTGGAGGCTCGCACCGCACCTGCACAAATCAGCGACAGAGGACAGTGGCGGAAAAAGAAGAAGAGAGGGAAAGGAGGAGGAGGAGGAGGAGGCGAAGGGGAGAATGGGATGTGATTTGGTGTTCACACAGAGATGAGAACAGCCAAAGGGGCAGCAGAGAAAGAGGGGAAATGGCAGCAGCGAGCGCGGGGATGAAAGAAGTGATGAAGATGAGGCAGAGGGAGCGAGAAACAAAGAGAGAAAAAGCACATTAGAATCCATTTCAGCATCTGCTCCTTGTGTGTGAGCACATCCTAATCAACACCCCATCAGGCCTGTGAAAGACTCCATCAACACTGTCTAGTGAGTGTGTATCCCCACAGTGAGCCTGTTACCCAACCTTATGTAATCACACCGCTTGACTCTCCCTCCCTCCCTCCCTCCCTCCTCCTCTCAGCTCTCTCCTCCACAGACCACAGAGCTCGCTGGCTGCTTTATGTAGCATCATGTGAACGGCAGTCAACAAAAGTGCTACGGGGCTCTGGCATGTATGTGAGCCAGGCCGCAGTGCAGAGGGATGCAGCCCGCGTCCTTCAGACCGAACGGCGTCCTTGCAGCTAATTATCAAGAAGCAAAAACTGGAAGAGGAATATGATGTTACTTTTGGGTCGAGTCAGGGTCAGAAAAGAGCTGCGCTACGCCCTCAGGTGTCAGGTAAAATTAGAGTCTAACTGGAGTTTAAAAAAAAATACTCTGTTTATCAGTTTGCAGGGTTTGGAGGGTTACTTTAAAAATGTATTCTGATACAGTTACTAATTACCTCTTAATACAAATATAGTAATCCAAGTATCACAATATTAAAGTAATGCAACTTGATAACTTTCTGTTACTTTTGGATTACCTCACTATAAAATGGTGAAATCCTTTAGCCTAATATAGTGTTTTTAGGGCTTCATCATCAATTTATCAATTATTTTCTTAATTAATCAACACTGAAAATCTTTACTCAAGTACAAGCACTGCTACATCACTAAAATATTACTCAATTACAAGTAAAAGTACTGAAAAAACAGTAAGTAAAAGTACAAAGTATTCTTCTAAAAAATTACTCAGAGTATTAGTTACTTTTTAACTGCTGATGTTTAATGCATTATTAATAGCAGCATTCAGTCAAAAAGGGGGTTTCTGTTTGTCCAAATCTTCAGTCTAAATTACTCCTAATTAATTAATAGATTCTTAGTTGGATAAATTCTTAACGGTGATTAATTGATTAATGATTAATCATTAAAATACTTGCTCCAAACCTGTGCTGCCGTGATGTTTTTTTCTTTTCGTCCATACGTCATTGTTTTTATTGGCTTGTTTGTGATCAGATCACCTTATTGGTGAAAGGTTTGGATATTAACTCAACCTGTTCTCAATATTCAATTATGACTTTAAAAGTAACTAAGTAGATTACATGGTGTAATGCCTACATAAGTACAAGTAAAAGTACAGACTTGAAAACGTATTAATCAAAAGTGCAAATTCCCTTTTTTAAATTAAAAAATGACTCAAAATGATTTATTGATTATCAAAATAGACGCAGTTTAATTTAATAGTTGATTGATGATGAAGTGTTTTTTGTTTTTTTGTTTTTTTGTCCAGTTGTTCCTTCCTTTGTTGTGTTCAGTTTATTGATTGATCAATTAATTTAAAGACAAAAAATAGTGAAATTTCCGCCCAGTGAAGCATTATTCCACTAGAGTCCATGATAATGAGCTGTGTGTTCCCTGTCTATGGTAGTATATCGTTCTTTGTTTTAAATTTGTAATCCTACCAATAATCCACATTTTTACTGACCTGTCTTTTTTTCATCTGCAATGTCCTTGTATCCAGATTACATGCAAAGTTACTCTCCAAGCCTGTCAGTTTGTAATCACTACATACAGTCGTTACTTCACAAAAGAACAGAAACAGAGATATCAAACAACATTATAGCTACTGTGTATCCCTCTCACTCCATAATCTAGCACGCCAACAAATAATTATCAAAATAAAGGAACAGTAATAATAACATTAACAGAGTAACACATTTGAATAACGGAAAAGAAAGAAAAGAGAAAAAGGGAAAAAGGAAGATTAAAAGGGGGAAAAGAATTAAGTTTAGAAAAAAGATATATAAAGATCTATATCTAAAATGATGAATGGAGGAAAGTAGAATGAGTTAGGCTCAAGGAATGCCTTAATATTCATGTACAATATTTATTTCCTGTATCCTCCTCCATCTCACATCAAAATTTTAGTTATTTTCTCCATTTTATAGATTTTGTTAATTGTGTCCTTCCATCTGCTCAGTTGTGGTGCCTCTGGTTTCAATCAGTTTTTTGTTATTTGCTCTTAAAATTCCCAAAAGATACTGACTGTTAAAAAGAGGCGTCCTTGCAGCTAATTATCAAGAAGCAAAAACTTTGAGAGAAATATGATGTTATTTTTGAGGTCGAGTCAGGGTGAAAAAAGAGCTGCGCCACGCCCTCAGGTATCAGGTAAAATTAGAGTCATGCTGGAGTTTGAGGAGCAGACAGTTGTTGCAGGGGGAACAATGAGGAAACCTCCCAAACCTGTCCTTTTTTTTTACTTCAGTCACCTCCTGCCATCCTTCCCCCTCTCTCCTGTTTAACATGCACGCTTAAACTTTCATCAGGCTGGTTAAATTTTCACCACTTCACCTCATCTCCCCACGTGGCTGCCGCCTCAGCACTTTCCCATCTTCTCCCAAAGTGCTGACGCCGGGCTGGGTGGCTCTGTGCTGAACTCGGCCGCCTGCACCTCCCGGGGACCTGCTGGGGCCCCCGGCGGCCCATCTGCCGCATACCTGCTGCCATTCATCGCCCCCCCCCCTCCCCACACACACACACATACACACACACACCCTTCTCTCTACCAGGGAGTCATTTATCCTCCACCCCCACCAACACCCTGAGGCGTTGTGGTGCCCGGCCGGCTCGGTGAGAAAGCCCACAGGCGGGCAGATAGGCAGCAGTCAACAGCTGCAGTGGAGGAGAGCACCAAGCGGTGGCCACGGCTGGCTGGACGCTCATCGCTCAGCCTCCACCAGGCTCTCAACAGGAAGTACTGCAGCACCAGGGCCCGGTGAGGCTCTGCACATCGTGCTGTTGTTCTGCATGCAACCACACATAAAGATTATTTACAAAATCATTCTCCAGAAGTTCCACAACCAAATCTAATGAAACAGGTTGTGTAAAGGTCATTAAAGCCTCTTTTATGCTGGTCAATAATTGCACTAACAGTAGGTAAATCAGCGTTCACCGCTGGGTCAAAAGATCCTGTTCTTGTCACGGGTATGTATGGGTTCCAGCTCCAATTGCAAGTGACGGAATCATGACACCCGGGGGCTAGCTTTTACCGCTTTTCAGTGGGGGCAATGAAGGCTTGTTACCTCTGCAGGTAACCTCTGAAACTCTTTTGCTCCTTTTAAATGCACAAACATGCTGCTTGACTTGACTCAGCTTGATCTGGTGCTTCAGCCCACTAGAGACTGGACAGACATGCTTAGTTGAGTGTCTGAACAGATTAATGTTTTTATTTCCATAAATTCTTCACATTAAGAGTTTGCCCCTTATTTTGTTATGTACAAGCTTTTATTATGAATCAGCAAACCCAGGAAGTGTTGGTTTTTCAGTGGCAGTAACTTAACACAACTCCTACACAGCTGAAAGCAGACATGAAACAGTAAAATAAAGGAGATATTTGAAAGTACAAACAGCCACGCAGCAGAGAAACTAAACTTCAAACCACAGAGATTCAGTTAGAAGCTACAAAAGTACCGAGAACTGAACACACAGACTTTTAAAAACACATATTTCTCTGTTCTCTTGTACAGACATGAGTTGAGTCTCAGCTTTCCAGCTCACATAGAGAAAAAGAAGGAAGGCAAACTCATCCACTGGCAATGGGAAAAAGGGGTCAATCACCCATTTTTAGCAGGGGTTAGCCACATTTTAAAAAAGTCCACTTTTGTATGAAAACTTAGTCGAGTCCAACCTGCCCCTGCAGAGCGTGCTCTCATTCAAATGTCCTCAAATACCAACTATTTATCGCGCCCCTGTGTGAGTCATACTGACACTGAGGAGGTGGGATGGGTGGATGGGTTGAACCAACACAGAACCGAGCTTCATGTCCCTTGAAAAACCAAAATGTTATGAAAAGTTTTAACATACATAATGTACGCAGCTTGCTTCAGTTACATCGCTGAGAAAAAGTACGTATTTTCACCCAAAACACAATGTTTTCCTAAACCTAACCAAGGTGTCTAAACCCAACCAAACTGTGACCTTTTCACAATGTTCACCACGCGTTAAAAAGGCTTTCTGGCAGCGTCTCATTCAGCTGCTGAAGCCTGCAAAACTTCTGCATCAGTATGAGATAAGCTGACCAGATTTCTGAAATGAAAAACAGGGACATTTTCTGTTCGGCGGTCAATATATCATTAAAATATACAACATTATCATCTATTTCTATATCAAGTATTTTGAGTATAGTAATTGTTGTGCTGTAATGAACTATGGTGCAGGCTGGCTGATAAAACTGGGTACTAACTTTGCAAATCATGGCAGTAAATTATAGTTTACAGTATCATGGTGAGTGAAGCTTTGGTAAATTAGACTCAATAAAGAAAATTACAATGCTTTAATACATATAATACATAAGACAGAGAAGATAGACAAACTATCTCTGTCTCCTTCACTCTTTTTCCTATCCAGTCTTCCTCCTCTCCTTCCTCTAAGAGGTGGGGGTCTCACTTGACACAAACTTTCCACAAACTAGTGCAAGTTGGCCTCTATATATATATATAAAAAAAACAACATCTAGCAATGTGCAAAGTTGATTGAAAATTAGAAAAGTTTCATAATGACTATTACTTTTTTCCGGTTATGACCAAAGAGCAGTTCAGAATTAATTAAATCGTGCAATTTCATGGGGAGGTAGAGCGGGTCGTCCACTAATCACAGGGTTAGTGGTTTGATCCGCGGCTTTTCCGTCCACATGTCCAAGTGTCCTTGAGTAAAACCCCAAATAGTTTCCGATAGCGGCTCTGTCACCATCGGTGTGTGAGTGTGTGTGTGTGTGTGTGTGTGTGTGTGAGATGCAATGAGAGGCAAACTGTCCATTAAGGTAGAAAAACGATACACAAGTGCAGCACATTTATCTTTCATTTCATCAACAAATTGCTAAAGAACTTGGAGGCTGAGTCGAGGTTTGAAAAACACCAGCTTCATGCTACAGTCCTTTAAATGCAGCCTGCTGCAGGCATGCTGAGATATGAAAACTGATTAATCGATGATCAAAATAATTAGACAAGAGAGATACTAGATATCTTTTAGCTGCACATAACATTTCGTTGTCATTACAGTCAGGATTTTACAGCACTCTTAGCATCGAATCTGATATAAATGCAGCTTCAGAGGCATTTATGGCTTCACGGCAGCAGTGAAGGAAATCAGACGTACATGAAGGCTGCAGAGATCCTCCTCCCACTGACAGAACACAGGAGGAGGCGCAGTATGTTCGCAGGTTTCATTTACTGTATATTCAGCCTCAGTGTGAAACCTTCATGTCTGGATTACAGTCTATATGTTTGGGGATTATGTGAAATGCTCTCACGGACAGTGACGTTCCTGCAACATTTGGTCTTCGTCAGCTACAGGCCAGATTGTGGTGAAACCTCATATGTGGCCCCCAGAGGCAGAATACTAATGATTTTAGTGACCCGCTGACCTTTTGAATTGTGCCATCACAAGGCCAAAACCTTTCAGGTTTTACAACATGTGTACAGAGAATTTACCAAGCACGTTCACGATTCACAGAGGACAAGATATTTGATTCTTTAATGTGTGTGTTGCCATGACGTTTGGCGAGCACTTTAATTGACCCAAACATTACATTTTTATCTGAAAGCGCTGGTCAGTAAAAATAAATAATCCATATGATGTCCACTCTGTCCAGCACTTCAGAACAGAACTGTAGGGGCCACTTGTGTGTGGAAGAGACAAGAATTTACAAATTAATCCATCAATAATAAATAATAATCTAAAATAGATGCATGCTAGGGCTGCAGCAGTGGTGAAAATTGATGGTTGTACCTTATACATCAGCATTGAATTCTACTGTTTAAGTGTTATTTAACAAAAAAAACCTTAATATTTTAATTTAATGAAGTGTTTGTTAAATCAAAACACACCCCTTCTGTTTTCATTTCGTAAAGGGTCACTAATAATAACTGTGCAGCCATATGTCGTTTACCATGAAACCATGATGTTTTCTGACACAGCTATGGTATTGTGGCAAATTAATACATACATGAAATAATGGAATGTTAACTGAATTAAGAGTTCACACACAGAAAATAATACATGATAATAATATAAATAAATAAATACACATATATTATACATGCAAATACATTTGAAATCAATTAACTAATGCAGTGAATATAAAGGGAAATAAATACTGAATTTCTTTGTCACATTTTATAAATTCAATTAATTCCTACATTAATTAATTATCAAATTTGTCAAATTTGTTATTTGTATACTGAAATACTTTTGATTTTCATAACTGTCCTAAATTTTTAATTTAGATTTTGGCAGTTTTGGTCCTCCATGGTACTGAAGAACCCAAAGTGTCACATAAATGCTATTTTATTTCTGTTTTAAAACTGTATTGTCAAATTGATTTAATTTTATTAGATATTGATTATTCTATTTTTAAATTATATATTTATTGATTGCTTTTATTTCATATTTTTTAATATATTTTTAAAAATTTTATCAATTTGTCTGATGGATTTTTTTTTACTTTAAATGTCTGTTTTTATTGTCCAATTAGATTATTATCAGTTAACTGAATGCCTCATAACAATCACCATGACACTCGTGGTCCTCCACTCATATTTCTATTCAAATCACCTGTAATGTATTAAAGAACAGCAGTAAGGATGTTGATTGATCATTAATCGATTAATCGCCATTTGCTGAATGAGAAAACTTAAAATTAAATTTAAAATGAGAAAAAAATGAGAAAAACATGGAAAAGAGAAAATGTGCATTTTGTATCTTATTTATTATTTATGATTAATTGATTGTTAACCTTTAAGGAAAATGCACAAAATTTGCAACACAGTTAAGAAATAATGTGATATTTTAACATATAAAAGACGTTTTCCAGCTTCACGTTTGGTTGTTTTTTAACTTAAATCTTCAAGATCTAAAATGTCTGAAACAGAAAACTGAACCTTTCTGTTTGTAAATGACTGAAGCTGTGAACCTGGAGCTTAAAAACATTTTGCATCACTAGCGAGGACCTTTATGAATGTGTTTCTGACCCCGACACTGTAATGTCTCTGCTCTCTGTCCCACCTGTCCTCATCGTGTCATCATTCACCATCACGACGTGCTTATCACTTCCTTTAACCTTCCCCTGAAAGAACCTGGCGACTGAGCTCCAATCTGTATGATGAGCAAGACTTTAATGCCGTTATTCGCCATCTTCCATTTTTCTTTCGTCTGTCTGTCTCCGTCTACTGCACACAGTCATCTCGCCGTCTTTGTCTCCCTGCAATCGTCCCCCGTCTCATCTGTTCTTTCTCTCACTTAATTCCCACTCAGTCAAAGCACAGGATCATTTGAAAGATAAAGTGTCGTCTCGCCCTCCCCCCCGTCTTTCTCCGTGTCTACCCCCCCTCCCACTTGTCTCCTTGAGTGACCAGAGGGGACTGTGGGGGTTTAGGGTTACCGGTGAGGTGGGTTGATTAAATATTAAGTTGTCCTGAGAGTTGACCCTGCTCCTGTGTCCTGCTCTAAATGCATCGCTTTTCCTAAATTCCCCCTCCGTCTCGTGCCTTCATCCCTCCATCCTGTTAACCCTGAAGATATTGACACGGCCTTCACAGCACATTACCTGGGAGAGGGCACCGGGGCTCTTTTTCATCCATCAGCTTCATTTGCGGAGACAAAAGAGGGATAGGGGGCCAGCCAAATTTATTGACTGTTGACAGTGGGGCTGTTTAATAGTGTGCGATCTCAAGGTGACACCAAACTTTAAGAAACCTCAGAAAGGCTCCGGTGCAGAGAGATCTTTAACACCATGCAGATCATAAGGGTTCAGCAAATATTGAAGGGATAGTTTGGATTATTTGAAGCACAGCAAAGGACAGCAAAACAAAACGAGACATTTGGTCTGACAACTCGATGAAGATTCAGTTGGAAAAAACTCGACATGCAAGTATAGTCACAGCTTGGATATGGGATGACGACAGGATGTAGATATGTCTGTATGTATATGTACGCATATAAGTATATTTACAAAGTAACAAAAACAGGACCTTGTTTCAGACCTTGGTTTTGACTTATAGGTGTGAAAAGGCCTGTGCACTAAAATTAAAGATATGAAATTCAGACCTGAACATCTGGGGACACCAAGGATAAGCCTTAAAGCCTGAACGGAGTCAATCAGACTTATAAGATTAAAATCATCATCTTTTGCTTCCATAGTTTCACCTTCAAAATCAACCGGAAAGAGCCTGGAGGGTCGAACAGTCGGCTCAGCTCTCCGTGCAGTTTGCACCAGAAATAACCAGAGATGAGAGGAAGTCACACATGTGCAAGTCACAAGTCTTCACCTTCAAGTCTGAAGCAAGTCGCAAGTTACTGTGGTAAGAATCAAGCAAGTCAGTCACAGGTCAAGTGATACACAATTCTGATTATCCCACATTTTTAACATATAAATCAATTAAAAGACAGTGGTCATGAAAAGTTGAGTTATTTTCAACATGAATGAAAAAGGTTGCAGCCTGTTTACACATTATACAGCTTACTGATATCTGCAGCATCAATAACAAGCCTCTTAAATCAAGAAATAATGGAGAGTCGGGCTCTGAAATAATGTAGCTCCATAGCTCTGTTCTGTTATCCATTTTTATTCATTTTTTATTCACTTTTCTGCTCTGGTGGCTGGTTGGTTGCAGCCACCTGACCAGTATAAGACGTGTGTGGATTGTGGATTGAGGACACATGCAGCCACCAAAGTTCAAATGCAAACAATGAAGTCAGAGTCAGATCTGGAGATTAAAGGACAAAGATCTGTTCTCACTGACACAGTAAATGACTGTAAGCTACGCTTTTATTGTCTGGTTTACAGCATAGATATATTATAATGAACCACAGCAGCATTTCCCAACCCTGGTCCTCTTTTGGTGTTTCCCTGCTCCAACACACCTGATTCAAATGAACAGGTCGTTTTCAGGCTTCTGCAGAGACTTGATGACGAGCAGATCATCTGAATCAGGTGTGTTGGAGCAGGGAAACATCCTAAAACATGCAGGGCAGTGCAGGGCAGACACCCTGAGGACCAAGACTGGGAAACGCTGAACCAGATAGCGAATGCAAAGATGGCGTCCATTCAGTCCTGGTGCATAAACTGAAAAAAGTTCTCTAGCTTCCAGGTTTACTTGGTGGTTATACGGCCCACAGACTTTAGATTGTGGAGATGTCACAGATTTTTTAAATAGCTTTTTTCGCTCAAGGAAAGTTTTACTTGAATTAAAAATTCATAATATAAAGAGTCATACCTGACCTTGTTTGCAGTTTGAGGTGGCCTATGGGGCAAAATGCTTTTTGGGCCAGTGGGGATTTTGCTGCAATACTGCAAGTGCCACTGTCAGTCTTTATGCTTGGATAGAAGCAAGTCTAAGTAAGACTATATATTTTAGATCAAAGAATGTATAATGTCTAGACATACGATCCACCTAATGTTATTGTGTTTTTATATCATGAACTCAGTGACCAATTTTGTTTACCATTTTAAGTTTTCAGTTGGTTCAATAGCGCTCTTTTTTTGTGTTAGTAAAAAAAAATGTTGTAATATCGTAAATGTCGATGTAAACAATTACAAAAATTATAAGTCAATGAAATTAACACTGGGTCTAATGCATGCTAGTTTCTCCTTCCATTAAGCAGAAGTTCTGGATCATCCTGCCCTAAACAGTGAACACGAAATGACTTGCTGAGAAAAAATAGAATATAATAAATGTACAATTTTCTGCAAAAGTTGATCATTCTTGAAGAAAAAGTGGTAAATGTTGACTACAAGCACCTGCAGCACAGTATTATCAAGTATCATAACAGTATATCTGCCTAGAAGAGCCCTCATTATTTGAATCCTCTTCAAACCACATTATATCCAAAGCTATACGAAGTGTGTATGGCAGCTGGTGCCTCAGGTCTGCAGAGATTCTGAGAAGTCTTGAGAGCAGTGAAAGGACTCGTGATGTTGCAGCTTTCCAGGGCAAGAAGACCCAACTCATTTCCATGACCTGGAGGATCAGCTGGCCTGCAGTGCTCCTCCAGTCCTATGCATTTCTCTGTATTAGCTAACATGTTTAGCAGCACACTGTAAAGTGCAGTGACCTTCAAAGTGACCTCCCAGCATGCACTGTGCCTTCCCTGGGATCGGGCTGCAGTTTACTGCCCCTGGGTTTGGCTGACTACGCTCTACGTCGGAAGAAAAGGCTGAAGTCCCTGCAGATTTTCCGTGTCAGGATGCGCTTTGCTCTCCTGCGTAATACCGAGTGTGTCAGTGTTCACATGAGGCTCGGATCGCCGTGCCTCCGAGCGGCTTGTTGCCTGCAGTGAGCAACGACGACGGGAGTTGTTGGAGGAAGACGGGACAATAACTATGCCCCGAGGCAGTGAGGCTGCTTCTGTGAGAGAGGCCACCTATTTAAAGTCGATCCTTCCTTGCCACATTCTGGAGGTTTCACATCTTCACATTCCATCGTTTAAGGATCGGCTGAGCCCCTGTCAGAGTTTTGGATCCTGCCTGGAGGGATGTTTAAGCACAGCAGCACCCCGGGGAGAGGCAGGCACAGAGACTGACAGGCTGACAGATAGACAGGGACTAGTCTCTGCTGCGTGCTGCTGGGTGAGTGCAGAAACAAAAGGACGGGTTCATGATACACCATGTTTAACAGTCCTGCACAGGGTGACACAAATGTATTGATTTGTTGATATACTCAGCTGATGTTGACCCTGTTAAACATTAGCTACTGTCTGATAATACCAACCATCTCTGACATATTGAAAGATTCTTACATCAGACGTGCAAAATCCTGCAATGAAATGTGACTATTTTTGGTTTATTTTGGTTTGTTTCAACAGCTCATGGTGACATAAATGCAAGGACGGAGGTCACTGTAAATATACATGGAGGCAGGAGGTTGGCTGTCTGGCTCATGATGTAGTTATGTTTATAATTAACATACAGCAGTCCTTTAGGGGGCACTTTTTGTGTCCCCTTGAGGAATTTCTCTTGATTATTGTTCCCCCAAAAGTGAAATGAAATATCCGGCCTTGCATAAATGATACTTGACAATTATCTCAACCAGGATGACATAATCCAGACAGAGGGCTGCTGGGACGACTACCATCCTCAATCAAAATGTTAAAAATTGATCATTTCATATTTTTATTTTATTTATCATCCTGTTATTATGAACACTTGAGGGAATTCAAACTTGGTACAAGTTCGGTGGTCAAATGTCAAAGTTCAAGCTTACTGTGACCATTTTTGGCTGCAACTCAAGAATTCATCCACTAATTATGACACACAAAGCTCTAACAGGATAAAATGATGAGGTGATGAGATTCTATATACAAAAGATCCAATGATCTGCAAAATCACTTGAAGTTCTTGCTCAGTCCTCTGTACTCCTCTGTAAAAATAGTATCTATTGGGCCATTTTCCACTAAATAAGCTTTTCTATTCAGGATTCTTGGAACCTTGGTTCTATCTAGTGAACCAGCCTGCGTTTCTACCAGTTTTAAGTGGAGTCAAGGATGTCATCCACAGAGGGACAACGCAGACATGTCCACTTTGGTTCCCATGAAAAACATGCCCTTTTTTTTGTTTTGTTTTTTAGTTCCAGCTGGGAACCAACTTTTCAGTGCTGAACCAATTTATTTTTTGGTGGAAAAGCTCAGAACCGTTCAAAATTAGTGCAGGAACCAGAATGGGTCCGGTTCAATGTTGGTGGAAAATGCCTTTAAGTGAAAACATGTTTCTCACTGGACATTGTCACTGGAATCACACATGTCAGTGTAGTGATAACTTCCATTTTGCCCAAAAATACACTAAGAACTAATATGACATTCTTTCTAAGTCTTCATTGTGTGAGCCTGGACAGACATGTATGTAAACGGCAACTTTTTCACTTTCTTCAAGTAAAAGTACCAATTCAACAATGTAGAAAAACACTCCATTCCAAGCAAAAGTCCTACATTTAAAATCCCACTTAAGTAAAATGTATCAACAGCAAGATATAATTAAAAAAATCAAAACTAAAAGTACTGAATAAAAGCAACTATGCAACTCATTAACTGTACATTATGTTATATAGGAGGGCCGACTCAGGGCTGCTGGGACAGTCCAGTCCTGAGAAAGAACTGTGGCGACTCTCCTGTGTGGTTAAAACTCCGTCAGTCTCCAGCTGCTGGAAAACAACGACCCCGTCTAAATGAAAGCTTTGACCTCCATGCTAATAGCTAATGACAGCGGCGACCTCCGCAGCATCTTGTGTTTCTGAAGCCCTCGCCTCGGCCCACATGAAAGGATGCTCGAGGGAACCCTGTGATTAGCACTGAGGTCGCCGTTTTGATTTGGGTCGAGGTCACGATCACACAGAGAGTGGCGCATCTTCTGTTTCTTCCCCCGTGACACCCACATTCATGTGACACCCACTTAAGGAGCGAACACAAACTCTGCACTCGGCAAGAACGGCTGGTCACACATTGTACTGTGTTTTCACATGTTTTCTGTTGCAAATCATTTCCATCATAATTGACCATTTCACTAAAACCCTTCCCGAAGCTGTGATTGCCCAATGCAACCACAAGTAGACTTTCTAGCCTTTCTGAAAATAAATAAATAAAAAAATAAAAATACAAGTACAAACGTGTATGGCAGTGGTTCCCAAACAAGGTGTGTTTCCCTGTGCTCTCCCTGTTTCCCTTGTGTCTCCTCCACCCCTGTGTGTGTGTGTGTGCATGTGGGTGTGGCCACATCATCTGGCACCTGGTGGATCGCTACACCTGATGGCAATCACCTCATCAACACTCTGCTCAAGAAGCCGGCTCTCCAGCCATTCAGCGGCTGATTGTTCAGCCATCTCCAAACGCCGCTCCAGTTCATTCCTCCACCCATTCACTCTGCTCATCTGCCTGCCTGTCCCCTGCCTTCTCCAGCGCCCCTCACCTTTGGTTGTCACAATAAATCTCCCCTTACCTTTTGCAAATACCTGCTGTGTCTGTGTTGTCCTACTTTGAATCTGAGTATGCAGCCACCAAATGCATTTTAAGACCCTTAACAGGATTTTTCATTTGTAAATATTAAAAGCAAGGTGGAGACAGATTTTTTTAGCCAGTTGGCGGAGGTTAGCATTAGCTGAGCTAGCTAGTTAGTTATAAAATCTTCAAGCAACAGTCAAGTGATGGTCATCAGCCACAAATAAACAGCTTGCTTTTATTTACTTTTTTTACAGACTGTCCACCACTGTCACTGTAAACAGTATGCAAGGATTGAAAACTTGACAGGCAGTGACTGCAGATGATAAGTTAGATCTAGATCAGTTTGCACACTTTTTTACCTGCAGAATAAAGTTTATCTACGTGTGCCACTGAGCTACGTGTATATAGTAGAAATAATACGAAGTTGCACGAAACTCTTATGAGTTCTATTCAAATGAGGAAGAATCTTCGCAGGCAAAGAAAAAACAAAATTACAGCTTTTCTCAAACTCTAACTGATTTCTATTTATACTGGTTGTTAGACTGTTTGCCTCGTGATGATTGGCACTTTTCTATTTACCATCACTGTCGCTGGTTGTTTTGCTGTCAGTAGCCGCAAATGAGAATTGGCACACAAGTTTACTTTCCCCAGATGGAGGAAATCTCATCTACTTTGATTTTATTGAGCAAAAACACTGAATATTGTCACTATTTGGTTTCTCTGATCCTTCATATACACATGCAAGAAGAGGCGACTGAGTTACCCAGAGTTTGGAAACTAAAAGAGGACGAGAGACTGGAAAAATTAAACTAATGAGGAGTGCCACTATTCAAGTGAGCAATGAATCATAAAGGAACAGGTCAACATTTTGGGAATTGTGCTTATTCACTTTGTTGGTAATAGTTGAGAAGATTAATGCATTTCTACATCCTGGTATTTGATTTTTCTTCCAAATTCTATAAATAAATTTTTCCGTTACGGGCAACATATCTGTGTCGTCCTTATTTCCGCTGCCTTTGACTCTGACTGATATTTAGTTCGTTTTTGTGAATACTTCGACTTTTTGAAGGGATGCACACGAGTGATGCGCAGGTGGGCTCCAAGTTCAACTGTATCAGCATGCCTGCATAAATCACACACCCTAACATTTTATTTTTTCTGGACATTATGTCTGACTTTTTTTTGTTTGTTTGTTTCAAAATTTCTCCCAAACGATTGGGCCAAAAATGCGCCAATTAAACTTTGGCGTGCATCTGCATTGTCGAACCTCTTCAACAACTGCTAGAGCAGCCACACAGCCCGTGTAAGCAGCATAGCTCACCCACATGTCACACGTGGTTGCAGTGATGCTTCTTCTAAAGCAAGGGTGACAAACTCATTTTAGGTCATGGGCCACATATAGCCAAATTTGATCTAGGCCGGACATGTAAAACCGTTGCATAATAACCTATAACCAACACCTCAAAATATTATCCTTTCTTTCAATGTCAAAAAGTAATAATATCTTGTGAAAACATTCACATTTAATGAATCAGACTAGGGCTATGGTTTTGATGCTGATGCTATTTCATTAGCAATAAGGCAGCTAGCTCTCACAGCTGTATCACTGATCTCTTGGGTTCAAAAGAAAAATCACACCGCTTTTCTGATTACAGCTCTTTTTGTCTCATCAAAAGTCTCCTGCAAACTCAGTGTAGAAAGGCAGGACTGGCAGTAGCAGTGCTGCAGCAGAAACACTGTCTGTGTTGTCAAAACTTAAAAAACTATGCATCAAAAAGATTCACTTTGGTTTTCATACAAACTGAACAAGCAACATAAAGCATTAATTACTCAGCTTTCCTTTAGACAGAGTCAGACCAGCTGTTGCCCCATGCTTCCAGTCTTTATGCTAAGCTAACAAGCTGCAGGTAGTAGCTTCATAATGAACAGATCCGAAAGACAAAACTGTCTTTCAATCCTCTCATCTAACTACTGAAAATGAAGTAAATAAATGTATTTCCCAAAACTTGAATAAAGGATTTAGTAATATCTTGCTTCGTTTCTCCAGGTCTGTGTGGTACGACAGCGCTCACGCACAGGCCGCGTCTCGCTCTGCCTGGCCTGTGGGTGGCTGCACCGGGACAGGAGCTGTAGTAATGAGCGATGGAGGCTGGTTGGCCCCGCCCGGTCCTGTCGTCCTGCCAGCATGCGTGCCAACCTGCTCACAGAGACACAGGGTGAGAGCGGATACTGTGTGTACTGTATTGATTGGCACGGCTGCCGCTCAGGCTGGTGTCCGAGCGCTGGCACTCTTCAGCGCTGGCTGACAAACAACTTAATGAGACTCAACACCCATGCAGGCCCATGGCTGGGTTTCTACAGCAGCGAGTCCTCCTCAATGCCACTGTGGCTTCACTCATGCAACCTGAGTCCAAATAATCTGAATATTTAGAGGCATTCATGCGCTGACTGGCAGCTGCTTTAATTTCCTGGAGCACCAGGGAACAAACACACCAGGGAGCGAGGGAAGCAATCCATGAAACCCTGCATTTAATATTTATCTTGAAGTACAGTTAGCCTCTAAATATTGCATTTAAAGTTATAGTTCGCCTCAACCTCCAAAGCTGCTTATTCTGGCTACATATCTGGGGACAAAATCATTGAAAATGACCATGTAGCTCTTTAAGTGACTTCTACAATCAGCTGGCTGCACCACTGGAGATTTAGGTGCATCCTGTTAAATTAAAGGGGGTGAATACTTATGCATCACTCTGTTTTGACTTTGACAGAGTCTTTTTCAGTTGATCAGTATCATTAAGTCCCCTTTAATTCAGTACGGTAAAAAATAAAAACATGCATATTTCCATATTATATATCATATTATATATTTTGTCTCCTCCCTTCTTCAGCCAGAAGATAGAAAAACACAACCACAAAGACATTTATGAAGTGATCCACATTTTTTCTTTCTTTTTCTGCCTTTATTTTTGATAGGGTAGCTGTAGATAGAAGGGAAAGGACACGGGATCGAATTGAGCCCAGGCCCAGGAGTTTTTATGAAATTAATGATTTACTAACAACCTGTTGATTTTTACAAATCAAGACTCGATAGTTTAACAATGGCAGAGCTGTCAGTGCAAAAAAATAAAATAAATAGCTTAAATCGAAAAATTTAATTGAATCATGATCTTAAAACTCAAAGTATGATCAAACATATTTTATTATATTTATATTATTTATATTTTATTAAAGTAATGCAGCTGTTGCCGAGGTGGAAATGTTCCCAATACGACCAAGCAATATGGGCATTACCTTGAACAAAAATACCATCAGTCAGCAAGTTTTATGAGAAGGAACCCAGTTTGATGGAAGCAAGAATAACAAGGACATCATTACGCTTCCAAAGCAACAGAAATACCAGGAGAACAAAATCCCAGTGAATCTGTTTCCTTCCAGTCGCTCAGGTAAATGTTCATCTGTGGGAAAATGACGCCTCTGATGCCCTGTTTTTTACCTCCACTTTCCAAAACCAGAAACCAGCTAAGCCTGGTCCAGCACACTGCAAATCGCATCAATTTAACAGTTTCATGCTGCAAACTACTATGAAAAGGAGTATACAGTTAGAGCAGCAGTTAGAAACAAGAAACAAGGTTTCCAAAAGGACTTCTTCCTGAAGAGCTGAGGTTCTAACCAGAATTATTTGCTTGTGAAGAAGCCTTCCTCTTAGTCTTAATTCTTGAAGAAGAATTTGTCAAGAATTAAGACTAAGGGTTCCATTAAGAGCTCTTTTTCATCCAAACCATTTTAGAAAAAAAAAAATCCTTGAAAAACTCTTTTGTCATGGGTTTGTCGATGGTTCTTTGCACCATAATATGAAAGGATTTGCGGGAGAACCTCCTGGGTGAATTCTAGATTCTGGATAGAACCCCCCAGACAGGGTTCTGGATAGAGCGCATAGAAGAGTTTTCTGTAGGGGGGGGGATGAGCCAAAGAACCCTTTATGGTTCTAGTTAGCGCCTTTATTTCTAAGAGTGTAGAAACTCGCTGTTAGAATGAAAAAAAATTCAAGGTCACATTTTTAGGGAAGCTTGCGCTTCACTTTCCCAAATTCAGCTGACATCCATGAAACGCATAAATAGAACGAAGTACATGTGCTTGAAGAGAACACGAGAACATGTGTGGTACGTGTGAATAAACGTGCAGACTGTCCTTTTTACAAAGTCTTTTCACCTCCATCCTTTCTTTCCTTCTCTCTTGTTCTCTCTGTCTTTCTTACTTTCTCCCTCTCTTTCATTGACAGGGTTGAGAGGAAATTAGCATTGGCTCTTAATCAGCCTCCCCCAGCCCAGAATGTGCTGATGTGCAGGACAGGGTCATGCTAATCAGGTGCCTCAGCTCCCAGGCACATTGATTTAATACTACAAACGCTTATTAATCCCCTCCACACCTCCTCCTCCTCCTCCTCTTCCTCAATACTGAGCCCTTGCATCGTCCTCATCCCGATCGGGAGGCTCGTTGCCCCTCAGCCTCAACTCTCACCCCTCCCAGCTCCCTCCCTCCTCCCTCATCAACCCTGGCATCAAACATCCCGGGGAAAAAAAAAGCAGTGGGAGTGGCTCCTGACTGAGTTAAAATACACAGTGTGAAACAATGTGCATAAACAAAGGAAATTAGCTTTGGTGGCTAAATTCAAAATGTGCAAGAATGCTTACGCAGCTTTCAGGCTGCATCTAAAAGCTTATGTGTCCTGACAACAAACCTCGCAGGCAGAATGCAATTTGACTTGAATTGATTAGAAAATAAATGCAAAGTCTCACTTGCTGGTGTTTATAAAGTAAAAAAAGAGTGAGAGCTGAGATGTTCAGATCTGACGTTCAAGACACCTCTGGGAATTCATTAATGAGTTATTTTGTTTGTTTACACTCACTCTTTTTTGAGATTTCTGTTATTTATCTGATTCTCTGTCCTCTTCTTATAACTTCCAATGATTTAATTTATTTAAAAATATTCAAAATGAAAAGAACAATAACAGCAACAATAATCAGAAGATTTATTTTAAAAAAAAACTAGTACAGTAATTAAATAATTTTGGGATTCTTCCTGCAAAGAAGAAAGACCATATAGGGCCGGTTTCACAGACAGGGTTTAGATTAAACCAGGAGAAGGCCTTAATCCGTACTAGTTAAACCAGGACGTTTAAGTAGCTTCCATGAATGTGGCTTAAATTTGGCTTAGTTAGTCGGAAACTATGGAGTCCTGGATTAAGGTCAGTAGTTGATGGTGCTCACAAAAACCTGCAACTGAACAGAAAACACCAGGACTGGTGTGAATTTAACAAATTTGTTCGACAAACTTTAGTGAACATGAGAAAACGCTACTAAAACTAATTGCATCAGACGCATGTTGGTCCTTATTTAGATCAGGGCTGCCAAAAGTGCGGCCTGCGGGCTAAGGTTCGATTTGGCCTGCCAGATGTTTCTACCTAAAAAATATTTAAATTAATTTTTAAAACTTACAATATAAAATTATTTTTGTGAGGTTAAACCTGCCTCTTCGAAGGATTGATTTAAACTTCAGTTTAGTCCCAGAGCAGTTCTTATTCTCCCTCTTGTAATCAGCTTAGTTTAATGTGTTATAGGCTAAATCTAAGAGTATTTGAAGATAAGTCTGTGCAAGTACCTTTGAGTTAAAACAGCCGTGCATTGGTTATAATGTTACAGATTAAAAGTCCATCACAACACCGCAATGAAAGGATTAATATTCACAGCACAGCCACAACAAGAAGTGCATTTAATCCTGTGCCTGTCAGCTGTGAACACAAGGTGTAAAATGAGCTGTCTGATTACTGACATTTCCATATTACCTTATTTAAAAAACAAAAAAATGTTAAAATGCTTGAAGGGGCTTAAATGGGGCTACCCAGAGTATTGCTGCATCTGGCTACAGGGACCAGAAAGTCTCTGTGTTCAACTTCAACTCAACAAAAAAGTTGGGACATTGTGTAAAATGTCAATAAAACCAGAGTGCAATGATTTGCAAATAATTTTCAACTGGTATTCTATTGAAAACAGCACAAAGAGAAGATATTTAATGCTCAAACAGATAAACTTCATTGTTTTTTGATTTGATGCCTGTAATACATTTCAAAAAAAGTCGGGACAGGGGCAACAAAAGACTGAAAGTTGTGAAATGCTCAGTAACACCTGTTTGGAACATTTGACAGGTAAACGGGTTAATTGGTAGCAGGTGATAGACGATATGATTGGGTGTTAAAGGGGCGTCTTCGAAGGACACAGTTGTTCACAAGCATGGATGTGGTGAGGTTCACCCCACTGTGAAAAACTGTGCGGGCAAATAGTCAAACAGTTTAAGAACAACATTTCTCAACACTAAAGTGAAGGAAATTTTGTTTTTGGAAAACCAGCATTGAATGTCTGTGACCTTTGACCCCTCAGGCAGCACTGCATTAAAAGCTGCATTAAAAACCCACATCATTGTATGAAGGATACTACATCAGCTCAAGAACACTTTGTCAGCAAACACAGTTTGTCGCTGCATCTACAAACGCAGGTTTAGACTCTCACATGCAAAGAGAAAGACATATATCAACAACATCCAGAAACACTGCAGACTTCTCTGGGCCCGAGCTCATCGGAGATGGACTGACGCAAAGTGGAAAAGTGTGCTGTGGTATGAACCCATCCTTGCAGGCTGAGCATGTAAAGATGTACACGGGTGATTCCAGCACACACACACAGCTACCACATTAAAGCTCAGTAGTCCTCCCACTGAGCACAGCTCTGTCATATTAACATAACATCACACACACACACACACAGACGGGTCAGTGGAACACAGTAGACGAGCTCCCTCACACTGAAATCACTTCACATGACAGGCCCGCTCAGACAATTAAAGTTCCCTCCACAGAACACATTTCAATTACTGTAATTACCCTCCACTCCACTGCTGATGTCCCCACAGATCACGGCTGAACGTTGGCGTGACAGCGCCGCGCCAGAGCTTAGCATGGCCAACATCACACATCAGCAGGGAAGTAAACGCCACACTGAGCTGCACAGGACAGCACAGGTTTTATCTTTGGTCACAGTGGTCGAACTTAGTGAGGAGAACTGATGATTATTGAGATCATAAATATTTATTCATGAGTCACATGTTTCATTTCATCAAACAAGACTCAATAAGAATGACAAAAACTATGAAGGTTGTGGACAAAATTAATATAGCAAATCTATTAATATCATATGTTAGAAAGCTGCAGTCTCATTGAATGCCTTTTATCAGTTTTACAAAACTAAACTAAAGAATTTTCAACAAAATAAAATATGAAAATTTTGTCAAAATGCACTTGTAAGAGATACTGTAGACACATATAATTATTGCTTGTATTTTCCATTTCTTTATCTTTATTATGTTATTATATTTCATTATCATTGATCCAGTATGTTCTTTAATCTGACATATCTTTTTAATGTGTTATGTTTCTTGTGTCTGTGGAAATAAATCAACAGAGCTGAACTATTTTTTAATGTTTAATGGTTGATTCGATAAACCAGAGCATTTTAAACGTAAAGCTTTGACATTTGCACCAAGTCACATTTAATTAACTATAAAAGCCAATATGTCTGTACAAGGAATTTTGCATCAATAGTTGATACTAGTTGGACAGCAGAGATGACGGGTAGATCAGGGGCGACAGAGAGAGGGAGAGATAAATGCAGCAAAGATCTCTGGCCAGATGCAAACCAGGCAGGTTGCTGTTTTCACGATCAGCTCCTGCCTGATTTTGTCATCATGTCAGCTGTGTGGAGTTAACTTCAGTTAAAATGGTTGCAGTTTGGTTAGGTTTAGACACTAAAACTACTATGTTACATTTCGTAAGTGACGTTACGAAATGCAACTTAACGTAAAACTTTAAAGTCGAGACGAACTTAAAAAAAAGTGTTTTCAACCCTTTTAAATCACATCCTCAGTCATACTGTACACCTATGTAACAATATATAGCATTGCATTCTTAAAATCATGGAAAATCTGTTCATTTTTTCTTCCTGTAAAACAAAATATGACAGATGCCTACATAAACTAGAACCAATCAGTTTCAATCAATCATATCATGACGTCCACCTCAATCAGTCAAAAGTATCAGCAGTGCAAATCACCAAAGCCGATTCATTAGTTAGCTAGCATCTCTGATTTCACGTGGGACATAGTCTTGCATAGGCAGACCTCTCTCCACAGAGCTCTGGCTCCACACATGCTCTTTGCTGCTATGGAGGAAAAAACACCTGCATTTCTTTAAACCAATCACAAACGTCTTGGGTGGCGCTAATCCCAGGATGCTGTGGCGGTGCTGCTGCAAAACACAGTACATGGTAAGCTCTGGCATTAAATGACTACATTACTGCATAAGAAAATGTAACAGTTGTTTGCTTGTTTACGTTAGTACAATTAGCATCCCAGGCGCTAATTTGCCATTTTCAGCCTGTAGGTTGCAACTACGAGTTCTTTTTTCCTGGGGACTCCTCGGCCGTGATGCCACTTGATGCAAGCAACCAATAGGCAGGACTTATACCCACAGTGTGCATCCTTTCAGTCAGACTACATGGGACACAAACCCTGGTTTCCTGGATGAAAGTCCGGTGCTGGACCCGTCTCTCCATAAGTAGCCTTCCTCACTCTTTATACTGCTCCTGTCCTCATTACTACGGCAACTGGAGGTCATCACCTAATAATAATCATAAATAAGCTGCTTGCACAGACGACATATATGGCCGTTTATTCCAATGAAGATAAGCTAAACTACCTAGCATACACCCCTGAATTCATAGCTCCCACCTCCAAGATACTGTATCCTGACTGGCCACTGTATTTTCAAATTATAAATTACTTGTATTTTGCATTTTATTTTGAAACTTTTGATGCGCCGGGATTTGTAATTGGCCACAAGATACATTTTGATGTATTTGTGCCTCTCTCTGTCAGTTGCATTGTTTTACAGTGTATGGGCCAGAGTATGCACACAAAGCACATCTCCCTGTTTTATCTCATGCAGACTCTCATACAGCCACACACTGTGCTCACCAGTTGTTTTTTTCTTTATGTTGTAGCAGCTGGAGGTCATTTAGCTTTTGATTGCATTTGGATCAGCTTCCCTCTGGCTTGCAGCACTAAAACCGTTCTCATTTTGATATGTATTGCACAAAAAGCGGTCAAACCTGACTGTCTGCTGCTTTTTATTTAGAGATAAAAAGGACACAAGTACATAATTTGCTGTTTTCTGTCACAGCAGTGGGAATTTTCAGGCTGTTTCAGCTCGTAACTGATGAATAAATGTGTGTGTGTGAGACTGATCTGAGAGGGTGCAGCCGTCTTTTGATGATGCCCCAGTGACGGCAGCCCGCACCGCGGCTCGTCCTGTGTATTCTAATCTCGCTTTAATATGAGGACAGACTCCTTCACCTCTGTGTTTTACAAGCTGTGCTGTCTCTATATTCCCCCGTTAATAAGATATAAAGTTAGAGTGCTAGCTCTCACTCGGTCAACCAGGACAAAAATGATTGGCTTTTAATTTATTGGCCTATGTCTGTGTGCTGTGTGTTTTATGTATCAGTCGATGGGTTCCTTATTTGTTGCCTTGGATACGGCGAGAAGTGCAGGACGCTCAATGTCACCGCGACCGACTGGGACACCTACTAAAGCAAACACATGGACAGAAGCAGGATGTTAACTTAGTCGCCTAGTAGTAATTCACAGAGGTGGAGAGTAACTAAGTACAAATACTTTGATACTGTACTTAAGTATTTATACATTCTTACTTTTACTCCCTACATTTTAACTCAAATGTCTTTGTTTTCTGCTCCTTACATTTTCAAAACAGTTGTGTTACTTTAGTTTAAATACATTTGACAGTAATTATGAATTATTTTACAATGACTATCCCGAACAAAAAAGACAGAACACGAGGTAACAAGACTAAAAGGTGTAATAAGACAAGAGAAGGTGAAACAGATTTAACAAGAGGAAAAACAAAGTAACAAAATGAAAAAATAAGTAACAAGCTTAAAAATTATGTAAAAGATGTACGAAGATGAAAAAGATGTAAGAAGAAAAAAACAACAAAAAAGACATGAAAAAGACAAGACCAAAAACAAAGTAAAAAGATGTAATAACATGAAAAAACGATGTAATAGATGTAATAAAACAAAAAAACCAATGTGAGAGATGTAACAAGAAGAAAAACAAAGTAACAACATGAAAAAATAAGTACCAAGCTGAATAATTATGTAAAAGATGTAACAACCTGAAAAAGGTGTAAGAACAAACACAAACAACAAAAAAGACCTGACAAGACGAAAAAGACAAATGAAAAACAAAGTAACAAAATGAAAAACAAAGAAACAAGGTGAAAAATACTTAATAAGACAAACAACAAAAAAGACACAAGACAAAAAACAGCATAACAAGATAAAAAAAAAAGACAAAAGATTTAACAAGAACAAAAACTGAATAATAAGATAAAAAATGATGTAAAAGACAAAACAAGACAAAAAGACGTAAGAAGAAAAACGCCAAAAAAGTAAAAACATGTTGAAAAAGATGTAACATGATGAAACAGACAGAGAGGGAGACTCAGCAGCAGAGAGAGGGTGAAGTTTAGTTAGTTTTGCACAGAAACAGTCAGTAGAAATGTCCTTCAGAGGGCAACTTTTTACTTTTATACTTTGAATACATTCCAGAGCCCGTACTGTTTCACTTTTACTTAAGTACAAAAGTTGAATCCATACTTCTATTTTTACACAAGTATCTGTACTTCTACTCGAGTAAAGAAAGTGTGTACTTTATCTACACATCTGATAACCTCATCTCAGGTCATGTGATCACATTAAAGCCCTCTGGTGAGGCCCACCCCCCTCCTCTCCCCACGTACACACACAGACACACACACTCCTGTACACAAACTGGTACTAGAGTCTCTGCGCTGGACGACAGGCCGTGTTGTTGCCACCCCCTGCTCTGCCCTACAAGCCCCTGCGTGTCCTGCCCCAGACCCATTGATTTTATCGGGCGACGCCAAAGCCAGTTCAGGCCTGCGTCCAGTCTGCCGCGAGGCCCCAGGGTGACACGGGCTGTGACACGCCTGCCCTTCTGTCATCAATGTCAGCGAATACTCTCAGATGCAAACACATGCAAACACCAGAGGCAGAGATCAACGCTGGCTCGGGGCAAAAACACCCGGGAAAGTTCATGAGAAAGTTAATTGGGGGGGTAAAAATAAATAAACAGCCCTGATACTGCTGCTTTTTTACATTTCAACTTTTCTGTTTTTTCATTGACTTTTGATTTGTTCACATGCTGAAAATACTTGCCTGTGGGCCACTGCAAATGATTCATGGGAGCCCAATGCTGCGCCCTAATTCTAAACTATATACTTATTCTAACTAGAGCCTTTTTTAAAAACAGAAATCCTACAATACTGCTGAAAACCAATCATTGCCTTTTGAACTGAACCAAACAGTTGGCATATTAACGCTTCCGGCTCCCTTGTCATGAAGTCAGTGGTTTTTTTTTTAATGGGTTTTGGTTAGATGTGTGAGATAAAGTCTGTAGTTAATCCGAGCTTAAAAGACTTTCACATTTTTCTTTTCTAAAGTATAAAATAGGTGAATTTTGAAGGTGGTGATGTGAGGTCACATGACTCATGTCCCACAGGCGAAACGTGAAGTTGCTCATCGTCTTCCTGGATTTTAGGTATATTCTATAATTGAATGTATCAGAAATTTTGTCACTCGTATCTGTACTTAATATGATTTGTTGTTCTATTCCAGGGATGTTAAACATACAGCCAGCAGGCCAGAACCATGCAGCCCCCTAAAGCAGTGGTTTCCTACCTTCTTCCCTTGGATCCCCACCAGAACTTTTTTGGTGCCCCCCTAGAGGGGCCACAGACCCCAGGTTGGGACCAATGCTCTAAAGGGTTAAATCTGTCCCACTGGATGACTTTGCGTAGAATGAAAATTGCAGGGGAGTCATTAATGTCATATTTTTTCAATAAAATGCACTGCAGAAGGGGTTGTGCTGTCCCAACAAAAGCCTTATGCTATTACAGCTCCCACACGTTCACATACAGGCTATGTGACACAACACTGTCATGCAGAACCTACTGTTCATGCAAGAGCTGTGGGTGGAAAAGTTTGTCACTTTTTCCAAGGAAAATGTACCAGTTTCTACTTCTTCACAGAGGTAAATGGGAAGCTCAAGCAATAAAATATTTGGTGCCACTCATCAAACAAAACAAAAAAAAAAAACTTATTGCTAATTATGCAGCATCGGCGTCAAAGCTGTAGCCTGCTGAGGGTGAGTTTGTGAAGACATGAAGGCTGCAGAATAAGTGTGCACCCACAAATGGATGGTTCAGTAATTGTGAACATTTTCAGAATGCACTTGTACCGTTTGATACTAAAAGAAAGAGGTGTTGTTTACATTTTATTATGCACTGGTTGTACTGGTCTGGCCCACTTCTGATCAAACTGGGCTGTGTGTGGCCGAAGACTGAAAATGAGTTTGACGCCACCATTCTATTGTGTACACACAACAGTACACAAAGTTTTCCTTTCTCGAATCAAAGCTCTAAAGCAGGGTTACCAGATGGTTGTGGAGAATAAAATGAACAAGCAGCAGGGAAAGAGAAGCATGAAGCAGCACTAAGAGCTGTCAGCCTCTCAATGACATTGAACATGAAGTACAAACACTCGAAAATATGGAAAATACAGCTGAAATGTAACAGCCACCTCACTGCTGCTGGTTTAAACTATAAACCAGCACAAAAATACAAGAATAAACCACCATGTTCTGAACAGACACATTACAAATGCTGGACTCTGGACAGGGAATAGAGACCTGGGTCACCTTGCAATGTCAGTTGAGAAACGCAAGCTCAAACCAAGCTTCAGAATATTCCAGGATAGAGTTCTTGCAGACAAGCTGGATCAGATTGGTTTGTCTCTGACCTAAGTCGAGGCTCCAGAATGAATGAATAAATGAATGAATGAATTTAAAAAAATAGTTGTATAACATTTTTTATTCTGTGCTTAAATTACTTTTTCTTCATGATATTTCAAAGCACAAGACACAAGTTAGTTTTTGTGCGTTTTGGCTTACATGTGGTCTGAGCCTCTTGCATTTTGATCTTACCTAAGAATAAACAAAGTATGAAAGTACTGATGAGTGCAGCAAAAGTTCTAAAATTACTCTCATGCACAATTTGGGATCAAATCTGTGTGTACGACTGATTCATGCATGAGGCCCATTGAGCTGAAAGATGCTAAAATGCTCAGGAGAGCTGAGTGCTGCAGCAGAGTTGAGTGATAATTCTCTGTCACTACAAGTGATGCATTGTTAATATAAAAATATTGATTAAATTAATGATGACATTCTGAATTTGCAAACCTTATGCATGCCGTGCATCATTTCCCATTCAAAATAACACCAAACATCAGTTTCTTGTTTATCTGCTGCTAAAACAGAGCAGTATCACCAGCAGAATATAGTGCAGACTTTAAAGTATCAGTCTATATAGAACTGGGACACGCTGCATGATTGGGGGATTGTGTTCAGCAGGCTGCTGGAAAAACAAGTTTTTTGATCTGAAAACAAGCAAATACGCAGCCTGAAGCACTAGAAAAACGCCGTGGCCAGGACTAAGAGAAGATTCCTTCAATAAAAAACAACATAAGGCTTAAAGGGGTCGGCAGTGAAATGACAGAAGATGGACTGGTCGGGGCGAGAAAACAGAAAATGGTGCCATTGTGTAAAACCTGCTGCAGGTTCAGCTCACACTTTTCATTTTAGAGCTGAAACGATGAGTAGATCGACAGAAAAACAACAATGTCCACGTTGTTCTAATCCTCCAGTGGTCTCTGTTCTGGTCTCTGGTCCTGTCTTTTCTGTTTGTATCATTGCAAAGTGATTTTTGGGGAAAGATCATGGACTCATTAGTTAAATCTGTAGTTATGCATTAGGGTTGCAACTATTTATTATTTTCTATTTTGGATTATGGATTATTTTCTCTATTGTTTGGTCTATACAATCTCACAAAAGCAAAAATTGTCTTTAACAATATCCTAAGGGACCAGGTAAATTTATCAAATTGCTTGTATTGCCCAGCCAACAGTCCAAAACCTTAAAATATTTACTTTTTTACTGTTGTAAATCATTAAATAGATACTGAAATATATATTCCTGGCCTTAACTGTTATAGTTTGCTCATGTCACATGAATTAGAGTTCAAATTAAAGGAGATTTTTTGCAGAATTAGCAAGTGTCTGTTTATGAGTTGTAAAAAGTCACTGAGAATATTTAATCATTTTATTATTATTGTCAGTTTACAATGTTGTGCTCGTCCTGTGCTCCTGCAGTGTTCCTGCAGCCTCCCTCAGCTTTCTCGTCTGGAGAGGAGGGGGCGGGGGGGAAACAACTCGCTTCAACCATAATCTGCAGATTATTTTCAAGGTTAATTGATTAATCCTCCAGTCTACAAATTTGAAAAATGGCCATTATAATTTTCCACAGTCCAATAGGACTTCTGCAAATTTTTGGGCTTTTATGCCTTTAATTTGAAGGAACAGCTGAAGCGAGGACAGGAAAGCGGGAGAGACAGTGGGGACCACATGCGGGAGTCAAACCTACGGCTGCTGTAGAGGTCTCACAGCCTACATGGAGTGAACACTCAACCAACTGAGTGACCAGGCCACCAAATTATGTCTTTTACGCATCAACAGTCAAAAACTCAAAGACTCTTCATTTACTATCATAAATGACGAAAAAAGAAAGCAGAAAATCCTTACAGTTAAGAAGCTGGAGCCAGCAAATATTTGACATTTTTGCTTGAAAAATGACTGAGACAATTAATCAATCATCATAATTGTCGGCAACTAATGTTCTTTCGATCAACTAATAAATTAATCGACAAATCGGTGCAACTTTATTCTCAAATAAGTCAGAAAGAAGCAGCTGGACTGGAGTTTGCTTGAAAAATTACCTTTAAAAATGATTTATAGATTATCCAAATAGTTGTTTTTCAGGGAACTGATAATGGAGACGATGATGTATTATTTGGTAGTTCAAACACTGGTATCCATAAAGTGTTAAAAAGTCATTTCAAGAGACAAAACCTTGTGACTAACAGTTAATATCCTGCACCACATCCCTCCTTCCCTCACACGCTCTTCCTCTCTATATCACAGCGAATTGATGTCTTTCAGTTTAGTTTTAGTAGCTTGCATAACTGGGCGTTTTCTTCCCCTCTTTCTTCTCTCTCAGCTGCTTAGCGCCCAGTAGAGCAGTGGATGATGGGAGCTCCGACACGGCATGATCTAAAAACCCACTGGCGCTTTAGTGTGCCTCAGCTGGCTTATATAACCCCGTGTGGATGTGCAAACTGCCTTGCTATTGGGAGAGCTGAGGACTCACGGAACAGACACACACACACACACAGCTACTGATATGTGTTTGTATGTGTGTGTGTGGTGTGTGTGTGTGTGTGTGTGTTGTGTGTGTGATGTGGTGTGTGTGTGGTAGATGTCAGCATAAGGACAGCGATAAGTGTGTGTTTGTGTTTGTGTGATGTAGGAGCGGGGGTGCATGTTTAGCTGAATATACGCAGATTTGTCTGTTTTTCTGCTCGGCAACCGCAGCACCAAATATCTCCCTCCTCCTCGCTACGCTGTTTGATGACATCACCAGTGTGTCCCTCGATTTTGGACCGGCGAGCTCCCCCCGGTGATGTCACTTCCGCCAAGGCCTTCACCTGAAGTGACATCATTTCTGTTGCATAACTATCCCCCCCTCTTCCCGCTGCTGCATGTGAGAGCAGAGGCAGCTTTTCTCTGTCTTTGGCCACCCAGAGGCGCCGTGAAACTCCTCATTATGGAAATGCCAGGTGTGTGTCCGTGAAATGGAAATGGGCAGATATGAAAATACATCACAGGGGTTTAATGCGGAGACACCCACTGATGATGCTGTGTCCTCCATGACCTCCTCATGCACCAGAGAAACAGCTTAAAGGAGCATTATGTAGCAAAAATGAGTACTGCAGTCCAAATAGTGAGTTGGAGACATAGACTGTATATTAAATAGGTTGAATCCCTATTTAATATACAGTCTATGGTCTTCCCCCCCAGACTCGATGAAGCTCAGGCATGCTGCAGGAACACTGCAGGAGCACAAGATGTTCATGAAATCCCTGCAGCACCTGAGGCACCAGGATATGTTGATAAATCTGCAGCCTCTGAGAAGTGTCTCACCAGAATGCAGAGCAGTTACGCACACGGCCGTTTACTGCGTTTACCGTCATTAAATCACCTGTAAACGACACCAGGCTGATATATTATGACCACACAGACCTCTACACACATCAGACTGGCCGGTTGCTTGATGTTCTGCTTTTTTATGACAGAGATGTCTGATTACCAGGGATCATCTCTTTTCCAACTTTCATTTTATCATTGAACCCACCATGGTCTAAACACTGTTGTGTAACTTTAATTACTAAACTATGTGACCATATATAAGGTGGGAAACATCACAATTATTGCTAAAATAGTCTGGCCCAATCTGATTATCACCAAATCTATTTCTTTATCTTTTATTTCAATCGTTATTACTTGATGAAGAATCATACTCATCTCTCTTCGGGTGCAGGTTTGTGGTGATGTGTGTTTATGTTGTGATGCTATGAACCATTCAGACATGTTGGATGTTTCCTGGGGTAAATCTTTCTGTTTGCTGAGTTGTCACATTTTAACTGTGACTGGCACTGCTGTTTCAGAGGTGCGAATGGAGTTGCACAATCTGCGTGCCTCAGACCTACCACCTTGTTGCTTGGTGTTTATTATTCAAATTTCAACTGAAAAAATATTCTGAAAACTGCAAAATATTGAACTGAAGATGCAATGCATGCTTTTGCACCCTGAATCAGGCCTGTTTCAGACAAATTTAAGGATCAGTTTATGACAATTATTCATAATAAAGTTTGAGGTCCATGAAAAATGCATACGCTTCCTGGGAGAAACAAAAAAACAGGAGAGTGCAGGAAGATGGCATTTACATAAGAGAGAAACCGTGGAAAAATGGGAGTGTTGGCACATATGGTAAGTTGGTCAGCTGAATTTTTCAGTATTACTGTGTCACCAAGACAGGTGTCCCCACCGTTTCTGCCTTTACGTCTCAAGTCAAGTTGAGTCTCTCAGCACTCGTTTTAGCTTGTTCATACGATCTGTTACTATAACAGTTCATTTTCAGGACAAACAGGACAGAGTTCTGGATTCGGGACAACTGCTCCTAATTCGGGACTTCTCTGAATTTTTCAGAATGTCTGGTCGCCCTAGACACCACAGCTGTAGCAATATTGTCAGAGGAGTGAGTATTTCCTTGATCTCTGATGACATATCATGGTCATTTGATGATTTACCACAGGAAATATATTGCAGATTACTCCTTTAATGCTCTGAATCATCAGGGCTCTCTTTCAAGCCGCGCGGATGACAAAAGGTGCTGTACCACTCCTGACATGAAATATTATGGCGGGTGTGAGGGTGAGGAGCAGCAGAGTGTGAGAGACAGCGATCGAGAGAGGCCTGACCTATATAAGAAGGAGGCTGAAATATTTATGGATGTGAGTGTCCTAATTGGCAAGCCACTGGGAGCACTGCAGCCTTCTCCTCCAATCACAGCCTGGGAAGAGGTTAACCCACACACACACACACATACAAACGCACGCGCACGTGCAGGCGAGCGTCGGTGGTCCGAGGGCCAGAGCGCAGCCTCTACCCCGCGACCCTGTCATCCCCAGCCAGAGAGACGCCTCTTCAGAAGACCGATCTGCCTTCGCCAAGGCTCCGGCATTGTTACAATCATTACCAGAGCTGTTATCATAACCGTTCTCTCTGGCACATATGGACGGGAACAACCGCTCAGAGCGCTAAGTCAAACACAGCCTAATTGGCTGGGCTTAATCTCCAGCACTGGCACGCACTGCTCGGCTCTGTGAGAGGCCTCAATTACTGTCCCCGCTGATGGAGACGAGGAGACGGACACTTTCTGACTTCTAGTTTCAAACCACTGCGGGCTGCGGCAGGGCGGGGGAGGAGGAGGAGGCGGCGGGAGGAGAGGGGTACCACATCAGGGGTCAGTGGGGACTCTGGCAATTGGGTTGTTTATCAAATACACCAAAGAAATACATTTTACAATCAGTGGTGGGCAACTTCAGTTCCACGATATGTATTACTCATTGACAAAAGTAATTACCAGACCAACATGAATCCACGCCTGCAGAATTCAGGCCAAACCTCAGCAGATTTTCTGCAGATTTTAGACGAATCGAGATGCTGCTTGTAAAACTTAGAATGTTATTAACATGGATCAAATTACGGGGGAGCTAAGAGGGGCTCGGCTCCCCTTAGAAGGACATGAGCTCCCCTGAAAGGCTACTTTGAGATGTTCAGGGGGAGCCCTAAAACATTTTTAAGTTCTATTTTATTTTTCTGTACATTAAGTTTACTGTAATAAATAATGATAGTAAAATATGTCAGTGTTGTGGGTTTCTTCTTTTATCACATTCGACTTTCATTCTCCTGTGTGAAAACAAATGTCTCAGTGGATTAACTTTGTTCCATGAATTCTTGGCATTAGTTTACATTCACAAAGATCAGATGATGATGTTGATACCTGACGTAAAAGCCTTGAAGAGTGCAAGAAAGTTTGCTGCACAATGTTTCATAAATGTTCAGCTGTTTTTATCAGGTGAAATGTGATTCTCAAAGGGGTAAATATGAGAAGCAGAAGAACTTTGCCTGTCCTCCTGCTGATTTTGTGATTTAAAAAAATATTTTTTGCTCTGAGAATTCTTTGATTTAGAAACAGTAGCCTCATGTTGTTCTTATAGTCTCTGTGAAAAGTATGTTACTGGAGTTTTAACTATCTGTAGTATTAAAAGTAGAACTTTTCCTACAGTACCCATGCAACTGACATATGTGCGAGCATGTAACATGCAGGAAATTAAGGCTCCACCATACGTCACTGTGTGATTCAAACTCAGGTTATCAAGAAGCTTACCAGACATTTATTTATTACTGTATTTGTTTGTTTGTTTGTTTGGTGTGCGTTGTTGGAAGATGAATCATTAATGGTTTTGCTCTCTCTGCTTCACACTGAACCTTGCATTTTATGCTGATTGACTTTTCCAACAAATATTCACTTTGTTTTGAACTGCCGGTAATGAAATAAAATCTCAAATTCAAAGGCTGGACTAAAATCTACTAAATAATTATTTTTAATGTATTGTAGGCTCATTTTTTGCTCAAAAACAATCTTTGTCATTTGAAATGAATATTGTCCATCACATTACATTATCACAATTCTGCAGATTTTCATTCTGGATCATCGCTGAAACTATAAAATAAATACATAAATAATTAGCAGATTCCATTGGGGGGCTTTTAACCACTCAACAGCAAAAGAAATTAGTTACAAAATTTGACTGAATCTATGCATTAAACTGTGTTTACTGCTGCATATGTGAAAAAGACTTTATACAACTGTAATTTGACTGGACAAGAGACATGAGTGCTGATATAAAGTACAACAGAACAGACACTTTTAACTACATGTATCACTTCACTTTACAGGTGGTTTAACAGTTACATTCATTTTTATAATAACTAACAGAGACCATAGAGACGGATGAAAATGAGGTGTTATGTACAGTAATGATTGAGGGCTTATTAACTGTGGGATCACTGTTTAATCTGACAAAGTAGAGAGTACAGAGGATACAGGAACAACAGTTTTAGCAGCTTTTGACCTGTTAATCAGAAAATATCTGCGCTTACGTGCCTACGTGTTATGGCTATGAAATGATTTGCATAAAATCTTTAGTCTATACATGGCTATACAAAGTAGCTTGCAAGCTAATGTTAGTGTGCAGGAAAATATTTGTGTTGCTTGGCAACAGTCCAGTCCAGTGACAGAACTCTTGAGTAAATAAATGAGTAAATAAACAAAGAAATTAATCTGTTGTCGCTTCTTACTGTTAACTAATAAATGGTGCTTGTAGAACTGTTGTACAAAAGCAAACTCACAGAAGAGGGAGTGCTGTTGTACTGAATATCAGCACAGCCGTGATTCAGCCTTTGTCATGAGGCTGCAGGTCCTACACTCTGGGTGAAAATAGCATTGCTTCCATCATGCTAAGTTTATATACACCTCGGTGTAAGTAGCCACATTGGCTGTTCCACCCTGGGTGCATGTAGCATTGTTGGCTACTGACACCTGGGTGCAAATAACATGTGTCTTAGTGATATGAACAGCTAGCTAATATGTCGGGGTTCACACACTCCCCAACTCTCAACAAAACCAAGAATTCCTGAATGCACATTAAGCCTACCAGTGGCTAACATTAGCTAACCAGATAAGAGCACAAAACATGTCACTGAAACAACTTGGAGTTACCGAGTCTCATTTCTCCTTTTCTATTCTGATCCTGCGTCAAGCTAACGCGTTCAGCAGCAGTTTCTCCACAGACCAAACTCTTTCAACCAAGCATCAAACTCCCACCGACACAGCAAACAAACCAACACCACAATAGTAATGTACCCCATCCCCTAGTTAGATCTCCAAATAATTCACCTGTAATACATTAGAATTCCTGTCACAACTCATTAAACTGACAAAAGCGATCAATTTACGGCCCGACATTGATGAAATAATGAAATGCACAATTTGTTATAGAATATCAGCAGGCGTGGAGACTTGAATACCCAAACTGAAGTGTCCATAAACTTTTAAATATGGATTTAATCCCCCAGCTGATGGTTTCCCCAATGTAGAGCTGCTCTCCAAGAATGTTTCTTTATCAAAGCTGTTTTAACAGATTGCCTCACGAGACGACGTCCAAATCAGAATAAGAAAATCCTCCTCTTTGGACCAGATCTGCAAAACTGCAACATTTCAGTTATTGTCCCGCCAAAATTAAAACTAAATCAAAATCTGCTGAAGTAAAAGCAGATTTGCAGATTTAGTAATAAAGCACACGAAAGGGAATTTGAAGTTGAAGGAGAATATTTATAATTGGTCAAACTTTCTGTATCCTGTTACACAGGAGCAGAGCAGGGCTGTAACCGTGGAAACATTTTTACCTTGTTCTACACTGTGACAGTGACCATAGAAACATCTGCATCAGTAGCAGAATGGTAACCATAGCAACATAAACAAATGAAGATCACCATTCTTTCTAACTGGTAGTGAAAAGTATCAGGTCTGTGAGTAGATTAAAATCATAATATTGAATAAAATCCTCCAGGTTTCTAGCTGTAATTCATGACTGCGGAGTCACAAATAACACCTCAGACACATTAATCGGCCAATCAGAAGAAAGTATTGAGCTAACGATACTAACAGTACATCATGAGCTGAGAGTCATTGTTGTGATTTTTTAGGATTAGCAGGCAAATGAGTTCGACAAGCATCTCTGTCTTGCTTGCACAAAGGAAAAGAGAGCAGAAATCAATGGGCTGTGTTTACAGGGTACACAGCCGACTGTAACACTGCACGTTATGTTACACACAGCCAAGCAGTAAAAAACAGACGAGCTGCTTGGCAGGACTCAGCCTGGCCGGCCTCGTGCTAAAAGCAGGCAGAGACAGCAGTGACACGCGGGCCAAGAGCAGTTACTGGCACCGCGCACCAGTCTGAGACGGAGCAAGAAAGTGGGACAAATCTTAAAAATATTCTGAGGAAATGTCAGGAGAACATAAGGAGAAAAGCCTTGGTGTGATTTTTCCTCGTGGTCACTTCTAAGACAAACACTCATGCAAAACAGAAAGACGAGGTACTCACGCAAGAAGTACTCAGACGGGTCCGCTTCGTAATCTGTTTCCTCGGGAAAGTGGTCTATCTGTTTACACATCCCTTTGAAGTTTCCTGTTGGGAAAAACAGAAGCAGAGTTCAGGAGAGTTCATACAGGAAGACACCAACAATTTTTAACCTCCAGTTAAGACGCAGCAACAAGAGGTGGCAAAAGTTCACGCATTCTTTACTCTGAGTACAGTTACTTGAGGGAAAAAAAAGACTTTCCCACTGTTGATGTCTTTATTATGTCTTTCATCAAGACATTTTTTGCTTTACACTTTCTATTAAAAACAGAGTTCCCTCACCATACAGTCATGAATGTGCAACAAAAAAAGTTAGGTTGAGCGTCCAGTAGTATGCAAGATTAGCTCCGGACAAGATGCAGGTCTGCTGATCACACACGCACACACTCACACATGATTGCATGATCTCCTGGCAGGGATAATAATTATTCCTCAGCACTGAAAAAGTCAATTTACTGACTTGGTTAAGCTAATGACTGATAATGTTTCCTTTAAATTAATAATAGCTGGCTTAACAGCTTTTTTAATAATAAAAAAGAAACATTTTTACCAGGTTACCAGGTTTTTACAGTTACATACATATTGGTCAAACATCAAATGAAAAAAGAAAGAAATAATATATATGAATAATATGAAAAATACAACCACATAGAAAAAATAATCTTTGTATAATCTTTATTCTGCATGGTTGTGTTGTTCATATTCATTTGTTCCTTTTTCTTCATTTGATGTTTGACTAATCCAAAATTGACAAAATGACAAAAAAGCAAACAGCTGATCTGCAAATTTTGTGGGACCTCATAGTGTCTTTAAACATCAGTTGGTCTCAGACAGTGGATGTGAGTGGACCCTGTTCTCTGGTCCTGTCTCTCACACAGACCAGAAGATGGTCTCCAGAATCAGATCTGAGCTCCCGGCCTCTCCGGCAGCAGGTGGCGGCTTGTAAACAAGAGCAGCGCAGCTGCTGTGACCTGGAGCTGCTCCAACTGCTGTGCACAGGGAACCTCATCTCTTAATGCTCGTTCATTTGGCTGACACCTCGCCGTCCAGCTACTCCGTCCATCCAGGAAGCAGCGTGCCGGCCTCCCTCTCCCCTCCCTATCACTTCCTCCTGTCTGCTCTCCTCTCAATGGAGGTTTGGCATTGATGAGGTCACTCAAGGTGGCGTGGCGGGGGAGGCGCCCATAAGGCGGCCATTACGGCGACCTGCTGCTGCAGCGAGGAGGCAGATGCCGGGGCGTTTGATTGGACCAGATTAGTGTTTCATTAACTTCTTCATCTCCTCTCCCTCCAGTGTCCCTCTAATTAGGTGAACAGGTGTTGGTTACCATGGTGCCAGGTGTTGGCGAGGAGGTTTTGGCAGCGAGGCCTGATGGGCACAGCGGGGTGCGGTTATTACTTTGTGAACGGCCCACATGCAGCGGAGAGAGAGGGACCCCCCGGTGATGACCACTCAGACATTAGAGAGTGTGTCACCTGGATAAAAAGAGCCATCAAAGCGTCCTCGATCTGCTCTCCCACCTGCGTACAGGATTTGTGTCGGGTGACCTGCGGGCGGGCAGCCGCCGCCGTCTGTTCAGAGACTCAGTTCAGGACGGATGTGTTTAAATTAGAGGAATGTTTGTTTTGATTGTCTCAATGTCATTTGTCAAGTCTCCATCCAGGTATGATGCAAATTTAACAAATTTTCCAGAAAATCAGTAAAAGAAAATGAGAGTGTTTGTTTCCATCCATTACTGTTGCTACTGCAAACACTTGTTTTTTCTTTAATATATGGGGTTTCCGCTCATTTTTTAATGCATGAATTTAGTGGGTAGAATTTAGTGGCATCTAACTATGAGCTTATCAAACTCGTGAAAAACGTAAAAGGGCATATCTAGAGCCAGTATTTGGTTTGTCTGATCTGGGCTACTGTAGAAAAATGATGGTGCAACATGGTGGACTCTGTGGAAGAGGACTCAGGCACTCTGTAGATACAACAGTCCTTACTTTCAGGTGATGCAGGTCCTTGTAAATCTTAAACACTGGACCTTTAAAGTGTTCATAACAACTGGACGAAAACGCACTTATGGTGAGTTCACACTACTGAATTGTAGCCCTGATTGAACACTTGCTGACAGTTTTTGGAGATTGCAGACAAAAGCGCCCAGATCAGAGGTCAATGGTGTTCGCTCAGCACTCACAATCAGCACTCCTAACACATCCATATATGTGAACTGTTCAAAGACGTGATTGGAGAGCTCGCCAATGCCTCGTACATGTGAAGATGTTAGGTACAGGTTGCAGAGCCATGCAATGAGAGCAGACAGAGGCTGGGAGAGCAGGAGTGAAGAAGGAGAGAGAGCAGTGGAGCAGCAGCCAGAAAAATCCAAATAATAAAGAATAAAATGAGCATAAAGTAGCTATGACAACAGTAACATGCTGCACACTCAGGTGAGAATCATCAGAGACCCCAGCATATGATATTATCATGATATGTCACAATACAATATAATTATCATTAAACATTTTGCGATATTCATTGCGATTAGATAAAACAGATGTCGACAGTCTGTTCATCTCATTTCAATCATTTTTAGTGCAGCAAAATGGGATTGTAAAGCAGACAGACACACTAAGCAGTCCAGCTGATCGTGACCTCTGCTGACCTCGAGAAAAAGCAATTTATTTTATTATTTTAGTACCAAAAAGTTTAATTTTTGTTTGCAATATTTAGAAGAAGATCAATACTTTGGTCCATGTGAAGATTCGTGACATGATCCACGTATCAACACAATATTACTACATAAACTATCACAATACTGCGACTGCACACTGATGCTTCAGTATTACTAAATAATAATTTCACTTCTCGTGTATTTGGGACAAAGCTTAGCTTGGGGAGCAGACAGACTAGTCAAGGATTCCTCAGGTGAAAGACCTTGTGATGTGTGTCTCTCTGTTGTTCATCAGTCATGTAGTGTACAAAGCACAACTGATTACAAGGCAGAAAGTTGTGTAATGTGAACTATAAAGCAATCTGATGACTTTGAAAGTCACATAGGTGACCAAGATGCAGGCTTGGAGGTTAACAGATTACACGTAATGGGATTACATAATTAGGATACAAAAAAAGGTAATTGTATTCCATTATGGCTACAGGAAAAAGGTGTAATCAGATTACATGCATTTAATAGAAATGGGGATTATTAGCAGGACTACAATTTTAAAATTCATGTATTCTACCATGAGCAGTGCCCACACATCACACTTCACCAGTCACACAAAACCTCTGCGGTCTCAAATGAAACCTGCTAGTTATCATGGCCTCTACTGAAAAAAAAACAAAACACTTCCACTGTGTTAAAATTTCACCATCATTCTGTCTTTAAATCAGAAAAGAGGAACAGCATCACAGCACTTTAACAGGTCTGACTTCCAGCTGTGAAAATGCAAGGACTAGACATCTGATCTAAATAACATTTACAGATGAGACCAATTTCAAGCTTAGCTGCACAGATCAGCAGCTAACATTAGCCACACAGACCAAATGCTACCGTTAGCAACACAGACAACCTTTATAAAATTCACATTCACACATAACAAAGAAAAGAATAGCTGAACAAAAAAAAATATAAATCTAATGAACATAAAACATTTTCACAATATTTGGTATTGAGGTAATTAGTAACTGTATCCAAATACATTTTTACAGTAACCCTCCCAACCCTGCCATGGCATAACTGATATTTGATGCAGAAATCATTTTTAGTGGTTTATCAGGCCGAGTGTGGGAACCTCTGCACGAAAAACCCACTAATCCTCGGTGGACACAATCCAATGTACCGACTATGTGTGTGTGTGTGCGTGTGTGTGTGTTCACTCCATTCCCCCACTGTCTCAGCTCTGGCCCATAATCAAAAAACACTTATCGGTTTTCATCAACAGGTTCTGTGGCAATTAGTACAAGAGAGAGTGAGAGATAAAGACAGAGAACAGCAGGCAGAAAGACGACGTAATGGGAAGGAGGAGGAGAGATAAATATAGGAAGGGCAGGGAACAGAGAGGTTTTGAAGGACAGAGAGAGAAGATGGAGCGGGAGGTGGAATACATCAAGTTTTAGTGTCACAGTTTAGGCCTCGGTAATTGCTGAGCCATGAAAAAGCCCTCCAGAGTTTAACGGACCTGCACAGTTTTGAACTTGATGCTCTGATATACGACGACACAAACCGGAGATCACAACTGGGCTCGTTCCACTCAGGTGGAAGGTGATCTCTGGTAACTAGCGCGCTAGCACGAAATCCTCGGCAGCTTTTGGTGGAGATGCTCGGCAGCTAGCTGTAGCACGCCAGCTCTCAGATGTGAGCTGGTGCATATTGTAGGTGTAACCCCGCCGCCTCTTGCAACTACTCCCCCAGGCTGCTGCTGGAAATAACAATATGTTCCTCTTCAACTTGCCTGCTTAAATAAGCTTTAAATAAGTTGCATTTCCAGGAGAGGAGAAGCGAGGGGAGGGGGGAACACACTTGTGCCGCCTCTCAGAGCATATTTCACTGGAAGATGACTTGTGTTTACATACGACTACATTGCACGCTCCCAGTGGAGCTGTCTGAGCAAACTAGCAGCAGCAGCAATCCACAGAGCACCATGTGTGTGTCTTAACAACATTATCAAGTGGGTGTAAGATTTGGTTTGCAGCTGGCCGTCCCATCCGCAGTTGCGCGATTTGTAATAGCAGCTGTGGAGAGTGGCCTATTGGGGGAACCACTTCAATTAGCGTGCTGAAAGATTTATGTGACACTTAACCGCTCCAAACGGTCCTTTTCTTGTAAGACATGTAAACTCAGCAGGCTGGTAAATGTTTTATAATGGCATTTTCATTTCTCAGACCTCCCCACGTGAGCGTGAGCGCAGGGCCGAGGCGTGGAGAGAGCCGCTCGGCCATTAAGAGCTTTGGCAGGGGACCGCTGTTGAGCGGAGAGGTGTTACCGGAGGCTCAGGTGCGCAGTGGGTCAAAACACTTATCACTCAAAGAGAAACACCTGTATTCACTGAGCAACACTTGCACCTTCAGCACAGCACGCTGGATTATGCTGGAAGGGGCTCTGGGTTTAAAGTCGCATGAAAACTGTGACTTGCTTTTGCAGTTTCATATTTACCGGATGGAAACTGGATGAAGATCCAAAATGTTTTGTTAACTATCATATTAAAGCAACAAGAATCAGGCTGCAGGATTTAGGGGCTTGGCACCAAAATAAGACTGGAGAGTCTGCAGCCAGTGACAATGCTAACATGCAGATGGTCCATTTTTACCATCTTATGCTGCACTCACATGGATTCAGTGGTGGACAGAGTACTGAAAATCTCTACTCATGTACAAATACTTTTACTTTACTAAAATATTACTCAATTGCAAGTAATAATATTAATGTTATTTATATAGTGTGACAGCCCTCTTGAATTCTTTGCTGGGTGGTCTGTCCCTCACTTCCTGGTTGGGCTGGTTTTCCCTCACTTCCTCTCTGATTATCACCTGTGCAGCTGCTCCTCAGCTGCATAAATTGTGGGATTTAGTCAGTCTTTCTCTTTTACCCCGGGCACATGGTTACTTTGCGTTAGGTTTACCCTTGTGTTTTATTTCTTTTGTCCACCACACCTCAGTACACTCACTCACAAACACAATACATCACTGATGCTACATTACTTTTAATAACCTTGGTTGATAAATATTTTGGTTTAATAAATACTTTAGTTTAAAACTCACGTGTTGTCCTCTCCACTTTGTCCTCCCCTTGAGACAGGCTATGACAAAGCTGGGGGCCCGTCCAGGACTTAATCCCACGACCTCTTGCACCCAAAGTGAGAATCATGCTCCTAGACTAACTTTTCAAGCTTAATCACAAAATGCTTTCCAGATTAAAAGATTTACAGAACAAGAATTAAAAAACCACAAACCCTCAAAATCCCACCCCCTTAAGTCCAGAATTAGGAATGTTAGACTACATGCAGATGAAAGTTTTGGATGTTATTAGGCAGCATCCATCTCTCTACCACCTCTCCCACAAAAAACTGCATGTGCATGTGTATATACAAGCCAGTGTGTGTGTAAATAATCCCTGATGCTTGGGCTCAGTGGGCCATCTGACTTCTAATACACTTGGGGAAACCCTGAGAATGAATGTCTGAACTAAATATCAATCAATTCATACAGACAAGACCACAGCAAAGTTCCACAGTGAGCCATCAAACAGTTATTGACAGACTGATATTGTCAACTAGCATGACTAAAAACATGCACAATGTTGCATTGTACCATTGATTTGATTATAAAATTGGCTTTTTTTTACTATTTGACAAACCCTTCTGGTGCATGTGTATCCTCAAAGGCAAAAACAAAATTCAGCTCAGGTGGAAAGAAATACAGTTGGGTTTGGATATTAAAATCAAAGAAAAGGTGAAAAAGGTTTTGTACATGTTTGGTGTTTTTACTTCTCTAAAAGACAAACATTATGTCGTGAAGATCAACTAACGAGGTGAAACAATGTTTTTCCTGACTTGTAGGGCAGTGAATCAAGCTTATTAGCGTAGCCTTTAATCACTGTTACAGTCTCAAAGGGCTTCAGATAATTTAACACAACAAAAGAAAAATGAAACCGTCCAAACTTTAAACCCTCATCCAGAAGAAGGTTTAGGACTGTGTTAAAATACAGACAGTAACTGCAGCCCCCTCAGCCTGACTCAGTATAAATCAGGTGGTAATAATCTGTAGAGCCGTCATTAACCCTTTTTGGTACTGTGTTGCTGTTAGGTAATATACCCATTTTTGATTTCTTACACTCACATGTACTTACTGAATTATGTTGCAGTACTTTAAAAAAGAGGCAGGACCCTTAAAAAACTAATAGCAGTGTTTTAATTTGTCACATGACCCCATGGAAGCCATGTTGGGTCCATTTTTTGTGGGCTTCATCACACGGTTCAGCTCTGAAAATGTGCCTTATTTGATAATTAAGTCATGAAAAATTGTTAAAATGCTTCAAATATGCACTGAATGTATTTTTGACAAATGCCGTGTCATGTAGCACAGAGCAGATCGAACTGGCAGGAAGTCAGACACAGATAGGGCAGTAAGAATCCGGTTAATTTTCAAAATAAAAGACCCCGTGCAGACTCATGATCACTATTTAAACACGTAGCCTGCTTATCCATGGTAGAAGCACAAAGAGCAAGGAAAGAGGACCTAATCAACTAACTCTGAGCAAGTAAACATAATCAGGTGGACAAAACGCTCTGCTGCTGAAATGCTTCTGAAACACTGCTGGGGAACTTGCAGCCGTGTGGAGGACAGATCAGAACCGTGGCGCAGACGTGCCGTGCTTGGTGGAACCAACTAAACCAACCAACCAACTAAAAGAGGTAAAACGTTGGGCCTTGTGCATGAATGTTTTATTACTTTTCTCTTATATTTGTTCTTAAACAAAGCAGTAGGAGGAAAATATGAAAACCGCATGTGGGATTCATGAAGCATGTGCTGAGAGCCAAATCTGTTCTTACCCACGTAGCATGGTAAATTGGATGTACATGTCAGGAAGTTTGAAATGACTTTATCGAAACACCCCAATAAAACCGTATAAGGGCAGCAGAGTTGAGTGTCGTGTGCAAACCACAAAGCAACAAGCCACTGACATCTGAGAGGTGATGTTAAACTACAAATAGGGAGGAGCAGATTGGAGCATGCTGGAGAGGTTTCTCTGTCGGTAAGTGTGTTGCAGGAGCAGCCAGGTCATGTCCCCTCCCCATTTAAAATTATTAATTGAATTCTTCTCCGTTTTCAGGAAGCAAATTGCTTTTTCTTTATTTCACGGCACAAAACGTGAGTCCATTTCCTGCGTATTGTGCAGACTGTGGAACATTTTGTTCTTAGCTACGAAGAAGCAAGAAATATGACAGTATGGATGAATTCCACAAAAGTTCTTAAATTGTTTGCATGAACAATTTAAGATCAAATCTGTGAATGATTCATGCACGAGGCCCAGTGTTTTTCCTGAGTTGTAGGGCAGTGAGTCAAGCTTATTAGTGCAGCCTTTAATCACTGTTAAAGTCTCAGAGGGCTTCAGATAATTTAACACAACAAACCATCCAAACTTGAAACCGTCATCGAGAACGAGGTTTAGGACTGTGTTGAAATCCAGACGGTAACTGCAGCCCGCTCAGCCTGACTCAACAGTATAAATCAGGTGGTAATAATCTGTGGAGCCGTCATTCAAAGAGGGAGCAGGTTATCTGAGATCTCCTGCTGGGAGCGAGCCACCGTCAAACCCCCTCGGACCCTCGTGTGGGGGTCAGGTGACATGTGCGTGTGTGCGTTTGAGGGTGGTTGGTTTTTCCAGACTTACTCAGCCCAGTCACCGCTGGCCACTGTGCCCCCCCACAGTGTGAATGAGCTATGGGCTAACCTCATGCCCCCTGCGTCCCCTCCTGTCCTCTGCAGCCATAAAGCACTTCATTACCACAGAGCCTGGAGAGACAGAGAGGCACTCAAGAGTGGAGTGCAGCGGAGAAAGGGGGTTGTTGTGGCAGAAGGGAAGAAGCAGGGGGTTAGTGGGGGGTGGATGTAGATTTATAGTCGCCCACCACGGCGAGGCTCCGGGTCTGCTCCAGAGGGACCCGGGTTTATCCGGTCAGCGTCGAGCACATTTTCTGGCCCCGTTGGCACGAACACATAACCACGAGGAGCAGCTATTCCTGGGCCGGTGACGTCACCGCGTTGCTCTTTTTATTCATGTTTTTAAAAAAAGAAGCTTTCCCCGGGCTGATGTTCACATATAGGTGCAGGGTTTTGGAGCGGCTCCAGCTGAGGCAGAGCTCTGCTTAATGTGGAAGTGTTCCAAGGTTTAGGTGTTGACTGGTTAAAAGAGGTCTATGATGCAGCTGAGAAGGTTTTTCTAATGCTATTGATACCAGCAGCACGGGCCCTGGCTCCTGGTTATTAGACAGCAACAGGAAAAGAAAAACCTCATTTCCTCTCTGGCCATCTTTCTCGGAGTGGGAGGACAATTTTCTGGCCTGCTGCTGAGGGCTTTCTGGAAGTTTTAAGGCAACTACAACCCATTTCTTCCTACCTGACTCTCGCCATAGGCAGCGCCATAAATGGGGCTTTTTCCACTGGCACTTTTGGCCATGCGGAGTCAAACCGTGCCTGCGCTGATTTGCAATTTCCATTACTGCTTTCATTGCGCTGAGCTGCGCTGTGTTGCACCTGAGACGGACCTACTCTGCAGTGAGGCCAAAGCAAGCCCGACCAGCCTCCAAGCGGGCTGCGGTGACATCTCACCAACCGCAGCCGACCAGTGACAACTCTTCTTTCTGTTTTCCTGTTTTTAAATCTGCTGACTTCAAGGTTCAGAGGAAAGACTCCATCAGGGCTATGATTGTGCTGGATTTAAATATTGGTCATTTTTGTTTTAACAAAATGTCATTTAACCAATTTGCCTCAAATCTAACAAGCAGCTTTCTTCTAATTGTGTAACTGCTGCATGATAAATGATTAGAATACATATATTGTAACTCAGCTTCCTCAAAAATATCATGAATCTCTGCAGCCTGTGGAGAATTATGCAAGAATTAGTGGAACTAATATTAACTTATTACAACTACTCCAAATTACTCAGACTTGAAAAAAATAAAAGTGAGAGAAATACCCAAAAAGAAGTAAAAATGACTGTCTTAACCATACGTAAGTATTCATCACATTATGCAATCTACTTAGTTACTTTTAAAATTATAATTGAGTACCGTTTGAATTAAAATCCGTTGTACTTTTACTGAAGTAGTTTTACTTGTAATTGTGCAATCTTTCAGTCATGTAACAGTGCTTGAGTACAGATGTTCAGCACCTCTGTTGAATCTGATTACTCAGACCACATTCAGAGGTTTGTTGAGCTATTGCTGTCACACACACACACACACACACACACACACACACACACACACACACACACACACCACAACACACACACACACACACACCTCCCCACCACAAAACTGTTATGTTTGACCACTGAATTTTATAGCTTCCCCAAGCTCGATGACTCTCACTTAATCTTCATTTTGCCGCCCACCCCCACATCTCCACCATCACTGTGCCCGTGTGATAGAAGTGACCACACAGCAAAGCTAAGAACCACAAGGTACAGTAGGTAGAACAGACAGCCTCTCTGAGATGATTGATAATGTCCTAGCTTGTCCCAGTGGACTCTCAGTCTTATCCTGTCCAGTACCCATGAATCGCCTCTCAGTGGGAAACAGAATGATGATAATGTACAATACTGTTGAGCTACTGATTACAAACATGGACATTATGGAAGGATATTGTACAATTTTTATAATAACTGCACACTGCAACTTGTCAGTCATGAAACACTTAATAAAATTAGGTTAAGAAAAGTTATCCTCATGGCTAAACAGTTTCATAAAGCAAACATTAATTGTTGGATAAGGATGTGAGCCCCAGGCTGCAGTTATTGTGGTTTTTATGATTTAAAAAATTATATTGTGATATTTGTAATATCCCAACTTGTTGACAGAGTGATGTCATATCATTACGAAGCAACAGCAACAACAAGCATGACTGAAAGCAGCAGTAACATCGCTACCAGCTCCACAGTGGAGGAGTTAGTTCCAAAAATGGGAGAAACTACAGTAGTGTGGAATTGCTTAGGTTAGAAAAGATTGATGTCAGTAATATGCAAGACGTGCAAAGACAACAAAAGGGCATACATCAAGTATCACACCTATGCAGAAGCACCTGCGAGAATGAGCAAGCAAAAAAAAAAAAAATCCTGCCAGGAGAACCAAAATATTTGGTTTAGACCAAATGTGTAGTATTGTCAAATCATCGAATATCGCTATCGCGAATATAATATCTAAGCTTACCGCCCACCTCATGGTCAAAAGAAGTACATACTATTCCTTTTGAGAAAAACCTGCTGGTAATGAAGTCTGGAGACCACAGCAGGTTGGTAGAACAGATTAAGTAATGGATATGTGATCAATAATAACAATAAATAGTCCAGATCCATTGAAAAAATGTGTGATTAATTACAGTACTAAACAAGGATTACTTGATTACATTTTTGATCACGTTTTCAAAATATGGAAATTTTAAAGTTGTGAAACTTTTTTCATGATACCAACACTCAGTTAACTCATGAAAAGACAAACAGGGTTTCTTTTACAAGTGCTCCACGTTGTTGAATAAGAACCTTATGCAAACATACATTTTATCTGCATTGCATTACAGTCTCAATTATATGACCTGCATGAGCAAATAAGACCATATAGTTATTCTTAATGTCCGCCACCAGGCCGGATTGTCCTTGAATGAGATGAAACTGATCAGAACAGCCTGCTGTATACTGTGTGTTTACATTTTCCCAGGCAGACTTACAGTTAGTAGTATAAGCCAGTTAAAAAGAAATAAGAGGCGATTTTTATTTAGAAAATTCTATTTTTAATGTTATATTTTTATTCCTTTTTATTTATATTGAAAATGGAGATTAACGTTTTGAATAAGTTCTCCTTTTGCATTACAAGAGTAAAGTCCTGCATGTGGCTGTGATTAAAAAAAGCAGCAACAAAAACTTACACTTAAAACATCCCATATGTTGAAGAATACGCACAGTATATTTAATGGATTATATTACTAATTACAAAAAGTGGCCTGTAATTTGCATTCAGTGCAAAGTAATCTGACCCAACCCTGATCCTGACTATATAACTTTCTGTTACTCCCCAAGCCTTGTCACCAGATCTTCACATGCTGCCCAGATTATAAATGTATTTAGCACACCCCAGATACATGCATAACAGTCCTTTCTCTGCACATTGTGTACAGATTGTCTATCATCACGTTGTACATATCTGCAGGTAGAGGAAGATAAGGACTGGACGAATCCTTCCTGCATGCCCGAGGAGAGACAGACATCCTGGTCGGGCCTGCTGCCCACACACCAAACCCTCAAACAGTGATCAAACAGGATCACAGCTGCCACAGCGCTGCAGACAGAGACAAAGGTTTGATGAGACACAAACACGGAGGAGGTGCATGATGGGATGGGGAGAGTGGAGTGAGTTGGGGGGGTTTCAGGAGGTCAGGAGGACTCTCGACTGAGTAGGAGGTGCCGTTTAAAAGAGAAAGAGTTAGAGAGAGATTCAAGCCCACTTCTGATTCGTCAGTGGGCGGCATTCTCAAAAACTTTCCAGGCAGCCATTGAGTGCGTCAGCAACCACAAACCCCCCTCCCCTACATCCTCCTCCTCCTCCCACCTCCATCCTCGGTCCCTACGGCAGCCGTTGCCATGTGGACATCAGAACCGTTCGCTTTGGTTGCCATGGTTATAGCTATCTGTGCCCCTACTATGGGAGGATGACATGGACGAAGCCGGTGAAGTGTCTTTAACCCCTGGACACACAGCGGCTTCAGTGACACAGCATGCAGCATTAGTCAGCTGCTGTTAGCAGTACCAGCACAGCAGCCTGCGAGCTAGCGTTAGCCTCACACAGCAACCTGCAGACGCAGTCAGGTATGCCCGCGTCCTTTAGGGTCAAACACATAAGCACCGAACAGCCAATGGAAAGAGATATATTGCATGCATGGGTCATTAAACTGCACAAATGAACACAAATGGCCTCCTCTAGTCTGGTGTTAGGACGTTGCAGCATTCTCGTGTGCATGCATGTAGAGCTATGTGCATACAAATCCCCTGTGGATGAAAAGGTAATGGGTTCATGCATGTTACCCACTGACACCTTCTCCCCTCTAATGAACAGCCGCCCTAGCAGCAGTGACAAGAGCCCTAATCGCCTTATTCATCTTCATAATCACACCTTATTCATCCTTATAATCACTATATTCATCTTGGTAATGACCCCGCTAAGGCAGGGAGGCCCATACACACCGTGTCTCCGCCGTCATACACTCACACACACAACACAGATGTAGCGAGGCATCTGGGGCTGTGAAAACATGCTGTTTTCATGTCAGCGCCGGAGCCGAACTGTTGCGTGAAGACTTAAAGACACAGTGAAATGACGGTTAGAGCATCTGTAGCTTCAGTAACGTGACGTGTTTCAAATTGGAGCAGAATATGTGGACAGGATGTAATTTCAGGAGGCATCCGATCAAAACGTTCTGGGAATTTGAAAATGGACGTGAGTTAGGGAGCCGGTCTGGAGAACCAGAGCAGTTCAGGCCTGGATACAGCCTGCAATGAAGGCCTCTTTCCTCCATCCACGCCACTCCCTTTTTAAAGGTAAACTATGCAGGATTTTTCCAAAAAGAGATGAGAGGCTTTATCAACCCAAAATGTTGGTATTTGATGTCCTAATCAAAGTCCATCCAAACATACCTCCAACTGCAGATGTTCCCGCAGCATTTCCTGACACAGATTCTGATACCTGAACTTTGTGTATCAGCCGATACAAGTACCAATACCAATAAAAAATAAAAAATAAAAAAAGCGGACCGCTTAATCTGCCCTTGTCCACAATAAATTGTCAGAATGGCATCCTGGATCCTGTGTTTAAACATGCACCACGTCAAATGTTCTACGAGCCAATGCCGTCATAAACAACATAGGTTTTACATATATACATATATGCTTATTATAATTTCTTAACAGTTGTATATTTCTAACTCTGTATGGATGTGTTATGATTGCTATCACTTTTGAACGGTCTGGCTAAGTTTAAAAAAAATGTAGTGTACGGGACGCTGCAGGAATTAACTAGCTCCTGTTTCAGGGCAATTACATCAGTGATCTAAAATAAAAGTCCATTATAATTAAATCCCAGGTTAGGCCTTTTTTCTGTTATTAAGTTTTTTTTTATTGTAGGTCTATATCATTTTTTTAAAAAATGGCTACATAAAATTATTCTAAGGGACATACATGAGCGGTCTCTGTTATATTTTCTGTCTTTGGGCCCTTGGCTGTAAAAAAATTGAGAATCTCTGTAACACTTTACATGATGTTGGATTCGTGTATATACTTGTGTAGTCGCAATACCCAATTCAGCATTTAATTGCACTAGAACTGGAAATTTGTTGTGTTGTGCAAACTGTTGCTGTTTTTGATCACCTTTATCAAATATCTGACCCATATGTTGGTATTTGTTTTATTATGGATTTATAACGATATGAAAATAGTTAGTGTTCACTATTACTGACCAGTTTTTCATGACATGGGCTTATTATCGTGTAACAAGCTTTAATCCCAATTAAATTATCAATAAATATATATACTAAATATTGTATAGTTGGGTGACAAGTTTAAAACGCTCACAGTAATCTACTGTTGCAACACAAAGCAAACTGATAGATAACTGATACCGATAGCTAGAGCAGAACCCAGAAGTTCTGCTTTCACTTTGTTCTGTTTTTTTCAGATCTCTGTATGATGAGAGAGGTTAGCTGGTTTCTCCAAATCACATTTGATTGGACATAATTTATGTATACGCCCCCGAGTGCAGGATGAGTCATCGAAAATACTTCAGCGTTTTACAGGAAGAGGGATTTAGATATATAAATAAAAAAAAAAAAATGCTTTTCAAAAATATAGATGTGACATGTACCACAAGAGCAGAAGAATTAAAGCAGGGGCATGGTTTCAAGTGCTTGAGAACAATGTTTTTATTTTAGATATTCATGACTAAGTAAGCAACAAAGTAAAACATTTTTAACACTCGAAAGCCGAGCTAATGTGCTTCATCGGGCCGTGTGATCAGATTTAATTGACAGTGATGGAATAATGTACCAACTGTCATCACATCCTCATTCAAAAATTGCTTAATTCTGATTGGTGCATGAAATTAAGTGACATCACCATTTTCAAAAAACAGAGGTTAGGGTTTATTTTACAGAACAGTAATAAGGCATAACAAGACGTAGTTTGTATCATATTAGACAAAAAAATAATGTGTTCTTTATTAGACATAATAATACTTTAGTTTACAGTGCAGCTCTTTATTAAACAGAGCATATTATTTATAGTTTTTGTCTCATTTGATGTACAGCTCATTATGTCTTATTAGTACACTGTTAAATAAAGTGCAACCAAACAGAAATACAGAAATCTCTCATGTGAAATACTAAAAACTGTTCTAACTTTGGCAGAGAATCATGCAGGATCCCATCACTCATAGCAAGAAGAGGATAAAATATGTTTTCAGGGCCTTGAAGTATTTTTATTTCACTGTGTCTTCACGAAAAAGAAAACTGTGGAGCAAGAAGAATACAGTATTAGCAGCCTTGCAAATAAAGATGCATCTTGCAGGCTGTGGAGAAGTTGGCAGGTATGTAGCACAGCAGCTGTAGCTGTAGGTGATGTGGGAGGCAGACTAATGGAGGCAGCGAGGTGCCGTCAGGTTTCGGCTCGTTGGAGGATGACTGACAGATGTTAGACAGTCATTTGACCTCCCACGGCTCGGCTCAGAGCGCTTTCCCAACAAAGCCGTTCCTCTTCGGCCCCGAGCACCGGGACGTCCGCTGTTTTCTGACGTGAGACGCGGAGCGCGCTGCAAGTCCGTCTGCGAGCTGAGAGCTGCTGCAGCGGCCTGTGGCTGTGCCGTATGGGTCTGTTTACTCCCGAGATGATGTGTTGATGGGAAAGAAAGAGGAAAGAAGGAGGAGATCGCCTGTGATCCACTACCAAAGGAGCAGCAGACCTGTGGGGAGGCCAGACCCTCTCTGTCATATTCGCTTCACCCCACTGCTTTCTCGACTCCTCTCTTCAAATCACTCTTTATTTATAGTCTCCTGTCTTTATAGTCTATTTAAACCTTTTCCACTAAAGGACCATTATGTGCAGTTATTGTCAGAGATTCTGCCATGTGATGCCTACCATGCCACTGAGCTCATTATCATCATCACTGTGCATTTTATTTTGAAGGGGTTTGTGCAGTGCAGTTTTTCTACCAACATGCTAACAACAACAACTGTTTTCAACACAGAAAAATCGATAAACAACCACAGAACGGTTTCACTACGTCTCCAAAAAGACACAACAATTTAAGGCAGAATTGAAAAGTTTCTGAATGGATACAAAAGTACGATACTAGCATTAGCATTAGCTCAGCTTATTTTAGGCTTAACTGGCTTCAAGTTTCCAGCAGTTGGAAAACAACAGACGAGACTTTCCTTGGTCTTGAGAAGCTGCAATGCTTATTATTAACACATTAACCTGAACTGTACATTTACCACCAGACTAAGTGCTGCTGAGTGTAAATTTCGTCTGCTGCTTGCTCTCCCTTCACTTGCACGCTGCACACACACATTATGTACTGCTCTATTTCTTCAACGAGCTACGCTAAGCTTATGAAAATATCCTTCAGTAAAGCCCAGTAAAGCCTTGGACTATTTTTTCTTTTTGCCATGGTATAGAAAGACGAATCAAGTATCTTTTTTTTTTTTTTTTACATCAGTATCGTACCAAAGTTTAAAATTCTGATATCATGATAACTACAATGCCTTGTGGGTAAGCACTGCAAGAGAGCTTGTTTCAGTTTCAATATCCTGATTCAGAATATCAGACCTGTGTGTTTTGCTGCCTCGCTATTTATTCAAGAGGTCGACAGCATCAGTCGCTTCAGCCATGTTGCTTCATGTCCAGGTTACAAAGCACTCAAGCAGCTGTAGTGCTTTGACAGGAGCAAAGGAGGAAGTCAGGTGATGCCATCATCAGGCGACAAAGTCATCAAAGGGAGGAGTATTTGGGTTCATAACTTAGATCATAATGTTTTCCTAAATCTTTTCCTAAATTGTAACCTTAGCCTGTGACTGTTTCACCACATTAACTGCATGTTTATTACTGTTACCCTTATGACAAAGGTCACATGACAAAGGTCACCCAACTTTGTCCTTTCCTGAATGACCAAAAGTCATAAGTCATGTTCATGTTGCCTCCTCTCTGCTTCTCTGTGAGGCGTCAGGATGTTATAAACACTTTGTGTCTTTACATTCGCCTCCTCTCTGCTCCTCTGTGAGGCGTCAGGATGTTATAAACTGTTCATGTCTTACAGTCGCCTCCTCCCTGCTCCTCTGTGAGGGCGTCAGGATGTGTAATAAACACTTTGTGTCTTTACATTCGCCTCCTCTCTGCTCCTCTGTGAGGTGTCAGGATGTTATAAACAAAGACAAGACGAGCAGCGTCACCCTCAGCTCGGGAGATGTCGGAGGGAGTGGGAGGGATCTCTGCTGCCTGTGGTCCATCTGTGTGTCTCCGTCGAGACGTGTGGACACACTGGGACGGGCGAGGTCACCGAGCGGGGCAGGAACCGCGATGAAGGGTAGGATGAGATTTCACAGATCCAGGAACAGGGAACCAGTGAGTCACCGGTGTCATTGCGGAGTGCGTCACAGCCTTCTGGTCAGACGGAGCGAGAGCTGTCCAGTTCTCAGAAGAGTCCCTCAGCAGCAGCAGCACCCACAGAGAGAGGCATTCCCAGAACGCCGGCCAAGTAAACACCTCGCGCTAATAACAGCAATCGCTAAAGCAACACCTCACCTACGCCAATCACAATCATGTAATCAGCTCCAAAACTGGTTTCATCTATTTGTGATCCAGCGCTCCAAGACCTCAGAAACATGTTCAACTTCATTTAAAGACAGATGTTTGGACACTCCTAGACATAAGGGTTCCAAAAGGGTTCTTCCTGAAGGACTGAGGTTCTATCCAGAATCAAATGCTTAGACGTAAAGGTTTGTCAGGGGTTCTTTATGAGACTAAGGGTTTAATTTAGAACCCTTGAAAGAAAGGGTTCTTCAAAGATTATTGAAATCTTCTGTCAAGAGTTCTTTGTACCATAATATAAAAGGGTTCTTGGTAGAAGTGGGTGGGTTCCAGATCAAATGGTTCTCAGTAGAACCCCCTGGGTGGGTGGATGAAACTATTGAAATATATAAGAGCTTTTGGTAGAACCCCCTGAGTATATTCTTCTTAGATGGTCTTGATAGAACCCAGAGAGAGTGTTCTGGGTGGGTTTTGAAGTAAGGATTTGAAAGACTAAAGGTTCCATTAAGAGTTCTTTAAGGATTGTTGAAATCATTCTTCAAGGGTTCATCAAGGGTTCTTTGTACCACAATATAAAAGGATTCTCAGTAGAACCCCTTGAATAGGTTCTAAATTCAACCTTGGAATATTAAGGGGTTCTCGGTAGAACAACATGGGTAGGTTCTAGATGAAACCATTCTAATATATAAGGGTTCTCGGTGGAATGCCCTGGGTGGGTTTTTCTTAGCCCCTTTAGAAGGTGGAAAGGTTCTGGATACAAGGATTCTTTAGACTAAAGGTTCCATTCTTTTCATCCAAAGAACCTTTGAAAAAGAGATGAAAACCTTGGAATATAAAAGGGTTTTCTCAGAGAGAGTTTTGGATGGAACCATTCCACTGTAGAAGGGTTCTCTGTAGAACATTTCATTGGGGATTCTGGGTGAAACCTTTCACAGATGGTTCTAGGTATAACCCTTTATGTTGGGTTCAAGGTGGAACTCTCTGAAGGGGTTCCATAAAAACTAAAATTTTATAAAACTTTCTACTAAGAACTCTTTATGGTTCTAGTTAGCACCTTTATTTCTAAGAGTGTTCTACAGTAAAGTCACAGATAAGCAGATGTTACCTTTAGTTTAGTGTTTATTTGGTTACTTCAGGTTTGAGTTTGGCCTCAATGCTTCACGCTGAATTTGTCATTTTTTACCTTATTTCTAAATCCACCGAGGCCTTATCTATCAGCGGAACAAACACGTGTACAGTCAACAGTCAGCTGACTCCAGTTTAAGTCTTGACTGAGAAAACTGCCCGAGTCAGTGAAGAGAAAGACAATCAACTAGATGCTGGTGAGTAAGATCTTATCAACGCTGAGAAATGGAAAATAAATGCTGCTTTATTTTCATCAACACTGACCAGCAACACTCAGCGTGCTTCCTAACTGCCAAACCTGGTGTAAAATTATGAAAATTCAGCGTCAGAATAAAAACCAGGATGCTAAAGCAGAGTTTGAACTGACCCACGCTGACTCATCGTCAAACAAAATCACAAATTATAATGGAACCACAGAGAAATGTCAATTAAAACAACTAATCTTGATGTCTGTTGTCCTGTTACTGTCTGCTGTGTCATCACATCAGCCGATGAAACTCAATCAAACTTTGCTACAAGACCCGACAGGATCCCGTTTTCCATGACACATTCTGTCACGCCACTTCATATCAGATGACCTCAAGTCCTCTTTTGAAATGCGCCTCACTTATTACCCACTACTGATCGATTTAAGACAGTTACACGACACTGCAGGATGGCTGACTGATCAATCTGATGTTCCTGCTGTGCTTATTTTATGCACTGTGTTGCTTTGTTGCATCTTTTGTCATGACCACAGCCATGCCTACAGTTATGTCCCCTGGTGTTTTCCTCGGTTTTCCCCTCCTCCTGTGTGTCCTGTCTGTCTTTGGGTGCTTTTCATTCGGTAAATTGCTCTCCTCGTCTCCTCCACTCGCTTCCTCTCCTCGCGTCTTAGCTCCACCCAGCGAGGAAATGAAAGAGGGATGCGAGGAAGAGACACAAGGACGGAGGAGACGAAACTCCGAAATGAAAATCCTCGTTTCCACAGCGTCAGTCTGAAGCGACGTCAATTACTGATGACGAGCCGATATCAGCTGTCAAACTGACTGGAACGAATGTCCGCACAAACACTTATTTAAGAACAATTCCAACATTTGACAGTATTTGATTAGATCTGTAAACAGTTTAAAATAGTTGATCAGTAGTAGGGCTTCTCCCTGATGTTGATTTCAATCATCATTTAATAATCTTTAAATTATATCGGCTATGGATCTGACATTTGTTTACTTATTTATTTATTTATTTATTATATTTGCACCATTGTTATCTGCACAATAATACAACAACTACGTGAGAATGTGTGTCGATTTTACTGTGAAATTAAAAAACAAACAAACAAAATACAGACAAACTGCTGCTTTGTGTGATGCCACAACTCTCTACAATGAAATTAACTTATAGTGTTTAGATGCCGACACATAACGGCGCATTATATCACATCTCATCATGTATTATTTGAATTATCTGTAGATCCTGTATATGACTCTACAAAGTAAACACACTGCTGCAGGTATTTTCCCTGATTAGTCCATTAAGTGTGTGACAGTGATTCCACAGTAATAATCTCTGAATCATCATGAACCAGATGACTTTTCATCCTGTTTGTGTCATTTTTCAGAACATGCGGCGATTTACAGTCTAATAATACTAATAATGCTTATAATCACTTATTTCTTCATGAGCTCCTTGTGACACCGAAGGACATAAATATTCAATCAGAATCATTAACGCGCTTCAGAAACTTGTGTCAGTCAGATTTAAATTTTCCCCTGCGTGTGTCCTGATGATGCAGGATGACAGTCGCTGAAACTGTCCAATCAGCATCACTCCTCTTGATAAAAGACTTCCGGTAGGCTACACCGGTGTATCCTCGCTCTGATCTCCTTCAGGAGCCTCCTCTCTCCTCGCTCCTCGTCTCCTTCAGGTGCATTTAAGCAACTGGAAAATCCTTCATCACGGCGGAAGGGAAACGACTTCCGGGTCGACGAAGGAGAGAGGAGACGAGGAGGCAGAATTCAACGTAATGAAAAGCCCCTTTGTGTTTTGCGTTGTGGGTGTGGTCTCCCCTCCCTGGTCTCCTGGCTCCTCCCGGCTCTGCTGCTCACACACCTGGCAGTGCTCAGCTCATCTGCACACCCAGTCTGTACACCTGAGATCCATCCATCAATCAGCCCTGCCGTATAAAGTACCTGTGCTTCACTCCAGTCCTCGGCAGATCGTTGTTTCAGCCCAGTGTGCTTCAGGCCCTTGAATGCTAGTTTACTTTTCCTTTGTGTTTTTCCTGGAAATCTAAACCTGCTCTCGTCGTGCTAGCCCGCCAACCTGCCTGCCTGCCTGCTCACTTCCCAGCCATCTTCCCCCGGCCTTATCTCGGTGCCCATCCACAAATTCACTCCCCTCTTCGCCTCCAGGATTCCCCCCTCGTCCATCTTCATCCCTCAACAATAAAACCCTTTTTTAATTATCATCATCATCTGTGATACAGCCTAAAATGCTGGTATCAAGAGTCAATACAACAGTCTGATACCCCAAAATGGACCCTGCTACTTCCCAGCAACGTAACATATGCTTTTTCCCCCAGGATGGTGAAGTCATGTTCTATGGAATTAATTTTCTGTTTGCATTTGTTTAACAAGGTTTAGCCTGAGCCAACCCATCCAACAATGAAAGCAATCATATCATATACATACAGTGTTAGGAGTATGTATATACAGTATAAATGGAGTAATAATAATGGAATAATACCTGACTTTTCTTTAGTTGCCGCTCTACTCTCTAAATATTGGCATCAGTTATTGAAAAACTTAAACCACTACGAGGGGCCTTAAGGGGCCACAGAAAGACAATGAGACAGTACCATAAGCAGCAACTTGGGGTCTCTAAAAACTGTTGGTCAAGGTGAAGATAGAAGACAGAGCGCTTAAGTACTGTGTCTATTTGACCGGGCAGGAGGCAGAGCTAAGACAAGAGCTAAACTAACCATCAGGTGTACTCGCCGTGCCACTGTAGGACCTAAAGCGTCCTCTCTGCAGGACCGAGCTGAGTCCTGCCTGCAGCACAGTGCCGCACTCCAACAAACCTCCACCTAATCCCTCAGACCTGAATTAATGGACCGGCGTGAACTTAAAAGCTTCGTCCAGCAGAGTCCACTGCAACATGCTAACAGCCTGGGAAACACCATTTACACAGGGAGCAAGGTCATGATCCTTACATATTTTACATTACACACTTTATATTATACAGTTTTCTTTTTTGTCTTTAATTTTGTTTTTTTAAACATTTTTTCATTTAATAATATGCAGCTATGCCTGAAAAGTCTGCCACTAATGATTATTTTCCGTATTAACTGCCATTTTTCTGCATTAGTTCGTTTGATCTGGAAAGTGTCAAAATTGTCAAGAATCCCAAGGTTACATTTTCAAATGCCTTATTTTGTTTTGTTGTTTATCAGTTTAAGATACCATGTGGAGTTTTTTACCAATATAAAGTAATATTTTTAAGATCAAGTCCTTGTTTTGTTTGTTTTGTGTACGTGTGTGGACACACTGATGCAGGATTCTTGCTGCAGGTTTTATGCAATCGGTTGTAAAATCTGCAAATTAATGTAGCAAAAAGACTGTAACATGGATGTAAACACTATAGGTCTTACAGTCTTAACATCCTCTAAACTGCAAGTGCAATTGTCACAACCGTTTCACATCACAACTATAACTATTGCATGTCTACAAAAGGTAGTATCTCACCCAAAACATTTCATTCATGCTTCAAAACCTAGTTATTGTGTTGTTAAATTGGCAAATTCCCCCCAAAATGAAAAATTATTTTGTCACTGCTGAGCCCCACTGCTCAAAATGTTTGGATGTTTTCAAGACAGTCGACCCTGGAAGTGTTTATTTAATACAAATCTCTGTTTTGTTTCACTTTTTCATTGACACTGACTGCTGATGTACTACACAAAATGCCAGTTTTGTGTAGCTGAATGTTAATGTGCATCACACTGAGCTTTTTACATTCGGATTTCATGAGAGGATGAAAGTTTACTGGGAAACATCAATACTGTAGTCTGCAGCAGAAAAAGGATATACATATTTATGTGTATACTGTAAATTTATTTGTGTAGCAATGTGTTACATGTACTGTAAACAGAAAATCCTCCTTTGCCAATTCAGAAGACATCTCATCATAGATTTTTATGGAACATACATGTCTGTCTGACACATTTTAATATCTGCATGGATTGTTTTGCATGTGATGCTCAAAGGATGAACAAATGCACAAATCAGCTAGCCACGTGTAAGTGGTTATTGTGCACATTGTTGACAACTGTACTTAATTTTTTTTAACACATGCTCAAAAACTCGTGCAATGTGCTTGAATGAATAAGAAATTAAAGGGGAAGTTGTGGCTCATGTCTTCCATCTTAACTCCTATCACACACTGTAACAAACTTGCGGTGTTGTGATGTTCTTGTTGTTCATACCTTGTTCTGAATTTATTTTTGTGTACCGACTGTGAAAACAAGTTTTGAATGAATCTGAATGTGATCAGACAGTTTTCTAAGCTGTGTTTATTAGCTGATGTCAGACGCCTCAGCTTTCACACTAAAACTACATTTACACATTTTCAACAGTTGTGTCAACCGTCGCATAAAATTCACTGAAAGCCAGGACTCTGACGTATCCGTGTTCTGTAGTCTGAGCTGTGAGTTCTGTTGCTCAAACTGTATTTAAAACAATTCAGCCTCAACAAATTAGATCTGGAGATGTGAGCTTTGTGGAACAGTGAGAGCACGTAAGGACACCGACTACAGCAGATGTTATAAATAAGTAAATGTTTACATGCATCCCCGGATCAGGATGTAGCATGCAGGGAAAAACTCTCAGAGGGTTGTTGTAAGTGTATTTCATGTTCGGGCCTCTGAAAAAAACTCCTCTCAAACAAAACAGCAATCAATATCTTTCTTTTCTCTGTCTGTTTCTGACTTCAGCTTCTCCCCTTTCATCACTCGAGGTTAGCTAAAGCTAATCAGATAGCTTTCAGCTCGTTGTCAAACTTAGTGTTGCATAGAAACACAGGTGATGTAATGTTGAGCTGCTGCTTTCTGTGTTAGCAGCTGGAGCAGGAGAACAAAGCGTCCTTTAAACTTTCTCACCTCGGGTTTATATCCACAGCCTGGAAAACATCACATTCAATTCAGTTCACTTTAATAAACTGGCAGCAGCAGCGGCAGCACTGAGGTATCTGTGCGCCGGATTGTTCACCTCTCTGTGCCGGTGATGATGAAGTTGTAGCTGATGCTCATTCGCTGTGATGAAACCCTAAATGATTTGACCCCGCCGCCGGCCTTTTCCTATGATTTACATCACACGGCACGGAGGAGAGCTAACGGTATCAGCGCAAAATCTGCACAGTGAGCACAGCGGCCGGGCGTCATAAATTCCCTCTTAAAACAGCTGCACATTGATCTTATGAATGTGCCGCACTCTTATTTAAATCAACTGGATCCCCAAACGCCATTAATAACAGTGGGAACACTTGAGGACAGATCTGAGAGGGGGGGGGGGGGGCGGGGTTTACTTTTACTGGCGACTATAAAAGATCACAAATCAAAGGCAGTCAATGCAGCTGTTTCACTAGATTATAACGATTACTGTATGAGCTGTGAGACACACACTGAGACAGAGGGATGATAGAGAGAGCTGCACGAACACAGCAGAAAGGAGAAAGAGAGGGAGAGAAAGAAATGAACCGTTTACTGCGAGGCTTTATCTTTGACTGGTGATATTATTGTCATGTCATTTACTGTTTTTTAAGTTATTTTCTTGCCTTGACAATATGATTTGACAACTTTTCAACCATTAAAGCACATTAAACCCTTTTACACAATGTGTTACATGTCATGCCTCTTTTAATAAGATATATATAGAATAACATTTTTACATTGGTTGTTAAATACTGATTTCTGATCAATTACAACATTCTAAGATCGTTATTTCTGTATAAAAGGCCGTTGTTATGAAGAACAGACTGATGCTGTGGACACAGTTCTGATCATAGACGCAATAAAATCATTATTAAATCACAAAAATCCTTTTAAAATCCATTTTTTTTGTACCTTTTTGGTACATAACCATGTAACAAGCAGGACAATGTACAGTGAGCGGGTCACTATTGCAAATTAAAGCCGTAAAATCATTTTAAAATTTTGTTTTACATAAATGTGTGAATTTTTTTGGTAAGTAAGCATGTGATAAGCAGGTCATTATTGTGAAATAAATGCCGACAGGATGATGTAAGACCCTGACGCGAAGCATTATCTCTTACTTAAGCTAGCAGTAATGACAGTCACCCGCTAACTGTCATGTAAACAAACTTGACAACGTAACCAACCTCGCATGAAGGTGATGACAATAATCTCCTCATGAGAACATCTTCTGTTTTATTATTTATTCATTTTGGTGACGTGTCGTCGTCAAGTCGAAATTAACATCAGTTGAAATGTTGATCATCTGCACGCTTGTGTAACATGTTAACTGCGTGTTCTGTGTTGAAATGATCAGGACTACAGGCCTGTGGTGCAGGCTGACTCACTCTTGTGTTTGCTGGGTGTTGGGGGTCCTGATCGCCCTCCCAGCCTGTTAAATGCACTTCAGCACTGCTCTCAGCAACACACACACACACACACACACACACACACTCTCCTCCTCTCTCTCTCTCGCTCTACCCAAATATGCTGCGTATTCAGCCACCCGCCTACTCTTCCCTTCACCATCTCACATCACACTGGCATGAAAACCACCATATGCACACAAGTTTTCTCTTTAGCTGTATACTATTTATAAAGAAAATCTATCTTTCTCCTTTGTTCTGTGTGTTGTGCTGTTTTTACATGATCGTCCAACACTCACTGTAATATCACAAAGTGCTGCAGACCTGTACTCCGAACTCATTATTAAGGGTTAGATCACAAATATCAAACAGCAGGCTGATGTTGGCCTTTTATTATGTAACAGTCATCACGAACTACCTCTAAAGTGACGGATATAATGCTGCCTGATAAAACTACAGACAGAAATGAAATGTAACTTAGTACATGTACTGTACTCGAGTACAAATTTGAGGTACTTGTGCTTTCATGCCACTTTATACTTCTACTCCACAACATTTAATGTTGGTAAATATTGTACTTTTTACTGCACTATACATTTATTTTACAGCTTTAGTTACTTTACAAATCAAGATTAGCTATTAGCAGCTCCTGCTCGCAATGTATCCATGGATGTACAGAAAACTATCACTGAAATACTGTGATACTGAAGAAAACTTAATGTGATGATTCTCAGTCAAGTTCTGGAGTTTTCTGTTTTGTAAGTGAATTTATGCACACAGCATCACTGTGGAGCAAAGGGTTAAAGAAGACTGTCCTAAAAAGTGAAGACTTTCAGTTTTAGTGGACAAACAAAGTGTTGACAGGAAGCTGTTTTTAATGCTTGATCAACACCTTTTAACATGTGACTAATGCTGTGAAAGGGTGACAGTTTGGTTAAGTTTAGGATAAGTAGGATAAATGTTTGGGGTTACCATGACTACTAGAACTAGAAATTTCTATGTACATAGGTGTGAGATCAAATATACAAATTATAGGAAAACATGATTACTTTATTCTGTATGCCTTCATACCTGACATGCATTAAAAAAACTGATCTCTGATTTGGTAATTAGTGTAGTGCATGGGCTGAGACAGTCACAAGGCTTACCGAAGCATGCACTGCCATGTCCTGCAAAACCACGCCCATCCAGGTGAAATATAAGTTTTTAGGGAGTCCTGTCTCCTCTGCACGCAACATTGGACTTTTGATGTATGTGTTACATGCTGTTTGCAAGTTTTAAAGGTAGAACCAGTACGATTTGTCCGAGTTGTTCATGAACGCACCAGAAGGATAGCTGATTGTTCTGTCTCCTTCCTAAGACGTCAAATACTGACATCTTGGGTTGATAAAATGTCCCGAGCCCAGTAAAATAAGAGCGGATTAAAGAGACTGGGTGGAAATTTCAGATCAATCCCTTAACTATAAACACACACAGCAGTGATACAGTACAGTGGTAGGACTGTACATAATGCTCGGCCAGGCCTCGGCCAACAGTGGTACCACCAGAGTATCAGGTTATACCTACAGAGCATCCAGAGCCAAATCATTTCACCTGATACCTGTATATCACCACACAACATTATGATGTCTGTGGCTGCTGTTGATACTGACCCGCCATTGACGTCAGAGTTGGATAACACGGTTCTCCAGCTATTTAAGAGAATAAAAATATAAAAAAGCAAAAAAAAGCTCAGGAAGTTCCTCTTTTGAAGCAATGTCAAGGGCAGGAAATGTACATCCGAGCATCAATCCATCCATCCAGCCTGAATATTAGAGCCATAATCATATTCTGAGAGAGGGGGAGTGAGAGCTACTTTTTTTTTTTTTTTTTACAGTTGGCTACATTTACAGTGATTATGATTCACTCTTATGTTCATATGTCAGTCTTTCTTTGCAGTGCAAACAGGATGTTTTGTATCCCATCTCTCGCTAATAACACATGGACCGATAAGTCATCATCATCCGGAAAAGGCTCAGTTACACCACATCCTCCAAGAGAGGTCCAGTCGCCCGCTGCCAACTCCTCGAGAGATGGAGAAATAAATGGTAACAGTGTGATCAACGGTCTTATGCAAGATCTTTAAAGATCAAGAATGAGCTCGCTGTCCTTTTATGGGCTCAGGGGCGGAAGAGGAACACAAATCTGTTAGTCACAACAAGTCGGAATGATTTCAGTGCCTGGAACAAAAACAATGGCCCAATGAGCAATCATATTATGATTTACTGCAGCGCTGAAGCTCAGTGTGACTGCAGCTCCTGGTGGTCGAACATCACGTGACTGACTGACCTGGTGCCTGATTCATCGTTCACTGTGAGAAACTTAACTCATTTAAATTAAGTTTTCATCAAGAAGGTACTCATGAAACCTCTTATGTCCACATATCCGTGTTGTCTCACTGCAGTGTACAAAGAAAGGGAACAAGCAGCATAAAGTCACACTTTGTTTTCACCAAAAACTACTGACAGTTTCAAAGTCTTCAAGGTTCACAAACATGTCACTCTAAAAAGTAATTCAGGGGACTTATTGCAACCACTCAATTTGATGCAAGACTGCAAGATAAAAATTCAGAGCTATTAATTTAGATAAATCTTTTAAGTTGCAAACATTATTTTGATGATTTTGTGCTGACATAATAATGTTGGTAATTGCATCAACTTCATATTATGTCAAATTTAATCCCAAATTTATGCGCTCATTGATTTGGGACTAAATTGAAGTTGTAGCAACTTCATGAAACTGCCTTAATTTTTCTCCACCTTGAGTTCAGGATTTCAAGTCCCCTTCCCAACTGACTAATCATGCTTCAGACAGTTTGGACTCTGTGCTAGAAGACCTGAGGAAGTCTTCTAGCACATAACAATGTACAATGCAACAACTTGGTTGTAATAAACTGCATGATTTGGTAAAAAAAAAAAAAAAAATCAAAGATTCCAATTTTGATACGATAAGTGGAAATTATCAGTTTTGCATTAAAATTTTCATGTTTACTGAAAAAATTTAAATGGAAAAAATAAATAAAATTAAAATTTGATGATGTGATATTTATTGAGGTTATCATCTGGAGAACAAGATTTTTTCGGTGAGGTCATCCTCATTATAAAGCTGTTTTCTCACACATTTTTCCTTTTTCAAAAAATTGTGATTTGGTTCTGGTTCTGGCGATTGCAACTGATTGTGCAGTCCTACAATAAACCCTTCCTTTACGACGATTAAAGCCAGAAAATTCAGCAAATAACTCTTTTTAAAACCACAACTCTTTGCTTTTACACTTCATTTTCTCTACACATCTACAGAGATATAACATGTTAATTAGCGGGTACGTACACATACAGACAGAATCGGGCATTGCAGTGAAAACAGCAGTCATGTCATTCATTCTGTATGTGGGTAGTATGTTCAGTCTGTGGTTGTGAGGGCCGCAGGGGATGTTGCAAAAAAGCGCAGTGGCCTGTGGTGGAAAAGGTGAAACAGTCAACTTTTAGAGAAACACAACCCGATGTCACACTGTGGTGGCCAATCATGTGAGGTGTTGATCACACTGCTCCACAGTCAGCCTGAAATATCACTGAAACCGGGCGCTATCAAGGGGGAGTTCACGGACCAAATGATGATACTCTCCCAGTTGTTGTGCTCTGCTTGGACCCCTGGATCTGGCTGCAGTTCATGCTGCAAAACAACAACAAGTTTCTTTTGGTTTGTGTCCATTTGTTTGAGAGAGCGCGAGAGATAGTTAGTGTGCAGCGGTGGTCATGCAAGGTAGAGACTAAATTAGCAGAGCAGCTGTTTCCCCCTTTTTCCAGTCTTTATGCTAAGCTAAGCTAACTCGGCAAGAAAATGAATAATAAGTTAATGCTTTTCCCACAAATGGTCACCTTCCAGGCTAATCGCCCTTCTCCTCGGTCCGATTTCATTACCTCGAGCTCATGAGGAAGCCTGCGAGGTCTTCCTCGTGTCTGTGCTCTCTTTGCTTTAGCCTGGTCCCTGAAATCCCTCTCCTCCCAGCATATGATATTAATCTCAACACCCTCGCTCTCCTCTCTTTTGTGCAATGCCCTCATCTTCTTTTCTGTTTTTTTTTTCTCCTCTGAAAAGCGTCAGATAAAAGATCACTCCCACCACCACTGTGCCTGTATTACTGTGTGTGTGTGTAGGTGGTGAGAGAGAGAGAGAAGAGAGTGAGAGGAGAGAGAGAGATAGAGGCCTTTCCTTGGGCAAACAAAGTACTTGTTGTTTTGAGTGGAGTGAGAACTGGCAGATGAGGAACATACTTCCTTTTTAAATGCAAGCCTAGGTTTAGTTCTAAGTCTAGATGTGTAAATTTTAGTCTGCTTGTTCTACAATGAAAACTTCTGAAGAGTTTTCTTTTTTTTTTTTTGAAAAGTGACTTCTTCCTGTCCTCTCATCAGCAAAACAGTCAGCAACATGCAGGCGAGACTAACACTTAACTTAAATAACCTCAAAATATCCTATAAATAAATTTGCAAAATAAAATAAAATAAATAAATAGGCTATGTGGTTTGCAACCAGCCCTTTTCACTTGGTAACTTCATATACTCGCAATCACAAAACTTTCAAAATTCAAATCATTATTTCTATTTTCCAATTTTAAAAAAAGCAGCCAGTGTGACACCAAATACATCGCCAAATGTGATATAATTTAAATGCAAAAACTGTGATATCGTCAGTGTGTATGTGAGACGTGTCTGCTCATGCTCAGATAATGATTTAAACAGAAGTTTGACTGAATTTAAATAATTCCATCAGCGTCCTCTTGTTCCTGAAAACTGCAGACCTCAGCAACACTTGAGCAGTTTGGTAGATAAGGTTATTGGGGAGAGATAACAAAGTCTTAGCACAAAGACAAACGCACTGAGAGGCATAAAAGCCAAACTCAGAGGGGCAATTTCCAATAAAGGTGAAGTGAGGTAAATGCAGTTACGTCCGGGCGGTGATGAATATGACGGCAGGAGTTCGGGCCGCTGGGGGGAAATAAGCCTGTGTGAGAGAGTGACTAATGCTGGTTTACTGTAAACACAATATCTCATGCCCACATTACAAATCTTGTGCCGTCTTGGATACTATTGGATGTCTCTCAAGTGGAAACATTACTCAGTTTACAAATTCACATGATTCCTAGGGCTTCGGACAGGCTGATCAATATTTGTGATCGTGAACCTCTCTCTCCCCCTCCGAGCCAAAGAGTCTGATGTCATCAAAACGTGCTGCCTGGAGCTGCTCCATCGACAGCGAACGGCACCCTGACTCTGTGGGTATTTGAGCTTTTCCTCCAAAGCTGAGCTCCATTTTAAAAGCTGGAGAGATAACAGTTAGGAATCAGAAAATGCGTGCTCACGCTGTCAAAGTCACCTTTCCCATCTCTGCCAATTACAGTAAGTTCTCTGAGGTGCAATACTGTAACTCAGCCCGGCATCACACATCAGCAGGAGAGACAAATTCCAGCACTGTGAGACAGCTGCTTTATGCCCAGGATTACAAATTGAATTGTCTGAGGCAGTATAATATATCTGAACACTAAAATGCAGAGTTATTCACTTTTATTTTATGAAGTCTCAAACCTTATTTTAAAATATACCAAATACTGTGTCATAAAGTGGAAGTGCTTTGGAAAAAACAAAAATGAATAGTGACTGCTGAGCGTCCACAACACACTTGGTTCACGCTGATATTCTTACCCTAACCCAGTGCTTCTCAATCCTGGTCCATTAATTGAAATGATCAGCTCATCATCAAGCCTCCACAGAAGCCTGATAATGACCTGATCATTTGAATCAGATGTGTTGTAGCAGGGAAACATCTAAAACATGCAGGGCAGGGGGGCCTGAGGACCAGGATTGAGAAACACTGCCCTAACCCCAACCAATCGCTTCTCATGCCTAAACCTAACCAACGCAACCAATGAAGGGAACGAGCCAATGAGAGGCAGAGTGCAACGGTCATGACTTTACTCTCTTCATTTTCTGTGATCAAAGTTTCATTAATTGTGAAAGAAACAGACAAACTTCACAAGACATATGACAGACCAACTTATCTCCCCTTCCCACTCTATAGGACTACCCCCTGACTACAACAGACCAATATTCCTCTGCCACACATATGTGGTGGCCTGGTTTGACTCGGCGCATCAGCCCTGGCAAGAATTTGCCTCTCCATTACAGCAGGGCTATACCTGCCTGAAGGTGTGCCTTTTAACTTGAGACGAGGCTGTAAAATGGTGGATAAACTCTTGACACTAAACACTAAATCAGGAAATGTTGGGTTTTCATCAGCAGCAACTTAACATGATTCCTACATGCCTGACAACAAAATGAAACGTTAAAATAAGGCAGATACCTGAAAATAAAAACAGGGACGCAGGAGAGAAACTAAACCTCAAACCAAAGAGATTCAGTTAGAAGCTACAAACTTTTAAATATCTGTTTTTCTCTGCTCTTCTGCACACACAAATTGAGTCTTTCAACATGCTTATTTGAGGGGGAGAAGGGGCATCGACACATGTTGGCCATAGTCAGCAAGACATCACCGCAACCTGCTTAAAGGTAGGTCAGACACACTTTGGTCCAACTCCAGAGAAGGTCCAGCTTGAGCAGACGTGGGACAATAAAAGTGGTAAAAGGTGGCATGGTTTGACTTGGCGCATCCAAAGTGTCGATACCTACAGTATCGCCTTTACGCTTTCAACAGCATCAACCAACTAAACAGTAACTAAAACAGTCACGTTATATATTTTTGCCCCTTGTGACCTCATGTGAAGACTATTCATAAAAGTAAATAACCACTGTTGTCTGTGCACAGAATGTGGGGCCAGCCAACGTATAACAATCAATTTTTTGGCTGCCCACCACTCATACCTGTTGCTGCTGGAATGTGCAAAGGTGTTCATGAAAGAGCTGGGTCTACAGTCTTCTCTTAAAAACCGAGAGGGACTGAGAGGGACTCTGCCAATCAATCATCAGGGAGCCACAAACTGGAAGAGTCTAGCTTGCAATATTTGGCCCTGTTGTGCTGGTTGAATCAGGGGTCTGTCATTGGCAGAACAGAGTGAGTGGAGGGAGCGTAGACCTGGATGAGGGAGTTCAGGTGTCAGGGTTTTGAATATGATGCAGACAGCGACTGGGAGTCAGTGGAGCCATCTGAACAGCAGGGTGACATATGCTGTTCTTGCCTGACTGAAAACCAGACGTACTGCCACATTCTGGATCATCTGAAGAGGTCTGAATGTGCATGTGGGGAGGCCTACCAGTAAGGAGCTGCGTGATATCACGAGAGCCTGAATCACGTACAAATCTTGTTTCAGCTCAGGACGGTATATGCGGGAGTCATGTTAATGTTGGTGGAACTTTACAAATCGCCGCTGGCAGCTGTATTGCAGTAGGTGCTTCACCATCTGTTGCCTGGTGGGGATCTGCACCACCTCTTCTAGTCATTAGCCATGCTAACAGCTTGTCTTTTCAGAATAAGCACAAAAATTGGAATACCGTGTGCACGTAAATGTAGTCTCCTGCAGTTGTCGTCCCTTTAATGCCGCCAAAACTCGCCAGCTCGCAGCTTTGGTGGTTTAGTTTCAACACTCTCTTCATATAGTCGGGGTGTGTGGTCCCAAACTCCCTAAATTCTTAACGTCTCGAGAAATCGCTCTTAATACCTGTCTGTAGCTTTCTACACGCCCCGCTCTCTGGCGCCCCCACTCAGCACCCCTCCCTACCTCCTCCTTTGGACTGCCCAAGGCAGAATGATTAATTTGTGGCTATTGATTTCTCTTCCTGAGCTGAAAGTATGTGAGAGGGAGGGAGAGGGGTGAGGTAGCGTGAGAGAGGGTCAGAGAAGCAAAGGGGTGAGGAGGGAGAGACTTGGAGCGAGGAGAAAGAGAGAGGAGGAGTGGAGTGGGGTGGGGTGGGGGGGGGGTACATCCAGTATTCAGTGTAGTGCTTCTCTGCAGTTCTTTTTTTCTAATCTTTAATGTAGGAAAAAAAAAAAGCCAATGGTTGCAGTCTGGATGCGTCAAACCACCTCCCCTCAGTCTCTCCCTCCCTCCCTCTCTCTCTCTCTCTCTCTCGGTGGCGATTGGCAATTCACCGAGTGTCCACATGTCATCTCTTGCCCTGCTGCAGCGGCGAGCAGCGCGGCATGCTGGGAGGAGGAAAAAAAAGGGGGGAGTTTAAGGGAGGGCAGCAAGGGAGGGCAGGCAAGATGGCTAGATGGATGGAGGCATGTTTTCATCCGTTTCCCTGTTTCATTACATGTATGTAAATGCTGCTGGGTATGTGTGCGCACATGTGTGAGTGTGTGCTCACAACCCACCCACCCCTGTTCTCCCCCTCTTCCTCCTCCTCCTCCTCCTCCTCCACCTCCTCTCACGGCCTCATATAAGACAAACGTCGTCTTGAACACAGTTTTCTCCGCGCCAATTCTTCACTGCCTCTTTTGATTCCTCTTCCCATCCTTCCCTGTGTCTTTCTCTTCACTTAAATCCCCATGTAGCTGCTCGGAAAATTTAATATTATGGCCTCTGAAAAAGAAATGGGAGGGAGGTCGGGTTAGAGGAGCTGAGAAGCCGTGTGATCGGCACTTAATTCTATTGGGTAATCGTTTTAATTAAGCCTGTATGTGGTTAGCGTTTGCAGTGACGAGCCTGTCTCTCTGCGTACTACAAGCACATTTCTGACAGATGACGTTTGGAGACGAGTATGACCTACATTCACGGTTTGAGAATCACTCTCTCTCTCTCACACACACACACAGGCTCATCTGAATCCATATAGTTAATGAGAGAAATGAAATACGAACAGTGATCAGCAAAAATGTCCATTTTGTCAGGTGACCTCTCAAGGGCAAATATGCAGCAGCCATAACAGTTGGTGAAATTATTGCATATGTAACATGACGGCTGAATCAAAGGGGCGGAAACAAAGAAAACAGAGGTGAGAGGAAAAAATCCTCAAGATGAAGAACGTCGCTAAACAAGGTCACGACTTTTGCTTCATTTTACAAAGCCAGTTATCACTAACAGCCCCACCAGTTACATTCCAGCCCACAGGGTTCAACCAGAAGGATTGCTGCTTGCCTGGGGCAAGTAAAATGTCATGACGGGCAAGTAAATCTGGCAACTCACTTGCCTGATTGGGCAAGTGGTAAAAAAAAAAAAAGAATTAAACTATTAAACTATTTTAATAATTGATTAATTGTTTAATTATTTTTTCTTCCACAATTGGCAGAAAATGTTGTTTTCAGCCTCTCATATATTTTCTCCATTTATTATCACTTTAACTGAATATCTTTGGGTTTTGGACTGACGAAATAAGACATCTAAAGACATCACCTTGGATGCTGAGAAACTATGATGGGCATTTTTCACTATTTTTGACATTGTATAAATGCTGCAGCCCTGGACCAAACATGTCAATTAACTTCTGTCTTTGTTGTTATTAGATAAACGCTAATAAAATTTAAAAAGAATGTAAAAGGGCAAATAAAAACTGACTTCAGGCAAGTGGATTTCTGACCCACTTGCCCGATCAATCAAGTGAAAAAAACATATTAACATTGAACTCTGGCCTACAATCTAAGTATTTGTGCTGGAATCTGTTAAAAGCTACAGTGTTTTTTAAACCTGCACTGTATGTTGGTTTACCTATTATTATTATTATTATTATTATTAGCAGTAGTAGTAGTAGTAGTATCTTTATTATTATTATTGTTGTCATTATTATTGTTGTTGTTACCACCAGGGGATCATGCAATTGGTTCCAAGTGTATCTGGAGTTATTCTCACACACCACTGAGCTGATCAACCTAATAATTTTTGTGCACATTTATGACTGTATGCTGAAGGACCTCTGTGATTCACAGTTTTTGAAAAACGTTGAAAAGCGCTCCGCACCTTGAGGGGAATTTCCAAACGTAAACTTGGACTCAAGGCTGAAGTGATTAGATTTTGGCGGTCAGAGATCACGGTCAGGGTGACCTCTCAAAAGGGATAAAATGATGAGGTGATGAAATTTCATGTCCAAAATGTCAAAAATGTTCAGCTCTCTATCAGTCCTCTGTCCTCCTCTGTAAAATTGAAGACGCCATATTTCTCAGTGATTACTTCCATTTTAGTTTCTCTAGTTAGTTTCTCTCCTGTGTCAGCTTTATTTTACTTGTTAATGTTCACTTCCAGCTAAAAGGGACTGTTAAGTTACTGCTGATGAAAACCCAACATTTCTGACCTAATTTTGAAACTTTTAGATATAAAAAAATAACAGGGAACTTTTATTGTGAAAGATTTATAGAGAATAAAATGTTCAGACACTGGACTGAAGACAAGTGCTTATCCGTTAAATCCACACCTTCAAGCAGGTGCAAACTCCACTGTGCTGGACTGAAACACAACGTGTGTGGATATAAAAGGGGCAAAAGCGTTGCAGAAGTTACAGATGGAGGTGACAAGCCCTCGTTGTCTCAGGCCGAAAAGGGGAAAAAACTGTCATGTCCATCACTGCCGATCAGAGCAGGAGCAGTTAAATACCTCTGCAGAGTCACTGGATCTGGGAATGAATGCTGATTGCACCCTTCTCACTGAAGACAAAAAAACAGATATTAGCAGGAGTTTGTGGGGTTTTTGACCAGCGTTAAAGGGGCGATAGAAAAATGTTGCAGACAGCAATATAATGAATAAAGAGTGTTATATTAACAGATTTCAAATAGCCCTGTGTTCAAACCCTGCTTTCTGCTCATTTCAGAATAATCTCTTCAGACTGCTCTGCTAATTCTCACCATTTCGGTGTCTCCACTGACACTGGCACAGCGCCATCAAGAGCAGAGATGATTATATTTTGTTCAGTGATCAATGCAGACATGTGCATTGGGAGGAGAAGCCCCGTAGGCTCTTATATTGACTTTATTTCAATTCCCAGACACACGGCCTTGATATAGTTAGTTCTGACTTTGTGGCCGAGCTGCCCCGGAGCGAGCGGTATGAGGAACACTGTGGGTAAATAAAAGATTCATTTTCACAACTTGTTCATGCAGTCATCCTAAAGACCGGCACAGCGCAGGCCCTCACCGTGGTGATGTCACGGCATGACACATTAAACACACACGCACACACAGGCTGATTACAGACACACAACTGTAAGGCTCGGGAAAACGTCACTCACTCGAATCCACGCCGCTGAGAGGAAGACAGAAACACAAATGTGCAGCTCACATCTGCATGACATCTGCAGTCACTTCCAGGTGAGAATATCTTCATACGTGTGCGTGCGCCGCGGGTGTGTGTGTTTCTCACCCGGAGCTGCCTGTGTGCATGCTGCTATGATCATGAGAGACTCAATGTCCTGGAAAGCGATCTGAGGGAGCAAAGGGAAGCCACGCTGCTCCTCATTAAAAATTCATCCTGTTCCTTACTGCTCACAGAAACACAGAGACATGAAGGTGAGCGCTCACATACATGCCTGCACACACACAGGGCAGAAGAGAGGGGGAGGAAAGAAGCAGCATGCTCTCCTGGAAATTACATCCTCCTCCTCAGTGGACTTACCAACACCTTATCCTCGCCCACATCAGGATGTAGCGACGATAACGCCGGCAACTTCATTTTGACAAATTCCCTGATTCGCCCTGATCTGCAGATTAGCACGGCATTGTCTTTTTATCCCGGCAAAAATCAGCAGCATCGTCAGCAGTTCGGCCTATTCTTTGTCTAAGCGTTAAGAGTCACAGTACGTACCTGCACAGACATGAATAATCGAGTGTCAGCCTTTCCCAGACACCAGGTTTACATCATTTCCTGTAGGAAGCCTATTAAATCATCATCCTTCAGGTTAAACACCCAACTCACTCTATCAAGCTGCTCCGGCTGACATGTGAGTGATAGAACAAACAGCGTCTAAATCAATTTAAGTTAGGTCACATTCAACGTTTGCTAAAATTAAATTTTGACCGGTCGTGCATTCAGTTCATGCCAAAATAAACTGAACCGAAACCTCGTCTGCGCTCACATGAACCCCGTGACGTCTCTTCCTCCTTCATATACTCTCGTGTTTTGGATCGAAGTGGTTTTCAGCAGTCTCATTTGACAGATACAATCTCATTACAACTGTTTGTTTTCCCAACAGCACCATTTGCTGTGACAGTGGGGTCTGCCAGCCCTGTCGACTGCAGTAAATAGTCACTCTGGAGTGCAGTAAACATGACCATCTGAGCGGCGTCACACTGACAGGCAGCTCCGACGTCCTCACAGACAGACAGGCGGGCACAAAGGCCGTTTGGTGCTTCCGGGGCTTCGCCATCAACATGGCTGCCAAAGGACACGCTGTACCTCTGAAGACACCAACCCAACTTTATTATTTTCATTTTTTATTTGATGAAAAATCAGTTTGGAGATTGGATCAAATGAAATCAATTTAAATATCTAGGTGAAAGTAAAATAAAGTAAAAATTACAGTTGTCAGGCTATAAAAAAAATGATGTGTAGATCTTAAAAATTCAGGACTCAATCTCCTAAATCTTTAAATCGAAAAATCGAATTGGTATCTTAAAATCAAAAGTCACATCGAATCGGTTTGGAATTAGGTTCATTGTAAGATAAAGAAGGAGGCCACAGGTGAGGAGGAGTAAAACACAACCTGTTACTGTCTCTGCAGCGCAAAAAAAAAAATCAATCCCATCAGATCAACAGTCTGTCTGAAATTACAACACTGTCTGGGGTCTTTGCGTTGTTGCACAGAAAACAAATCAATCATATTGGATGTCAAATACGAAAGACATCTGATATCTAAATGCACTAAAGTCTTGAAATACAGACACACACCTGTGCTACCCTGAGCCATGTGATCCAGATCACCTTCATCCTCTCCGACCGGCTGTTGAACGTTACCGTAGGAGTACACCATCATATCTGCTTCCCTCCTCCTCGCCCTCTATATCTGCCCCGTGTGCTCGCTCCTCCATCTGTCACGCTCAGACTCTGCCCTGCTGGCGTTACCTCCAGCCGTCCTCCTCTGTCCTCCACCGGCCCCGGGCGGCGACCCACAGCTCGGCTACAGGGACCTTCAGCGCGCCCCCCCGCCCCCCCGCCTCGGTCCAGGCCTGAGACTCTGCTGTCAGCTGGCTCTCCCACTAGGTGCTAAGAGGGCTTTGGAGAGGTGGGAACATCTCTGTCGCCTCTCTGCAGCTCTGTTTGTTTGTTTATTAGCAGAAGACACTGATAACAAGTCCATTATGAGAACTGTGCTACAATCATCTGAGTGTTCAGTCCATACCAAAAATTATATGTTAAAGGAGAAATCTGTAATAAATTTACTGTAAATGTGTGTGTGAATGAGTTCTGATTATGAGTCCTAAGAAATTATTACTAATCTTTTAGAAGAACAAGGAAAAGAGAGTGAGTTTTTTGAGTGCATCAAAAAATATTTGATAAACTCAACAGCAGTGTGTCTTTACAAAAACTCTGTTCTTTACCATTCTTCATTGGAACTGTTTCTTTTGCAGAAAAATGTCCCACTGTGGAAGAAACATTCTAAATCAAAGCTGCACAAGAGTGTGCGTCATTTGGGTGAAAAGACACACAGATGTAATCCTTACAGACTTAATATATCAATTATTCAATCATTACTGCTATTATTATTATTGCTGTTAGCATTAGCATCATTATCAGCAGGCAGTCGTACATTTAGCTGAGGTAAAGCCACCGAACAGACTCTAACTCTGCTCCCGTTCGTTCCCCCAACTCTGAGATGATGCAGTGTGTTTGGGCTGCGTTGTGACACAAAGCAAATACGGTGTAATAGATTGCAAATGAACTGCGCCATGGACACCACCAATTAATCAAAAGGCAGATTGTCGTACTTTCTCCCTGCCATTGCAGGGAAAAAAAAGAGGAGTGAATCGCACCTCCTTAAAATGAATGGATTGTATCTGCAGTTAATTATCATTTACTACATGGTCTCTTTGGGATGTTTCCACAGCTTAAGGATACGGCCGGTGAAGTGGAACAGAGAGGAGCTCTGCGGCGATGGAATCGGAGATTGGCCTGCTGGTAATTACACTTTCATTGTAAGAGGATCAATTCTATGTAATCAGACTGCAATCTCACTGAAAATTGAGTGGTTATTCAAACCACTTTAACATGGAAACTTTACATTTTCAAAGGAACAACATTTGCTTGATAAACGGTAGCTGAGGGCAAATGCAAGAAGGCGGTTGTGGAGTCTGATGACGCTGGATGCAGACGCACATTTTCACTGCTTTTGACCTTGACCTCTGACCTCTGAGCACTTCAGGGGCTTGAAAACTGTTGGTTGTTGACTGTTTTCATCATTGATTGATATTCAGATTATTTTCTCAATTAATCAGTGAGTCTTTTTCTTTGTACAATCTCAGAAAATAATGAAAAATGTAAATATTTTAGTTTACCAGAGCCCAGTGTCTTCCTGTTCGTTTCAGGCATAAACTCATCATATCATAAACTGAATATGTTTGATAAATTATCAAAATAGTTAGCTAATATAATTAGATATTTGAGTAATAATTTCTGTCCTATATATCACCATAAAAATGCCAAACTTTTTTATGTTTGTACATTTGTATACAACAGTTCAATTAATCTCTGCAACAGATTCCAGTCAATGATAAAATCTTAAATACTGTAATAAAAAAGTGTAAATCTCTCAAATGTACAAAAATGTCAACATTGTGTTTTTTAATTAGTCCGTATGATATTTTTTAAAAAGTATGTTTTATTTACAATGTCATGGAGAAGTACTACACTACCCAGTCCTAAAGTGTGACAGCGACATCTCTGATTGGTGGAGCTTGCTGTTACCATGGAAATGTTTACAGCACCAGCCAACCCGTCCAGGAAATTTTAATAAAATTTTAATAAAAAGAAAAAGAAATTTAAAAAATTAAAAATCAAAGGCAGCTTGTTCCAGTGAAAATAAAAATGCACTCTGTTCTGAGCGTTATTTGCAGTAACCTTACCAAAAGAGGTCCAACAAAATCTGCTTTATTTGTAGATGAAAAAGTGCACCTGTGGGACATTCGACAAAGAAGCGAAATCTTTTTGGAGCTCAGACTCAAAATAGCATAATTTTAAGAAGTCCACAAGGCATTCATTAATGCTAATAACGATGACAAACCCTGTTTCCTCTTCAGTACCGGTGACAAATTAAAACAATATGAATACAAAAAAGTAAATAATAAAACACTAAGTTGTGCTGTGATTGGTGGAACGCAAGGGAAGCTACGATGGTTGGTCAAATTTGTGGAAAAGTGGCAGAGTTTGGACAAAATTGAAAGGTCATGCAGAATTCACAGGAGTTTGTTGGATATGCATGAATGGCTAGTTAGGTAACTAACATTAGCTTTTATGAGTCATTCTAATAATGTCATTATTCCGCAGCAAATATAATATAAATACACACACAACACAAACTACAACATACTGTTGATGAGTAGTCCTTCACTCTTAAAATAATCATGTATACGGTCTTGTACCTTTGCCTTTTTTCAGTTTTCCTGTCTCTTTTTTGCTCTGACTCAAATGTTTTATGGTCACAGGTTCATCTTATAGTTGGTGTGGTTCTGGGTGTAAAATTCTTCATATGAACTGAAAGGTTCTGAAGCATCAATGGAGTGAATGAATGGGAAATTCACTTACTGTATGGAACCGAACCTGATGAGAAAGTGGGCGGTGGCTGTTGAGTCCTGTATTGTTTGCTTGACCGGTGCTTGAGCCACCAATCAAGCAAACAAGTGTTGTGTGATTGATAGTAAAAACGTTGCTTTTTGGTGGGCGTATTCCTTCACGCTTTGCATGTCTTTGAACTGCATTTTGTTCTGTCCCAAAATCCTGTTTCAAAGATATATACAATATGTTGAGTTAAAGGAGCAAGACGACATGGAAACGCTGGTGCTGGCAGGCAGTCAGCAGTCTTTGCCTATCGTGGCCTGGTGCCACACAGCACAGTATGCTTACACAAAGACTAACCAGGGTATGTTTTGTATTGATTTGTTCTCTGGTCATGTAGGATAAAGATAGACCCACCCAACAGCACCAACTGCAGCTAAAAATAACACGCGTAAATCAAGGCCACGCACACACAAACACACACGCAGCGATGTGTCGGGGGGTCAGAGGGGATGATTATTATGTAGTAACTGAAACGCTGCTCCTCCTTTGACGCATGTCCCATCTTTAATGCTTGTTCTTTTATTTTTATTTTTTTCTAATTTATAGCCCAGGCTGCGGGGGAGGTGGAGGGAGGGGGGGGTAGTCATTTATGGGAGAGTGCCACCGAAGTTTACAGCCCCTCTCCCATCGACCAAAGCCATCTGAGCCATTAATCATACACTAAACCAATTACCATGCCATCACACCCGTCTACTGTCCATCTCGTTTCAGAGACTCGGTCAGGACGGACGAATGCTGCTTCACAAGACATGACTATTAATATAAAACGGGGGAATCATAATGGTGTCTCTCCTTCCAAGCGTGTACTTCAAACCTCCATTGTCCTCTCAAGTTTGATATATTTCAGGATAATAATGTTTTTTTCTTTTCTTTTTTTAGTCGAAGGTATAAAATGACCCACATGTCAATACTATCAATGAACGAATGCATTTGGGCATTTTTCCTCAACAATCCAGTTTTTCTAGCCTTGTAAGGAGTAGTGTAATATAAATGCAATATAAGGATAATGATGTAATATAATTTATTCTTACATAATTTCATCAATTTCCATAATATAAAAATCACTGTATGATCCAAATCCCATTCATTTTCAAGATGATGACAAGATTTAATTGAATTACTGTGTTTGTTGGCTGCACAGAATTCCCACAGTGGTCATCTTAAACCTACATCGGTCTTTACTCTGAGACCACTGTAAACAGTACATGTACCAGGAAGTGAATCAAGATAAAAATACAGATGTCATTACTATTATTACTTATTTTAAGCCATGCTAGCAGCATGGCTCTAGGATGACCAATGTTGGTCTGACTGACCTATCCCAAAAGCTACTGGATGGACTGCCATAAAATTTTACACAAACATTTGAACAGTGGAACAATTAAAGCACAATAAATATGTTAATTTCTCTTTTGTGTAACAACTCGTGTCTTGTTTAATAAGAAGAGATACAGGGAATTTAAAGGGACAGGTTTTTAAACAAACAGTATGTAAGTTCTACTACTAAGGATCTCTATAACATTAAAACAATAACAAAAAAAGAAAAAAAAAAACAGCTGTCCATAAATGCATCTGTCTGGGAATATATTCTGGGCTCACAGACAGTCTCCATGCTCATATTTTGGTTCATGTATGTGCAGCAACGCAAAGTGCAAAAGGGCTAGGTGCAGGTGGATATAGATCAGCAGGTGTGGTGATTACTAAATACTCCGTCTACCAGTCCCATCTGTGGTCTCATCGCTCTGAAACAGCTGTATCCTGCAGTTGAGTCGAGGTTATAAATGGATCCACATGCCCATTGTTAATACTTATGATGAACTATTGCATTTAGTAATATGCAGATATCATTACTATTATTACTTATTACTACTAGAAAACAGCTGTCCGTGCATGCCTCTGTTTGGGAATATATTCGTGGCACAATGACAGGCTCCATGCTCATATTTTGGTTCATGTACTATGTGCAGCAACACAACATATAAAAGGCTTGAATACAGATCAGCAGGTGTGAAGATTACTAAATACTGTGTCCACCAATCGTATCGCCCTTCTCATCGCAGCTGCGCAAATCAATCACAGTGAAATGTGGTAACATCGGTTCCCCAAATGGAAAGTTTTACCACAGGAACCGTCTGGATGGTTCAGAGCGTCACGATATGAACACAATCACCAAAAACCTGCACCAAAGACAGATGGAGTATCAGGTGTTATAATAACAATATAAATAAAAAAAATAAAAAAAACTGAAGTGACTAGCGGCTACCAGCTGATGACCTGCAGCCGGCACCATGGCACCGTCGGAGGTGCGTCAATTCCCAGCAGGCAGTCCGATGCTATTTTAGCAATTATTCCAGTATATCTCACCTTGTACATTGTCACAGAATTTAGTTATCATGTTACACAACAGCATTTGTGCTATGATGTGAAGTTGGAGAGGTTACGATGAGCTAACCAGATGTCTCCTTCTTTAAAAAACCATAATAAGTCATAGCCGACCAGTCTTTGGGGTTTGTATGGTTATACTGCAGCAGTCTGGTGTTGTTTTCAGGTGATTTAATGAAGGTAAACACAGTGAACAGCCATGCGTAACAGCATTGCACTGCAGCACGACACTTCTCAGATGCTGCAGATAACTGGTGAAATAAAACAAATAAAATAAAATAAAAATAAAATAAAACTGTTGCTGAAAAGGAACAACATGCTGCATTCACTTACTACTATTTACAACTTTTCCCAGCTGTTATCCCTCTTCATCAGGGACCACACTTGGACCGTAACACCTCATATTTTTCATTGCCGGCCTGTACTGTAGGTACTAGTGCACCCTAGGGCCACACTATATGGTAAAAAAAAATAATCACATTGTGATTATTTTGACTGAAACTGTGATTGTAAAATGCGATACGATTAGTGGGAATGATCATTTTTGCATTACAATTTTTATTTTTGCTGAAAAAAATACTATTAAAATTGTGATGATGGTCTGTACCAAACAAACTTTACATCTTTCTTACATCTGGAGAACAAGATTTTTGGTTCTGGTTCTGCGATTTGGATATTGCACTTGGCCATATTGCAATTTTGATAATATTGCGATTAACTGTGCAGCCCCAGTGCACCCCAACTGATTTCAGATGCATTTTGTTCTGGCCAGTTTTTCACACCAAGTGTGAGGCAGATTTAAAATGGCTGCTGCCTCACACTAATATGAGTTGAAAAATAACTGAAAAATAATGAAACATAATGAACAAAAAAAAAACAAAACAAAAAAACAGTTTAAATCACAACTACAGTGTAGAAATGTAACATACCTCAGGCCTGTTTAGGTTCGACACCAGTGCTATTATGGTGTAGCACAATAAACAGACCTGAGGCTGCACTCAAACACAATCAATGAATCTGCACTGATACCCGACCAACCAGAGTCTGTTCATGCACATCGCTGTAACTGAAGAATTATAACAAATAGCAACACAAGCGAAGGCCACAGTCCTGCACTGTTCTTCGACTGTCTCCGGCCTCAGCCTAATCCGGTAATGTCTGGCCTGTAATTTGGCCTTAGTGGGCAATAGAGAGGGCAAGGTGGAGACCAATAAAACAGTCGTGTTCGGCAGTGACTGTCTGCAGTCTCAGCGGAGCTCCAATGAAAGGCAGGCGAGGGCAAAATGAATCCCATCCATCGCCGGCTGCAGGGCAGAGTGACAGTGCAGTGCAATAGAGCTCAGTCACTTTACACAAACTGCTATCAGCTGAGGGGAGAGGCAGCCCAGAGTAGTGATACCATCCTGACGGAGGAGGGGAGGTTCAGTTTATGTGCTTCAACAAGTGGCTGCGAGGCCCTGAACACACTTTTCCATCCACGCTGCTCTCAACTTGTGACTAACTGTAATCCGGCCCATGCAGCTGCGTGTACAGTGGATCGGTGTCATAATACAGTGTAATGCCACTTTAGGGCCGGGACATTAGCCTGGGTGGGCATACTCCAGCTGGGTAATCCTTATCTGATTGGACTATGAGACTAATCCCGCTCTTCTCTGCCGCTCTGCTCTGCTATCTGCTTTTATCTCAGGCCTGCCTCTCATCCTGCCTCTCTGCTGTACACACACACACACACAAGACACAAACATCACCATTCAAACATGTTTAAGTACACAAAAGCACGTATGCACACACACACACAATATACTCCCACATGTGTTTTCCAATGCATGAATGTACACTACATTGACGCTCCCACGCGCTTATACATAAAATCATGAGGCAGTATGTGTGAACTGTGATCTGTGGTGATTGACAGGAGCTGTGGGAGGCCATACTGAAGTGGTAGCCATTTTAGCTAAAAAAGGAAAACACATTTTTCTAAATAATCTCTGTTGGGTGAAGAACACTTCAGTGCATGATGGTGCATGTGAAAAGAAAGAGCTCTCATGGCTACGACTCAAAATTAAAGGCAATAAGCATAGTGTTTGGTTGACATGGACTAAGCAAACATTCTTCCTCCAGTTGATAAAAATGTAGTCTCACATAGCCGGACCTCTCTCCACAGCGCTCAGCACTGGACATACTGAAAAACCCAGTCCCACCAGAAAGTTGTGATGTTGCAATCACGACTATTAATGCAAATTCAACCAATCCCAGTGAATTCTGCACAGCTTTGCAAGTTTCTCCAATCACAGCAACTTTTCTGCAAATTTGACCAATCATTGTTGCTTCCCATTAGTTCCATCAATCATAACAGCCCCCCATGCATGCATGCCATGTCTCAATGAACTGACTCAATAATTTGTTATTTACTTTTTATTTTTATTTATTTTTTATTTATTTTGTTGGGGGTACTGAAAGGAACACAAGGTTTGTCATTGTTCAAAAGCTTTTACTGTTTTGTTAAATACTTCCCAGGTGCACTTCTTCACTTACAAAAAAAGCTTTTTTTTTTTTAGTAATTTCTGCAATCCTGAGCATTTAGGAAGGTTACTTAAAACACTCAGAACAGAGTGCAGTTTTATTACCCCGCAAAAAATGTTTTTAATGAATTATACAAAACACACTTTCTCTGTCAGTTTCATTGTAACAATGCCTGAAAACATCACAACATGCATCACGTTTTTTCTAGAAAAGCTGCTGTGAAATCAGCCATTTTAGGCCACAGCAATCCCCCCAAAAAAGCCCTCATCTTGGGCGATGCAAAGCCCAGGATGCAGCAGTGGTGCCCTTGCAAAATAGTGTCAGGGGGAACTTGTTTTGGTAGAATATTTGCATCTGAGGAGGTGAGCCTGGGCATTAAAATGTCTAAATCACTGCAAAAGAAAAGGTACTGGACTGCTAGCTTGTTTACGTTCGTACCGTTAGCAACTCAGGTGCTATTTTCCCATTTTCAGCTTGTGCATTGCTAGCTCAGAGGTTGTTGTTTTCCTGAGGGACTGGTTGATAAATATGATGACCAGTTTCATCAGAAAATGTCATTAAATTCAATTATTGTAGGGCTGAAATTAATGAATTGGTCGCTTGATAGAAAATGAATCAGCAAATGTTACGATGATGTATCTCCTTGCTTTTCATCTAGCGCCAACAGCAGGTCAAAGTTTCAACATCTGCTGGATGGACTGTCACAAATTATGACACAGACATTTGTGGTTTCCAGATGATGTTTCCTAAAAACTTTGGTGATCCCCCGTCTGTTGCTCTAGCGCCACCATGATGCTCACATTTGTGCTCTCGAGTGAAATGACAATCGTTGGATGTATTGCCATGAAATTTGGAACTGAAGAGACACTCATGTCTCTATAACAACATCATCAGGTCAAAATTGACCAAATACCTGAAAACCTACACTCCCGGCAGACTTTGTGTTTAGTGCTAATTAATATTTATTAGCATCTTAACAGGCTAACTAAGACGGTAAACTTAAGTGAAAAATATCAGTATAATAGCATTGTCATTTTGAAGATTTTAGCACACAGATGCTAGCAGTCAGCTCAAAGCATCAATGTACAGAACAGCTTCACAGAGCTGCTAGCATGACTGTTGACTTGTTTGAGTACTTACTACAGCTTCAGGAAACTGTGATGGATATTTTTTGGGGGATGGGTATATTTTGCAGATGAAATTATTAATCAAGAAAAAAATTTACAGCAGATTAACAAAAGTAAAGGGCAACTTTATTGTCACATACACATTTAGTCACTGCATTTAATCCATCCTAGTATTAGGAGCAGTGGGGGACCTAGCATACATGTTTCTGATGGTAATAAAATAAATAATTATAACTTGTGGCCCTAAATTATTGTAAAATATTTATCAGCACTGTGGACATGCAGGATATTGCATGGAACATACTGCAGTCCAGGTCTTTGTGATTTTGGAGATATAAGAACAAGCACATTGAGTTATGAACCTTAACAGAAACGTCTGTAGGCAATAAAAGACACAAAAAATCAGACACCATGGTCCCCCTCCTTCATCCACCATTTCTCTCCCACGCCTCCTTCCCAACTCGCTCTCTGTGGAGCCTGAGGGCGGCGCTGTAATGAAGATGAATGCCTCAGATTAGCAGCAAACACAGAGCGCTACACCTGGCTGAGAGCACAGAGGGGCACAGCGGCTACACTTAAAGACGTCCCAGATAGGACGGAGGAGCGGCGGCCTCTGGGGCCCAATTCATCAGCAACACACATGTTTACTGTGTGCACAGCTCATGCCTCAGCAGCTGAACTGCTCTCTGCACCCACACTGTCTGCAGACACATCTGTCTGTGGAACCACAATCACTGAACTTTTAATACTGTCTCAAGACTGTAAGTCTGAATTGCACACTTACAAAAAACTTTAAAATATTAACAGCAGAGCACCAATATGTGCAGATTTTACCTCCAAACACTGAAATAGTAATTTAGAAGTTGCCATCTGGTTTTTGGCATGTGGATGAATTCAAACAGCTGAAAGCATGAAGTCAAACTGTTCATTGTCTTTTTCGAAATCCAACTTAGAACTTGTTTAGAAAAACTGATAATGTGACCAAAATCTGGAGAAAACAATACAGAACAAATGAAATATGGAAATCCAACTGGTATTAAATGTTGAGACACATGCAACTAAAAAAGATTTTCATTATTAGTTAATCCACTGATAACTTTTGCCAATTAATAGATTAATAATTTGGTTACATGTTAGAAATTAGTGCAGACTGTCCATCATCCAGAGCCCATGGTGACATCTTCAAATGTCTTGTTTTGCCCAACCAACAGTACAAAACCCAAATAACGTACGCAGAGGGGGTACAGCAGACTTCGACACATGGCCTGCTAAAATGAGAAGCTACTACCTAAATAGTTTGCACGCTGCTCTTGCACTAACGTTAATTAGCATTGTAGCGTAGTGAATCGGTGTCTGAGCCATTGACATATAAAGATGGACGCTGCAGCTCCACTTCCTCCCACTGTACAAAAGTACAGGCTGGCTGAGTCAGTCGTGAGTGGACCTCAGCTGTCAACTATGACATGAAACCCCCTTTTTATAGCATCAAAAAAAAAAAAAAGGAAGAAAGAAAAAAACCACCATCAGCATAATAAGAACTACCAAAAATGCCACAAACCATCTTTTGGGGAAAAAAAATGTATTTGACATGTATTTGATTTTTTAGTTTGGCCCACGTCCTATCTATTAACATTGAGGAGGAAGGATTTATGACCTATGCTGCAACCAGCCACCAGGGGGTGACTGAGATGCAGTGGTGAGCTCTCACCTTTTCTATATTCAGTCAGTGGTCTGAACTCATTCATATCATATCACAACAATCTTGACGATATGAGAAAACACTGAAAAATATTTTTGAAAATATCCTTTTGAAAACGATCCTGATATTATTGCGACGATATGATTTGGCACAATAGGAGGAAAATGCTGCACGTTAGAGCCAAACTGTGGTAAAGGGGAGAGCAACACTGCAACTCTAGCAGGCTGAGGTGGACAAAACACAGTACTCCACCTTATAAGATATATCTTGACATATTTTCTCAGTTAATTCTCAAATAGTGCAAACATATAACTTATAGCATATGATGCACTGCTGTCAACTGAACTAGCCAACAGTCCAACAGTCATTTTGGACAAATAATCATCAGTAATGTGGATATAATGACTGTGGGCAAAGGTGAAGACAGGGAGTACAGTTTGGTAAGTTCAGAAAATTACATCACTTTACTGTAATGCAGCCTTTAAAACTAGAAAAAGACAGCACTTATGTCATATCACGATATAACGATATCATATATGTGTGTGTGTATATATATATATATATGTATATATATATATATATATATTTGACTTCATTTTGTTTCCCCCCACACAAACACACACTTCTGAAACCAAACCTACGCTCTTCCAGATACACAATCCTTTCTTCTAGCAGGAGTGAGATTATTTTTCTCTGTGTTTCTCTGACAAGCGGTGAGTGAAGCAGAGGTCGAGGTGTTGAAGCAGCACCCAGTGTGGGTATTCCCATTTTGCTTTTTCACAGGTTCTCCTCTCCAGTAGCTGGTTATACAAACACAAACCGTCGCCCACCTGTGTCCACTCTGTGAGCAGGATGTGTGGGCCCGCGCTGCCAAACACACAGTCTGTGTTCTCTGCTGCGATAAGGACGCAGCGACTACTTCAACCATTTGCAGCCTCAGTCGCTGCCTGATCACCAGTATGACTTCATTTAAGAAAGAGCTGGGGGAAAGATGAATACTAGTCATCTTGGCACTTTGAATTAATTGCACTGAGCTGCAAACTGAAGCCTAATTAACATCTGAAATGTTAAACTTGGTATCACTGCTCCTGATTATCTGTGCTGAAACAAGGCTGGGTTTGCAGCCTGCTTATCTCTGCCTCTCTCCAGCTGCATCCGCTCTGTACTATTTCTCAAATTCCCCCCGATTTTTGGTTTAAAATGTGCAAACTACCTATAATTAAATGTACTCGCTTTTTAAGACCCAATTTCCTGAGCAGGAAGTCATTTGAATTAGAATTGAAATGAATCTGACCCCGGTAAGTAAACACACCGGCCCCCTTTTTTTCACTCCCTTGCCTCTTTTGGGCCGGGGATCATTCATGAATCACAAATGACAACTCCGCGTTTATTTCCTGCCATTTTGATCTCGCATTCAAAGGGAGAGGCTCATTGTTCCGATACAAAAGCAACATACACGCACACCAAGCCAAGAGTGTGATGTTCTGATCTCGTCTTGACTCGGTGCCGTTTTGTTTGCCAATTAAATAATGGCCTGGCAGGGATAAAGGCCAGTCACTGTCACAATTACACTCCAACTGTGATTAATCCTATGTGCATTAAGGTAATCATTGTAGGAACAGTTGATACACCGCAGCACTGTATCAGCAGTCAGTGTGTCTCTTTTATCAGCCACGGCCAGGCTGCCTGAGCTCTTTTCCCAGAAACTCTTTGTGACACCTTCACAAACTCACAAAAACACTCACTTCTGGAGTCGTACCGGTGAACAGTGAAACCACAGTTTTCTGTTGTTGACACCTGAGCAGCTTCTCAGGAACAGCTGAGGTGTAATCGCTGTGATCAGAAGTCGAGGTGAATAGCACAAAAAGAAAGTTTAGCGGTGCTAAGGTGATATTTCAGTGTTCAATACTAATGGATTTTTTTTTTTTTTTTTTTTTTTTTTTACATTTGAGTGGTTGACATGTTTAATCCGGGGATGCAAATGTCAGAAAGTAGTGAATAGTAATGTCATGTTATGTCAGTCTAAAACCCAAAGATATTCACTTTAAGATGATAATGAATGAAAAAAATAGGAAATCACCATATTTGGGAGGCTGAAAACATTATTTTCTGCCATTTTGCATGAAAAATTACTTGATCATCAAAATAATTTCATAGTTTAATTCTTTTTTACCACTTGCCCGGTTGGGGGAAGTGAGTTGCTAGATTTACTAGCCCAACATGGCATTTCACTTGCCCTGACAAGTGGGCAATCCTTATTGTTGAGCTCAGGCACCAGTGACAGCATGGCAGCCCTCACGGAAGAGGACCCAAACCTTCTGGAGATAAGGTAACTCTTATTTTCAGGTGATAATAGATGGATGAAAACATACGTATCATTCACACAACGCGCAGGAGAGTCAGATGACGTTACTTGAGTTATGACTTGTTAGGCTACTGTAGGTGCAATAAAAGCTCCCCAACAAGAGTAATTTATTAATGTTGTCCATCTAAAACAAAACATAGATGTCCAGACGAACCTCAACTGGCCAGTTACCCAGTTTCCCCCATCAAACTTTTAAATCATCTTTTAAAGTGTCTGTGCGCAATAAGTTGAAATTTTCTAACCAGCCACCGTCAGCCCACCACCTCACTAACACTGGCTAGATAATAATTTCGGGTTCACTGTCTTGCTCAAGCATTAAAACTCCGACCCTGTGATTAGCGGACGACCTGCTCCACCTGCGGAGTTGGTGTCTAAACACAATCAAGAACTTTGCCTGCATAAATCAAAGAATTGATCAAAGTAAACCAGACTAAGAATTTGACCAAGCATTCAAAGCTAACTCTTGAGACTGTCCACCCAAAAAAAAAAAAAACGCAAGACTTTGCCACAAAGACCACTTCCCGTTTCCTTTAGACAGTCAATGTTGATCTCTAACCAAACCTTAAACCTGTAATAACTGATTTTTTTGACCACTTGGGGGCAGTGCAAACAAGTTGTTGAATGTTAGGACCACGTTTACTGTCTTTTTTAGCTCTGCTTTTGGTCTCCACAAACTCCTGGGGAAAATATCTATTCTTTAGCTGCTAAATGCTCAATTATGTTCACCCACTAGTCGCTAACTGTGTCTGTCTGTGTACAGCTGTTTATTATAGTTTTTTTCTGCCTGCTGCAGCTGAAAACGATGCCACAAGAGCAGTGAGACTGAACCAAATTAGTAAAGTTATGGCCAGACGATAACCGATGATCTGAAACTGACTAAAGCTCTGTAAAAGCAGAGGGGAGCTGCAGATTCAGCTGATGATTCTCATATTCAGTCTCATTGTCACTTGATACATTGCTATTATAAAATATTGATTATGGATGCTTTAAATTGTTACTTCAAACCAGGTTGAAGCTTTGAAGGTGCACAGAGTCTAGCTGCTTATCACAGGAGCCAGAGGAGCATGAAGTCAGACGCCGCGGCCTTTCAGGATCTCACGCCAAGACGATGAGCAGATTTGTAACGCTCTGCGCCCTCACAAGGTTACAGTGTCAGCGTCAGCGCCCAGCGCCTCCACTGGAACATGACGGGAAGCGCGCCGCCTCCGTCTGACAGGGCAGATGCGGGCGAGGTTGTCTCAAAACCTGCGCTCAGGACGTGAGGCTGTTTGACATCTCGAAGGAGGCCGGGTCAAAGGTCGCACAGCTGAGCGGCGTGCGGCCCCGCCATCATCAATGCTGTCAGTCAGGTCATGACTGCTGACAGATCTCTGCTACCACGACTTTAATTTTGGGGCTTTATCATGAAAATAAACACTGTTTAAACTGCCGGCCCTGTGTCACGTCCTCTTTAAGTGGACAGGATCCCTGCAGCGTCCCTTAATTAGGGTTAGACCACTGTACTGGTTTGCCAATATATCAGGCTGATATATGACGAAGGCTCCTCCCTAACTACAGCTCCTGAATATGTTATTATTTCATTATTTAAACTCTAATGTCTGACTAGAGGAACTGTTCCAGAGTGGTGTGGGAGGCTTTTATGCAACAGCTTCAGGCTGCAACCAGAAACCTGCTTCACCCTGCCTGCAGGAACTGAACACCCAAAAAGAACTATATCAGTCTGGAGAGTCTTAGTCCTGATGGTCCATATCTAAGTTGTTGTTTCTGCAGCAGTCTCTACCAGCATCTGAAAGGTTATTTATCTTTGTGAGACTGTTTCATTACAGACACAATTTTGAGAAAAGATTTGAGAAAAAAACAGACAAGAACATTAAATACGGCAGCAGAATTAGGATTTTTCTCCTCTTATATTAGTTGGATAAACTTGCGACCCCTCACATTTTTCTTGCAGCCCCTTGAGGGGAGCCCCAAAACAGAAACCTGCTTCACCCTGCCTGCAGAAGCTCAACTCCCCTAAAATAATCATATTAGTCTTGATTTAAAGGAACAGTTCACCATGCACCATAGATATTTATCCATCTAGACTGTTTTGGTGTGAGTTGCTGAGTTTTGGAGATGTCAGTCATAGAGATGTCTGCTGTCTAATATAATGGAACTACATGGCGCTCAGCTTCTGGTGCTCAAAGTGCCAAAAAAAAAAAAAACATTTGTTAGGCAAGATAATGTTTCTTTCTACTAAATGATCATGGATGTGTGCATCTACTCATGGACGAGAGGCTCGTGCTCGTGACAGTGCAGGATGTAAACACTGATGGCGTCCTCCCCAGCTTAGACAGGTAGATATCTCCAAAACTTGGCAACTCACGCCAAAGAAATCTCAATGGATTGATGGCACTAGGTAGGCGGAAGAATATGTATTTTTGATTTTGGGATGGAGAGTTTAAGTGTAGAGTTTCTGTCTTTCTTGCCTTGGAACCTTTTAAATTGCAGCAACCTTATCACACGTTGCAACCACCCCTCAGACATATCTTTTAACCCCTTAAGTTATGTCCCAACACAGACACTTTTGTATTTCTTGGACTTTAAGGTGTGTGATTGCAGACATTACTGGCCTTTGAACACCATTTTCAGTCAAAACCTGCTGTGCATCTCATGGGGCGATACAGGTGTGATGGCCTGCCAGGAAGGCACTGACAGCTGTCAAATGTTGGGAAAGTTTGTTGAGCAGCAGAGCAGCTTACCTTCCAAGCAGCACGTCCTCCACAGGCCCGAGTGGGTCATCACCTCCTCGTTCTTCTTGCTGGTCTCGTTCTCGCTCATGGACTTGGTCTTGCAGACACCGCGGGAGTACAGCCAGTAGTCCGTGCCGACCGCGATGGTCATGAGGCTGAAGGCCGCGAAGGCGCCCACCGTGGTCAGCAGCATCTGGACTCCGCGGTCGAACAGACCCATGTTTCCGCATTCCATGAAAGGGGGACCCCCTTTCCTCTTGATGTACAGGAAGTAAATATTTGAAAATTTACGGGACCAAACCAAACCGAAAAAACGGGATATACTCGAGCGGAAGGAGAGGGAAGAAGGAGGAGGAGGATGCGGTAGGAACCTTATGGTTGCGTTTGGGTGAGGACCACAACAAGAGAAAAACGGAGGATGGCAGGAGGTTTTTGGGGGGTTGGAAGAGAGGAAGAGGCAGCGATGTCTCTCCTCTCTGTTTGTTCTTACGTTTGTACCCAAAAAGATTAAAAAATCAGGTGTGCAGAGGATGACAGACTTTTCAGCCCTTCAGCAGGCCTCCAGCTGCAGATGTAGCAGCAAAAAAGCTACAAATACTGAGCTATAAAGGATTAATTATGTCCTAAAGCCTAGAGTGCCACTATTACTACAGAGCCGAGCCTAAAAACGGAAGTGAGATAAACCAAACTGAGGTTTATTCTCACAGGCCTGCACAAGACGAGAAGAAGAACCTGTTTTCTTGACGTGTAAAGGTTACAGCTGAGCACAGAGCTGAATTAACATGAGCTCAAATGGAGCACAGAGATGGCTGAGGGGGGGCGGTGTTGGAGTAATGGCAGGCTTACAGTACAACAGTTCAATATGTCTGTTACAGTGAGTTACAGTTACTTTAGTCAGAGGTTATAACATTGCGTTTACTAGTAAGAATTCAGAATTATAACTATACCCTAAAGTCTATTATTATTAATATTATTGTTCTATTGTGTTTGTTAGTCAAAAAGGGGAAAAAGCAAGGAGATAATAAACTGGAGAGGAAAACGAAGGACAGCAGGGAAATCTATCATACTAGAGAGTAAACAAATGGACGAATTCAAGTCCTAAAGCAATTCTCTGGCTGTTTTATAACGACCTATTGTGGGGTTAAAAGAAAATATCACGCTGTCTTCCCACAAATCAACCCTGCTGCACACGATGGAATGAGGAAATCAAGGCTCAACAAATAAATTAATTAATTAGCGGGTTTTTAAAAACACACACACACATAGAAACCGATAAAAACCTAAAAAAGAAAACCGAAATTAACCGCGTTGATTTTCCTTTTTCCTAAAATTTTGATCCCCAGTTTCCATATGTAGCCCTATAGCTCTGGGAAGGTTTCCGCCGAAAATGGGGGTCTGCGGTCAGAGGAGGTTCGGTCGTCGACGATCCGGAGAGAGCGGGGAGCATCCAGCAAGGCAAGCCGACCATCACTCGACATAGAGCCGGCAGGAGGAGGACGAGGAGTCGGTGTGGGCGCCGCCGCAGCCGAGGAAGCTTCTTCTTCTTCTTCTTGTTCCGTGGATGGAGGAGGATGCTGCCGCCGCGGCGCCTGCTGATGCTGATGCTGATGCTGCTTGAATATCCAAATTCACCGTGGCAGTATCACACCCAGGACGGTCCCGTTTGTATAGCCCTTGCGCCATGTAATAGGAAGAAAAATTAATTCTGATGAATGTTGCAATCCCCCCTTGTTTTCCCCTCCTCCTCCTCCTCTTCTTCTTCTTCTTCTTCTTCTGTCTCTCTGTGCGCGCTCGGATGCAGGTTTGGCCGCTTGCAGGAGGAAAATATATATATATATATTACACAATCAGGGACTTGCACAGATCCACAGACAGAGCTGGTGTTGTCACGATGTCAGTGTCAGCGGCGGTACACATTCAGTACATTCAGGTCGGCCTCTCTCCCCCCTCCGATTCTCTCGGATGATGATGAGTAATGTTAAAGAAGCTGCAGTTCTTCTTCTTCTTCTCCTTCTTTTCTGGTTTTTAAAAGGCCCACGGTGTATGTATGCATGCGTGTGTGTGTGTGTGTGTGTGTGTGAGCGTGTGTGCGCTCCGTGCTGCAGCAATGGAGGCTCGTTGCTGGAAAGATATTAAAGATTTTTTAATTCCGTTTCTGTGAGTGGAGGGGGCGGAAGGAGGGGGTGTTGCGATGGTGGACTCTCTGTCTCTGTCTCTCTGTGTGTCTTTTGCAAAGGTAAATGCAGGATTACTGAATTGCATTCGTGCACTCAGGCTGAGATTTATGCATTCATGGCTTATTATTGTTGTCCGATCCAATTGTTGCAGCGCTCCCTCACGCATGTACCTGCCACTCTTCCCTGAAGTAATCTCACTAAATGTCCGACCTGCGGCTTCACTTCATCTCCTGTCTTTAATAAACTGCGATTTTTATTATTATTATTTTTGATTCTGCAGCAGCAGCTCACAGCTTTACAGGCAGAGACACGGACTCATCCTCTGATTAGGTGATTCTCCATGAATGACAAACAGCAGCGAGGATGAAGCTGCAGTCTGATGGTGGTGATTCATGCTGGCGGTTTGAATGTGTGAACTCAATATTGAATTAATCATTTTTAAAAAATGAAATAAAATAAAATAAAACCGACTAATTAGTGTGCAGCATTAGCACACAGATTATGTGTGTGGTGCTGGAAGAACAGCTCCCTCCAGCTCTGCTCCCCCTCTGTGGAGTTTGTCGCCCCCTGCTGCACAAACATCTTCATCACAACTAATAAAATATCAACCAGGGATGCAACAATATATCAAATATCAGTCAAAAATGTTTCAATACTGTACCGGACTGTGACGATATATACCATGATATTCATTATTTTATTTTATTATTTTGATTTTATTTTATAAAAGGACCGACTGACTGCTGCATTGTTTTTGTTTTGCAGTTTTACTTCAAATATTCATTGCCAAAGACCAGTGGTGGAGAGAGCACTGAAAATTTGTTCTCAGAAAAAAGTGCTGTTTTACGGTTACATTAAGATAAGATATTCCTTTATTAGTCCCACAAAGGGGAAATTTACAGTGTTACAGCAACAAAGTGGATAGCAAAGAAAGTGTTAGTAAAAAAAAAAGAAAGAAAAAAAGAATAAAGTGAAATATAAGCAAGAGGAAATATTAAAAAAAACAAGGGAAGGAAATATAAAAATGGGAATAATATTTACAATATAAGGAGACTCAGTAGTTGAATTTACACCAGTGCACGGAGGAAATATTGATAGTGCACACTGAATAATAATATACCTGATTGCAGTTAGCACTGCACAGTACAGTTAATAAAATATTACTCAATTACCATCTTAGCTTTACTTACCTATTGAGTTCCTCATATGCTGCTACTCATTCAACCTGCACAGTTAAAATTTCTTTTAGTTGTGGTTTTTACATTGTAGTGGTTGTATACGAGTGTCTACTGGTTGCTTTTTATATGTATGTCCTCTTTCATGTTTTCACTTGTGCTGTTTATGTGTTTTACTTATGCCTTGTTAACTAATTGCCCTCTGGAGACACAATTAAAGTTGAAATTGAAGTTACAACTACTGGTGTTAAAAAATCCTATTTACTACTAAGTAAGTTTTCCTCTCAAAAACTACCTGGAGTATTAGTTACTTTTTAACTCTTAATGTTCAATGCAGTATCAATAGCAGGTATTTAGTCGAGGAGGTCAGGCCAAACCTGTATCTGCTGCAGCCTTTTCATGTTTTTGTCCATATCATCATGGTTTTCATTGGCCAGTTTATTGGCTACAAAAATGCAGCTGAAAGGTTTGAATATGACCTCAAATTGTACTCAGTTATGATTTGAATGTAACTAAGTAGATTATATGGTGTAATGCATATTTAAGTGCGACTGAAAGTATAGACTTGAAAATATACTCATAAAAGTACAAGCACTCTCCAAAAAGTATCTATAATTAGTTACGTCCACGCCTGCCAAAGACAATTAATTTTTTCACACATGTCTACATCAAGCCTGGCTACTTTTACAGAGAGGCAAAGCCCCTCCCCTTCCAGTGTGACCTGTGGGACATCACTGTGGACAGAATATGAATGGTAGTCAACGGCGAGAGACAAATAATGTTTTGTTCTTGTTTGAATTGTGTCACGAATGATTCATATGGTGTTATGATATTATGATGATATTAGTTTTTTTGTCAGTTTTGTTGTGGTTGCACTTGCTAGCAGGCCTGGCCCTTAAACTTACCAGATACTGCAGCTGCCTGCGCTACAAGAGCATCCCGGTTCCATTCCCAGTCTAGATGACCCTTGGCTCTTTGGGGTCGACTCTAACCAAGCTCGGAAGTTACATTATCTTACCTGATGCTCTGACTTCTGGTCCTTTTATAGCCATGAAGATAAAGAACAAGCAAGAAGCATCGCTCGTGTGACGACTTCTCGGTACAAAAACACACAGGCATCGTCGCTTCAGCGGCTAACGTTAGCTTTTGGAGGGAGAGAGTCATGACGTCACTTACTTTTTAGTTACCTCTGCAGAGGAAACACAACTATTTTGAACATATAATATTCTGGTACTGAACACATCAAGAAACATGAACACAGCATCACTGCAGTTTAAGATTATTCCCTTCAACTGAAGGATATTTTTTATATCTTTGCTGAATGACTTCAAAACAGTTGTTTTTATTTATAATGAAGATTTCTTTGTGTCCTTGGTTCAAAAGGAGGAATAAAACCAAAAAAACCAAGGCCAGTTAAATAAAACACCAAATTCTTGCATGTGGGCTTATAGGGCTCTAGGATTGCAGACTGTCTGACTGACTATGTTCAAACTATCTTCTTTGTCATGATTAAGTTTAAGAAAGTTTTGAGAAGCCCAGCAATTAATCATAATTTTTACTGCTTTTTTTTTCTAAGGGGTCACAAGCCAAACCATTTAGGATCAACTGGTTAAATCTTCAGTGTTGTATTTTATAAGCTCATCATACATGTTTTTATGTAAAATCTTTTTTAAAAAGTAGAGTAGAAGTGTAAAGAAATATAAAACAGAAATATCTCAATTTTACTTCAAAGTCCAAAGTATCATCATTCTTCCTTGCAAGTAAAATTGGATTTGCAGCCAGGATCGCACAAAAAGACACAAAAAACAAAACAAAAGAACACTTCAATAAGACATTTACAGAGTGGTTATGGAAGATAGGAAAAAACATCAACGCAAGAATGACACTTCACGCTTCACTCATCTATAAGAGTGATAAAACTTATATAAAAGAGATCCATCATCTCATAGGAGACCATCCTGGAAGCAGCACTGTATGAAGCACTTTGTGTTACATTTTGTTTGTATGAAAAGTGCCAAGAAAGAAAATCTGATTGATAAGATTCAAAGCAGAGTTTGTTATTCAGAACAAGTATTTATGGTTATCCACCAGCTCGACACCAACACCTTTGATGGTGGTTAGTTTAGGACGATGAGAATCTTTTGACAACAGGCCTTAACTGAAGCAACGACACCTGACAGGACAACGGCTGCTCTCATGTTCAAAAATGCACATTTTTCATTTGTGTTACAAGTGTCTTATTCTTGCAAAATAAAAATCATATTAAAAGAAGACTAAAATTTGTCATTTTCATGTCAGTTTGCTGTCGTCCACACTTACAGCTGTGTCAGCACGTTGTGTGGGGGCACGTTTGTGGTTTTTTTTTGGGGGGGGGGGGGGGGTCAAAATGTTGTTGAGCTGCTCATGTAACCAGCGATGTCAGTGAGAGTGCGTGTGCAGGTTGGACGTCTCCTTGTGAAAAAAGTCATCATCATGTTTCTCTCAGGCCCCGGGGGGCCACATGTCAGATACTCAGATGATGATCCGGTCAGAGACGCGTTCGGACAGGCGGATTTCTGCTGCTCTTAGTTCAGCACTTATCATCTCTGAGCCGCTGAGCAGCTGCACGTTGAAGCATGAGACTGAAACCTGCAGTGCAGGTGATAAATATTATGACTGATTGAATTCCAGCGGTGGAAGAAGTCTTTACTAAAGTAAAGCTGTAAAAAAGAGTAAAAGACCTTCATGAAAAAGTTCAGCAAAATGTATCTGAGGTACTGAAATCACTCATTATGTAGCATAATGTCCTTAGATGACTATATATTAGGTTATTTAATTTTATTCAGCCTATAAGCAGCATTTTAATGTTTCAGTTTGACATGGAGCTGACTTTTACTACTTTTATCTTTATTACTCTTGGGTAATTTATTCAGTAACCCTTTATAATAGACATAACAAGCTGTACTCTGCATCAAATTAGATAAAAATTGTAATATGTTCTTTGTTAGACTGTATTAGACCTTTTATTAGACCATAATTAGACTTTCTCAGGGGTAGTTAGGGACACATTGTTCTGTAAACAGCTGCACTGTAAACTAAAGTGTATTTTTTTCCCCAGTGTCAGACTCTCATTATCTTTATTAGAGGGTAAACATCACAACAGAACTGTACTGTAAACTAAAGTGAAATTACTTATCTGCTACTTCCCCACTGAAAAACAAAATGTGAGCTTTACTTGATGTTACACGCTTGGATGAAAGAGAGAATTTTCCAGATGTGCATGCTTCTTTACAACCACAGCACCAGATATCAGCCCAGCTGCACTGACTCAGCATCAGTTTACTGAATTGCTTTTCCATGATAAAATAACATCTATTATTTCAACAAAAGCGCATTAAACTTAAATCTGCACATTCTGTTAAATTACCCACACTGATACACAGTTTCTGGCAACAATAGATACAGAATTATAGCCTAAGAAAGTCTAATAAAAGGGTCTATTACTGTATAATAAAGAACACATTATTTCTAATTTTTGTCTAATTTGATGTGAGGTGCAGCTTGTTACATCTTGTTGGTGGACTGTAAAATAAAGTGCGACTGTAATTAGCATCAGTTAATAGATATTGTGGCCCATGTAGGAGTCCCTATAAGATGCTAATTAACATTGTGTTGTGTAAATAAGACTATATAAGTGTTAATAATAGCATCATAATCAGACATATAATATATATATATATATATATATTATATATATATATGTATATACATACATTACACATAACATATATAATATATAAAACATCATATATATATATTTGATGTTTACATGTCAGACTAGTCTGAGCTAGTCTGACATTTAATCTTTCTGAGATTACAATGACCTGGACGAATGAGAACATTCACGGACATGTTGCCAAAGCATATTAATACAAACACTGACATATTAATCAAATTCATCATTTTTAATGGACCTACAACAAATGAGTTATTTGTAAATAAGCAACATTAATCACTGGTCTTGGGGACAGGGGGTCCACAGAGTTCGCACAACTCATGTCAGGCTGCAACATATTTTGCTGTTAGACTACAGCAGTCCTCCCTCTCTCCCAGTAAGGCCGGAAGTCTCTGAGAATCACTAAGTTGGAGGAAATCAGGGAATATTTTTATTTTTTTTGTAAAATATTGCTCTCTCATATTTTTGTATTGTTTACACGGTCAGGAAGTGCAGCTCTGTCTCTGTTGCATCCTGGCCACAAAGGAACACAACCTCTCCTCTCTGGGCAGCAGGTCTGTCTGTGTCGGCCGACCTCTACTGCCAGGTTGATGTTCACTCAGTCTGTATTCAGTCGAGGTTTTTCTCAGTTTTTTGTCGGACACTGTGGTCAAGTAGGTTGCCACAGTGTCCTCTCTGTTGAGGGTTTGACAGGCTTCCATTTTGTTTTGTGATTTTATTAGCTCTGTCCAATAATCTAGGTATTTTTCTTTTTCTTCCATCATAATTTGGTTGGGTCTAATTGTTTGACTGTCCTGAGGCTGAAGTGGTCGTGGTGTGATGATTGAGAGGTTGTGGGTTCAGCTAGCTTCAGGACAAGTTGGCAGAATGGACTCCTTTGTGGGTTCAACTCCTGGCAGCACAGGACTTTGTAAGGAAATGAGAGTGGGTCACTTGTTTTAATATGATTCTAGAAATTAGATATTTAGTAGTAGAGGATATTGGCCTAATTCAGCTCTACATGCAGAGTTCACAGCTCTTCTCTGGACCTGAGGTATTTTGCAGAACTCTGATGGGTTTCAAGTGGGTGTTGTCCCATTTTGTCCAATCTTGTTTTATTAGTGCACTCAACACCTCGCTGCCATATAATGCAATTGGTTCAATAACTGATTTGAATATTTTGATCTCTTGATGGCATAGAAACGCCCTCTTTGTTTTTTTTCTTCTTTTCATCACTCCTTCAGCCACAGAAGACATCAAGATGACTCTCTAGAAAAAGGAGCAGGAGTGGGTAGAAAGAAGAATTTTCCCTGAATTCCCAGCTGACAGCTCTCGAGAGTCAGCTCGCTAAAAAGAAAAAGAAAAAGAAGTGGTACAGTATATTCCTGTGCGGCGTCTGAAGACTCTTCTAGAGCCCAGACACAGAATTCAGCTGAGGAACAGGGATTTACACAAAACAAAGGCATTTGTTCTTGTGACTATTAATCAGTTTTAACCCTCAAACAGCACTTTGAAAACAGCTGTTTGAGGGTTAAGACTTGACTTTACATTTGTGCAGCGCGGTGGTTAGCAATGTCCCCTCACAGCAAAAAGGTCTTGGATCCAGTCCCACTTGGATCAGGGCCTTTCTGCATGGAGTTGACATGTTCTCTACATGCTGACGTGGATTTTCTCTGGGACCTCTGGTTTACCCACCCTCAAAAAAAGAAAAAAAAAAAAAGCATTTACTCACGTACACACACCCAGCCGTCCGTGGGAGGGAATCTCTTTTTGAATTTCCTTTCCCGAGGTTTCTTCCTGTGTGTCTTCAGAACTCTTCATGGGGAGTTTTTCCTCGTCTTCTTAGAGAGCTTGGGGCTGGGCACCTCTTCCTGACTGGACCTGCAAGACACATTTAAACACCATCAGCCACACAAATAACATCACTTCTGGACATCAAAAATAAAATAAATAAATAAAAATAAAAATAATGTCATGTTTGTTGGTCATTTATTGGAGAATTTAAAGTTGCATTGTTGTCACATTTAATATTAAATGCTTTGTTTGATGAATAAATCAGAGAGCATGATTCAGTTGTGCTGATCTCAGATCTCAAAGATGCTCGTCAGCACATCGGTCAGTTACAGTTCTGAACAGTCCTGTACACAGATAAATGTTAAAGGATCTGCCACAACACCACAGAAAGGTTGATAAATTTCGGAAAACAGTGATTTGGTTGTGACGTTTCTTAAATTTACATCCCGATTTTCAAAATTTGAATACATGTACTTCAAAATGATGGGACCTTACACTGCTTTAGAGTGACATGAAAATGTGGGACAACATGTTTTTTTTTACATGCAGCCCAATGATTTTAAAGCAAATATAAAATAGATGTATGTGTTGTTGAAATATAATGGTTACAGTTTGGGAAAGCTACCTCCCAAATGAAAGGACACCATAAATCAGCAAATAGGTAATTCCCAGTAACTGAGTGTGACCCGCAGGGATGGTCACAGGAGATTTTATTTGGATCATCAAATACATTAAAGACCATGGAAGAATTTCTGCAAATTTAAGATTTATATTTGCAGAACACCTTTTAAAAAGAATTTCAAAGTGTGCATGTTGTTTTACTGATGACAGGAAAAAATGAGAGCCTGTTAATTCTGCCTAAATTCACTTATTTTGACTTGTTTATCTAGGAGGCTAAAGCGCACAATGTTGTCACTCAGCCTAAATGCATTTATTCCTGATTTAAAGTGTTTAAAAAATTAATATTATTTCAAGAACACATTTCAAGATAATGTAAGATGATCTGGAAATGACAGGAAAACTTGTCAGGAACATTCATTTATGCACAAATGAAGTCTTCCAAAGATTTACTGGTGAAGCCTATTGTGGATTGGGTCTCGATGGTTTGACATTTTTAAAAAGTGGGTCCTCAGATTCAAAGTTTGGGAAACACTGTGATGTAAGAGATCCGCGGGCCCTGCATCATCCTGTCATGATTTATTTCACAATAACCACCTGTTCACTGTACATGATCCTGCTTCTTACATGGTTATGTACCAACAGAACTCAAAACTTTGACAGAAAATATTAATTTCAAAATGATTTAACAATGATTTTATTGCTTCTCCAGAGTCTATGATCAGAATTGTGTCCATAGCAACAGTCTGTTTTTCATAAATAGCAACAGTCTACTATACAGAAATAACAGACCTTAAAATGTTGTAATTGACCAATCAGAATTAAGTTATTAACAAAGCCATGTCATAAAAATGATCAACAATACAATAACAATATCACAAACAACATCACTATAAAAACTATCCTATTATGTTATACCCAACACAATTCATAACAAATATCCTAATTCACACTGCAACAAGAATACTGTAAAATTTACTGTAACTTACTGGCAGCAATTAGTCTTAATCAGAATATGTTCCATTCAGAAAACCAAAACAATTTAGATGAATGAAAAACACGAAAGGCCGAGGAAAAATATGTATTTTTCATTTTGGGGTGAACAGTCCCTTTAAATGTATAGCTCAGATTTTTTAAAGTGGGGTTGTATGAGGTACCTATCCTATCACTATGTGCTCTGACTATGTCCTGATTGTCATGTAGATGTGTTCAGGGTGGGACTCTTATCAAACATGTCAACTTTGGTGGTCATTACATCATTGAATCCAAAGTTATAGCAATTTTGCGTTTCATGGGTCATCAAAACTTGACGTCCTGCCGCAGCCATATCGATCAACGCTGACCAAATCTTTTAATCACTTTTGATCACAAGGTAGTCTACATGGCACAAACTGATTTTAAAGTCAGTCAGATTTCTGGAGGAATTCTTGAAAATATGACGCATGTACAACACCAAAATTGACCACGAAATTCAAAATGGCTGACTTACTGTTGGGTTTAGCCAAGAGACTCCCGTCGACCAAACTGTATCCGAAGTTCAGACCTGGACTATTATTGAACACATAAAGTTTCAGGCAGGTTCAAACAAGTAAACGTAAGTTAATGCAACTTCCTGTGTTTTGGCAAAACATCGACCTTCGCCATGCTGTCACGGCAATCCGTTTGCATACATATTGTGATTGATCTTCACAATATAGCATCAGCAAGAAGTTAATACCTTTCTGACAAGATTTTCAGTTGGATAAGGTCAACCTGCTTGGAGGAGCATTTCCTGTTGCCAATAGGTGGCACTATAACCATTGCAAAACATTGTAGATGTTTCAGGCGAGACTGTTATCAAACATGTGAAGTTTGGTGCAGATCGATGATTTATACTGAAGTTACAGCAACTTCCTGTTTGACGGTGAGACATCAAAATTCTACGCCATGCCACTGCCACGCCCCCTCAGAAATCCGTCGAGGCGGAGGTCGGGCGCCCGTCAGACGCCAGCCGGACACAGGAGGCGCCGGCCGAGCCTCGACCGTCGCGTTGGTGTTGTGTTGCGTTAGCCGTTCGGCGTTGTGGTTGCGTTGCGTTGTGTACATTAGTCACAATTATCAAAGACAACATTATGAATATATTATAACAGCAGTTTGTATATAATCCACATTACATGATAACCTGTAAATAATCTGCATGTTGATCTCTTTCAGAAGGCACCCTGCATGTTGTAGAATTAATCAGTCACACAACTTACATTGATTGTATTTCAGTACAATAAGTTTTAAAATGTTTCAGCTGGTTTCTCTCAATGTTTTGTTTGTCTGCTTACCTGACTCACTTGACACAGGTGAATATTAAATAACAAACATGGCAGCACTGTAACAAGCAGCAACAAACACATTTATATCTACCTTCTTCTTTAAACAAATTACAATTGCTTCTATGAGGACAAGGACATGTGACGTTTTAAAAATGCTTTATTTGTGAGAAACATTAACCAACAATATGCATCAACAAGACAGAAATAATGGACACACACCCAATGATACAAAGCAGTTACACTGCTGTAATGATGTGGTAAAAGTCAGCAGGTTCTACTCTCAGGACACCTCCACTGTCAGGACAGGAAACAAACACCTTCTGTACGTCCCCCAAAAGGACACAACTTTCTTGATTAAGTTAAATTCTGGGTCAGTTACCATGGCAACTGATGCCAGTGTGAAACATTTACATGACTGAAATAAAATATTGAATGAAACAAAAACATTTCAAAACTTAGTCTCTTGAAATGTATGTAAATAAATATTTGATTAATGTACAAGATGCAGTGTCATTCTAAAGAGAACAGTATGCAGATTTACAGATTATCAAGTAATATGTTGATTATTTACAGCCTATTATATATTTATATAATGTTGTCTTTGATAATTATGACTGGTAACATTTGTTACAATGAGATAAAGACAGAATGTTAGGTATAAAAAAATTTAATGAATAAATAAATTATCCAATGATATTAAATTTCACGTTATTTCATTGTCGTTTTGTCATTGAAGCACTTTATTATTAATTACTGACTTTAATTAGCTATAACATGAGGAACTGAGAACAAAGTTAGTTTATATTAAGAGGAACTTTTCATTGACCCCTGCTGCCCCAAGGGCAAATGTTCAGTGACAATAAAGGAGAGTTCACTGAAAAATGAAAATTCAGTCATTATCTGCTCGCCCTCGTGCTGATTGAGGGTCAGGTTTATTTTGTTAGTCCACAAAACTCTGCTGGAGTTTCACAGGAGAACAGTCCTGTAGAATGTCCCCAAACAATCCAAGTGAATGATGACCAGTTTTCAAATGGAATAAAAAACAACTGCCAAAAAACCCCATAAATGTCTCCATACTGCTCATCTGGTTTAATCCAAGTTTCCTAAAGTCCCAACGTGCTGTTTGCACATCGTCACGCCACACACACACACACACAACACACAGTGTGGCTCGTGAATGTGGCTCCAAGCTGAAGATCTACAGTGAAGATTCAGACTAAAAAACATGGTCTAAATAACATTCTTTTTTTAGTCGACTTGCATGTCGGGGCTTTATGTGACTGGGATTACACCAGACGAGCAGTATGGAGGCATTTCATGTTTTTATTCTGTTGTGTTTTTACATTTGAAAACTGGTCACCATTGACTTAAACTGTTTGGGAGATTCTGCAACACTGTTTTCCTGTGAAACTCCAGCAGTGTTTTGTGAACTAAACAAAACTAAACCTGACCTTCAATCAGCATGAGGGCAAGTAGATAATGACTGAATTTTCAATTTTGGGTGAACTATCCCTTTAGGACATATAGCACAGAGAGTTACAACTAAACATGAAATCAGTGGTGGGTAAGAATTGAACATATATTGCATAAAGGAAGCTAAAATGTGTAACTATTCAAGTAAAATTCAAAAGTCAAGCAATATACATAAATTAAAGCCAAAGGTGCAGAACAGACTAAAAGTTAAATGATAGTGAGGAAAGTTGCTGCAAATATATATATTAATATATTTTTAATAATACAGTTTTAACTAATTATTCCTGCCTTCCACATCATTATTTCATCTTTGTCTTCTATAATTACATGAAATATATCAGCTGATATTCTTTGAACAGCAAATATACATTAACACACATTCTTTGATCCTCAAAAGTGGTTATGAGTAATGGAGGCATTATATTTTACTTTGTCCCAAATGATATCACAGCAATGAAACCATAAACTTTAACTAGTATTTTTAATAATCGTTAACAATGATTTCAAAATGCAAATAGAACAAAACACATGTACATAGTAAACCTGAATTAAGGACCGACTATACACAGAATGCATTGAAGGTTTGAAAATAATACCAACCACAATAATGGTAATTATTTTCAGAAATGTTTAATAACCCTGTGTTGCATAGTATTAAAAACAGCCTACCTGAGACAGCTGCTGACAAAGAAGCATCCAGAGTCGGGCTGTTTAAGTCGGTGACGACCGTCTGCAGCACAGATCAACTGAAAGAAGAGAAAACGTAGGTTAGTAGTCTGAAATATAAGAAAACGTGTCTAAAAAAGATGAATGTGGGTAAACTAAATTTCTAGTTGTGGGAAAAACTGTTAAATGTTTAGATCAGGGTAGTTTGAGTAGTTGTCATTCATCACTTCCTCCCCTGCTCAACATTTTCAGTCAGTTCAGAATAAATCAATGAATTGACAGAACAATGAAAAACCACATTTAACCAGAGAGAAAGTCGTTTTCAATCAAGTCCAAAATAAATTATTCTCTGAAACTCTCCAGAGTTCAACATGAAAACACAACTTTTCAGGTCTTCAGCAATAAACAGCAAAAAGAACTCGGTTTGTTCAGCGTCTCAAAATTTAGCTAAGAGTAAACCCTCTTCACTGAAACACAATCAAATCAGGATCTGTGAGAAAGTTTTACCCCAAAGAGTAAATCACCTCCCCATCAAAGTTAAAACTCTCTGACCAGGTTTCAGTTGTTCAGTTCAGTTTTAAACAACAGAATGTTTGATCATTTTCTCATTTTCTTTTTATCCATGAAGCACTTAATCATTTACTTTGATCAGCTATAACATGACCAAGTTTGTGAACATTAAGAGGAACTTTTAATTGTCCCTCACTGCCCCGAGGGCAAATGTTCAGCAGCATGAGGACAAACAGCACAGAGAGTTAGAACCAAACATGAATCAATGGAGGTTAAGAATAGAAAAATTAAATTATATAAGGGAAGCTAAAATGTATAATTATTAAAGTAAAATTCAAAAGTCAAGCAACACACAGAAATTCAAGCGGATAGTGCAGAACAGACTAAAAGTTAAATGAGAGTCAGACAAGCTGCAGCAAATATCTGTATACAGTAGTGTGCAAAGGTTTTAGGCAGGTGTGAAGAAAAGCTGTGAAGTAAGAATGCTTTCAATAGTTTATTTTTAATTGATTTACAAATTGCAAAGTGAGCAAATAATGAAAAATCTAAATCAAATCAATATTTGCTGTGACCACCCTCTGCCCTTCAAAACAGCATCAGTTCTTCAAGGTGCACTTACACAAAGTCAGGCAGTTTGTGGGATTGTAGTCAGTGTTTGATTAACCAGTTATACCAAACAGGTGCTAATGATCATCAGTCATTAACTGAAACAGAAACAGCTGTGTAGGAGGCTTCAAACTGGGTGAGGAACAGACAAACTCTGCTACCAAGGTGAGTTTGTGGAAGACAGTTTGATGTCACAGGTCAGACACCAGGACAAGACTGAGCACAGCAACAAGACACCAAGGTAGTTACACTGCATCAGTGAGGTCTCTCCCAGGCAGAGATTTCAAAGCAGACTGGGGTTTCAAGATGTGCTGTTCAAGCTCTTTTGAAGAAGCACAAAGAAACGGGCAATGCTGAGGACCACAGAGCAGAGGTCGGCCAAGGAAACTTAGTGCAGCAGATGAAAGACACTTATGCTCACTTCTCTTCAAAATCAGAAGATGTCCAGCAGTGCCATCAAATCAGAACCAGCTGAAACCAGTGGGACCCTGGTACACCCATCTACTGTCCAGAGAAGTCGGGCCTGAAGTGGTCTTCAGGGAAGAATTGTGGCCAAAAAACCAAACCTCTGACATGGAAACAAGGCCAAGTGACTCAACTATGCATGAAAACAGAGGAACTGTGGTGCAGAAACATGGCAGCAGGTGCTCTGGACTGATGAGTCAAAATTTGAAATATTTGTCTGTAGCAGAAGGCAGTTTGTTCACTGAAGGGCTGGAGAGCAGAACAATAATTAGTGTCTGCAGGCAACAGTGAAGCACGGTGGAGGTTCCTTACAAGTTTGGGGCTGCATTTCTGCAAATGGGAGTTGGGGGTTTGATGAGGATTAATGGAGTCCTTGGTGCTGAGAAACACAGGCAGTTACTTATCCATCATGCAGTACCATCAGAGAGGCGTCTGATTGGCCCCAAATTTATTCTGCAGCAGGACAACAACCCCAAACATACAGCCAGCATCATTAGGAAACCATCTTCAGTGTAAAGAAGAACAAGGAGTCCTGGAAGAGATGGTCTGACCCCCACAGAGCCCTGATCTCAACATCATGGAGTCTGTCTGGGATCACATGAAGAGACAGAAGGATCTGAGGCAGCCGACATCCACAGAAGATCTGTGGTTTGTTCTCCAAGATGTTTGGAACAAACTACCTGCTGAGTTCCTTCAAAAACTGTGTGCAAGTGTACCGAGAAGAACTGATGCTGTTTTGAAGGCATTGATTTGATTTAGATTTTTCTTCTGTTGGCTCACTTTGCAATTACATTTTATATTTTTGAAAGCAGTCTTACTTTACAGCTTCACACCTGCCTAAGACTTTTGAACAGTACTGTGTGTAAATATACAGATATAGATATGTACACCAAACACATTTTTGCGATAATCCCTCAAAAGTGGTTCACATTTGTGACAAGTAATGGAGGCATTATATTTTACTTTCCCAATGGGAAGGGCAATGAAACTATAAACTTAAGCATTTTTAATAATTATGCATTAAATAAATGAAAATAGAGCTAAACATGTACATAATAAACCTGAATTAAGAAAATAAGGAATCAACGCACATAAGGGTTTGAGAATAATGCCAACCACAATAATAGTCAATTATTTTCAGAAATGTCTCATAACCTTGTTTCATCGTATCAAAACCAGCTCACCTGTGACAACTGCTGACAAAAGTCAAGAGGCCTGAAAGATTCTGGAGTGATGAACTGAGCCGATCGATTCCATGTTAGTGACGACAGTCTGCAGCACAGATCACCTGAAAGAAGAGAAACTGTAGGTCAGTAGACTGGAATGATTCAAGAAAACACGTCTAAAAAGATGGATGTGGGTAAACTACATTTATAACTGTGGGAAAAACTCTGTTAATGAGGCCTAATCTATGAAGAGATGTTTAGATCAGGGTAGTTTGAGGATTTGTCATTCATTACTTCCACCCCTGCTCAGCATTTTGCAAAAATCACCATCAGAGTTTTCTCCTGTCCTGGTCCTCAGGGCTCACTGCCCTCCATGTTTTAGATGTTTCCCTGCTCCAACACACCTGATTCAAACGATCAGCTGGTCATGAAGCCCCTGCAGAAGCCTGATAACCAGCTGATCAGGGAAACATCTAAAACATGTGAAGCCCTGGGACCAAGACAGGACAAACACCGACTATGATGCACTGATTGTCAACAAAATATTTCATCATCGTTTTTAATGGTGCCACAGAGTTCATCTCACAATTTGAAATTTTAAAAGTCATTCCCCCACATGGACGCATGAATACACTCTGTCATAAACCAACTTAAAAAAAAAAAAAAAAAAAAAAAATACCAAACAACAGCACACAAATAATCACAGCAAATAATCAGGGTGACGATGAGCACAAGTCAGTTCAGTATAAATCAGTGTGTGGACGGGACAATGAAAAAAAACACATTTAACAAAAGAGACAGAAGATAGAAGAGAAACAAATGCACAAATCTCGCGAGAGTTACACAAATCAAGGGTTCCCTTCTAGACTTGACAATAGTTCAGTTCAGTTCATGCAACAAACAGAAAATCAAACACCAAGAAGTTTCTTAAAGAAGAAAATAAACTGCAAAAAGGCGGAAATGAAGACCTGGTTTTCACCAACTCACCTGCTGGAAGAGAGATTATTGATCGGCTGGTTCCGGAGATATTTGCTCTTTTCGGAGGACTCACTTGGTGTTTTCCCACGCTGTCATTCAGACACCATCACTTCCTCTTGACCTCCATTATGAAGGAGGAGACACGAGCCGACTCCTCGAAAACGGTCACTGATTGGCTGTCGGGATGGCAGGTGACAGGGGCGTGGTGTTACCAAGACAACGACCAATTTAGGTGAGTTTTTCGTGTTGTTCCGTCGATTTATGATTGAAGTCTGTTTTTGGAGTTAACGAGTGAACGAGTCAGTTCATCTCGTCTTAGTTCAGTAAAACAGACAAACTTGAATCCTGAAGGTTTGCGGTTTTATTTTGTGTTAAGAAGGAAACTGTGTGAGAATGTTTATGTTTTTTGTCACTGAGACTGGAGAGACTGAGTATTATAATGACAGGTAGACTGATTGTTTTACATCTTAGACTATCCAGTGCGATATTATCAAGTGTATATAGTGACTTTACTTTATAAACTTTACTGCTGCTCCAGAAAAATATTTAGTTAGAAATCAATTCTAATCCTGCTCTGAATTGATGATTTTATTATTATTATTATTATTATTATTATTATTATTGGTAGTAGTAGTAGTAATAATAATAATAATAATAATAATAATAATAATAGTTATAATGAAAAAAAAAAATAAAAAAAGCTGTCAGAGTATTGATAGAGAATCAGGTTTATAATATAAAGATCAAATCCTGATGATACCCACCCAGCTGGTGGATTCACTCTGACTATGAGCCAATCACAGTTCAGATCCTTCACTATAAGCCTTATTTAACTGTTGTTGTGTTGTGATTATTTGGTGCTCACTCACAAAAAATGTGAAGGATTGTTTCAAGATGCTAATTTTGCTTAATAAATATCGTAATGAGATGTGTTATAATTATGTGAAATGCATTGTTTTTAGTCAAATAACATCACATTTTATTTGAAGAGGAACCTCAAACCCCACTATATTAACATCTGTCTTGTTTAACTTGCTTTTTGGGGGGTATCCATACAACCAATGTGTTCAGGATTTTTATGTTTAAAAGAACAAAGAATTCCAAGGTCCACCTGCCACTAGTCTCACTAAATCCTCTGAGGAACACTGCATGAGGTCATACTGGGTAGAAATATGCACAAACACCAGGCTAGTCACCATCTATGAACTTCGCCTTTTTTGATCTACCACACAGCTGTTGCAGAGTTTCATGAATGCATCTTGCAGCATCTTGCACGGTTGTGTCGCATTGATAGAATCTGTCCACAAACAGACAGACAGTTCTGATTGGTCCGTGATATCATGGGTTTATATGGCTTTTCTTATTGTTTTATGTGCAATATGATGAAATATTTAATTTGAACATGAATTTTTCCTACAAAACTGGAGATGTATGTACATCTATCTTATGTTGAATTCAAAAATAAAAATCTGATCTAAAAAAACTGCAATTATTAATTAATCTTAATGGTTGAGAGGAGCATCAAAGATGTTCAAAAAAGAATCAAAAATATGGTGCAAGACACAAAGAAATCATTGCTCTCTCCATGACAGTGTTAGCAAACCACAAATTATTTCAAGCCATGTTTTCCTCTTTTTTTTTTTGTTGTTGGTGCTACTGATCAGTTTTGTGGCACTGTTACCATGGTAACATGGGTCTTAAGCCTGAGTCAGCCCTGGGGTAAGGTGACTAACTCTTTTTTTCTTTTTTTTTCAAAAATACTAAATTTGCTTCCCTGTTTGGAACAAACTCCTCCACCGTGGAGCCTGTAGCAACTTTCATCGTCAGCCATGCTTGTTGCTGCTGTGTGTTGCTGTGTGTGATTGAAATTCATATATCGCCATTATCAGGTATTATTTTTTCTTACCATGTTGTGAATAATACAGTTGGTTTATCTATTCCTCCCAGGAACAGATCCAAAGATCTGAAGTGTTGCTGAGGTTTCCAGGTCTGGTTTGCTCCTCTTCATAAAGTCTGTTTCTTAACAACAACATGATGAAACCAGCGTAAATTCTCCAGCAAACTCTGGCTGAAGCAGATACCAACACTTTTCCCTGCAGGGAGACCTTGAGCTCCGACTAAAGACCTCTCTGATTCTCCCTCTCTGTCAGGATTTGGGACAGCCTTCGCTTTCATTAAACAATTATCCGTGACAGGCGAGGAGGGTGCGCAAACCAGGTCCCAGGCCCGCACCCATACTGGTCCCACGTGGACTCTTTATGCCAATCTGACATTAACTCAGCGGGCTGCAAATCCAGCCCTAATCGGGGCCTTGTTAGAGGGCCCCTGGAGCTTGGCTCAGGGAGAGCTTCCAGTAAATTGTCCTCTGGAGTAAAAGAAGGCAGAGGGAGGGAGAAAACAGAGGCTCTCTTGAAGGTGGTCGCACTTTGAACGTTTCTATCCTCAGTAATTGAACCTGATTAGAGGAAGTCTCTGGGTGAGGATGCACCCATGGGCCCTCTGTTCTACAGGGTTAAAAACAGATCTTCTCTCCAGGAAGGCAAATTAAACAGACTGCACAGTAAACAGCTAGAAGAAAGTGCATTTGATGTTTGTTTGTATTTTAAATACATAATATAATTTTGTTTGGTTTTTAAAGCTCTAACCAACAGGATTTTGTTCCTCTCATTATTTTTGAGTTTGATCATTTCCATGAAAAAAATTACTCAGTATTTCTCCATAATTTTGTTCCTGACATAAACCAACTTAGTGAGACTTTTGAGGCAGATACTGAATTGATATTTAAGAGTAAAAAAAAACAAACAAACAAACAAAATCAAGCCAATATAATATTAATTCTCATTAATCTTTTACTCAAAAATGTTTCAGCAGTTATATTTAAAATTGGTGTCATTTATAACAAACAGACAAAGATATCTAATACAGGTTATCTTAGATTTGAACAAATCATGTTTCTGTCAAAGATTAGGGTTCAAGTAATTAATGTAAAACAGCAGAAACATTTGAGCTGTGAACTTTACTTGAAACTAACATGAAATAACAGAATGATGACCGTGAAGGAGCTGGAATTATCCTCCTAAGGTTAAAAAGGAACATGCACATGCACATTAACTATAAAGTTTGACAACACACTAATACAGAAGTTTATTTTTGTTGTGGTGCTTTTATTTTTGAAAACCCTTATTAACTCTTCTCTTCGAGGTCTACTACCAGGGGCGTTTTTTTCATGGGGTAAGTTTGACTAATGTTTGGTATTTCTTCAGTTCATTATGTATTTTTCTTTTAATCTGTATGAGTATTTGAGTATATGAGTCATTTGTATTGTGTATGTTAAGTGTAAGTAGTGTTAAATTGTAAATATGTGTTTTAAAGTTAGTGTGGGAGTGTCCCTGGTGTGGGCGGAGACTCTGGGCAGAAAGGCCAGGTGAGAAATCAGTGCAGGTTGTGAGAAGAAGGGGGGCAGGTTGAGTGTCTCTTCTGCACTCCTGGTGCAATCGACGGCAATCTGCTGCACCTGTGTGACTCCTTTGTTATCCAGCAGTCTGCTGCATGTTTGGTGAGAGATGCTTTACACGTCCATGCCGCTTGGTTCATTCCATTTGCAGAGGTTCACCCCATCAAAACCCTACAATAACACAAACGCAACAAAATATATTTAACCTCCTCCACTCCTCCCGCCCTTTTTTAGGAGGAGACAGGAGATATTTAGGGGGAGACAGCAGGGCAGCAGTTTTTGGGTTGATACCACGTATTAAACAGGTGCACTTGGTGCAAAATGTAACCATTTTTGACCACTTTATGATGAATAAAAATGGTCAGAAATCCCCCAAAATATCACATTTAGACATCCAGACCTCGAGGAACACCAAAAAAAAAAATCATGCTGTGATTTGGTATCAAAGCGAGCACTTCTGTTCTGATAACTGGTCAGAAACCCTCTTATTGTCAATATACACAGGGAAGCCATCATCCTCTAAATGTACCACGTCTCTAGTTTGTGGTTATGTCCTACAGCAGGGACATTCAATGTTTTTCAGTCCAGGGACCCCTCAGCTGACAGAGAGCAGGGATCCCCTACTACATATATTGCACTGAATATTTTTGGGTCTTCCCTCATTTGTGAGTTTCTTGTTCATGAAGTTATAAACTGATCCACTGTGGCTCAAAAGAGTGTCTGCATACTTGGGATAATGTACAACTAATTGTCAAAATATCTTTAAATTATACGTAGTTCAGCATTATGGAAAGATGCCAACAGTAGATTTAATATTTTTTACTCATTTTACTCAGTCTCTATGGTTCTCCAAAAACTCTCTTGTTCCTTACAGATCCAGTTGAGGAGCCTCTTTGTTTGGGGGATGTTTTTGTTCTTTGTGTCAAGTTACTTGGTGGCGGTATGTGGCATGTAAAAGGTCCTAAAGTTTGTTTGTTTTTTTTAACTTAGAGACCTGCACAAACCTTTCATAAGGTTTTTAGCTCTTTTGTCAGTGAGAAAGTTTGAATTTCACAGCAGCTGCAGAAAGAACTTTAATAAAAATGGTTCCTTGAAGAATTTATTTATTGCTAAAGTTTTTTGGAGAACCATTTATGGCCTTTGAGGGTGCTTTAAAGAACTGTTAGCTGTTTTCCTTTAAGTTCCACATTTATTCTTTCCTGCTTTTCCTTCTTTTCTTGCTTGTTTCCCCCTCTCTTCCTTTCTTTCTTTCTATAAGTACGACATTAAAATGGAGGATTTTTACTGTGAGTAACGTGTTGGTCTGATATCTGGATTTTAAGTCTGTCCAAGTGTGTCAGAGGACTAACACAACAAAACTCACAAGCCAATATGAACTTGAGTTACTACAGTCGTTGCTGTTGCTCCTCCCTCCTCTCAGACAGAAATACAGAGCTGTTCGCCACTCTGGGTTCCCTTCTCTGTGTTCTGCTTTGTGTTCTACTCTGCGTTCTGTCGGTGTTTCTCTGCCCGTGTTGCGTGTGTGAGGACACTGCCATGTCAGCAGTGTTTCCACCCTGATCCCTGAGTGTCTGCACTGAGCTGAGCACAGCTGAGTGAGCGTTTTGACAACCACCACAACCACACACACACAAACACAACACCACAACACACACACACACACACACACACACACACACACACACTGTCCTTTGCCCCGTGTGACAGGGTTCTACCTTGACCCTCTCATAAAGTGAACACATGTCCAGTCACAGATATAGTGATGGAAGAAATGTATTGTGTTGGTCTGTAAAAGTGCAGATTTCTTTAGATAAGAAGTCATTATTCATTACATCAATTATCAAAAGGAGATCATATGGATTAGTCTGAAGGTGAATGATGGGAGTCAAAAACTAATAAATGCCTCAGCCCTCTGATATGCATTATGAAGTCAGTTAAAAATAGATAATTTGAGGATTTTTAGAATATATTTTTATATATTCTTCTAATATATTTTTAGAAGAATATAACAGTAAACCTATATAAACTAAAACATGATGCCAAATATATCATGGTGGGAATTCATAATGATAAGGCATCACTTCAAGGCAACATTTATACTTAACAGTTTTCCATGACTTAATTATTAAATAAAGTGCATTAAACAATGAAAAAATAAACTTTACTCATTTATAAATGTGAATCTAATTTTTTTCCAGATTGTTAAATGATTTAAAAATGACATTTTCAGTCCTTTTTTGTGGCGAGAGATGATGGAGGTGTAAAAGAAGGGGATTCAACATGACCTCCAGAGAGCCATGTGACTTGTATCAAACATGTAAGTTTGGGGCCGTTTGGATAATTTATACTCAAATTTCAGCAACTTCCTGTTTCATGGCGAGACATCAAAACTCAACGCCTCGCCACGGCCACGTCTACGTCCTTAAACGATAGCTGAATCTTTTCATAACAAAATCACAAACTAGTCTAGATGGCACACAGCATTTTTGAAGCCAATCTGAGTAATTCTGTTTGAGGAGTTTGTTAAAATACAACACATGGAAAATGCCAAAATTGACCACTTAATTCAAAATGGCCAACTTCCTGTTGGGTTTAGGCTATGGGTCCAGAGCCTCTTTTGTACATCTGAACATGATACATGTGCCTCCCAATGTTCGTACATGTAGCTGAAACGTACTGGCGGGGCTACTTGGTTTAAGTTTTACTGAGCTATTTTGCCATGTCCATACACAAGACTCACAAATCCTGTATTTTTCACCACGATTGACAAGTTTCATACGCTGTCGAGCATATTTAGGCCCTCAGAAATGGATTCATTTGGACAAAGAAGTACAAAAAAATAATAATTCCTTCAGATACAATAGGGCCCTTGTGCCGGTCGGTGCTCAGGCCCTGATAAATATCATAAATTTACAGGGTGGAGGTCGCTTTATATACGTACTTTTCCTTTTAATACAACAAAGTACTGTTATAGACTTTCACTTAAGATAAGAGTACACTACTTCTTCCTACCACGGTTTCTTAAAAATTTAATTTGAAAAGAGAAAGAGTGGGTTATTTTGTTCTTTCCGAAGCCACAGAGTCTGGCTGGTCGTCCACATGGTTATCAGCTGAGCTCATGAGTGGCAGTCAGCATGTTAGTTCCAGTTCCAGTGAGCTTTGTGAGCTTTGTGAGTGTGTGAGTGAGTGTGTGTGTGTATCAGTGTGTATCGGTGCTGGTGTTACAGGTGCTGCGCTGTACAAACTGTGGCTGAGCAGGTTCTGGGCGTCTGTCTATTTGTCCCGCGACAAAAACAAACATATGTCGCAACTGCAAAGTGTGACTCACTTTCCATTTTGTTCTTTTTTGTTTTATTCAGGTTGATTTCAGGGAAACAAGCTCGAGAAGAGAGGAATCACTGGTAACATCTAAATCATAATGTTTACTTTATTGTTTCCTTCATTCTTTACTGTTTAATTTCATTCTTTCTTTTTGCTCATCCTTCCTTTACTGTCGTCATATTACCCCTTTCTTTCTTTTGTCTTTCTTCTTTTGTTACCTCCTGTTTATACATTTTAATATTTTTCTTCCTTTTCCTTTAATTTCTTCCCTTCTTCTTGTTACTTCCTACTCACAGAAAAATAATGTCTCTATGGTTCTCCAAAAACTCTCTTGTTCCTTACAGATCCAGTTGAGGAGCCTCTTTGTTTGATTGTTCTTTGTGTACTTTATGTGGTTCTAAAGAGTTTATTACTTGGTGGCGGGTATGTGGCATGTAAAAGGTCCTAAAGTTTTGTTGTTTTTTTTAACTTAGAGACCTGCACAAACCTTTCATAAGGTTTTTGCACTTTTGCCAGTGAGACAGTTTGAATTTCACAGCAGCTGCAGAAAGAACTTTAATAAGAATTGAAGAATTTATTTATTGCTAAAGTTTTCTGGAGAACCATTTATGGCCTTTGAGGGTGCTTTAAAGAACTGTTTGCAGAAATAGCTGTTTTCCGTTCAATTCCGTCTTTTATTCTTTCCTGCTTTTCCTTCCTTTCTTGCTTGTTTCCCGTCTCTCTTCCTTTCTTTCTTTCTATAAGTACGACATTAAAATGGAGGATTTGGATTCTTTTCAACAAGGTGTGGGATGATGAGGGCAAACTTTTTTCTTTGAAGAGTTCGGAAATCAGTTTTGCAGATGTGCTGCTTTAATTTAATTTGATGTATTTATTTCATTTTTGTCTCGTTTGGTGTTTTTTGTGATTTTTGTTGCACTTGAGGGTGAACGTAAAATAATTTTATCTGATAAATGATTGTTCAAAACTCTTTCCTTTCTGAATTTCCTTCTTGCTTTCTTTCTTGTCTCCCTTTACTCTCCACCTTCATTCATAAAGTCATAATATATTTGAGACGACAAACTGAGATCAGATATTTGTGGAAAAATATACAAATTCTGGGTATCAAGTTGCCATGGAAACAGTACAGAGTCTGCCTCACCACCTATAGCTTGTGTACAGTACACAGCGCTGTTTGTATCTTCGTATGACCTCTGCAGTACTTTCACGTGGGTCACTTATACTTTATCTGATCGGCCCTCGGTTTAAACAGCAGCGTTTGATCTGGTAAGTTGATCCAAACAGACACATAGAAACATAGAAGCTATTTCAATAATTATCACTTCAGAAGTTTAGATTCAAAGATGCCTGACCTGCACCACTGGATGGTGCTGTTACACAGGACTTCTGTTATCTGAAGTGTTACTGAACCCTGAAGGCATCATTACAGTTTATTTTGTATGAAGGCGCCTCTTTTTATTTCCATCATTAATTTCTTACACCAGAAGAAAACTCATTTCTCACTTACAACATTTTGAGTGATTTTAATGTTAAACTGCGGCAGGCGATGGTGGGAGGTGCAACGAAACTAACAGGATTAAAGGAATAGTTTAAACATTTTTGGAAATATTCTTATTTGCTTTCTGGAAAAAAGTTATGTGAGAATAATGTCAGACTACTCTCTGTTAAGAGCCTGTTAACACACAAAACATAATTCAATATAAATGTTCAATGCACGTGTGTAAAAGTGTTTTGATATTTTGAACATTTTTTTAAAGGTGTTTATATCAAACTCATTGTAAAATTATGATAAATAAATAAATTATTATATTCCTGAAATTTTTAGGTTTATATAAGGTAATTGCATTGAATAATTTAAGTGATTACGTGTGCACATGAATCAAAAAGTCAGAAGTGGTGCAAAGGGACATTTGTGGAGCTGAAAGACGCCGAACAGACCTTTTCATGGCAGCCTTGATATGATGTGATTGTGGATAAAAACAGGTTTTACCAGTTCACCCACAAATGTATTTTTTGGCACTTGGAGCACCACAGGACCAGTGTCATCTGTTGTCCATTATCTTGAAGAGAAGATCTCCAAATCTAAGCAACTCCCACAAGACAGTAGATGGACAACAGGACTGAACAAACCACAGATAAAGATTGTTTTCCTCAAATTTAAACGGATTTTTAGGCTTTGACAGTCATCGGATCACAGCCTAAATGCCATATCCGTGGTGAAAGCACCAGACAGCACACAGAGTGCAAATCTCGCCAATTATCGCGTGATCTGTTGTACCAGAGCAAACATGGACGGCTGTTAACCAGCATCTTGTTGCTGCAGTGCGCTGAAAAGTCCAAAAAAGCAGGAAAAAGGTCACAAAGTTTGGGTGAGATCCCCCATTTCAATTGTCCAGTGCCCTCTAACACCGCTAACACTTTTTATTCTTCTTCTTCTTTTGTTTTTTTGACGGCACATCTCCTTCAGTGACGCCGTCAGACAGGTCTTACAAATTGATTTAACTTTCCGACAGCACTTGAAGGCAGCATCAGGAGTGCGCTTTGTCCAGGTGAAGGTGTTCTGTTGCTGCGACTTTATACGTTTTATATCGCTGACGCACAGAGTTTCAGCCTCGGACTGGAGCATTGAACGAGTTAAACTGGCCAACAACAATGGGTGTGATTCATCCCGCTGATGTGGAGAGAGGAAAACGAAACCGAACACACTTCAGCGGCACTTTGCGAAGTTTTGTCCATTAAGTTACTTCAGCAGATCCAGTGAACAGATGATGTTTGTGATCTCTTGCACAAAACCAGATCTTGATTTATTTCTGTTTTAACCACGCAGATGATACGATGAGGACCTGAAAACAGCAAACAGAGGAGAAACATGTCTGCGTCAAGGTGAGAAGTTTTAATCTTTGAGTTATTATTAGAAATTAATAACAGCAAGTAAAAGAAGTATGTGCAACGAACATTAAGATCTTTGGATGCCAGAAACTCCAATAAAGAACACAATTAATAACAGCATTGCATTTTAGTGTTTTTTTTAACCCTCAGTCAGTGCACATTAATGAGTTTGCTTGTTTAGTATTAAATAAATGTTTAAATGTTTAAATAAATCTTTAAAACAAAGGAACAAAGACAGATCGTGTGAAGCATCACTACAAAGGCAGTTTGCAGTTTAAAATATATCATGCAGTAAATGATTGTGGCCCAGGAATTTGTTCAATATTGCTTAACGATGACAATAATGAAGTTTTGTGTCACATTGAATTCATTAAACTGATTGAACTTCGATCAGTTTTGTCACTGTGACCCATGTGAGCTCTGGCGACATCTGCTGGTCAAACTGTGAAACTGCAATAAAAAGGAAAAACCTGACAGTAGTTCAAACATTTGTCTTGTGACCAAAACAAAAGCCATGTTGTTGGTTGAAACTGTCTCTAAAACTTCACTTTTGAGTTGGTTTATCTGAATTGTTTCGTATAATTTATTTTACATGTCAAATAGCAAAGATTAGAGGAACATCTGAGGAAATAAATTTAATATTGAAAGTATTTTTCCTGCTCTTCCACCTTGTTTATCCTCTTTGACCATGTTTGTTATCAATTTTGTGTCTCTTTGGTGTCTTATTGTCCTTGGGTCATTGTGCCTCTTTTGGTCATTTTGTTCTCTTTGTGGTCATTTTATGTCCTTTGTGGTCATTTTTTCTCTTTGCAGGCAGTTGTGTCTGTTTGTAGTCATTTTTCTCTGTGATTCATGGTTTTTGGTATTTTTTCTCTTTGCATTTTATGCTTTTGGTATTTTGCTTATGATTTGTGTCTCTTTGTGTCATTTTGTGTCTCTTTGTGGTCATTTTATGTCTCTTTTGGGTCATTTTGTGTCTCTTTGGGGTCATTTTGTTCTCTTGTGGTCATTTGTGTTCTTTGTGGTCATTTTGTGTCTCTTTGGGTCATTTTATGTCTTGGTCATTTTGTGTCTCTTGGGTCATTTTGTGTCTCTTTGTGGTCATTTTGTGTCTCTATGTGGTCATTTTATGTCTCTTTGTGTCATTTTGTGTCTCTTTGTGGTCATTTGTGTCTGATTAAGTTTTGGCAGTTTTTGTGTCTCTTTGTAATCACTTTGTGTGATTCTTCAGTCATCTTGTCTCTCTTTGTTTTTGTTTGTGCATTTCGTTTTGTGTCTCTTTATACTAAGTTTTTGTCCTTTTGCAGCAGCCCTTGAAGGCAGCATCAGGAAATAACCTTTGGGCAGGTGAACACTTTAGTATCGCTGCTGCACAGTTTCAGCCTCCTAAATAAATAAAACTCAGCTGACAGCTGACAGAATGTCAAATGAGTTAAGCAGGCCAACAAAACTGGGTGTGTTTCATCCTGTCGTGTGGAGCGAAGAAAACGAAAGCAAACACACTTCAGCACCAGTTGTCGAAGTTTTGTTCACAAACCCGGTGGTGGTTTAGTCATTTCAGCAGATCCAGTCAACAGATGAGTTGGTGATCTCTTGCACAAACCAGATCTTGATTTATTTCGGTTTTAACCACGCAGTTCATTCAGTGGGGTTATGAAAACAGCATGCTGAGAGTAGAAACATGTCTGCGTCAAGGTGAGAAGTTTTAATCTTTGAGTAACCGCTAGAAAATGAAACCTTTAGTAACAGCAAAGTGGCAAGTAAAGTAACGAAGATTAAGATCTTTGGAATGCAGAAACCCAAATAAAAGACACAATAAATACGTTCTCTGATGAAAATGTGAAATATATCTGACATTTTAGTGTATTTTTAACCCTCAGGTAGTGCACATTTATGAATTTGCTTGTTTAGTATCAAAATATATCATGCAGTAAATGACTGTGACCCAGGAATTTGTAGAATATTGCTTAATGAAATGAAGAAAAATGAAGTTTTCTGTCACTGTGACACCATGAGAGCTCTGGCGACATCTGCTGGTCAAACTGTGACACTGCAACAAAAAGCAAAACCTTGTAGTTTCAAACTTTTTCAGGTTTTGGACCCTAAAACAAAGCCATGTCGTTGGTTCAAACTGGCTATAAATATCACTTTGAGTTTTAATTTATTTTGCAAGTCAAACAGCAACGATTAGAGGAGCATCTGAGATAATACGTAAATATTGCAAGTATTTTTACTGCGCTTCCACCGTGTCCACCCCTCAGATTTATCTTAAGAGCTCTTGGAGGGGTCCTGACCTTCTTCTGATTTATGCAGACCCTATAGACGTTCATATAGCCTGTAGGTGGGTCTTGGTGGTTATGTTTGAATCATTTATTTGTTTATAAATACAGTATGTATAACAGTTAGTTCATCTTTAATAATACAGTTGGCCTCATTGTGTCCTTTGGACGGAATCAGGCATAAAAGTGAACACAAAACCTGAACCTGGCCTCTGGCACAACAAACACTGAGACACTTTGTTACCCATCAAACAAGGATTATCTTTTGTTTGGCCCAGTCACACAAAGACTGTGAGTATTAGTGAACCGCACATCACATGATCCCCATGAAAGTGGCTGTTATTGACTGTTGATCGGCCAAAACTTATTTATGTAAGTCAGTGTGGTCATGAATTAGTATCTGCTGTAGTTGTCTTGCATCTCTTTGTGGCTGTTTTGTGTCTCCTTGTTGCCCTTATAGGTCTCATTTTGTGTGTTTCTGTGGTTGTTACATGTCTCTTTATGGTCATCTTGTGTCTGTTTGCAGCCAGTTTGTTTCTTTTTTGTCTCTTTGTCATCATTTGTTGTTTTATCACATTCTTTGTGGTTGTTTTGTGTCTCTTTGTACTCATTCTGTGTCTCTTTTTGAGGAAACTTTGGCCCTTTTTGTGCCTCTTAGGTCATCTTGTTTCTCTTTGTAGTTGTTTGTGCATTTCTCTTTGTCGCTTTGTAGTCACTTTTTGCAATTATTCAGTCATCTTGTTTCTCTCTGTAGCAATTTTGTGTCTCGTTTTAGTCAGGTTTTGTCTTTTTTGAGTTGTCTCAACTTTTCGTAGACCTACAACAATGACAAATGAAAGAGCCACAGGTTGCAGTTGGGGGCCCTTGGTGGAGATACATTAGTTCTTTTAAAGTGAGACTAACTCCACAACAGTTCAGTGGATTGTTTGAATTAGTTTTGAAATCTCACATCTGGATGATGTTTTTGTCTTCCAGAAGGGAACTAGAGGAGGCCCTGTGCAGCTACACCACAGAAACTCTCAGCTACATTGACACAGTGAGAGGATTCTGTGAGAGGATCTCAAAATGGATGCTTGGGAGGGAGACGGAGCTGCACATGATGATGGACGTCAAAGACAGGGATAACAGCATCGACTTAAAACTCAGTCATGTTACCCAGTCTGAAAGCAAAGGTGAGGCCCTGTGGGAATATGTGAAGAGCAAGGTGACCCAGATCTCTGCAGACAGCAAGCGTGCAGAGCTGGTGAAAGAGCTGGAGGCCGTGCTGACAGACACTCTGAGAGGCCTGGAGGAGCTGGACTGCTTCTTGGATGCAGTGGAGAAGCTGGCAGTCACTTCACTTCATGTGTTCATGGAGGAGAACCAGGTGTTACATCTGCCTAAAGGGATCAGCCTTGATGACGTTCAGGTTGTCATTGCTGCTGCACGGCTGATCTGCCCTCTCCTCCTGGAGTTTAAAAGGGATGCAAGTGTTTTCTTCCTTCCCAAACTTCAGAATGTGGAAGTGCTGTCATACACGCTGAACAGATACATTCAGACCACCCAGAACATCTGTGACAAGTTGGAGAAAAGGTAAAGTGACACTTCTTCAAAATAGCATGCACATTTTGCAAAAATAAACATCTGTTTTAGGAAGTAAGTGTAATGTGTGTCTTTCACAGCACTTTCAGTGACTTTTGCCCAAAGTCGACCATGAAAACTGTGGTAGAGCTCGATGTGGATTTGTCTGAAGATGACATAGAAAGGATGCTTTATCACATTAACCAGCTGAAAGATATCAGGTAAGCATTACCCTTTTTTGCCCCCAAATATTTACATGAATGTAAATATAATCTTGTTTCTGTTATGTGGATTTTATTACTTCGTGTAGCTTCCTAATGTTTTCTCAACCCATCAAAAACCCTGAATTCTGAAGTGACATGTTAACCTTATCAAGTGTGTCATCTTATTTATTATGAATTGATTCTTTAATTCCTAATTTCCTCTTTTCTCCGTATTAGGATGAACCAGCATTTCCGGACAGTGTTCTTGTTCCAGGAAGTTTCATGTTCTGACTTCATCAGGGAGTTCAGCGAGCGTCAGCCCAGGATGCTGCAGTTTCTAAACGACCTGGAGGAGACTGCTGTCCAGTTAGACAGGATGAATAAGGGAGCAAAGATCTCCAGTGTGGCAGGAAGCTCAGTGGGGGCAGTTGGAGGCGTGCTCTCCATCGTTGGTTTGGCGTTACTTCCTGTGACAGCAGGAGTGTCTGTAGGTCTGATAATAGGTGGGACAGTGATGGGAGTAACCAGCGGAGTCAACAGTGCTGTCACCACAGCCACAGAGATTGGAGTAAACAGTACACAACAAAAGAAAGCCAGTGAAGTCTTCCAGAGCTTCATGGAGGATGTGCAGGTTCTCCAGGATTGTCTGGAGGAGGTCATCAAAAGGGAAGTAGATAGAGGAAGTCAGATAGATGGGGATGTGGTCATGGGAGTAGGTAAGGTGTTAAGTAAAGTTTGTACTGTTGGTAAAGGTATCGATTCACTGGTTGATTGTGCCTCTTCTGCTAAGTTCTTAAAAACTGAAGAGCTGATCGAAGGTGCCGGGAAGTTGGCGGCCCAGGAAGGTAAAGCATTACGTAACGCGCCCAGGGTGGCCTCAGACATCCCAGATATCGGTCAGGCTGCAGTCAAAGGGCCTCTTGCCCTCTCTAAGTCAGCCAGAGCAGGTCTCATTGCAGTCAATGCTCTCTTCATTGGCATGGATGTCTTCTTCATCTGCAAAGACAGCGTCGGTCTGTCCAAAGGCAGCGAGACTGAACTCTCACAGTTCATCAGAGCCAGAGCTGCGCTGTGGAGCTCACAGATAGACTCGTGGCAGAAGATGCATGACTCCCTGAACGAAGGTCTGCCGACATCAGAGAAAAACCAAATTATCATGGACACGCCGTTTTATCCAGAGAAGGAGGTGGAGATGAAGAAAGAAGCAGAGACAGAAATTGAACCTCCATATGATGAAGTGGATGAAAAACTGAAAGAAGAATAATTTTGTGTGCATCAGTGCTCAGTGAGCAGAGAATACTGTGTGCCTTTAGCCAACTTTGACACTAATCAGATTTGAGATTATTTCATGGATTAAACAATGTGTGAAAATTCAACTCTGCTTGTAGCTCGCTGTGATTATACTGCACTGTAATTCTCATGACATAAACCAATATCTTGAGTCAATGTTTTACTTATATTTGGACAGTATGTGTTTTTTCCTTGACTGTGTTTAAAACACTGTATTGTAGTTATAATGTAATGAAAAAATATGATTTTTTTTTTTATTCTAGAGTTGCTCATGCTGTCATATAAAAATATATATCAAAATACAATCTGTCAGCCTGTACTGTTAAATCAAAGTCAAATGAAATTGCCTAAATAATGTACATGTAGGTCCACTGATCCACCATTTCATTTCATTCTTATCACAGTTTGATGTCGAAGTGTTTAAAAGTTTGTTCAACTGAACTGATTATAGCTGCACAGCTCTGCATCCCCCAAGGCTATTTCAGCTTAATTATAATATTTCGGTTTCAGTTTAACTGATTAGTTTCCTAGCTGCCAAGGTTTGCATTGATTAAAAACATAGCAAGAATTAAAGGGTTTCTGTCTAAACAAGTTACAGAAAAACTTGTTCATGCTTTCATTTTCAGCAGGTTGGACTGTCGTAACGGTGTCTTCACAGGTCGGAGTGAAAAACTCAATCAGACGGCTGCAGCTCGTCCAGAATGCTGCAGCCAGTCCTCACCAACACCAAGACAGTGGAGCACATTACACCAGAGCTTAAATCACTGAACTGGCTTCCTGTGTGTCAAAAGAGAGATTTTAAAATCCTATTACTTGTCTATAAAGCACTAAATGGTCTCAAGCCTAAATACATCTCTGATTTACTTGAACCAGACCCCTCAGATCATCTGGAACATGTTTTCTCAGTGTTCACAGGATCAAAGCCAAGCGATGTGAAGCAGCTTTTAGTTTCTCTGCTCCCCAACTGTGAACCAAACTTCCTGAACACCTGAAACTGTCACCTCATTAAAACATCACTGTTTACTGCAGCTTTCCTGTGAAGAAGATACAAAACTTCTGGTAAAATAATCTGTAGCTACTGTTTTTATATTTGTTTGCTTGCTTGCTTTAGTTTTTTGTTTGCTTTTTTTGATATGTTTTAATCGTTTACTGGCTTGCTTATAGCTTTTGTTGATGATCTCAGATGTCAATTTTAATGTTTTTTTAATGTTTTATTTTAATGTATTTCTATGCTCTTGTAAAGCACCTTGAATTGCCTTATGTCTGAATGGTGTTATAGAAATAAATTTGCCTTGCTTTGCTTTGCCTTGTCGGGTTACTTTGGACTGTCAAACTGAAACAAATGTGCTGGTGACCTCATTTGATCCTAAAGTGTCTTTAGAGAAATGTAATGTGGGGTAAAGCTGAATTAACACCTCTTTAAATCCGTTTCAACAAAAACTGAACCCTAACCTTCATGAAGGGAGGATTTATTACAGGACTGTTGTATTAGACTGCATTTTAGCTACACGGACCTAATAAACTGGTATAAAGATGCTGTAATATCTTTACTTTCACTGAGTTAAATAGGTTTACTTGTAACCATCATTTGGCAGAAGATATATATTTTTAATTAGCTGTAATTGTTGTGACATGAACCAATATATTCAGTCAACGTTTTACTTATTTGAGCAGTGTGCTTCTTCTTTGACTGTACTTATGAACCTTTTGCTAAAACTGTTTGAAAACATGATGTATCATAGTTTTGATTCAGTAGTACATACTTAACCTGTCATAAATGTAATGGAAAAATAAAATGAGCCTGGAGCCTGTCCCAGCAGTCACTGGGTAAAAGGTGGACACCCTGGAAAAGTTCTCAAAGTTTATCACATCGTTTATCAAGTGTTTTCTGCTCATGTTGCGTTCATTCTTTTCCTGGTACAGAAGTCCAAACATGAGCCTGAAAGTATTTTTATCAAGTTAATCTACTGTGAGGTCAGGACAAACATGTCCTACTACTGCAGCAGCTCATTAAAGGTTGATTTTTATTATGAAGTAGTCACAGAAAATGAAATGTGTTTGTCAGTGAGTTTAGCACCAAGCACTATCGTTCATCAGAAGTGCATATACAAAACAAAACAATGGTCATTTTTGGCATTTTTTGACAGCGGATCACTTAAAAATATTGCAGGCACAAAGTAGCTATTAAACATTAAAGCTTTTCACAGCGTATGTTGTATGTGAAAGACACACACAGACTGAATAAGAACATGTCAGCATCTTGTGTTAGGTGTGGCAGCTCTGCTTATTCCCAGATGAACTTCAGAGACATATCACCGAGTCTCTCCTGAACGAGTCGATCAACTCTTTCACTCTGAGCTGCAGTAAAGGTGTTCTTCCAGTCACCGATCTGACCTGTAATCAAAGAGGACAAACCAGACCTGATGATATCTGATTACAAGTTTTTCTGCACAGGTTCTGCAGTCATGTAACGTTACCTTTGCGCATGAACTGTCCCTTTATCAGTGTTTCTGGCAGAAACTCATAGTTGGCTTTTGATTCTTTCTTCATGTTCCTGAATGTAGATTTTTCTACAACTCGGTCAATGTCTGCTTCACTCAGGTTTTTCTCTAAGAAAGTGCAGATCTTAGTTACTGCAGTCCTCAGGTCCTAAAAGAGAAACAGAAGTGAATTAGAGAACAAGTTTAAACACTAACAAAGAAACTATTATTCTTTCTCTCAGAATTTAAATTAAATAGATTTGAAATGTGTCTGTTTTTGCACACATCTCACCAAAATCATGTCCTCATGGTCAGGAACAGGATGTTGTACTGGTCTCTCTTTGAATGCCACTCCCTGATGTGGTCAAACCAGGATGATGCAACAACTGTATAAAGTAATAAAGCATCACTTAATTTACATGTGTTCAGATTATGTTACACTGTATTTCCATATAGATGTTGTGGTTATGGTGTTTGGCCACTTGTGGGCGCTGTTGGCTAAGGAGTGTGTGGCATCAGATTGTCCTGATCGATTATCTAATAAAATGGTAATTGATTTTGACTGTTGATGTTGATCATAAGTCATTTTTGATATAATGTGTAGCTATTTCAGACGAGTGTAAAATCTGCAGAAGCAGAAATGAAGACACAGCTTTGGTTCATTCAAGGACAAGACCTGTTCTGTGTGTGTTAGTCATGATATGTGAGCTAAACGTTGAGAAAGAAAAGTTGAGAAAGTGCAAATTGTGAAACATTAATCATCACTAAAATAGAATAAAAGCCTTATGGTCAATGTTTTTATATGAAGTTTGGTACCTAGAGAACAGTGGTGTCAAAGCTCAGCAGTCTGGAACATCCTGTATTAAAGCTGAACAAATATTGGGCATCTCACCGTTTCCCGGCAAAAAGTCCTTAAAAAATTTCTCAAAGCTGCTGGGCGTCTGCAGGTCAGCGACGGCACGACTGAAGTGGTAAAAGGAGACGATGATGTCCTTTGGATTCTGCATCACATAGATGATCTGATGTAAGAACAAAACAACAATCAGGCCAGAGTAGAAACCAAAACATACTCCATTCAAACAATTCACTGTTTATGATTCATGTGCAGCTTAAGCACAGACAAAATATGGAAGGCCATCTGCTGGTCAAACTGTGAAACTGCAACAAAGAGCAAAATCTTGTAGTTCCAAACCTTTTTGGCCTGTGGACCCTAAAACAAAGCCATGCCATTGGTTGTCTATGAATGATCACTTTTGACTTGTTTTATCTGAATTGTGTCATAGAATTTATTTTTCAAGTCAAACAACAAAGATCAGAGGAACATCTGAAGAAATAAATTTAATATTGGAAGTTTTTTTTTACTGCTCTTCCACCTTGTTGACCCTGTTTGACCCTGTCTGTGGTCATTTTGTGTCTCATTGATTAGGTTTTGGCTGTATTTGTGTCTCTTTGTTGGCAGTTTTGTCTTTTGTGTCTCTTTATAGTCACTGTTTGTCTCTTTGATGAAGTTTTAGCTGTATTTGTGTCTCTTTGTAGACAAAATTTCAACCTCAGTCAAATGAGTTAAGTAAGCCAACAAAAATGGGTGTGTTTCATCCTGTCAGTGTGGAGAGAAGAAAACGAAAGCAAGGACACTTCAGCGTCACTTGTCAAAGTTTTGTTCACAAACCAGGTGGTGGTTTAATCATTTCAGCAGATCCAGTCGACAGATGAGTTTGTGATCTCTGGCACAAAACTAGAGCGGAGTTCCAATCCTCGTTTACTGATATTATTTTAATCACCCAGATAATACAACGAGGATCTGAAAACAGCATACAGAGAGGAGAAACATGTCTGCATCAAGGTGAGAAGTTTTAATCTTTGAGTTACTGTTAGAAAATGAAGCCTTAACAGCAAAGTGGCAAATGATAGAAAAGAAGTATGTGTAACAGTTAAAAGATGCCAGAAACTCTGATAAAGAGCACAATTAATAGCTTATGTGATGAAAATGCTAAATAAATCTGATATTTTAGTGTGTTTTTAACATTAGGAAGTGCACAATTTATGAATTTGCTTGTTTCGCATTAAATAAATGTAGAAATTAATGTTGTACCGTAAAAACAAAGGCAACAAAGAGAGAAATAAGCACCTTGTAGCTTTTATTATGTTCATCATTGTTATAATCATCACTATAAAATTATTTTGCTGCAAATAATTGTAAAATATTGCTTAATGATGGCAAAACGTACTTATGTAAGTCAATATGGTCGTGTCTCCGTATAGCACTTTCAGTTCTCATTTTGTGTGTTTTTGTGGTTGTCTTGTGTCTGTTTGCAGCCAGTTTGTTTGCTTTGTTGCCTCTTTGTAGTCATTTTGTGTCTTATTGAATCTCTTTTAGGCTTTTAGACTTTGTGTCTCTTTGTTGTTGTTTTGTGTCTCTTTGTAGTCGCTGTGTGTCTCTTTTTGAGGAAGCTTTGGCCCCTTCTGTGCCTCTTTAGTCATCTTGTTTCTCTTTGTAGCATTTGTGCATTTCTTTGTGGTTATTTTGTGTCTCTTTATAGCAAAGTTTTGTTTTTTTGTCTCTTTCAGTGATATTTTGCAGGTAAATCAGAACTCTGTTGCTTTTGGTTCAAAAGCTGCAGCTTCAGTATTAAGTCTGTGTGAGACTGTCTGACTTCTGTTCAAAGCTTCTTGTCACTGGGGCACCCCTGTAGCTCAGTTGGTAGAGTGTGTGCTCCATGTACTGAGACTGTTGGTCCTCTAGAGCGGCCGCTGCTTCGACTCCCACCTGTGGTACATTTGCTGCTGTCCTCTCCTCTCTCTCTACCCCATTTCCTGTCCCATCAAATAAAGGCAAAAATGCCCAAGAAATAATTTAAAAAAATCCTTCTTATCACAGCAGATCCACACTGACACTCCTCTGTACAGATATTAAACACTACAACAGAATACAAAAACAAAAATATGAGAGGAAAATATTAAAGAAAGTCTGAGATGCAGGTTATATTTTCTTAAAGCAGAGCTAGTCTGTTTTAAAGTGTTTTTCTAATGTTATTGTATTTTAATGAAATGTCACTGTAGTTTCAGTTTGTTGTGCAGCTGTAATATGAAGAATAAAACACATGAAGACAAATATTGGATTACATTTAGCGGGCACATATTTAATATTCAGAGCGTCTGATAAGGTTTAGGGGTAAAAAAAACACAACCAGGAGGATGCTCCTACTTTCAACTAAACTCTTTAACTTTTCATAAAGAAATTTTAACAAGCAACTTAAACTCTGGAGACTCTGGTGTGACTGGCCTGTGCCCGGTTTAATTTATCAGCATTTGAGGAGTGTTTGTGGCTGCTGCCAGATGTTTCTCCTGCACTGTCACATAGCACATATTAGATCTTGCAATGTGAGACTTACTCCAAAAGTCCTTATTGTCTGTGAACGAACCCAACACAGATGACAATAATGTGACACAATGTGTTTTCAGTCCAGTTTAAGATTCATTCTGGTATCTAAAAAAAAACCATTTCTCAAAAGGTAGAGAGAAATCAGCAGAGAGAGAGAGAGAGAGAGAGAGAGAGAGAGTGAAGGGGTGAGGGAGAAAGCGCGTGAATATGGACAGATGTGCTGACTTGATTTAAACAGTTTGTGATCATTAATCATATTATTGCTGTACAGTTCTGTGGTGCAAAACTCTGATTTGTGTACTTTTAAACACTTAATTACTTCACGACGATTAATCTTAACGAACTGAAGCATGCACGCACAAAGTTGTGGTATGGGTGCTGCCAGATAAACAGTATCACGACTGTTGATCCTTAAAAACCACAACACAGACGCACTCGAAAGTGCATTACCACAGCTCCAGCAGCATCACCATCAGATCTTCATTTAGCCTACGTCTCTCAGCAACCACATTGCGCGCACACCCACACACACACCCATGCTCCCACGGTTGATGTTCACCTGTTGTTTGCGCAACTTCAAATGATAAAGCAAAGCCACAATATTACCAGTGCACCGCCTTCAATACAATAACAAAATGAAACATGTAAGTTAGACCTATACTACGTCAAATGTTTTGCCACAGCTATTCCAGCCAGATTATTGGTGTATGGTGATACATTAAGTGGCATCAGACACTGGCAACGTGTGTCATCAACACTTTAACGCAGTATCACCATCTACTGCACAAACTCCAGCAGGACCAATCAGATATAACCTTAACAATAAACAATTATGTATAAACTAAAACACCACAATAACTTTATCTCTTCAACAGAGTGAAAACTAACACTCACCCATCACTTTATAATCGGTAAGAGCAAGTAGTTTACTCCCACCCCGTCAAAGACCAACTCCATTGATGATAACTCCAGGGGCTCGCGCCGACACATTGCAGGGCCCCTGCAAAATTTGATTGGCTGATGAGACGGTCAGTCAAAGTTGTAATCAAATGGCAGCTTCAACGAAAGACTGGTCCACGGAGCTGTGATGCATTTAGACGGTATTCATATATAGGAAACTCTAGCTCTGGCCCACAAAAAAATAATCATATTTCTTCTGTTTTTTTCCCTGTTGCTGAATTTCTCAAAAGAAGGTTTAAGTTTGAAGTGCATCCCTGCTCCTTCTGTGATCTGACGAATCTTTAGAAAATGTGTTTTTCTCCAAAAGACTTTGGTCGAATATAAAAGATTGGTTAGCAGGCCCTTAATAATTTTCATGTTCTTTTATACATGTTTATACATACATTTTATACATTTATACATTTAAATCCTTCTATTTCTGACATGACTAATATAATAATTCTTATGGGTAAATATCATATTCGTTATAGTAAATGGAAAAATAGTAAGCCCTCATTCGGTTCTTTTGTAAATGAATTTAAGTTGTTTTTTGCAGCCGTTAAAATATGCACTCTTGTTAAAAAGCAACAACGATTTGTGGAGGTGTCTCGTGTTTTGTTGATGCTTGCCCAAGAAATGTCCCCATGAATCCCTGACTCTGGAAGGTTTGCACTGGGCCAACAGTTCCCAGTCGATTACACTTAAACACCTTCTTTGTGTGTTTTATCTGCTCAGTATGTTAGCCTACATCTTTATTTATCTTCCACATCCTCAAAGCCCTTGCTCTTCCGTCACTTTTTTGTTGCATTGTATTTTATATTATCGTTTTAATCCCCTAAATTAGTCTGTTATGTCAACTGTTTTTAATGTTTATGTATATATGTGCCTCCCTTACGAGTTCTTGTATGTTTGAAAATTTTGTTAATAAAAAAACTGTTGAAAATTACAAAGTCGACGCAAGATGAGATGTTAAGACTGTTACTAACACGCAGAGAGACGTCTCAGTGGAGAATACAGCCGTATTTTGAGGCCGATGCTTCGTATCAACGAGGAAATGCAGCTGCAGCTACATGTCGCAGCTAAAAAGCTTTATATTTTTATCAGGATGAGTTAGTTAGACCAAGATACGTAAAGCAGAATGAATAACAGACTTAAATTCAGGTTAAATTTTACTCTTAAAATGCTGTGGACAGATCGGAGAATATTTATTATGATTTTTGAGGAGGGGATTTAATAAACAGTATATCACAGGCGTTTTGTGATCTCTCTTGTTTGAACACATGCAGTTTTAACACAGCCTGGTGAGGCTTTGACTGGGGTGCTTGGAGAGTCAAACAGCTACTTGAGCGAGGAGTGGAAATTCTCACCGCTCTCCTCCGCTCACATGCTCTGGTGAGAAGAGGAATGTAGGCACAAATATAGTTCCTTCAGCAGCAGACTGCTGCAACCACAGCGCAAGAAGGAGCGCATATAACATCAGTACTGTCTGTTTCTCTGGTGCATATTATATTTGCTAATATTTAATACATATTGCCTTGCCATATGGCATAACTGCTACACACCATGTGTACTAACGACTTGTGTGCAATTATCCTGCACAATTATACATATTTACCCATATATCTGTTCATATATCCAAACATCCCCATACATCTGTATAAGTGAAAGGTGTATATAGTCTTGATTGTATAGCTTTGACAGATTTAGAACTTTATATTTTATATTTCTTAATTATTTTTATATATTTTTTTTCTCTCTTTTCTGTCTTATCTTTCTATTGCTATCTATGTGGGATCACTTAAGTTTATCTTATCTTACAGAAAGAATCTAGAGGAGGCCCTGTGCCGCTACACCACAGACACTCTCAGCTACATCGACACAGTGAGAGGATTCTGTGAGAGGATCTCGAAATGGATGCTTGAGAGGGAGACGGAGCTGCACATGATGATAGACATCAAAGACAGGAATAATAGCAAAGGCAAGGGCTTTTGGGGATATCTGAAGAGCAAGGTGACCCAGATGTTTGCAGACAGCAAGCGTGCAGAGCTGGTGAAGGAGCTGGAGGCCGTGCTGACGGACACTCTGAGAGGCCTGGAGGAGCTAGACTGCTTCCTGGATGCAGTGGAGAAGCTGGCGGTCACTTCACTTCATGTGTTCATGGAGAAGAACCAGGTGTTACATCTGCCCAAAGGGATCAGCCTCGATGATGTTCAGGTTGTCATCACTGCCGCGCGGCTGATCTGCCCTCTCCTCCTGGAGTTTAAAAGGGATGCAAGTGTCTTCTTCCTTCCCAAACTTCAGAATGTGGAAGTGCTGTTAAATCAGCTGGACAGATACATTCAGACCACCCAGAGCATCTGTGACAAGTTGGAGAAAAGGTAAAGTGACACTTCTTCAAAATAGCATGCACATTTTGCAAAAATAAACATCTGTTTTAGGAAGTAAGTGTAATGTGTGTCTTTCACAGCACTTTCAGTGACTTTTGCCCAAAGTCGACCATGAAAACTGTGGTAAGCTCGATGTGGATTTGTCTGAAGATGACATAGAAAGGATGCTTTATCACATTAACCAGCTGAAAGATATCAGGTAAGCATTACCCCTTTTTGCCCCCAAATATTTACATGAATGTAATATAATCTTGTTTCTGTTTTATGTGGATTTTATTACTTCTTGTAGCCTCCTAATGTTTTCTCACCATCCTCAAAAAACCCTGAATTTTGAAGTAACATGTTAACCTTATTAAATGTGTCATCTTATTTATTCTGAATTGATTCTTTCCTAATTTCCCCTTTTCCCTTTATCAGGATGAACCAGCATTTCCGGACGGTGTTCTTGTTCCAGGAAGTTTCATGTTCTGACTTCATCAGGGAGTTCAGCGAGCGTCAGCCCAGGATGCTGCAGTTTCTAAATAACCTGGAGGAGACTGCTGTCCAGTTAGACAGGATGAATAAGGGAGCAAAGATCTCCAGTGTGGCAGGAAGCTCAGTGGGGGCAGTTGGAGGCGTGCTCTCCATCGTTGGTTTGGCGTTGCTTCCTGTGACAGCAGGAGTGTCTGTAGGTCTGATAATAGGTGGGACAGCGATGGGAGTAACCAGCGGAGTCAACAGTGCTGTCACCGCAGCCACAGAGATTGGAGTAAACAGAACACAACAAAAGAAAGCCAGTGAAGTCTTCCAGAGCTTCATGGAGGACGTGCAGGTTCTCCAGGATTGTCTGGAGGAGGTCATCAAAAGGGAACCAGGTCAGATAGACGTGGCTGTGGGAGTAGGTAAGGTGTTAAGTAAAGTTTGTGTCATTGGAAAAGGTATCGATTCACTGGTTGATTGTGCCTCTTCTGTTAAGTTCTTAAAAACTGAAGAGCTGATTGCAGGTGCTGGGAAATTGGCTGCTCAAGAAGGCAAAGCATTTCGTAACGTGCCCAGGGTGGCCTCAGACATCCCAGATATCGGTCAGGCTGCAGTCAAAGGGCCTCTTGCTCTGACTAAGTCAGCCAGAGCAGGTCTCATTGCAGTCAATGCTCTCTTCATTGGCATGGACGTCTTCTTCATCTGCAAAGACAGCGTCGGTCTGGCCAAAGGCAGCGAGACTGAATTCTCAAAGTTCATCAGAGCCAGAGCTGCACTGTGGAGCTCACAGATAGACTCGTGGCAGAAGATGCATGACTCCCTGAATGAAGGTCTGCTGACATCAGAGAAAAACCAAATTATCATGGACACGCCCTTTTATCCTGAGAAGGAGATGGAGAAAGAAGCAGAGGCAGAAATTGAACCTCCATATGATGAAGTGGATGAAAAACTGAAAGAAGAATAATTTTGTGTGCATCAGTGCTCAGTGAGCAGAGAATACTGTGTGCCTTTAGCCAACTTTGACCCCAATCAGATTTGAGATTATTTCATGGATTAAACAATGTGTGAAAATTAAACTCTGCTTACAGCTCACTATTCAGCATTGAATCATTAAAATGTATCTTTGAGTTATTCTTAATTCAGTGTTATTATCATGACATTAACCAATATATTGAGTTAGTGTTTACTTATTTTTGGGCAGTATTTTTTTTATTATTTGTTCGACTGTATTCAAAATATTATCTTATACTTATTACTTTACCTGATCATAAAATAATGAAAATATGATGATTTTTAATTCTAGAGTTGCTATTACTATCATATAAAAATATAATCAATAAATATATGCAAAATACATTCTGTCGAAACAGTCAAAATAATGTACATGTAAGCCTACTGATTGCACTGATCCTCTGATCATTTCATTTCATTCTTATCACAGTTTGATTACTAAGTGTTTAAAAGTTTTTTCAACTGAACTGATTGTCTCTGGACAGCTTTGCATCCCCAAGGCTACTTCAGCTGAATTATTATATTTCAGGTCATTATTAAATGTATGTAATTCACATTGTCAGCCCAAAATGGGCCTTTTGAAGAATTAGGAGAGAAATTCATTTAACTGATTAATTGAGCAGTGTGCTTCTTCTTTGACTGTACTTATGAACCTTTTGCTAAAACTGTTTGAAAACATGATGTATATAGTTTTGATTCAGTAGTACATACTTAACCTGTCATAAATGTAATGGAAAAATAAAATGACTTTTAATTCTAGAGTTGCTGTGACTGTCATATAAAAATATATCAGAGCAAAATATGATGCATAATACATTCTGTACAGTCTCTGTATTATATAATTCACTCTGCACATTTTTCAAGTTTTGCATCCCGTTATTTCAGCCAGGATGACTTGGAAGGAAGAAGGGTTACGTTTAATAAAATGGGACTGTCAAACCGAAAACACTGACACTTCTTCCTTTGTTACATATAGTTACACAGTAATTACAGGACATGCAGACTGTATTTTGAAGGGATATTTCACTGATAATACTTTAGTTTACAGCCCACAACACACTGTGTAATTACTCTGGAGTTACAGTGTCATTTTTTTAGATAATGCTGTACCAACCACTACTTATACATAGGTACTGGGTAACAAGATGGAACAAGGGGTTAACTATTCCTGATTTTACAAAGAAATTAAACTGCAGTTATTTTTTAACTACTGGGTACCTGTTCTATCATTACAGGGTAAGTATGATCTGCTGACAAATTCATCTGGAGCCTGTCCCAGCGGTCATTGGGTAAAAGGTGGACACCCTGGACAAGTTCTCCAAGTTTATCACTGGACTGACACATAAAGACAACTGATTGGCCAAAACCATTTATTAGTGTTTTCTGCTCATGTTGCATTCATTCTTTTCCTGGTACAGAAGTCCAAACATGAGCCTGAAAGTATTTTTATCAAGTTAATCTACTGTGAGGTCAGGACAAACATTTCCTACTACTGCAGCTGCTCATTAAAGGTTGATTTTTATTATGAAGTAGTCACAGAAAATGAAATGTCTTTGACAGTGAGTTTAGCACCGACCACAATCGTTCATCAAAAGTGCATATACAAAACAAAACAATGGTCATTTTTGGCATTTTTAAAAACATGTTTATTGTTTTTCACAGAGAGTAATTACAGCAGGGCACACAACCATGCAATTGTCCCTGTAGTTTGCAATTCAAGTGAAGTTATGTGACCCAACCTTATTCAAACTTAACTAACATACTGACATGAATACACCTATAATGGCTTAGATAAACAAAAATGAACAAATTCTTGCAACATCGGTGTGTACTAACAAATAAACACACAAAACCAACAAACAAACAAACTCAATAACAAACAAACGAAATAAAATTGCTAAACGTGCTTTGGGCTTTGGATGGCAAACATATCACAATGGTAAAGTCTATGAGGCATCTAAAGGCACATACAGGGCATACAGGGCACAAACAGATAGGAGGCTCATTAAAAAGACAAAGACATAGAGGGATGTTAATATGAGCAAGGTAGATTTGTGTTAAGAAAAACAGACTAACTGGTGGATTTTAAGATCATCATACATTGTGCTTATTTTCACTCACAAATATTGCAGGTACAAAGTAGCTATTAAAGATTAAAGCTTTTCACAGCATATGTTGTATGTGAAAGACACACACAGACTGAATAAGAGCATGTCAGCATCTTGTGTTCAGTGTGGCAGCTCTGCTTATTCCCAGATGAACTTCAGAGACATATCACCGAGTCTCTCCTGAACGAGTCGATCAACTCTTTCACTCTGAGCTGCAGTAAAGGTGTTCTTCCAGTCACCGATCTGACCTGTAATCAAAGAGGACAAACCAGACCTGATGATACCTGATTACATGTTTCTGCACAGGTGCTGCAGTTATGTAATGTTACCTTTGTGCATGAACTGTCCCTTTATCAGTGTTTCTGGCAGAAACTCATAGTTGGCTTTTGACTCTTTCTTCATGTTCCTGAATGTAGATTTTTCTACAACTCAGTCAATGTCTGCTTCACTCAGGTTTTTCTCTAAGAAAGTGCAGATCTTAGTTACCGCAGTCCTCAGGTCCTAAAAGAGAAACAGGAACAAACGAGAGAACAAGTTTAAACACTAATAAAGAAATAATTATTCTTTCTCTCAGAATTTAAATTAAATAGATTTGAAATGTGTCTGTTTTTGCACACATCTCACCAAAATCATGTCCTCATGGTCAGGAACAGGATGTTGTACTGGTCTCTCTTTGAATGCCACTCCCTGATGTGATCAAACCAGGATGATGCAACAACTGTATAAAGTAATAAAGCATCCCTTAATTTACATGTGTTCAGATTATGTTACACTGTATTTTTATATAGATGTTGTGGTTATGGTGTTTGTCCACTTGTGGGCGCTGTTGGCTAAGGAGTGTGTGGCATCAGATTGTCCTGATCGATTATCTAATAAAATGGTAATTGATTTTGACTGTTGATGTTGATCATAAGTCATTTTTGATATAATGTGTAGCTATTTCAGATGAGTGTAAAATCTGCAGAAGCAGAAATGAAGACACAGCTTTGGTTCATTCAAGGACAAGACCTGGTCTGTGTGTGTTAGTCATGATATGTGAGCTAAACGTTGAGAAAGAAAAGTTGAGAAAGTGCAAATTGTGAAACATTAATCATCACTACAATAGAATAAAAGCCTTATGGTCAATGTTTTTATATTAAGTTTGGTACCTAGAAAACAGTGGTGTCAAAGCTCAGCAGTCTGGAACATCCTGTATTAAAGCTGAACAAATATTGGGAAGCAATGATTTCTGGAAAATGAAAAAAGAGACTTTCCAGAGCACATAAGCAGACATCGCATAGACTTGTATTCAGTCTGCTTTTCCATGAAATAGTCCTTGGTTGCTTTGTATCTGCAGTAATACACAGTAAATCTATATTTGCACTGAACCCTGTTGAATCCAGTGTTTTTCTTGAACAGTTTAAGAAGTGTTTTTTACCATTTGAGGAATCTGAACAAAGCGATGCCCTGGAGGACCAAACAATTACCGGCCCGGTCAGGGTACTCCCGCGACCTCAAGTGGAATAGTGTTAAGAATAAGGGGGAAGAAAGGGAAGTGTGTGAGAAAATATGAACACACAAGGAAGTCGTACTAACTTAATAAAAATAATAAAATAATATTTCTGCAGCTGCAAAATCTACATGCCTGAATGCACCACTTCTACAATGATGCAACGATCATGCATCTAACATAAGATCAAAAAGTCTTTCCAATCTTTCTGTCAAAACTTCATCATCAGATGGATTTCATTTAAAACTTTATCTGCTCTGGACTCTCTCTGGTCATCACCGTCCAGACTCTGAGGCATCTCACTGTTTCCCGCCAAAAAGTCCTCAAGAAATTTCTCAAAGCTGCTGGGCGTCTCCAGGTCAGCGATGGCACGACTGAAGTGGTAAAAGGAGACGATGATGTCCTTTGGATTCCGCATCACATAGATGATCTGATGTAAGAACAAAACAACAATCAGGCCAGAGTAGAAACCAAAACATACTCCATTCAAACAATTCACTGTTTATGATTCATGTGTAGCTTAAGCACAGACAAAATATGGAAGCCCATTCCTGCCAGGAAAAAAATGAGTTCAAACTTTGAATTTGCACCACCGTTTTTCTACCTTAATCTAGATAGCCCTTTACATTACATCACCCTATTCCTGGCTTCCCTCCACTGGCTCCCTGTGTATTTTAGAACTGATTTTAAGATTTTACTGATCACTTTTAAAGCCCATCTGGGTCTGGCCCCCAAAATTACATCACTGAAATGTTGCTCCGTTATGAGCCAGTACGCAGCCTCAGATCCTCGGGCAGGGCCCTCCTGGCTGTTCAAGAGTCTTAAATCTAAAGGTGACCGTACTTTCTCCATCAGGGCCCCTCGACTCTGGAACGACCTGCCCAAGGAGATAAGGTTTACAGAATCAGTAGCATCTTTTAAAGCACTTCTTAAAACCCATTTTTGTAGTCTTGCTTTTATGCGATGTCATCACTTTTTTAATATATTTAATTTCATCCTTTTATTTGTACTTATTTATATTGACATTGCATATTGCCCTATTTCATTCCTTTTATTTATTTATATTGATTAGACAACATTATGTAATGTCTCTGTATTCTCCTCTGTTTTCATTTATTCTTCTTGTTGTGTTTTTCTTGTTTTCCTTTTCTTATCCCTTTTACTGTTTTGTCTTGTTTTACTTTCTTTTGCTTGTGTCTTAGTTTTACTTAAATTTTAGCTTTTTTTTTTTTTTTGCTCCTGTTTGGCCTTATTGTGATGCCCTTCTGTTGGGGTATTTTGCTGTTTTGCTTTTTCTGTCAAAGCACTTTGTAAACTCAGTTTACAAGTTATTATTATTATTATTATTATTATTATTATTATTATCATTATTAAATTTTAGGGGACAGCTCTATTGAATAAATATTAACCAAAATACTGACCTTTGTCTTCTTGTCCTTCACTCCGGGAGGCATGAGAGCTGGCGTGAGGTGAGAGGAGAAGAGCCGTGGAGAGGGTCGGAGAGAGTAAGGCTCTCGACCCTCCATGTACCTCCAACCACGGCATCTGCTCATAGTTGTTGGGATATTCATTCAGACCTCCGTCTAACTCACAGATGGAGATGATGATCTGCTGAGTCCATATAGTTCCTGTGGGGGGACAGAAGTTATGAGACATCATAACTGATCAGGTAATCTGCTCCCAGCAATGAACTGAACTGTAAATGCAGATGATGTGACACAAAGTCTCACTGACCTGACTTTGGATAAGTGATGAGGAATATGTCACTATCTCTGATTCAAAGCTCTGGAGTGAATCAATGTGTTCTACAGTCGTGTTTCTGATGGTGAAGTTGTAGTTTTTATACCTGAAAAGATAATCACTGATCTTCTCCATGTTACCTCTGAATCAGCCGGAAAATAAAAGCAGCAGAAAAACCTCACAGCTCACTTTAGGAGTAGCTGGACTTTGATTTGCACAGGTTTTATTAGCACTTAGCTTCTTCAAATACTGACAGCTGGGTGCACACTGCCATCAACGGTAAGTTTAAAATATAGCAAAGTGCTGGTGTTTTAAAGTTTAAAAGGGAGGAACCATAAAACAATTTTAGTGTATTATATTGGTGCTGCAAGCAACAGTGACTGCCACTAGGGGTAGCAATACACCACCAGCATCTGTGACCAAAACCAATGTACACTTCATTTACTCCATAAAGTCGGGGGAAAATAAAGAAAGAAAGCTGCATCTGAACCCACTGCTCAAAAAACTCAGATCAAACTGTCAAACTACACAGTGTGGATCAAACATGGATCAACATTATGTTACTACACTGCATATTTCTTGCTTAAAATGTTTTTAGAAACATATTTGTTTGTTCTGTTTAGCTGTAATGTAAAAAAAAACAAAAAACTTTCACAACAGGCCACCATGTTGAAAACAGATGCAAGCCCAGATAAACATTAAAACTCTGATTAATGCACACACAGATTCTGTGCTTTATACTGTCATGAGCAGTGTTGGGCAAGTTCTTTTTTACCTATTGGTCCATTGAAAAGTAATATTACTTAACTTATCTCTTGGTATCAAAAGTAATTAGTTACATTACTTGTTATATCACTACATTACTAATGTACCTTTTTGGCGGTCTTGTTGCGCTCCAAAGTTGAATTGCTGTTCCACCACTCACTTGTTTGGTATATTTTTCTATTGGAAATATTTCAAAGAAAACATTATCTTATTTCTTGTAGGTTAATTCTTATTTCTAGGGCTGTCCCCAACTAAGATTTCCTTTAGTCGAATCAGATTTGGCTAACCTATACGAATATTCAGCGATTCACAAACAGACCCCAGAAAGTTTAGATTGGTGGTCTCAACGCCTCAACTCTAGTGATCAACATCGGAGCCCCCCAGGGCTGTGTGCTCAGCGTCCTTCTATTCACGCTGTACACCAACAACTACAGCCCGCAACATGGAGAGAACTTTACTGTAACACCACCGTCATCGGCCGGATTTCAAACAACACTGAGACTTCAAATCAGGAGGAAATCAGCTGTCTCACAGAGTGGTGCACAGAAAACAACCTACTGCTCAATGTCAGCAAAAACAAGGAGCTGACTGCTGATTTTTGGAAAAAAGAAGCAACAACACAGACCCCTCTCTACATCAGTGGAGCTCACTTGAACAGTTGAAGCCTTATTAAGATTTACAGGGGAGCAATAGAAAGTATCCTGACTGGAAACATCACAAACTGGCATCATGGGATGTGCATGACCAAGGACAGGAAAGACTCTGCAGTGGGTGATTAAAACAGCCCGCAACATCCTTGGTACCCATCTACTGAGCATCAGTGATATCGGGGAGGTGACATACCTGTGCAAAGCATCAAGGATACTAAAAGAAAACACCCACCACAATCACAGCCTGTTCACCCTGCTGCCTGCTTTATGACCTAATATTCATTCACCCATTTAATGTTTGTTTCATGAGTAGCATAAAATGATTACAACTAGCATTTCGTTACACAACCCTGTGTTGTAGAATGATAAAAAATGAACTTTGAATCCATTAATGTGCCTCTTATCTCACTCCCACATCCAGCTACTCCCTCCTGCCCTACAGTTACCCCTTTCCCCTCCAGTCTCAGACACCTGAACGTCAACCCTCACCTACTCACCGGTTTCCACTGTGTCTCATCACCCCTACAGTACTTAACCAGCCCATTTGCACTTATTTCTTGCAGGATCATTCTATATTGCTCCATTGTTTCATGCCATTGCTTTCAAGCCTGTTACCTGGAACCCCACCTGCCTGAACTTCTGCCATCTTTGAACTGCATCATCTCAGCTTCTTTCATCTGCGTTTGGGTCCTGACTTTGTTGAGTTGCTCAAACCACCAAGACTGATTGCTTCATACCTCAACAAAACATCTTGCATGCATCTTACAACACATGTAAAGGTTCCCTAGAATTAAGCAAACATTACAATGAGTAACAAATTATAATGTGATTGATATATAGAAATCAATATACAGCATGAATGAATAATATTCGCCATTTTACAGTACGTTGTAATTATGTAAATACTGTACAAAAACCTGAATCAGCAAAGGCAAAGTAGCCGTCTGGTAACCAGCCAAGTGGAAAAGAGTTCACTGTTTACTTTAATGATGGTCGTGCTCAAACATAATTAAGGTGAAGTGTTCACCATGCAATAAAAGTTCAGTGGATCATTATAATTTCCTTCATAAGTTCAATTCAGTTCAGTTTTATTAGTCATATGAAGGTGAACACAGGGTGAATGGTAGAATAAAATGTACCATGGATGAGACAAACACGTCAGCTCGGCAGTCAGAGGACTCGTCACAATAACAGAATCCCTTTTTTCAGTGCTTCTCTCTGTCATAACAAAAATGTTGTTTCATCGGAAAAAAAAATGAGTCCAAAATTAGAAATTATTCAGAAATTTTGTTATTTTGGGGAACATTACACATCACATGAAATAAAATCCCTTCCCTCTTCCCCTACCAGAACCATCCACCTCCAGCCTGTCACCAGCACTGTTGGACAAGTTACTCGGGAAGTGTCACAAGATACGTTTACTTTAATAAGTGATAATATTACTTAAGTATTTACTTACATCACTATTATATTACTATAATACTTTTTTACCTTGTACCCAAAGTTGAACTGCTGATCAAGTGAACTTAGCGGCTTTTGTTTGGCGACCGGGTGGCTCAGTTATTAGAACATGTACAACCCCACGTACTGAGGCTGTGAGTCCTCTGCAGCAGCCGTGGGTTTGACTCCTCGCTCTCTCTCCCCATTTCCTGTCACACCCTCAGTGCAAAGTATGCCTCTCTCACGAAGCCTCTCATGAAGCAGCCTACCTTGGTCAAAAAGTAACTCAGAGTTACTTGAAATGGTATCTGAATTATAATTACTGTTTTTGTAATCCCTTACGCTACTCATTACTGGAAAAAGTAATAATATTACAGTAATATATTACTGCCCAACACTGGTCTCCAGCACATTAAACCCTGTAGTTTTGGTCGGAATACTAATAAATCTAACACACTGTTGGTGGGGAATTTTGGATGAAGTGTGCAGTGGCTAGTGCTACTGTAATTTTGTATATAATATTTTTTTTTATTTTGTTTTAAGACAGAGCAAGAGACACAATATGGTGCAATAAAATACAATGCCACCCTCCCCTGGATTTGCAGAAGTGTTTTCTCCGACAGAGGTGGTTCTGGGTCACTAGTGCCGTCTACCAGACCCACTAACACGGAGTGAGAATCAATATTTTTTGTTCCTTTCTTATTTGTGTGAAAAGATGTTTTCACTTTTCTCACAAATGGCTTTGGCAAGACTTTGATGTGAGCGTTGCATCAGAGTTTGACAGATGTTTCACAAACTTTGCCTCGGTCAGGGCAATCGCCTCAGACGTGTGTTTCCTGGTTCGCACGAACATTCATGTGGACGACATTGCGTCCAAAGTAGAAACACTTCCTCTTGGACACTACTGGAGTGTATCTGCCATCACTGACCAGTTAGTGGACGATCTCCCTGCAGGTCTCCCTCCTCCCTCACCTGTTCGCTCTGGTGTGTGAGAGGAGTCTCTCACTGTCACGGAGAATCAAACACAAGCTGCAGTGAAATTCAGAGAGAGTCTAATATTAAATGTATATTCCTCCTTATGCAGTTGTTTTGTCAGTGTTATTTGGTAGCATTTGGTTTGTTTCGAGAGAGATGGGCAGTGTAGTAACATAATGTTGATCCATATTTGAGCTACACTCTCTAGTTTGACAGTTTGATCTGAGTTTTTTGAGCAGTGTGTTCAGATGCGGTTTTCTTTTTCTGCTCACGTAAATGAAGAGCACTTCTGTTTTTGTCTCAGATGCCAGTGGTGTGTTGCTACCTCTAGTGGCAGTCACTATCACTTGCAGCACTAATACATATTAAAAATTATTTATGGTTCCTCCCCTTCTTAAACTTTAAAACACCAACACTTTGCTATATTTTGTGCTTACTGTTGATGGCAGTTTGCACCCACTTGTCAGTATTTTGAAGAGGCCAAGTGCCAATAAAACCTGTGCAAATCAAAGTCCAATGTCCAGCTACTTTTTATGTGAGCTGTGAGGTTCTTCTGCTGCTTTTATTTTCCGGCTGATTCAGAGGAAACATGGAGAAGATCACTGACCATCTCTGCAGGTACAAAAACTACAACTTTGTCATTGGACACATAACTGCAGAGTACATTGATTCACTCCAGAGCTTTGAAATCAGAGATAGCGACATATTCCTCGGTCACTTATCCAAAGTCAGGTCAGTGAGACTTTGTGTCACATCATCTGCATTTGCAGTTTTGTTCATTACCGGGAACAGATGTACTGATCAGGTATGATGTCTCATAACTTCTGTCCCCCCCACAGGAACTATATGGACTCAGCAGATCATTGTCTCCATCTGTGAGTTAGGCGGAGGTCTGAATGAATATCCCAACAACATGGAGCAGATGCCGTGGTTGGAGTACATTGAGAGTCGAGAGCCTTACTCTCTCCGACCCTCTCCACGGCTCTTCGCCTCTCACCTCACGCCGGCTCTCATGCCTCCTGGACTGAAGGACAAGAAGGCAAAGGTTAGTGTTTTATGGAAGCTCAATCCTCCAAGTAATTCATGATTATTTTCTTGATTTAATCTTTTGGGTAGATGAAGTGTGAGAAAATGTCCACAATTAAATTACTAGATCCCAACATCTTAAAATTGCATTGCAGTCCAAATTCAAAAGATCCAATTTACTGCAGCATGAGACAGGGAAAAGCAGCAAATCTCCACATTTGACAAAACAAATCTGCAGTGAAGTAATTATCAAAATAATCGCAGTTGGTTTTCTGTTGATTTACTAATAAATTAATGCCCCGGCTTCGATAGTCCAGGTGTCCTTGAGCAAGACACTGAACCCCAAATTGCTCCCGATTGACAGGCCAGCACCTTGCATAGGAGGTCCCTTGGGTCCCATGGGAGGGACTTGTCTATTAAAAAATGCTATAAAACTGCAGTCCATCCCATTTACTACAATTGCTGTATAAGAGAGCAGGTCAAATTCACAGCCAGTGAACATTTGACTTTCTAAAAACTTATGGTGCAAAGTTTAAACTTAGTAAAATCATGTTTTCCTGGCAGGAATGGGCTTCCATATTTAGTCTGTGCCGAAGCTACAAATTAATCATAAAATAGTGAATTATTTGAATTGGGTTTGGCATGAAGGAGACAATAGTGTTATATATATTGGTTTCTGTTCTGGCCTGATTGTTGTTTTGTTCTTACATCAGATCATCTATGTGATGCGGAATCCAAAGGACATCAGCGTCTCCTATTACCACTTCAGTAAAGCCCTCGCTGACCTGGAGACGCCCAGCAGCTTTGAGAAATTTCTTGAGGACTTTTTGGTGGGAAACGGTGAGATTTGACAGACAGATCTTTCCATTTCAGCTGCAGAAACATCACTCTGCACGTGTTTAGAAGTGATAAATACTATTTATTTGTGTAATGTTACCCCAGGTGGTGGGCCAACTGTCTTCTGGTGGGGACCTTCAACTTTTTTGTACCATGATGTTTGTTTGCAAGCTGTCAGAATAAATGTATTCAACAGAAACCTAAACAAAGGGATGCATTGTTCCATTTAACAGTTGGAGGATCATCCTGGTTTGACCACATCAGGGAGTGGCATTCAAAGAGAGACCAGTACAACATTCTCTTCCTGACCTATGAGGACATGATTTTGGTGAGATTTTCATGTTTATGTGAAATTCAAATTCAAATTCTAATAGACAGAATAATAATTTCTTTGTTAGTGTTTAAACTTGTTCTCTGTTGTTCCTGTTTCTCTTTTAGGACCTGAGGACTGCGGTAACTAAGATCTGCACTTTCTTGGGGAAAAACCTGAGTGAAGCAGACATTGACCAAGTTGTAGAAAAATCTACATTCAAGAACATGAAGAAAGAATCAAAAGCCAACTACGAGTTTCTGCCAGAAACAAAGATGAAGGGAGACTTCATGCGCAAAGGTAACGTTACATAACTGCAGCACCTGTGCAGAAACATGTAATCAGGTATCATCAGGTCTGGTTTGTCCTCTTTGATTACAGGTCAGATCGGTGACTGGAAGAACACCTTTACTGCAGCTCAGAGTGAAAGAGTTGATCGACTCGTTCAGGAGAGACTCGGTGATATGTCTCTGAAGTTCATCTGGGAATAAGCAGAGCTGCACACACTGAACACAAGATGCTGACATGTTCTTATTCATTGACAGAGTCTGTGTGTCATTCACATACAACATATACAGCAGTCACTAATGTGTAAACTGCATCACAAAAGCTTTAATCCTTAATAGCTACTTCACGCCTGCAATATTTGAAACTGATCTGCTGTCAGAAAATGATTGTTGCTTTTGTTTGTGTGATGAATGATAGCGATAGCTGCTAAACTAAACTGACAAAGACATTGTATTTACTGTGACTACTTCATAATAATAAATGTTTGAATTGCACTGGCAGTAACTTGGTGTGTCTACTCACCCAAACACAAACACAAGAACACAACACACGAGAAGAGCCTAGTGAGACATGCACTGGTAACTGCCAGTTTTCTGTCTTAAAACAATACTAACACGCCCATACAAACACTGGAAGAGTTTTTGTTTGCTGTTATCTTTTCCTTCCTAAAAAGCCTCCAGTTCATCTACAAAGTTTATCTGCAGCAAGGCTTCAGCAGTCTGAGTTAAATCTTCCAAAGTTAGTCTTTTTAGAGTGTAAAACTTTCATAATAAAAAGGCTGTAAAGGGCCGTCCACATCAAGAACAGTAACTATAACAAGAACAATAACTATATATATATATCTAATTTTTAAAACCATTCTAACTCAAGTGGATAGAGGAGTTATATATTTTTACAGTTATTGTTCTTGGTGTAAACGGCCCTTAAATTTGGATGATAATTTAAATAGCTCAGACTCCTTAAAACTCTTAGTTAGTTACTGTACTGTATTTCTGTCACTGGGTGTCTAATGGTGTTTCAAATTACTTCAGCAAGCAAACATTAAAAAGTCTGGAAGTCCATTGCTTTCAACAAAGAAAATAGATTTGGATCAATTATAACTTTCATATGTCATAACTGCAAGAAAAGATCTCATAATTAGATTATGGGCTTTACAAACTGAGAGTTACAAACGTAACTATGGTTCTATGAATTCTGGATGGAGGCATAAAAGGGAATAATTAAAACAGAACAGCCAATTCTGAGACCTGATTAGGATTTTCAGCTGAATTGCCACTGCTAACATTTGCTGGGCCTCCTGTGAATCCTCCATAAATGCTGCTACAGTTTAACATTTAAGAAGAACCAGCCTGAGATAAATACAGTCCTCTTACAGCTCAGAACCAATATTTGGTCCTATTTCATGTATGTTTAGATAATAATGTACAGAGAAGAAAAGCCATTCTCAGTGTGAACAATATCTTCTTTGGGCCCTTTTGATGTAGAAAAAAAACCCTCAAACACAATATCAAATTATATCTGATATTTGTAAATCAGATGTTTTTATGTCTGCAGTTAAACACTATATCATTCATGTGCTTACAAATAGGATTTTGTACATATTTTCATATCTATACATACAGTATATACAGTATACATGTAAGTTACACTTGTAATAATTTATTTGATAAGTCTGAACATTTAGGTTTCTGTTTGCAAACTCATTAACATTAAGAAAATGCCTGTACTGGTCCTCCTGCTTTGCTTAAGTAGGTATGTGTTTTGATAGTTTGTGGCTGGGAAGTATTTGGGCACACCTTTAGCATAACAGGTAAGTGCCACATACCTGACCACATATGCACGCTAATGAACAAGACAGACCTGGTTTTATTTAGGCTTTTTGTTCCAGCAACATCCTTTGAACCCGCTGTCACCAAACAACTATAACTGTGTTGAACAACTATAACTTTGTGTAGGCCTATCTAACAAACTCTACAGCAATATTTTAAGAGAACAATGCCCTTGATGACAGACACCTTTCAATGGACTATGGGTATTTCCTCAGTGAAAAGTGATGAAAGCTGTTGGCTGTCGGGTTGTCTGTCCGTCCTATTCTTGTAAACGGGATATCTCAAGAGCGCTGCAAGAGAATCTCTTCAAACTTGGCAAAAATGTTCACTTGGACTCAAGGATGAACGGATTAGATTTTGGTGGTACAAGGTCAAAGGTCAAAGGTCACTGTGAACTTACATTAATCCGATTCCTGTGAACGCTTTAACACAATTAATACCTTTTATTAAATTCCCACAAAGTCATCATTACACATATTATATGAGTCTGGACAGACATGGCTGAAACTGTAACTTTGACTGGTGGGGAAACACAATCATAAGGCTGTAATTCTAGTTCAGTCTTTAAATGGAAAGATAGCCTACAATAGATCACATTATATTACAGCTCTGAGAGTTTGTGCAAGTTGCTGCTAGCAGAAATAGTTTTTTAAGGATGTTACTTCTCTTCAAAAACCAGATGAAAATATTTATTTATGCAGAAATGTGAGTACGAATACGAATACGAATACGAATACGAATACGAAATACTTTATTGATCCCCAAGGGGAAATTCATTTGTCAGTAGTCTCATCTATTTGTATAAGAATTATAGAGTCTGATGGCAGTTGGTATGAAAGATCTTCTGTATCTCTCTGTCCTACAACGAAGAGAGAGAAGCCTTCCACCACCATTATTTCTTTGGTCCATCAAGGTGTTATGCAGTGGATGATCCATGTTGTTTAGGATGGCCTCCACCGTCCTCATCGTGTCTCTCTCCACAACTTCCTCCAGAGAGTCCATCCTTACTCCGATCACAGAGCCAGCCTTTTTCACAAGCTAATCCAGCCTCCTTGCTTGCTTTTTTCCCAAACTTCCTCCCCAGCAGACTGCAGCATAAAATAAAACACTTGCCACAATAGACTGATAAAACATCTGCAGCATCTTACTGCAGATGTTTAGAGATCTGAGCTTCCTTAGGAAAAAGAGGCGGCTCTGCCCCTTTTTGTAGAGTGCATCTGTGTTAAGGGACCAGTCCAGCTTGTTATCCAGGTGTACACCAAGATATTTATAGTTTGTTACCACCTCGATGTCCACTCCACAAGTGTTCACAGGCTGAAGAGGGGGCTTGGATCTACGGAAATCAATGACCATTTCCTTTGTCTTTGATGTGTTTAGTATGAGGCAGTTTTTATGACTCCAGTCACTGAAGGATTTTATCAAATCCCTATATTCAGATTCCTGTCCATTCCTTATACAAGCTACAATAGCAGTGTCATCTGAGTATTTCTGGATGTGGCAGGACTCAGAGTTATATTTAAAGTCTGCTGTATACAATGTGAACAGGAATGGAGCCAGGACAGTCCCTTGTGGAGCCCCTGTGCTGCTCATTAATGTCCCAGAAAAACAGTTCCCCAACCTGACAAACTGTGGCCTTTCTGTCAGGTAATCCGTGATCCAGGAGACAAAGGAAGAAACCACTCCCATCTCTATGAGTAAATGCACAAAATGTAAATTTGAAAAATCATATGGCTTTACTCAATCCTTCACCTGAATAATCTCACTTCTTATAACTGAGGAGAGTCGAATCACATCTCCCTGTCTCATCGTTCCTTTTTGTATTTCAGGACACATAAATCTGTTCATGGGTGCCGCAGCCCAGTACCTGTAACACAGCTTTAACAAAAACAACAAAAAGTGCAAAGCATTGACTAGGCCAAATATGGGTGTGGTTTAAATGTGGAGATGAAAGCAAAACCAAACTTACCAGGGGGTATAGTATACATTGAAGTTTTGACATACAAGGCAAGAGGTTAATTTGCCATCAGCAGGCAAACAGCAGTGTCTTAAAACATTATAATAATAAGAGAAACCACCACAGAGTTGTGGACAGCGTGTCAAGTGGAGACACAGATGTCGAGGAAAGGGTAAGTAATGAATATTATATTTATGTTATTGTTGCCCAGACTGTAGTTTTTATTAACAGTTTATAAACTGAACTGGGCCAAATAAGATAAAGTTTAGTGAAAGGTCTCACGCTCTCAGCTTGTAAAGATTTAGTGATTGTATTTTTTAAAAACTCTACTTTACCCTAAAAAAAAGATTTTTTTTTCCAAGCCTCAGTAATTTACTATTCAGATAAACCCATGTGACAAACATTGGTTTCATGGAGTTGCCATAAGTAATTATACATAGATATATATAAGATATATAAGACTGCACTGTAAAAAAAAAATCAGACAACTCAAAAGTTCAAGGCAACTCACTGCAATAGGTTTTTGATTTTTGAGCCGACTTACGTATAATCTGTAGTTGAGATAATTTAATTTTCTTCTTTAGATTAATAAAATAAATGTATTTCAAAAATTGGTCACAGTAAACTGTGAACCTTATTTGTGTGCCTGAAAATTAAACAGTTTTAATTGAAAGTACTGAAGCAGTGTTTTCCAGTCCTTGGTCCTCGGGCCTTTGGCCCTGCTCCAACACACCTGATTCAAATGATCAGGTCATTATCAGGCTTCTGCAGAGGCTTGACGATGAGCTACATTACAGGTGTCCAGAAACTCAAATGAATGATGATGTTGCTCCATAACAGCTGGATGTTTATTGAAAGACTGATCTGAAACAAGTTCAACATCAAGTTAAACAGTTGTGATATGTCAAGATTCAAACTCAAGATTGCATTTCGAATAAGCAACAACTAATCTACACTGTAATGAAGGGTCAGCAGTACAATAAAATGTACTGGATTAGAAAAACAGGTCAGCTGAGCAGTAAGAGCAATAGTCACAAGAACAGCTCACTGATCCTCCTAAAGTGGAACATTGATTCTGGTCTAATTGTTGTACGGTGGCCTGTAGTCAATCTTGGGTCAACAGAACCACATCTTGTCAGCTGAAAATACAACGGGTTCAGATGGGTGGTTCAAGTGACAAAACAGCAGTCCGAATAAGTAAGTTTCCACCTCCTTCCCCCTCAGCCGTCACTTCCTCTCTTTCTCTCTCAATCACACACACATGCTGTTGCTGTGAAGCTCTCAGCTCAGCTGATTGATGCTCAGACTGCGTTTAAACAGATTAAATCCAGGAATTCACCTTCAAAACATTTCCCATTTCTCAGGAAATAGAAAACCATAAAACCAGGAATAACATATCTACAATATTCAGATTATTATCATTCCTCCACTATTTTTATTTTTATTTTTTTTGTGAACCCCCAATCTTAAAGTTCAGTTCAGCTATGATCCTGTATCATCTACCAAAGGTAACAAGAACAGTCCACATGCTGTATGGCAGTGGTCCTTGATGATGCTGTGTGTCTTCTGGTGCTTCTTGACTGTTGCTGCAGGCAACAGTTCCTTTTACCAGACTGTGATTAATCAACAGACAATGTTTTGTCTTACAGAAAGGAACTACAGGAGGCCCTGTGCCGCTACACCACAGACACTCTCAGCTACATCGACACAGTGAGAGGATTCTGTGAGAGGATCTCTAAATGGATGCTCGGGAGGGAGACAGAGCTGCACAAGATGAAAGAGATCAAAGACAGGCCTAACAGCAAAGGTAAGGGCTGGTGGGAATATATGAAGGGCATGGTGACCCAGACAGACAGCAAGCCTGTAGAGCCGGTGAAGGAGCTGGAGGCCGTGCTGACGGACACTCTGAGAGGCCTGGAGGAGCTGGACTGCTTCCTGGATGCAGTGGAGAAGCTGGCGGTCACTTCACTTCATGTGTTCATGGAGAAGAACCAGGTGTTACATCTGCCCAGAGGGGTCAGCCTTGATGACGTTCAGGTTGTCATCGCTGCTGCACGGCTGATCTGCCCTCACCTCCTCGAGTTTAAAAGGGATGCAAGTGTTTTCTTCCTTCCCAAACTTCAGAATGTGGAAGTGCTGTTAAATCAGCTGGACAGATACATTCAAACCACCCAGAAAATCTGTGACAAGTTGGAGAAAAGGTAAACAGATATTTCTTCAAAACAGTATGCACAAGCTTCTATTGTAGAAAATAAATTTAATTGTGTCTTCAACAGCTGTATCAGTGACTTTGACCTGAAGATGACAAAAGAAACTGTGGTAGACCTCGATGAGGATTTGTCTGAAGACGACATACAAAAGATGCTTTGTCACATTAATCAACTTGATGAACTCAGGTAAGTGTTACACAAACTTACTTGTGTATTTACATATGTATATATATGTGTACATACATATACATATAAATGGTTTTTAGAGATTGCATTTACATAAACACATGTGTGAAAAATATTAATGTTACAAAGAGCTGATTAATGAAATTTCAAACATCTGGGCAGATGTTTATTTGGATGAATTGATCCCTAATAAAAAAAAATAGTAAAATAAAGATGGTGGATCACTGAACAAATTTACTTCAATATTAAATATATACAATTATACCCTTTGATGACTGTTTTAACAAACTTTTATTAACATAGATTCTCCATGGAAGATGATCATCTAAAAAAGACCCTTGAATAAGCTTGTTTTTTTTTTTTTTTATACATTTTAAAAAGTTATCATAAAGTTGATATTTTTAAGATATTCTGTGGAGTTTTTAACCACAAGTATAGGAGAAAAAAAGGTTTTTACAAGTGGCTGCCTGCTTTGTTGTATCATGCACACGGGCACATCCTGCTGGTTTCGAGCCATACGACTGATCAATACTTGGTGGTGGTAACAAATGAAGCCATGTGCCAACAAAGGCAGTGAAGAAGAAGACGCTGATCTAAAGACATGGATGTATTAAGACATGGTTTCCCAGAGTAGGCTGCCCCAGCTGCCTTTATGGGGTGCCCAAGAGGAAAAATGTAGTAGTGGTGAAATTATGGTATTTTTATTATTACTCCTAGTTTACTGGGTCTACTCATACATGTGTCTCTCTCTGTGTGTCTTCAGTTGGTGGGAGGGCCTACTGTACCTGTTTCTGAGCCTATGCATGTGTCTCTCTTTGTTCTTTACCGTGCAGCTTTATCACAATTTAATTCAAATTACTGCAATATCATTAATAGCATCTGAATGTGCTACTCTCGCCATGGTGATGGCTATAAATTGTTTATGGTTTTTTTTAAAGGATAGTTCATCAAAAAATGAAAATTTAGTAATTTCCCACTCACCCTCATGCTAACTGAAGGTTGGATTTAGCTTTTAACTCAGAAAACACTGCTGGAGTTTCACAGAAAAACAGCAGTGCAGAATCTCTCAAACAATGGAAGTTCTCAAATGTGAAGAACAACAGAATAAAAACATAAAAGGCCTCCATACTGCCCATCTGGTGTAACCAAGTCTCCTAAAGCTTCAGCATGCCAAGTTGACTAAAAAATGTATTCACACTATGTTTTTAGCCTGAATCTTCACTGTTGATCCTTAACTTGGAGCCATCTTCATCTGTGCATGCACACTGTCTGAATTTTGTGTGTGTGGCGTGACGGTGTGCAAACAGCGTGTCAGGACTTGAGGGGACCTGGATTACACCAGACGAGCAGTATGGAGGCATTTTATGTTTTTTCCAGCTGTTTTTTACTTTTGAAAACTGGTCACCATTCACTTGCAACACTGTTTTCCTGTGAAAATCTAGCAGTGTTTTGTGAACTAACAAAATAAACCAGACCCTCAGTTGACAGATAAGTGAGTAGATAATGACTGAATTTTCATTGAGTAGTGAACTATGCCTTTAAGGCATCAGGGATTTTGGATGTGTAAAGAGGAGAGGAGAGCACATGGACCAACAAGTTTGCGAAATGCTGTATTAAGAGAGCTGGATATGGAGCTGCTAATTTTTTCATTGGTTACTCACAGTACTGCAAAGAAAATGTGGCCCAAAATGTGTTTTCCACATAGGTCACATTTATAAAAGAGATTTTTGTAAAACTGTGGACAAGAATAATTAAGAATTTATTCTAGTAAAATGTTTCTCCTCATCAGGATGAACCAGCACTTCCGGACGGTGTTCTTGTTCCAGGAAGTTTCATGTTCTGACTTCATCAGGGAGTTCAGCGAGCGTCAGCCCAGGATGCTGCAGTTTCTGGAGGACCTGGAGGAGACTGCTGTCCAGTTAGACAGGATGAATAAGGGAGCAAAGATCTCCAGTGTAGCAGGAAGCTCAGTGGGGGCAGTTGGAGGCGTGCTTTCCATTGTTGGTTTGGCGTTAATTCCTGTAACAGCAGGAGTGTCTCTAGGTCTGATAATAGGTGGGACAGCAATGGGAGTAACCAGTGGAGTCAACAGTGCTGTCACCGCAGCCACAGAGTTTGGAGTAAACAGACAACACAACAAAAGAAAGCCAGTGAAGTCTTCCAGAGCTTCATGGAGGATGTGCAGGTTCTCCAGGGTTGTCTGGAGGAGAAACAAGTCACAGAGATGTGGCTGTGGGAGTAGGCAAGGTTCTTAATAACATTCATGGTATTGCTGTTAAATGCATGGATTCAGCGGCTGACGTTGCCTCTGCTGGTAAGTTCTTGAAAAGTGAAGAGCTGATTACAAGTGTCAGCAAGGTGGGCCAGGAAGGTAAAGCATTACGTAACATGTCCAAGGTGGCCTCAGACATCCCAGATATTGGCCAGGCAGCAGTCAAAGGCTCTCTTGCTATCTCCAAGACAGCCATTGCAGTCAATGCTCTTTTCATTGGCATGGACGTCTTCTTCATCTGTAAAGACAGCGTCAGTCTGGCCAAAGGCAGCGAGACCGAACTCTCACAGTTCATCAGAGCCAGAGCTGCGCTGTGGAGCTCACAGATAGACTCGTGGCGGCAGATGCATGACTCCCTGAAAGAAGGTCTGCCGACATCAGAGAAACACAGAGCTGTCCTGGACAAGCCATTTTATCCAGAGAGGGAGATCTAGATACACTGATATCCTGACATCAACACCAGATGAATTTACAAATGTGAATTAGTCTGGAACCTTTCAGTTCATTTTCGATTTAAGATCAGATAAACTTAATTGGTCCCACACTGGGAAAATTCATCTTTTGCAAGGGACGTTGTCAATGTTGGCTATCCAAAATGCCTCTGGAGGCAATTGGCTTGACCTACAGCCAATCATAGCAGCAGAATGTGACCAGTTAGAACAATGAAATGTACGATGTAGCAGGGCTTGGTCATTTTTAAAGCAGGACACAAAATATGTTTCCGCAAGTATTTTAGGGGAGAAATAGGCAATTTAGTAACAGAATCTTGATCCATATTTGATCAGCACTGCCAAGTTTGACAGTTTGATCTGAGTTTTGGGAGCTTGAGGCGTTGTGCTGGATGGACCTGCTGACTGGACACATTGAATAGACCCACAGTTAATCAGAACAGCGAAACATGCAACATGTGACTCTTCTCAAATCTGAATTGGTGACGCTCCTCTGTCAATCATGGTATAGAACCCACTCCATATTAAATAAATGATTGTGATTGGCCCAGCTGGATCCAAAACTGGGGGAATTATGTCAGAATGGAAGAACGCCAGACGATTCTACCAGAGCAAATGAAAAACATGAGCTCAGCAGATTTGTCTGGTTCCCAGGTTAAGATCTAGAAGCTCAGAGACAAAAATGAGATTTCCATTTGATTAAGTAAAAGTAGGTCTGTGTTATATGATACTCATACCATCTTTTTAAATGTATTTTTCTGGTTAATATGAATAAAGCATGTATGCAACTTTAATCTTATTATTAATCACTGATCAGCATATTTTTTTCCTGAATTTATATCCTTTGCTTATCTCAGTGCATTAACAGATATTTACTGATAATACATGTGGGTTTAAAATTTGAATTTTGTAATTTTTTCAATATATGTGGTTGTGGAACTGAAAAAATAGAACTCGGTGTGTGTATATTAGATTGTATAAGGATAATGCTCGGTGCCCGTTCTGCTGGTTTGTTGTTCTGTTCCAGATTTAGTTTTAGAAACTGGAACCAAAGTTGCCGTGTCAGTAGAAGTGCCTGCCTTACTTGTCTTTACAACAAAAAATTAATTTGTAATGTTTTAATTTTACAAGGAAACTGTATCACTGTTTTCATGATCCTTACTATCTTGAGCATGTCACTCTTTTCTTCGTTATCTTAATGAAGAAACAGCTGTATTCAATAAATGTATCTAAATTTAAGACTCAGTTTGATTTCTTTATTATATGTGTCCAAGAGAATAAAAACTAAATCAGTGTTTGTACTTAACTCACATTTTTACAGTTATTAACAAGACTTATTCTTCTGTTCATTCATTTAGGGAAACAAAGTCAGACTGTGCTTTTCAAATAGAGGAAAACAAACATCTGCTGATGTCTACAAACCATAGCGATGCCTGTGAGTTAGTTCACGCAGTCAGCACACGTGACATGCCTCAGCGAGTGCACCCTCCCAAGCTGGCGGTCTATTTAAACCGCAAAAATTTCACATCTCTCACTGCCTGTTCTTTCAGCCCCACCACCACCCCAGCATCCACCTGCAGGCTCCAACAGGGGTTCAAGATATTTGCTCATCACTCCTCAACATGTCTTTGTAAACATAATCTGTCAGGAGTGATGAAGTCAGAGCTTTGATGCCACACCTTAACTATGTGCTGCTGCTGTAATAAACATTTTGTCTCTTTCTTTGAACCATGTATGTTATCAAAAAACTAATGATTCAAGGTTTTGTTGTGTCAAAAAGCCTCAGATAATGAGCCAGTAAGGTCCGGGCTCAATGCCACAACTCCTTATCAACTTTGTTAAAAATCTTCAAGTTTCACTCTTGTTTCCAGGTTCAAATCATAAAGGAAAAATCTCAAACACAAAAGGAAAAATCATCAGCACAAAGAAGAATCACTGAAGGAGTAGCAAGTTCAGCCATACAAAGTTTACAAAGAAAAATCAACAAGCCTGAGTCAATCCCAGGGATTAGACTAAAAAAACAGGGGCTCAATGCACCTGTATATATACTTTTCGGAGGCTCTGAAAAGTCTCCGCCTTCTTTATCCCTTACAAACATTCCGATCTATCATTCTCTCCTGTTGTTTTTCTACTTCCCTTAGGCCCCTGTGGTTTGCTCATGTATTTTTTTAAAACAATGTAACAGTTGACTTGTGGTGTCCCCGATTAGATGTGTGTCTCACTGGTCTATATCAGTCTAGGAAAATACCTCCAGGAAGGAAGAAACATCCTCACCAGACTTTCCCAGGTAAAATGTCTCTGCTGTAACTAACAGTTGAGATAAGCACCTGGAGTAGCACACTCTTACGAGGGGGGAGACACTATTACACAGGGAGACACACTATTGCCAGGGAGAGACACTATTGCCAGAATTTACCACTACAGTTTTAGGTTCAACATGATGTCAAAGAGGAGGCTAAAGACAACTCAGGTGTGAACAGAGATATCAAGTAGATTTTTAAATTCCCTTTTTTCATTTTAAAAAAATTATAAAAATCCCATCCAAACATGTTTTAAGACGTAAAATACTCTGCTTGCACTTCATCAGTTTAGACCTGCAAAGATACTGCAAATCATAATTCACTGATGACTCTTAACGACAAAGAAGATGATGTTATATTGAGAGGGACGTGAAGCTTGGTTAGAGAATGGTTAGAGATGATGACAAAAATCTTCTTACACGATCCATTGTCTTTCTGTGCAGTCCTTGAAAGTTCAACACATAAAACTGTACAGTTTTGAAAACTGGTCACCATTCACTTACACTGTTTCGGAGATCATGCAGTGCTGTTTTCCTTGAAATTTTCCTGAAACTTGACCCTTCTGCAGTGTAGAAGGAAATTATCCCGTCAACACTAACACATATTAAAAATTATTTATAGTTCCTCCCCCTTTTAAACTTTAAAACACCAACATTTTGCTGTATTTTAAGCGTACTGTTGATGGCAGTGTGCACCCAGCTGTCAGTATTAAACATACCGGCCTGATGAAGTCAACTGTCAATAAAATGTTTGCAAATCAAAGTTCAATGTCCAGCTACTCTTTCTGTGAGCTGTGAGGTTTTTCTGCTGCTTTTATTTTCCGGCTGATTCAGAGGTAACATGGAGAAGATCAGTGATTATCTTTTCAGGTATAAAAACCACAACTTCGTCACCGGATTGACGACTGCAGAGTACATTGATTCACTCCAGAGCTTTGAAATCAGAGATAGTGACATATTCCTCGTCACTTTTCCAAAGTCAGGTCAGTGAGACTTTGTGTCACATCATCTGCATTTACAGTTTTGTTCATTGCTGGGAGCAGATTACCTGATCAGGTATGATGTCTCATAACTTCTGTCCCCCCCACAGGAACTATATGGACTCAGCAGATCATCATCTCCATCTGTGAGTTAGGTGGAGGTCTGAATGAATATCCCAACAACTATGAGCAGATGCCGTGGTTGGAGTACTTGGAGGGTCGAGAGCCTTACTCTCTCCGACCCTCTCCACGGCTCTTCTCCTCTCACCTCACGCCGGCTCTCATGCCTCCTGGACTGAAGGACAAGAAGGCAAAGGTCAGTGTTTTATGGAAGCTCAATCCTGCCAAGCAAATACAAGTTCAAAAATATATTGATAAAGTTATAAATAGTGCCAACGATTTTAATGATAAATCTGAATACACATATATGCAGTACACATTGTGGTATGTCATTATGACCAGGGTTGCAAGGAATTCATCTGCTGATTATTTTCTTGATTAATGATTTAATCTTTTGGGTAGATGAAGTGTCCACAATAAGTCTAGATCCTAACATCTTAAAATTGTATTGCAGTCCAAAATTAAAAAAAATACAATTTACTGCAGCATGAGACAGAGAAAAGCAGCTGTGCCGAAACTACAAATTAATCATAAAATATTGAATTATTTGAATTGGGTTTGGCATGAAGGAGATAATAGTGTTATATATATTGGTTTCTGTTCTGGCCTGATTGTTGTTTTGTTCTTAACATCAGATCATCTATGTGATGCGGAATCCAAAGGACATCAGTGTCTCCTATTACCACTTCAGTAAAGTCCTCGCTGACCTGGAGACGCCCAGCAGCTTTGAGAAATTTCTTGAGGACTTTTTGGTGGGAAACGGTGAGATTTGACAGACAGATCTTTCCATTTCAGCTGCAGAAACATCACTCTGCACGTGTTTAGACGTGATAAATACTATTTATTCCTATAATGTTACCCCAGGTGGTGGGCCGTCTGTCCCCTGGTGGGGACTTTCAACTTTTTTGTACCATGATGTGTGTTTGCAAGCTGTCAGAATAAATGTATTCAACAGAAACCTAAACAAAGGGATGCATTGTTCCATTTAAAAGTTGGAGGATCATCCTGGTTTGACCACATCAGGGAGTGGCATTCAAAGAGAGACCAGTACAACATCCTCTTCCTGACCTATGAGGACATGATTTTGGTGAGATTTTCATGTTTATGTGAAATTCAAATTCAAATTCTAATAGATGGAATACTAATTTCTTTGTTAGTGTTTAAACTTGTTCTCTCGTTTGTTCCTGTTTCTCTTTTAGGACCTGAGGACTGCAGTAACTAAGATCTGCACTTTCTTGGGAAAAAACCTGAATGAAGCAGACATTGACCGAGTTGTAGAAAAATCTACATTCAGGAACATGAAGAAAGAATCAAAAGCCAACTATGAGTTTCTGCCAGAAACAAGGATGAAGGGACAGTTCATGCGCAAAGGTAACATTACATGACTGCAGCACCTGTGCAGAAACATGTAATCAGATATCATCAGGTCTGGTTTGTCCTCTTTGATTACAGGTCAGATCGGTGACTGGAAGAACACCTTTACTGCAGCTCAGAGTGAAAGAGTTGATCGACTCGTTCAGGAGAGACTCGGTGATATGTCTCTGAAGTTCATCTGGGAATAAGCAGAGCTGCCACACCGAACACAAGATGCTGACATGTTCTTATTCATTGACAGAATCTGTGTGTGTCGTTCACATACAACATATACAGAAGATATCAGAAAAGCACGCTGTGAAAAGCTTTAATCCTTAACAGCTACTCTGTACCTGCAATATTTGAAACTGATCTGCTGTCAGAAAATGATTGTTGTTTTGTTTGTGTGATGAATGATAGCGATAGCTGCTAAACTAAACTGACAAAGACATTGTATTTACTGTGACTACTTCATAATAATAAATGTTTGAATTGCACTGGCAGTAACTTGGTGTGTCTACACACCCAAACACAAACACAAGAACACAACACACGAGAAGAGCCTAGTGAGACATGCACTGGTAACTGCCAGTTTTCTGTCTTAAAACAATACTAACACGCCCATACAAACACTGGAAGAGTTTTTGTTTGCTGTTATTTATTCCTTCCTAAAAAGCCTCCAGTTCATCTACAAAGTTTATCTGCAGCAAGGCTTCAGCAGTCTGAGTTAAATCTTCCAAAGTTAGTCTTTTTAGAGTGTAAAACTTTCATAATAAAAAGGCTGTAAAGGGCCGTCCACATCAAGAACAGTAACTATAACAAGAACAATAACTATATATATATATCTAATTTTTAAAACCATTCTAACTCAAGTGGATAGAGGAGTTATATATTTTTACAGTTATTGTTCTTGGTGTAAACGGCCAACCAGCCTGAGATAAATACAGTCCTCTTACAGCTCAGAACCAATATTTGGACCTATTTCATGTATGTTTAAATAATAATGTACAGAGAAGAAAAGCCATTCTCAGCATTAACAATATCTTCTTTGGGCCCTTTTGATGTAGAAAAAAACCCCTCAAACACAATATCAAATTATATCTGATATATTGTAACATCAGATGTTTTTATGTCTGCAGTTAAACACTATATCATTCATGTGCTTACAAATAGGATTTTGTACATATTTTCATATCTATACATACAGTATATACAGTATACATGTAAGTTTGTACCTGAAATCTCCTGTCTGCAAGCTTGCATATTCAGGTCTGTGCTTATTGGCTTTATTTGATAAGTCTGAACATTTAGGTTTCTGTTTGCAAACTCAGTGAAGCAACATTAAGAAAATGCTGGTATTGTCCTGATCTCCTGCAGGTCAGGTCTTTCTGTAGGATATTGTTAAACAGACATACTTGTCCCTTATGATCTCCAAATCCTAAAAAGTCCCTGGCAGCATGTGTTGAATTCTCCTCCACTATACTGCTTCACTTTCATTTCAATTTAATTTCATTTGGTAGATTATATTTTAGACCATTTATATTGACTACATTGTTAAAGTTGAGGACAGAGCCTCACACATATGCAGCAGAAATCAAGGAGAAATCATCTGGAAAGCTTGTGTTGCTCGACATCATTTAAAAAATGATTTAATGATTGGAGAGGCTGCTTTCAGTCCATTTAAACATTTCTGTGCCTGCAGTAATGTCACTGCTCCAAATAGTATTAATATTTAAACAAAAATATAAAACCGTTAGTCAGGTAGCTACTTGACAGGACAGAAGGAACTCTCCAGAGTAAATGTTTTCTTTTAGACTGGTTGAGGTCAGGATTTATATGGCTGCTTTACTCCAAACAATTTCACTGCATGAACCTGATCTGTGTGTGAGAGACATTTTGGATGTGCAGAAAAAAAACACATTAAGCAACATTAGATTCTGACCAATCCTGTTGGATTTAAACAATCAATGAAGTTACAGCTTTTGTGCCTCGTGTGTAAATGCACACATCATCTCTTTTATGTACAGACACTTCATCCTGTTTCACCCACCTACAACCCATCTCCTATTACTCACAATGTTTATCATAATGAACCACAAATCAGCTGCAGTGCTCTAGGAGCAGAGTGTGTCCGTGTTGTTAACCCACCTACGTATGCTCATCTTACTGTCTGAAGATCTTTAGACCAGGTTTTTGTTGGTCAATGGCACAGTTACTTCTGCTGCCTTAAGGTAGCGATGTGCCAACAATGCACCTGACCACACTTCATATTAAGATCAACACACACTTCGGTGCAAGTACTTTAACGATGTGACCATTGGGTGTGAAAATGACAACTGCATCAGTCAGAAAATCTAACAACAGGTGCACTGCACTGTGCGCTGTTTGCGCTGGGTGGAAGATAAAGCCATGTGGCTCTGCAGAACAGAGACTTTTGTCCGACCCTCAGAGTCAGTAAAGCACACAGAGCAGAGAGAAGAGGGAAAATAGTGTGACAACAAAACACTTAAGGACTCTCACACTGAGATTAAATTAAATGAAAGTGCACATGAATTAAGTAAATAACAAATAAAATACAGTATTTTGTTTCTGTCAGGAGGCGCCAAGGGTCCCATTTGAACATGTAGAAACATGGTGGTGCAACACGACAGCCACTGTGGGAGAGGACCCACTCTCTCTGTGGTGTTAATCTGGCCAACCCTTTGCAATATCCTTTATTTTACATTTAACACATAGCTGTGTGAGACTGGGAAGAGAAGGAGAAAGGAGCAGCTTGATGTGGGTAGAATCACAGCTTGAGTTAAAAATACCAGACATTGTGATGATTTTGTAGATGGGTTGGCCTTCTGTTTGAAGAAGATGTAGCCTAATCTAATTTGACAAGTTAAATTATTTGAAGTCTAGTTAATCAGACTCATCATTATTAGACTCACCTTGTGTAATTGCGAGGAAAGGGATGCCAAAACCCTTTTTTGAAGTTCTTCATACTGATTCTTGATGGACCTGTGACTGATTGCTTAGAATTGCCACCTGAACGCTGTAATACACTTAATACCTTTAATTGAATTCTCTTAAAGTCGTTATTACACATCTTATATGAATCTGGACAGACATGGCTGTAACTTTGACTGGTTGGTGGAGGAACACAACCACAAGGCCGTAATTCTCGTTCAGTCTGTAGATGGAAAGATGTCATACAATAGATCACATAACATTACAGCTCTGTGCAAGTTGCTGCTAGCAGAAGTTGTTTTTTTTTTTTTTTTTTTGAAGGATGTTACTGCTCTTCAAAACCAGATGAAATATTTATTTATGCAGAAATGTGAGTAAATGCACAAAATGTAAATTTGAATTTACAAAGATCAAAGTTAAATCATATGGCTTTACTCAATTCTTCACCTGATTAGTCTCGCTTCTCACCTCTCATAACTGAGGAGGATTCAGCAGAGTCAAATCACATCTCCCTGTCTTATTGTTCTTTCTTGTATTTCAGGACAGATAGCTGGGTGCTGTAGCCTGGTACCTTTAACACAGCTTTAGATATCTTAGTAAAAAAAAAAAGCCAAGCCTTGACAAATGGGTGTGGTTTAAATGTGGAGATGAAAGCAAAACCAAACTTACTGAGGGGAATAGTACATATTGAAGTTTTGACATACAAGGCAAGAGGTGAATTTGCCATCAGCAAGCAAACATCTGTGTTTTAAAACCACCACAGAGTTGTGGACCACGTGCCAAGTGGAGACGCACAGATGTTGGCGAAAGGGTAAGTAAAAAATATTTATACAGGGTGTAACTCATGTTCACTTATGCATCCTATGTTTAATGTGTAAGATATGAGTGCATCGGTTTCAGACAGGTCTGTATCAGTAAAAAGGCGTACATGAATCGGAAGAAATTGATACATCTCATTAGGACACACACGTTTCATTTTTGGGATCAGGAAGCTCCTGCTGTAACTTTCCCCAGTCTTCTCTCTCTCCTTGTCTCTGCCTGACCCAAAACAAGCGCTCACTCTCCCGTGTTTCCTCTTTTCATTTCCTCAAAACAGACAGTGCTGTAAACAGACTGTGAGAGAAATGATGTTGCACCACCAAACTTTCATAACATGCAAGTGTAGACTAAGTTTGGGTTTTATTAGAAAGATGAGAAACATATGAAACAGAGCAGCAGATCTGGGACAAATAAGATACAGTTTAGTGAAAGGTCTCATGCTTTCAGCTTGTAAAAATTTAGTTATTGTGTTTTTTTTAATGTACTTTTAAAAACCTGTCTTGAAACAAGTTCAACATCAGGTTAAACGGTGATGATATGTCAGTATTCAAACTCAGGATTGCATTTTGAATAAGCAACAATTACAACTTTTTCAACTAAGCTACTGTACATTGTAATGATGGATAGTTTGTACCTGAATCACTGAAGGCAAAATACTAATAACAATGTGTCAGAGGGTTCAGTATACCCTTTCATCCCAAACATTATACATATATCTTATATATGTTCAGCAAGAACACTTGTGACCTTAGTAATGTTCAGACCTGACAGTCCTCATCACTTTAGAACATTTTTTTTATTAGAGCAGTCATTCCCAAAGACTGGGTCGTGACCCACAGGTGGGTCACAGGAGATTTTATTTGGGTCCCCTAAAAAATAAAAGGCTATGGAAAAAGTTCTACAAAATTTAAGATTTATATCTGCAGTGCATCCTTTATAAAGCCTTTAAAATGTGTATATTCTTTTACTGGTGAGAGGAAAAAACAAGAGCCTGTGAATGCACTTATTTTGTCTCATTTATGAAGCTGGCTAAAATGTTCTATACTCTAAAATAAAAAAAAAGTTGGGAAAATTCAAAATTACAAAGCAACTTACTTTACTTACTTTTCTTCTTTAGATAAACTTTAACCTTTGAGTTTTAGAAACCTTCAAAAATTGTATTTTTTGAGAAAGTGAGTAAAGTCATTGAAGTAAGTTGCCTTGAAATTTTGAGGTATCTCAACTTTTTTTGAGTTTTTTTTTTCTGATGGGAGGAAATAAAAAGATTGCGATGGCCTGTTTACTTGGCCTAAATGCATTTTTTTGTATTTCTAAAGTATTTAATGTGCCCATGCATGCATCAGGATAATATATGGTGATGTGGAAATGGCAGTAAAAATGGTCAGTAACATTCATTAATACACAAATTAACTCTCACAAGATTGATTAAAAAAGCTTGAACCGGGTCACGATGGTTTGTCATTTTTTAAAATGTGGGTCCCCAGAAAAAAAGTTTTGGAAACACTGGATTTGAGCATTAAAAAATAATTCTGGCAGATCCTTGTTTACTGTCTGACAAAACAAAAGTAGAACCTGCATACTGTTTCAAATTGTAAGATTATGCATATAGTTATTAGTTTAGTTTAGTTTAGTTTATTTAATTTATAACAGGACAGCGTGCAGTGGCATTAATTATTCCAGGGGAATAAAAAGATGGCTGCACCAGATTTAGCAGGAAAGCTAATTTCCATCTGTAGTCCTTGACATAAAAGACAGACGTCATAAATAAATCGTCAGTGCAAGTTAAGATACACAGTGCAAGATACATTGATAACAAAATCATCAGACTAAGAATAAAATAATAACAATCATCACGATTAAATTACAAAGTGCAGTTTGAATATGGTAGTCACAGGTGCCCTTTACCTAAAGCGGAAGGTACACACTGCACAGAGCATGATACATAATTACATAATTACTACATATATAATATATGTGTCAGACTTTGAATATTTCCTCCTTCATCAAACATGTTAATTTATTTTTGGATACATGCATTAATTTGTCCTGTTTTAATCAGTTTTTCTACGTCCATAATAGTAGTACAGTAAATCATTTTAATTTATTTTGACAGTTATTTATTTTTGAGTTCAGCTGAGTTCAGTTTTATTAGTAAACACAGGTTCAGCAGTACAATAAAATGTACTGGATTAGAAAAACAGGTCAGCTCAGTAATAAGAGCAATAACAGCTCCTGATCCTCCTAAAGTGGAACATTGATTCTGGTATAATTGTGTTGTACGGTGGCCTGTAGTCACTCTTGGGTCAACTTACTCACATCTTGTCAGCTGACTTACGAGAAAATACAATGGGTTCAGATGGGTGGTTCAAGTGACAAAACAGCAGTCCGAATAAGTAATAACTTACAAAAACATTGTCAGTAACTGTCCATTTTCCCCCCTCAGCTGTCACTTCCTGTCTTTCTCTCTCTATCACACACACATGCTGTTGCAGTGGTGCACACAGCAACCAGAGCTCCAGTGTGCTCTCAGCTCAGCTGATTGGTGCTCAGACTGTCTAAACCTTCCAGCTTCACAGCTGCAGTGAAGTTCAAGCTGCTGTACAGTTTATTTTATGTTCATTATGATGTTGATTAATGTTAAAATGGTGTTTTTTCTGCCTCGGTGATTATTATTACCACTAGATAATACACTAAAGCAGTCAGGTTTGGAACTCACATTTCACCTTGTTATATCGTAAATAGTGTTGCTAAAATTATACCTTAAAAACAAGATTAAAAATTTGCTTTGATATGAAAATACATGGTATCCTGATTATTAATTTTCATATATACAAAACCTCTACTATATATTGCATTTCCTCTAGATTTGTATGTGAACCCTCAATGTTAAGGTTCAAACTGCACTTATGGTATCAGTCCCTGTACAACATCAGTCATGGCTGATAGAGCATGATGAATGAGTTGAAAAGTCTGATGGCCTGGTGGTAAAAACTGCAATGCAGCTATGATCCTGTATCATCTACCAAAGGTAACAAGAACAGTCCACATGCTGTATGGCAGTGGTCCTTGATGATGCTGTGTGTCTTCTGGCGCTTCTTGGCTGTTGCTGCAGGCAACAGTTTCCTTTTATCAGACTAGGATTAATCAACAGACAATGTTTTACAGAAAGGAACTACAGGAGGCCCTGTGCCGCTACACCACAGACACTCTCAGCTACATCGACACAGTGAGAGGATTCTGTGAGAGGATCTCTACATGGACGCTCAAGATGGAGATAGAAATGATTTGTATGGTGGACATCAATGACAGAGCTGACAGAATGAAACTAAAATTAAGCAATGTTAAACATGTGAAGAAAAACCTTGAGGCTATCAAGGAACATATTAAGAGCAAGATGACCCTAAAGTCTGCAGACAGCAAGCGTGCAGAGCTGGTGAAGGAGCTGGATGCTGTGGTGAAGGTCACTCTGAGAGGCCTGGAGGAGCTGGACTGCTTCCTGGATGCAGTGGAGAAGCTGGCGGTCACTTCACTTCATATGTTCATGGAGAAGAACCAGGTGTTACATCTGCCTAAAGGGACCAGCCTCAAACAGGTTCAGGTTGTCATCGCTGCTGCACGGCTGATCTGCCCTCTCCTCCTCGAGTTTAAAAGAGATGCAAGTGTTTTCTTCCTTCCTAAACTTCAGAATGTGGAGGTGCTGTCATATCAGCTGGACAGATACATTCAGACCACCAAGAACATCTGTGACAAGTTGGAGAAAAGGTAAACAGATATTTCTTCAAAACAGTATGCACAAGCTTCATTGTAGAAAATAAATTTAATTGTGTCTTCAACAGCTGTATCAGTGACTTTGGCCTGAAGATGACAAAAGAAACTGTGGTAGACCTCGATGAGGATTTGTCTGAAGACGACATACAAAAGATGCTTTGTCACATTAATGAGCTTGATAAACTCAGGTAAGTGTTACACAAACTTACTTGTGTATTTACATATGTATATATATGTGTACATACATATACATATAAATGGTTTTTAGAGATTGCATTTACATAAACACACGTGTGAAAAATATTAATGTCACAAAGAGCTGATTAATGAAATTTCAAACATCTGGGCAGATGTCTGTGAAGATTCTCAGTCATACAGGTCATTAGTATTTATATCAAAGGTTGCCGTAGGCAACTGGACTTGGTAGAGTTCTTGAAGGCGTTTCACCTTTCATCCAAGAAGCTTCTTCAGTCTGACTGACTGGTTGGGAGTTCCAGGAACATACCAGGCGAAATGTCTTCAAGAACTCTTCCAAGTCCAGTTGCCTACGACAACCTTTGCTATGAATCTGGGCAGATGGTTCAAAGACCCTTATTTGGATGAATTAACCTCTAATAAAAAAAATAGTAAAACAAAGATGGTGGATCACTGAACAAATTTACTTCAATATTAAATATATACAATTCTATCCTTCGATAACTGTTTTCATGAACTTTTATCAACATAGATTGTCCATGGAAGATTATCATCTAAAAAGACCCTTGAATAAGTTTGTAATTTATTATGTTTTTACAAGTGGCTGCCTGCTTTGTTTGTATCATGCACACGGGCACATCCTGCTGGTTTCAAGCCATACGACTGATCAATATTTGGTGTAGCCATGTGCCAACAAAGGCAGTGAAGAAGAAGACGCTGATCTAAAAAAATTGATGTATTAAGTTTAAGTTTAAGTTTAAGTTTATTTGTTCAGGGACAGTGCACATTGATGAACATTGCAGTAAATGTACCAGTTTGTAGCTGATTAGCTAATTTCCAACTGTAGTCCCTAGGCAAGATGTTGATTAAGACAGGGTTTCCCAAATTGGGCTGCACCAGCTGCCTATATTGGGTGTGTGAAAGGAAAAATGTTGGTGAAATTATTATTATCACTCCTAGGTTACCGGGTCTACTCATACATGTGTCTCCCTCTGTGTGTCTTCAGTTGGTGGGAGAGCCTACTGTGCCTGTTTCTGTGTCTCTGTGCATGTGTCTCTCTTTGTTCTTTACCGTGCAACTTTATCACAATTTAATTCAAATTACTGCAATATCATTAATAGCATGTGCTGCTCTCTGGCTAATAAATTGGCTATGTTTTTTCAAAGGGATAGTTCATCAAAAAATGAATGGTGACCAGTTTTGAAATGTAAAAAAGAGAATAAAAATATAAAATGCCTCCATGCTGCTTGTCTGGCATTATCCAAGTCTCCTAAAGTCCCTACATGCTGTTTGCACACTGTCACCACCACACACACACAGTTCAGACAGTGAGCATGCGCACATGAACATGGCTCCAAGTTAAGGATCCACAGTGAAGATTCAGGCTTAAAACATGGTGTAAATAACATTTTTTTAAGTCAACTTGGCATGTTGGGGCTTTAGGAGACTTGAATTACACCAGACAAGCAGTATGGAGGCATTTTATGTTTTTTTTTCCAGTTGTTTTTTAACATTTGAAAACTGGTCGCCATTCACTTCCATTGTTTGGGAGATTCTGTAGCACTGTTTTCCTGTGAAACTCCAGCAGTGTTTTGTGAATTAAAAAAATAAACCTGATCCTCAATCGATGTGAGGGTGAGTAGATAATGACTGTACTTTAATTTTGGGGTGAACTATCCCTTTAAGGCATCAGGGTTTCTGTAAAACGGTGGACAGGACACCTGCAAACAAAGTGAATTGTTAAGAATTTATTCTAGTAAAATGTTTCTCCTCATTAGGATGAACCAGCACTTCCGGACGGTGTTCTTGTTCCAGGAAGGTTCATGTTCTGACTTCATCAGGGAGTTCAGCGAGCGTCAGCCCAGGATGCTGCAGTTTCTAAACGACCTGGAGGAGACTGCTGTCCAGTTAGACGGGATGAATAAGGGAGCAAAGATCTCCAGTGTGGCAGGAAGCTCAGTGGGGGCAGTTGGAGGCGTGCTTTCCGTTGTTGGTTTGGCATTGCTTCCTGTAACAGCAGGAGTGTCTGTAGGTCTGATAATAAGTGGGACAGCAATGGGAGTAACCAGTGGAGTCAACAGTGCTGTCACCACAGCCACAGAGATTGGAGTAAACAGTACACAAAAAAAGAAAGCAAATGGTGTCTTCCAGAGCTTCATGCAGGATGTGCAGGTTCTCCAGGGTTGCCTGGAGAAGGTCACCAGTCAAACAGTCACCGAGATAGAAACAAGTGAGTTAGATGTGGCTATGGGAGTAGGCAAGGCACTTAATAATGTTCGTGGTATTGTTGTTAAATGCATGGATTCAGCAGCTGATGTTGCCTCTGCTGGTAAGTTGTTGAAAAGTGAAGAGCTGATTACAAGTGTCGGCAAGGTGGGCCAGGAAGGTGAAGCATTACGTAACGTGTCCAAGGTGGCCTCAGACATCCCAGATATTGGCCAGGCAGCAGTCAAAGGCTCTCTTGCTATCTCTAAGACAGCCATTGCGGTCAATGCTCTTTTCATTGGCATGGATGTCTTCTTCATCTGTAAAGACAGCATCAGTCTGGCCAAAGGCAGCGAGACTGAACTCTCACAGTTCATCAGAGCCAGAGCTGCACTGTGGAGCTCACAGATAGACTCGTGGCGGAAGATACATGACTTCCTGAATGAAGGTCTGCTGACATCAGAGAAACACAGAGCTGTCTTGGATAAACCATTTTATCCACAGAGGGAGCTCTGCACAAGGGTTCAGCCGATGGACAGTGCCTTGACTCTGCTTCAATCACTAACACCTGTCTGCTCTGAGTACAGCCACTGCCACTCTCTCTCTCTCTTGCTCAAAAAATAAGTTTGTTTTGTCTGATAGTGGTCATTGCATTTGTGGCAACTCTGCTTTTTTTAAGGGTTAGGTTCTGATTCTGACTAAGAACTCATGTTTGAAAATGCAATCTTGCTAATATCTGTAAATCACTGAGCAGTGTCAAACTTCATTTTCAAGTCTATATTCTTTATAAACTTTATTTCTTATCTTTATTGATTTATTGAGTCTAAATTGTAACTATCACATGGGCAGATTGTGTTTTCCTTGATTTTAGGATTTTAAGGAGCTTGTCTTGATACATTATATGCAGTTCAGTAAGAATTCAGCAAGATTCTCTCCTGAGAATAAATGTAAATTTAAAAAAAGATTTTATCATGGGACTGCAATGTATTGCATTTTGTAATTATTCAATATATGTTTTTCTACATGCAAACATTTGCCATCTTGTATAAAAACAGAACTCAGTGTGTAGATTAGATTGTATAAAAGTAATGCTTGGTGCCTTTTCTGCTTCATGAAGTGTATTACACACAGAGTGGCCAAACACATTAGTAAGTGACCTCACCAGTGTTGCCAGATGTATGGTTATCGAATTTGTACCATAACTGTATGATATATAATCAATAATTCCAAAAAAAGTCCAAATGTGTGATCATTTTGAATTTTCCACAAACACACAGCTAAAGAGCAATCAATTACATCATCATCACCCTGATCAAGCAGCTGGTAGACACAGTCAGGGTCTGTTGCAGCCTGCAGAGGCGTCTGTTCCGTTCTCAGGTTGAAGATACTGAAGCAGAGCACACCGAGCTGCTGCAACATCCTGACGTGTGATGGCTAAGCAGAGATAAATTCCTGCCCTGATTTTCTGAGCTGTTACCTGAAGTGTAAGATTTTCTCAGACAGTCTAGATGCACTGTATGCACAGCTGGCGAGGCAGCTGGATTCGCAAGATCACACAAGAATCCATCTTGCCAGGCTTCAAATGATCTGTTTGACTCAATGAAAGTGGTGCAGCATCCTAGAAGGGACTACTGCCAGCTACAGGCGTGGTTTTTATGTTATGTGATGACAGCAAGAAGCATCCATGGAAGCAACTCTTCTTAAACAAACAATGGTGGCACCAGAAGAGGTTAACGTAAACACTGTTATAGCATCAGTTATATCAGAACTGGAGAGTATTTCTTCACTGAAAGAATGGCACTGAAGACTTTTATCGATGGAAAAGATTTTTTCACTCCTCTCCCGACCATCTTTGGCAGTTTGATCTGATTGTTTGAAGTGAGTACGTGTTAGGCATGATAGACAGATGGTTCATCCAATCACCTGCCAAGTGTTTTTTGAAAGTGCCTGCCCTTTTCCAAACAGTTTCAAAGGACAACTTCCCAGATGGATCTGTCTAACAAACAATGAGCATCAGGGAAAAGATGCAGTTCAACAGTGCCTCTTACACTGATCAAGTTCATGGCATTGGATCAGAGTTTGACAGACATTTCACAGACTTTTTAATAAACAAGAAACATTTACAAAATGTCATAGTTTGCTGATGATGCCCAATGATTTCACAATATTGTTATGAATAAAATTTACATGTTTTTTCCAATTTCACTTCTCATCAACAAAGATGCCTAAAAAACGAGTGTCGGAAATTTCTCTTCCCCCCACTGACTAACATAATACTTTTCATGTCCCCTGCCCCTTCCTGCATATATTATAAAATTGGACTTTTTAATTTTTAATGAAAACTTCTTAAGTTGAAACCATCTTGTAATTCTCACCAATTCCTCATTTGTATTATTTACTAGAGTGTGTAAGTCAGTATGTGATAGAATCATGTTGGTATCATCAGCAAACAAAATAGGAAATTAAAATTTACAGACTAGTGAAAAGTCATTAATCAGTAACGGCCCCAAAATCGAACCTTGTGGTACTCCACATTTTATATGAACTGTACTTGAGGCACAACCATTTAATAACACATATTGCTCTCTTTCGCTCAAGCAGTTAATCACTTTATTGGAAACCATAGTGTTTTAATTTCAACATTGCCTCTAAAGGAGGAACATTTTTCCTCCCGGGCACTACTGTAGTGTAGAAGGAAATTATCGATCAGATGAAATCCAGGGCATCCACCGACAGGAAGGGTAAATTTTGGCACCTGCTCTCAGAGGAGAAGTAGCCTAACAGGAAAGATGAGTTGCCTATCAGCCCGACCTGCCTACCTACCTATGTGAGTCTTCCTTCTCCTACATGAAAACCATAAAGGCCAAGTTCAGATCCAAGTGTTTCCCACACAAAGACTATAGTTGAGCAGGAGCCCAAATATATTTTGCATCTCATTTTGGCATCCATGACTGATAAGCGGACAATCTCCCTGCGGCTTTCCCCCTCCCTCCCATGTACACTCTGGTGTCACTGACAATCACACATATTCTGCAGAAAAATTCAGAGAGTCACCTGTTTAATGTATATGCCTCCTCATGCAGTTGTTTTGTCAGTGTTATTTGGTAGCATTTGGTTTGTTTCGAAAACATTTTAAAAGAGAGATGGGCAGCGTAGTAACATAATGTTGATCCATATTTGATCCACACTGTCTAGTTTGACAGTTTGATCTGAGATTTTTGAGCAGTGGGTTCAGACTCTGCTTTCTGTTTTTGTTTTGGTCTCAGATGCTGGTGGTGGTTTTAAGCGTACTGTTGATGGCAGTGTGCACCCAGCTGTCAGTATTAAACATACAGGCCTGATGAAGCCAGCTGCCAATAAAATGTTTGCAAATCAAAGTCCAAAGTCCAGCTACTCTTAATGTGAGCTGTGAGGTTCTTCTGCTGCTTTTATTTTCTGTCTGATTCAGAGGTAACATGGAGAAGATCAGCGATTATCTTTTCAGGTATAAAAACCACAACTTTGTCACCGGACTGACGACTGCAGAGTACATTGATTCACTCCAGAGCTTTGAAATCAGAGATAGCGACATATTCCTGGTCACTTTTCCAAAGTCAGGTCAGTGAGACTTTGTGTCACATCATCTGCATTTACAGTTCAGTTCATTGCTGGGAGCAGATTACCTGATCAGGTACGATGTCTCATAACTTCTGTCCCCCCACAGGAACTATATGGACTCAGCAGATCATCATCTCCATCTGTGAGTTAGGCGGAGGTCTGAATGAATATCCACACAACTATGAGCAGATGCCGTGGTTGGAGTACTTGGAGGGTCGAGAGCCTTACTCTCTCCGACCCTCTCCACGGCTCTTCTCCTCTCACCTCACGCCGGCTCTCATGCCTCCTGGACTGAAGGACAAGAAGGCAAAGGTCAGTATTTTATGGAAGCTCAATCCTGCCAAGTAAATAAAAGTTCAAAAATATATTGATAAAGTTATAAATAGTGCCAACAATTTTAATGATAAATCTGAATACACAAATATGCAGTACACATTGTGGTATGTCATTATGACCAGGGTCGCAAGGAATTCATCTGCTGATTATTTTCTTGATTAATGATTTAATCTTTTGGGTAGATGAAGAGTCAGAAAATGCCCACAATAAAATTACTGGATCCTAACATCTTAAAATTGCATTGCAGTCCAAAATCAAAAAAATACAATTTACTGCAGCATGAGACAGGGAAAAGCAGCTGTGCCGAAACTACAAATTAATCATAAAATATTGAATTATTTGAATGGAGTTTGGCATGAAGGAGATAGTAGTGTTGTATGTATTGGTTTCTACTCTGGCCTGATTGTTGTTTTGTTCTTACATCAGATCATCTATGTGATGCGGAATCCAAAGGACATCATCGTCTCCTTTTACCACTTCAGTAAAGCCATCGCTGACCTGGAGACGCCCAGCAGCTTTGAGAAATTTCTTGAGGACTTTTTGGCAGGAAAAGGTGACATACCTCAGAGTCTGGACGGTGATGACCTGATAGAGTCCAGAGCAGATATATTTTAAATTAAAGCCATTTGATCATGAAGATTTGACAGAAAGATTAGGGAAAAATATATAATAAAAAAGATTTGATTGTGTGTTTGTGTTGACACAGAGCACTTGATTATGAACATTTTCATTAACAATTTAATAATGAGAACTGTTTTAAAATCAAAAATCTTTTCAATTCAACTGCAGAAACATCACTACACATGTTTAGAAGTGATAAATACTACTTATTACAGTAATGTGACCCCAGGTGGTGGGCCAGCTGTCCCCTGGTGGAGAACATGAAGGTTGTATTTGCAAGCTGTCAGAATAAATGTATTCAACAGAAACCTAAACTAAGGTATTCATTATTCCATCAAACAGTTGTTACATCATCCTGGTTTGACCACATCAGGGAGTGGCATTCAAAGAGAGACCAGTACAACATCCTCTTCCTGACCTATGAGGACATGATTTTGGTAAGAGGTCCATGTTTATGTGAAATTTAAATTTTAATTCTAATAGACAGAATAATAATTTCTTTGTTAGTGTTTAAACTTGTTCTCTCATTTGTTCCTGTTTCTCTTTTAGGACCTGAGGACTGCAGTAACTAAGATCTGCACTTTCTTGGGGAAAAACCTGAGTGAAGCAGACATTGACCGAGTTGTAGAAAAATCTACATTCAAGAACATGAAGAAAGAATCAAAAGCCAACTATGAGTTTCTGCCAGAAACAAGGATGAAGGGAGACTTCATGCGCAAAGGTAACGTTACATGACTGCAGCACCTGTGCAGAAACATGTAATCAGATATCATCAGGTCTGGTTTGTCCTCTTTGATTACAGGTCAGATCGGTGACTGGAAGAACACCTTTACTGCAGCTCAGAGTGAAAGAGTTGATCGACTCGTTCAGGAGAGGCTCGGGGATATGTCTCTGAAGTTCATCTGGGAATAAGCAGAGCTGCCACACCGAACACAAGATGCTGACATGTTCTTATTCATTGACAGAGTCTGTGTGTGTCGTTCACATACACCAGTCGTTAATGTGTAAACTGCATCACAAAAGTTTTAACCTTTAATAGCTACTCTGTACCTGCAATATTTGAAACTGATCCACTGCAGCTGCAGTAGTAGGAAATGTTTGTCCTGACCTAGCAGTAGATTAACTTGAAAAATTGCTTTCAGGCTTATGTTTGGACTTCTGTACCAGGAAAAGAATGAATGCAACATGAGCAGAAAACACTAATAAACACTTTTGAACAATCAGTTGTCTTTATGTGTCAGCGCTGTGATGAAGTGCATGAAATGATGAAGTCTCTCTCACTCTCTGAATCACACACATGCACACACACACACACGCACTGCGGAGAAGGAATAGTAGTTCTTTTCATGGATTAAGGGATTCTGTTAGGACTCTCCTGACCGTCCTCTCTTCTGCAGAGGTACAGTCAGCTCTGAAAAAGGCCTGCATGTGGATGTCTGGTTGTCCTCATCATGCTGAAAAGCCTCGATGACTCTGTTTTCGTCTCCTTGGTGGCCTCACGGTAGCTGTGGAGAACGAAACAGGCATAAATGACAAATGGAAGGTTATTTAGATTTATGTCCACAGCCCTTCTTAATGCTCCAAAATACACTTTCAGCCTCCCAAAGGGCACATTCAATAACCATTCCTGCTCGACATAGTGATAGTCCAAAATACTGTGTCTGACCAGTGCTTCTCCCATTCGGATTCTCCTCCATCAGGTAGGGAGGCAAAGAGTTTGTTGGGTCCCCAGGAAGAAACACTGGAATTGCCTTCTCTGTTCTAATATTTGTTTTTTTTTTTGAGGAGGGGATTGAGCCATTTTTATGTGAGTGTTGATCATGGATCATGCCCGTCTTCTGTAGTCTCCCTTAATCTGATAAGTAATTTGAGGACTATTTAGGAAATGTTGAGGCACGGTGCAGATGTTTTGATTATACAGCTAATTAAACAGTCTTGTACTTAATGGAACAAAAAACATTTATATTAAAATACTATGATGTCTTGTGTGTCTGACACTGTTAGCAAAATTCAAGTCCTCAGCCCAAAAAAAATGCAATTTAATAAAAATTAAATCACTACAAGGTTGGCCTGTTACAAGCTTTAATAGCCAATAGTTTGATCTTTCAAATTCACTGTAACTTACATCACCAGTATATATTAAAAATGTTCATTGTCCCTCCATTTTTTAAACTTTAAAGCACCAACACTTTGCTATATTTCAAGCTTAGCAGTTGGTGGCAGTGTGCGCCCAGCTGTCAGTATTACACATGCAGGCCTTCTCATGAAGAAACATGTGCCAAACCAAAGTCCAGAGTCCGGCTGCTCTCAGGTGAGCTGTGAGATTCTTCTGCTCTGATCTGGTGCCGTATGCAAACATTTCTTTTCTGTCTGATTCAGAGGTAACATGGAGGAGATCACCAACCATCTCTGCAGGTACAAAAACTACAACTTCGTCAGTGGAATGACAACCACAGAGTACATTGATTCACTCCAGAGCTTTGAAATCAGAGATAGTGACATATTCCTGGTCACTTATCCAAAGTCAGGTCAGTGAGACTTTGTGTCACATCATCTGCATTTACAGTTTTGTCTGATGCTGGGAGCAGATTACCTGATCAGGTACGATGTCTCATAACTTCTGTCCCCCCCACAGGAACTATATGGACTCAGCAGATCATCATCTCCATCTGTGAGTTAGAGGAGGTCTGAATGAATATCCCAACAACTATGAGCAGATGCCGTGGTTGGAGTACTTGGAGGGTCGAGAGCCTTACCCTCTCCGACCCTCTCCACGGCTCTTCGCCTCTCACCTCAACACCGGCTCTCATGCCTCCATGGACTGAAGGACAAGAAGGCAAAGGTCAGTATTTTATTGAAGCTCAATCCTTCCAGGTATTTAATCTTGGGTCTGTTAAGTGTCAGAAAATGCCCACAATAATTTGCCAGCATCTTAAAACTGCATTTTTTGTTCAACCAAGAGTCAACACTTTAACTCAAGATATTTAATTTACTATAGCATAAGACAGGGTTAATTTTCTGTTGATTTATGAATAAATGAATTCCCCCAGCTCCTCCAGTCCACATGTCGAAGTGTTACAGAGCAAGAAATTGAACCTAGGGCAATGGCAGCACCATGCAATATCCACAACTAGTGCACAACCTCTGTATAAAGTAGAAAAATGCTGTATAAGTACAGTCCATTCCATTTACTACAAGTGTGAGATAGTCAATTAAAAATCATGAGATTTAAACATTTGACTTTCTGAAAACATTAAGGTACAAATTCAAAGTCTGTGACTCAGTTTGGTATGAAGGAGATAATAGTGTTGTATGTATTGGTTTCTGCTATGGCCTGATTGTTGTTTTGTTCCTACGTCAGATCATCTACGTGATGCGGAATCCAAAGGACAACATCGTCTCCTTTTACCACTTCAGTTCTGCCATCACTGTCCTGGAGACGCCCAGCAGCTTTGAGCAATTTTTTGGAGGACTTTTTGGCAGGAAAAGGTGACGTACCTCAGAGTCTGGACGGTGATGACCTGATAGGGTCCAGTGCAGATAAAGTTTTAAATGAAAGTGTTCTGATGATGAAAAATTGACAGAAAGGTTGAAAAGACTTTTTCATCTTATGTTAGAGTCAGAGCACTAGATTAAGAACGTTTTCATTAACTATTTAACAATAAGAGCTGCTTAAAATTCATATCTTTTAAAATCTTCTTAGGCTAAGGACACTTCCAGGTAAACATTGGTTACTTTACTGCTAGTAGTGCATTCAGGCCTGTAGACTTTGCAGCTGCAGAAATATTATTCTATGCATGTGTGTAGAAGTGATAAATTACTTTACTATATCTGTAATTTTACCAATAAAGTGGACCAACTGTCCTGGTGGAGATAAACTTGAACTGAAGCTTATCTTGCACCATGATGGTTGTATTTGCAAGCTGTTCAGATAAATGTATTCAGCAGACACTTTGTTAGGTTACTGTTTTATAATATAGATGAACATGAGTGCCTGTTCAGTACGGCTTCCTTGTTTATTTATCTTTTCTCGCACATTTCCTTTCTTCCCTCTTCTCGTCAACACTCCTTATTCCACTCTTTAGCCAACAGTGCCCACTAGCTGCCAAACACCATAACCAGACCACAGCATCTTCATAAAAATGCAGTATATAACATAATCTGAACACAACACACTTAAATTAAAGGATGCATTATTACTTTATACAGTTCTAGCATCATCCTGGTTTGACCACATCAGGGAGTGGCATTCAAAGAAAGACCAGTACAACATCCTGTTCCTGACCTATGAGGACATGATTTTGGTGAGATGTGTTTTTTCTTTTTTGAGCATCTTATTTAGATTGGAGTGCACAAAGTGACACATTTGAAATCTTTTTAATGTTATGAATTAAAAATGTTTATTTGAGATTTAAATTCGGAGAGAAAGAATAATAATTTCTTTATTAGTGTTTAAACTTGTTCTCTCATGTGTTCCTGTTTCTCTTTTAGGACCTGAGGACTGCAGTAACTAAGATCTGCACTTTCTTGGGGAAAAACCTGAGTGAAGCAGACATTGACCGAGTTGTAGAAAAATCTACATTCAAGAACATGAAGAAAGAATCAAAAGCCAACTATGAGTTTCTGCCAGAAGAAAAGTTCAAGGGACAGTTCATGCGCAAAGGTAACATAAAATAACTGCAGCACCTGTGCAGAAACATGTAATCAGAATCATCAGGTCTGGTTTGTCCTCTTTGATTACAGGTCAGATCGGTGACTGGAAGAACACCTTTACTGCAGCTCAGAGTGAAAGAGTTGATCGACTCGTTCAGGAGAGACTCGGTGATATGTCTCTGAAGTTCATCTGGGAATAAGCAGAGCTGCCACACCGGATTGGGAAACACTGATCTAGAATGAGAAGAGAAAAGAAAACTGTTTTCTATCAGTTAACAAAACAGATTAATACTGTAACCTACTGAAGAAACACTAACAACAATTTCACCTTGTATTCCTTTTATTTGGGTCTAATTAACCTAATTATTTCATTATATTGTTAATTTATTTTTTCATTTTAGTTCAGAGGGTTAATTTACCATCAGTGAATGTTTTATTGTGAAAAAAAAACTGTGAAAAACAGATCAACTTATTGGTTCGTAGAGGAATAGTTGATTGCTATTGGTCTAAAGCAGCCTAAGTCCCGCCTCCTTCAGGGTGAGACGCTGTCTCAGCTGTGGAAAAGAGGACAGAAAGGACAGAAGAGACGCTGATGTTGCTTGTACTTGATGTAGATCTGTACAGAAAAAGAGGAAAAAACTATTCGAGCAAGTGAGAATTCAGTCAATTATTGAAGCGACCAGAGGGCGTCTGATTTTCATCTTATTCTTTTATTTTCTCGGTAAGTTATGAACGCGAAAGCACCTGACGCACCTGGCGCATCAGCTGATTGGTCTGTTTTGGTAATTCTAGCCACATGCCTCAACGTATTTCTGTTAATATAGAGGTGAATGGGATTATTTGCATCTAAATTGAGTATGTGTGTGATGTTTCATCAATTCTTGAGAATTTGGACAAATCATGCCCTACCAAAAAACTTGAAAAAAAAAAATTATTTCTAAGACTCTCATTCCTATTTTATGATTTAAAAAAAATGCATTCTTTAAGGATTCATACATGAAATGTATTTAATTTATAAAATGTTTTGGTCTGCTGTAATTCTTTTAATTTCTAAATGTGTTAAAACCTTCAAGATCTAAAACTAACAATACCTACTGATAATACGGCGTAAAACTCTTTCCTGTAACATATTTCATATAAAAATGTTGTCCCATATTGCCATCAACTTTGTCAGATTTTAATCAGGCATGAAAAGGGTTAGCTATACCCTAAGGACCCCGTCTCACTTCCTGGTTAAAAAAAGCTGTCTATTTTTGATGAATTAATTAAAGCTGTAGTATACGATTTGAAAGTTTGATCATTATTAATAACCTCATTTAGATGGTGGTTATGGTCCTATAGTACAATCTACACAATGTGAAGAGCAAAAACAAAAAAAAAAACGAAAAAAATCCATTCACTCTCAATCTTTCTCAACTGATTCTCAGATCGTATACTACAGCTTTAAATAATATTACTATCACATGTGAAACGCGCGATTAGTCGAGTATACGATTAAACGTCGCCACCCTCGGTAGTCGGCACCCGAAATACTATATACTATATCTGGAAATACTAGTCGTTTAAACCATTTATCAATATTTAATTCATGCACAATGCCAGTTATCTGTTGCCTCTAAGATGTTATGCAGCCGCCCGCCACTAGTCGGCGCTGCGGCCCCGTCAGACAGCGCCCCCTCTCAGTGCCAATAATACCCAGCTGCAGGCCCTGCAGCCCCTCCAAACCACGCCCATCGCTGTAGCAACAACGGAAGTGAAGCGGCTGCAGCGTCTAAACACAAGACAATACTCCGAAGTTAATAATAAATAAATAAAAAATGCCTTTGAAAGCAACAGTTTAAGCCAACAATTTTGAAAATAATATTATATATATAATATTAATAAATAAGTAACATCTCTGGACCACGACAATAGATTACTTCAGAAAAACAACATAATTTTAAGAAAACATGTAGATATTGATAGATATTGCTGTAGCAACAACGGAAGTGAAGCGGCTCCAGCGTGCAGCGGTCTCTCATGCGAGCCAACCTGTGGGGGGCAGTAATACGCCTTGGAGAGTCGAAACTGCCCAGAAACAAAAGAAGAAGAAGAAGAACCTGCCCACGAACCATATTTGGAAGTTCAACTTCCTTCAACTTCCTTCACGTTCGTGCCCTGCGCCTGCAGCTGGACCCTTCTCTCTCAGTGTGGCCATAAGCGTGTTGTCCAGGCAACCCCTGTAGTTCATATCATCAAAGTTGAACAGACGACAGCTCGTAAACTCAGCGCGGTTTGTCAGTGTTTTAATCTAGTCAGTGGGAATAATGTTTAATGTGGACTGTGACAGAATAAACTGGTATATAACCACTGAACTGGAGCAACATGTGACCACATTCAGCACAGACACAGACGTTAACCAGCAAGTAAAGCTGCTGCTGCTAGCACAGCTAACGTTAGCCACACTTTGTATCAGGCAGCAGGCTGGCAGCTAACGTTAGCCACACTGTGTAGCAGGCAGCAGGCTGGCAGCTAACGTTAGCCACACTTTGTATCAGGCAGCAGGCTGGCAGCTAACGTTAGCCACACTTTGTATCAGGCAGCAGGCTGGCAGCTAACGTTAGCTCCGGGTTCTTCACCCGCAGACAACGTGATCTTCGGTCTGAGAAGGTGAAGCACATAGTGAGTTGTTGTCTTGTTTTGTATGTTATTGTGTAGTATTTGTATTGCACAGCGCAAAGTAGCACACATTTCAGCGGCATTATAGTACGATATGGCGATTGTTGGCTGATGAACGACTTTTGAAAGTAATAACAGAAATTAATAAATTCTGCTCAATTTTAACTGCTTTCTGACTGTTTTCTTACTAGTCAACTAGTCTACATTAAATTTAGCGTTTAATCGACAGGGAACATCCCTGTTCTCAGCCATAACAGGTCAACTCTGTGGCCGTTCTAAATCAAAGCTAAATAAGAATGATGGTTTAAATATGTGTATTTTGATTAGCATCAAAAAAAATAATGTGTTTGAAATTAGTATTTTTTTTTCAATTTAATAAGAAAAAATAAATAAGAAATAAGTCAGTGCTCTACTTTGGGCCACCTCGTCCAAGGTTTTTCTGTTATATTCATTAAATATATGTTCAAGTATTTTTAAAATGAGTTTATGTCAGCAAAAAAAAAAAATCATGGTATACCCAATCTGTGTTCTTTGTGTTAAAAATGATATGTTGTTTACCACAAACACAAATAACATTACCAACAAGTCTGTGACATTATAATAGTGTTTATTTCTTGAATAAAAGTATATGAAACTTTTTAAATTACAGCTAAATTAAAGATTTTGTGTTTTGTAATACTAAACTTGTTGTGTGTCTGACGGGGTTCTTCCTCCTCTTCATCGGAGCTGAAGGTTCCATTAGGCAGCTGTAGACCGGAATCACTTGGTTGTTGACAAAGCAGAATATCAATCAATCAGCTAAAAAAAAAGTCTCAAAAACAGGTTTTAATGAGTCCACGATATTGTTATCATTTCCAAATTTAAATTCAAAGTGGATTTATTGGCATGACCTTAATACAATACAGTATTGCCAAAGCACATTGTTCAAAATGAAACAAGAAAATAGCAGTAGCACACAATGTTTAAAGTGTTAAGCAAGAACACGAAACTGTCAGTATCACCCTGCCCCAACAGGAAGAGAGGTTGCTTAAGAAACACCTACCCCCTTAGTGTCCTTCTGTGAAAGGACAGAAAGAGACAGACACAAGGAGAGGGAGACTTTGGAGAGAGAAGAGAACTGCACCATCTAAACTTAGGGTTATGTTTTGGTTGTCGTAACTTTACATATTCGGATCTGGACATTGTTTCCCTCTTCACCATGGCAGGCAGGTGGAACCTCCTGATTCTGGGTGAGTTTCATTATGTGTCAGCGGTGGAATGTTGATAAAATACTATTTTAAATTAAATGAAAAAAATAAAACATCTTTAAGAGTTCTGAGTAAAGTGAGACATCCAATGACCTTTGACCCTTTAAGAATACAAGTTAAAGTTATTTTAAAAATAATGCAGAATTCACAGTTGATCATTTCTGACCATTGAAGACGATGTAAGCAGTGCATAAGAAGTTAAAAACCAAATGCATGCATGTTGCATGAAGATCAAATACACTCATTAATTAAATGTGTGATGTGCAGTGCAGTAGAGTGGAGCAGAGCAGAGAGCTGCATCAAGCACAGGAGAACGTAGTTTTTCTGCTGTGTGACACGATGTAATGTTGAACGTGTTTTAAACTGGATTACATCTCCGGTCATTTGTGTCAGACTAAAGTAACTGTGCCGACAGCTCATCAGAAGAAATGCCACCTCAAAAATGATGATGATGTAAAAAATGACAATTCCCTTTAATAGCACAAATCCTATTGCAATATCACAAAATCACAATGAGATTTTTGTAAAATTGTCTCAGTATTTGGGATAGAAAATCTGTTGAATGTTTAAAAATGTTCTGTGCATCAAGGAGGCAACTAACTGGTTGCAGCAGCCTGCGAACTTAAGAATATGTTTTTATATCTGTGTATGTTTCCTGTGCAAATTTAAATCTACCATGAAGTTTTAGATAAAATAGCAGATGTTGTGCAAAGCTTTAAGGGGTGGAACAAACTGATTACAACTACTTATTAGTGTAATTCTCATTTTCTGGGTACTTGTACTTATGCGTATTTTTTATGCATTACGATATGTAATCTACTTTATTACTTTTAATATCATAATTCATTACTGACTAGGCCTACAGTTAGTGAGTGTGATCTTGGACTAGAATTGAATGATTCAGAAAAAATATCTAATTGATATGATTAGTGATATTAGATGGAATGATAATTTTCATTATTATTCACTTTTCATTGAAAACATTAAAATGATGAAATGATGGTGTGTATTTTGTGGGGATCTGCACTAGGGCTGCACAATTAATCGCAATAAAATCACAATATTGAAACTGCAGAACCAAATCACAGATTTTTTGAAAAAGGAGAAATGTGTGGGAAAACAGCATTAAAATGAGATACTGTAGTTCTAAAAATCTTGCTCTCTAGATGAAAGAAAACATGTTTGTTTGATTCAGACCTCAATAAACATCACATCATCATGATTTTAATAGTTTTCATTTTTGGTCAGTGAACATGAAAATTGTAATGCAAAACTGATCATTTCTGCTAATCTTAATGCATATCACAGTTTCAGTCAAATAATAATACAATATAATAATTTATTTATTTATTTATTTATTTTACCAAATCATGCAGCCCTACTCTGTACCAAATAAAGATGTTTTATTAAGTCAGTAGTAAAATGGTGTGTAAGCCAGAACCTCTCTGGAGCGCAACAATATTGAATTTAAAACGCTTATTCGGCACTTCTCGCAGTTTGAAAATTGCAGCACTCATGTTGCGATTTCAGTGAAATTTTGATGAAACAGAACAGCACAGGAGTTGGGAGTATTTTATAACGGAGATTTGAACAACAGAAACCCCTTTTGATTCGATGTCTGATATTGATAATTCATTGAACATCAACAGTTAAAAAGTAACTAATCTGCGTTTTTTTGAAAAGCTTCAACTGACTACATTTACACTGACTGGACATCCACGTTTACGGTGCAAAATTTTCCCTTTAAATGTTCAGAGGTTCAAGTTCTTATTCAAATGTTTCAGTCCGAAAGGATTTTTGTAATCAAATATGCCTCAGTATGAAAAGCAAATTTATCTAAACACATAACTCACCATGGCATATTGTGACACATGTGGGGTTTTTGTCATAGATTGTTTTTATTTACATTTAGGAATGAGGAAGAATACAATAAGATTTTCTGTATGATTTATGTGAAATCATTATATTCACCGAGAAGCTGCAGAGCACTGCGCTAAAATATGACCGGGGGCTGCTGGAGGGGAGACGAGGGGGTCGGGCTGCGTCTTATCTCTCTCTAAACTAATGTTATAGTATTTTTTGTTATGGATCCTTCAAGCGTAAATTAAGTAAATTAATACTGTTTGATAAAGAAACAGTGTGGTGATGCATGTTAATATACTTTTTGTTAAATAAATGTTGATAATTGTCTTAAACACTTACTCTTGCCGTGCCGCCAGACAGACACCTCCCAGCAGGCCATGCTGTGCTAGTGCACAAAAAAAGTGTGTGTGCCCCCGTGAACTGCAACTAACAATTATTTTCATTGTTGATTAATCTGTTGATTATTTCTCGATTAATTGATTAGTTGTTTGGTCTACAAAAAATGTCAGAAAATGGTGAAAAATATCGATCAGTGTTTGCCAAAGCTCAAGATGACGTCTTGTTTTGTTTTTTGCAAAGATATTCAGTTTACTGTTATAGAGGGGAAACTGATTAATCAATCATCAGAGCAGTTGTCAATTAATTCAAATTGATTCATGATCGATTAATTATCTCAGCTCTAATGCACCCGTACTTGTCCTCTGCTGCTACAACTCCATCCTCGGGGAAACACTTTTTAAGTGTTTCTCATGTTTTATTTCTTTAACAACTTTCCACTGAGATAAAGTCTAACTCGCTTGAAAAAAAGAAGGTGAGAAACTCAAAATGACACGTATCTGTCCTCAGAGGAGGAAACTCTGTTGCCACGAGTAACAACACTAAGAGATTCTATCTTGTTTCTCTGAAACTGAGACTACTGAAATATATCATAACATCATGATCACAGTCTTAGCTGGCCACTTCTTAAAATAAGTATGAGTTCTACAGTATTTAAATTAGTTCCGTCTTTAAGTTGGTAATTTAATGGTCAGTTCTCTAACTTACCCATTATATCTACTGTATCTGGCTAATAGTTTTTACTGGAAACTATTCTCTTACAAAGGTAAAACAAATTAAACTGTTGAAAGTTTTTTACAAAGTATAAAAATTAATTCACCTCCATTATCCTGTATAAGTGTTGCAACAAATTCTTGAGCAGCAAATGTCTTAAAATATCAACAAATATACAAAAACTATCTGATTGGCTGGATACCTCTATTGAAAAAAATGGAGTTAGACAGAATTATTTTCCTAATTAATTGGGTCTAGTCTATAATATGTACAAAAATCTTGAAAAATGTCCATCACAACTTTCCAGAGCCCAAGGTGACATCTCGAAATAACTTCTTTTGTCCAGAACCCTCCTTTATTGTAGTAAATGACAAAGAGAAGCAGCAAATCCTTGCATTTAAGAAGCTGCAACCAGCAAATATTTGACATTTTTGCTTGAAAAATGAAAAAACAATGAGTTATGAAAATAGTGGCAACTGATTTTCTTTCGATTGACTAATCGTTGCAGCTCTACGGGGAGTATGTCTCATTGTGATTTGGATGAACTGACCAAATTAAAATTAAATTTGCTGCTTCTTTGAGGAGAACACTGAATGAATTGTTTAAATTGACACTTTCTTCCTGTGTCCGTACATACTGTAATTGACAAATAGAGGTCTGTGGTTCTCTGCCAGAGGGTCTTTACAATGTTTTCAGATTCATTCATTTAAATTATCATGATAAGGACAGATGAAAAATATTAACATGTGCCCTAGAACTTGCGAATATACTAGATAGAAACTACCCAGCATGCACCCCTGAATTCACAGCCTCGCACGTCCAAGATGTCCTGATTGGCCACTTCAAATCTCTGATGTAGGAAATTAGCAGAGGCCATCTTTTCAGTGTGAGGCTTCAGAGAATGTGCCAAACTACTGTATGTATTTAGAACATCTGGTGATGTGCAGCAGCCCAAAAAGACTTTTTCCAGTTGACTTGTATACATTGTGAAAGAAGCGGCTATAAAACTGTAATTTTTTGAGCATCACAACTCCTGCAGAATGATTCGTTTCACTGTCAAGATTTGATCCATTCGGTCCAGTGACATTTAGAAAGTCTTGGAGAGCTCCATGATTAAATCATTTTATGGCCATTAAAAAGTTAACAGGGGGCTAAACGGAAGTTAGCTGGTCAGCCAAACTGAAGGTCTGCATGCTGCAGCTCAAAGAGCGTGCACAGGACGCATTTTGTCTGAAGAGTCTTTGGAAGCTGGAAAGTGACTTTTCTGTGATCCAGTTTTTGTTATACATCCATGATGTAGGAGCGTCAGACCCATACTGAGGCTACAAATTCTCAAAATGTGAAAATATTAGTTTGTATAGAATGTACTTTTGTATTTTCAAATTATAAATTACTTGTACTTACTCTCTTACATTCTGATCCATCAATCTATAACTGTAATAAATATATACTGTACATAAATCTTCCTCTTATGCATCACCCATTAATGATGGAAACTGGCTCTCATATTCAAGTCTGGGGCTTATAGGTCTATTTTTCTTTATATGTTTTATTATTAGCCTGTTTCATGTCTTATATAATTTATATTAATATGGCACCCTTTTAAAATTTTAGAGCAGCAACACACACCTAGTGAGCAGCGTGGCTGCAGCCACGGTGAGTTGCAGAGTTTTGGAGATACCGGCTGTAGAGATGTGTGCTCTCAAAAATTCAAAAGAAATGTCTCTTTCCAAAAATCATGTCCAGATTACTCAAGATTATCTTGTTTACTTTTCATGTAGATGTCTAGTCAGTGTTAATGGCAAATGTAGTCATTTGGAAGAATAAAGTCAACAGTGTGAGCCATATTGACCAAGAAAACTGAGTTCTCCTGCTTGTGGAGCTGTGTTGATGGTGCCTACATGTACCATGATGCATTGCATGTAAGATGCCCACATACATCCACATTGCTTGTTTTTCAGGTTTGTACCTCTTCTTCGTTGCGGTCCTGTCGAAACCGTCCTGCCCTAAAGGATTTGAGCTTGTGAAGAAAAACTGCATTGGTATGAAAAGCAAACGTATCTTAACACATAACTGATGGAAAAACAGGCATATTGTGACTTGTGTCTCTTTGTCATAGATTTGTCATCTTTGCCTTTAGAAATTAAAAACTGAAAATATAAAATATTGTTTGCTGTATGATTCATGTCAAGTAAATTGTATATACTGTAAATTGCATCTAAATGTCAAATTTCTGGCATGAAAAGAGTGTTGTATTGAAATTTAAAGGTGCTATATACAACATTTACCCTAGAGGTTGCAGTAGATCACCACTAAAGTTGAGAAAAAAAAAGATCATCTGAACTCAAACTGCTCACAAAACTCTGATCAAATATGGATCAAGATTCTGTTACTGCATTGCCTATTTGCTGTGTTTTAGAAACTCATTTTAGTTACTGCTTAGCTGTAAAACGAGAAACACTGTAATCAGGCAGCCGCCACTCTGGCTCTCACATCCAGACGGGAACCCCAGACCTGAAAAAGATCCCACAAGAGTGATTATTTTAACCCAAACTATGATCTTTCTCTAACCCAACCAAGTGTTTTCTGTCCCTGAACCTACCCAGATCTTAAACACAGCATTATCACATTATAAAACATAATTAGTTTAGTTAATACATCATATATAATGTACAAACAGTGCTTACAAATCAAAAACTAAACGACTGTTTCCAGCGAAGACTCCTGAAACTCAAATTAAGCAGTGTTGATCAGAAATGGTTCAAAATTCTGTTACTGCATTGCCTATTTTCTGTTCCTAAAGTTTATTCCTAAACATATTCTAGTGCACTGTTTAGCTGTAATATGATAAAGTTACTCACCAGGCCAGCATGTTGGAAACAGAGCTCAGGAAGGCAGCACCCCCATTATATCTCTATGTTGCAAATAATTGTTTGCTGGCATTTAATGAGGCTGAGTGTTGTTCTTAGCACCTTTTAAATAAAGAGTTTGTGTTCCTAACTTATAGGCCATAAGTGATTTTAGATCCATTTCACATATGTTTATTCAAACCCTTATTTATGTGATATCATTTTTAACATTTTGTATCTTTATTTAAGATGTCGATGAATGTGCTGTTGATGAGATTATCCTGATTATATCGGGTCCTGTGGAAGAATGCGCATTGTATCAACACAAATGGCAGCTTCTACTGCCAATGTAGGGATGGTTTCAGATCCTCAATGCAGACTGTGAATTTTTCAGCAGACACATTAGCAACATGTAGAGGTAAGTTATCTTGTATATTGAATAAGTTATGGCAGAAACTGTGAGATTGAAGTTTTGCAGCTGTAATCTAAATATAATTATCCTGTCTTTCATCTTCTGCTTTAAGATATTAATGAGTGTATGGAGAACCCAGACCTCTGTGGACCTAATGCCAAGTGTTTTAACACAATCCCACATTATTCCTGCAAATGTAATGATGGATTCATCTCCAGTAGTGGAGTGGACAGTTTTCACCGTAGTGAGAATGTCACATGTGAAGGTAAGATGCGTATTATGAGTAACCTCCCTACAAGAAAATGCTGTGATGAGTCATATTTAGTGTTGGTTCTCAATTTTCTATCTCAGCTAAGAATGCTTCATGAGATCTAAAATATCCTGTTCATCCCCCGTGTATGTCTCTTGGAATAATTTGACGTGGCCTGTTCTTTTACACTTCCATGTGAAAGGACAATGCAGGAGAAATCTACATGTAAAATTTGTTGCGAAATACTGAAAGTGATGATAACCCTGATATTTAAACTAAATATTGATATGATGATTATAATGCACTTAATGATAATGTTGTGTATATAATCCAGCACCTCTTAAACATACTGTATGCTCTTAAATCATTTACAATTATGGTCACAGACTCAAAATGCAGAATAAACGGAGAAAAAAAAAAGTTAGAGATGAACTATCACATTTTATAGATACCACGAGAATATTGTGGTGAATTCTTGTGGCCATGATAATCTCATAGTTAAACATCTGATATGGTGCCAGCCCTGCACACATTCATAAAGAGAGTATGTTTCACTCTTGGTGCATGTATGAAATAAAATGCAGATTCTTCTTATTTTAAATAATCTGCAAGATAAAATGTATTAAAAGTTAAGATAAGGAACTTTCATATTTTGTTTATTTTAGAGCTCCATGTGGACAAAAGTGGTGGTGTTTCCACTGTAATATCCACAAAATACAATGTCCAAAATAAAATGATCTAAATATAAATCTCCTCCTGCTTCTTGTTAACTGGTTAAAGTATTTCTCACTGTCGTTTTGTCTGGAAAAATGTAAACATAGGCCTGTTTCCTCTGATTTCAAGGAGAGACTATTTAATTTAAAAATTAAAATAGTCTGTGGCTGCAATTTGGGATTATTTCTTAGTCGATTAATTGGTTGACTATTTTCTCAATTAATCGATTAATAGTTGTTTGTTTTAAAATGTCAGAAAATGGTGAAAAATGTTGATCAGTGTTTCCCAAAGCCTAAGATGACGTCTTCAAATGTCTTGTTTTACTCACAACTCAAAGATCTTCAGTTTACTGTCAGAGAGGAGGAAAGAAACTGGAAAATATTCAAATTTAAGAAGCTGAAATCAGAGAATTTTGACTTTTTTTTCTTAGAAAATTATTCAAACCGATTAATTGATCATAAAAATAGTTGGTGATTAATTTGATACTTGACTAACAGTAGTTTGTGTTCTTCACTGTGCTGCAGTGCTCTTAGTCTGATCTCTCGCTCATCTTGATGGTTGGGTGGTGGCTTCCTCTCTCAGCTATTTTTAAATGTCTTCTGCGTGCTCACATAGATACTGACAAACGTCAAGAGGAAAAGGTTTGTGGTCAGAAAGCAACATGCAAGTTTGCATGAACCACCTAGTTTCAAAGTTAAATTTGTCCCCTCAGCAAAATATTTACCCAACTAAGGGGTTCACTTTGGAGTGTTGCATGAAGCCTCTTAGGTTGGCCCCCCCCCCCCCTTTTTTTTTTTACACTAAAGCTTTCACAGCAGTTACTGACATAATGCAGTACATGTGCATTTCCAAAGTCAAATATATACTCTCTGTCAAGTTGTACACTGCTCGTAGTGTCCAGTGGGTTTTCCCTTTTTACAAAAAATGCATCTTGGTGTTTCCTCCTCTTCGATCATCATAAATTCAGTCATCGTCTTATGTGGTGCAAATTATTTCACTTTGAAGGGACTGTTATGGGTCCCTTAAAATCTTCAGAGGAAAATGGCCACTAAAGACACAAAGGAATATTTCAGTAGCGAAGGTCAAATACAGGAGCAATGTGAAGGTGAGGACTATAACCTGAGGCTGCAAAATATTCTTATTTTGAAAGGTTTAAATAATTGTTTTTGTTCTGGCTTCTGAGTTACTTCATATTAAAACAACAAAAATATATTTGTGCAATATAGTTTGGTTATAATGCACAACAAGTTTTGGTTCTGTCTGGTCTGGTTTGTGTTTTTATGCATTATCTTTAAGAACCTCCCGAGCACCATTTGCATATGAACCAGGATATGTTTTGTTCCATTATCGCTGACTGAAAGAAACTGTGTAACTATTTCTTCCCCATGATTTGTTTCCATTTTAGACATATGCATGATTAATAAAACAATTTGTGGATATGGAACCTGCCATCATGGAGCCAGTGGCCATTATTGTGCATGCCCTGCAGGGTTCACTAACTATGCCAACAGCGAGTTTCGCTGCACTGGTAAGAACACAGCAACACTCAACCTTTTCCAGCATCCACTACTGGAGCAGTGATTGTTCAGTGAATGTAGGCATCCTCATTAAGAGCACTGTGGTCAACAGCACACACCTTTAATGAAACAAAACTCCCTGTTTCTTCAGAGTTAAACTGTGATGTCTTCAAAGATATTAAAGAGGTAAAACTACACCCAAAACAGTTTTTTTTCACAGTTCAGCATATAATCAAAAATGTCTATTACCTCAGACTTTGATTTCATTCTCCTCAAACTGCTCTCCTAGATGTTTCCTGCTGCACATGATCTTGTGATGGAGTTGACAAAAAGCTGTCTGGAACTTACAGAAAGTCAGAATCCAACAAAGCTGGATGGAGATTACATGCTCGAGGTATTTCTGCACATAAATTAATTGAAATGCAATTTGATTATGTAAAAGTCTTCTGTTCCACACAGTGCTGAGAAGTAACCAAATACAAATACTTTGTTATCGTACTTAAGTAGATTCTTTTTTTTTTTTTTTTTGAGCATCTTTTTTTCTATTTTTCCAGCTTCTTACTTCTGTTCCCTACATTTTAATGCAAATATTAGTCCTGTCTACTCCTTGAATTTTAAAAACAGGCTTGTTATTTTGAATGCATTTAAAGAGAATTATTGATTAGTTTTATTTTGTGTCATTGCACGCCACCTCCCCAACATCAAGGCTGAATTCAACCTTAATGTATGAGACAATGACACATGACAGTTTCTTGGTTTATCCATGTTACTTATGACATGACGTAACAAGATGAAAACGATGTTAAAGGCATTAACAAGATGAATAAAATGTTTTTGGGTCTTGTTGGGTCCCTGAGAAGGTGGAAAGGTTCTGGATAGAACCCCCAGAGAGGGTTCTGGGTGGAACCATTGCACCATATAAGAGTTTGCTGTAGGACATCTCACAGGGGGTACTTTTCACTAAGGGTATAACCCTTTACGTTGGGTTCTATGTAGAATCCCCTGAACAGCCTCCAGGTAGAACCTCCATAAAGGGTTCTAAACCTTTATAAAAGTTTCTACCAGAAAGCAAAGAGGGTTCTCTCATGGGGACAAGCCGAAGTACCTTATATGTTCTGGTTAGCACCTTTATTTCTAAGAGTGTTTGAGTAAAGAATGGGTGCACTTTTCCCACCTCTGGTTCCTCACAACCAGCACAGAAAGAGGAAGTTCTGCACCTTCAAGTTCTGCCACATGGTGTTCAGATTTCTCTGTACAACTTTGTAGACTGTGTGTCGTGTTGACCTGAGGTACGCGGTCTGAAAGTCTGCCTCGGTCTGACTCTCACACGCTCATGTTGCTCCCTCTACCCGTCCACTCTTGTTTGTAGAGACTGTTGTCTACAACCGATGAGTTCTTGTCTGGTGGAGCCATCAAGGACAACATCAAAGTCTCCAAGTTTCTGGACTTGATGGAGAACGCTCTGAGGCTCATAGGACCTTTCATCACACCCCCTGGGACAACGAGCTCCTCCAGTCACACAGGTTAAATATAAACTGACACATAGCAAAGCAGCTTTTTGCTTTCTTTACTTTGTTTGTTCCTGCAGGTTTCTCTTTCACTGAAGTCATTTACAGTATGAACAGAGAAGTTGATAAAAAGCTGATCTTTGTACCTGGATCCAGAGCTGGTGCTGCACGTATATAATGGGAGTGATGTACCCAAAGGACCCGTGACTCTATCAACTAAGCAAGCCAAGCTGGACATCCAGTTAGAGACAGCTGCTGGAGATCTCTCCGTTTACCCTGGTAATGATCATGCCTATAATTAACAGATTTGTAAACACTGTCGTAGACAAATAGACAGTAGATGACCTGAATGTAACGATCATCCAGTAAATCTCATGTTATCCCGCTATAACTGTGAAAGGCTTTGCCATGGTGTCCTTGCTGATCTACGCCAACCTGGAAGACTCTGCAGATGGCTTCTTTGTTGGGATGAAACCACATGAGAATCGAGGATTTACGATCAACTCTGAAGTCGTGACAGTCACTGTCAGTAACAGAAACAGGAGCCACCTGGAAAAGCCTGTCACGATAACTTTGAACCACCTGAAACAGGTAGCAATGAATTTACTATTAAGGGGACAGTTCACCCCGAATCAAAAATACACATTTTTCCACTTACCTATAGTGCTATTTATCAAGATTGTTCTGGTGCTCAGCTTAAAGTCAATATAAAAATTAAGAATTAAGAAACAAGTCAAAATGATTGTAACGGCATGCTAGTTTACAGTAAACAAAGACAGTATTAAGCAGAAAACGGACACCGGTACCAATAAAAGCAGAGCAAATCACAGTTCAGAGACAAGAAGCAAACACAAGTTAGGTCAACAACAACAAACAAATGCAGGCAAGGACAGACATAAGAGCAACTTTGTAAAATTAGACATAAGCCAAGATACCATAGAGCAAGGACAGACAGGTAAATACAGAGCAACAGGAAAACCATTGCACCAAGGTAGGTGTCTAGATCAGCGTTGTGCAGTAATGCATTACTGAGGTGACTCATGGATGAGAGGCTTGTGTTCACGGCAGTGATTGATTTAAACATTAATGGTGTCCTCCTAGGCAGAGCTGAAACCTCTTGTCCGTGAGTAGATGCACGCTTCCTTCTGCGTGGTGGTACATTTGTCAGGTGTAGTTAGGTAGAAGGAAAATAGTTCTTGCATGAAACTGCTCACAACACGGTCTGTGGATTATCTTTATTTTTTGAAAGGGACTTTCACTTTCATTGAGTCTCATTATAAATGAGAGAGGGCAGATATCTCCAAAAACACAGTAACTCACACAGTAACGCCAAAACGATCTAGGTGGATACATAGCACTACAGGTAAATTGTGTGAACTGTCCCTTTTAAGGATAACAATCTATCTCTGCAGGAAAATAGTACTTCTATAACGGCCATTGTCTCTATTTTGTTCACAGTCAAATGACACCAGGATCTGTGTGTTCTGGGATTCCTCTAAGAATGGTGGGACGTGGTCTGCTGATGGCTGCAGTGTGGTGCAGTCCAACCATGAACACACCGTGTGTTCCTGCAACCGTCTGAGCAGCTTTGCTGTGCTTATAACATCCTATGAAATTGAGGTTAAAACATGATTTAATTTTTGTCTTCTCTTCTTCTCTTTCTCTACTTTTCTGTCTCTCTTCATCAGGCTTCACTAGACTAGTTAAAAGCACACTTGCACACTGTTGGCTTGAATGTTTAAATTACTGCAGAAATCAGGAGTAGAAGCATAATATACTGTGTGTGTGTATATATATATTATTAGATTTACTGGCATTAACACAACAGACACACTGCTCTCTGTCAGCTCAGTGTCAGCACAGTTCTCTGATGCACCAACTTCAGACCAGTGTTCACAACTGGAGCCCACTGCACAGTGTGCTGTTAATTCATCAGTGAACATTAGCTGCAAGTTGGTGCTATTTGAAAGCCATAACACCGACGTTAACTCCCGCTGTGGCTTCAGCCATTTTGCTGCTTTGAACATGGTCATGTGGAGGCATGGCTGTGGTAGGAAAACAGCACGCCAGCAGATCTGGGACTTAACCATGTGGATTGCTTCTGCAAAGCAGGTTTTTTTTCTCAGTCTTTTTGGTGGCTCCTTATATTGAGTTGGTAACATGGCAAAGTCATGTGCCTAATGAGGAGAAAAGGCCAAGACTGTCAAGGCGTGTCCTTGAAAAAATGTAAACGGCATGGGTTTGTTAGCGGCCGTTCTTGCCACCACTCAAGCAACTGTTTTGAATTTAAAAATACCAAGACAATCAGTCTGTGGCGAGATCTCCTCATGTCTGGCATCACAAGACTAACCTGGGACCAGCTGACCTGCGCCAACAGATCATGAATGCATAAAATAATAAACAGCTGCTGCGACCAGCGTTTGAAACGTGCGTGCGTACGTGTACATGCATTCACATACACATAACCACTTGACTCCCTTGCCTAAAGTATAAAAATGCCAATGGAAAGACTCTGCCAAGTCCAACGATGCCTGCCACAAGGCTCTATTACAGTTGAACATGCCGTCCCATGAGTTGTGAAAGGGACAGGGCTAACTCAAGCCATTCTAACAGGAAATCTCTGCTGAGACCTATGATACCTCCCACAAGAGTCTTTGAGAAACAGTTCCTGAATTATGGAAGGGGTGTGGCTAAAGTACAGGGGGCGGAGCATCTGTCATCAATAGAAAAAGAACACTGAGTGCAATGACGCCTCCCACAAGACTCCACGGCAAATGGTTCACAAGTTTGGTCATGTTATGTGAATTTATTTATAAGTTATGTGTCTTTCTGCAATAGGCCACTGCCACTGGCACAACCCGTCTTTGCCAGCTGACATGAGTGTAAGCACACACACTTAACCTCCATGCCAAATTTTAGCCTACCAGGGTAAAAGCTGTGGCTGCCAAAGGTGGGGGGAATTTCTGTGGAGTAAATGTAACTCATTACTACCCACCACTGAATGTAACCCTTCTCTCTTTCCCAACAGGTCATGTTGGAGTTGACTGGTTTGATGCTGATCACTGCGGTGGGTCTGTCCCTTTCACTAATTTGCCTGTTTGCTTGCATCCTGACGTTCTGGTTTATCGTCTCCGTCCAAAGCCCAAGAACCACCATCCTCCTGAACCTCTGCGTCAGCCTCTTCATTGCCAGCCTCATCTTCATTGCACGCATCTCTCGCACTGAGAGCCGGGTAAGTACTTGTGTAACAGCTTGCACAGTCAGAATGTCTGCAGCATCCACATGAGCGCAGTAATATTCCTGACATTCAAATATATGAACGAATGAATATTTTATTTTTGGTCTGGTCCTTTACATGATCCATCCTTCATAGGATCAATCAGACACATTAACTACATTCCAGCATGGTGACACATCATCTCTGATCATCCGGTTTTGCCTCTGTATCATCCTGTTGAGTGATCTCTGACTTTTAGGCAAATTATACTTAACATATTTTTTGCAATTGTAGTCTTTCTCTTTTTTTTTCCCACACACCCATTTTTTCCAAAGCTGTCATCTTGGTCCTCATCTCTCCACTTGCTGCATTAGGTTGGCTGTGCAGTAGTAGCAGGACTGCTGCATTTCTTCTTCCTGGCAGCATTGTGCTGGACATGTGTGGAGGCCGTACAACTCTCCAGGATGATAGTCCTGGACTTTAACACCAACTTCAAAACCTTTTACATGATGGCAGGAGGCTATGGAGTACCACTTGTAATTGTTGGTTTCACTGCTTTGGCTAATGCTAATGGATATGGCACTGAGACATAGTAAGTTCCTTTACTGATGCTGCTCTGGTTTATGTTTGTTTTTTGTTGTTTTTTTAAACCTGAATCCTGCTTAATAAACTCTCAATATGCATTGCAGTTGTTGGCTCAATCCGGAATTGATTTCCACTTTCTTGATCCCTGCCTGTTGCCTCCTCATTGTGAGTAAAAAAAAAAAGAAAATTTTTAAAAATTGCCCCTGTCACTAAGCCCTGCCCTCCTTAGTTACTGTTGTTTGTCTGTGAAGCTTTATATTCTTGCACTGCATATGTATAGTTTACATGTATAGTTTACAGGGATAACAGTGGCAGATTTAACATTGAAATTGGCAGTAATTTTTGAAACACTTAGCCTTTGATTCCATACAGAGGGTAAACAAAAGCTGCTTTTCACTTCCAGCTGACGACTGTGGATTTTGTCGGCAAAATGCTAAGTCTTAAATTCCTTGAGTCAGCTGAGAAGTCCATCTCTAGATGACTTTTTAAACAAGAAATCTGCAATATATTTACTGTAGTTTACCATAACATGACCATGATATGCCATCAGAGATTAAGGAAACATGCTAAGTTGAAGTATTTGCTTCAGGATAACAGACCTAACATTACATTGACAGACAAATGACAGCTATAAACAGCTGATCATTTTAACAGAATAGGACTTGTGGCTTGTTATTGTCAGATTACATCGGTGCGCTCCTGCACTGTTCCTGCAGCCTGCCTGAGCTTCCTCAACTTGCTTCAACCATAGACTCCATATTAAATAGGGATTTAAGTGTAGCAGACCATGAGATGGTCACCCAGCCACACCGCCATTGCCTCAGGAAGAGAACCGGGATAGGAGCTAAACTAACCCGACTTAGACCTGAGACACATTCTGCGCCCCCTTATAAAAAAAAATCCCAGTTTAACCCCTGAGAATAAGGCATGAGTTTGGCAAATGTAGTGGTATCTAACATAAGTTTGGCTGGAGGTAACATCACTGCATACATTCCTCACACATTGCTCATGTGTTTTAGGTTTTTAAAAGACTACAAAGAAGACGCCACCCTCCAAAGTCATGAGACAGAGTATTGCTCTTCTTTTAGAGCCTCACGCTCATCAGTTGAACATTTAGAGAAATGCAGTGCTTGACAGGTCTGCAGCACAAAGCCTAGCTACGATGAGACAGTTGCTGTTCAGAATTACTGTAATGTAAAATATCCCCAAACTGACTTGAGTGCTTTTCAAAGACCTCACCTCTGTTGCTTTTCAGATAAACATTATCCTCATTCTCATTGCTGCTGCGCAGTTGGTTCGGAAGTTCTCAAGTTTAAACCCTGACCTGGACAGTCTGCTGAAAATAAGGTGAGTCTGCACTAACCCTCACAACAACCTGTAACAATCAGGGGCTAAAAGTAACTAATAATTTGCTTGAGTATTTTTCTAACACCAGTACTTTTACTTGTAATTGATTAATATTTCAGCAATGTATCAGTACTTGTACTTGAGTACATATTTTTAGTACTCTTTCCACCACTGGTTAAATGTCTAGCAAAACAGTTGATTTTCAACTAATAAGTTGTTTGTTACAAATACTCCGTATATTCCCCTCAAATGCATTAAAATCAGAGAAATCTGCCTGTTTAGAAGCTGTAAGGAGCAGAAGGCATCGATATTTGTGTTAAAATGTAAGGAGCAAAAGTAGAAAGTCATCAGGAAAATAAGACGCGGAAAATCAATTTAAGTGCTAATTAAGTATTTGCACTTCCCACCTCTGCTTAGATTTGACCTGTGTGTATCTTTGTTGTGTCCTGCAGGGCGTTCACCATTGCTGCAGTGGCTGAGCTGTGTGTGTTGCACACCATGTGTATCTTCGGTTGGTTCCAGTATGCATGGGACACAGCAATCACGATCTTACCTGTTCACCATCTTCTGCAGTCTACATGGGGTTATGCTCTTTGTCATTCACTGTCTGTTTTCAAAACAGGTTTGTCACGACAAACAACAAACAAACTCTGCTGCCTTATGTGGTGTCAGAACTCAAATTGTGTTCTGATTTCAGGTGAGGGACGAGTATGGAAACATCCTGTCCAGACTCTGCGCACGGCGGAAGAAGAGCCACCCAGAGGTCTCCTACTCCAGCACAGCTTGTGTAAGTAGTTATTTTTATTTCAAAGTAGTGTCCCTGATTCAGGCGGAATGTCAGTGAAGTTAAAGGGGTAGTTCTGACTTTTTCTTATGTCGGTTTAATGAGGTACTTTTCCATTGTCGGTGTATTACCTCAAGTAGATGCTGGTCACCACGCCTCCAGTTTGGAGAAGCAGCAGAAGTCCTGGTGTAAGAAGCTAAGCGATGTACACCGCCTGGCCAAAAAAAAAGTCACGTTGCTGAACCTCAACCTGAGCAACTGAAGCAACCCCAGATCATAACACTGCCCCCACAGGCTTGTACAGTAGGCACTAGGCATGATGGGTGTGTCACTTCATCCATCTCTCTTCTTACCCTGATGCCCCCATCACTCTGGAACAGGGTAAATCTGGACTCATGAGAACACATGACTTCTGTCCATTGCTGCAGAGTCCAACCTTTATGGTACTTAGCAAGCTGAAGCCTTTTTTTTCTGATTAGTCTCACTGATAAGTGGTTTTCTTAAGGCTACACAGCTGTTAGTCCCTCGAGTTCTCTTCACACTGTGTGTGTTGAAATGTTTTTACTTTCACTATTAAACACAGCCGTGAGTTGAACTGTTGATTTTTTTAATGAGTTGATTTCACCAAACTATAAGTGATCTCTGATCACGATCATTCAAGATTTTTTTCTGACCACATTTCTTCATTGAAGATGATGGTTCACCACTATCCTTCCAGGTTTTAATAATGTGTTGGATCAGTTCTTAACCCAGTTTTAGTAGTTTCATTAATCTCCTTAGTGCTTGATGCAGGATAATAATTTGACCCTTCTGAAACAGAGTAACATCTTTTTATCTCTGTTTTCTTTTTTAGCTTTTTAGTAATTTTAGCTCACAGAACACAGGAGTTGCTGTTCTACTGCTGCCTTGATGGGTTAATTTATTTGCGTTATTTTATGAGGGTTTTTTATAATATTTTTTGCCGTTAATGGAGCTGCAGCATGCCAAACATGCAGCAACGGGCCACAGGCAGGAGTTGAACCCATGGCCACTGCACAGGACTCACAACCTTGGTACCATGGTCACCATGACTCAAGTGTTTTAGAGGGTTAGTAACACAAACAGACTGATCGAAGCAGCAGTAGATATGCAACTTCTGCAGTAAAATTACTAATTTTGTCAAAGGAGTTTGGTAGCTTGGGAGAGCGCGATGTAACTTCAGTATCTCATTGGAAATGTCTGTGTGACGGCAAGGTAAAGCGGTAAAAATGTCTAAAGATAGCGTACACTAACGGTGGCTAAAATATATTTTGCTGCTGACCCTGTCCACAACAGTATCTTGCTAGCTTTCCTACACTGGGAACGTGTTGACCGCCGTCTACTGTAGGTAATACACTGACTGACTGAGTACCTCATACAACCCCACTTAAAAATGATCCAAACTATCCCTTTAAACTGTTGCATCCAATCATTTTTCAGTCCACATTCACCAATTTAATCAGAATGGTTCGTAGAAATGTGTTTAATTGAATCTTAGTTTAGTTCATAATCATAATCTACTTTCATAAAACATTTTCTAAAGGATGAGACAATAACTTGATTTACTTGTTAAATAAAATGCTGTCATCGCTCAGACAGTAAAATTATATCAAGCATTTACTACACGTGGATAGCCTAATTTAAAAACATTTGAAAAGCAGAGACAAAAGCCTTTTCCAGGGTTTGAGGTGTGAAGCTTTATTATTGTGTCTTGGTGACACAGCAGAGCCTGTCCTGATGATCTACTGAAAATGTGTGTCATGACTGTCCTCTGTGGTCCTTATGCATCCAGGAGCACTCAGGACATGTGAGAGTCTCACATCTGTGGAGCTGAACAGTGACAGGAGCAAAAGTCTGATTTATTTTCTGGAGGCTGCCAGCTCAGACACAAGGCCAACTACTGCCCTGCCATTTGTACCCAACGCATCTGTTTTAACTGCATAAATGTTGTAAATATATCATTCCATTCTGCTTTTTACGTTTTTATTAGAGTTGGTGTTTGTATAATAAGCTGTTAAAATTGAAGAGTTATAATTTTAATAGAAATTAACAATTTTGTACAAAATAGGACATGAAATTCAGCATTATTACCATAAAACTACTGTCTGAGTGCTAACAAAGGGTTTAAGATGACTCATGATAGTGTGCTTTACTTTAATGCCAACACTTATTTTGTTTATTTATCAATAGTAAATATTGTCACACTTAATGACAAAGTGACAAATGACAAAGTAAATCTCCAAATGTTTTGATGTGGAAAGAGTTTCGGAACAAAATATCAAACTAATATAGGGTCGGTAAAGGCTGTCAAGGTAAAGCAGTGAAAATATTCTAAATACAGCTTCCTTCACCTGCACTCCTGCTGCTTCTCCAAACTGAGTGTGTACCAGCTACTGTAGATAATGCACTGACTATGAATAAGTACCTCATACAACCCCCACTTCAAAAAACACAAACTACCCCTTTAAGGTGCAGTCGAATTAATTTACTACAATTGAGATTGTAGGTCAAACATTTGACTTTCTGATGACTCTTCCTTCTGCACAGTGATACAGTTGGGGGTTATGGACTAGATGATGTATATTTTGGCACTTTGAGTCGCCACAAGTCGAGTGGCATCTAGTTCCATTATATTTGATTATATATATTTGATTATATATTTTATATTTATATGCTGCAAGCGCAAAGCTGTCTATGAGAAGTTAGAGTGCAGCCTCTCGCCTGCAGCTCTTCATCTAACAGCTCACTGTGGCTGCTCCTCCTTGTTTCATTGCTCCCTGTAATATTTCAAACTGATGTGCTATCAAAAAAAAAAAAAGGGCAGTAAAATGACTTGTTTTGTAGACAGATTTTTGAAGAATGAAAGCTATAAGTGCCAAGTTCACTGACAAACACGTTTCATTTTCTGTCAGTGTTGCACCAGTTAAATTCTTTTAATGTGAAGCTCCAGCAGTAGGAAATGTTTGGTTTGTGTGCAATTTCAATTTAACATTGCATTTTTTTCCAAGAATGTCACCACAGACACCCAGTTAATACTGCAAATGTAAATATTGCAATACTTTCATCAGTGGGCTGCATACTCAATCACCATTCTTACCACATTACATGATACATTGTGACTTAACAGACATTTAAATGAGATTATTAATTTCAAATGCTTTCAGACCCGTTTGCGACTTCTGTACCAGGAAAAAAATGAGCACACATAAGCAGAAATTGCTAATAAAGTCAGTTGCCCAATCTGTTGTCTTTATTGAATGTCAAAAGGAATTAAATTGTGTTTCTTGATGTGTGGTGAAGGCTGCTTTGGTCACAGGAGCAGAGTCCACACTTCAGTTCTCTTCATCTAGAAGGAGAAGAGGAGAAAATGGTTTTCCATCAGTCAACTAAAAGATTAATATGTAAACAGGTTCTCTGAGTTATCAGTTAACTGTACTGTGTAAACTTAAACACTGTTTACATCAGTTCTTGGTCCAGACTGGATGTGGTTCAGGGATTTATTCAGCAAGTTATCCTGATAACTGAGTAAACCTGCTTTCTTGGGACAGACAAGACATGAATATTTTGATGCAAGTGAATAAAAAATAAAATTTCATTTCACTCAAACCATCAGACTGCAGCCAAAACCCAAACTGTAAATGTATGTTCTGGAGTCACAGCAGTAACAGCTCTTCTCTCTCACCTTCTTCCTCCTCATCCTCTTCATCTTCCTCTTCCTCCTCCTCCTCGTCAGAGCTGAAGGTTCCATCAGGCAGGCTGTACACCCGAATCACTTGCTGTTCACGAAACGGAAAATCAACCAATCAGCTCAACAACTGACGTCTACCCTGCCTTTAAAACGGGCCGTATTACAGAATCCTCGCAGCACAAATCTTGAACAGAAACTGACGGCTCACCTTGTTGGGGTCCTTGAGGATGAGGTACTTGCCCTCGTCCAGCTTGCGGCAGATGTCGATAACACAGCGGAGGATTCCCCAGGCGTTCTCCATGCTCAGGTTGATCTGGCTGGCGAACTCGTTGGGTTTGAACTGCTGGGTGCCGAGGATGACGTGACGAGCGAGTCCTTCACGTGGTATCGAGACACGTACCTGAAGAACACAGCGATACAGACAACAGTCAGTCTGAGCTTTAACAAAAGTACTGCTGTCAGTATTTGTGCTGCTTGTCTTTATCAGGCAGAATATGCTCACATCAAAAATATATTACTTTGCATCATGGTCAGAAGCTAACCTGGAACTTTTTTTTTGTTATCAAGAATACTCAGTACCTGCTCTTAGCAGGTACCTGTGATAAAATAAATCAACCAAGGGTTTGTGTTACCGTTTTTCCCCACTTGCCCAGAAACCTACTTGCCCAAAGTCAATTTTTACTTGCTCTTGTACAAATTACGGTACATATTAGCAGTTGTCAAATAATAATGACTGACCAGGGCATCACCTGTTTAATTTGCTGAATGTGGTTACACATTACTGCAGCCAAGAGGTTACATGCCAACTGATTCTAACACAGCTTACATGCAATCCTTTTTTCACTTTGGAGGTCAAAATCTGCCAAACCACACTAGATCGCATCTTTGTCCCACTTACTGGTTTACATCCAGGGATTAACTTAGCTTACTAAAGCTAAATGCTGATCTTATTATCTGGGCTTCGTGTGTGGTGTGTGTGTTCCTCACCCCAGTTTGAGGTACTCTGATCCAGCCAGCATGGCGCAGCAGGTCCAGCGGGCCAGTTTGTAGCTGTTATTCTTCAGCTCGGTGGCCAGGACGGCTCCTCTCTGAGAGTCCAGCTTCTGACGCCAGTCTACCCCTTACAATACTGATGAATAAACACAGCAACAAAACCTTTTATAACGTAACAGTAAAAATTCAACCTAAGGTAAAGGTATGGGATTAGTATACTCACTATAAAGGCTGGATGAATTTGTTAATGCTAGTTTAAAAAATTTACAAAATGCATTTTTAATAAACTTAACAAAACAGAATATATTTCACTACAGAGCAGCTGGAGTTTGAATGATCATTTCACACGAGGAAGATTTTTATGCTTATTTTGTCAGTCCTGTACAAATTTTGGGGGCGGCCACAGTCTAACAGAACTTCCCACTGTGAACTTCCATCCAAATTTTAACTGAATTTTGAGTAACTGACAAAAGAAAATGTGAATGAATGCTCGTTTCCATCAGCTACAGTTCTGCAGCTATTAGGAGTCGGTTAATGGAGATAAGCAGTAGGTGGCGCCAATTCTCCAGTCAGAAAACAATTACACTAATGTAGAAGAAGAGGCTACGACAAGATGATGTTATTAAAAGAGCACCAGGTGAAATTCAAACGGTTTACTACAGTGTAGAAAAAAGGATCTAAATAGACAATTCTGTGTGTTTTATGCATTAATGTGAGGAGGTTTCCATCAGATCCATGTAGAGCAATCAACGATGTATTATATACTTCACTTTTTGAAAAAGGCAGAAACCGCATCAAGTGAGCATTAAAAGTTTTCTTGTGAAACTTTTTAGAATTACGTTGTTTCAATGAAACTTTTCTAATGTGATACTTAAAAATAAGCATAAAAATACATTGATGGAAACAGCGACTGTGTGTTCAGGGTCGAAATCTCAAGTTTGTTCTGAGGTCATGAATCCCTCAGAACAACAGACAAGAATATGGACGACTGGATATTCAGATTTAAAAAGAGAGAAGAAATTAAACGTATAAGTGTTTGTCAGGCCTGGTGATATTATAAGACATTTCCCTTCAGACGTCCTCTTACCCTGGAGTCCCACTCGTTCAGGGTCTTGACGTTAATGAAGGACACTTCTCCGTTGGCACCAGTCATCACTCCATCGTGCTCACAGCGGACGATCAGATCGATGTCTTCCCCAAGCTTCCAGTGACGGTACCTAAAAAAACAAAAGGGAGGAGGGATTTATTGATGTTACAGCCTCATCTTGAGGTGAAAATGAACTAACCGGCAGGGTTCAGCGTCTCACCTGTAGGCTACAGATGCCACCTCACTCTTGTCCATATCCTCCTCCACAAATGGGTTGGAGTTAGGAAACTTGTACCTCTCTCCACCCTGAACCAAACAAAAACACGACACATCTTCATGAAATAAACATATTTAGGAGGTTATAGGGTTCGCTTAAATAACAAATTATCTTTATTTGCTTTCTGACAGCGCTGGCACCATCTCATATCTGTTAAATGTCAATAGCTGGTTAGTTTATCTCAACACACAGACTGGAAACAGAGGACTTTGCCGGGCAGGGTTAGGAGGCGCAGGGGTTTACATCGCGTGTGTTCTTACCATGCGTAAACATTGCTGGCTGAAGTTGTGGTTGATGTATGTGGCCTCCATCGCCAGGTTACGAGGAGAGTTGAAGGAGTTGCCTTCATCCTGCGGTGGCTCATTGGCGGTCTCACTCACAGTCAGCAAATCTGAGAGGAACAGTTACAGGTGTTACAGTGACACAACAGGAAGGTGAAAAGTAAAGCTCCTGCATGAAAAAGGACAGCAGTGACGTGTCAGATTATTTAAGGGTGCTCTGATAGTTATCGGCCGATATTCATTCTAAAAGTTCTAGATCTGTGGTCTCTGTGAAGGCCAATCAGAAAAGCTGATCAGATCACGCAGCAGCTGGGTCTGAAATTAACACCCGCCAACTGCAAAATGCAGGTAGATTTTCTGCAAAATGTTCGCACCAAAACTTTCACGTAATAAAACATTACATTCAGAGTCCTTACTGTCTCATGGTGTCGTCATTTACGGACGCGTTGCTTCTGTCCTCGACTGTCTGTGTTGGAGTTTCACACACAGGGACAGAGACTTCATGGTTGCATTTAAGTGCAGCTCGAAAACGCAGAAATTTACGCTCGAATGGCCAAGATGGTTGTTTTGATTTTGTATTTGTCTGTTGAAATACACAGGCCTACAAGTATTTCTTTTCTGATTATTCAATTAATTCATGGAATTGCTAAAATAGCTGCAGCCCTAGTTAATATTCAATGCTGTTAATAGTTCAATAAATCAAACAATAAACACAGAAGGCTTCAAACAGACCACGTGATTAGTATCAGCTGGTACTGTTTCCAGCGATCGGCTCCAAAAATCCTTATCTGAGCACCCTTAATCCTTGTGGATCGAGCTCCTGGTCTCAGTTGATCTCTCAGAGCCTCACCAAAGTCAGAGTTGTCTCTCTTGTCGAAGAACAGCTTGTTGCCCACTCTCTGCACAATGATGTCCCAGGAGTTGACCGAGCGTGTGCAGCACATCAAGGTGGCCAAGATGGCATCAGTGGCAAACACATTACCCTGAGTCTTAGCCAGCTGGAAAGAGAACAAAAAATACCCGTTGTAGTAAAGAAAGAGCCAAAAACAACAGGTTTCTGACTGTCAACGGGAACAGCTCACTGTGTAAATAACTGGATACCTTGCGGATGACAGGATCGTCAGTGGTGGTGACAGTGTGGAAGATCCTCTTGATGCTTTTGAGCTGCTTTTCATTGCGGGTGGTGATCCGGTCGAAAGCTTTATCATAGTACTCCAAAGCGCCACAGCACTCACTGGAGGAACCAGGAAACAAACACTCATCACTTCCTGTTTTTCTCCACTTAAACAAGTTCAAATGACTGCCGATTAAGGGCAGGTCTGTTTCACTTACATGTCGACAGGGTCGGCCACCTCCATGTATCTCATCTTCATCAGTCTGGGGAAGTCCATCTCCTCCTTCACCTCCCAGTCACTCCTAACCTCCACAGAGGAGTCTCTGGGCTTCAGCTGAGCCTAAAGAGCGCACACGTGGACGGAGAGAGGAGGGGTGGAATAAGTGTTTAAAAATACATGTTACGAAAAACTCTCATGAGATTAGAACAAGAATAAACTCATTAAATACAAACTTTTCACAACTTTTTTTATCCACCTTTTAAAATCTTGGGGTCAGAAATAAGTCTTCTAACATATGATCCCTAAAAATCCATGCATATCCATTATAGAGCTGTAACTTACTATTATTTCTATTATAGATTCATCATTCTCAATCGTTTGGTCTGTAAAGTGTCAGAAAATTGTCAGAAATGTCTAATAATGTCTACAGTCCAAGCTGACGTCTTTAACTGCCTCATTTGTTTATGCAGCTGTCTAAAAGTCAAAGATATTCATTTTTCCATCATAAATCACAAAGAAAAGCAATAAACCTTCACATTTCAGCAGCTGCAACCAGACAATCTTTGGTATTTTTGCTTGAAAAGCAACAAATTATTAAACGATTATCAAAGTACATACTGACATACTTTTCTGGCAGACCACTAACTAACCGCTTGCAGGTATAATCGAGAAATTAAATCAATTAGCTGATCAGTACCTGGGATTTCTGGTCCCACTTCTGACGGACGCCAAACTGCTTTTGGAACTTCTTCTGCAGACGCATACGATCCCTGAAAAGACAGAAGTCGGAGTATTAAACTGAAGTCGGTACAACACAACCAGCTGTCAACAGAAAATGTGCACATGAGATCTCATACTGGGAGAAAACACTTCATAAAAAAATCAGCTAAAACAGGATATTTCAGGATATTTTATTACAGGTTTTCTTTGTTTTATTATGCAAATTTCATATTAAACAGAACAGAAATCTGAACATTAAATAAAGCTGTGCTCAAAATAGTTTCATTTTGTTGACAGAGACAAAGGTTTTAACAGAGAATTTTGGATATCCCTTTGTAGTAAAAGGCAGAGCTGTGACAGAATCTCACCTCTCCTTTTGCTTGGCGCTCTTCGGGAGCGTCTGCATGTTGAACTGAGTCAGGTTCCTGCGGTCCTTGTCCCTGCGCAGGTTCCTCTGTTGAAACAAACATCATGTTAAATGTATTCCAACAGACTTACATTTTAAATCAACTGACACATTTTGGGCAAAAGGGGAACATTCAGTGTGTCTGTGGCTTCCGTCTGTCGTACCTGAGCAAACCTCATGCGGTTCCTCTGGTAGGCCGTCTTCTGCGTCTTGGCCGTGTCCACCAGCTGGAAGCTCGTCTCATCCTCCTCATGAAAGTAGGCGTACTGACTACCGCCTCCGAACTGAGAGGAATATTTATCTGAAGACAAAGTAATCACACATTTGTATAAGAAACCAAATGACACCAGGCAATAATTACTAATCACATCACATGTGAATAAATGTATTGTCCTTATTTTAAGATGTTTGAATGTGGAAATGAAAGTGTTTCCAACATGTTTAGAATCTGTGGTAACTGATCAACTTGACTATCAGCTGTATTCATAATCTTCCAATTAGAGTTTATTATGTGTTCAGACCTTCAAATCAATCTGTATTTTCAACTGTATTACCACACAGACATTTGAAGCAGGAAATACTAAATAATATTTTAGATGGAGGCACATCTGGGTGGACAGCTGTATCACTCACTTGTGTATCTCTTGTCTTGATAAGTTGCTCCAGTCCAGTCAGCAACCTGATGGAGGGAACACGCAACATTAGAAAAACTGTGACTCTTCCAGTGAATAACTTTACGAAAGTACGAAATGTGAGAAAACAAACCTTTCCCAGACGGTCTCCTTTGCTGAAAGGCTGGTAGGGCATGTCTTTAAACTTCTCCGGGACTGCACATGGACCCCATCCGGACGGATTGTCCTGGATCACAGGGGCGTTGAACTTGGCCATGGCCTGAAGTCAAAATGAAAAAGACCACTGTGACCAACAGATACCAGATGTCAAGACAACCAGATAACACATGAACAATGTATCGGCTTAAACTGTGGAGCTTGCATCTATTCTGCCTGTTCACAGGGTCTCAGCCAAGAAGCAGCACTGATTTCTCCAGCAATGCTCTAAAACAAGTAGGCACTGATCAGCTTGCGCAGTGGGCTAGTCATCATTGACCCCAGAGAACATTTATTTGTAATCAAGGAAACTGATAACTGATATTGGGAACCTATTTGCAGTAAATATTAAAAATCTTGCTGTAAAAATTAAAACAACAAAAAAACACACACAACGTCATTTAAATTCTTTTAAGAATTTCATGGTACAACATGATTCTGATTCAGAGGGCTACGATTATGCATCACGGAGCATCAAAATTTTAAGCTGCAGGGTGCTGGTCGGATTGCATCCATCTGTAGTTGTTCACGCTCAGCCATCCTCACTAAAACTCAAGCAGCAGCCTAGTTTGGACCGTAAACATGATGCCCATGTTTACATCTGTTGTTTTCACCATCCAATTTGTTAAGCTGAGAGGAAAATACAGCCCTGTCTTACAAAACTGTTACATGTGAGCAGAGTATCAGGAATTGGGTTTTAAATTTCCAACTCTCAGCTTTTCTGCATCTTGTCATAATAGGTTCAAGAGGGAATACAAAGCATCTAGCGTAATCAGCAATCAGATTTTAAAAAACACTGATTCTGAAAATTGTCAAAAATGCTGAATATCGGGTTCAATATTGGCCACCCGGGGCTGCAATTAACCATCATTTTCATTCATTTAGTCAGTAACATATCAAGGAGTAAAGAATGTTCATTACAATTTCCCAAAGCCTAAAGTGATATTCAGAATTACACTTTAAAAACCTAAATATACTCATTTTACATTGATATAATAAAAATCGTTGTCGATTCGTTTTCTATTGTTTGGCAAATCAGTGAACTTGCAAATCTTTTAAACACTGGCTCACATTAATCCTATAATCCACAGTCTTCATAAAACTTACAAAACAAACGTGTTTTAATTCACATTCATGGACTTTTTATGACCTACTGGCATAAGTGACATCACTCCTTCATGATCAAACTGAACTAAACTGACAATACGTCAGTTATGACGTCATTAATGAGTTTACACTGAACATGTGTTTCAAAAAGGTTGCAGGTCGTTCACAAGCCTCCTACAAAGACAGTGTTAACATGTCTTTTTAACAGCATCTTTGTCGAGCAGCGGCACCAGCTGACATCTGGCACCGCTGGCTAACAATAGCATAGTTAGCTTCCCGTGTACAGTCACATGCTAAAAAAATGCGCTGAAGCGTAAAACTCATTTACCGGAAACAACCAGTTATGTTGCACCAAAGAAGAAGAGTTTTCTTCTGGATAATCTCGGGAGAAGTGGATTCTTCACCAGGCCTGACTCAGCTAACTAACGATGGCTAATGCTACTAAGGCTAGTCATCCTGCCAGGTGGCCGCGCTAGCTAAGCTAAGCTAAGCTAAGCTGGTAAGAGGCTCCAAACACGTTCACAGGACTCGCTGCTGTTTCGCTTCAAAACGCGACTGAAAACGGCCGCTGTTCACATCGTCGGTACACGTGTTGCTGCCATCTTACCGTGAAAGATGAGACAACCCGTCAGGCCTTTGAATCCAGCCGGTCCTCACACGGTGCAAACACCCGACTGAGCGCCGGTGAGAAAGGAAGTGGCGACTGCCGTAAAGCGGAAAGAGTATTCCTACCGTATTACGAGTGCTGCTGTCGTAATGAAACGTTGTAGCTGCAGTCACTCCAAGACCCTGCACATTATTCTATAGTACACTAATAAAACATAAAAAACTGAACTCTGTGTCAAATGAGACAATAACTAGTGATAATATGTCCTTAGACCGTATTGGACCATTTATTATTTCCTTATTAGAGGCTAATTAGGGACACATTACAACAGAGGTGTAAACTAAAGGGAAATTAAATATGTGCCTAGAGTATTACATATACAAAGTATTCCTCTAACTCTTTTTACTTGGTATATGTAATTTCACTTTAGTTCACAGTTCAGTTCTATTGTAATGTGTCCCTATAAATAAAGTATAATAAGGGTTTAACAGTGAGAAATAATGCTCTTTAGTTTATAGTACAGCTCTGTTTTAATGTGTCCCCGATTACCTTGTAAAAATGGTCTAATAAGGGTCTAATACTGTCGTATAAAGAACATATTATTTATAGTTTTTGTCAAATTTGATACAAAGTACTAGGGGTGAAAGAAAATATTGAAAATGTTGAGTATCGCAATATTACATTTTGTGATATATTGATTCTCAAAACACTGGATCATGATATTTAGATGCATGCAAAGATTTGTGGCACAGATTAATTTTGTGTTGTGTTAAGACCCTCGAACACTATATAGCAGTTTTTTTTAATCTTTATATTAACTGTTCTGAGTGCATAAAAGGCAATTAAAAAAAAAAAAACACTCACGTTATGCCCATGGTGCTGTGTTCTTTATACTAAGACATATTTCCTAAACTTAGATTTAAAAAATAGCAATATACTGACTCGTAACCCCTGTATTGTGATACATATCATATGGCCAGATACTTGTCAATGCACATCCCTACAAAATAAGATTTCATTTTCATAATTTAGCTACCTGTGTTTCCCCCCCGTGTTGTTTATAGGAATAGATGAGCATTCTGGATACTCATTCAATACTTTACATTGTTAAACCACAAGATGGAGCCAGAGCACATGAGTCCCGTGCAACAAGCTGCTCAATCCAACGTCTCCATTAACCTCCTGTTTTTTAAAATCACTGTTTTTGGCATCATCTTTCATTTAGCACTGTGGTCTACACAATCAGACACAAATAATGGAAAAGGCAGTTTATTGCAACACAAAACAAACAAAAATAACCCAATGTATGCATGTAAAAAGAACATACTGCTGTATTGGATAAAATGAGATAAATGAACATATGTGGTAGCATAAGAGTTGATAGATTCAATAAATAGCTGCACAGATTTAAACAAACTGTAACAGTGTTTGATTACTCAAGCAGGAATAATATGCACTTTCACCCCAAACACCATTCAGTCACACATAAAACATATTTCTCAGTGCTATGTCACTGTAAGGACAGTCTGTAAAAACCCATCCTCTACTGTGCATGGATAATCTGAATCACTTAAAATGATCTCTCTTTGCAAGTGGCTGCATCCAAAGAGCTGCAAGTGCTGTTTTGGTTACAAGAAAATTGAATAAAACAGGCCAAAGGCGCACAAACACACAGACGATGTCATGGGAAGAATACTGATATTCAAATAAGGAGCAAGATACAATTTAAGGAAACAAATGGATGCATTGGAAAAGATCTGGCAGGAGTTTGCAGAGGAGTTGCATGATGGAGGATGGAGCAATTCACAGATAGTACAAAGTGATTGTGGGAGAGTGTGAGAGAAGAGTCGAGCGGATAAGGCGAGGAAGAAGGGAAAGAACCAAAAGAGATGGATCCTTTCAGCTTCATGATGACTTCACTCTCGTGTGTACAAAAATCCAGAGATGGTGTCATGACTTTCCTGTCGATGGAGGATGGTGGATGGTGGGAGCAGGGTTTTGGTCGGGTTTTTTTTCGGCATGGTCAACGCAGCATCACCAGGCAGACAGGCTGGGGGTTAAATCTCTGTTTAATCTCTGTCTCTAGCTGGGAGAGAGCGCAGGGCTGGGTTCAGTGCTGATGTTGACCAAACACTCGCTGGACTTGAGGCTGGCCAGGGACTTGGAGCTCGGTAAAGAGGCCAGAGAGCCACACAGGCCCAGCATGGAGGGAGTATTGTCTTTTCCTGCAGGGACAAAACAGAGCAATAGCACAAGAAAAGTGAGCCTCTGATCATGCATAGTTCAAGCTGCCCACATGAGACACCATAAACAGGCATCAAGCGTGCCTTTGTGTGAGCATGAATGTACACATGCATGGGTGGCTGCCTCTGAGAGGCTTTTATGTAGTAGTGGAAAATGCACAAATATATTCCTACTCAAGCAGAAACATTGGTGCTTTACTACTGTTTTCTGTACTGGACTATATAAAGATGAAAAAATGATGGTTTTGGTGTCCATTAACCATTTGTCCAATCATCATGAAACTCAGTACATACTATTAGGTGGAAACCTGCTCGTTGCTGCTTGCAGGTTTAGTTTTGACAGATGGAGCGGCTTAAGCAGGACTGGTAGAATTACTAGCGTTAAGGCTTGAACCCATGGAACTGCTGCTTGCTATATTTTGTTTGTGCTATTGTGTGACTTCAGTGTTTTAAAGGGTCCATTCGGATTGCCCGGGGTCACACAATAACACAAACTTCCTACACCAGTACTCCTGCTGCTTCTCCAAACTAGGGGTGTGCCGACCGCCATCTACTGTAGATAACACACTCCCTCTGGACGTCATACAACCCCACTTCAAAAAATCCGCACTAACCCTTTAAAACGGACTGAGGAATATTGTGTAAAATTTCTTCAAAACTAAAAGTGCAACAAAAAAAACAAAAACAAAATTGCGGGACATTACAAATCACTGTGCATTTAAATATCGCAGTGAATATGTTGTGGTGAATGCAGTAGCAGTGAGAAGTATTTTACCTGCTGAAGTCCAGGCAGCATCTCCGTTCTGTCTCCCATCAGTCTTCTGGGAGTCCGAGTTCAGACTGACTTCAGCGGAAAGTTGCTCCAAACTGTGGAAACTCCTCCTGGACGGACAAAAACATCCTCAAGGCACAAATACCTGAAGCAATGTTCGGTGCATTAACTGCATCTATAAACACCTGATTATTCATGATGTGTGTGTTACTTACCAATAGGGATCACATATTCAGATATGTTTTTATCTTCCATGCATTATTGCATCACAGAAAAGCTGTGAATATAAACAGATAAAATAAAAGAGAAATGCACTGCTTCGTGTCAGTTTACCTGCGGAAAAGCTTGACGTCACCCTGGTTGTTTGTGATGGCGGACCACTGGTTACCAGCGGGATGGAGAGATCTTTAGCCAGATGGGAGGAATCACAGGGCATGAGGGCAGAGCTACATGAAGAAAATAATAAATAATTCATTTGCTTTTAATCAATGAGCCACTTTGTGCATGAGGTCATCAATATCGCTCTAAAAATAAACACTCCATCATGTTGTCTCATCACTAAAGGAACATCACTAAAGGAATAAATAACTGGCATCCCAAACAGGGTCTTGATATATCTGGAGCTTTTTAATTGGCTAAACATAATTTGGTTTGTGTTATTTTTAATTTTCGTGTGCTTTCTCACAGTTGTGCCTGAAGCTCCAGCACAATGGCCTCCAGCTCCTTCTTCTCCTGCTGGCTCTGCACCGTCAGCTCCTCCACCTTGGCTCTCAGACACTTGTTCTCCGTCTCCACGTTCTTCAGCTGCGACTCCCGCAGGCGCACCAGCTCCTCCAGGTAACCCTGAACATGAGTGCGAGGAGATTTTTGTGTAGAAGTCCAACAGCGAGCAGCGAAAATTCAAAAAGCAACTTGTTTTTCGCAGCTGTTGTGAGTCACCTTCTGGGCGTAGACGATCTTAAACCTCTGCTCCATCTTGCGACACTTGTTGCTCCAGCTCTCCTCGTCGGTCACCAGAGGGATGTAGGGATGCTCAGGGACACTCTCCTCGCTGTTACTGCTGTCCACGCTGCGACGGTCCTCCTCATCACTCAGGTAGTCATAGCTGCACGGCACAGAGGGGACAGCGTTGCAGCGCGCACATGCTCACAACTGTGATGCTAAAAGTTGAGTGACAGATTCAGCTAGGTCAGCCTCACCTCTGTGTGAACTTCAGGTAGGGTGTGTAGTCAATCACAGCTGGGGATTTCCCATCCAGAGTCTCCCCCTTCAAGCAAAAACTGCACAGAAACAGAGAACACCAACACTAGGTCAGAACCTGGTACACTGCTGGACTGCATATGGTCAATATGCAAAAATGTGACCGCTTTGTTACAGGGATGATCCATGGTAGGTCTGTTAGGGCTGCAACCAACACTTATTTTCATAGGTGATTAACTGCCTGATTATTTTCTTGATTAATCAATTAATAGTTGTTTGTTTTTAAATGTCAGAAAATGGTGAAAAATGTCGATTGCTGTTTTTTAAAGCCCAAGATGACGTCCTCAAATGTCTCCTTTTGCTCACAATCCAAAGATATTCAGTTTACTGTTATAGAGGAGCAGAGAATGATGTGAATTCCTGGATATTAAATGCTGTAGTTGCCCCAGTCATATTTGTTGTTAAAGTGTACTGAGGTGGTAAAACTCTGCCTTTCCTCTCATATCTGGTTTTTGTCTTCAAAGAAACACAAGATAAAAGACATCACATGTCAACAGTCTTCCTGTTAATCTGACATCAATGTAATCCATACAGATAAACTGCATTTCTGTACAAACTTTTTATTTTGTGTCCATAACTCTACCAGCCTCTGTTGATGAGCTGCACTGTTTTAATGGGAGAAGACTGTGGGAATGAGAGGTGAAGTGTTTGAAAACTTCTCACTAAAATGCGTGCTGGTTGGTGGATCAGATACACACCGAATTAAACACCAAGTCATGACACCGTTAATTCACCATCTACAACAGTATTTGAGGAGTTTTTTTCAGTCACTGCCAAAGTAAGTACTTGGTTTGTTGAATTCCTATTTGGTGCTGGAGAGAGTGCACCTACCCTCTGATAATATTAAACATGTTTGAGTCCATGGAAATGTCAAGACGAGAAAAAGACTGACTAAAGACAGCTTGGACTGAGTTTTAGGACCACTTTTATGACCACTTCACAGATGTGTCTGCGGCACGACTGAAAATCAACCAGACCGTTACTCAGAACGCAATAAAGTAGTTGTCTTAAGCAGTTCTGCAGCAGTTCTCTGGCTGTAAGAGACTAGGAAATCTATTTTTTAATTCATATATTGAAAATACCAATGGTTGAAAATAGTGAAGCTGTGCAGTGTGATCAAAAAGCGGGGATGCAGAAGCACACGTTTGCTCCTGGTCCAGCTGCTCTGCTCCACAGTGCTCATCAGGCGGCGCCAATGTGAGCGTGACGTGATATTTGCCCTCGCCTCGCACCGATTTATTATGAAAGAGCAACGGCCAATGGGGAAACTCCTCAGTCAGTCAGGGACAACTGCGTTCTTAGGCTGACGCTGCTCTTGCGGTCGAGCCAAAAACGTGCTTTGTAGGAAGATCGTGACTCTCCTGTTTGAAATCACATTAATGACTGGTTGACGGTTGTGCACATTATCAGTAAACATCAGTGTGTTGAAATGCAGTGTGGAAGCCACCTGTGTAAAAATGTTTTTTCAGCTTTATGTGTATGAAGTGAAAGCAGCGCAGTAAAAGTATATGTGGCCACTTTTATACTGTATTGTGTCAGACATACTCCCATTTACATAATTGATAAAGAATACATTAAAGATGAGAAAGTGCATATACATCTTATCACAATGTATTATTCATGAAGCCATACTCTCTACTAATACCTTAACAGACTTACTAAACATAGGAGCTGTGACCCCACATGAGGTTACAAAAGATCGCTAAGACAGATACATCATATTTGCAGAGATGTTTCAATACCATTTTTTTCCGTGAAGACTTTGACAGAATTTCATATAAAGTTTTTTAATTGTATTTCTTGGTAAAACGTAAGTTGTCACTATACTGATGATTCCAGTGAATAACTCCCAGTGAGAAACATGCTGACTTCACTTAGAGACTGTTACAGAGGAATACAGAGCTGAACATTAATGATGTCACAGTGAAGTTAACCTTTGACCTTCTGGATATAAAATGACATCACTTCAACATTTCATTCTATTAGAGATTTGAAGTGAAATTTTGTCATTGTTGTATTATTTATAATAAATCACAGGTCACAGCGACCTTTTACCTTCGACCACCAAATTCTAATCAGTTCATCCTTAAATCAAAAAGGACTCTTGTGCCAAGTTTGAAGAAACTCCCTCAAGATGTTGAGTATGGATTTTATATACTATTTTTATTATTGTTCAGCATGCCCATCTATGAAAAATGATGAATAACTGGGGTGACTTTGTAACAGCTGTCAAGGGACTACAAATGAAAAAATAGCCTCTTGGCTGACTGGCACATTTACAGCAATGTTTATTAACGTGCTTTATCCCTGTTAAATTAACCAATAAATAAAATAAATGATGTTTAAAAAGATTCACAAGAATCAGATGGACAACCTGAAAACATAATGCATTCGGCCACGACTGTCAGCGGGTGCAGAGCCATAAAAAGTTGTCATACAGACACGTTTCATGGTGTCGGATTGGTGCTTATAGACCGGCATACCCAATCCAGCATTTTAGACAGCATCACACGCAGTTTCTACAGTGGTATCAGTACTGGAACATCCCTAGATATTTGTTTGAGTCTATCTTTTAAAAAAGGTTTGAAATAACTACTTGTTCAGTACAGTCAGTTTATACTCCTGAAATGGAATATACTATACTCATATTCATATAGGATACTTAAAACAGCTTACAAACATGTACCACATAACTGTGTTTAAAAAAACGTTTAAAAAGCCTGCGGTGTTTTACTGATATATGTTGAAACATTCTGAATATCAGGATCTTCACCTGAAGTCGATGGCACTGAGTCCAATCAGCATGCCGGTCAGGACTGTGGCCTCCTCTCTCAGCATAATGGCTCCATCATCGTAGAACCTCCTGTCAGGGGAGGAGGTGGTTATTATCATGTCTTTCAGATATAATTCTGACACAACAGTGATTCTAACCTGCAGCCAATTAATGAGACAGATTTTACAGCATGATTGATGCTATAAACATCTGGAGCAGACGTGTTCTCCTCTGGTGCAAAAAAAAAAGTGCTAAAAATAAAAGGTCACATTAGAGCTGTGGCGATAAACGCATTATCGTGGTCATGTGATGTCTACTGTGATGTCTACTGTCATCATTGCAAATTTTATTTTGAAGAGCCAATCTCATATTGAGATCAGCACATTGATCTATTAATACATCCATGGATCTGTCACAGACAAGTCAGAACACGGCCTCTGCCTCTGATACAGTCGCACTGGAGCCGAATTAGCGTTAGCATTAGCTAAACTTTTGCCTTTCCTGCTCAGCTTACTTTGGGGCTAACCTCCATCACTATTCCAGCATTTGGGAAATAACAGACAAGACTTTTTTTGGTCTTGACTAGGCCTGCAACTGATGATTATTTTCACTGTTGATTAATCTTTCCATTATTTTATTGATTATTCGATTAGTTGCTTGGTCTGTAAAACATCAGAAAATGGTGAAAAATGTCATTTAAAGCCCAAGATGACGTCCTCAAATGTCTTGTTTCATCCACAACCCAAAGATATTCAGTTTACTGTCATAAAGGAGTAAAGAAACCAAAGAATATTCTCATTTAAGAAGCTGTACATTTACTGCTAGTCTGACAGCTTTCTGCTCCGCTACGGGCATCACCGTCACTCTCGGTCTGCTGCTCACTTTCACTCACGTTACCCACTGCCCCTATTCCTTAAAGGAGCAATGCTTTGCTTATGACTATAAAATTTAACAAACTTAACATAAACTGCCATCCTGTGGGGATATGTTGCTTTTGTCACCTTGGAAAGAAAAAATCCATGTCATCACAGCCCATCACATAGCATCAAAAATGTTGCTAAAATCAACAAAATCAGAAATTTAACGACTGTCCCTTTAAATGATCAGCCTGACCTGGTCGTTCTTGTGTCCCTCAGAGCAGTGGATACATATTCAGACAGACGTTTCTCCATCAGCGCCACCCGAATCCACGCACGCCCCTGTAGGACAGTGTAAAAAGTGAGTAGAAACAGAGGGCCTTCTCTCTCTGCCGGCAATATCCCACACAAATACACACTCAGCATCATGCACACACAACTCTGCATGCAAACATCCTTGCCTTGGCCCGTGATGTGCTGATGTTCTCTATGTTTTCGATGCTGGCGATGCAGTTGTTCTGCACCTTGCTGCACGCCAGTCGGATATATTCCCAGAAACTGCGCTGTCCATCTGAGCTGAACCAGCTTCCTGAACCTGGTCCAAGATTAAAACAACAGCAATAAATAAATAATTTCTGCTCTGACAACAGCCCACACTAGAAGCACCACAGCAACAGTACAGCTAACTGTATAATCATACCTGTTTTGGCTGTTTTGATGCTTACATGGTTAATGTCTATAGTATATTCTATGCAGTAAATTTCTATTCTAGCTTTATATGAAATCTAACATATTTAAGGCTGGGTTGCACCAACAAGGATTAATTTTTTAAACCTAATTAAATCATGGTTTAACTTTAATTTATGTTGCACCAAACTAGCTTAAAATACAGAAGGATAAAATTCAAACCTCTCTTTGAACCTCAGTTTAGTTTTTACTCAAAATTAGATATAATTTAATTCTGTTGTACCAAAACCTTTAAACAATTAAAAATGTGATCCAATATTAACTTTAAACTTATACTTGAGGAGGTTTAACATTTAAAATATCTGCCTTTTTTACTTGGATTTAGCTAAATACTTAATGAGTAGGATAAATAGGCTAACCAACTTTTTAGTGAGCTGGCAAACTATATTTTTATATTTTTTTTAACTTAGCATAATATAACTTAACACATTTTTCAGCTAGCTACCAAACAATATAACATGTTTTCACTTTTTAGCTAGCTAACAAACAATGCAATGATTTGTTGAGGGACAGCCTACAGAGGAGGGGAAGTTAACTGTTTTCCCTCCTACTTTATGCTTAGAGATCCCAACAGCACTCACATTTTTTTGTTTAATTTAATTTTGGTAAGCAAGCATTTCCACGTTGATTAAACTCTGCTTGATTTTAAATCTGGATTTACTCATTTTAAACCCTGATTAAAACTAATCTTATATCAAATTATTCTTTGTTGGTGCAACCCAACGTACATTTTTCACTGTCTCACATTCAAAGTCATTTTAACTGCTTTGTCCATCTGTTCCTGTGCCATATGTTACCTGCAGTGTTACCTTTGAAGCGGTGGCTGAGGATGTGCTCTAAAATGGCGGCAAAGTTAATAAACTCCTCGGATGAGTCATCTATGGGCTCTGCTGTGTACTTTTCTAGAAGAGTCTTTACAGAGAATCTGAAACAGAAACACAGAAAAAGAGGAGTTAGAAAAACACAGGAAAATGCGATGGAAAAAAAAAATCTACTTCTCTTGCTTTGCATATGTGAAGGATTTGAACTTTCAGCTGGTTGTGCGAGGCGCACAAGCCGCTGAGACGCAGCCGTGTACTGTAACCCAGCAGACAAATGTACTACTGTATTTGAACCCTGCAACAATAGCAGGGAGGAGGGCTTTTTTTTCTTTTTTGGGAACCACGCCATCCTATCATACTGAGGTCACCCCAATTGTCTTGTGTACTGCACAATGTACCCCTTCAGCGCTTTGGCAGTGTTATCATGAAAACAATACAATTACCCCCTGTCTTTTCAGCTGTGCGTCCAGGTCCCTTTGGGTCTCGTCTCTCTGAGGGACCGGCCAGCATCAAAGAATGATCAAATAATTCCCTCCCCCTCATCTATACATGGTGGTCTGATCTATTTAGGGCAGCCGCTGCCGCGGCTTTAGTTTGGCTTTTGACCTCACATGCTCGCCGTGCTGCACACACAGGCAGCGATGCAGCTTGCATGTTAGGAGCCGGGATCCAGGCACAGGCTCGGGCTGACTGCCTCTGCTGTGATGGGGAACACTAGCATCACCGAGGGCAAGACTGCCCTGGCAGTGGGAAGCACCTCCATAGCCAGGGGAAAGACTACCGTCTCCTTGGGAAACTCCTCCATCTTCAGGGGAGTGACCACCACCTCCATGGGAGACTCCACCATCCAAAGGCAAAAGACGACCGTGGCTCTGGGACGGGCCAGCTTCAGCCGGGGAACCACCACCACTTCCTTCCGCAAAGCCTTGATGTCCAAGCGCAGGAACACCTAGATGGACAGGACCGCTGAAGCCGGGGCGAAGACACCCAAAGCAGCCAAGCAGTCCAAAAAAGACTCTAACAATGAGTGGAAAACCACATTCTCATCAAGCAAGACCTCCTTCACCAAAGGCAGGGTTTCGATCCTGAGGACTAAGTACGCCATCTCCTGGGGCAAATCCTCGATCTCCTGGAGCAGAACCACCATAACTTTGGGCAACACCAGCTTAGCGGTGGGCACAACCTCTGTCACACGAGGGGAGACCACGAGCTCTCTCACCACGCTGACCTTCACCCATGGGACCAAGTCTGTGTCTGTGGTCAAAACCACCCTTGTCAGGGGCAAAGAAACGCACAGCAACGTCTACTGGGATTTTCACACATGATTCCTGCACACACTTAAAAACCCACGGATATTTCTGTCTGGTCAGTGTTAGCAGGTCAGTAGTATAAATAAATAAATGAATAAACAGCTGCTATGTTTGTGATCAATGTGGCGTGACATCATCTGTCACCTGTGGATTCCCGTTTAAGAAGGCGCTAAGTGAGTTGCAGATCTAATGGGTTTGCAATCAAGAGTGAGATGTTCCAAAGCCATGCTGAGCGTGTTATGCTAATGTGACAGCGATGAGACGATGCTTTATGGTGTGTCTACTTGACGAGGAGGGAGAAGGGTGAAACAGCCGTGTGGGATGTATGTGGAGACACAAGAGAGCGTGTGTGTTTTTCATCAGCACTATTCTCCTGTATATTGTACATGTACAGTCATCAACATGTCTTTGGTATTTAAATGTGGTATTTTTGTGCATGCTGAAAAGATTGGTTGCATTGCCATAACTATCCTGCCATATATGTCCACCAGGAAACACAGTTTTGAAGTAGAAAACTGTAAAAGCTGGTTGATGTAACAATGCTTATAAAGGTAACATGTCTAAACTCTGCTTGGCTTGATTGTTTTGTAAGTAGATCTGAGTTTTTCTATGATCTAAATGACATAAATGGTAGAAATTAAAGATCCAGACAGTTCAGCAAGGACGCAAATGGGTAATAAATTGGAACCACACCCATATTTGAAAAGGAAGGCACACAAATAAATACAGGAGGTGCAATCAAAGCCTTCACTACATGGAGAACCTGCCATGAACACATCCATCCTTTCTCTTATCCAATCTGACACAGTGCCACTCATTTCACATAAGGTGTATACGGTCGTACACAGAGGCTATGTCTTACAATCAGAGGCTATAGGGAACAATAGCTCAGAAGAAAGTGATGTCACCACAGATTGCTCCGTTTGCAACAATGTGTCCTTCAACCGTCTGGTGTCGTCGTGGAGATAGGACAATCGCTCCACTGTCCTGTTCCCCCCAGAGAGGCTGTGGCCACCTACGGCTGCCTCTGTCCATTCACAGGGACACATGGGTGGTATGTGGCCTTCCAGAGCCCACGTCGATCAGCTCAACGAAGGCATTATGTGACACGGGGGTCGCGCTATCCACGCTTAGCATTCTGGTCTGCTCTGGATTGTGGCTGATGTTACTATTATCGCCGAGGGGCAGAGCAGGGTGTGCTGCATGAGTGTGCGATGCTTTGCGACGAGTGAGCCCCGAACCCCGCCGTCGAATCTGGGTCAGGAAGACGATGGGCAACACCAGCTTCACCGAGGGGAAGACGGCCTTAACCCTGGGCAACACCACCATAAAGAGGGGAAAGAGCAAGCTCGCCATGGGGAGCTCCTCCATCACCAGGGGCAGGAGCACCACGTCTCTGGGCTCCTCCACCATCACCAGCGGGAAGACCAAGATCTCCCTGGGAAGCGCCTCCTTCAGCAGAGGCTCAACCACGACCTCGTTTCGGAAAGCCATCTTCCCCAAACGCAAGACGCTCTAGATGAGGGGGGACCTCATCGCGGGTGGGGGGAATGGCACAAAATGTCACAAGAAAACAGCACCATCACAGAGAATATATGGACACCACTACAGCAGCGTCTGCACAGGGTCTATCCCAACTGAGAGCGAAAACTGGATTAAATCTGCTTTTGGAACTTTGACTTGTCTTTGGTCATGCCGGATTTATCAAGGAAACAGGTCAGTGGCGTCTAAATTCTGCCTCATAATGTTTTCTGCAAGTAGATCATTTAGGTGTTGAGGTCAAACAGAGCTCCAGGATGTGAGGTAGGGTTCCTGCAAGTATGTGCTCTCCAGATGAGGCCAGTTTGTTAGTGAGCACAAATATTGTACGCTGGCGGTTGGGTAACACCCGACTCACACCTGGTATCAAAGTGGGATCTGGATCTGAATACATTATCCAGATTGTTGGACAGGTTGTGTTTACATCTACCTAAAATCTGAACACAATGCAAGCCAGACCACTTCCAGATGTGGTCAGGCAGATCTTATCACGTTCTGATCACAAAGCACTTTTACACTGTGCATTAACATGTATTTCTCCCCATCTGGATACAGACTACATTTAAATACCCGGTATAAATGAGGTGTAAGAGAATCGCTGTTGCATTTATGCTTCTAAAAGAGATCTGTTTCAGCACACAGGTGCTCCTTTGACATGACTTCCATCAGTACAGATATTTTGTTAGATATGAAGTTAGAAGTTTAAACTATTCCGTCTAAAACTTAAGATGAAAAGTGGATTATGAAAACATACATTCTGACAGAAAGCTTTATGAAATCAAGCAGTTCCTCATTATGCAGAGTGAGGAGCCCTTGGAAAACCACCAAGAGGCCCCCAGCTGTTCTCAAGGCCCAGTATGGGAACCACTGGTTAATGGTCGAGCTACACTGTAAAAATGAAAGAGAAAGTTGAGAAAACGCAAAATTTCAATAGATTTTTGAGTTTTGAGGCAAACTCAGACTCATCAACTAATGATGAGATAATTTACTTTTCTACTATGGATAAACTTGAATCTTCGAATCATGGCAACCCCCAAAAATTGTATTTAAAAAATAGTTGAACAAACTTATTGAAGTGTAAGCGAATAATGATGGTTAATGTAATATTTTCAATTGCAAGCACCTGAATAATGAAAAATCTGGTTTACAGCTCACTGTCAACAGTTTTTGGAATACAATATTAGTGGGTTTCTAAAACTCAAAGATTCAAGTTTATCAAAAGAAGAAAAGTATTTACCTCAAGACAACATTATTAGTTGGCAAAACTTTTTTGAAAACTCAAGAGTTTGAAACAGGTAAGCCACACAGCTTACTTCAAGGCACACCTGCACAGAGCTAAGGATACGGTTCAAAAACATTTTATTGATTGAAGCATATCACAGTTAAAAAGTCACAAAAATGATGCCAACCGGTTTCAACTCACACTGGATCTCCTTCAGGGCGTGGCTACGAAGAGTGACTCTTTCGTTTTTTCTAAGTTGACCAGTTTGACGTCAAATGCACCTTGCATTAAACTGGAGTTTATGACTTCACTACCGCGAACACCCCGTGTTTTTTTTTTCTTGTTACTTCAGAGTTTGAGTTTGATTCAAAACTCAAAAATCTAGTGAAAACAGTTGCCTTGAGCTGAGTTTTCTCAACTTTTTTTTTTTTTTTTACAGTGTACCCATTTGTTGATGTTGTAGCACTTGAAATCACGACAGAAGAGCTGCTGCTGGCCACTCTGACGAGATAAAGCCACAGCGTTATCTCCAAAGGAACACCACAGCAGATGATTGTACATTAACTGAAGTCCTTTGATCTGAAGGGGAATTGCTGGCGTGCCTCAAATGCAAATGTATGGAGTGGAATAGCAACATGCTCTTGGTACGATTTGACACTGAAAAACAACTGCAGGGCCTTCTGACAAGCTTCTTTTGTGCCCCCTCTCACTCAGTCTGGATCGCTGCCAAGCCCACTCTCAGCTCTCTACTCTAAATGCCCTCTTGTTCTCCTTTCTCACCCCTCTACTGTACTTACACAAGTCTGTTTGATCCGCAGCACTACCCAGGATAACCAAAACTACATTCATCAGCAGCGACACCTCTCCCAAATACTCTCACATTAACTCTCTCAGCTTTTTATTTTTCCCCCGTAAACATTTCCCTGACTCCTTTTCTCTTTCTCTCCCCTCCTCTTTCTGTTTCTGTCTCTGTAGTCTTGGCATAACCAGCAGGATCAGATGACACAGGCGGACTCCTCACTGGCCGCAGCATTGTGTAACACCAGCCAGTGCTGTGTTTATCGTCCCGGACGGCTGGGGGAGACGTCCTGTCCTGTACTGGATCGGCACAAAAGGCCAAGAGAAAGAATGCCGCGTGCTTTGAGGAATATTCAGATAAGAATGATCATTTGGGCCGAATCAAAATAGACGAAGACGTAAAAAAAAAAAAAAAAGAAAATGCAACTACGGCAGGGTGTGTCCCTCTCTCGCCGGCTCCCCTCTGTGAAAAAGCGTCCAGGCAAAGTGTTTCATGGTCAGAGGAGGTGCAGAGGGAGAAATGTGCAAGATGGACAATGAGGGTGTTGGGCTGAGCAGCTCTGAGAGTGTAAATCAGATGTTTGAACCTGACAGGGGGGGAAAATGAGAATTAAAAGGGTGTCACAAGGAAATAGCGGTGAGAGTAGGCCCAGACGTCTAGTCAAACCTGTAGAAACTTCTGCTGTAATTTAACATACTTGATGGTAAAAATAAGTGTGAAAGAAGGCTGCACAGAAATAGAAACAAGAACATGATATTCCAGGTCCAAAGATTTGTTGACATTTCCCATCATTTCTCAAAAATGGAGCTGAGCGAGGTGGAAAGTGGTAGCCCTTCCTATTGTTCAGAATTCAAGAGCCACCCACTTGCAGAAGCACGTCCATGAGATATGAATATGTAGTGGTGTTTACTACGGTACAGAACATTTTATTCTCCACTCTAGAGCCACGCCCCAGAAGAGCTCAAGCCAAGATGCACCACATCTCTGCCGCCGCTGCCCTGTCTCTTTTCACTCCCTGTTCCTCTCGTTCACAGGTAGCAGCTGCAGGGACGACGCCTCACATCAGACCTTTAAAGTCTCACTCATCTTATCTATGTTTTCTTAGGTTCACCGTGTCCACAGCAACGCTGCTCCTCCAGGCACGGACGACGGCGTGAGAGCTCTTAGCCAGACTAAAGCAGCGACACAGTCAATTTTAAACATTACAGTGCAGCATGTGGCCTCTTAAACAAATTTTGACTGTTGATCCTCAACATTTGGTCAAATTCAGCTGAGATAAACAAAGGTAAAGTGGATGAAAACTCCCACTGACTGCACAAAGCCTCAGCCCTGCCATGTTTAGATAAAACCTGTTGCTAGTGGCAACAGCACAGAGATACAGTAGATCACGATGACACTGCTGTCACCATGGACATGAGAAATATCACCAAGTCTGTTCAACGCCATTAAGATAAAGTTCCTTTGCATTTTCTGATGCTGTCAGGTGAAAAAAAAACTGCAGTTAAAACGATGGTTATTGCAGCTTTTTCACCTGACCGTAGCAGGCTCTTTTATTCATTTCTCTGCTATTATTATTCTTAATTTTAAAGCCACTACAAGGAGTTTTTAACTCATTATGAAACGGCCTAAATTTAATAGTGATGCCTCTGTATGATCCACATGAGCAAATGAAACCATTTGCAAGAAGATTGGCTATTTCTTAATGCCTGCCATGGGGTTGGAGTCACCTTAAATCAGATAAAACGAGGCTGTGTTTATATTTTCCCAGTCAAAAATTACAATAAGTAGTAGCAGGAAGAGATTTTTATTCTGATAATTTTCTATATTTGTGGTTATGACAGTGGAAACACTTTGGCATTTGTCCACATGGGGTTCAAAAATCAACAAAATATGAACGCTCCTTGTAGCAGCTTTAAGTCTTGGTTTCAGTTTGTCATTATTGTAGTGCCTTTAAGTCCCTGAAACAGGCCTTGTGCGGAAAAAAAGCTCCCTGTGTAGGTGAAAATGTTTGATCAGGTTTTCCTTTATTATACACAAATGTTTATTGCTGTACATATGTGTCTAATCATCTGTTCAACATGGCACTGAAACACTGAAAAGACATTAGGCAGGTTTCTGTGCCTGGTACTGGCGACCCACATTATGCATAAGGGTGTCATGATTCTCCAAATTCATGATTTGATTTCGATATTTCAACTAAAACATTTTTTTTTGGCAGTGACAGCTATGCCATTGTTAGGCTATCGAGTCTTGATTTGTAAAGCTAAACGGATTGTTGGTTTTATGCCCCAACAACTGTCATTTACATTTTTAAATTCTTCTTTAAAAAGCGGTATATATCCATATGGTATCAAGTAAGGGACAATATACAGCGAGCAGCTCATTATTGCTGAATAAACCCGACAGGGTGATGCAGGATCCCAAAGCGAAGCAGAGGGGGTCTTGAATCACACTGAAGGGGTTTGACCTGCTTACTGTACATTATCCTGCTTATTACACGGCTACTTATTAAAAAAAATCTAAACTTTAAAAAATATTACAGTGATTTAAAAAATGAATTTATTGCTCCTCAAGAGTCTATGATCAGAACTGTGTCCATATAAAAGGTCTGTTCTTCAGGCCTTTGATGCCGTAATTGACCAATCAGAATCAAGTATTTAACAAAGCCATGTGATAGGTGTGATAATGGCCGACAAGCTACGATGTGTCGTCTTTCAAGTTATGTTTTTTTCTCTAGACAAGCACCCGACACTGCAAGGAGGCAGGGGTGGAGAGAAGAATAAATACTGCGAGAATCGCTGATTCTGCTTTTTGGGTTTGAGTTTTTTAAATTGAAACCTCATTTAGTTCGATTTTTGATTTAATATTTAAATTGTGACACCCCTAATTATGCCAGATTACGTAAATACACTTTTAAAAAGGACTTTGTTTGTTTATGACCCAAACCTGAACAGAAACGCCCCAGTTTCTCTGAAGTCCCACAACAAGACGTAAGGTCATCAAACAAATTATTGGGAATTGAACGTGTTAATCTCTGTGTGCGCTGATTGTATGTTAAACGTGTACGATGTGACGACGAGGAAAAAGAGGTCAGACTTTATATAACACACAACGTATTAGGGGAAAATAAAAGCTTGGCCTGGTGTACTAATGTAGCACTAACGTCAGCTAAGCTCCTGCAGCCAGGCAGCAGTTCAAGCTGTGGAAGACGCTGTGTCTCAGCTGGATCCTGTATCCTGCACCACCATGACGCCCTGCCTGCTCTAATGCACCGCCAGAGGCCCTCTGCTGATTCAGGATCCCTCTCCGATCAGACTGCACGAACACACAACGACCTCTGACTACTTGAATCAACTCTGACCAGAAGAAAAACAGACAAAAACAAGGTCAGAAACATCATGAACGAGGAGATGCAGATCTGACAGCACCACAGACTTGCCTGGAAGAAGCTGCCCTCCGACTGAACCTAATCAATGTCATGTTGCTCATTAGAAAATGGAAACTGTGTAGTAAGCATTACTGATGGAAAGCTGTTTGAGATTTGTTTCTGTATTGTCCTGTGTGTTTGTTATTAAATCGCTTAAATGACTAAAGTGGTCTTAGCACGGTCAGGCCAAAGTGAAAACAACAGTGTTTTTGTGCAAATCGCTAATCTCTCTCTGTGTCGTGAGTCCATCGTGAAAACTTTTCTTTCTTTGCAGACATGCTCTGTGTGATGTTGTGTGTTTTGCTTCACTGTACGTGTCACTAAAATGCACACAGGACCTTGGACAGAAAGGAACTGGAATAAAAATGCTTTATTGTGTGTCTATTTGAGAGTCTGGATGGTGTCTTTTTGAGTTTTTTTGGAGGGGGTTGATTCGTTTAGTTTAAAGAGGCGGAATCAGAAGCATTTGTCCGAGCTGTTCATAAATGCACCAAAAAGATCTGAAGATTGTGGAGTCTCATTCCTGGGACATCAAATACAGATGTTTTTGGTTGGTAAAGTGTCCTGAGCTCTGCAAAATAACGAAAAAAATAAGGAAATACAGGCAGAGGATGGGTTCTCTGACACCACCAAACATTTTAGTAGGTTATAAGTGATGAAGGATTATGTTTATGTGAGTCTAAACATTGTTTTTAAGGAAAATGTTGCATATTATCCCTTTAAACACCCTGTACACTCACTGTGGATACAGCCAAAGACCGAGATTGTTCCAAGCGAATAAAACAGAAAAGAGTTTGGAGCCAGAAACAGAACGCCTGCACACTCTACACAAATAATTACCTCCCATTCTGCAATATCATTTATGTCTGCAGTCAATTTGCAATTCAAGACACATAGCAATGCTGTAATAAATTTTACGAACACGCTATAAAAGTATCAAAGTGAAGCTGTAATTTTGCCACAAGTCTCTGGTGATTTCACAGAGTAGAACAAGAATTACTGCCTCACGGTTGTTTGCCTCCGTGAACTGGTCAAGTTCCAGTTTACATCCGTGTCTATTTAATACATGTAGGAATTTAATAATAGTTATTAAATGTATTTGTTGATCACTACACTGACATGTATGATTGAAGTGAGAAAGATGCTGTCTGTAAACTTTAATGATGTCACAGTGAAGTTGACCTTCAACCTTTTTTGATATGAAATCTTCATCACAGCATTTTAAGCATGAAAAATGAAAAAGCTCAAAATTTCAAGGCGACTTACTGCAACTGATTTTTTTAGCTCAATACAAACTATGTTTTTTTTAAAGAAAAGGTTAACCCCCAACTAATCTTTTGTTGTGATAATTTGCTTTTCTTTATTAGATAAACTTGAATTTTTGAGTTTTAGAAACAAAAGAAATCATTTCAAAAGTTACTGAGTGGACTCACTGAAGTGAACAATTTTTAACACAATATTTTTAAGATTCTTAGTTTATCAAAAGAAGAAGGATTCATCTCAACTAGAGACTGTGGGTTGGCAAAACTTTTTAAAGTTTATTTAAAACTTTAACTCAAAAATCTATTGCAGTAAGTTGCCTTGAAATTTTGAGTTGTCTCATCATTTTTTTGCAGTTCATCCTTTTGGACATTTGTCAGTTTTGTCATAATTAGCGTATGAATTCTTTAGTTATGAGCAAAAACATGTTTTGTAAGGTCACAGTGACCTTGACCTTTGAGTCCCAAAGTCAGTTAATGATTGACTCCAAATGATTTGCCAGCTTTAAAGAAATTCATCATTTAAGTCATTTTTTAACCAAAAATGCCAAAAATAATTTTTATTCCAGCTCCTCAAACATAGCTTTCTGCTTTTCATAGTCCTCTATGGCAGTAATTTGAATATATTTGGGTTTTGGACTGTTACTGTTACTTGAAGAGGTCACTTCAGGCACAATATGTAAATTCTGCCACTACAGGTCTCTCTCAAACACTCTCAAACAATAGCAAAAGACAAGACAATATGAGATGATATGATAAGATATAATGTGATACCTTCAAGTTAAAACATTAAAAAACATCTCAAAAGGAAGGGTAACAGGACTGAGTTAAAACCTGAGGATCCAACTAAAATGTGAATTTTAACCAACGCATCATGAATTTCTGATGATAAAATTTATTTAAATGTCTAAATTGGAAACAGAGACCCGCAATAATACAAAAATAAGATTTCTGAAGGATCCCACTGTTGTTATTTCATGGTAAAATGTAGTGTTACAGAGTGGCGACAGCCTAAAAGCCTATTTTTTCAGTGTTCTGGGTAGTTTTTATTAAGGTTTTACATGAGGTCTAGGACTGGGTACCAGTACACAATACCTTTAAGCTACCCTGGCTGATCGATTCTGAAAAAATATCTAAGTGCAATTATTTTGACTGATGTTGCAATTGCAATACAATGCGCAATATTAGAGGGAGTGACTGTTTTTACATCATTATTCTAATTTTAATTGAAAAACATTAAAACGATGATGGTGTGATTTTTGCAGGAATCTGTACCAAGTCTGAAGAAAATACTGTGCAGACCAGGACATCCCTGCTGCACTACAATATTTAATATAAACATGGTATTCTGACACACATTTCGTCTTTAACAAATATTGTGCCTTCTGCAATTTGAAAATTGCAATAGGCCATATTGCAATTTTGATAAAATTTCGTTAAATTGTTCAGCCCTACCCAGTACCAAGAAGTACTAAAACGCCTCCAGTCCAACAGTTCCTTCAACAGATCCTGTTGAAAAAAAAAAGACTATCTATATGGTTTTGCTTGCAGCCATTCACTGCTAATTTTGTTCATAAACACAAAGGTATCGAATTAAATACTCCATTGGTTTAAGGGGACTGTACATTTTCAAACAATATCCAGCCTTGATGATGTATCTTCAAATTGGAATTAAACACAGTGCAGGACACTTTACTTGATAACAAAATGTATTACACATCTACTTTTGTGCATATTTATGCATTTAACGTCCTGGGGATTGAAAAGGCACCAAATTGACAGAATGGCCCGTCTCTTGTGTTGTTCTTGCACATAACTAAATACAAGTATAAAAAAAGCTATGTCAAATTATCCCAGGGGACATACAAGAGGGGATAAGGGGGGTACATATGAGTTTACAGCCTTTACAGAGCTGACCATCAGTGCATGAGGACTCTCTGTACTGGGCAGGCTGAGGGACCCTAATGGTGGGAGGAGGAGTCCTTGTACGGCTTCAAATGTCCTTGTCCCACACAGACGGGCAGGCGCTCAACCTGACTGACTGTGATGGAGGAAGAAACCTGCTGCTGGTCCTCCTCTATTCTAGGGTCTGACACTATCACCCCACTAGTCTATTTTTTTTTTATCCTCTGAAGCTGATCAGTCCAGCCAGGAATCAAGCAGGTGTCTCAACCTGTTCAAAATAAAAGACTTTCCTATGAGGGATCCAACATAAATGTCACAGAGATATGATCTTTAAAGTGCGTCCAGGGAATGCAAAGGTTGTGAGAGGAACTCATTGAAAATGAAGGGTATATTATATTATAGTTGATATTTTCCTGCACAAGCAGGCGGGTGTGATGGCAGCAGGGGTATGTGAAGGTGAAAACGCACCTGCCTCCTCTTCATCCCTCTCATTTTTATAATTATTCTACATTATTTCCCATGTCTCTCATATCCTGCTGCCATTGTTTCACCCCAGGAATCAGCAATATCCCGCATTGTTTTCATCTCACTGAAATCATGAAGTGGGCAGCATGCAGGGACTGGCACTGACACATAATACAGCCTGTCGACGGTGTCGTGATGTATACCTGCAGACCGTGATGAGGTTTTTTTCGCTCCACGCCGACGCTCCGAGCAGACGCCTTTTTCGATGTCAGACCCATAGCCATTGCTGTCTGAATGCAGCCCGACTCCATCCAGCGGCGGCCCCGGGGCCTCTTCGGGATCCGTGCCCAGGCCAGGACCCCTCCCTCCCCTCCTGTGTCCTACAAACACCCGCTGTCCTCTGCGGGGAGCCACGGATGCTGCTGCTGCTGCTGGAGGAGGAGGAGGAGGTGGAGGACAGGGAAGCGGTGAGCAGCGTCACGTTAGAGGTGATTAAATGTACAAGTTCCGGTTGGAGCTTTCAAAGTAAAACCACCTTCACTTAAGTGCGCTTCACTGTGCTGAATGACACTTTTATTTTCACCTTTATTTCCGTTTTTATTCAGAGTACGTCATGCATTTGGCACAACTAAGAGACCAGTGGAAATGATGTAACGGAATCAGCATTAAAAGTCACAAATTTGCCAAAAGCATAAACACATAAGAAATTACTTCTACAGTAAAAGAAAAAAACACCACACGATCCATTATATTATGGCATAATGTGTAGTATGGCACTGTTGTTATACTACATTGTAGTATGATGCACATATTTTTACAAATTTCTTATTTTGTTATTTTTCTATTTCTTTCTTTTTCTATTTTTTCCTAAATATTGTTGTTTTATATTGTAGTTTATTGTAGTATTGTGTAGTATGGACAGATATTTTTACATACTTATTATTTTGCTATTTTTCTATGCCTATTTTCTTATAATTTCTTTTTTGCTTATAGATAGATATGCTTTATTCCAGACTCAAGGTCCATTATAAATACTTCTATTGTATCGTTTTCTTTTTTTTTTTTTTTTAATTCGGTTTGGTTTCAGATGCTTCCCTGTGTGGATTTGCTGAATTCAGTTTCGTCTTTAGTTTCAGTTAACTAAATGATTTTGATTTAAATTTTTACACCTTTATGAACACCACACTTCTTTATGACACCATTGTCTATAATGGACAGTTTATAAAATTACCAGATTTCCGTGGGCGTGAAGGCATCATAGCGTGCATGTCTCCTGCGGGAATATGTACATTTATTTATTTTACTGTATTAACAGTGTATTTAGAATATGTTCTGGCTTTATTTATTTATTTATTTTGCACAGTAGTGATTCCTCTCTTGACCAGCAGGAGGCAACTAACCAAGCTCATATTTGAACTGAACACTCCGAGACACCAGGGGGCGCTGTGGCGACAGCACTTATTTATATACTGAAAGCAAGATGGCGGATTCTGAAAAGCCAAAAGCGGGCCCCTGCACTTTTCTGTTCAAAAAATCTACCAAGAAGTTCTGTGGACGGAAGAGAAGAGGAAGCGACAGCGATAAAGGTGGTAACGAGTCATTTAGCTGATGTTTCTACTGTTCTTCATCATGAGAATCCGCTGTGTTTTGGTCAACGGTCCTCAAATGTCAAACACAAACCAGCTTAACGTCACAGTGATCAATGTTCCTGTGTTCTTGTGTTATTGTCTTTAGTAATGACAGTAACACTCACCTGATAAGACCAAAACGCTTTACGAACGAGGGACAGATGAGGACAGCTCTGTAAACTGTGGGGATATGGTGAATCTTCTGTGTGTAGGTGACCTCATCGTGCTGCGTTCCAGCTCCCTCGGAATTTGTGCAGCCAACTTGTTTTCAGATGACGCTTGACATTTAATTGTTTTCATACGTACAAAAATTATCTGTACCTTTTTTAGGTGTTTTTAGCAAGGCTTGGGTTGTATCAAGGCATTATGATATACTGGGGTATTTAAAAATCCTGAAGGTATTATTTCAATACCGTAAATATGAATAAAGTCATCTGCAACATAGAGGTTGCAACTGCTTTTTTAAATTGAATGAAAATAACTTACTTTTTGATGTTTCTTCTGACTACAGAGGCAGCTTATTAGTCGCATAATATACCTGTAAAACATCAACCCAATAGTGTCCTGGTATCTGCTGCAACAAGTTTCATCAGGTTCCAATGCATTCATTATTCTATGGACACCAAACATCTAAACCCAGCAACACTTGTCTAAGAAGGCTGATTGCATCTTAGACACATAGCATTGCAATGTCATATATGTTAGAATAACTTCTAGCACCAGCTTCTAGCAATTAGATTTTTTCGTATAAATACCATCATATGCTGTATACCCTAGTGAAATGTCAGTAAGGTATGAGAATCAATTTTGAGAAGAGAGAAGTTGGTTTTGAGTGCAGTGTTTAATTTTGCAAGATATTTGTTGAGCTTATACAAAATGGTTAACTCTTTTCTATTTTGTGTTTAGAGTTTTTAGAAATTGAGCCCCAGTTTCAAACTGTAGTAACTCAAGAAATTGACACATTTTGTTGTCAGCAGTCATCACTTGTGGGCTTGAATGGTAGCTGTAAATAAACTTAGTGCTTTAACATGGAGAACCACCGTCTGACTTCAACACAAAATGTAAAAAGTAAGTTAATCTTATTCTTTTTTCAGATGGCAACAGTGATGAGGACCAGAGCTCAGTGGTCAGAAGAGCAAAGAAAGAGATTCGAGTCAACCCCATGATTCAAAAGGTAAAACAACAAGAATATATAATAATAATTGGAATAATATTAATAATAACATATCCAACAGTTAAATAGTGAGGTAAGTGATGCTGGTCTTGTCCCTGTTCAGACAAAGAAGGTGGAGAGAGATGCTGTGTCTTCCAGTGAAAGTGAAGATGACAAAGAGGACAAGAAGATCACTGTTGCCTACAAGTCCACACGGTCAGCAGTAAGTTGAGACTCTTCTTTCATATAGCATTTTGTAAGAGTGGCAGGAACCATACAGTTCAATGTTTTAAACCCCCTCAGGGAAAGTGAATGAAATACAATTGTCTCCTCCAGCAACTATTGTTGAAGTGCCAGTTAGCAAGATAAGTAACCTTCAGGGTACCTAGTGGCTGAAAAATGTTATTCCCCATCTGTATTCATGTGTTTATGAACTCTGATGATGTGACTGGTATGTTGGTGTGAAGCCACAGTCTCATGGTTTTGTTGTCAGGACTGATGAAAATCTTTCTCACACCTTGCCTTTCTTTCAATCTTGCCCAAAAAAAGAAACCAGAGGGACCAGAGGACATGGGTGCAACAGCTACATATGAGCTGGACACAGAGAGAGACAAGGATGCTCAGGCCATCTTTGAGAGGAGTCAGAAAATCCAAGAGGTAGGAGATTAGTGTTGTTATACTTGATGTCACATTTTTATCAATCCTACAATTTGCTATTGTCAAAAAAAATACTGCCCAGTATTGTATTACTGCATCAAGCCATACCTGAAATATCAAGTTTCCTGCTTACTTGCTGAAAACTTTTCCTCCTTCAACAGGAGCTGACAGGTAAAGAGGACGATAAAATCTACCGCGGCATCAACAACTACCAAAAGTTCATCAAACCAAAAGATACCACCATGGGCAACGCATCCTCTGGCATGGTCAGGTGAGTACTAAGGTCAGACATGTTCATCACATGGTTTCTTCACCTATGATTGCTAATATGTCATTAGTTACTGTTTATGCATGTAATCTTTGTAACAGAAAAGGACCAATCCGCGCCCCTGAACACCTGAGAGCCACCGTCAGGTGGGACTACCAGCCGGACATCTGCAAAGACTATAAGGAGACTGGTTTCTGTGGTTTTGGAGGTGGGTTATGAGATTTGTACCGTTAGGAAATCAGTCATATGTTGAATAACTAAAAATTTTAACACCTTGATTATTCACTTCAGTGTGCTTCATGTTCTTTTCTCCTGCCATCAGACAGCTGCAAGTTCCTTCACGACAGGTCGGACTACAAACATGGCTGGCAGATTGAGAGGGAACTGGAAGAGGGCAGATATGGAGCCAATGGTGAGTTCAGGAGGAGGAGGAGTTCATGTCAGTATTGTGTGCCTGCATCAGCCTTTACTGAACAATACTGTTCTTTCATCTAGATGACGAGAACTACGAGGTGAGCAGCGACGAGGAGGATTTGCCCTTTAAGTGCTTCATTTGCAGAGAGTCCTTCAAGAATCCAATCATCACAAAGTAAGCCTCTTTTGCTCTGCATCTTCACCTTGCAGAGTCTTTTAAGTACCAGTTGCAATGTGTTAACCGGTCCAACTTCTCTCAGGTGCAGGCACTATTTCTGCGAGGCCTGTGCTCTTCAACATTACCGCAAGTCCAAGCGTTGCTACGTGTGCAACACTCAGACCAACGGTGTCTTCAACCCTGCTAAAGGTAAGCGGGTTCTGTCACAATACCTTTTAGAAGGGAAAGAAATTCATGTGATACATGCAACTTTGGCTACATCCAAATTAATATGTTATTGTTTTAAAAACATTAATCTTAACTACATTTACACCAAGTGTCCACACTGCTTTGGCATTTTGAAACACCTAAAAACAGTGGTGGACTTTTGGAAACTCTGCTACTACTACTACTTTTTTCCAAAATGACATCAGCTTTGACTACCAGCAGTTAATTCAACACAGATATTGAATTACATACACTGCTGACCTTGTGTGTCTGTTACTTGCATGGTTCTACTGTGTTGTTGATTCAAACAAAGAAATCTCTGGTACTACTTTTTGCCATCGCTGTTTGTTTGTATTATTTTCTCCAAACTAAGTATTAGTAGTATTTTCTTCACTAAGCAATGAACCACCCTGCCCTATCGAACTAGAATCCCGTGGGCCAGATTGAGCCCTTTAGAATTTTTCTAAGGCCCACAAGAGGCTACCTTTAAATCAGTCTGGCATATGTGTGATATGATAAATAAATCTAAGGTCTACTTGAGACATCAGAACCACAGTAGAACCAGACAGATGCATCGGTTGGCTGATTATTGGCTGATATTGGCCTATGACAGCTATATCAGTCTATATATAGAGAACAAAAAAGGTATTTTAGCCACTTAAAAAAGTTCCACTTAAAATAAAATCAATATTAGTGTAATTATTCACAATATTTAGAATATTGCCACCATTTTGCTTTGGCGTCCGACAGCCTTTTCCAACAGGAAACTGCCGTTATACGAGCCAAATATCGCTTTCTCCAAAACGACCAAACTCCATTGGCAAAAACAGTAATTTTACCTTTACATTATACTGTGTGAATCAATCTGCAACAGTCAACAATCTGCTTCCTGGTTACACCAGCATGCACATGCCCATGACTGGTCATGTGATATGCGATTTCAGGTGTCTTAATATGGACGGATATTATTTCTAAACAAGCTAAAATGCTTGAATTGACAGAGATCATTTTCAAAACATTAGTGTGGACATGGTCTTAATGCTGCTGCCAGGGTTGTTACAAGGACCAGAAAGGCTCAGCATAGAACTCAGATTTGTTGGCTTGTAGTTTCTTTCGACTTCAAAATTCTACTAAATCTCAGTAAATGAACGGTAGAAAAGATGATACTTATCAGGCCTTCCTTTACTTGTGTACTCTGTAAAGCACTTTGGGTTGCCTTTGTGTATGAAATGTGCTATATAAATAATATAAATCTGCCTTTTATTTCATTCCAATCATGTTTTCTATTATTTTCCCTTTATTCCAGAGTTGATTGCCAAGATGGAGAAACATCAAGCTGCAACAGACCAGCCACCATCAGATGAGGAAGATTAGCAGCATCTGGACCCTTTCAACCCCCCTTTATGTGTTTGTCTTGTTTGTTTTTTGCAAATTTGGAATAAAATAACTTTTTCTAGATAGTTAACTGCCTCACTGCATGGTATTGTCAAGTTAAAACATCAAAGTGAACAATTTTTATTTGTTAAAAGTCAAGTTTGACATTTGCAACCTTTGCTTTGCCCTCACTTTCAAATGTACAAGCTGACAAAACAAGCACCAATGTAACATTCACATTTGACATAAGTAACATCACACCCAGAGTAAGTTCAAGGAAATACAAACTTCTATGCTCTTAAAAGTTAAACGAAACAGATGTTATACTTAACCTGTGTGCAACAGAAGTGATGCATAAAGCATGAGATGTAGTTTACACTGTAACACAGGCAGAGCGCTAAGAAACGTGTACACATGCTGTTCATTGAGTTGACCTTCGGGACAAAGTTGAAACCTTCCATCTGGTGTAGAGAGGGCTGAGTGAGCTCTGAGGACTGGTGTGCACCCTCACTGAGCAGATGGGCCACATGAAGCAGCCATGTTCAAACAAGAGGTAGAGTGTCCCCTCGGAATGATTAGTAGCAGCTTCCCACTGATCTGAATCTTTAGGTTTAGGCTACATCTACATCCATAGACTCTGAAACCCCAGCAACAGCATGAGGAATAGAGGAGTCCTGGTGTGTTTTGCTCCAGGGGGCTTGTCATGTATGAGTACAATCTGTATGTGTGTGTGATAAAGAAAGAGGCCATCAGTACAGTGCAAGAGTCTGTGCATATCTAGAGAACAAAAGCGTGTGAGAGACATCAAAAAGAGGCAAGATGGCTGCTGGCTTTCAACCTCTGTCTGCAAACAGCAACTCTTTTTAGTTGGAGATCTGAATTATTTACAAGGGGACCGTTAGAAAAACAAATCTCCTCCTGTACGCTCGGAGAGTTCCCCATCAGAATCCTGCAAGTGTCTCCCCACCGAGTCCTCCGCTGTCAGAAGTCCCAGTCGTCCACCTCCAGATGGCTGAGACCCGACTCCAGACTCGCCAATCCAGAGGGGGAGTCCTGCGGCTGGGAGCTCTCGTAGCTGGTGATTGGCGACACCGGCCGCAACAGCTCAGGAAGCGCCTCCGAGGGCCGGCGTTTGATCTGAGAGGGAGAAAAATTAACATTTGGAGGACAATCTTTAAGTATTTTAACGTATTCTTCACATCATACCTTACAAAATCAATATTTTTATTCTTTTATTCAAAGTAGAACAAGTGGAACGGTGGAGCATTTTTAGGCGGTCAAGTTGTACTGCAGAACAGTAGCTGGAGTTTGTCCGTCTCTGTGCTGTCACACCACAAATCGAAGACTTTTTAAAGTCATGCTTTACACGTTGAAACTTTCACACAACTAGTTACAGGTTGCAAATTCCATGAAACATAATTTTAATGCAACTTGACAGTTACAAGAAGCAATAATTTCACTAAAAATAGCTGGCTGGGTTGATCTTTTTTTTTTTTTTTTTAAATATCTATTTTCTCACTAGATTAAATCAAGTGGAAAGTGTCATTGTAACTACATTTGCATCTATCATATTTCGTCTCATTTTCTCACTGGATAATATCAATTTGGATGTGTTGTATCACATTTTCTTCAGGCACTGACTGACGACCTTGTTTCATGACGGCTGTGCTGCAGAGTAGAAAGAGAGCTATCAGTGCATTAATGTTTATTGATCTGCTGGAAGACAAAATACAACCTATTGGCCACTCAAAAGAGAGACTAATGGATCATTTTACTCTCTATTCAAGGAGCTTGATCCAATGAGCCTCTGATAAGTTAATTTGGCCTTTGATTTCAAATAAAATACATAAATAAAATGCTCTTTGCTGTCACCTTCAGACATTAGTAAGAAACTGTAGCTTGATATGATTGTATTTTACATAAACGCTCCGATTATATTTAACTATATATTAAAGCAGGGCTAACTAAGCTAGCAGTAGTGCTAGTCAGCTGCTAACTGCAATCTAAACAAACTTTTCCTTGCTCATGTTTGTTTGTCTGAGGTCTATTTCACAGTGTAAAGACTGATTTCATGTTCATACTGCCAAAACCACACACCACCACACACTAGCTGGGTGTGTCACAGACTGATCAATACAAACTTTTCCTAAAAGCACATTTAAAGGCGAGCCTGAAGTCAATGCACTTTCATAAAAAGAACATTAACTTCATAATCCAATGTTTAAGCCCTGTCAAAATTGTATTCAAGACATTTTAAGGACAAAAATTCAGATTATTGCATTTTAGACTTCGTAAAGACCATGAAAATCCTGTTCAGTCAGCAACAGGAACAGACATCAACAATTCCATTTGCTTTTAGCAACTAAGCTAAAAATATAGTTTGATGTACCAGAGGTAAAAAAAAAGGCTACAGTTAATAAATAATAACATAGTAATAGTGATAATGTCAGGATTTACACACCTGTTTGAAGAAGGGATGACTTATGAGTGTGGTGGCAGATGGTCTGAAGGAAAACAAAGAGAAACGTATGAATGTCTTGAACCTCAAAAATTCGACATGTCCTATACAATATCGAGCATGCAGGAAGAGAAAGGCCAACCTTTTCTCTGGATCTCGCTGTAGACACAGCTCGACAAAGGCGTGGAAGTGTGGGGAGAACGTCCGGTTGTAGGGGTGTCCTGATGATGATGATGAGGGCTCTCCGTTGGAATGGCGAACACCCCCTGCTCCTGGACCCTCGCAGATCCCGGAGTCGGCCCCGGAGCGAGACGGTTTCAGCGACAGCTCCTCTGGGGGGATGGTGGTGGTGTCCAGCAAACATGGGACCGTCCCATTTAGCTTCTCCAGCAGCATCTGTGACAGTGAAGTGGATACGGAGCGTTTAGTTTACCTGCCCCTTCAATTTCAGGAAAATGACTTATGATGTGTACCTTTAATTTTACCGCTGTACTCTTCAGTGTTTGTGCTAAACTAGAAACGACCCTTCCTAAGTCCCGCCCCTTTTTTCTCTGTGCTCCAATAACAGTTGAGCCAGCTTTGTACCTTGGTCAATTTCTACTCCTTCTGTAAAAGTATGTCGGGTCCCCATTTTAAGTTAGCAAATGTTAGCAAAATGCTAGCTAACTACCTAGCCAATGATTGATGCAGATTAGCTAGAGTTAGCTTCAATTTTGCTAACATTAACACTGACTACATGTTGCTTTTACAGTTCCAATTGCGACATCTTTTACCCATCTTCTACATTTGTTTTTTCTTTCAGCATAGATGAGCCAAGCACATCTACGTACAGGAAACAGGGAAGGAGAAAATTGACTGAGGTGAAAAATTTGCTAAACTGTTATGGGAGCATATAGCAAACAGAGGTAGGACTTAAGAATTGTCAACTATGGCCTTGCGGGTGTATGCCTCCACCAACCATTCAAGCTGCAGTTAAACAACCGTGTCTATCCAAACTCATACAATATATGTAGTGAAGACTTGAGAGGAATTTAATAAAATACAGAGAGTGTGTTTGATGTTGGTTGGTTGTAAAACTTTCATATATTGCCCAGCCCAGTAGGGAGATAAGGTCTCTTCTCACCTGTGTAGCTGGCATGTCTTTGAAGGGCACATGTCCATTTGCAAGTTCACAGGCTGTGATGCCGAGGCTGTAGATGTCTGACCGAGAGTCGTAGCCCTGCAGGTTCTGAGAAAAAAAAAAAAAGCGTTCACATATTAAATTTACAGCCAATTTCATCATAGTTTCACTTTTAATTTTGCTGATCAATGCAGCACAGAGACCAGGGGGGCAGAGACAATATGAATGCAGTTCTGTACCTGCTGCAGCACCTCAGGGCTCAGCCAGGGCAGCACCTTGACGCTGTACTGGGGAAAGTCGTGGACGACTCTGGCCCTCTGGCCATGACGGATCAGACTGAAGATGCTCCGTAGACCTGACATGCAGACCTGTCCGTCTGCTGAGATCAACACATGGCTGGCCTTCACACTCCTACACATAACCAAAGATAGTTAAGACACTGAATATCACACTGACGTGGATTTACAAGTATGGTTACATTGGCATGGTGGTTTATCAATACTGTCAATTTATTAAAACCCAAAATGCAACTCCAAGTCCAAAAAGGTTTGGACTTTGTGTGAAACGTTAAGAAAAACAGAATGCAATGATTTGCAAATACTTTCTGACCTATATTCAAATTAAAAGACAAGGTATTTATAGTTCAAACTGATAAGCTTTGTTTTTTTGTAAATACACACATCCAGCACCCCAGCTTTTTTGGAATTAGAGTTATATCAACTCCCCTAGACTTCGCTTTCAGGTCCAGTGTTTTAGAGTCCCATGATGGCACACGTACTGCATCACATGGTGCGTGTACCCAGGAGAAACAATGAACAGCTCTTGGAACAGTTTCCAAATATTTTGTTTTTACTCTGACTTGGCACGAACATTACATGTGGTACAAAAAGACGTGTCAAACCCACTGTAATTGTGTATCTTACCGGTGCACATATCCCATGTGGTGGATGTATTCCAGAGCTTTGAGCATGCCCAGCAGAATGTATGCGATAGTCAGCTCACTCATTCCATCAGTGAAATGTGTGCAGATCAGATCTCGGGCTGACCCTGAAAACACATTATCATGATGAGAAAGGCGACCCTTTTAGTACAGAGTACTTATAAATATTGGTAACATACTATACATATATATATATATATATATATATATATATATAATATACATATACTTATTATACAGTGAGGTAAAGTGCGTTTCTTACCATAAGCCATGAAGGGGGTGATGACCCACAGCTCATTTTCAGCTATAAAGACACTCTTGTAGGGTAAAATACTGGGTGGTGAAACAACTTTGACACATGCAGTTCGCCCTGAGAGGCAGAGAAAGGGAAATTACATCTTATTATGTCAAGATGACAGTCAGAGAAGAAAAGATAATTCTGACTCTAATTAGAAATAGGATGGTGAGCAGTAAAGACAGGAACATTAATCAGAACACAGAGATGAGGGTTACATAAGTATTCCCAATGAGGCTGAGCGATGACAGCAGAGTTTTATCCACCAAGAGAACAGAGAGAGGACCAGACTACAGGGCTACATAAGACTACAGCTGAGTCATGGCAGAGCAATCGGATTGAGTGCTGATGTAGACCTGCAGGTAGGTGACCATGTCATTAGTGCATGACTCCAAGTCGATCCGTCGGATGGCTACGTGCTCCCCAGTGGGTCTGTATCGAGCCAAGTTCACAGTCATCAAGTCGTCCAGGCCCCGACCTAAAACACACACACACAGACTTCATTCATACAACTATTCCCGTCATTGTTACACAAACATCTGTTCTTGGTTTTTGAGTATTTAGGTTGTGTGTTGTAATACAACAAATAAATGCACAGCTTAGTAATGGTACTTAATGTTCAGGCTATTAGTGAAGCTACTAAGATGTCTAACCCCAAGAGTGATCTGGTTGATGGGCTTCACTTAGCTTGATTTTATCACATGCTAGCATTAGCTGTGTGTTGTACAGTGCAGAATCTGCAGTCTGTTTTATGGTTGCAGAATAACTCTTCTCTCTTCTCTCTTTATTGTGTCTGTCATCTATAAATGTGAATACAGGTTCATCTGTCTTTATTTTTTGGCTTACTGCTAATAACTGAATGAAAAATGTGTGTGTCCTGAGATCAATACAAACGGCCAAGTCCGGGTGTCTTTTACATACCGATAACGGTGAGGAGCTCGTAGGAGCTGCTGTCAGGGAGAAAGCTGCCCATGGTGTCCCGGCGTGGGAGGGAGGTCAGACTCTCCTGGCTGTCCTCATGGGCCTGGAGGAAGGAGGGGCGGAGGAAACAGAGCGAATGAAGATGGGTTGTGACACTGAGTTCATTGTCTACAGTGCTGGACTGTGTTAAGTAGCTTGTGAGTGACTACCAGAGGGTTGATCGTATGTGTGAGAACTGTTAAAAAAGGACAGGGTGAGATGCGTTATCAAGGTGTGTTAGCATGACCCCTGCTACTATCCCCAAAAAAAAAAAAAAAAACAGAAAAAACCATCAGGAATTGGAAGACATTAGTTTGGTACTCCAAACTGTCACCAGTGAAATATTTAGTGAACAAGTATTTACTGTAGGTCTAATAATGAAAACATAGTCCGTTAACATAGATCCACGTTGCTTAAAACTACACGTGTTATGGCCCAAGACAGTGGTAACACATCAGTATTAGTGAAACCATAATATGTGATTACTCTTTAACTTCTGCTTCTATAATAATATTGTCAACACAATATCAAGCAAATACAGAATCACAAAGAGTGGCCTACACATTGCGTAGTTAAAAAGTGTTTTAGCCTGGTGCATCACAAATATATGTGGAGAAAAGTTAATATTCTTGGCAGTGAGGACTCCTGAATTCCATCAGTTTATCGCTGTTCAAATGATGGAAATGGACAGATTGCAGCAGTGAGCTGTGGAGGCGAATGAATGCAAGCTGCATGAATATTTTCTCCATCGTGACCAAAAGGAAGACGCACTTTCAAAATGAGAATAGTGCACCTCCTTGTAGGGCTGGGTGATGTCTACCAAACTGGCATATGACGATGTAGACAGTGAAACATCGTGATGTACGATGATATCAACTTTTTTGAAAAGGTGTTGCAGATTTCAGCACAGGTATTGTACATTCATGATTCTGCATAGGCATACTAAGCTAAAAACCTATAATTTGGGGGGGGGGGGGTTGTTACGATGTTACAATGGGAGGGCTCAACCCTACATCCTCCTCCTCTGGGATCAACACAACTCCCAGCATCACAACTCTGTCTTCTAGAGTTGTTCCATGTGTGGACAGGTCTCAGCTCGTGAAGCCAAATGCCGACTTTTGCCTATATAAACTTTACAGACTGTACATTAAAATTGGCATGAAGTCAAACATGCTATGGCAGCCATCAATTAAGGGAACATCTGTAAATGTTGATCTAATCACATAGGTTATTGTACAGAATGTGATCAGATTCAGAAGGAGGTTGCCATGCATTGCTTAAGCTGAACACATGGAACTCCATCCATCTACAGCCCGCAGGGACACACAGTGGCTGTGTGACTAAAGGTGTGACACTGTCAGTTCACCATTAACAGCAGGCTGTCAGCACAGACAGGCAGTGTCAGAACACAAACACTCACAACAAACATTTGACTTTTAGTGAGGTGACACCAAAACCCAAAATAAAGCATTATTACCTGGAGCACAGCATGTTAACAGCACACCGACAACTCAGACAGGACTATTTATTATCTTTTAAAGGGAAAAAAGCTTGATTGCACGCTCTAATGTTTCCCCATCTTCCCCGACAGAAGCTCTGGTGAGTGCGGTGAGATCTCCTTCTGAGCTACAAGCGTGTACAGCGCGTGTCATGACCTACACACTCATGCATACATAAATGCACAAAGCCTCAGGGGGGGTTTGTGGATTCTTCTACATATAAACCCGTGTGCGCACATACACATGCATGCACGCACATACACAGAAGGCATATGGGGGGGTTGATGATGCAGTGACAGGAGTACCACACTTACTTTCCTGTGAGAGAATCCCTGAGCTTGCTCTGGGGTAGAAAAACCACATCAATGACATAAAGACATGTACACACACAAAACAAGAGAAGGATCTGTGTTTAGAGCAGCTCTTGAACTGGGAAGCGCAGCATTTGATAGTGGGAGTTTGCAGCAGGCTGCAGAATTTGATAGATGACCTCTGCTGGTTTCCCCGTCGCTAACAGGATTTGTTCGAACCAGCAGATTTGTCTTTCAGGTGACCTCCCACAAAGTGATGCATTGTTATCAATAAAGTCAGTTGTCATGTCAACTTGTGGGAACATGATTAAACTGGAATGCAGAAATTAATTCTTAAACCAATAGAGTGCTTGCATCTGCATAAAAGACTTTAATTAAATATTTTCTTCCCAAAGCAAATGAAAGAAAATGAAAAACAATCAAACTAAACCGTGTAGCTTCTTCCCAGATATTATGTAAGGCGATGGGAACACAGTGCAGCCAAAACAGAAATGATACACTTGAACAAACATGCAACATTGAGCAATGACCTGCCCGCAAGGAAATGAAAATGAAGCAACGCTTGCAAAGAAAGACAGCTTAATCCGCCCCAGAGCATTTCATTAATAAACAAAAGCTTTAAGAGTGTGCCAGAAATTATACTGATTATTAATGAGGAGAAACATAGCAATTAAAAAAAACGTCCAAAGAAAAAAACAACACTTCAAAGACAACAGAGCTCATAACTAGCTCAGAACTCATAAAAACATCAGACTATGGTATCTGGATTGGTACGTGGATCTGTGACTTCAGTCCGATATCCAATAAGTTAATTATATCAGTATCAGCGCCAATTACCGATATTGGATCGGATCTGTCCAAACTCAACAATAAGCTTGAAAACTAGCACATGCTGGCTCAAGCCTACTGTAACTGTTATCTCAAAGCTTGACGCCACACTGAGTTCTCCACTTTGTCATATCTTTATCTGATACAGCCACAAATTTTGTTAAAAATCAGACTTTATCGCTCAATAAAGTGCATGTGGTTACACACACGTTACCACAAGAGGGATAAATGTCCAATATAGGTAATAGCAAATGAAAATAATTGACTACCAAAATCAATTGTGCACTCAAGATACGAGATAAACACATCTGCAAGGAGCATTAAGTCAAATGGTACGATCCTCTGGTAAATTATTGCTGCAAACAGAAACAAGGAGGCAGAAACGCTTAAAGAGACAGTTCACCCCAAAATCAAAACCACATATTTTCCTCTGGCCTGTACTGTTGTTTATCCATCAAGATAGTTTCCATGCGAGTTTCCAAGTTTTGGAGATACTGGTCAAAGAGATGTCTTCTTCTCTCCAAAATAATGGGACTGGATGGCACTCAGCTTGTGGTGATCAAAACACCAAAAAATACGCTTGAAAAATTCACCACCAATGTCTCTCTCCAAAAATCATGGTCTCGTTCAAGATAATCCAGAGACCTTGTTGTGAGCAGTTTCATGTAGGAACTACTTTCTTTCTAGTAGAAAGAAAGTAGTCTCTAATAGATTCTACAGCTTAAAGAAAGTAGTTCTGGTAGATTCTACCATAGAAAGAAAATAGTTCCTACATGAAACTGCTCACAACAACATCTTAGGATAATCTTGAGTATTGTCATGATTTTTGGAAAGAGACACTGCAGTTTTCCCAAATGTATTTTTTTTGCACTTTGAGCACCACAAGCCTATCTAGATGGATAAACAGCACTACAGGTAAAACAAAAAATGTATATATGCATTTTTGACTTTAGGGTGAACTGTCCATTAAAGAAAAGTACAGATGACTGATTGACCGGATGGAAAACTTTCATAACTGTAATTCAAGGATGACACCTGAGAAGCAGAGCAAAGCAACCACTCACTGAGAGCAAAGCTTCGACTAGAACAGAATGTTGTTTTGTCTTTGTGCCTAATGTGTAAGCAGTGGTTTGGGAATGTTGAACCCTTTGTTTGTAGCTCCGTTTGCCTTTGACCTCACCTCCAAATAACTCCAAGTCCCGCAGGCTCTCCACACTCAATTTCTCAGATACCCAACGCTGGCAGGCAGACAGACAGTTAAAAAGAGAGAAAATGCAAGCAAGGATAAGAAAATGTTCCACAGAAATATAAGCACATCTAAAGCAGTTGAATAAAGATGGTTCATGCCGACTTTGCAGCTGTTCAAAGTTTTGTCTCTTGTGTGAAAGAGAAAGCCATAGAGAAAGAGGAAGCCAATTTCATGCAGCCTTTCTTGTCCATAAGCAGTGCTGGGTGAACAGACGAACCAGTCTCTGTAAGAACTTTATAAATATATAATGTATGTTATTGTTTCATCATAATAAAAATAGTGCCTGGCTGCCTGCAATGAAAGCTGTCATGTCATCATAGGCTGGTTTCCTTACAGGGATTAAGCTTTCTTCTGGATCAAAGGAAAACTTCAATGGAAATATGAATTAAAAATGTAAGCATACTGTAGGTTCCATTCTAAATCTTGGATTACATTTAATCCTTGTCCATGAAATTGATTGTGTAAAGACATGCCTAAAATAAGTGGGATTTGGCAAACACTTACAAGAAAAGACATGGATCCTCTTTTGTGTGTTACATATGAAATACTGAAACACATCCAGGGAACACCTGTGAAGTACAAAAAAAAAAATCCTGTTAGGGAGAAGATGTCTCGGTTTGGTCTCCTCCTGCTGCTGACAAAAGTCATTTGTGGTTGGTCTATCATGTTCATGATTTGATCTGATTTTATTATCAGAATATTTTTCTGAAATTTGTTGTGCCTCCCAAGGTGCACTGTTTCACATATATAACAAAACATTTATTCAAACAACAAAAAAATTCTACAAACATATATTACATCAGATTAGACATTAGAATAAATATCTGGAGTACAATTAATTTAATCGGTCACTTTTACATTCAGTACTTTCTAAACAGGTCCACTGAGGCCTTCTTAGAGGCCAGTTTGAAAAAACAAAAGAGATCTTTAATCTGTTCAGTTGAGCCTGTGGGACGCTAAATCTTGTTTGATGGGCAAATCTGATATGAGGTCTGATGTAATTCTACCAGCCAGACAGCATTCTTTCAATATACGCAGTAGGGATGCAAATTTTGTGCATTTTCCTTAACCGACAGTTGAACATGTTAACAATCGATAATCGATTAACCGTTAATAATTAGCAAGATAAAAATGCACGTCTTTTTCTCAGTTTAAGTTTATTTACATAATTCTAGCAGCACATTATATGAAGCATTACTGTCTGAAGCACAAACAATTTAAACAGCCACAATAATAAAACAACAATAAGGCTCTTGCTTGAATTTGCTGCACTTGTCTGCCTGACCTTATTCAAGAAAAGACTTAAAACAACGTCAGCTGGGGAGCAATTACCGAAAAATTAAAAGTTTAAACTAACAAGGCAGATGAAACCAAATCATGAGAAAACCAAAACACAAAACATGCATTATCAGTTATTACACTTTTAATCAGTTAAATTCTGAGGGTGACTAATATCAATCATTAACGTCCCTCAAACACAGTTTGAAAACTTGACTCTATAGTTTGGTTCAATCTTTGAGCAGATATGTTGAAGTCTAGATAGACAGACAGAATTAATAATTACTAAATCATGTAATGCAAAGTAAAGTCTACCAGACAGATGACCTCTCAGTGGTTAGTACTGGCTGTTTACATCCATTCTCCTATTTCTATTCGTCGTTAATTTTCCACATATTGTACTTTTAAATGTACTTATTGCTGTTACATATTGTAGATAAGGCACATGCACCTTTATACTTCTTGCTGCATATATTTGTTATTATTATTACCGTCGTATTATCTCTTTTGAATATTGTATTATTGTATATTGTATCTATTTTTGTAATTCTCTATGCATTCCAGGGATCAATAGAACATTTCTGATTTGTAATGATACCCTTTTCATGCTGATTTTGGAGCTGAAACTAACATTCAGACTTTAATAAGGGCGGTTATACTGCAAATGTAGATGTTTACTTCCAACGACAGCAAACAAAGTAATCTGAACAGACTGAGGGAAAACATATCACTAATTTACTGCAGATTCGTTACAAGCAGAGCTCAGTTCTTGCTAATGTCTCGCTAATCTGTCATCTGCTAACGCAAGCTAGAAATTACGGTTAGCTAAAGCGACTCTCTTAACTCGTTTTTCTTCATTTTAGTGTTTTAATAACTTACCTGTGTGATGGTTAAAACGGAAATGCCCAGTTGGAGTAATATAACATTTAACGATGATTTATTTAGCGAGCCATCCTCTCCAGCGGATGTTTTTTTTTTGGCAGCTCGGCGAGCTTGGTTTAGGGGTTGAGCGTCGTGTCGCGCGCGAACGACGTCACGCCAGCGAACAAACCAGAAACTTGGCGCGCACAGATGACGCAACCGCGCTCGGTCTCTTCTGAAAACACAGAGGGAGACATTACTGGCGTCGGAAACAGGTAAATACGCCCTGTTAGCTAACGTTAGAGGATTATCGATACGTTCCGTTAACGGAATGTGATGTTGTTTACTGCACGGGGTTGTGAAAAGCATCCTAACGAAGACACGTTCACGGCGAAGCGTCGACCCCTGCCGCGCGCACACCCCCACCTCGGCCCCATTTTGCGGCCTTGAGCTAAGCTAGCGACGTGTTTGATGGATCGTGTATTGTGATGTTGTTATCGAGTTACGGTGATGCGAAAATCCCCCCTGAACACAACTGAATCCTGTTGTGTGTTTTTTTGCATCTTCGTGTTTAGTAAACAACTAACTTTTGTTTGACGTGGTAACGTCTTTCTCTCCTGCAGAGCAGCATGAACTCGTTGCTTTCTGGGAAACATGCGTACCTCCGTGGACATAATGTCACATGAACTACGAGTCTTTTATGTTTAACCTGCACAGCTACGTGTAACATAACTACGCATTGTTAAACGGCAGCTAATGCATGTCTATCAATGAAACTTAAAAAAAGAAGGAAGGGACATTACATCAATATAGAACTTCTTTATCAATGGTCATGCAATGTAAATATGTTTTAGTGTGCTTATCCCATAGGTACTAAGCAAGCTGATCATCAGGGCTGCAATGAAGAATTATTTTCACAGTCGATTAATGGTTCAGTTATTTTATTGATTAATAGGTGTTTGTTAGAAAAATTGTCAGAAAATGGTGAAAAATGTAAAAGGATGACGTCCTCAAATGTCTTGTTTTACTCACAAACCAAAGACTTTCAATTTACTGTCGTAGAGGAGGAAATTAACCAGAAAATATCTGCATTTAAGAGGATGAAATCAGAGAATTTGACTTTTTTTTTCCTCAGAAAATATTCAAACCGATTAATCAATTATCAAAATAGTTTGCGGTTAATAATAGATTAATCATTGCAGCCCTACTGATCATAGAATGTTCTATAGTTTTTTAATTTTAGTTTCCTTAGTCTGTACTAACGTATGTGATACGTTATTCTGTTGATTTAAAAAGCACTGAACCAAAAAAAGAGACTCCGACACTGAATGGCCGTCTGGGTTCATTTACTGCTTGGCCGAATGACTAATAATCCGTCATTCATCTAGTAACTGTCATCATCCACCAAAATACAACTGCTGAGTGGTCTTGTTTACTAAATGTCAAGCTCAAGAGGGATTTCCGTGATTCAGACAAGTGCTGAGTCACATTTTATCAGGAGTACCTTTAATCAAGAACCAAGAACAAGCGATTACAATAAAACATCCACTCACTTCCATTATGATTATATTTTTACAGTTTTAAAATACAGTTTTAACACATACGCACACATTATTATGCGCTGTCATTATTAATATAAATCCTGTACACTACATATAATTTAGACATGTATACATGCATATACTCTACATAAGCATCTACTCCGATATGTGTATTCATTCAGTGTGTATTTCTGAATTGCTCTACATTACATGCACCTATTTTGTCCACATCCTTGTGTTTTCTTAGCTGTATGTCTATTACTATGTAAGTACAATAAGAGCAATGCAAAACAGTTAAATCACTTGTATGTTTACACATACTTGGCCATTAAAGCCAATTCTGATTCTGATTTTAAAACCTTCTTTATTTAGCAATTTTAAGACTTGTTCCCCCTTTTGTTTCGACAGCACAGTCATGAACTGGAACAAAGGTGGTCCGGGTGTGAAGCGAGGGTTTGGGTTTGGAGGATTTTCCCTTGCAGGGAAAAAAGAGGAGCCTCAACTCGCTCAGAAATCTCACACGTCATTTGGAGGCACAGGGTCAAGTGGGGGATATGGGAAGAACCAGCAGCTCCCATCATTCTACAAAATAGGGACAAAAAGAGCTAATTTTGATGAGGAAAATGCGTAAGTATTACATCTCTCCCATACAAATGCATACACTTACACATACGTTCAGTTAAACCCCTTAGAAAGCCATCAGTACATTATGCGATCAGTGATATTTTATCATTAAAAAACTGCATCTTTGTTATTTTCAACAAGGTATTTTGAAGATGATGAGGATGAATCCAGCAGCAACATGGATCTGCCGTACATCCCGGCTGAGAACTCTCCCACAAGGCAGCAGATGCAGTCTGGTGGTGGCTCAGACAGTGAAGATGACCCACTGGACGCTTTCATGGCAGAGGTTGAGGTGAGAAGAGACATATAGTTAGGGAAAAGAAAACTGCTTTAAGTGCTGAATCTGCTGTTTTCTCTAACATTTTTTTTCTCTTCCAGAACCAAGCAGCTAAAGACATGAGGAAACTAGAGGAAAAGGAAAAGGAGAAAAAGTCAGCCAAGTAAGACTTAAATGTGCTCACATTTTTAAATTTTGTTTGATTTTTAGTCACTTCTAAGGTCCTTATGTAGATGCTTGAATTGAAATTTGACTAGAAGGACAAAGAATTACCCACAACTGAATTAATTTGATGTGAGAGAAAGATTAAGCCCACAACATTTGGTTGATCATATTTAACTCCTGTACAATTCACTGCTTTCACAAATATCTTAACTACCAAAAGGAATTTGGGCTTTATGCAGAAATTATATCCTAAGATTTTCCAATTACTGGCACAGAGTTTTACACATCAAGCAATGTTTTTGCTTATTTGCTCGCTTATTAGATATGATCAGGTAAGCAGAGTGACCTTAGTCAAAGTGGGATGTGGGCTGTCTTGGGTGTACGAACGAGCCGCAGGGAAGTTTTTTTTTTCTCCGCTTGTCATTTCAGGGGTATTCGTGATGACATTGAAGAAGAAGATGAACAAGTGAGTGAGCCCTCCAAAGTTCTTCATCCACTACATCGTTGATCAGAGCGGTCTCCAGACCAAATATTCCCTAAATCTGTCCTGTCTGATCTTATAAAGCCCCCTGGCTTCCCCTCAGTCTGACCATGCAGGTTGCATTTAGGATCATTGTGATGGAGTTGCTTAGATTATTCTTGTTGTTTATAAAGTGTAAAATAAAAAAGCATGTTTAATTGTTGCAGCAAGTGACAGAATAGTTGACATCAGTTTGTGAACAGTCACTTATCCTTCTGTTATAAAGCTGAATGTCTCTTCACGTATTTGTCAGTTACTGCTGCCTGGAGGCTGTGGTAAGCAGCAAACTGGCTCAGTTGTTCACATGAAATGCTGTGCTCTCTGCAGGAAGCCTACTTCCGCTACATGGCAGAGAATCCCACAGCCGGGCTGACGCAAGAAGAGGAGGATGAAAATATTGACTATGACAGTGATGGGAACCCAATTGCCTCTGCCACCAAGAAGATTATCTTGCCACTTCCTCCCATTGACCACTCTGAGGTGCAGTGGAATATACCGATGAGCACAGATTAACATTTTATCTTTAACATGTAATATGGGTGACTTTTTTTCAATTGATTTGTCTTTTTTAATATAGATTGATTACCCACCCTTTGAGAAAAACTTCTACAATGAGCACGAGGAGCTCAGCAACCTGACTGGAAGTCAAGTGTTGGAGTTAAGGCAGAAACTTAACTTGAGGGTAAGTGGGATTCCTGCTCACTGAAATATAGGGTTACATTGGATGAATATAATTGCGATAGTCCGTCGCCAGTTGTTACAAAGATCTGTAAAGTGATAAAGGTTTTGGACTTAATGTAATGACAGATCTCTGGGGGATGAATATCATGTTTTATTGGAATGTAATAACACAATCATTGTTGACAATAGAAAGAAATACCTGCCAAAATACTTCCATCCATGTATGTTTAAACTTGTGTTATTACTGCAGACAGATAAACCAAGGGTAGTAAATAAGGTGCACTTTTGAGTAATGTCCTGCATCTCTTTAAATGACCTAATTGGTGATATGATTGTGATATGAATCTATTTTGGTTGTTTTCTTGCTTTGTTTTATGTTTGCACCACAATATATGGTCTAGAACACATAAAATCTGAATCTGGAAAGTTTTAACATATCGCCCAACCTTACTATTACATAAATGTTGTATTAGATAAAGTGATACACATGTCACGGTAGTTATTGCTCTGAATCAGTCATTTTTGTTCTACCTCCAAGCCAGTTTTTAGCAATGAAACAAAACAAAACAAAATTTTGGAGGTGCAACTGTTGTAAATGTTCTGCATGTTCGATTTCCACTTTGTTGTGTGTCTTTCTCAGGTCTCTGGTGCTGCACCACCAAAACCTTGTACTAGTTTTGCCCACTTCACCTTTGATGAGCAGCTGATGCACCAGATCCGAAAGTCTGAGTACACTCAGCCCACACCGATTCAGTGCCAGGTACAGTGCAAGTTTATCTTAAGGTTGAAGCATATTGAATATTAAAATTGTTTCTCATGATTTCATGAAGAATCTTTTGTTGTTTTTTCACTCTCAATCCGGGTTTTAGGGTGTGCCAATAGCTCTGTCTGGACGTGACATGATCGGTATCGCGAAAACTGGCAGTGGTAAAACTGCAGCTTTTATTTGGCCCATGCTGGTTCACATCATGGACCAGAAGGAACTGGAGGCAGGAGAAGGGCCCATCGCAGTCATTGTGTGTCCCACCAGAGAGCTTTGTCAGCAGGTGAGAGGGACTAAATCAGGCTTTTTTAATGTCTAGAGGATATTTGTTGTTGTATAAACTAAAAATACATCATTAAGAGAGTTAGTTCATTTATGTGTCACTGAAAATGTTTGCCAGATCCATGCAGAATGTAAGCGCTTCGGGAAAGCCTACTCATTGCGTTCTGTGGCGGTGTACGGAGGAGGCAGCATGTGGGAGCAGGCCAAAGCTCTGCAGGAGGGAGCAGAGATTGTGGTGTGCACTCCGGTAAGAGAAGAGACAACCAACTCCTGTCTTTGACCTGCTTTCCAAGAAAAAAAATTCACACTCCACTGCTGCAACAAATTCCTGTTTCTGTGTGTTTGCACAGGGTCGTCTGATAGACCATGTTAAAAAGAAGGCCACGTCCCTGCAGAGAGTGACATACTTGGTGTTTGATGAGGCAGATCGCATGTTTGATATGGGCTTTGGTGGGTTGTCATCATCAGCGCTGTAACAAAGATGTTGTTAACCTGTTTTTTTTTTTGTTTTTTTTGCTCTTCAGCTCATTTCTCTTTTTCCCTTTCAGAATATCAGGTTAGATCTATTGCTAGCCACGTCCGCCCTGACAGACAGAGTAAGTGTGTTCCCTTAGTAATAAGACAGTGTTTTATATTCATAAATAGCAAGGCTCATAGTGCTTTTTATAATTCTTGATACTACGTCCTTCACAGCCCTTCTGTTTAGTGCTACATTCCGAAAAAAGATTGAGAGGCTGGCCAGAGACATCCTGGTAGATCCTATTCGTGTGGTGCAGGGAGACATTGGAGAGGTATGCAGTTTCTCATGTAATCTGCAAACAAAAATGTTTTTAAAGCTGTAGCTACACAAAGAAGCAACGTAGATCTTTATTTTCATTGTGTCTCAAAGTCCCAGAATACAATTTTAAGGCTACAAAATTCATAAATACAATCTCAGAACTCCTAATTTAACATTTCATTGAAAACTTTAAAGCATGTATTTTAAATGCTTGTTTAGGGATGCACAATGAATATCAGGGCAGATAAGGGGAAATGTATTTTTTTTATTATTTAATATGTTCTTAATTACCATCCTTTCTGACCAGGCCAATGAGGACGTTACTCAGGTGGTGGAGCTGCTGCCCAGCGGCTCGGATAAATGGTCCTGGCTGACCCGACGGCTGGTCGAGTTCACCTCCTCTGGCTCAGTCCTCATTTTCGTCACTAAGAAGGCAAACTGTGAGGAACTGGCTACTAATTTGACGCAGGAGGGCTACAGCCTGGGCCTCCTGCATGGAGACATGGACCAGAGTGAGAGGAACAAGGTCATCAGCGACTTCAAGAAAAAGAATTTGCCTGTTCTGGTGGCGACTGATGTAGCCGGTGAGTACAATTCAGAGTTTAGTGTACTATATAAAGGGAGCTATATAACAAAACTACAATTTTAACAAATAAATTTACGTCTTTTAACAATTTTCCTGCTTGTTTTAATCCTACTCCAGCTCGTGGTCTGGACATCCCATCCATCCGCACGGTGGTGAACTACGACGTGGCACGAGACATCGACACGCACACGCACAGGATTGGTCGAACTGGTCGCGCCGGAGAGAAGGGCGTGGCTTACACCCTCCTCACCAACAAAGACACCACGTTCGCCGGTGACCTCGTGAGAAATCTAGAGGGAGCAAATCAATCCGTTTCCAAAGAACTGATGGATTTAGCCATGCAGGTGAGATAAATAAGTCAAAGAATCAAAAGAGCTGTAGAGCCAATGTATTGTTTTGTTTTGTTTTTTTAGGAGTGAATGTTTTTAACTTTGTTCTGCTGACATATCTTTTCCCAGAATCCCTGGTTCAGGAAATCCCGATTTAAGGGAGGTAAAGGGAAGAAGCTGAATATTGGTGGAGGTGGTCTTGGTTACAGAGAGAGACCAGGCCTGGGGGCTGACAGCTCTGTGAGTTACTAATTACAACACTGTATTACAAGACTGTAAATCAGCTTATTTGTAATGTGGGTATAATAAGATAAGATACATTAATCCTTTATTAGTCCCACAAGGGGGATTTATATTGTTACAGCAGTAAAAGGGATAGAAAACTAAAGAAGCATCAATAAGAAAAAAGATAAATAAACAAGAGGAAATGAAACAGTAGGAATAATATAAACAAGCAACAGACTCAACAGTTGAATTTACACCATTGCACATAGGAAATATTGATATTGCACAGTTGGTATACTTCAGTCAATAAGTTGTTTTTTGTGTGCGTGAACCACTGGGAGCTTTGCTATAAAATGAACCAATATGAACATAAACTCTACAATACACCTGTGAAATCTGGACCCTGCGACAGCATTAAAGCCTCTATGATGGCTGAGATATTTCTTTTAGATCAAGGATGTTTCAGAGGACATTTCAGAGAGAAGTGAGTAACTCTCAGTTGTCTTTGCAGGGCGGCAGCAGCGGCGGTGGCAGCAGCAGCTTGTTGTCCTCCACCAGCAGCTATGAAGGCTACAGCAAACCAGCCACCGGGGCGATGGGAGACCGCATGTCTGCAATGAAACAAGCCTTCCAGGTAGAAGTCTTTCACAGTTGGTCTCCTTTCATTATTATATCTTTAACTTTATTTCACATTTATTGATATTTTCTCTCGTACTCATTTCAGATTTTTTTTTCATATGTTTGTATTTTGCTCCACTGTGGCTGTTTTTGTTTTATATAAAGCACTTTAAATTTCCTTGTTGTTGAAATGTGATGTGAAAGAACTTTGTTTTGCCTTGAATTACTTTGAAGCAGTGAAATCCTTGATATGAAGTTTCAAAGTGAAGATTTCTTGTTTTGCCTCCCAGGAAGTTAATCTCTTCTTCTCATCGTCTCTTTTTCTTCCAGGCTCAGTATAAGAGCCACTTTGTGGCTGCGTCCAGCGGCCCTCCAAAACTCAGCACCAAGTCCAGCAGCTCGTCAGGCTGGACCAGCGCCGGCAGCCTGAGCTCTGTGCCGACTGAGGCCGCCAACGGTTCAGAACGGCCTCAGGGCATTTCCATGTCCATGTCTGGCTTCACAAGTGCGGGCTCCCTGAGCACAGTGCCCACCAGTCAGACGGTTTCACAGCACAGCTACCCTCCGCCTGCCCCTCCCTCACAGAGAGACAGCTCACGGGACAAACACGGGGAGGACCGGGGCCGCCATGGAGACAGTTACCACCGCCACAGCGACAGGAGCGATCGATACAGTGGAGACGATCGCTACGGAGACCGGGATCGCCATGGAGACAGAGATCGGGACCGTTACGGGGATCGTGACCGCTACAGCAGCAGCAGCAGCCGCCACAGCGATAGTCGTAACGGAGACGGAAGCAGGAGAGACAGAGAGGATCGGAGGAGCGAGAGGGACGGGGGAGACAGGGACAGAGGAGATGATAGCTTCGCTGTCCCAGAACCACCAAAACGTAGAAAGAGCAGGTGGGACAACTAAAGAAAAACACATCAGTAGAATAATCGGTGTAACCAACTGTTCCATGATGAGCTTGTCTCTCCTGTAGGCAGATAGCAGAGCATATCAGAGGCTGACACAAGCACAGGACCAGAGGGGAGTCATGTAGACTTTAAATAAAAGTGTACTGACGCTCCTGTCAGGTTGTTTAGGACCTCGTGACTTGGTCAGAGGTCAACAGACTGTGTCAGATAGATCGACACAAGAGCTCAGAGACAGCCACTGTACATAAACCATCAAGACTGTTGTTATTGTAAGTCAATAGGGTCGAGCTATAGAGCTGTAATGAATCCTGCTGTCAGTAAACAATTCAAAGTTAGGTTGTGTTGGTTGTTGTCTTGTTTCCTCTCACTGAGCTCCAAACATGCTTTTGTGCTTGCAAACTTGACGCTTTATTTTGGATCTTTGCCAAGTGTGTTTTGTGTGTTTGCATTTTGTTAATCTGCAAAGCTTAAACTCTGAAATCATTTTTGAAGGCACTGTGTGATTATCCACAGACACGCCGAAGTGTCAGAAACTGTGTAAAGCTCTTTTTGTGTCTGTTTTTAAGTTTTAGTGAAGTGCCTTTCCTTGGCATTTAGTCTCCTTGCTTCTGAATTGTTTTTCAAGAAAATGCATCTGTTTGTAGGAGCGGAATTTCAACTGTACATTCACACATGGAAAATGTTAAGTTTTGATTAAAAAGACTCATTTGGCATTTACTTTTGTATCTGTTTTCTATGACAGTCAAACTATGTCACACCTGTTTTCCCACTGAAAACATCTGCACAGCTGTTCTGTTCAGTTCAGTCTTTTACATTTATAATAAAGTTGTTCTCAGATCAAATACACCTGTTATACTTTTTCTTTAATTGGCTATTTTTATGCAGATACATTAAGTTTATATTGTTTGGTAGTTTTATTATGAGCAGTTCATGAGGCAGAGCAGCAGACATGTCAACTTTAAACCACAAACCTGAGGTGTGAAGCACAGAGCACCATGAAACAAGAGTCCTTGTTGCACAAGTGCTATTTTTGTCTTTGTTGTTTGGATTAAATTAAATAAATAATTACTGTTATACAGTCATAAAATACTACTTATGTATTCAGCCTTGTGGAAAAAAATATTATATTCTCTTTAGGTAAACCTTCCTTTCTTGCAGATTAGAAAATTTTTATTGAATAACATTTCACAGCTATTATCAATGCTGATGCTGTCGACTATGATAACACTAATAAGCTGTGAATATTGACTTAAATATCTGTTATACACACGCAAGACTGCATGACAAAATGTAAGGCTGCAGTTTCTAAATGTGACCACTGGAGGCCAGTAAACACCGATGATTCTAAGTCAACTGTTCGACCCAACTGCTTTGATATTCATTGGCGGACTCCAGCTGTCTGAGGGGCAGGGGCACAAACAGAATGAGGGCACCAGAAGTTGTGATGTGAAGTTATTTTGTCCACCAGAAGGACACTTTATCATGTTATCTCAGACACTGGGCCACCCTGGAGGGCATTTCCTCATGTTTTGTCTACCACAAGGGCACCCTAGAGGTCACTGTACCCCATGTTTAGCCATGAAAAAGGGCATTCTGGAGGGCACTTTACAGCATTTTTATCACTAGAATGGCACCCAGGAGCAGTGGCTCCCAAATGATGTGCTGAGGCACATTGGTATGCTGTAGGATTTTGTGACAATCATACATCATTAATGCAATATATTAAGTTTTGAATTGTTTTTTAATTTACTTTATCAGCACTTTGTATGCACTCATTTCCCAACAGATGCAAATTCTACATAAAATCCTTTGATCAAAGTGAACCCCAGTTTTTGCTATTTGTGCTGGTAATGGATGGTGAATATTATTACAGTGTGGTACATGATTGACACCTAATTCTTTTCCCACCCACACTGTGGGAACTCTGCCTCTGATTGGCTAGTACTCACCGACTCAGAGGGTGTTTTGCATGGACATGAATACAGGTGTGCCTTGAAACTTTGGCTTGCTCTTTGGTGTTCCTTGGGCTCAACAGGTTTGAAACCACTGCCCTACAGGGCACTTTGTCACATTGAATTGGATAATGGGCCACTTCAGGGGGCATTTATCATATTTTATCTAAAACAGGGGCATTCGAAGAGGGAAATGCTGCTGGGTTTTTTTTTAAATGTGGGGCCACAGGATGCATTACAGTTTCACATTTTTCATTAGTTTTAATTAGTTAATTTTAAATTTTTGTTTTCAATTCAGGTTAGTTTCAGTTAGTCTCCAGAGTGGGTTTGTTTTACTTGCTTTGCTTCAGGGCAGTTTATCTGCAAGAAAATTAAGAAATATGTCAAGTATGTGCATTATATGTACTACTATAAATAACAACAGTATAGAAAAATATTAAAATAAGACCACAGACTCATAACTCTCAGACTCACTGCTACTATGTCGTGTGAAAATGCATCGTATTAAAATTAAGCACATTTCATCAGAAAAGGTTTGATGGTATTTAATATTTTTTCTTTGTATTTTTGCAGCCTACTGGCTTTTATTTTTAAAATTCCAGTTTTATTTTATCAGGCTGGACAACAAGAAAACGTTAAAGTCATTTTTTTCAGTTCTGCACACTGGGAAGTTACTGCCTTTTTCCTTTGTAGGGCAGTATAGTATAGTATAGAATTAAGTTAGCATTTTTTATTTCTTATCGTATCTTATCATAATTTTATTTAAGTGAACTAACATGTTTTTTCCATACAGTTTTTAGTTTTAGTTACATATAATAACATTGTTGCGGCATTGTTCCACATGTAGTAGTGATTTGTCCGACAGCCCCTGAATGCATCAGGACCAGATGAGAACCAATAGCGTGCGACATCCTGCCGGAGAGGAAAAAAAAAAAAAAAACGCTCTGTTGAAAATCGAGACGAGGAGCGAAGCGGAGGGTAGAAACTCACCGGCACCGGCGCCAGCGTCTACAACAAAGCCCGCTGTAAAAGTGAATGAGAGAGCAGACACCGACCTCCAGCCACCGACAGCACAGACTCTGCGTTATCAGCCGGCGTGTCGCAGACAAGAAGCGCAGATGGTGAGCGTCTTTTTCTGGTCTGTTTGCACCGTGTGTGTCGGTCTGCAGCCCCCCTCCCTCCTCTCCCTCCCCTCCTCTTCTCTTTTTTTTTGTGTGTGAGATGAGGTGATGATGATGATGATGATGATGATGATGTCCGTCCACTGGCTAAAGGTTTAGCTAACCGGGACCGGCTGGCTGCATAAACCACATCATGGATGTTGGATGTAAATGAATGAAATAGTCCAGGTGAAATAAGAGAAGGGCTTTAAATTTGAAGAGAATTTAAACGTGTTGGTTTTAGCGTGTATTAGTTAGCTTAGCTTACCGGCTAATTATTATCAAACCCACTTAATGATGCAGCTGACACTAAATATCAAAGGTTATTTCGATTTATCCCCGTTTATAACACATAATTAACTTGATTCTTTCTCCCCACCAGCCGATTTATTGATTAATAAGTGGTTTTATGATTTTATGCTTTTATTTTGTTTAACAAGCAGATTTAAGCAGCAGCAGATTAATGTTTGTTTCATATATGTTATAACTGACTTAATGCAGGATCCAGCCTGCTGAGTGTTACATAAAGGTCTGTAGTAAAGTGAGCTTGTGGTCTGTAATAGGGATTTCCAAGTGATTTAACCCTTTAGTCAAACAAACAAACAAAAATAATCAAATGAGCGCATAAATGAAAGCTTGTTGAATAAAATTTAGTGAGCCGTGCCATGGCTATGATGGAGGCTGGAAGTTTATAACATCCTCTGATTATGAGATATTCAAATATTCATCTCATTGAGTATGTTTACATTCACATTAGTGTCTTAGTTTTGAGTCTTATCCTATTTTTAAATCTTATTTGGGTTACAACATGTACAGAGAGGTAGATTTATTTATCGTTGTACAACACAGGGTTGTATAAGGAGATAAAGCAGTAGTTCCCTTTTTTGCTACTCACGAAAACAATGTTGTCCACAAGCATTATATAAAGTAGATTAGTTGTATAAATAATAAATCATAGAAATAAAAATAAAGTAAACTATTTTGCATGGTGGGTTGCTAAGCAGTCTTGCTGCCTGAGGAGAGACGGTGCTTTTCTGGGTCTGCTGGAAGGGCAGTGGGTACTTCTGTATCTCTTGGCTAATGGTAGCAGGGTGAACAGGCTGTGGTTGGTGTGGGTAATGTCTTTTAGTATCCTGTGGGCGTAGGCACTTCACCTCCCTGATATCACTGATGCACGGTAGATTGGGTACCAATCAAGATGTTCTGTGTGTTTTTAATCTCCCACTGCAGAGTCCTCTGTGCACACCCCATGCCTGTTTGTGATGTTTCCCATGAGGATGCTTTCTATTGCTTCCATGCAAAACTTAATTAGGACCTGGTGCAGGAATTTAGCCTTTTTCAGTTTCCTTCAGAAATATAGCCCTTTCTCAGGGTCCAACGTTAGCGTTTCTTTTCACCTGCCCAGTCAGACAAGTGGGTCAGAGATCTACTTGCTCAGCAGCATTTCTTCCATCTTCTATTTTTGCATAAAACATTACTTCAACAATGAGTTGATGATCATTCTTTTATGCACCTTGTTCAACTGGGCAAATGACATGCTAGAATTTCTTAGTCTGACATTTTCTGACATGGCAATCCTGACTGTTGAGCCCTGTGTCTGAGCTTCGTTTACCTTGATGGAGATGTATGATGTCCACCTAGTAACTGGTTATTAATATAATCATATACATGATCAACAATTTCCACATTTTTATCATCACTCTCATTTCTGTACAGAGAGTGATCAAGTCAGGTGTTTACATGCCACAGCATCCTGGTTTCTATCAAGCTACTCCAGCTAATATACTTAAGTTTCTCAAAATGGGGATAAGCCCTTATCCCAGTTTGAACCCATGGGTCACACATAACCAGGATACTCCAAAGACTGTATCATAAAGCACAGATAAATGGTGCTTTAAATAGAGACTGTGGAGAAACAACATACAAGTGTCTCCAGACCCTGTTTTTGATCCAGAAATGTCCACTGTGCCTCACCTACAGCTGCCGAGATCAGCTGAGTAACTCCAAATGGATGAGTGACTGGATTAAACCTCTGCATAGCTCGGCATTAGATTAAAGCTCCGCGCCAGGTGCAAGAAAACATGCCTTTCACTCTTCTTTATACAAGTTTCTTGCCTGTATTTGTGTTGTCAAGTAGTTTACAAACTGCTCTGTGGTCTGGTAAAACCACATTTTATCCATCCAGTGCACCACATTTACAAGAGTCTGTCATTATAGCCCTGGCATATGGCGACGAGGCTTAAGTAAGTATATGGTCATTTTCATTTCCTCCCTCCGTCAGTGGGCCGCCTGACTGTAATTTCAGTCAGAGTTGACGGCACAGATTGACACCCTGCTCTGCTGGCTGATTTACGTCAGTATTCTCTGGTGGATTTGAGAGGCTGTCGTTGCAATATGACTTGTTGTTCCAAAAAAATAAACAAATAATGCGGATTTAGCCAAAGCACCCTGCACAAAGCTGCAGTGAGGACTAATAACATTTGTTTTGTTTGACCATATGCTCTTCTGTCAAACAATTACCATTAACGGCACAAAAACCTGATTTGTTGGGCACGTCAGAAGTGCCATATGTTGGGAGGAGGGGGGTGTTTTCCTGCTGTCAGATGTGCAGAACAGTATTAAATGGGTCGCCAGCAGGTCCAGGCGAATGAGCTGCAAGCAAAAACGGAGTAATAGTTTTAACTAGCTGCATACCCGTCCCTTTCTTTCCTATTCCCGAGCATTTTCTTGTATTACAGTTAGGCTGTGAGAAGTGTAGTCAGGGTGGTTTGTGTGAAAAAATGAAGCTTTTTTCAGGCCTGGAGAAGGTGTGGATGTTCCTCAGTGAGATTTTATGCTTTTAAGGAATAAAAGTGGAGGGCCAGTCTTTATTGTTTTATGATGTGTGCTGCACAAATCAGCAAGCCAAATCAATAGTGTGGAGAGGAGGTCATTATTTTCCAGTCAGCAGACAAATGTCTAAGGCCACGTTCACACTGCAGGCAAAATATATGTTTTTGCTCATGTGACTCAGATCTGTTTTTTTTCATGACACAAGTCACCTAGAATCTGATCTTTTCCATTCTGATTTAGGCCACTTTCCTGTGGAGTCCTAAATCAGATGCAGGTCAGATTTTTTTTTTTCAGTCTGAACAGTCATATCAGACTATATGCAACTTTGAAGGTCATTCACTCACCTGAAGTTTCTACCCACAAGACTCTCATGCAGAGGTGCTAACAGATGTAGCTAAAAGTAGCCCTCTATCCTGAAATTTTGGATGAATGTGTTTCTGTGAAGCCATTCACATCACGATCCCAGCACTCCTGGCCCCAACTCCTCATTCACACACTCCTCTGTACAGAAGTAGCAGCCATCACTCCACAAAAAGCCATAATGAAAAGTTTGGCTCTCTTTCTCCTCTTCCTCATCCTCATCACCATCTGCCCGCGAATACATATGTGCATGCACCTCAAAACACATTCAACTGTTGCCTTTTTTAAAACTTCTCTGGGGAATATAAATACAAATCTGACTTTACACTCAGCCTGCATTGAGGTTTTCTGGCTCAGACATTAAAGGCGAACATTCAGCACATTCCTTTCACTTTGATTTGTTTTGGCTGATTGAAATGAAATGCATTTTCCTGACAGGTTCACTGCAGCCTGCTGAAAATCACATCCCAGAAAGATGATTTGTAACGAAGGATTCAGCTGCCTTACCAATACAGCAACAGTCTCAGTAGGACGTCAAAAGTAGTGGTGGGCGGTAAAATAATATCTCGATATTTCGGAGTATTCTGCGATAACTATATCCTTGACGATATGACCAATACTGAAATTATTTTTGGTTTAGAACTCACAATAGCTGGTGAGGTCTCCTCACAGGATTTTTGACTGTCTTCACACTCTTCTGGGTGCTTCTGCTAGCAGCGTTACTTTCACTTTCAGCCATGCTTCTTGTTTCCATTCATAACGGTATGATGTTTAGTTATCATGAAAAAAATGGTGATATATAGTCAACGACGTTGAGTGGGTTATGTTTGCATGAATTTTGCAATCTTTTGGCAGAGCCCAAAACTTCTCTCCCTTGTCTATCTAACAGCAGCTCTCTGCAATTTAAATCTTTGTGTGAATATTCTACGTATTAATTTCCTAAACAACAGTGCACTTGCATTGCTTTGCATGTCTGTGGCTGTCAGCACTGATCTAATGTAGGTTATCTGCTTTAAAAAGACTTGAGGGCAGACTATTTAGAAAGACTCTACGTTTAGAGTTTCCCACAGTATCATCAGTCAACAGTACATATCTTTTGAAGTCTGCAAAAGTCTGCTCTGTCTACCCATATCTTAAAAGGTCTCTCAGGAGTTAAATACTTAAAACACCTGAGTGGGGGAAAAAGTCTTGGCTGTAACATTCATTCCCCTGTCGCTTGGCCTTCGCTGTCCCAGTTGATGAAGTTTCAGTCTGCAGTTAAGGAGCCTTCAGTGTGTGTGATGGAAATTTTCTGCGATCACAGAGCAGATATTTGCATGTGAGATTTTTTTTTTCTTGAAGACGGGATGGGGCTTGTTATCCCGAATTCCAGTCCTGGAGGAGAATTTGATTGTGAAACGTTCCCCTCTTCTCATGTGAGTGATAACATCTGATCAGCCGGAGACATTGAGGCCGTTTCTTCTGTACCATCAGAAAGCAGCAGTCTCTCAAGTTAACACCTGCTTCACACATTCTTTTACAGGCAATCACCGGTCTGTGGTTTTTTTGGTTCTTTGTAGTATTAAGAAGGAAGCATAAACAGACCAGCTGCTGCAACCTTTCGTTTTCCTGAACATCGTCGATGTTTGTCTTAAGGTTACTGGACAAAAAATAGGGATGTAATATATTTATTTTTTAAGACCGTTGCATTTGGGTTTCTAACTTAATTCTGATTTTTATGAATTAAACAATTAAACAAAAATTAATCCAGTATTTGGCAGATCTCTGACACAAATGATCACAGGACTTGAGAGGTTTTAATCGCGCCCTTCGGCAACACTGAGGGCTTTTTCAGCAGACACCGCAGAGCAGAACAAGGTCCTGTTAATAAAAGTTGCTGACTACGAATTACAAGTGAAAAATCAGTATCACTTTCTTTTTTCAGAAAGGGCAGCCTGTCTCAAATGATTTGTGCATGGAAACATTTACTTTTCTGTTTGAAATGCTGTAGTTCTCACAAAACAAACAAATTCTGCATTTTTTCCCATGATATTTAAGTCATCTAGACCTGCAGCGATAGGTCGATTAATCAATTAGTGGGTCAGCAGAAAAACTACGTGCAGCTGTGTTGATAATCATTAATCCTTTAAGTAATTTTACAAGCAAAAATATCAAATAGTCCCTAGTTTTCTCTGTTCTATACCACTGTAAATTAAATATCTTTGGGTTTTGCGCTGTTGATTGAAGTCAGATATTTAAATATCTGTAGTAGGGCTGCAACTAATGATTATTTTCATTATCGATTAATCTGTCGACCATTTTCTCGATTAATTTATTAGTTGTCTGGTCCATAAAATGTGGATTGCTTCAACCCAAACATATTCAGTTTACTGTCACTGAAGGACTAAAGAAACCAGAACTTATTCACATTTGAGAAACTGAAATCAGAGAATTGGGCATTTTTTTTTCTTGCAGTTTAATTCGATCCTTGACAGCTAGTTGATTAATCAACTAATAATTGCAGGTCTCATCTCTAATGAGTGGAGCTGCAGCAATTAACTGATTATAAATCGATTATTAAATTAATCATCAACTATTTTGATAATTGATTAGTTGTTTTGTTAAATATCCATCCTTAAATGTGAATATCTTCTGGTGTCTTAGTTAGTAATCTTTGGGTTGTGGACAAAACAAGACATTTGCAGAAGTTACCTTTGCTTTTGGGAACAGTGAACCATTTTTCACCATTTTCTGACAAACAACTAATCAGTCAATCAAGGAAATAATTAACAGATTAATTTTTCCCGCCTTCTTCAAGTTAGTAGTTTAAGTGCTTGTCATACTGCAGCAACATAGCAACATATTTGGATAAATCCTCAAAAGGTTTTTATCTGAACCTTAACAGCCTCCCCAGACAGGAAGTGAAAAAAACAAGTGCCCGTGTCAGCTAACTAAAGAGGCATACAGACATTTGATGCCTTGCGCCTGCAGACACGAAAACTGCCCCGTCATTTTCTGGTAGCACACGAGAAGCTCTAAAAGGGAAGCGGCGGCTGACCAAACGCCCCAGCACGCTCCCAGATGTGATTACTCTGCAGGCCGGCGTGGTGGCCCTCCATCTATGGCTGTTCCCTCCTCCTCCAGCCAGTCAAGTGTCAAAACCTCATGTTCAGCAAATACAGGAGAAGTTTTTTTTACACACCAAACATAGTCCACATAACGTGTTCTGTCTCTGCATGCTCAGAGTTGTTGATTTCTGTCAAGGCGAGCCTATACATCTTCCCTGCAGCAGCTGTTTTAGTTGGTGGATCCGTGCCATGGCTTACAGGTCCAGAAAGTGCAATATACAGTCAGATGCTATCAGACAAAAATATTACACTTAAGACTCAATGGTTTATGTTGCCAGCGCTGAACTGGAACATGTTGTTTGTTATGATTAGTTTAAAGTCAAACCGCGTGACACCTGACAGATTAACGTTTTTTCTTTGTGTTTGAAGGATGGGGTTCTTCACATTTCTTCTGTTGTTTTTCACTCGGCTGTCCCAAATGATTAAACAATGATCACAGTTCTAAAAATAAGGGATGAGAGAGAGTGCAAGCCTCGTTTTGGATTAATGACATAAGACGTTTGTTAGCATAGTGCCTGCCTTCCCTTCTAGGGGCCTGTTGCAGTGAATGTGCACCACAGTGGGTATTCATTGATGATCAAGTGTGAAGCAGGGGGGGTTTGCCCAGGCCTAATTCTGTGGTGTCCATCAGCACTACGAAGAGAAGAAGAGCACATACTTCTTCCCATTTGAGCTCTTTATGAACATATTGACCTTGCACCCTTGTAATATTCTTTAGAGTTGTTGTAACGGTTCTAAATGGCTGTGATTTACGTCAGCAGATGGTTCTTGTAAACACAGATATTTAGACAAGAAGGGTCTGGTTTGGAGTTGCGGCGTCTGTTTGACTTCCATAACAGTGCAGGACTTGCACACATTATTTTGAAGTTGCATGCTTTCTAAGCTAGGTCTTCAAGTTCTCCTCCCTGTTCCATCTTTTCCTGATCTTGAAAGAATAAGGCCAGACTTGGGGGGGGGGGTCACTTAGCTTTCCTTTCACATGGGTGGTCTGTGGCCTCAGGGGATAAAGGCAGTGGGATTTGACACAGGATCCTCAACACAAAAGGTTAAACTCAAACTCATCCTTCAGCGTGCAGATGTAGATGCACAGTAGCTCATTACTGATGTAGGAATAGCTGGAAAACCCAGTTAGTTTTGTTTGTAACTGGTGTGTTTAATCCATACAAAAAAAGAGTCTAAACACAACAAGTTATGGTTGTGTCAAGAGATAGTTTGTTTGTTTTTTCCTTGTTTCCAGTTTTCATGCTAAGCTAAGCTGCTGTAACCAGCTGCTGGTTTTAGCTTCATATTTCCCAAAGCAATGATTGGATCCAGTATTCAGCATTATAAGATCATCACTTGTGATAATGGCAATATTACAACTTTTTGGAGAGAACGTCACTGTTACAAGCATGGCTGAAAGTCAAGGTAACATTGCCACCAGCTCCACGGTGGAAGGCTTAGTTCCAAAAACGGGAGTCATGTGGAATCGGTTTGAGGACAGAAGATCAGATTTATTATAAACCACAGTAATATGTGAGAAGTGCAAAAAGACAGCAAGAGGAGGCAATGCAACAAACTAATTCTCCCACCTCAAGCAGAAGCCCCTGGCTGATTATGAGGAAAGCCAAAAATCCCACAAAAAGAATTTTCAGCTTCTCTGGAAATGTATTTAAGTCCTAAATATTGATGATCAGTTCCCTTGATTAGTAATTCGGTATTGATTTCAGCCCTGAAACAAACTTATTGGTTGATCCCTACGTGAGAGTGGTGTCGACCTTTTCATCTAAACCTTGAGTAAGAAAGCACACTATCTAATGGTTCCTTTAAACAAATGTAAAGAGAAAAGAGGAACCTGGCTGTAACTATCTCACCAACAGCTGGTTGTGACATGAGCACAGAAATACCCACAGACAAAACATGTGCAGGTGTGATTAAAGCTGAAGCAGGGACTCAGCGTACGAGGGATTGATGCTGTGAGGTAAGAGCTGAACCTCTGATGCAAGAAGATTTCACCACTTGTGTGAAAGTGGTCTTTGTTTGGTAAGATACAGCTCTGTCCAGCTGGCTCTAGCTGCTCACACACTAGTATGTCAAATTGCTTCACAGCTCAAACAGTGTTGGGCATAGCAGAGCTAATTAATTACACTACAAACCTTCTTTATTTCTGTTCACATTGAACACCTTGTTCTGTTCCCATGAAGGCCCTTCATTTCTCAGCCCTCCATGTATTTGGTATAATCTCTTGTCCTCTTGTCAGTTTTATTAGCTTGAGCTAATTTGTGAGTTGCATGCTTCTGAACTACAGTTCTCTGCAGCTGAAGCATTCGTATAGAACAAGAGGTCATTAGCAGTCGTTTAGTGGGATGAACGTCAGTTAGGACTTTAGCTGCTGCCGTCGTCCCTGTTGGGCCTCTGCAAGACGGAGGACCCAGATGTGTCATAACAACTTCCTGCCACAATCGAGCTGTTTGGTGGCAAATGGGACTCATGTACATATAAGGCAAAAGAAGACAAGATGGCACAAGCTAATCTGCAGTCTTCAGGATGTCTGTGTGTGTGTGTGTGTGTGTCTGTGTGTTTGGAATGCATGCCTACCCCCTAACATGGTAACTAATCTTGCTGCGTCGTTTTTAACAAAAAAAAAAAACAAAAAAAACATTGGCAATCCTGTGCTTTTACTCGTATCAGTTTTCCTTTTTTGGCAACAAAATGTCATGATTTCATTTGCACAAACGAAGCCCTCACAGACCTCATTTCCCTGCAGTTTCAGCCTCCCACTGAAGTAAAGCTTCTCTACAAATGCACTGTGAGAACTTTCCACGTTCAGACTGCCGTTTTCAGACGTGTCAACTAATTTTGAGAAGATCAAAGTCATGTTGGCTCAGCAGTCGTGGTGCTGCAACAGGAAGTGGTCTACCATGCAGCCTGCTAGATAACCAGCAGCGTCTAAGTGAGCTGTCTGCGAGCTCGCAGTAATATATTAACTGAGCTCAAGAGGAATCAGGGATGAAGAGAAGAAGGCAGGCGGACAGTTGGGAAGTGATTGCATCTACAGGAAGCTTCATGGCCTCACTGTTAATGAGCCAATCGTTTCAAAAGTATGTCATCCGGTTCTCATAAGTGCAGACAACACCCTTGCTGTTCCGCCTACTCAGTTGTTTGGTGGTGCATTAAGGTGAAAGGGTCAAATATAGCATGCAAACAACACTACAGAGGCAACATTCATGCTTTTTAGATTGCTCACAATTCACAAGTGATGCACATATAAGGAAGGGCAACAACGTACACCATGAGACAATAAGAATTTGTCCATACTGTATACACTGTGGTAGCCATGATTGTAAAAATATCTCTGGTTATATTAGGTTGGGAGTAGAGCTGCAACAATTAATCAATAAATTGATTATTTAATTGATTGTCTGTTGTATTGAGTAGTGTTTGAGTAATTTCATCTCCTCAAATGTGAATATTTTCTGGTTTCTTTACTCCTCTGTGACCGTAAACTAAATATCTCGCCCTAGATGACGTCTTCAAATGTCTAAACATTTTTCACCATTTTATGGACCAAACAACTAATCGATTGATTGAGAAAGTAATCAACAGATTAATCCATATTGAAAATAGTCGTTACTTGCTGCCTTTGTTGGCAGCAGTGTTGCACATCAGTGAGCAGGGCCTCTTTGACAGCATGAATTATGTGACATCTTTTGAAGTTAGGATGACTGAACCATAGACGTATCGTGTAAACGCCACATTGGCCTCTGGATCGTAAATCAGCATTGCCGACTCGCCACCGTTTTGGCCTGGACAGGACAGGCCTGTGAACAAGGACAAGTAAACATGGGAGCTGTGTTTTTTCTGGATACAACACACTAAATTTATATTTCTCAACTAATTTAAATAAGTTGTTTTTATATTCAAGGGTGCATCATCTATGTGGAGTGCTTTTTTTGTCCAGAAAAACATTAACTACCCTGTTTAAACGTACTTGTTTAGAGTTGGTTTTATGGTTTCAGATTTTAATTATCATTAAAAACATTGCTGCAGTTTGAAAAATCCGCATTAAATACTAACCAGCATCAACTAAAGTTAGCCAAAAGTCTCCCAAACACAGGTGTAGCATCCTACTTGGGCATATTTTTGCATCATTGAAAACATTGACATTGTAAAAAACATGTTGCTATTTCAAATCAATAGTTTTGGTCACTATAAGCATGATATGAAAGGCACCCTGTGCACAGACGACTGATGTTTCAGCCACTTTTCTTCAAGCCCACTTGCAGTTTTTTTCCATCATGACTTTAATCATTGGTCAGTTAAACAGTTTTTTTTTCCCCAACTCTTATCAGCAGGTCACCATTTGTATGAGGAAGATGGATGCACACGTGTACGCCATGCTGTCATTTCCATCACTGTGGTGCACTCATGAATGGCTCTTTTGCTTACAAAGCAGGACATTTTGCAAGTCAAAGAGTAAAAGACCTGCAAAAATGAAGATCAGCGGTTGCCTCTGATTCCAAAGATCTTCTCTTTGCAGCTCTGGTAGCAGCCCCTGAACCCTCCCTCCACCTCCACCAGTCCCCCCACACCGAGCTCCAGCCAAACGGCCTTACATAACAGGGTTTTAGCAAAGTCTGCAGTGGACTTTTCCCCTGCCTAAACAGAGGCCGCCCTTCTTCCCTGCACGCTGGCTTTTCCATGGCAGTTGCTGAGTACATGCCTGAATGTCTCTCTGTCTGTTTATTATCCGCTTGAACTACCTGTGAGCCCTACTTAAAGATGTGACCGTGCTTGTTGCTGCTGGAGACAGGCTGCAATACTCGAGAGAGAGAGAGCAGATACAGTCATTACTACTGTGTAACCTCCCCCAGCTTGAGATCGTGCAAGCTTTTCTCCTTTTTAACCTTCCGAGCGCCTGGGGGGCAAGTCTTTCATTTCCTCATGTCACCCTGAACCAAACTGTAATTACCCGATTAAAACACTGACACCCGCAGTGTGCAAGGCAATCTGGTGGCCTATGTTATGAATTGAAACCAGAGAATTAAAGAGCAAACCTGCGATTGTGCATGATTGTAAGGTTGAGGGAAAGAAATGCTTAATTACATGCATAAATTACACAGTTGCAAGAACATTTGGTAATTTTAAAGTTTAAAGGAGCAATGTGCAACAATGAGTACTGCAGTCTGTATATTAAATGGGTTGAAACCCTATTTGATATACAGTCTTTGGTAGAAGCGAGTTGCCCCCCTGCCCCAGACTCAGGGAAGCTCAGGCTGGTTGCAGGAACTCTGCAGGAGCGCTAGGCGAGAGCAACATTGAAAATTGCCAATAACGAATCCTGCACTTTAAGTTGATCAGCTGTTAAACACTGTTGGTTGTCTGTCAATGTAAAGCTGAGTCATTATCCTGAAAAACAAAAGCACACTGCTCTGAAAATACACACTGAGTGAACTGACCGCCTGTCTCACTGCCTGCCAGACCTCATTAACATATCACTCAATCAAACTGTTATCAACATCTACTCTTAACAAAAGATGATTTCTGATTTCTTATGATGCTGCAGAGAAGCGAGTCCGTCCATTTGGCATGTTTCCTTAATTTCTGATGACACATTGTGGTCAATTTATGCAGCAACAAATATATTACAGACTTCTCCTTTAAGACGAGCAGAATAGGTGTCAGTCATGCCGTTTCACCGAGAGATCTCCTACCATTTGTAAGAGATCCCGTCTGATGTTGCCCTGTGAAGTCTCTGAACTGGAAGGTTGGTTGTTTCTGAGCTGTGCTGCTATGTTGAGGGCAGCCCCATGCAGAGCGTCCCACAGCTCAGCTCACATGACCAGACAGAAGGCACCTGATCCTCTCCCAGGGGTGCAAAGAGACAGATGGAGCAAATAGAAAGATGGGGGGAGGAAGACAGATCAGATTGACAAACTAACACACTGTTAAAGGTAATGAGAGGACAGTGAAAAATTAATTGGTGTTTGTTTTTCCCCTCCATCCATGTGCCGTTCTTCTGTTGCTTGTAACCTCATAGGACTGTTGATTTCACCTCGTATTCTTGTTGTTGCACTTTAGAGCATAACAGGAGTCTTTACACACATTTGAATACATTTGTTTAAAGAAGTTTGCTTTTCTTTGCTTATTCAGGACACCAGGAGCAACACTGAAGAGAAACCTGTCCAGCGATCTAAGGTAAATATGCATCATCTGTCTTTTCTTTCTCATCCCTCACTCACGGTTCTGTTCTTCTGTGTGTGTTACTGCTGCCCCACTTCACTTCATCAGCCTTTGATCTCGGAACAGAGCAAAGGAAGTCTTTCCTGCGTTTTGTGTCTTTTGTAAAAGCGAGCTTTCATCTCACAAAGAATCGGGGCCTCGATCGCTGCCTGTTTTGTGTGTCTGCTTGTAAATCGGTCTGTTTGTGTGCTCAGTCTTTCAGCTTTAAGACCCAAAAGGAAGTGTGCTCATCATGTGAGAAGACGGTCTACCCAATGGAGAGATTGGTTGCCAACAACCTTGTCTTCCATTCAACATGCTTCTGCTGCAAGCACTGCAACGCCAAACTCAGGTGACTATATACTGTGGCAGCTGTGTAGAGATGTTACCATCTGGTGTGATCCTAATATTTCCAATAACTCCAGAACATGAAGTCAAAATTTATTAGATTAGAGCTGCAAAGAGCAATCAAATACTAAATTAACTAAATTAACTACTTTTTTTTTCTCAGAAAAGTCAAAATTCTCTGATTCTAGCGTCTTAAATATTTCTGGTTTCTTTAGTCCTCTTATGACAGTAAACTGAATATCTTTGGGTTGTGGACGAAACATGACATTTGAGGATGTTAAATAGGGCTCTCAGAAAATACCAATTTTCTGACATTTTATGGACCAAACAACTAATTTATTAAACGAGAAAATAATCAACAGATTAATTGACAATGAAAGTAGCCGTTAGTTGCAGCCTTAAATAGAGATAATAATTGAGATAATAATTTCCGAAATTTAGAGCGTTTTTATTAAATGAAATCAATCCATATTTGTTGGTGTGGAACCTTTCATTTTTAAAATTATTTTTAAAATAAAATATGACAAATTAATAGCCAGTTATCACAAAACAAGCATAAAATAAGCATTGAATTAGCTTGAAAAGGAAAATAAATAAGAGGCTTAGTCTCTATAGATAACTAACTACCTAACTGTAGTCTAACTACAAAGTCTATGAACATGAAGCACTTTAACTGTTCCATCTGTTTTCTTCAGGACAAACAATATTGACTTACATTTATCCAGAGAGCCTGTATTCATGTAGATTACTTTTTCAAGTTCAGCAGTTTTCAACAGTGCGTCATTTTGGGCTTCTGGAAACACTGATCGACATTTCTCACCATTTCTAACATTTTATGGATCAAACAGCTAATTAATGAAACAAGAAAACAATCGACAGATCAGTCAGCAGTGAAAAGAATCGTTAGTTGCAGCTCTTAAATGGCAGCATTTCCAAAATTCACAACATGTTTTTTATGAAACTAAATATTCAGCTTCAATCCAACCCTAACACAAAATCGAACCTGGATTAATGGGACAGTCTGACTAAATTTAGGATTGTGTCAGATGATTTTAACATTTTTTTTCTGGGTGATGACTTCATAAAATGTGGTGACAGACTTTAAACTCAGCTGTACGGCCCAGTTTTCCCGTGTGTTTACTTGACTTTCTTCTTCTCCTGACTCCTTCTGGTTTGTGTATAAAAACGGTGTCATCTCTCTCCCTCTCTGCAGCCTGGGCACCTTCGCAGCTCTCCAAGGTGAATTTTACTGTAAACCCCACTTTCAGCAGCTGTTCAAAAGCAAAGGCAACTACGACGAGGGCTTCGGACGCAAACAGCACAAAGAGCTCTGGGCCTCCAAGGAGACAGATAATATAACAAAGACGGCATAATCATGTCTGCCTGTGTCTCATCCCGGCCCCGCCTCTTCCTTTTCCTCCTCCTAACACCTCCGATACATCACGATGAACACGTGCCTCGTACGCTGGGGCACTGTTAAATCACCCACGCGCTCACTTGCTTTTTAAATGCCATCAGAACAGATACATGCACAAACAGCTAGGAAATGACAGGCTAGTCATAATCATGCCACTTAAAAATAAAATTTGGGGATTTATTTTGGGTTCAATATCTGTATTTTCTTAATTTTATTTTTCTGTTTGGAATTGGAAGTTGATTGTGACCAAAAGCCTCCTCTGGTATGAGGAGTGTAATAATAAAATCACTTTTTTTTTTAAATAATTTGCACCCTTTTGTTTTGAATAAGAAACCGTATGCTCAGGCAAACATATCAGAGAGGTTACAGAGCATCCATGTTTTGCAGTAGAGCATACACTCAGGTCAGTTTTCACCCAAGGATTTTTAAATAAAAAAAAAAAACATTGCATAGTTTCACTCCTTTTAACAAAACACAAATGAAAATAATAGTCCTCAGTATTGTGACTTTGCTGTCAGTTTGTCAGGTTTCATATATTTGAGGAACAAACAGGGTACAGAGTACTGTAAAATAACCGCACACATCAGCAACAGCTCACCTCTCTCGTGTTTTAATTTTTGTGTTTTAGTTCTTATTGTTGGCTTCATCCCACGGTTTGTTCTTATTTTATTGACCACTCTTTGAGTCTTATCCTTGCATGTTGCGATGACTGGGTCTTAATAGCCTTATCTTACGACTGTATCGATCTTTTGTGTTGTGAATGATTTCGTTTGTTTCGTTGACGCATAGGAAATCACTTTTTAAGGTTTTTAGAAGCACTTGAGTTTGGATTCGATTGATGTCGCGGCATAAGTTGATCCTCTCTGAGCTTTTATGGTTGAAAATTTTAATGGAATTCTCAGATTGTGTTTTGTATTCTATCTGTACATAGAGCTGTAGTTTGTGATTAGTGAACATTCCCCACCATGCTGTACTCTCATCTTTGCACATAACGACCACACGTGATCACCAGACAAGATGTTGATAATCACAGGGAAACCGAGGCCTCGTTCGTGAACATCCCTCGTTTCGTCGCATGAAACATTTTAAAGGCTGCTCCTTTCTCCCCAAAATCAAAAACACATTTTTTCCCTCTGGCCTGTAGTGCTGTTTATCCATCTAGATTGTTTTGGATGCAAGTTGAAATATTGGCCCTATAATGGAAATAGATGGCACTGGGTTTGTGGTGCTCAAAGCGGCAAAAAAAACAAGCATTTGTAAAAATCAACAGCGGCGTCTCTTTCCAGAAACGATGACCTGGCGACTCGAGATAATCCGCAGACCTTGCTGTGAGCAGTTTTATGAAGGAGCTACTTTCTTTCGAGTAGAGGGAGAGTCCCTTTGGTAGATTCTACCATAGAAACAAACTAGTTCCTACATGAAACTGCTTACAGCAAGGTCTGTGGATTATCTTGAGTATCTGGGTCATGATTTCAGGAAAGAGACATTACTGTTGAGTTTTTCAAATGTGATTATTTTTTTGGTGTGTTGAGCTCCACAAGCGGAGAGCCATCCAGTTCCATCTCTACAGCCGTTATCTCCTAAACTCTGCAACTCACACCAAAACTATCCCCGATGGATAAATAGCACTACAGGCCAGAGGGAAAAATAAGTATTTTTGATTTTGATTTTCCTTCTTAAAAGGAGCTGAAAACATCTGAGTAAACTGATTGCAGTTGCGTTTCTGTGTTGCAAATGAGGATGTTGATGGACAAAGCTTGAGCCTTGCAGGAAATCGCACAGTTTTGTTCCTTCGTCATTTCACGCTTGTCCGTCAGTTGTTGGCGTCTTGTGATGACTTTTCCCCTGCTGTATTTGAGTGTGTTGTTATAACTGGACAGTTTTTATGGGGACGTAGACGGATCCAATCCAATCACAGTGTCTTTTAACTTCCATCGTTATTTGTCCCATCCATTAAGCATGGACAGGTTTCCTTTATGAGAAGAAAAAAAATGCCTTCCTGTTCTCATCTCCTGTCTTATTAGCTAACTACACCTTAGCACCTGGACCTATTTCTTAATATTGAATTTACAGTAGGTGTCTCTTGGAGGGTTTGTCACAGTGCTGGTCCCCTGATGTGCTCCTGCATGCTGCATGCTAAACCAGGAGCAGAGCACCCCCTGCTGGGGAGAGTGTGACAAAAGCGTCTAGTGTGAGAGGAAGAAAAACTAAGTTGCCCGTGAACTCAACGTAGCCTTTATTCAATGTTTTGGAATACGTTGCCTCGGCCTGCAGTGCAGCTGCTGCACTCCAGCCACTTTTTATCTTATTTAATTCCAGCACCTAAGAGAAATTAACCCATTTAGACAAGACTTTCACATCTATATTTCATTCTATGCGAAGAATGAGTCTAAAGCCATTCAAATATCTCACTTTAGAACATGTCTGAAAACCACTGAGACTTGACTGACACTTGAATGACACAAAGTACTTTTTGTGACTGAAGGTTTACTGTGAATTTGAGCATGCTGTGCAGAATAGAAATTTAAACTCAAACAGATGGATAACTGCTATTTTTTCAAAAGAGAAGCCTTAGAAATAAATAGCCGAACTTTATTGCTTTTTCAAACAAGAGTGCACAGATCTTTACAAAGAAATCTCCGGATCTTGCCTTTTCAAAAACAGACCTGCTCACTCTACAGCCCCACATCTTAAACATAGAATTACTTCACTCAACCAGCAGCCATTTTTCCTATCTAACCACTTTTTATCCACATGTGATGTACAATAATTCTAATTCTACTGTGTGTGACATTGTAATTTTATATTTTCCTTTTTTCGTTTCATTTTAAAACGGTCCTCTGGATCCCTGAGAATGCTTTAAAATCAAGAGTATTGTATCTAGAAATGCTGTCTTTGTCACTCTCCGTTAGCAGTTCGCCAAGGTACAACTGCAGAATCTGTGAATTGCAACTTGTAAGTGTAACAGAGCAGACAAGGTACACTTTACACTGGTGCCAAGTGGCTCAGGTGAATGATTGCAGTGTAACGTTTTAAATGTTCAAACCTGTGAGTCATTTCATTTTTGTGCTAAACTTGATGTGGACTTACTTTTCAATGCTGTCGTCATGGAGACATTTTAAATGTATGCATCTTTGAAAATGCATTCTGTATTACAGACTTGACCTGTGGATTGAGGTGGCCTTACAGCAAAAGAACGCTCGGACTGTGAACGCAGTCTCTCTCCTCTATTCTCCCTTCTCTCTATTTGCTTAGTTGTGGTATGGAAGTGTAACATTTTAAAATGTAAGCGCCCCCTTTCTACGCCAATATACACAATCATTTTGTGCATTTTCTTTCTTGTTTTTATTTTTATTTTTTACATGCTTTTGGAGAAAAAATAAAATGCTGGTGTTGGTTTAATGAAGTGATTTTTTGTGTTTTATTGTTTTTTTTTTTTCAATTCTTGGGTGAATTACTATCAATTTATGAAGTGGTAGTGTTCTAAAAACATGAATATACTTAAAACTTAAGCTTGTCTTAAGTGTTTTGTTGCAAGCTGTCGCGCCAGAATAATCAGTGCATGTTAAAGGGACAGTTCACCCCCAAAACACTCAAAGGTCAAAAGTAACAGTGGAATAGCCCCTATTAAAATACTCTGGTGAATTAGCATTAACATTTTTATGACACAACTGCTTAAGATGAAGCTGATTTTAACTGCAGATTGTTGAGTCATATAATTCGTATAAAAATGCATATATTAGAAATTGTTACAAACCTGAATCTGTAAAGTGACCTGCAGCTACATGTACAGGAGTGAAGTAAATGTAGAGGAGTAAAAAGAACAATATTCTCCTCTGAGATGCTGTCGTGGAATGCTTCTAAATGTGTTTACAGTACTTAAAAGTCCTGTACTTGAGTACAAAATTTGAGCTACTTGTAATCTGAGCATTTCCATTTAATGCTACTTGATATTTCTACTCCACTATAGTTCAGAAGGGGTTATTGTAGTTTTTACTCCACTACATTTATCTGACCTCTTTAGTTACTTCACTTTTTTTATATTAAGATTTTACATATAAAACATAATAAGAGCTTAGAAAATATGATTTAACTGTATTGTTTTACACAACATGACATAAAATAGTTAAAAGTACCTCCAGCTACCATCTACAAACACATTGCAAACATACTTTTATTTAGGTTACTTTAAGTACATTTTGTTAATACCTTTTAAGTTATGTATGTTTTCAGTGCAGGTCCTCTACATGTAATGGAGTATTTTCCCACATTGCAGTATTGCTGCTTTTACTTAAGTAAAGGATCTGAGTACTTCATCCACCACTTCTGAAATAAAGTACAAAAGTGGAAATACTCAAGTAAAGTACAATTATCTAAGAACTGCAAATAAGTTCAGTGACCAAATGTACTTAGTTACTTTCCACTGATTATTGGGACTTATAAGAAATGGGTTCATATCCAGTGATGGAATGTAACTAAAAAGATCTAGAGTGAATAAAATATGATGTTTAGTTATAAATTAAACTACATGTTCAAGTATAACTGATATTATATGTCTGTCAGTCGACTGATAGACAATTAATTGACAACTATTTCAGGTATTCAGGTATCCAGCTTCACCAATATGAGGATTTGCTGCTATTATTATTTAAATTACTTTTTAAAATATTCAGGTTTGTACCATTAGTTGGACAAAACCAGCATTGTGAAGGAGTCACTTTGGGCTCTGGGTCATTGTCACTATGTTCTGAATTTTTACAAACCAAACAAAATAATTGAGAAAATAATCAGCAGATTAATCTATAATGAAAATAATCACTAGTCGCTGTAAGCTCCACCTCAACCAACTCGGCTACAACTGTAAAATCCTACTTTTATATAAATTTGTTTTGCTTTGTTTGTTTAACTGACAGTTCATTTAAAAGGACAGTTACAAGGTTGCAGCACCAGTATACGATTAAAAGAGCAACAAGGCCAACACAAGAAAGTCACAGGACTTGTTTTCACTGTGGTCGGTGGTGTAGAGGTGTGTGTGTGTGTGTGTGTGTGGTGTGTGTGTGTGTGTGTGTGTGTGGTGTGCTTGCATGTACTTATCTATAGCATTAGTGGAGCACAGCATCAGCAGCAAATACAACACCAATATACAAAAATATTCACATTTGACATAAAGTGGAATTATTCTGGCAACAAAACTGGAGTACACACTGGTCCAATAAATGATCTACATACAACCCTGCCTATACAACTGTCTTCACAAGGGTAAGTTGTCTAAAAGCCAGTGTTTCGAGTTTCACCTTAAATGTGACTGGGTTTGTAATCAGTTTAATGCTATTAGGAACCTTGTTCCAATCCTGAGCACCCGAGAATCTAAAAGAACTTCTACCCGTCTGGGTACTGATTCTCACCAGTGTCAGATTTGCTGCACTGGACCTGGTGTTGTGCCTGTGAGCCTCTCTGATGTGTGAGAAAAAGGTTATTAAGTAAGTGCATCAATGCATGATTAATAATCATCTAATGACACAATAGCGTGTATAATAGTGTAACAGTCAGATGGTGTATTTTTCTGCATTGAGTACTTTTAATATTTTAATTACATCTTCCTGATTATACTTACATATTTTTACTTAAAACATACTTAAAAACAGAAATAGAAAGGCAGAATTAATGTGAAAAAAAGTAAAATAAAACCTTCAATCAGCACAAGGATGAGGAGATAATTACTGAATTTTCATTTTTGGCTGAACTATCCCTTTAAGTAAATTTACTTTAGTAAGTGAGGATCTGAATACGTACCTGCACCACTGTTTATAATTACACTTAAAGGCAAAAAGCTGCGTTTAAGTGCAGATCAACGAACATCTAAATTACGATTTTCCTGCCGCTGTGAAGGCAGCATTCGCATTGGCTACGTCACGTTTGGTCCGCCCCATTAATAATATTGTGCGCGCTCCCGCAGACAGAACTTCGACCGAGTAACAGCGCGCTCCCGCAGCTGCACGGTGCTAATTTAGATAGTTTGGTGATCAGAAATCCTCCCCTGGGAATAAATCCGTGTTATTACACACGTATGGACGACGGACAGTGACGCATCTGGGAAACTTGGACGCGACCCTGGTTTAGAGTTTTCACGACTTGTTGGAAACATAAAAGCGGGTTCCGGTGGCGATATTTTTTTTTTTTTTTTTTTTTTCTGTCAGGAAGTTTGACGTATTCGGCTGAAGATTATTTCTTACTTTGTTTTGGTTTTGGGGGAAAGTTGTGGACCAACGAGGGCTGCAGAGAAAACTCTTTGCCTCTGTCGCTGGATAAGACTGCGTTTTTACTCAGTCAGTCTGGATCTGACATGAACTCTCCAGGAACCGCAGTTTAAGAGTGCGGAGCTCCGCGAAGTGTAAACATCGATGGAGTTCGTCCAACTTGGCTTCGCTTGATTGAGCAGATCGAGTTTGTGTTTATAATAAACTTTTTTCTACCCGTGTCATTTCAGTCTTTTTTTTTTTTAACTCCATCATGTCGCGCATTGAATCAAATTCCCCTGCGTTTTTATTATAGGCCAGACACGGGCCTTATGTTTAGATCCATATTCAAGCTGCACTTCTGTGCAATGCAAAAATTAAAGTAAAGCGATCTCCAGCCTAGACTGTTCTGGACTCCAACCTGGCAACACAGTTGAGGGAAATCTGCAAACTTAGCAGGAAGAGAGGCCATCAGAATCACGGAAATCGTACGGTCTTTTCCTCTGGCGAGCTGATACTCACAAATGGATTTCATACAGGCCATACGGTTGTTGTTGCACCTTGTTTGGTAGGTTTTGTTCCCACATCGCGCGGCTGTGGGACGCAGCTCACCGTCCAGCGGCTCAGAAAGCGTTGATGTCGAGCGTGACCTGTGAAAAATGTTTTGGAAATTGAAGTTTTCCAAAGATCCGAGGCTGCAGCGGAGCAGCCACAGCTGGAGCTTTTCCATCGGAACATTTTCTGTGTAACACCCGCAGCTGTCTGATGTGACCGGTGTGTTTTTTTACTACCTGGAAACTATCCGTTAGTGTGTCAGAGAGAGGGTGTGTGGTGTGTGTGTGTGTGTGTGTTTCTTTAATTTTCCGTTGAAGAAGAAGAGGAGTCCCTGTTACCTGGGGGGGTCAGCCCCGCCATGGCGCCCCCGCACTCTCACGCGCACACACACTCACTCTCCGGTGTGTCGGTGTGACTGAGGGCACCGATGGACGTCAGTAACAGCTGGACACACTACGTCATCTCTGCCTCGAGACACCGGTGACCGGAGTCGGCCGCACGCGGGATAAGCCCGGTCTTGTCCTAACCAGGTCCTCAAGGCGACAGGTGAGGGTTGTGCACGTGACAAGACGACAGGTACAAGATGCTGCATTCATGTCCTACAGGGAAAATTGTAACTACAAGGTTGTAGCCACATTTTTTGTATGTTATGAAGTTTGTTAAGTTAAATGTTTGTTTAAAAAAAAAAAATCCAAACATGAAGGTTTACAATAGGGCCTGACTGATACTGGACTTCAGGGGCTGATGCCCGTTAAAAGATATCGATAATAATCAGCCAATATCCTTAATACAGCTACTTTTAATAATTATAAATAACTAATAAATAATAGTAAATTTACATAAAATATTAAAATTATAAATATAATAGAAAAAATAAAATATAGTAGGCACATTTTGGGCGACATACATAGACTGATATAACTGTTTTAGGCCGATATCGAGCCAATAATATCAGTCGACTGAATCCCATATTAAACAAATGCAGCACCAAATGCATGGAAGTTTGAGTAAATTTTATTTTTACTGTAATTTCACGCCATAATATGCACAGTGTCCATATGTGTTGTTAAGTTTTAAGGTCTTGTTTTAAAAAATAGGCGGTTTAACAGAAAAACCACAAACAGAATACACAGCTGGTTGAAACAGCCACAAGCTTGTTGGGTAAGAGGTCAAGATTGGGGTTTTAAGTGACCAGCTGAGGAGGTATTTTAAGTAACTTTGCAGAATAGTAAGTGAGACTGGTACAGTGACAGCAGTCCCTCTGGTACCCAGAGCATCACTGGGATGTGGTGTAGAGCAGCAGTAGGGAGATATAAGATGGCAAATTATTTTGAGATCACCGTCAAAGAAAAACATACAGCCGAGAAGAGAGCTATTTCTGGTGTACAACTTAAGTCTTTTGATTTAAAATATATAAACTCGAACTTAACAATCATAAAGTGTAGAGCTTTATTTGTCAGGCATGAAACATTTTATCAAAACAGTTCAAGTCTATTGAAAATGTAGCAGCCCAATAATAAGTTTTGGACTGAATACATTACAAGTATAATCATGCATATACTTGAGGAGTTTAGCTGGAAGATGAAAAACCAGCACATGTGTTTGTCAGCTGATCACAATGGAAAATTTAGGCCAGTTTGACAGCTGTGTTTATGCACATTACTGAAGTAAACAAACCTTCACCGCTCCAGAAAATATTAATAACATTTAGTTGTTGTTTAGTGTTTGAGGCCAAGTTAGAATCTGTCCACACAAACAGACATTACTTTTAGTCATTAAATTATAGTTAGTACAGATATTTCCATGTTACACAAATGCATGGAAGTTTCAATACATTTTTTTTTTTTACTATAATTTCACACCATAATATGCAGTATCCATATCTGTTAAGGTGTTTGTACCAACAGCTCAAAACAATGTTTACCTCGGTAGGTGTTTAGATTTCTGACTTGATTAATTTGTTACTATCTCTTAATCACTCCCTACAGGAAGGTGCAGTGTTGCAATGCAACAAACTAACACAAATTCAGCCAATCCCCATGAAAACCTGAACAACTTTGCAGTTTTGTCTCATCACCCCAACTTTTCAACAAATTGGACATAATCAGCGTTGCTTCTTCTTTTGGTATTTTTATCTTTTTTTTTATTTTGTCACGAGTATTAAAAAAGAACACATAGGTTTTGTCATTGTCATTGTTTATCAATGCTCTGTGCACTTTTAGATTTTATAATTTTGTGCTGTTTTGAATGAGTTTGAGCTCCAAGAAGATTTAACTCAGGGCAGAGTGTGGTTTTATTCTCTCTGGAACAAGTTCCTCTTGATTTTTAAGTAATTCAACAAAACACAACAAAGAAAAATCACAACTTTTTTCTTTTTTTTTGCAATTTTCACTTGCTCCCACAATGTCACTGCAAAAAAACAAAACAAAAAAACATCACAGCATCCATCACACTTTTTAGAAAAGCTGCTGTGAAATCCAGCATCCCATCAAAAAATCTGCAAAATCCCGGAGACACTGCGTAACACTGCTACAGAAGCAGTGTCCCCTGTAACCCACCAAACTGTCCATGGATTTCTGACTGCGGTTTATACTTTCTAGTATTTTTCATTTATCTCCCTCAGCACTGTACATTTCCATTGGATCTAACCTTTAAATAGATAGATGACTCATCTGTAATGTGAATGTGTTTACCTCCTACTATAATTCAAAGGGGAGAAGTAATGGTGAGGTGCTGGAGGAATGGAGTGTGCTGCTGCAAAACACTTGTTTGAAGTAGGTCCTTCATGTGATACTGGAATGGGTTGTAAAAGCCATCCTTCTCTTGAGAAAGCTTGCAAAGAATATCATTTTGTGCAATACAATTCTGTGCTGCCTTACAGAAGCACAGTGTCCATAAACTACATGTCCCATAGTGCATCCCAGTTTTGTTATTCATGAACTTAAGATGTCCAGTGGCTAGATGTCGGTATACGCTAGACAGCGTCTCAAAATCATATAGCTGAATGACACACTAGTGTCACAAAGTGGTTGTAGATCATAACGTTAATAGCAGCAGGGAAAATGTCCCAAGAAAAGAAAAGTTGGTGCAAAGAGAAGGAAAAAGACCTTTTTTGCAGTAGACATTTTGACATGAAACAGTAGAGGAAACACAAGTGTTAACAATGACACTAATTAAGGTCAGACAGAGTCAGGGTGCTGCACCTGCGAAGGCTCTGCTACACTAAATGGAACAGGACATTAATTAGTATCATTGATAACACCTCTTTTTACCCCCGTGTGTCGTATCAATATCGCTGCTGTGAAAAAGGTCTATTTATTGAGAAATCGGAACGCGAATACATGTTTGTACTTAATGGAGACAAGCCAGTATATATAGTTTTACACCTGAATGTCTGCTCGTGATTATTTTTCCAAGACTTCTGCTTACAGAGCTAGTTATTAATTAGTTATACCATAACCAATAATAATCAAATGTAGAGACCATTATGTACAGTAAAATGATAAGTAGAGGGTACATTTACAACCAGACCTTTGAGGGCAGCCACATTATTTTCAGTTGATTATACACTCATGAAAACATACTTATGAATATTACATTCCATTCCAGTCATATTGATTCCCCTAAATCTTACCCACTGGACCTTCAACTTTTCTTCAACCTTTGTATATTGTTATCTGAACGTGCAGAATAAGCAGCCATTTCAAAACTCAGATTGTGCATCTGTATATATGTTTTAAAACACCACAAAGGGCATTTGAAACTTAAGCTAATGCAAGTACTGGCGACTTGTCGAGATTGCAGTATTCAAATGCGGTGGGTTAACTCTGAACCCAAAAACACATGTGCACCTGAAACAGGAGAGACATCGGGCCAGGGGATTTTGCTGTGAAGCACAGAGTCCAGATGCATCACCGGCCAGAGACAGAGTAAGAACTGTGGCTGGGAAAAACAGCCTCAGACTAAACACCTCTGAAAGCAGACAGAGAAGAGAGGGGGGAGGAAAATCCATGTAAATCCTGCTAGTCCTGGAAATGTGATACAAGGAAAATAAAGCGGGCACAGCTGACTGGACTGGTAGAGTACAGCCTCCTTCTCCAATGAATTCCCAGCATTCCGCCTGGGAGGTAATTAAAATCAGGAGAAGCAGTAGAGAGAAGAGGGTAGCTGGGGGAACAGACAGAGGGTAGTTGTTGGGTTGCTGACTACAAGGACCCTTTGAGGAGCACAATTTGAATTTGTCTCACCAGATCCAGCACCTTTACTGGTCTCTGTGGGGAACATACTGTGGTTAGAGTCGATATAACGGAGTGTCCTGAAGTGACTGTACATGCAACTGGTGGGGGAACTGCGCAGCTCATAAACTCCGTGGTATTTCATAGGGGATAAAATGGCATGAGCGTGAAGTTTGAAGGGTTGAAGGACAAAAGTCTTTGGCACCTTCTCCGCTGGCAGGGGGAACATGAGAGTGGCGGAAGCTTGAAACCAACGTGGCAACGCTCCGCCGACCACAGACGGACATGCCCGGCATTCCTGTGGGTGATTATTACCCAGAAATCCACAGACTCAGTGAGTTGCCTCAGGTGCCGACGCTGCCCGTTTCATTTGCAGAAATAGTTTCCCGTCTTTGCAGTCTTCTGACCGTGCAAATCTACCCTCAGAAAGATGGTTGCCACCTCTTCTGTCTGACACTGTTCATCCCTATTAGTGGTCAATTAATACGGGTTTTTCGATGGCCGATGTCGACATTTAGACAGCAGGATATATAATGCCAATATCAAAACAAAGTAAAGTCATATATAATTCCATTATTCCGTGCACATTACAAGCTACAACCCCCAATTCCAAAAAAGTGGCTACACCGCGTAAAACATAAATAAAACATAATGAAATGATTTGCAAATACTTTTTGACGTCATGTATTCACATAGATGAGATATGTAATATTCGAACTGATTGACTTTATTGTTTTTTCTGCTGCTGAAAGAGGGCACCACAAGCCGAGTGTTATTTAGTTCCATTATACTCAAGAGAAGTCAAACATCTCTACAGCCGATTTCTCCAAAACTCTGTAACTAAGCAGTGTAGATGGATATATATAGCACTACAGGCCAGAGGAAAAATATGTATTTTTTATTTTGGGGTGAACTGTCCTTTTAAGGTAAAGATCAGGGATGCTTCAATCCAGTTCTGTGTCTGTGCTGTTACTGATATTTTTAAGTGGATCAAGTGGGCAGATGTGACAGATGCACAATAGACGCGGCTTCTTTATCAATGTCAGCTGCATTAATTCAGTCACAGAGGGCGGCATAATCAGTTTTTCTAATCAGGCTTAAAGTTACTGTGCACAAAAAGATATCCCAAAGAGTTTCATGAAGTGAAGTGTACACAGTTTAAATGATCGAAAAGGAGAGTTGAGGTTGCAGATCAAATTCAGTGTCAGTAGAAACCTGAGTTCAGGTACTAGAGTCAGGACAGAAAAAGTCAGATCAGTAAGTCCCTGGTTAAGTTTCTTTCAATTAAGGCATGATTTGATGTGTGAGTGACTGTCCTTTGGTTTTGTTACCTGTTCTATGCTATTTTTGACTGTCGACTGTAATTGTGAAAATTGAATTTGTGTTTAAGGACCTCAGAGTAACAAGAACACAAGAGTCCTTATTTGTTCTCCTCTGTTGCATCAGTTTGACCTCAGTGGTTTATTGGTACAAATTTGGGGGGAAACCCTCTCCATTGAAGGAAATGCCTCAGTTTATAATGCTGTTGACGCCTTGAACAGGCCAGATAATATTGCCCTGTTAACATCAACAATGGAGTTATAACACAGCCGAGTTTGGATTCTGCAGCTCGTGCAATCAGAGGAGTTTAAAGCTGGTGGATATTTAAAATGGCAGAAAACTCCCCGTAAAAAACATTCTTCCCATATGAACCGTGCCAGACTGATCTCTGCCAGTGCAGCTTAAATTTCAGCCGTTTCCAATTGTCATTCTTTCTCATGGGCAAAACACACAACACACATTCTCCCATCCGCTGCACAGTTTCTCATTTACTCGGGCCCTCAGTAAGACAAATCTTTTACGTCTGTGTTCTGCAGGTTTGATTGCATTTCTCACATGCGTGCAAGGAATTGCGTGCATGGAGAAGGGTTTGTGCTGTAAATGAAATTAGGTCGTATGTTTATTGCAACATTAAAACACTCTGCCATGTGATTTAAAGGACCAGTACGTAGCAATTGCATGTCCAAAACTGAGTGCTGCAGTCCAAAGAGTACTGCTGGAGCGCATGAGTCCCACACGGCAATCAGCTGTTTATAACTGTCAGTTGTCTGTTGATGTAAAGCTAAGCCTGTTAAATACACTCTCTGGAGTTGGAGTAAACTTCCTAGATGCCACATAATAAAGGTGCAGCACAGCCACTTTGTGATACCAGCTTTTTTCTTCTTTGTAATGTTTACCATCGAGATGTTTTGTGGGCTGAGGTTCCATACTGACAAGGTTTGTGAGACTGGCTGCTAACCTTTGTCATCTCCTGTCTGACTCAGTTACTCACATCCTTCTGCTCTGCCTTCATGCAAAAAAACAGTGCCAACCGCAGTTATTACACACCTTTTTTAATCGCTGATTAATTTCTGTTTTTATCACTCCAGGCTGTGGGTGGGTTGGCACAGCAGAGGCACATTTCTGAAGACTGGTGTCTAGACCACGTACACAAACATCGCCACAATGAGTAAGTCTCTTAAACTGTGATGTAAGACAGACATTGAGAGCATTGTTTCCTCACAGCATGAGATAAAAGCAGACGCACACACACACGCGCTCACGCCAAACACCAACCCCTGAGGCCAGAGCCTGTCCGAGCTGCTGCCCCAGACGCTGTCGGGTGAAGGACTGGTTTTCGGCGGTGTGAAGATGGGGGTCTGGTTCTCTACACTGCCCTGGGGCTGTATGATGTCTGTCCAAGCTACACAAGGAGAATATTTTCCCTTCGTGAGCCATTCCAGCCAAGGCAGAGCTTGCCCTGAGATCAAACATGGGAATAGGCATATCAAAAACAGTGCAGTCCTTCCCTGCCTCTAATACCCTGTCACAGGATAGTCTCCATATGGCTGTAGTTAAAGACGACTGATTAATCGTCTGCACACACCTTTTAGGGCACAGCTAAGTGCAAGGGACTCATATCTTTCTCTTTCTGCCATACTCTCACACACAGGCCGTCCATTTTCCAATCCACACTCTAATTGTGCATTTTTTCCCAACCCATTATCCTCTTCAGATGAGAGGCAGGCTCTCCACTCTATAATGAAGGACCTGGTCGCCCTCCAGATGACGCGGCGCCAGCCTGTGTTGTCGTACGACAGCGGCAAACCTAAAAACACCGGCCCAGGCCAACAGACAGGTGCAGTATAGCTTCATCATCACAAATTGAACATTTTTCTGAAAACTGTTGCCTACAGATGGTTGGAAAAGCTTGGACCTGTGTAAAGTTGTCTTCATAAACCAGGATTTAAAACCCGGGGGGAGTGGAAATGCTGCCTCGGTTATTATCCAGGCTTCACATATGTCACAGTACTCAGTTACATTCAAATAGTCATGTAGCTTAAACATCTCGGGCCCACGTATAAACACAAACTTAATGAAAGTTTTCTTTAAATTAAATACATTTGAAGTGGTTTCAGTAGTTTAGTTTCAAAGAAGCAATGTAGCCAGACGAGACCCTGAAACTCAAATGTCTCTGCCCACATGAACATCCGTGCATTTTGCGAAAGCGTCCCTCAGCTATAAAGGAGTGTCTACTGAATTGTTGCAATAAAAATTAAAGAAAATTGCTGTAAGTCTTAAATAGTTAAAGGGACAGTTCACCCCAGAATCTAAAATACATATTTTCCCTCTTACTTGTAGTGCTGTTTAGATTGTTTTGGTGTGAGTTGCAGAGGTTCAGAGATATCGGCTGTAGAGATATCCGCCTTCTCCTCAAAGCACCAAAAATACTTTGCAGTTTCATGCAGGAACATTGATCAGTTCTGTTCAAGTGTCTGTCAGCTATAAGGGTGGATCTGTAAAATTGCCACAATTAAAATCTAGTAGTGCTGTAAGTCCTGAATAGTTAAGGTGAGGATGAAGTATGATAAACCAAGCGTGCAGCAGACAGTCTCCTGTCCACAGCATGAATCTTAAACTGTCCGTTTGCACACAGTTGCATCATAACTCTAAACATGTGGGGTGATATTAAGCAGTCTTAAAGTAGCGTTCAGTATAAATGACACTGAATCTGAAAGTCAGGAGGGCCTTTGTAATGCTGACAAAATAATGTTTTTCATCATGACTGTGGGCCTGTTGACCACAGGATTGAAAATGTGGAACACTGCTGTAATAAAGAATTGTGTAATTGGGTTTCTCCCATTCAGGTATATTCTTGTTTCTTACAATATTTCCCCTAGCCCACACAGTTTGCTAATTTAGCATAATGACAGATGGATTCCCAAGATAGCCACCCACAACTTTACTGCTACTGCTGCTGCATCTGAAATGTATTAAATCCAGTTATTTTCAACTTCTCTCTCTAAAAATATATTCTGCTCGTGCGGAAAAGTTGCCCAGTAGCCCACCCACCCTCACTTTCTACCACAGCTGCAGCCACAGAGAATAGTTGAAGTAGACAACTCGTGTCCAGTGCAGTGTTTGCTTAAAACCAGAGATTGTCCCCCTGGGAAAGACAGTCTCCACTATTTTCCCACCTCAGTAAATCAGTTTGGACTTGAGGGGAAGTGGGTTTTCACAAATGATGTAGCAATGGAGGAGGTACGCAGTGGAGTGATATGTCTACCCAGTGAACAATCAGGTGAACTGCATGTGCAAGTCTTTAAGACTTTTGAGAAAGTCACTGGTCACTTAATTTTGCTAGTGTCTTGAAAAATGGTGTCATGATTCTCCAAGTATACAATTCGATTTTACCTTTGATTTTAAGGTCTTTATGCAATTCGATTTTTTAGATTTAAACATTTTTTGACCTAGTTTTGATCAAAAATATTTAATAATCATAATAAAATCAAACATGTTTAATATCGGACGGTAGCTGTGCTCTCCCCAGCACCAAACAGGAGTCAGCAAGCTGGGTAGTTACTTTGGTAACCGCCGAAAAGACTCCTCAAATACCGTTGCATGCAGGAGACTGCTTGTCTTTCATTCTCACTGTCTTCTCCCAATAAAATAGCACGGAAGCAGAAATACAGTTTCTGACATGTAAGAAATTGTTAATATTTAATATTTCTTAAAGGGAGTTTGGTGTAACATTTTCCAAAGAGAACGCGGGGAGCTTTAGTTAACTCAAACTGGTAATATATATATATTTTTAACATTTTGTCACAACTGCAGGAGAACAATCCTGTCTAATCTTGTACCCTCACTTTTAACTATAGCAAGGCGCCCATGTATATGGTGTTAAATATAATGACCTGTAAGATGAGTAGATGGTGAAAAAAAAATATTGTGAAAATCCCTGATTGTGCCTTTGAATTTGAGTATTGAGAAACTGAAAACTCATTTCAGTTGATTTTTGATTTTATCTTGAAATTGCGACACTCTGAGTTATGAATATTGTCATCTATGGTTCAGTAATTAAAGTATCAGTGCATCCTTTCCTGTTACATGTTGATGACCTCATTTGTCCACTCTTTGACCTTGTGTTTCTGTTTTCTCTCAGGACGATGTCAGGATAAAGTTTGAGTTCTCAGGGGAGAGGAGGTGAGTTTGATTTGGACTTTCTAACGTACATACATCTGTCCGCAAGTGTGAGAGTGAGCATAAACTCACACAGAGACATAAACACACTCACTCGAGCATGCTGTTCTTGTCACATGCTCCAGTTCATGAGAAAGAGCACATCCCAGAGTCAAACACACACACACACACACACACACACACACACACACACACCACTCCAGTACTTAATTCAGACTGGTATGTGAGCTGGAGAATGGAAGGGGAAAGGACTGTGGTTAGTCTGTGGCTGCCAGCACAAACCACAAGTATGCAAGGTGCACTTAGAGGAATCTGCACATGCTAAAAACAGCAGCCTTGTGTGGATCTTGAGCGCACGTGTGCATGTAACTCAAAAGAAGCTTCCTTTAGCAGCCGGTACAAATCCCTCATAATCTGTCTGTCTGTGTCATTTCTTGTGTTTTTTGAACCTGTAGGATCCTGATGTTTGGACGACCTGTGCAGTTTGAGGAAATCCAGCAGAAAGTTAAAGCCGTCTTCGGCCAGCAGCTAGACCTACATTATATGAACAATGAGGTAAAGTGGAGACTGTTGTGCTGCTCTATCACCTCCGTCTTTCCTCACTTGTTCTGTCTTCAAATGAGAAGCTGGAACCAGGGAGGGTTTGGTCTTTTTCAGGGATGCACAATATGGATTTTTTTTCAGCTAATACTGATAATTTATAATTACCTTCCTCTCATGTCTGATGCTGATATGATAACTGCTATTTTAAAAAAAAAAGAAATAGTTAATATAATCTGTAATGTAAGAATCAGGCTGCAACTAACAGATAGTTTCATTGTTGATTAATTTGTTGATTATTTTCTCAATTTATCGATGAGTTGCTAGGTCCGTAAAAGGTCAGAAAATGGAAAAAAAAAATAAAATTCTTGAAAAAAATACTCAAACATTAAAAAAAGATTATCAAAACAGTTGGTCATTAATTTAATAATCGATTCATAATCCATTAATCGTTGCAGCTCTAGAATTAGACTTTAAATCCATCATCAAAATAGTTCCTGATTCATTTTCTGTCATTTAAATTGTTTCAGCTCTGCAAACATGTCTGAATATGTATGTGTGTTTCTTTATGTCTGTATTAGGGATCACAGTTTCAATATTAATTCAAAAATCACTCAAAACTTTCATTTTCAATAATCAGACACAATCTGTGATTCTCCCAGTTTTGGTCTGTAAATAAGAAAACACACGATTGTCTGTTGTTGTGTTTTTGTCATGTGTCCTGGCAGTTGTCCATTCCCCTGCGAGGTCAGGATGACCTGGACAAGGCAATCGACCTGCTGGACCGAAGCTCCAACATGAAGAGCATCAAGATCCTGCTGCTCACACAGGAGCACACCAATGTGAGACACACACACACACACACACACACACACACACACACACACACACACACACACACACCACACATACATGCAGGCTTGTGGTCTGACAGTGTACCATTGCACCACTGCCATTTCTTCACCATGTTGTGAAAAATCAGATTTCCCGTTCACGTTTACATCACACTAACTTGCTGACATGAATAATTGTTAAATCGTGTGTTGAACTCTTGTTTATCCCTCCTGTTCTCTCCTCCTCTTTCCACCTGCAGGCCTCCTCACCTTCCCACCACGCGCCGTGTAAGCAGGTGAGGATCAAGTCCTCCCAGTCCACTGGAGACGTCAGCACGGTGTACCAATCCTCCGAGCCCAGGGGGCGCCACCTATCAACTGGTACATATGTTCAACTGTCATTCAAAGTTCTCTCTAATCTTGTCTGCAACAGCATGATTCACACACATGTAGACACATTAAATTTCTCAAACCACAACATTTTGTTAATATTTGTTTAAGCGTAGCCGCTGTGTGTTTTTTTGCTGCCTTCATTTCCCTGTATCTCACCCTCTCTCTTACTCTCACTCTCTGGCTGTTCTTTCTTTGGCTTCCCCTTTTAGCAGTGGGTCCTCTTCCTTTTCCTGTTCACCATCACTAGACGATGCCTGCTGGACAGCAGCCAATCAGATTACAGAATGCTATTAGTGTGGTGGACCAGTGGCCTGGTTTAGGACTTTTTTTTTTGTCCCCATGGTTCAGTGATGATGAAGTGGCTGCAGGGGAGCTTGAGAACTGGACAGCACCAGACCATAAATATTAAAACCAGCTCTCAGCTGATGCTCCTTTCAGTCAGAGAGAAATCAGCACTTTCATTTGTTGTTTGTGTGCTGCAGGACGGACAGAGGGCCTTGCTGAATACTTTTATTTTTTGACAGTCATGACAACAGTGTTGCAAGAGTTGCTGCATGGATGTGTGTTTGAGTCTCATGAGCACGATCTCAACTACTGCATGTTCTCTTTTGTGCTGCTTGTGCTCTACGGAACATAAATGTCAACATAGATGAGCAGGGTCTGTTAGAACCTGTTCAGACCTGGTATCAGCGTGCATCCTGGGTAATCCGATCACAAGTGGACAGCTCTAAGTGCAGGTCTGAACACACTCAGGAAGCAGAGGTGGTCGTCTGGGCTGCATGTGATCACATTCTTTCATGGACCAAACTGAAAGATCGCCTACTTACAGTACAGTAACTGACGTCCTGTAAATACTTAATTTGCTTCATTGTAATGCAAAATACACATAGGCTTGTTTGTGAACACACTAACAGCCCCATCCTTCCTTAAAAAATCATGCTATTTTGAGAGTTGTTGAGTGAGGAGAAACATTATAAGCTGTGTGAAATGCTGCGTATGGCATATTTTTAATTATTTGGGCCTTCTTGTGAATTCGGCAACTGCATACGTTAACTTATATCTTTATTCGTGGAAAAAAAATTGTGCGTGTTTGTCCCAGGGAGCTTCCAGTTCAAAACAACAGTGCATTTTGCAGACGTGTTTATTTGCATATAGTGCAGGGAAGTAAAACGGCTATGGGGAAGAGATGCTCTGTTGTGTGCCAGGACGCACACATTTACTCTCTCTGAATCTGTCATCAATGCCTTTCTTTGCCATCTGCGACAAAACAGCCCAAAGCAGGGAAGTAAGATCTAATCACAGGTTTTTGACACACGTTTTGCCTTTAACAAATACTGCTCCTCCTGCGATTTGAAAAGCCCTAATCTGGTGATGCATTGCGATGCCACGTGTGAACTCACATACTCAGCTGTCCACTTGTCATCTGATCACCAAAGACACATGAATACCAGGTCTGAACAGGATCATAGTTGAAGAAAAAGTTCTCCATCATGTTTGCTTTATGCTCATGATTGCTGTCTGATCTCAGGTTCTCAGAATACAGGGCGGAGCTCGCCGCCTCCTGGCTACGTGCCTGAACGCCAGCAGAGGATCGCCCGCCAAGGTTCATACACCAGCATAAACAGCGAGGGGGAGTTCATTCCCGAGACTAGTGATCAATGTGTGAGTCATCGCTTCAATATTAATGGGAAAATCCACATTAAAATGAAATCATATGGTGTTTTTATGATCTTAGTCTAATGAGAAGCTTGAATCGAGGCCTTCTCTCTTTTTTTCTGAAGTTGTTTTGCTCATTAATGGAGGTTTTATTGATGCTGTGAAAGTAACTCGGCTGATTTGCAGGGTGTTGTGGCACATTTTTGGGTAGCAGTGGTAAGTACTGGTGAAGTTAAATTAATTTGGGAGCAAAAGGTCAAACAAAGCTTCCTGAGAGTTATCCATGGCCACAATTACATTGACGTCATAGGGTTCATGCTCCCACGTTCTGTTTTAGAGTGGATTTTTTCTTTCCGAAATGTGTCCACACAAAACACACGTGCATACACACCCTTCATTTCCTGCTGTGCCTTCTACAGGTGCTGGATCCCTGGAGCAGCGCAGAAAACTCTGTCTCTGGAAGCTGTCAGTCTCTGGACAGCAACTCAGACAGGTGAGAAACAAAATCCGCCTGCACTTTTCTTTGATAGTTATTACTGCCTGCCAGAAACTCGCTACTCATTGAATATTTCATTATTTTTACATTGCATTTCCATAATTGTGCAAAATTTGAATAACTTTCACCTTTTCTCAGTGTTTCTCACTCTTCTTTTCTTCCTTCTTCTCTCTTGCAGCCCCTCACTGAGGAAGTCTCGCATGCACAGAGCCAAGAGTTACCCTGATAATCGTCAGGAGTGCTCAGGTGAGAGAAGCTGCAAGAAGAGCTCCTTCCAACATTTAACTGTCCCAGCAACCATGGGGAAAAGTTTTTTTTCATAGAAGATTTCTGTAGACTTTGGCTGCAAACTGTGAGAAGTGCTTTGTAGTTCATGTTCACCAAACACAACACTAGTTAGCAACGGGGTCAACCAAAACCCACTCACTAAGATAAAAGTTTCTGTCCCCTACTTGCTGAGAGTTACTCTGAGAATTTTCCTAAATCACTTTTTAGCTAAGACTAAGTTTGGAGCTCTCTGAGAGTTTTCCACTTCAAACACAGCGTGAAGCAGCAATTTCAAGTTCATATCTGCTGTGCTCCTCGCAAGTATGAGTCATTAAGTAGCTCACGTGAACGTTGTGTGACTCATTGTGCAGCTGAGCTGAGCAGTTGTTGAATTACATTGAAATCCTGCTGACCTTTGACCTTTGGATATTTGCTTTCAGACAGGGAGAATCATGTGTATGACAGGGTAGCAGGGAAGGGAGGCACCTATCCTCGTAGGTACCATGTCTCCCTGCATCATAAGGACCACAGTGAAGGTAAGACAGTTAATTTATTTTTGTTTTTCTCCTTTAATCTCTCCTGCTCATCATGTGATATTTACCTCAGCCGGCCTCTCTCCTGCTCTCCTTCAGGTCGCAGGACGTTTCCGCGGATTCGTCGCCCTCAGGGGAACCTGTTCACTCTGGTGCCCTCGCGCCGGTCGCTCAACGGCAGCGAGGAGAGTCTGGGCAGCCGGCAGCTGGTCGACGCTCAGGGCAGGCTCCGCCCCCAAGATCGTTCTGTCGCGCATAAGTGTGAGTGTACGAACTCTAAACAAACTGTCGTTTAGAAAATACACTTCACTTGTTAGGATGACACAGAAACACATTTATGAGCTGGCAAGAGGGCGACAATTTGAAAAGCTCTCAAATTAAGATATTTTAACTCAAAAACGCTGAATAGAAATATCAAAATAAGCTGTTTTATTTCCAAATCTTCAGATTTTTTCTAAATACATTTCTGTTTTCTTTGAACATAAGCCCATGATTTAGCCCAACATGTGCCTAGAACATTATAGAAATCATATGTGTTAATTTACACTTTTCATTGTGTTATATTTAAAATGAATCTACATTAACATGTTCAATTTGACAGCGCTAAGGTAGATAAGATGTTGCCTGCTGCAGGGACGTGAGTGGAGCTTGGTGAAATCAAAACCTCGGAAAGTGTCAACTCTTGCTGCATTCACTTGCACTTTCACATTAGATATTTTGCTCTTGTAAATATTTGACCAGTTACTTTCAGCTGGATGAAAAAAACCTCAGCAACAATATTTAAGAGGACAGTTAGTAATATTTCCTATTGAAACCTCAGGTAATACAATAATAGTGGTGGCCTAAAAGGTTATAGAAGCAAGATTGGGACTGGAAGGTCACCAGTTCAGTCCCCCAGCCAGCAGAATAAATCTGGGTGGGGAGAGTAAAAGGCAGCGCTTGCCCTCCCCTCATTACCACCACTTAGGTGCCCTTGAGCAAAGCCTTTAACCTCAGCGGCTCAGGGACTCAGATAAGACTGTGGTTGTACTGGGCAGCTTCCAAGTGTGAATGTATAACTGTGTGAATGTGATCAGGGCGTTCCTGCAAAAGACAGCATGGCTCTCAGTGAACTCTCCCTGAATAGATAAAGATTAAAAGGAAAGAAAATAAAAGTAAAAACTGTATTATATGAACTACTGTGCTTCATTAAATATGAACACCAGTTCAAGTTAAAGGAATGCTCTGGTGTTTTTACCAGATTTACCCAGAGTAGTGTTGTATGGAATTTGTAACTTTGACACAAGATCATAAAATTTTAGTCTTTAATAAAAGGTAAATATAACAAGGCTAAAACATGATGAGAAACCGAACATTTTCAGAAACCTTCAGTTTTTTTTTCTTGTTAAATCCGGCCTTTAAAAGTGACTAAATTATCTAATTAACTAACCTTAGAAACATATTGAAACATTTCAAATATTCAGAATCAGTGTATCAATAAATCAGTATTTTACTTACTAACCCAGTGTCAGAAAAATATGACATATATACAATTTCAACTTTGTGCATCCCATACAGAGATCCATCTGTTTAGCCAAGCTCGCCATAAGGCCTAGCTTGTGGCACGCTTGTGAAGAAAATGTGTTCAACGGTAAAAGTGAAAATAATGCTTTTGTAATTCTGTTGTTAATTCTGTGTAAGATGTTGTGTATTTTATGTAAAACATAAATGAGCAACTGAGTATGTTTTTTTTTTTTTTTCTTCAGCGCCCAGTGCTCCGATGACGTGGCGACGGGGGAAGCTCCTGGGCCAGGGAGCGTTTGGTCGGGTTTACCTGTGTTACGATGTGGATACTGGGAGGGAGCTGGCTGCCAAGCAAGTCCAGTTTGATCCTGAGAGTCCCGAGACCAGCAAGGTGCGACACTAACATGTTTTCAGAGAGACAGAATGCTTGGTTGTCCTGCGTCTGCCTCTTTTCTCTTTCTGGTTGTTTCTGACGTGCCACCTCTTCTTACTGCTTCAGCTGCTTTCCTGACATTGCATATGTATGCAGACACTTTTGCTACCTCCGGTTGCACATTAAAAATTCAGCTGTTGTTGTCAGGAAATTGTACCATTTCCTCCTTACTTTTACAATATAACTCGTGAATGGAAACATTCCAGTCTTTTGTTAAATATCAAACCTGAGTTTCAGTTAATTCAGACGCTGTAAAAGTGCCAAGAATGACTTCATGTGTTGTTCATGCTAATCTGTTCCAGCAATCATGCTGGAATGCAGGTGGATAATTATTAATGAATCAACAATCTTGAAAACATATCTGCTCTTAGGTCAGGATTTAAAGGAGCAAGATGGAGCAGTTGTGCGTCCAAAAATAAGTACTGCAGTCCAAATAGTGAGCTGAATACATAGACAGTATGAAAAATAGGCTAATGTTCGATCTATGGTTGAAGCAAGTTGTTTCCCCCCGCTCCCTCCTCCCCAGACTCAAGGATGCTCAGGCAGGCTGCAGGAACAGTCGAAGCCCGTTATCCCGAAAATAAAAGCCCACTGCTCTGAAAATACACGCTCTGGAGTTCAAGTTCAGCGACTGCCTGCTCTCTGTCTGCCAAACTCCATTAAGAAATGGCTCAATTTAACCGTTATAAACAGCTACACCTTCTGAAAGAATATTAATGATTCCTCACGACTCATAAACAGACGCATACTCATTCAACAAACATTCTGCATTAATTTATTAAGTTATTCTGGCCCAGAATAGAAATTTCAAAGAGGGGCACCATGCCTGTATTTTTCCCTAATCTCTGACGACATATCACAGTCATTTTATGATAAATTACAGTAAATATATTAGAGATTTCTCCTTTAAATGTGAGTGGTTCTGGAGAAAGATAGTTCATTGTTGAGTCTCATTCCCAGGTTGTCAAAAATTGACACTTTGGGGATGAGAGTCTTACCGTCCTGTTGTTTTCTCCCGTCACAGGCTAGATTTTCCAAGGCCTGAAAACAGAGCCAAGAGGAGGAGCGGCAGTCAAGTTTTCTCTCAGGAAACTTGAATTACATTACTCTAAAATGTTATTATGAAACTTTGGCCACACGATGCCGAAAATAAACTGCCTACCCCAGCTTTAAGCCACAAAAGCTTTATTTTGTCCCCAGACAGAAAAATAAAATAATCAATCTGCAGGAAGGAAATTCAATAACTCAAGACGTGGAATGTATTGAAGAGCTTTTCTTTCCTCCTTAACTCCCCCCCTTCCCCATTTTAATGTCTTTTCCTGTCTTCCACAGAGAAAACATGCACTGTCACTTCCTGTATCTGAAAGGAGCCGAGTGTTGTGGGGGGGGCGGTGGGTCAGCATTGCCTTGGCCTGCCATCACCCCTTCACACTCCCGCCCCCAGCTTGTAGCAGCAGATATGAATCAGTTGTTGTTTCTATTAAACTGGCTTCTGTGTTGGGACTTGGGGATTACTTTGTGTGTCTCTGACTTCCCTCTCTGTGTGTTGTGGCCTCATTCTCTGCAGTAAACACAGGAACTTCTTTTGAGGAACTGTGCTATTGGCTTTCATTTACTCTCTGCTTTAGGTTTCACTTCTGGCCGACTCCACATGCAGTCATAAATCACTGTTTGTTATCCCTCTGTTTATGGCTCTGTTTGTTTGTCATCAGTGGTAACAGATATGACAGAGTACGCGGGGCTCCGCCGTGTCCAAAAAAATGCATTTTGTTTGCAAATGAAAACAGTAAATCAACAGAGCTGCATTGTGTAAAATGACAGCTTCTCCAGTGTGTAATTTCTGCTTCTCTTCTCATTGTCTCTGTGCAGGAGGTCAGCGCCCTGGAGTGTGAAATCCAGTTGCTGAAAAATCTGCATCACGAGCGCATTGTTCAGTACTACGGCTGTTTGAGGGACCACAATGAGAAGACCCTCACTATTTTCATGGAGTACATGCCGGGGGTGAGTCCCAGCTTCAGCCTAAATATCACAGCTTCAGCCGGGACTCAGAGCAAACCTAGAAATCTATTCATTCATTTAACTCTTTGTGTTCAGTCTGTGACACAAGACCATTTAGGTAGTCACACAAGAGCATGAAATTAAGACAGGAGGAAAGCAAGCAATCAGTTCCCATGACTTAACATTCTGAGGTGATAATAAAGGGACAGTTCACCCCAAAATCCAAAATAATATTTTTCCTCTGGCCTCTTTTTCCTCTAGATTGTTAGAGTTTTGAAGATATCAGCTGAAGAATTGTCTGCCTTCTCTTGTTTATAATGGGACTAAATGGCACTCAAAGCACCTAAAATGTACATTTGAAAAATTCAACACCAGTGTCCCTTTCAAAAAAATCATCACATTGTTATTCAAGACAATTCACACACCTTGTTCACAACAAGGTCTGAGGATTGTCTTCAGTAACCGGGTCATGATCTTTGAAAAGAGAAAATGTTATGAATTTTTCAAAACCGGAGGAAAAATATGTATTTTTGATTTTTGGGGTGAAGTGTGCATTTAAGTAGGTGTTTTAAATAATATATCAGACATTCAGAAAATTAGTTGGGGTTGTTTTCTTTAGTCCCACGTAAAATTATGCACAAGCAGTGATGTTGACAAGTGCGTATGCTGCGTTCACAGTAAAATATCCCTCATAATGCCACGCTGTGAACAGCAAATCTCTGTTGAAATCATCACTGAAATCATATTTGAGTTTGCAGTGTTTCAACTGGTCGCCACTGAGGGGTAATATCTATCCCAAGTTAACGTAGGTAAAACCCCAAGGTTTACTCTTACAGAAGGCAGCTGTGGTTGTTTTGTTTGTTTGCCTAAACATCGAGTAACATAGAAATAAAATAGTTCCGTTGTTGTCCACAAATAACAAGTCACAGAGCAGATCAACACTGCTTTGTCTCTGCCTTTCTAGCGTATTTATCTCCCTCCACCTCTGCATGTCTTCCATAACAATTAGGCATCACACAAATCTGCAGAATATCACTGCACACAAAGGCAATCTTTTATCATTTGTCTTTTCACTGCACCTCTCCAGATACAGTGAAAAAGCAATCACAAATTTTACTCCCTGGTTTCATTTTTGACTTCAGCTCCTGGGATTTCTTAGTTTCTGGGACATCTTTCAAGTGCCATATTTTAGCTTGGCTCCTGTGCTCTCTTTGTTCCTGGCTCAGATCTTGGTTGATGGGGTAGATTAGTAGTCTTAAACCCTGGATGTGTTCACGGTCTTTGTGTTGTTGCACCGGTGTCTTTATGCAACAGAGTGTAAAAACACATGCTTTCCTCTTATCAGGGTTCAGTCAAAGACCAGCTAAAGGCCTACGGAGCGCTGACAGAAAACGTGACCCGGAAGTACACGAGACAGATCCTGGAGGGCATGTCCTACCTGCACAGCAACATGATCGTCCACAGGGACATCAAAGGTAGTCCTGTTAAACTACAGAGGCTCCACTATCACACTGTTTAGACACTAGATAAATGTTTAGACAGCGTTTTAATATATAGATGTTTGTGTTTCACATCATGTGGAATGTGATGGGTGAGTTAAAATATTTACCCGCTTCGTGTTGACCCCGGCGCTCAGGTGCCAACATCCTGCGGGATTCAGCGGGCAACGTGAAGCTCGGAGATTTTGGTGCCAGCAAGAGGCTGCAGACCATCTGCATGTCTGGCACCGGCATCCGCTCTGTGACCGGCACCCCCTACTGGATGAGCCCGGAGGTGATCAGTGGAGAGGGCTACGGCAGGAAGGCTGATGTCTGGTAAGAGCAGGAGACACACAGGAGTTTAAAGTTTGATCCGAGTTTATCAATAAGGAGTTTTTTTTTAGGGATAGATGTCATATTTGAGCCAAATAAGTATTTCTCAAGAAGTTTCCTAAATTGAAATCAGTGCTAAATCCAGAATGAATTAAATGTCAAATACACAGTGTAGATTTTCATGTTTTTGCCCCCTTTAGCAAACTCAGAGGTTATTTGATGATAAGATGCCGACATCTCATAGTGTATAAATACATGTTGACGTGTTGGAGATCAGGTGGTCAGAGTTACATCAAGGTTTAGATCTGAGTCACGATTTATTTCCAGCTGTGGTCTGTAACACTGAAGAATGAAGAAAACACAGTTCAGTTAAGGATGTACTCATGTGCAGATATGGATTGTAATTACATACAAATATTCACATTAGAATGAAATCACAGAAATTGACCTTGAAAAAAAAACAACAATAATCTATTATCAAATAGTTAAATAATTGTTTACCACAAATCGACAGCTTGTTCAGCTCCATCCAAATGCAGAAGCTGCACTTCTGATAAAATTGTGACAAAGCTTATATGAATGATTATTGTTTTTTCAGTGAAAACGAAAATTGTGATGCAAAATGGATCATTCCCACTCATTTTGTATCATATCGTAGTGTGAGGGGTTTTTTTTTATACCATATTGTGCAGCCCTGTGTGTGCACAAGATGCATCCACAGATACACATACAGACATAATGCTGTTTAACATTCACAGGGCTCAACAAGAAGGACTGTCTGTCTGTCATGTCAGTCAAGTTAATGTAGCAACTAACTTGCCTGACCAAGCAAGTGGTAAAAAAATTAACCACTGTAAAATCAACTAAAAGTAATTTTTCATGCAAAAATGGTGGGAAATGCTGTTTCCAGCCTCTTTCCTACATTCAGGATCATATTAAACTGAATGTTTGGGGTTTTGCACTGACAAAACAAGACATTTTAAGACATCAACTTGAACTCTGAAAAACTGGAAAGGACATTATTCACTTTTTTCCAACATTTTATAGACATTATAGCCCAAGATTAAACATGAAAATTAACTGAAGTCTTTGTAGTTATTTGATTCCCAGTAATAAATAAGGCAGTTGTTAGGGATTGGTACCTAAACCCGGTATTAAACAGACCTTGAACCCGAATTATTAAAGATAAGCACTGATGTTATCGATCCTTTTATTGGTACTTTTTAAGGTTTGGTGTAATTTATTATTAGACGCTGCAGCGCCTCCTCTTCTCTGTCTGTGTTGATGCAGCTTCTCCACGCACATGTGGAGCGAGGTCAGTGCACAGCAGAGCAGAGGAGTCGCTGGTAGAGACAGTGAAATGAAACAGGTGAAGTAACTTGAAGATTACTCGAATAGGCAGGAGTCGAACCCACGGCCATTGCAGAGGAGTCACAGCCTCAGTACACAGGCTCTACACTCTGCTAACTGAGCTACCAGGCCACCCTTAATCTATCATATTTTTAAAAAAGGAATCATTTAGTAATGAAGCAGTACCGATAAGAGGACTGTTAAAGCACCAGTATCAGTAAGGGTATAGTAGTATCGATAAAATCTGAATGATAACCATCCCTACAGTTTGTACAGGGGCAAGTAAAAATTGACTTTGGGGCAAGTAGATTTCTGACCCACTTGCCTAAAAGAACATGAACGCTGACCCCTGAAATTTGAAGCACAACAACAATCTGATGGAAATGACAAACACCTGCATACAAGTGTGTTTTGAACTGCTTTATGGGACATTTCCCAGTTTAAATAGTTGTTTTAGGCACAAATCTTACTTACAAGTACTGAATGTGAAAAAGGGAGAATAACCAGTGTTTTACTCTTAAAGAATATCTGTGCTCTCAAAGTTAAAACTTTTTAATAAAGAGAGGAGCCTTCTCTGTGTAACCCACTCCCACACACAGAGCACACATTCCCTTATGCAATCTGATTGGGTGGTGACCTGACATGCGAGTGATGTGATTGGATGAAGGCCAGTCAGACAGGTCGTAGCAGAGGTTGGTATGTTCCAGGTTCTCAGCCCAGGCTGGAGGGGGAGTAAACGCTCCCAGGAGGGCTTGTACCTCCCAGACAGGTACAGGAGGCCCTCTGCAGCCAGTGTGTGTGAAAGTTTACACTCAAAACATTCCCTTAAAGCGTTACTGTCAAACTAAACTAAATCTGAGACTAATGGGCCAGTTTCACAGGCAAGGTTTAAGCCTAGTCCCAGACTAAAATGCCTGTTTAAACTCAGGGCCCTTTCACACCTACTTTGTTTGGTCTGAACTTTTGATTTTTCAGTTTGATCCAAACTAAGATTACAGGTGTGAAACCTCCTCTGGACTACAGAACACAACAGATAGCCAAACCTTGATCCAACGAAAGAGGTGGTCTCAGTCCAGATCAAACTGAACAATGGTTTTGTCTCGTTTCCAGTGTGAAAACATTTTTTGGTTGGTTCAGATTAGAGCTGCAATGATTAATCGATTAATTATTAATCATTTTGATTTTTTAAGAGGAAGAGTAAAAACTTCTCTGATTCCAGCGTCTTAAATGTGAATATTTTATGATATCTTTACTTCTCTCTGACAGTAAACTGAATATCTTGGGGTTGTGAGTGAAACAAGACATTTGAACACAACATCTTAGGCTTTGGGAAACACTGATCGACATTTTTCACCATTTTCTGACATTTTAAAATTAATTAATCAACCATGAAATCTCTAAGAAAATAATAGTTCAGATTTTCGGACCAGTTAGAGGAAGTTTTGCATAAAAAGGAAAAACAATGCAACAAAACCAAAACTAACCGGATCAAAGCAGCTTGCACAAACATATTAAAATAGTCATAGATTCAGCAGCGTCTGGATTCAACTAAGCCGATTGCAAAAGGGAGGTTTAGAGATACAGTAGGAATAATATGAAACTTAAATTAATCCTTAAAAGAGGCAAGTTTAAGTCTTCTGTTCTGTCCTGTATGTGAAGGAGCACAGACTATTCTACATTTAAATCAGGCTGCCAGCTTTTTCCCTCAGAGGGCCAAAACTGAAACTGAACGGTGGGTCACAGGCCAGAAGCAAGCATCTATTGTAATGTTTTGTTAAGATGCAAAGTGGTACTATGATCCCAAGTTTCCTTAATCGAGTGACCTCTTGTGCAAAGTCTTATTGATTCATCTGCATGCAGCTGTGATGGCCGAGTGGTTAAGGCGTTGGACTTGAAATCCAATGGGGTTTCCCCGCGCAGGTTCAAACCCTGCTCACAGCGATAAGCCGAGCATAACAGAGATGCTGGCCTCTGTTCATTTGAACTGAGCCTTTGTAGCACAAGATTCATGCCAATCCTGGTGTTTTCTGCTTATTCTGGGTTTCTGTGAGCTCCATTAGTTACTAACCTTACTCCAGGACTCCACAGTCTCTGACAAACTAAACCAAATTTAAGCTGCGTTCATTAAAAGCTACTTAAATGTCCTGGTTGAACCGGTGCAGATTGAGGCCTGCTCCTAGTTTAATCTAAACCAGAGTGTGAAACAGACCCTGTATGTTGTATTTGTTATTTTGTTATGTGACCCTGCTGCAGACGAATCTCAAGCAAAAACAATCTTGCATTTCTTTTACAGGAGCCTTGGTTGTACGGTGGTGGAGATGCTGACAGAAAAGCCTCCGTGGGCTGAATTCGAGGCCATGGCGGCTATATTCAAGATCGCCACCCAGCCCACCAACCCGCTGCTGCCCTCGCACACCTCCGACCAGGCACGGGATTCATGAGCTGCATTTTCGTGGAGGCCAAACACAGGCCCAGTGCTGAGGAGCTGCTCAGACACCCTTTCTCCCAGATTCTGTGCTGAAACCTTCCTGGTTTCTGAACTTTAACCAGAGTCAGTGGCACAGTAGCCTCAGCAGTATCTGTAGCTTCCTTAAACCTGGACATGGAACTATCTCTGAATCTCGATGTCACCGTTAAACCCACCAAGCCTCTGCCAATCGTTCAGATCCGGGCTCCTCTCACACAAATCCGAACATCAGACAGTTTGGACAACAGCAGTCAGCAGAGCCTTGAAAAAAAGTGCCAGTGCCAGTATGTGCTCTTACAAGAGTCTCCACCAGGGGGAAACAAAACACAGATGAAGCCTCTGGTGTGCTGCTGATCCTCAGATACGAACACACTCACACTCCAAATGAAGCACTCCAGAGTGAGCATCTCCAGAGTGAGCATCTCCAGAGTCAGCATCTCCAAGTCGCATCTAGAGTCAGCATCATTCAAGTCATACACCTGTTGTGTCTTCAGAAAGTCTCCTGTGTTTACATGCACTTGTTGGGCAGTTAATGAAAAATGTCAGGAAGTGAGCACCATTTTAAAGGGAGAATTCACCCCAAAATGAAAAATAGATATTTTTCTTCTTACCTGTAGTGTGGTTTATACATATATTTAGATTGTTTTGGTGTGAATTGCCAAGTTTTATAGATACCAGCTGTAGAGATGTCTGCCTTCTCTTGAATCTAATAGATAATCATGTGATATATATGAAATTTCCCCTCAAATTAACTCCAAATTACCCCCAGATTTCATGGTTATGTATGCATTAATTAGCAGATACTGTTTTTATGTAGTTGGTGGTAATTACAAAGCAACATGTTTAAGATTTCTGAGAAATTACAGACAAAGTTCATGGTAAGTGTGTGATAATTCGTTGTCGAAAGTGTCGTTTTCGTGCATATTTACCATGAAATTTGTGGGTAATTTCTAAGACGTTTCAAATATGTTTCTTGGTAATGACCACCACTTCATGAAAGCAGTACTTGATAATTATCACATAAATAACCATGAAATCTGGGGTAATTTCTAAAAAATTTTAAATATATTACTTGGTAATAACCATAAGTAATCCACAGAACTTGTTTAAGAAGTTTTATGTTGGAATACTTTCTCTCTAGTAGATTCTACCATAGATAGAAACTAGTTCTTACATGAAACTGTATTTTAGTTTGAAAGATACAGAGCATAAGCTAACTCTGAGAAAATTTGTAACTTGTGATCTAGAAATCTCAGATGGACTTAAAATTGACACCACCTGCCTTATTATCATCGATTTCCTCTTATATTATGCTGCACAAATGAGGGTTTTCTCAGGAGTAGCCATGGTGAAAAGAGAAAAGCAAACTTTTTGGAAGATGAGATCACAGCGATGGTAGAGGAGATTGAAGCCAGGATCAGAGACAGTTTATTCTGTGGACTAACTAGTGGGGAGACAAACAAAACCAAACACATCACTCGGGAGTGTGTCACTATTCATTTCTGATTAATTCCAGGTCGTAACTTCTAGAAAGAGATTATACAAATTTATTTTTTGAGCTGAGTGTCGTTTAGTGTCATTATTTTGGAGAGAAGGCAGACATCTCTGCAGCTGATATCTCCACAACTCAGCGACTCACACCAAAAAAAAAACACTCCAGATGGATTAATGGCACTACAAGAGGTAGGAAAAACAGGATGAACTGTCCCTTTATTTCTCTCCAACATCATTATCCCTGCATGTAAACTAACCAGTTGAGTCTGGGGCCGTCAAATATGTGTAAGACAGAATGAGTGCAAAGCAGCACAGTGCGAGAATTTGAATCAATAATCTCCTCGTATAAAGTATGAGCGTGACGTGTCTCTGTGTAAGAGGAGCTGAGCACTTTTACCTTTCGCCTCAGTGTGACTGATTCTTCTACCTGCCATCCTCCTCGTGTAGCTCTTCAGAATCAGGTGCTCTCAGCCGACAAAGTGCCAAAAAGGGGGAGATAAGATATTATGCTATGGACTTGGTATCAGTTGGTATGTGAATGTGGAGCAATTGATGCTTTTTTTATGGTTTGGAAATACAAACTAAAGGCCTTAATTTGGAAGTGATCTTACTGTTCATGTGTGTCTGGCCCAAACATCTCTGACTGAGAGGCCGTAGCTTAAAGATCAATTTAAAATCAGATGCACTTTTATGTAAAATGAATGTTGTGGGGGTTTTTTTTGTTTTTTTGTTGTTGTTTTTTTTTTTGTTCTCTTTACCAAATTTGATTTTGTTTTGTTCTTTTTTTTTTTTTACTTCAAATGTGAAAGTTTCATTTTTATTTATATCCCCATGTCCATTCCAATTAGATTTTATAAGCAAATATATATGTATAAATATATTTTTTATATTTAGACTGTGTCAAATCTAATGATACTTTCAGGACTTCGTGTCATTAAAAGTAAATCATTGAAAGCAGCTGGTTTTGCAGACGTTACAGAATTGGGGTTTATAAATGAAAAATGGGTGGAAAACGAACTCTGGCTGCCTGGTTCTTGTTCCAGCTCAAAAAAAAAAAAAAAAAAGTTTCCACACATCCTCAGCTTTACATTTAGATGACAGTATTACCTGACAGGTTACGGAAACCTCGCGTAATTTGGCCACACTGCTTTGACACATCAATTTAGAAAAGTAAATGCTGTAAAAAAAAAAATTTATGTGATCACAGTGTTACTGAAATGTAATTAAAGGGTGTGTGTGTGTGTGAGCCAAAGACGAGCAGGACCGGAGCCAGCGCTGGACTTCAGAGTCCGCTTTTCAACCCAGACGACGACTTTGTTTATCCCAGGGTTCAGACAACGAGTCCAGTATTGAATGATTTTCTGGGCAAAGGGCTTACTGCTGCCTTAACGCTAATATGAGAACTTTCTCTTGGGCTGCTACAGGCTAAAGGCAGCTAAAATATGTTCAGTGTTGAAAATAATGCATTTTTAATTAAAAAAAAAGTTAATTAAAGAACCCTGTGGTAAGCAAATGAAAACTAGTTTAGAGATCTATATATGATTATGTATCATGACAGGACTTGCAGTGCAAAGTCTAATGTATCAAATTTATTTTACAGCAAGAAAAAAATAGTATGTTTAATGTAAGTTATGTAATTATATGTATTAATATATATATTATATATATATATACACAATATATATATTATATATATATATATATATATATATAGATATATGTATGTATGTTGTATATATATATATATATATATATATATATATATATATATTATATATATAGATTAATAAATACATAGTAGATGTCATGCTCTCGCTCCAAAACAAATAAATTGTTTTTAAAAATTGTGTCAGATTAGCGTGGCTTGTCTAGACGTGGGGAGTCCAGTAAATGAAAGGACACGGGAGACTGAGCTCATTGTTGGCACGAAGACACTACTTGATTAATGCACTCGTTTCCCCACCTCCTCCTCCTCTCTCTTCTCTCCCTCATTTTGTTTCTTCCTCTATTTTTTGCACTTTTTCTCGTCTCATGATGAGGAAAAACAGGAGGCGGACACAGGAAGGAGAGGTTTCTGCAGCCGTGTCTGGCTGTGAGATGGGAAAACAGATTGAATGGAACAAAGGGCCTTTTTGAATCAGTGTGACACAGGTTTGGTTTTTATTGCCTTCATGAGTTGATTCATTCTTGTTTGTCCTCTTCTTTTAGAGTACATAAGGAAATGTTCAAGACTGACAGCACAGGTACTGTGTGTAATAAGATTTTATATAAAGTGAAAACAAAAACTTTTGTAGTATTTTTCTGTCAGTAAAGATAGACGAGCTGCACTGGCCATGAACTCTCTGTTTTCCCATATCAGTTTATTATTGTAAGCAGTATACAAATGCATATAATCCACGCAAAAAAAAAAAAAAAAACAGAATATAAACATGATTAGATGATCAATTATATTGTGACAATTGTAAAAAGAATACGTGGAATTTTATATTTATCTATATATGTACATGTATAACAGGCAAAATAGTGATGATGATGATCAGAGTTTAAGATGCTGATGTAAAAAAAGATATTTTAGAAAATGAAAAAGGGAGAGAAAAAGAAAAAAGAGGAGAATGTACTATATACTTGGTGTATTTTCAAGACTTAAATTTGATTTTCAAAGACATGTGAGAGGATGACAATTGAAACGGTCCAGTTTTATAAAGTCTCAAGACTGAGTGTGTGCAGAGGCCTGATTATTGAGATGAGGTGCAGCTGGTGTGGTTTCTGCTCCGACTGCAACACACCTGTCTCACACACCCCACACACACACACACACACGGAGATAGAGAGAAGAGCGCGCCACACACACATAGACATCAACATTACCTCTATATTGGTCCCTTCAAGACTGGCCTGCGAACAAACACAACTAACCAGAGGAGCTGCAGTTTTCCTGGACTAAAAGCATTAAAAGGGTTCACGTTTCTGAACTGATTTCAATGACGATAGCTTTTTTCCTTCTCAGTGTTGATCATAAACCCTTGATTGTAACATGATTCATTAAAATCAGCTGGAAAATATATAAAATAGTGTTTTTTATCCAGAAAAAAAATGCACGCTTGTATTTAAACATATGTTTTCAGTCTTGCCAGGTCCAGTATGGAGGCGATGTTGATGTATCACAGCAACAAGTCAAAGCGGTTAGCATGCTTACAGTATGTTAGCATTTAGCTCAAGCACCTGCATGGCTGTGGTCTTATGATTTAATCTGACATGATCAATCAGATTTAAAGATTTGATGACCATAAATAAGAATCAACATTCAAACAGGAATATGGATTGAACAACAGTTTACAGTCTGAGTGCTTGTTATGTGATGTGTTTGTGTGGTATGCAGTTCTCTCTGTGTGGTATATTTGGGCCCCCCAGCATTCCTGCTGACAGGCAGACAGGAGCTTCGGGCCTGAACTGGCTCTCAACTGGCCCTCTTTGTGGCTGCGCTCTGTTTGGGCCCAGTGCTGCTGAGTCATATCGCCGGCCTGTCTGTTCCAGTTAAGCCCCCCTGATTTTCATCACAGCTCTTTCTCATGAGGTCTCACTGGTTCAGTATCGCCCGAGCGTTTAGCTGTGTTGTTTTTACCTGTCGTGTCTCAGGCTTGGCAGTGTACCTGAAGAGGCCGGAGGGTCAGCGGCACAAATGAGCCACAAATTTGTTTTATCAGGGAGGCAGCTTAGTGCGCCAGGTAGACTGAAATTTAGTGAGCAGACTCTTAAAGGTAGAATCAGTAGGATTTGTCCAAACTGTTCGTAAAGGCACCAGAAAGAGAGTTGATTGTTGTGCATCACTTGCCAGGATGTCAAATATCAACATTTTTGTGTTATTTTTTACTAATACTGAACTAAATTTCATATAATACAGTGCTCTACTTTTTACTACACTCCTTTTATTCAAGAGGTCCAGTTACGTGTTACTTTGCAGATTATGATTTTACATATGAAGCACTTAAAGTAACATTTTTCTTCACTTAGTTAAGTAAAGGATCTGAATGTTTCTTCCACTGATAAAAGGTAGACTTTCCTGAACGAGTGGAGCTTCATGTGAGGACTGCACCGACACACACACATGCACAGGTCAGTTTTCCAGACAGGAAATAAATTTAGATTGAAGTGAAACCAGATTAACTCAAAATGACTTTCTTTGGTAAGAAGATTTAGTCAAGTCCTGACTCAACTCAACCAGTGTCCTGGAGCAGGATAACAGATAATCCAGGACGATACGGCAGCTTAAACTAACATTTAAAAAAATCTGCTTAATGATTTTGCTGACGTAGTTTCCAAAATAATTTTCCCTAATTTAAAAACCTTTCACTGCTGGATCCCAGACCTGCATCTGTTTCTCAAAGGGGAAAAGCCAGCCTGCTCAGTTAAAGATTTTTGTGTGTTTGTGTGTGAAGGTTTTTCTTTTTTCTGCTTCCATTGTTTTGTATGTTTTTTCTTTTCCAATATTAACAATTACCTGCTTTTTGTGATCTGTTCCAGTTTGAATAGCAGCCTCAGGCCACGGCAATGAGCACATCCTCTCCCTGATGAGACTAAGACCCTGTTTACACCAGGCCAGGGGTGTCAGACTGTGTACGTGGCCCTCATGTGAGCATTCTGATGCCAGGTGTGTACTGAGTTGTCCACTTGTGATTGGATCACCCAGGACACATGTTAAAGGAGAAATCTGTCATATATTTACTGTAATAAATCATAAAATGACCGTGATATGTCATCAGAGAGGAAACATGCTCACGCGACAGCCGGCATGTCCTTTGAAATTTCTATTCCAGTCCGTTAGTTGTGTTTTTGTAGTGTAGTTTCACGTTAATTCTGGCTCAAATGAATGCAGAATGTTTGCCGAAGTGTCTCTTTATGAGTCGTAATAAATCATCAATAATCTTTTAGAAGGAGTAGATGTTTGTAATGTTTAAATTTAGCAATATGTTAATGGTGTTTACCAGGCAGTTGTAGTTGAACTCGAACTCCAAAACTGTGTATTTTTGGAGCAGTGGGCTTTTTGTTTTCAGGATAACAGACTCAACTTTATATTGACAGACAACTGACAGTTATAAACAGCTGATCAACTTACAGCGTAGGACTGGTCCTCCATTACTATTTCTAAAATTACAATTTTGCACTTCCTGCAGCATGCCTGAGCTTCCTCGAGTCTGGGGGGGGGGCGAAGGCGGGGGGAAAACAACTCGCTTCAACCACAGACTGCATATTAAGTCGGATTTCAACCTATTTAATGTTCCGTCTGTACCTCCAACTCACTATTCGGACCGCAGTACTCATTTCTGGAGACGCATTTGTTACATGGCTAAAACGCAGGTGTTTGAAATGAATCTTTTTATATTTAGTGCAGGAATTCATCGAAGTTTGAGATATGTTTCCCTCCGAAATCCATGTTTGAACCAAGAGTTACAACTTTAGATTAAGGCCTACTGTTTATTGAATTTACACCCTGTCTGGGACCTTGATGTAGTGATGAGGGTGGGGCCGAGACAGTCGTATTTCCAGCTCGTAGTCAGGATTCAGCTTGGTATGCGGCCATGTACATTCAGGCATCAGTGAGGTTGAGGGATGGTGGCGGAGAGGTTCACACTGGGGATCCTGGGTGTAAAATGCCAGAGCACAAAGCAGGCGTTGAGTATTACGCAGTCAAACTTAGCTGGCAGCCATGTTTCCTTGGCCTGACATCAGTCTGAGTCCAGCAGCATTAAGATTCTGCCCCGCACCCTTTTTTTTCTTGTAAGTCCTGCAGATGAAATGGTCTCCTCATGTCGGACACATGAATCAGCTGTTTGACTTGGCCCTTTAGTGACTCCAGCAGCAGGGAGGGAGGAGAGGGAGAGGCCTGCACCACCTCTTTCTTCCCTCTGTGTGGATGTTTAATCTTCGGGACATATTACCGCAGTGACCAGATCTGAGGCAACGGCCGTCATTGTCTAAAACATCCAGAGGGCTGAAACAATCAGTGTCACCTTAATGATGCAACCAAGGCATTAATCCTTAGCGATGGAACCTTTTAAATCAACAAATCTCTGCCAGACTTACAGTGTGCCATCTCATTTAACCTCTATTAACAGAGACCAATTGGAATTCAAGACACTGTGTTGTTGTTTTTCTTCCTTGATAGCAACAACACTCAGAAGCCAGATAGTAGAGTCGTACGAGGCTTTATTCACTGTCTCCCAGTACAGACTGGTTTCCACTCCCTGTGATTTTATGACCCAGTAACAAAGAGGTCCTTTATGTCCCACCGCTGTTGTGGCTTTACTACCTGCAGGAAAACCACAGTTATGTGATTCTACCACTGTTTCTGCAAGATTTATCTTCTTAAAGGGAGATTTTTAAAGTGTGGTTATTATCCATAGATGGGCAGTATTTCAGTTAAATGCATTTTAAATATGTTTTTAATTGCTTTTGAGTATTTTGTCATTTGTATTTTGCTCGGAAGAAAAAAAATGATATAACTTTATCAAAAGGATAAACCTCTTGAGATGAACCATCTTGTTTTCACGGGGGATCCTTCACACAAATATGCAAAAAACAAAACAAACATAAAGCAAGACAGCACAGATTCACTCACACAGACACAGACATGAGCTCTCCTGAGTCCAGCCACTCCCACACCCGCTGATTTCCCTAAATATGCCAAAACACATACAGAAAATGTTCACACACCCACAGAAAGCTATATACATGAGTATACATGCACCTACACAATAGAGAAAAAGAGGAAATTTCAAAATTTTAAATACATTTAGAAACAAGAGCAGGTTGTTCAAGGTAAGCAGTTCGTGGAAAGAGTACTGTACTCAAGTACTTGTGTAGTTCAGAAATATACTTAAGTAAAAGTGCAAAGTATTTGTACTTAAAAACTCTCAGAGTATTTGTTACTTTTAACAGCTGATGTCACCATCAACTCTCCAAACTAGGGATGCAAATTTTGTTCATTTTCCTTAACCAATAGTTGAAAATGCTAATAATCGATTAATCATTAATGATTTATAAGATGCAAAACACATTTTTTCCCTCATTAAAATTTAACCACAAAGATGCCATTTACACCATGTTTTTAGCCGAAATGTCAACTGTAGCCTCCAGTACATTAAACATGCGTCGATTTATTAAAGATCGCAAGACTTCGTTTATCTCTTAATGGACGCACGTGTGAAAATATGTGAGATCGACATCATGTTTACATGCTACCTGGGAGGCTACAGTTGACATTTCAGCTAAAAACATGGTGTAAATGGCATCTTTTGTGGTTAAATTTTAATGTCACGGCTCGCAGACACTTGGATTACACCACACGAGCAGGAGGAGACATTTTGTGTTGTTTTTTTTTATGTTTTTTTTTTTACATTTTATCCATGGTCACCATTCACTGCCATTGTTTTCTGCTGAAACTCCAGGACTGTTTTGTGAACTGAAGATCTTCACCCATCCTCACATAGAGGGTGAGTACATATTGAGTGGATTATCATCTAGGAGTGGAATATCGCTTTAAGTGCGAGTAAGTACAGACTTGAAAATCTACTCACAAAAGTACTAGTGCCTCCAAAAAATACTTAATTACAGTAATTTGTGTGATCATAATTAGTTACTTTCACCCCTGAAGGTAAGTAAAAAGAGATTCCTTAAAGACATTGCAGAAGGTAATGAATCTAAGAGAACTAATAAGATGGAGGTTTAAATTTAAAGGCATGTTGCCCAATTTATTAAGAAATTCTGAAACCAAACCAAACCAAAAACAAAGGATACTCTATGTGTCTTGGACTATATGATGACCTGTATGGAATTTAAAGATGTTTTAAACAAGAGGGATGGTTAAAGAAAATACATTTAAATATAAATTGCAGGACACATTAAAGGTATAACACATTGTTTTTAAGAACATAATTATTGTGACAGTGTTTTGTGTCAAAACACTCTAACAGCTTAATTCTTCTCGTCTTCAGGGATGCACACTTGAAGAATCAGAGCAGGCAATCAGTCACAGTCTCTTCACAAAGAAGTCAGAAAAAGATCAGCTGAAGTGCTCCGACACGGCCGGCCCTGCCGTTGTCAAGGTAATGCGTGAAAATGGTTTTGTAACACAGCCTCTGTTAGTCCTCCTGGAGTTCAGATTAGGTCTTCTGCATTCCCCCCCTCCCCGCTCCCCCCTCTCTCTCCCTACATCTCACTCCTCCTCCTCGTCTCTACCATCCATCTGTCTTCAGAGCCAACAGGACGTCTAATAACCCGAACACAGTGAACACCCCAGAGTCCAACAGTCTCACTGGAGCCTTGGCTGCAATCATCCCCTGCTATAATAAAAGTGTGCATGTGCTCCTGCAGCGTTGTAGCTGTACAGTTATGTGTGAACACGTTAAACTCAATCATGTGTTCCTGGTCATTGAAGTTTTTGCAGTGGCACATGCAAAATTTTGTGTACAAAATTCTTTGCAGGTTACTGTTATTTTGTTGGTCTGGAGGCTGATTAAAATATAAAGTTTCATGTTCTCAGGGACCTGTGTTCTCCAGCAGTATATAGCACACAATGGTTTAGGGGTTAGCATAGAACAGAGGACCCTGGGAGCATCGAGGACCTCTGGAACTTTTGACCCTGTCAGAGGACCAAGTGTGATAAAAACTGGTTCTTATTCTACTGATATTAAATTCGGTCTTACTTTTTAAAGACACAATATGCATATATGGACTGACATTTTCCATTGTAGGAAGGCTGACTTTAGGGTCATAAAAAGCATCTGGATTCATGAATTAAGCACAGTTTTAAACCTTTGTACTGAGCCGCTTAACTTCTGCAAAGTTATGCAGCTGTAGCCTCTTGAAACATAGATTTAAATAGTAAAATGCATATATAATATTAAAGTTTAGTTTCTCATTTAGCATCCACAAATATCTGAGTGAGAATTAACGTTAGGAGTGTCAGCACAGAAGTTAAGTAATGTAGTTACTGCCATGTGCAGAAGTGTGTGCTATATTTAGAATACTTTCACCACTTTAACTTTGCCATCAGATAGTCTTTTCAACAAAACAGAAAGTTTTACCTCACGATTGAATGTTGTGTTATTGAGTGACTTATGCGTTTTAACATGTTAGTTTGTATCCAAACTAATGTTACTTGCTGTGGATTGACGCAGACCAGCAACTCCTGTATCCTCAGATGTAAAATAATGCAAAATCAACAACTATGTGGATTTTTTATGATTGGTTTACGGAGCTAATTGTGTAATTTTTGTAAAACATCTCTGAGCACAGACACGCCCAATTCTAACTCAATACAGAAAATAAAAGAAAATATAAATGACAATATTTCAAATTTGGATTAAAAGTAATTTTGAATACCTTTTGATGCTTACTATCATGTACATAAGAGCCAAAATGACATACTTAGAAAGCTATGAGTTCACATTTTCTTATGTTTGTGATAATGGTAGTTGATCCTTCAACAAGGTGCATGAAAATTATTTGTGTTCACAAATAAAATCATTGCATAATAACCTATATAGCTCCAAATTTCCCCCCTTTTTGCATAAAGAAGTAAAAGTGTTGACAAGGGTTTACAAAACAGATGATGAACAGCCTGAGATGTCTTAAGAAAATTAAGGAATAGCAGTGCATTTTATTGGAATATTGTAATTAATGACTTCTCTACAATCTTCATACTTAAGATTGACAAAATAAATCATCATCTATGTCATTAAAGCCTATATGAACACAGAGTAATACTGAAAATTGTGACTAATTCCATGATAAATTATCCCCATTGAGTAAGCAGGTGTTTAGTGACTATTGTGTCCTTGTTATGTAACTGTGCCATAAACTGAGATCCAAAGAGGACAGACAGCAGCTCTGAAGTTCTGTCCTACATGCTGTTTGTCTCCTCACACACTGAAGTAAATCCTGCAGACTTATATGTTGGACATTGTCCTTGTAGATTACATGTTTTAGACACAAATACATTTAATATTTCACTCTTTCTCTGAGTCTAATTAATCTGCTTCATCTGTCGGGCTGCTGTTGCTTTCCCTGATTAGAGAGTGAAGACCTCTTCGAACAGCTCCGTCTCTTTGTTGCTCGATCAAACTCTGTTTCTGTTTTTGTGAGAGCGCATGTGTGGTCAGGTTGAATTGGTGGCTGGACCCTGTCACACACATTCCTTTTCATTCAGCTGGAACAGAAAGAAAGGGAGAAGGACAAAAAGGGGTGAAAGTAAGAGTGAGACAGAGAGGGAGTGAGTCACAGGCCGGGGAGAAGGGAGGAGAGAGGGGGAGAGACGGAGAAAGCCAAGAGACATTTGTAGTTGAGTGGACGAGCACAGACAATCCCTGGCACACAGCTCTTTGAATGTCATGTAAACCACCCCTTCGCTCTCCCTTTTTGTCCCATTCACTGCCTGCCACCCTCCCTTCTCTCTGCCGCACCCTGTGGCCTCACTGCTTTGGACTTGGGGGGTTCGCCCGCCTCTATAAAAGCCCTGTTTGTGCCCTGAGCGAGCTTCATTCCCCATCATGGAGACTCAGAGATTCCAGTCCTCTTACAGGAAGCGTTTTGGGCCCCAGGGCTCGAGCAGCTCAGGAGCCAGGATTGGGAGCCTTTCTTCCAGCCGCCTCTCCTGGCACGGCACCCCTCGCAACCTCACCCACTCCAGCCCGATATCCCGGATCTCCTTGGGCTCGGCCAGCACGGCCCTGCTCCTGGGGAGCCCCGGGGACCGGCTGGACTTCTCAGCCGACACCCTGATGAAGGCCCAGTACAAGGAGACGCGCACCAATGAGAAGATGGAGATGATGGGCCTGAACGACCGTTTCGCCAGCTACATAGAGAAGGTGCGTCTGTTGGAGCAGCAGAACAAGGTGCTGGTGGCAGAACTGAACCAGCTGAAGGGGAAAGAGCCCAGCCGCCTGGGAGACATCTACCAGGAGGAGCTGAGAGAGCTGCGCAGGCAGGTGGACGGTCTCACTGCCGGCAAAGCTCGGCTGGAGATAGAGAGGGACAACCTGGCTGCAGATCTGGCCACGCTCAAGCAGAGGTAGGAGGAGGCAAGGGGGACTCCTATGGGTGTGATGCACAGTCACAGAGTTGCACCACCCTGTTATGACTTTTCTTATTGTATTTAAACAGAGTTTTCAGGTATCTGTACTTTACTTGAGTATTTTTCTGACTACTTTTTACTTTTACACCCTACATTTTAACACAAATATCTGTACTTTCTACTCCTTACATTTTCAAAACAGGCTTGTTACTTTAGTTTTAATGCTTTTGAATTTTGGGGAATTATTGATTTAATTGATGGGACAGTAACACATGGTGTATCCATCCGTGCATATCGCCAGGAGATACGTCAGACGTAACAAGACGAAAACGTCACAAAAGACGTAACAAGATGAAAGAGCCAAACGAGGGAGACTTGGCAGTGGAGAAATGGTGAGCTTCAGTTAGCTGTACACCGAACCTTCAGAGGGATAGTTTGTGCTATTTATACTTGGACTACATTTCCGAGCCTGTACTTTTCACTTTTATTTTAAGTAAAGTTTAGTTTAAAAAAGTTTAATCAGTACGTCTACTTTAATCAAAGTCTTGTCTCGACAAACACTTGTACTAAACAAAACCCCGACTTTTGCACAATACTTATTTATCGGTTAAATTTCACACTCATCAAACTTGCTGAAAGTTTCTTTAGGAGAATTTTAATGGCTGAATTATAAATGTAGAAAAAATTCGGCACAGTTTTGAGTGCAATAAAAATAAACATAACAGATGGAGGGGAGGAGTACCAAACTCCCTCCTGCTTTGTCACTTCTTCTTCTGTATATTTGGGTTTTACTCACTTTCTGTTTTATCTTCTGTAAAATGGATTTATGGACAGATTTTGGTCAACCTGACTTAAAACTAAAGATAGTTGATTGTTGAGTCTCATCCCCTGGATGTCAAATACTGACATTTCGGGTTGGTGAAGCACCCAAAGCACAGCAAAATAATGAGAAATTGAGGAAATATGTGCAGAAGGCAGGTTCTCTGCAGACACCACCACACGCTTAGTGGGTCATAACTGAAAGGGATTATGTTTATATGAGTCTGTACATTGTTTACATGTTTTAAAAGAAAATAGAAAAAGTATGAAAATATGTTGAGCCTTCATGAGGATGCTTAAGTTTAAAATTGAGATTTTAAATTATGCATAATATGCATAATTTTCATTAAAAACAATGCAAAGACTCAGAAACTCTTTTCTTATTCCCCTTTTTCTCATTATTTTGCTGTGCTTGGGATGTTTTACCAACCAAAAACAAAGGTTTGACATCTTGAGATTGAGACACAGCTCAGACAAATCTGACTGATTCTATTTTTAACTAATAAAAAGATAACAGACGGAGGGGAGGAGTCCCAAACTTCTTTGTCCCTGTTTTCTTCTGTGTATCTGGGTTTTACTCACTAACTTTCTGTTTTATCTTCTGTAGCATGTGCAAGAAGTTTTGTGTTTTTTGTTTCTTTTGCCCTAAGATTACATCCCATTAAATGCACGGACAACAGATTTTGGTCATCTTGGCTTTGCTTTAATGTTGATGGAGTTTGTTAGATACCAGGCCAAGAGAAATAAATTCAGCTTGCTGAGATTCGAGGTGTCTCCCAATAACATAAGACACGTTTTTTGTTGTATAGCTGCAATTTTTTTTTCTTTTTTTTAATTACGAATGCATTTATATGCAGATTTGGTTGGTCTCTAATTCGCTGGAATGCAGACCGCTGTGCTCTGCCCGAGCTTTACTCCTGGATCCCTCTTTACAAACTTGATCCTGACTGAACCCCTCATCGCCATTGAGTGAGTGTGGAGGAATGAAGCAAACACAATGGTCGCCCTCCACAAAGGAAGCAGACAGCCAGGCAGATGTTTTTTTGTCCCCCATTACTCCAAAACACCGCAGCAGCACATCCAGCTTTTTTCACTTAAGGTGCACACGTGGTGTGAATCTATAATTTAATTTAGTCAGGAGAATAAGCGATTGAATGTCTCTGAGGGTGGAAAAGTCTGCTTCAGACTCCTCTCGACCCCTCTGATTACCGTGCAGCTGCTGCTGCTGGTCCCCTGAAAGAACATGGACTGAATAGCGATGGCCGTGGCCGAGCAGGTCAAAGGTTACTTTTGTGATTCCTGCTGCTTTTCTCGAACCGCTCCATTCATCAAACTCTGCGTGAAGCTGTACAGATGTTACCCCAAGTCTGGGCATTTATGTTTCCATGCCTCTGTGTGTATGGCAGATGGATTACAGGGTGGTGTGTGTCTGCGTGTGAGGCTGTGCGTGCACACATGGACCCTTCGTGTGTGTGTGTGTGTGAACTCCATCCCGTGGGAAAGGCCTCTGGCTGTTAGATTGGAGCGAATGTGTAATGATGCGTAAGCTGCCCTTTCAGCTGAGCCCCGGTCGTCCCCTGAACCACAGGGAGCAGTGCTGAAGCTCACAGTAAAAATCCGAAATACGTTTTGAGTGCCCTTTACTGTATTTTGACTCTAATATAAAGGGAGCGCTCATTTGAATTGCATAAAACCGTGTGCTTGTTTCTCTCTTACTGATGTTTTGCCATTAAGCAACAAGCAGAAAAAATGCAAATGAACTGTAAATTGTTGGGATTATTTTGGGGATTTTTCTTATTTTTTATATCTTATTAAAATGTATGTTCTATATGCATGTTTTTCACGGAAGCCCTGAGAGGAAAGTGAAAGAAAAAAATCTGTTGATCCATTCACTGACCTGGCAAACACACCAGGGTCCGTTTTAACCAAACCAAACAGGTTGGGTATGTAAGCGCATGAGCATCATATTCAATAAACTGCATCAATTCTGTATAATAAAAATGAATAATAACCATACTAATTTGATTGTCAAAATTAAAATGTATCTAAAGTGTTTATTCTGTTGTGTGCAGCTATCATTAAATGTACAAAATGATCCTGTTCCCTTGGTAAGTGTCCAGATGTCCCACTCACAAGGGGGTGAAGTGTCCCGTTACGATACAGTAAACTAATATGCAGTCAACTTGGTTGTAGCCACTGGCTATATAGAAATATTTATGAATGACTCCCTTCCAGGACATGGGGTAGTGGTGCAATTCAGCCTCCTGTGGTCAGGACAAGTATTACAACAACAAACACTTGAAAAAATATTTAGATCAGATCTTTTTCACTTTCCTCTCAGGAATTTATCCCTGTTAAATAAAAATGAATCTGGAAATTATTAAGAAGTTGCTTCAATAGACAACATTTATTTAACAAGCCTAAAAAAAAGTCTTGTATTTGGATGTTGAGTTCAACAACTCTTGGTTATTAATTATATTGTATTATAGTATATTATAAAAAAAGCTACAAAAACTGGTGTGTTGCTAAAATGATGTTGCTTCGATATGATGATGTAGTTCCGAGTGAAACAGGATTGGCGAGTGGGACAAAACCTTTAGAGGGATTTGATTGGCATGTGGAGAAAAATGGGCGTGTCTGTGTGGTGCATCTTAGCTCTGTGAAGACTGATTGGTGGATGGATGTCACGATATTATTGGTTGAAACTGGTTTGTTCAAGCCTACGTAAGCACACTTCATATTTTGTTTTACAGAAAGAAACTGAATTGAATTGTGATGTAAGAATTCAAAGATTTTTTTGGCATATATTGTTCAGTTGGTACACAATATGAGAGGGGATGTCATCTATATGGATTAAAGGAGTATTTTAAATATCGGCAGGTAAATAAGTTTGTTTTGTGTAGTTTTGATCAAGTATTACTCTTGATCACATTAATTTAGAGCTTTTACTATTTTTTTGTGACTTATTCAGGTTGCAAGATGAGATCGGCCTCCGACAGGATGCAGAGAACAATTTGAATACCTACAGACAGGTAATTCTGGTAAAATATTTCTCTGAATTCATGATCTGAAAATGTATATATTAAGTATGTCTGACCTCATTTCTCGATTCATTCATTTCGTAGGATGTGGATGAGGCGTCTCTAAATCGTGTCCAGTTAGAGAGGAAGATCGATGCCCTGCAGGATGAGATCAACTTCCTGAAGAAGACTCATGATGAGGTAAGAAAGAAAAAACATGCTGCATCAACTTTAACTACAACCTGCAACCACCAGAAGAAAGTGTTTCTGGTAGAACTTCGCCTCTTCAGGAAGAACTCTTTTGGAACACTTATTTCTAAGGCTGTATCACTACTCGTACTTTTATCCACACTGAACATCCCCATTCGATTGTCCACTTTCCTTTACTTCTTCCACTTCCTCTCGCCCTCCTCTCAGGAGATGCGTGAGTTACAGGAGCAGATCATGGCCCACCAGGTGCACGTTGACCTGGACGTATCCAAACCAGACCTGACTGCTGCTCTGAGAGACATCAGGGTCCAGTATGAAACCATGGCCTCTTCAAACATGCAGGAGACGGAGGAGTGGTACCGATCCAAGGTCAGAGGACTCAGATACACCTGAGAAGTAGATTAATACACATCCAGAATACATCAGATGTAACTTGGTACTGATACTGTACAGCAGAAGATGTCACGCTTACTGACTGTTTGCATTTGCATACAGTTTGCTGACCTGACGGATGCAGCCAATCGAAATGCAGAAGCCCTGCGTCAGGCCAAACAGGAAGCCAATGAATACCGACGTCAGATCCAAGCAGTGAACTGTGATCTTGAGGCTCTCCGCGGGACAGTAAGTGCACAAAAAAAAAACTAAAACAAACATGTAATCCATAAAAATGGATAAGTGATGACTCTCAGCTTTACTCAGAGGATTTGTACATCCACATCATGTGAACAGGGTTGATGACATTGTGGTGTAATAAACATAAACTTAGATAGACTCATCATATTCAATATTTGTTTGCACATTTGTTGTGGTCAGTAACTGCCCGTCAGATCATCCCTGGTGATGCTTGCCAGGCCTGTGCTGTAGCCAGCTTCACTTCAGGGACCCTTTGCTTTCAGTCTGGGATTCAGCAAGTGAAACACATGCTCAGTTGACTTGCCAAGTGAAAAAAAGATAAATCTCCTGTTTAGAAACTGGGTAGGACATGAAGTCAAACTATAAAAATAGAAAGAAATTACATAAAAATTAGTTTTACTAGTTCAAGCACAGCCAGCAGAGGTGGTGGTACATGGCTAGTTTGCTGCTAACCAAGGGAACATTTCTGTTTTCACCAAATCCTCCAAAATTCACTCTCATTTGTTGACACTAATGAGGATAAAAATTGGTCTCTGTAGAGATGCAAAGTCCTGCACCTTCCTGTGGACCACCATGGGACCTTACTTCAGAAAAAATATGAACCGTCCATGGCGAGAGACATAAACTTTTGAGACTACTTGAATTGTGCTACGAATTACACATATGATGTTTGTCTTTTTACAAGATAATTTTACGAGACAAGAAAGTCGCTGTTTGTCATAAAACTGTCGAAGTATCAGACTGTGAAGATACTTAATTACAAAGACATCACATCCAATAGTTGCATAAATGACGTCATAACTTTCTCCCTTCAAAAGCAAACGTTAGACACTGAAGCTACGATGCCTGTGTGTTTTCGCACCGGGATATAATCACACAATCAGCGCACAATCTTGCTCGTTCTTTCTCTTCCTGGCTGATAAAAGGACCAGAAGTTGCTGGATCAAACACTTCAAGTGAGATAACATTACAAGAGGCAGGACGGGCGGTGCCGCAGAGATTTAGTTCACTGAGCAGTTTCACACAAAACTTAACTTTAACAAACTGACCACAAACTGCGACACCGGAGGGACATGGGGCCGTATTTCAAGCTAAAACAACGTATTTGCAGCTAACGTTAGCATTCAGCCACTTTCTCGCTAACAGTGCTGTTCAATGGTGTTGATAGGAAAGGCTTAAATTAATTCTGAAATGTCAACGCACACATTTTTTAAAGCCTGGAAATAAAACGTACTGGATGTGCGTTGGTTATCAAATATGTTGTTTTACTTTGAAATCTGGCCCAATATAACTCCAGATTTTCACTCTACATTGTCTTTTGGTTGGTGGTCAATCAGGAAGCAGTGAAATGAGAACAATTTTTCAGATTCTCTACATTTTGGTACATAGTAATAGACGTAGTATCAGTAGGTAGATGAAGCAGTAACAAAAGTAGTAAAACTAACAGTACACGTGTTGCCAGCCAGCAGACCTGGCATTTAAAAGTGAACATTTAAATGAGGCCTCAGTATCCTGCAGTCTGCTGGTGTTCATTAGTCTGTCTCCTCTTCTCTTCTCTTTGAGAACGAGTCTCTGGAACGCCAGCTCCGGGAGATGGAGGACCGCTTCTCCATGGAGACTAGTGGTTACCAGGATACAGTGAGTCATCTGGAGGAGGAGATCCAGGCGCTGAAGGAGGAGATGGCGAGACACTTGCAGGAGTACCAGGACCTCCTCAACGTCAAGCTGGCCCTGGATATCGAGATTGCCACCTACAGGAAGCTGCTGGAGGGAGAGGAGAGCAGGTGAGCCAGAGCCTGGCAGACAAATCATGATAGTAACATGGATATTATTGTTGGTCACAATATTTACTGTCAGTTTGTTTGTCAGTTGGCTGAAGTTGTGCTTTCTCTGTTCCTCCAGGATCACCATCCCAGTTCAGAGCTTTTCCAACCTGCAGTTTAGAGGTCAGTATCCAGAGTTAGGAGGGTTTCTTTACTGCTAAAACTGTCGTCACTAACCTAATCCAAGTATCACATTGTTAAAGTAATGTTATTTAATTACTTTCCCTTACTTTTCAGTTACCTAAATACCAAATATGGTGAAATTCTTTAGCTTATTATAATGTTTTATGTTCCTCGTAGGTTTATTTATTGTTGTCCAGATATTCTTTCCTTTTCCTTTTGAACTTAAAGTAAACTGACATAAACTTATTTACACACACACCATCCTGGTCACCAGTATCACCACCTACAGTCCCAGAATATTTTCATTATTATAATACATGGTTTTTACCCCCTGAACGGCATATTTTGCAACTTTGGGTATTCTGTTTCCTGAATTTGTGATTTTTTCTTTAAATGTTGTGTCTCACCCTTTAAAGGTATAGCTCAGATTATTTGACATGGGGTTGTATGAGGTCCTTATTGATAGTCAGTGCATTTTTGGTCACCATGCCCCCGGTTTGGAGAAGCAGAAATGAACACCAGCTAGGAAGCCAAGCAATGCACTGCTATGGACAGGATCAGCAAAAAAAGATACTTTAGCCCCTAAAAAAGGTCCACCTAAAAAATCAGTCTCAGTTTAAGTGTATGATATAAATTAGAATATTTAAACAGCTTTACTCGGCTGTCAGATTGCCTTTTCTGACACAAAACCGACGTTATAAAAGCCAGGACAGGAGGAAGTGCTGGTTTACTGCCGCCTCGATCTCTTAGTTTGTTTGTGTCACTTCAGTGAATCCAAACTATCCTTTTAAAATACAGAAGTCACACAGTAGCACAAATTAACTAAAAGAACGAGGCAGCAGTGGACCAACAACTCTAAATTTTGCCTGTTGAGTTTGGTTGACTTGAGAGAGCAATATTGGGCTTGTATACCAGCAGTTTCCTGTCAAAAAAGTCTGTCTGATGGCAAAGTAAAGCAATGAAAATATTCTATTATATCTATCTATATTGTGTACACTTAAACTGATATTGATTTTTGACCTTTTTTAAGTAGTTAAAACATGTTTCACATTTCAGCATTTTACATTCATTGTATGTAACAGTACTTGATGGCTGAGTTAAAATGTCTTTGAACAGAGGACAATTTATATCTCTTGAACTGCTCTTGAACTGCACTGAATGTTCCCCTCTTTCTTCCTCCATTCATCCTTCAGAAACTAATCTGGACACTAAAACCCCAGAGGCCCACGTGAAGAGGAGCATCCTGGTTCGAACTGTGGAGACCAGAGACGGGGAGGTATGTGCTTTGACAAAACAACACAGTTTAACACGCTCACGCCGAAGCAGGCCAATCTGCACATCGCAGCCGTTCCCTCTGGGGGGCAATGTTGAACCCTTGTGCAGGTTTCCACACACATTCACTGCTGCCGAGCGCACCTGATGCCATATGCAGCCAAAACTCACCAGAGATTTGTTCTTTTTTTTTTTTCTTTCTATTTTTAACTCTGATCTCTTTTCTTTACAGATCATTAAGGAATCAACAACTGAACACAAAGATCTTCCTTAAAGTTTCACGACCAGCTCTCCCATCTTGTCTTCAGGCGCCATCTGAGGATTTTGAATGATTATTACGACTTTTTTTTTTGTTATGGTTATTTCCAAACCCCAAAGCTGCCCCATCAGAAGTCATCACATCATTTCTTTTTTCTCGTCTTTCATCCTCATCTGCAGGCTAATGTGTTTACTGCCCTACAGCCATGAAATAACCATTAAATAGACTCACTCATTAGGATTCTAGCCAGAAACTTCTATGTTCAGCTTTTGTACAGATCCACCAAGGGCTTGAGTTGAATGTAGGCGATTTATCTTAAATGGTCTTTAGTCTGTTCCAGTAAAAACTGCTGGAAATTACCGTTTTACTTTAACTTGGAGAACCAGACTTTTAGGATTGTTTCAAATTAGCTGCCATAGAAGAGACCTTGAGACGTAGTGAGCGTGTTCAGCTAATATGTAGCGCGGTGGAGGTTGACGTGTGGTGTGTATGTGTAGTGAAACGTGGCAATGGAAGTACAGGAGGGAGTTTGCAGGGGTCAGAATTGGAAAATAGGAATATGTGAGAGATATGTTAGAGCAGCTTTTGGCAGAGCGACAGGTGAATTCGGGCTGGTTTTTAACCCTTGTCTGGTGCTGCTTTGCATTTCATTCCTTCTTGAAGCAGCCATCTCTGTTTGTGTGTTAATTCTTGTATTAAAACACCTACACAAGTGTTTTCAGTTAGTGCACGCCTGTCTAATGTTCAGCTGGTTAGACATGCGCTCACACTGGAGTTGGGTGGAGCAAGGCTTGGGGTTTGCTTAGATCATCAAACTCAATCAGTGTTTCCTTTTCACATCGTACAGCCCCCTGAAGCACATTCGAGTAGTCAAACAACCTGCAAAGGCTGCTTTTGATGGCTAAAACTGCAAAAACTGCCAATGATTATTTTCTTTATCGATTAAACTGCAGATTATTTACCTGCTAACACAAACTTTCTGCAGGAACGTAGTTGCAACATAACTTTTGCAACATTTGAGTGTCGTTGCCAGCACGTCATTTTAAACATCGCTGGCGTGTCGCCTCAATTTCTCCACCACTTTTTGGAGATGTGACGTTTTCGCAAAGTTGCAGCAAAGTCAATCATATTAAGTTAGAAAACATCATACAGATCCAGAGAATACCTGTTGTGTTGTAACATTTAAACACATAGCAGCAACATGCTAACTAATGGTAACATTGTAACAGTAATGTTGCAAATTGCTTGACATTTTTGAGTGAAATTGACTGAAAGGATTAATGGATTATCAAATAGTTAGTCGACTAGCCGTTTCAGCCCTAAATTATAGGCTGGGTGAGAATTGCTGCTTTTGATATCCTCCCCTGCCGTCAGTAATGTTTTATACTGAGTGAGGATATGTGTTATCCCTGCTTATGGTCAGACTGAACTAATTAAATTAATTTCATATCCCCAGCAGAAGATGGAGCAAGTTGATAAGCCGTACCAGCTATTTTAAAAACACGTTTTTGATGTTCCTGAGTGAACCGAGTTGCAAGTGGCAGTGATAACACTTGAAATGACACAAAGTTCCATAATTGTCCCTGTTATTGTCAAATTAACTGTCACTATAAACAATAATAACTATCTTAATATTGATGTTTTCTAACTGTGGAAATTGAATAGTGGTCTGACTCAACAACAAAGCATTTTTTTATGCCAAAAAATGTACCAAAAAAAGTCACAATAAGCCTGTGCCTTTATTATAACAATTAAAATTTTAGTTAGGAAAATGTCACACAAGAATCTATCAATCAAGATGAAATCACAGTCGAGTCCATAATGACCTTTTTGCCTGGATCTCTTTGTACAGTCATTTGCATAACAGCCCATTTTAGCTGTGTTTTCTTTTCCATGTGACTGCACCAGATGCTGAACGCTGTTGTGTGCTCTCCACTCAGTGGGCAGTGACCATGGCAACCTTAGAAATAATAAAAAGTGCAAGTTGTCCCATCAATAGGTGCAACAAAACTAACGGCACAGTCAGAGGGGTCTGTACAAACCCACGCAGTCCTGAGGGGAGGTCTAATCAGCCAAAATAAACAAGAACAACTGTGAGTGCATAAGGCCTCCATCACTTTGCTTCTGCTTTTGCACCTGCATCCTCTATTCATCGCGCAAACCCAGCTGCTGGTGTCCACATCATCATTTTCTGACACCAGGACATGTCCGGGGCATGCCCACTTATCTAACAGAGGTGACAGGGACAGAAGCCAGGGCGGAGGAGGTGTTTGGAGGCTGACCTTTGCCCTCCAGCCTCCAGTTAATCCACCACCCTCCCTCCTCCAAATTCATATCTGTAGTGCTTAAATGACAGCAGTGAAGAGTGCCGTGGAGATAACCTCCACCACAAACCCTGCTGCTGGGGTAAAAAGGAAAGGAGGCTGGAAGGAAGGAAGGATGGATGGATGTCACAGCCCAAACACTGTAATCCAAGGCCTGTGCTTTGCTGGAAGCCCCGCTGACTGAAGCTGTGCTGACAGTCCCTGCCGCTAATGAGTGTGGTGCTACACCGAAGCGTGCTTTGCTGTGCTCGTCGCCAGGACACGCGATACATTTGTGTTCCCATGTGCCTCCCACCTTCTCCTCTCGTCAACTTCACCCCTGTCACTCAACCCCTCCTCCTGTTTCTCCTTATAACACACAGCCCTCTCTTGTATTCACTCTTTTTGTTTTGTTTTTTGAACGTTGATCTTAGATAGAATCTCTTGTAGCAAAGACACAGATGAAAAAAATGAGGAAATCTCTGCAGATGTGAATATAACATTAGTTTTGACTACATGCTATGATATCATGTTAACTTAACAACAATAAAACATTTTGTTTGTTAGAGTTGATGCCTCTTATTTTGTTCAAAAAGTCCTTTCAAACAAGGTTTCTATTTACTTTTCATGATATGATTGTAGTTGTTTTCCTTTGCTTCTGATTCAGCACAGACATACATACAGTACGGCAGAGCTGTTCTGTCTTTACACAGAGATGCATTTATTTAGAGCAGGGGTCTGTGACCTTTACTCACACAAAGAGACAAAATAAAAATCTGTCTAGAGCCACAACTATTACATTTTCCTCTTAGACTTCTCTTCTTTTGGATTTGGCATTCGTAGCCAGCTTAGGGAGACTTAAGACTAGCCACTGACAAAATTTAGAATCAAAGGTGCCAAGATGTGGGGACTGATTCACATTTTAGTTGATGAAGCATCTAAACTTTAAAAAAAAAAAAGGTGTATAGTACATGTCTACAAAAGTAATTTTCATTACTTTTCGATTATCTTAATACTAAATATGGTTAACTGATCAGTTTAATATAATGTTTTATGTTCGTTGCAGGTTTTATTAATTGTTTGTGCTGCTATTCTCTCCTTTGTTGTGTGAAAAGTAGAGACTGTATATATAGAAAAGGACAACATGACAGCTCCCCAAAAGTGATGGCAAAGCATCTCAATCACCCCCTGGTGGCTGGCTGCAGTATAGGTCCTCCCCAATGTTAACAGGTGACATTTCAAGTCAAATAAATTTTTCCCAAAGATGGTTTCTGTCATTTTAGGTGGTTCTTATCATGCTGATGTTTGTTTAAATGTTCATCTGTCTGCTTAGTTTGTTTTCAATTAGTTATTTGATGCTATAAAAGCAGGGTTTCGTGCTATGATTGACAGCTGAGCTCTGCGTGATTGATCTGCCAGCTGTGTGGGCAGGAACTTGAAATTGTAATTCCAACGCTGGTGTTCACCAGCACAAGATGGCAGGTTTTCAGTTTTGTACAGTGGGAACAAGTGGAGCCGTGTCATCCATCTTTTATTTATGTAAGTGGGGCAAATGCACATTTAGATTAATAGCCGTAATCAGGCACATTTAATGTAGGTCTACAAACTGCCATAAATTTACTGGGGCTTCTGTTTCTACCCACACACCCTCCTGGTCACCAGCATCACCCCGGAGGGAATAGGAATCGTGGAACATTCTGAGGTGGCGCTCCCTGTTTTTGGAGGACAGCAAACATAGTTGTAATTATCTGTCATCATCACCAGGTGATTTGTCATCTGTCAATCATTCATATCAGCAATGCATAAAGTAAATCTGAAAGACAAATGAAGCTAGCTAATGATATCGATCTTCAGTAATTAGAGGACAGAGTTAGAGACACATTACCTCCGTGTCAGCGGTGGAGAAACACATGATCACAGGATTACGTTTGTTTATTTCGGCTGGTGAGTGAAACAAATCTACCGGCCACTTGCATATTTTACCATCTTTGTGCTGGTGGCTGCTGCTAATTTTGTGTCCTGACTGTCAGTAAGGATGTTCAGCATTAACACCACAGGACTCTGACAGCTAGCTAATGAGCTATCACAGCGAGAGACAGGGAGAACACGAAGATGGGGCGGATCTAGAGGTGTGGCATGGGGTGGCAACCATTGCCACCCCTAAAAGATGCCTCGCCATCCCAGCTGTCACCCTAGTTTGGATAGCTCCAGCTCAAAATATATATATGAAAAGTTGTGGTTGATGGAAATTTACAAGACTGAAGTCAGAGTGCAAGTGAAGAGATGATGCTCTAACGTATATAATTTAATGATCTTTTTAGGCTAAATGCACTTTATGATTTATTAGAAATAAAATATCCAAATTTGGGGGCTTTTCCTGGCAAATTTTAATATATGTGATTAGTTCGTAATTAAATTTGCGTATATTTTTGCCACCCCTTAAAGTCTCCATGCCATACCTCTTGCCACCCCATGAATATTTCCCCATTTTAACTAAATGTAATCTGATTACGTCTTCTTTATTCGTAAATAAATTTATACTAGCTAGCTATGCTCTCCCCTTTATCAGATTTTATCTCACTGAAATGAGTGATATATATGCTGACAGTTAACTTTAGGGTATGAGAGGGCTGACAGCGACAGACAGGCACTATTCATCATAACTGATTGTTTGTGCCCGCCGGCCAGTCCATACTGCTGAGCAGATGGGTTCACTTCCTGTAATATCACGCCTCATTATGAGTGTTGCTGTATATCTGGGCAGATAGACGATTGTGGCCAAAAATAGTGCCGCCTGAGATGCAGATAAACACCTGCACTGGACTGGCCTGGCCTCGAGTTTATAAAAAGTTGGCTTCCCATAATATCACTTACAGAAAAGATTACATGATTGCACTAAATGTTGGTGTTGATGGGATAGTTGTTTCATCTGCCTTTTAAGCAGAATCTGAAGAAAAGAGAGTTAAAAAGTGTAGATAATGCCCCCTCCTTTTTGTCCTCTGCTTTTGCTACTTGGGCATTTAAGGCTATCATTTAAGAAAATAAAGAAAGCATCATGACATCAGAAACCTCCTCAATATGGTCAAAAAACACAAATGCATCTACAGTAAGCCTGATTATAGTTTGCCAAACTAAACATTTGTGCAAATGAAAATTACAAGTGATTTCAGCGCTTTTAGAAACCCAACATGGAATTCCAGGGAATTGAAGCTTTTCACCAACACATAAATGTGTCATTAGTCGCTAAATATTTTCACAAAACAGTTTTTTTTTTCTTATCCAAGTTGTAATGAAGGATGTTTTTATCCTGAGCTTCAGTATATTGGAGAGAAATGCATGAAAACTTCACATAACACCTGTAAATAAATGCGTTCTTCCAGTATTTTCTCTTTTTCTTTGGGATGACGTGTGTGACGTGTGTACTGAAGTGAGACTCAGTAACCAAGAGTGTGTTTGTGAAGTACAGTACGTATCTGTTTTGCTCGGCTCTTATCAGAGGAATGGAGGGTCTCAGGTTCGCTCTGAAGGCGAGCCTGAGCTGAAGGAATTCCAGGCAGATAAAACTCGGGCCCTGGCGTCTGGCTCTCAAACATTTCCCATGCACTGCTGTTCCACAGGGCCGGGAAGGGGCAAAAGGTGACAGAGATGGGCATTTTTAAGCTCATTATCTTTCCACAGCCACCACAAGGCGACAAAAGCTGTCATGTAAGCTGTGGAAAACACGAATACGCAGTCACCCAGCGTCGTTAGAAAATGCCAACAGGGTTTGTTGAAACAAACAAGCACGGGCCGGACTGAAGTCTGGTGATGTTCACAGATGCAGCGACTCAGCAGACTGGAAACCACCGCCAAGGTTGCACAGATTGTTTTACACGAAGTGCAAACATTAAGAAATTTGTGATCTGATCATTCTTCATGTCCATTTTCCCCAGTCTTCTTCAAATACATTACCTTAAATTTTTAGTTGTGATCTTTTCCTTTGAATAGATACCCTGGACAATCTCAAACCACTGATCGCTCCCTGGAGGGTCAGCGTTGTACTGGTTTGTTGGGTTTTTTTTTTGCTGGCTATAAGTATAAGTTTTGATACATATTTGTCTCTTCCTTGTACGGCCTCCTAAATATTCCCTACGTACATCACAGCACAGTTGTTTGGATCTGAGGTGAGATTATTCCAACCAAATTCTCCAAATTTGTGAGTTAGCAGTCTCATACACACTGTAAGCCATTCTTCATCCTCAATTTCTCTATTTAGCTGATTCACATTTGTTTTTACACAGCATTGAGTTTCCCCTACATTCTCCTAAGGCTTTATAGAAGGCTGAGATCTTCCCTGGTGATAAGCATCCACTTTCATTTTAATTATAGCATTCAAATCTATTTAGGGGGCAATTTTCACCTCTTCCCTGAAATAGTCCCATATTTGTAGGTGTCCCCCCTGAAAATCGTATTTTTCCTGACCACCGTTGAGTCTTGCAAGCTCATGCGTGTTCCAGTGTTTTACTTTTCAGTTCTTATTTGAGGTAATAATCAGCGGGATCCTGCAGCAGGCCCTACAGCATGAACCGTCAAACTCTCACGTATCATCCCGTACTGCAGCCAGCGCTCTTTGTCTTTTGAGCTCTTTGTCTTTCGCTGCCCTCTTTAGTGCACATTCCTGTTTTACTCAGCTGTCACACCAAGGGGTCAGGGGAAGGCATGTGTGCTCCTTGGTTAATTTTAGCCCTCATTTCATCGAGGCCATTGAGATGAAACGCAGAGCAACCACCTCAGCCCGTCTGCTGTGAAGCCACATTTACCCTCTGATCTCCAAACACCCTTTACAGACTAAACCACTGTATCAGTGAACATGTGCTCATGACAGCCTTTCTTTGGACAAAGTGGAGCGATGTATAGGTCACATGTATAGGTCACCAACCTGACAGCTTAGAGGCTCTCTATTATAATGATTTACCATGATTTAAATGATAGTTCACACTTTTAAAGCTCAGATATCCACTGGAATAAATATGTGATTTTATATTAAAGGGAATATGCATTGGTAGTCAGTATGTTTCCGTACAGTAGATGGTGGTCAGCACTCCCCCAGTTAGACGAGAGTGTTCCCAGCATGGAAGCTAAGGACTTATCAACTGAAGGTCGCACTAGAATCCATCTTGCCAGGCTTCAAGTTATTCGTTTGTGTCCACAAAATGGTGCAGCCAGTGAGCATCTTAGGAGGGACTTCTGGCAGCTGTGGGTGTGGTTTTAGGTGTGACAACAGCGAGAAGCGTCCAGGGAAGCAACTCGTCTTGAACAAACATTCGCGGCTCCTGCAGAGGTTAGCATAGATACTGTGATAGCATCAATTATATCAGAACTTGAGAGTATTTCTTTATTTCTTTCCTTTTTTAAAAAAAAGTGCCCACCCTTTTCCAAACAGTTTCTAACAACAACTTCTCAGATGGTTCTGTGTAAGAAACCATCTGGTGTGTCAGGTTTGCTAAGGACAGGGTCAGCAGAAAAACTATTTTAGCCACACCACAGTTCAAGTTATCACTGATATTTAAAAAATCAACATCAATTCAAGTGTATGCTATATTTAGAATATTTTCACCATTTCACCTTGCCGTCAAATAGCAAGAAACCACTGTTATATACATCAAATACCACTCAACCAGACCCCTTTTGCAAAAATAGTAATTTTACCAGACAGAACACAGCCATTGCTGGCCTGCAACTTCCACAATCTGTTAATTAGTTAGTGTTATTCTTTGACTTCCGTTAATCGGACCTAACCTTTTAAAACACTGAAGTGACACAATAACACAAACAAACTAATTGATGAAGGCAGAAGTAGTCCAGCAACTCTCATTTCCTGTGAGGTAACGTTTCCCGTAGGAAAAGGCCATCTGACAGTTAGGTAAAGCGGTGAAAATACTGTAAGTATATACACTTAAACTGATACTGATTGTTTTAGGCGACTAAAATATGCTTTGCTGGTGATCCTGTCCACAGCAGTAAATTTCTTACACCAGTACTCCTGCTGCTGCTCCAAACTGGGGCCGTGCTGGTCTCCATCGCCTGTAGGAAATATAAGTACCTCATTGAACCCCACTTCAAAAAATCTGAACTATCCCTTTAAGAAAACAAAAATCAATGCAGCCGGTGCTGCCAGCAGCGTTAGAGACATATTGAGAAAAAGGAAGTACCAAACGTCACTCAGACTTGTTGGTCAATAAAACTCTTCTGTCTGGCTATTTCCAGACAAAACTAACAATGAGCAGTGTCAAGAAGCCACTTCAAGCATGTCTGCCTGACCTTTAAGTGGGCAGACTATTGAAACTCTGGCCTGAACGTCTGCTCTGTCTCTCAAAGTGCAGCCTGTGCCAGCTAAGTGTCTCACTGAGTGAACACTGAGTCCAATAAAGTCAAAAAATTCAAGTGCAGGTGAAAAACATGATCAAAGTTGAAACTGTTTTTGTAATTTCTGAATTTGTCGCCTGCAGTTTGCATAAAATCCAGGCTGGAAGTTTCCATGCCTGTGCGAACCAGAGCCTCATCTCCTCACCAGACTCTACAACGCTTTTATTGCTTGTTTTGACAGCTTTGTTTCTGCTGTGGTGGCACTCATCCAGCTCATCAGTGCGTTGTGATTCATAATGTTGGCCCTATGCACATTTTCAGGCTTGGGGGAGTATCAGATTACATGTAACAGGATTACGTAGTTAGGATACAAAAAAAAGGTAACTGTATTGCACTACAGTTACAGAAAGGAAACGAGATTACTGATACAAATAGAAAAAAAATAGAGATTATTAGCAAGATTACAATTTTAAAATACATTTTAAATGAAATAATACCACACATCGCACACTTTACATGTTTCACAACACCAGTGAAACCCGCTAATCTTTTCATTATTTGTATTGATTATCTTTAATTATTTTTAAATCTGAAAAGAGGAGCAACATGAAAATTCTCCCTTCAGCTGTACAAATACTGTCATCATCCAACATCAGATTTACAGCTAAGACCAAAAACTAACATTAGCAACATTTAAATGTGCATAATTATGTCTACTAATCTAAACATGCATGCAGAAAGGAATATCTGGACAAAGAAATTAACAAACCTAAAGAATCATAAAATATTAGATGCTAAACAATTTCACCATATTTGGTATTAAGATAATCCAAAAGTAACAGAAAGTAATCAAGTTACATTACTTTAATGTTATGATACTTGGATTAGGTTACAAACTACATTTTTTAACAAGTAATTAGTAATTTTATTGTAATACATTTTTAAAGTAAAGCTCCTAATCCTGTGCTTTGGAAGAACAGATTTAGAAGAGAGGACACCACACAGACACATATTCACAAAACTATACATCACAAGTGGCATTTAAAGCTTATCGTGACTAAAGATTAATACAATATTCCAGGAGTGTGATGGCAGCCACAGATAGAGAGGATGCTGCTATTTTGAGCTCATGAGACTTGTGATGTGGTGTGAAACAGAGTAGACTGATGAGGGTCTGCACTCTGTCAGTGTCAGACCACTGTCAAGTCATTCACAATAGAATAAACATAACTTCAGGACGTGGATTTCAAAATAAAACATCCTTTTCCTTAGAACTAGTATAGGAAAGGCATTTTTAAGTCATGAAAATTCTCCAAATCCAGGATAGTCCTTTCCCCTGATTTTTAAATCATCCCTAAATTTATTATACCTCTATACATTATGAAATGTCATAAGCTTGGAGGACAGTGAGGCCTGCACATCAACCCGGCTAAACACCGACCTAAAAGGATACTCCACCTCAGACTCATATTCCACTCAATATGTACTCAACCCTATGCCGATGTGAGGATTGGTGAAGATCTTCAGTTCACAAAACAATCCTGGAGTTTCAGCAGAAAACAGGGTTGCAGCCAAATCCAGTACAATGGCAGTGAATGAAGATCAAATGTAAATGTTAAAAAAAAGAACACAAAACAAACACAAAATGTCTCCATCCTGCTCGTGTGGTGTAATCCAAGTGTCCGCGAGCCGCGACATTAAAATTTAACCACAAAAGACACCATTACACCATGTTTTTAGCCGAAATGTCAACTGTACATGTAGCAGTAGGACGAAACAGGCGTCAATCTCGCGAGACTTCGTATATCTCTTAAGGACGCATGGTGAAAATATCACGAGATCTACGCCATGTTTACGTCCTACCTGCTACATGCTACAGTTGACATTTCGGCTAAAAACATGGTAAATGGTGTCTTTTGTGGTTAAATTTTAATGTCGTGGCTCACGCACACTTGGATTACACCACACGAGCAGGATGGAGACATTTTGGGTTTGTTTTGTGTTCTTTTTTTTTAACATTTTATCTGTGGTCTCCATTCACTGCCATTTACTGGATTTGGCTGCAACCCTGTTTTCTGCTGAAACTCCAGGACTGTTTTGTGAACTGAAGATCTTCACCCATCCTCACATCGGCATAGAGGTGAGTACATATTGAGTGGATGATTATCTAAGAGTGGAATATCGCTTTAAAGCAAGATTGAGGTGCAGCTTCAACCTGTGCGCAAAATTACGCACAGGTTATCCACCCAGCATCAGGCTCTGTGGCAAAAATGGCAACTGCGCTGGTGTAAGATAGCAAAGACACCTACGCCAACGGCTTTGCGCTGGGTGCAAGATAAAGTAGGGCCCTTGATCTTGTACTCAAAAGAAAAATAAAGATTTTCTGTTGATTTTATTTTGAAGGTCTATCACAGCTTACTTCCGTTCTTGCCCTGGTTCACTCAGTCTGACTTGAGGCTGCTGACAGCCGCTCTAGTCGAGCCTGGGGGCGGTGGAAGGGCAGTGGATCCAGGGGATCTGGCTAATTGGAGCTTCTTCTCCGCCGTCCTTATCGAGCAGTGGCCAAACCTGAGGGAGAAACTGCGACTCTAAAACAAACCGAGAGATTCTGCGCTCTGCGCGGTTTGTTCCCAACTTCATCTCCCGAAACAGGTTCCCTCCACTGAGCAGAGGACAGCAAATCCTGGGAAACCGGTTTATGTACCGTTTGTTTTTCTTTTAAACGTGAAATGTTGTTGCGCGTGGCTTTGGTGGTGTCTTAGTGTACTTTTTTCACATTATCAGCGTGCAACATCCTGCATCTGCTATCGCCCTGGCAACCAGAGTTCCTCTCCATCATTCTCCAGCGCTTCATCCCTCACCATCAGCGGCAGAGAAATCAAAAATCTGTCGTCCTCCGAGTGGCACTTCAGTTTGATTTTTTTCCGATCACTTTTATTATTATTATTATTTTTAAACTGTTAAGGTTCATGTGTCGGAGAAGTCTTTTCTCTCACCACCAAAATGCCTGTGAGACGCGGTCATGTTGCGCTCCAGAACACCTACCTGGACACTATCATCAGGAAATTCGACGAGCAAAGTAAGTGCACATGAAATGAGTTGAGTTATGACCATGTGGTTTTAAAGTCCAGATAGTGAGAATGAAATACCCGCCTATGACAACAAAACCTTCACAATATGCGTATTTGACCACTTTAAACAGCCAGCATTAGATCATTTTGGTGGTGTTGAATGATGTAATGGGTGTTAAAGGCTTTTAATAAATGTGATAAAGGTGGCATCCCCAAACAGGTGTGAAAATAAAGTGTGTAAAAATAATTCAGTTTATTGTTAGCCTCATCCTGTGTTGAAAGCAGGGGAATAATGTCCCTGAATAAAGGGATTTCTGACAGCTTGTTGTCATCAGTAGGAGTAGTGAGCCAAAAGTACATAGATATTTATGTCAGGATTGTCATCTTATTTATACTGTTGTTTAGGGTTGATTATTATTGTAATTTTTGATTAATCTATTGATTATTTGCTCGATTAATCGATTAGTTGTTTGGTCAATAATATGTCAGAAATCAGGAATCAGAAAATTTAGACTTTTTTTCCTAAAAAAAAAACTACTCAAACCAATAAATCAATGTGGGTAAAACCTTTTTTTTGTGTTAATTTCTTAGTTAGTCTCACCATGTTGTCGGTTTCAAAAAGGTTACAGCCTCAGCCTTTTTTCCACACGTGATTGGGTTGTTTTGTGTTCAAATTTATTTAGACTCTTTGATTGCCCGAGCAGGTGGCAGACTGACAGGCTTTTCATGTCACATTGAAATATCTTATCTAATTTGTATCAGCGACGTTGACGTCCCCGCGCTGCTCCTTTTATGTTTTTAGTGTTATTGCACCTGCATGTGCGTTTGTGTGAGTGCTCACCTGATGTCTTACATTCTGTTCCATTATCTCACATGTTCCACTCGCTGCAAAGAGAAACTGTTTCTCACACAAGAAGACAAGATCTGTGATTAAAAAAACATGGTAGGGATGCAACTATCAATTATTTTCTTGATTAATCGATTAGTTGTTTGGTCTATGACGTGTCAGAAAATGGTGAAAAATTAATTGTCCTGAAAACAAAAGGCCACTTTTCCGAAAACACAAACTCTGAACTTAGAGTTAAGGCTGCTTACTGCCTGCCAACTCCATTAACATATTGCGAAATTTAACTTTTATAAACATCTACTCCTTCTAAAAGATCGTTAATGATTTCTTACAACTCATAAACTTGCACTTACTCATTTGGGAAATATTCAGCATTAATTTGAACTCTAATTAATGTGAAACGGGCAAACAGTAACACAAGTGAAGGGCAGAATAGAAATTTTAAATGAGGAAACTGCAGCTGTGTAGCATTGTTGTCAGAGAAACGAGTATTTTAATTTAGCAAAGAAGCTGGAATCGAGAATCTTGACCTTTTTTTTAAATAAACAAAACAAAAAAACGGTTAATCAATCATCAGAATAGTTGCGGTTAATTCAATAATTGATTCATAATCAATTAATTGTTGCAGCTCTAAAACAGATGGGGGCAGATGTTGCATTTGATGTCTTCTCTTGACCCTTCACTTTTAGCGCCGTCTTTCTTGTTTAGAAACATAATACTCTGTAGCTAATGAAGGTCATAGTCTTGGTTTAGAGCTGCAACATTTAATCAGTTAATCAATTATGAATCGACTATTAAATAAATCCCCACCCATTCTGATAACAGATTAATTGTTTTGAGTCATCTTTTTTTTATGAAAAGAAAGTCAAAATTCTCTCATTTTTGGACATTGGAGGACGTCATCTTGGGCTTTGGAAAATAGCGATCAACATTTTTTTTTTACCATTTTCTCGACTAAACAACTAATTGATTAATCGAGAAAATGACTGAATAATTGATAATGGAAATAATCGTTACATCGGTACATTTGACCTTGCTACATGTTCTTCACTTTGGACCAATCACAGTATGTTGGATAAGACAAAATCACCCTGATGTGATTCTGACCACACATGGAAAAATTGATGACAGCTCTCAGTGAGTTTTACTTTGATCAGATCTGGGGCCATAATGCTCGAATCTGTGGAGCACCTTTAACAAAGCTCTATTATGTAATGCCTTGACTGTATGTATGCCTGTGTGTGTGTGTGTGTGTATGTGTGCACACGCAGCCACATGTATACGTGCACGGCCAGGTGAGTGCACGTGCCACGGCGACGCTGCTTAGCAACCGTGTGACGATCAGGCGTTTCCGCTTTGAGCCCCAGATAATGACTTTGGACAGGATGTGCTTTCCACCAGAGGAGCTCACCCATTTACTTTAAAGGGAGGAGAGAGTCCCCTCCTCTCGAGTGTGTGGGCAGCAAACAGGCAGAGCTGTTTAACCCAGTTCCACCACAGGATAATAAAAGGTCCAGGTCAGATGTTACAGAGGACATGTATGCACTTTTCATTCAGCTCATTGAACTCCTCCATTAGCAGCCGTCGAACAAAACTGTCCTACTTCACTTTCATGGTGAGCATTGGTTTGTTTGGCATGGTGGCTGTTATCAGTGCCGCGTACATTATGATCATCAATAACAGGATCTGGATGTATATGACATGACAGAGGGTTTCAAAATGGGAGGTGTGCCTCAACAGGGGGCTCCAAACAGCTTCAGGGGGAAGTTATTAAAAGGAGACCATGTAGAATATTTAAATATGTGTGATTTTGTTAAAGAGATGGTTCAGAAATACAGTATTGAGTTTTTCCCCGAGTCAGAAAGTAGGGCTGCGCAATTAATTGAAATTTTATTGAGTTGCAATATGGTTTTCTGCAATTATCAAATCGCACGAGGTTCAGTGTTTGTTAAAGACAAACACGTGTCAAAAGATGTTTAAATGAATGAATGTTGTCTCGAGGCAGAAATGTCCTGAAAATTAGATTCTACAGACTCAAAAAAACATCTTCATTTGGTACAGATTCTGCAAAAATCACACCACAGTCATTTTAACATGTTTTTCAATCAAGATAAGAATAATGATGTAAAAATTATCATTACCTCTAACATCGCAAATCATATTGCTATTGCAGTATCAGTCAAAATAATCACAATTAAATATTTTTTCTACATCGTTCAGCCCTAAAATAAATACATTTGTACAGACCTTTTTTACACTCTTAGAAATAAAGGTGCTAACTAGAATTGTAGAGGGTTCTTTGGCTTGTCTCCATAGGAGAACGCTTTTTGGTTCCTGGTAGAACCCTTTGTAAAAGTTTCACTCTGAACCATTTCCTAGAGTTCAACCTAGAACCCAACATAAAGGGTTATACATAGAACCATCTGTGAAAGGTTTTACTCAAAACCCCCTATGGGAGGTTCTACAGAGAACCCTTCTATAGAGTAATGTTCCACCCAGAACCCTCTCTGGTGCATCTATCCAGGACCTTTCCATCTTCTAAACTAACCCTGCCCAGGGGCTTCTACAGAGAGCCCTTTTATATTCCAGGGTTTCATGTGGGAACCCATTCATGAGGTTCAACTGAGAACCTTTTTATACATTTAAACAGTTTCCATTAGGGGGTTCTACCAAGAACCTTTTTATATATCAAGGGTTTTATCCAGAACCCACCTAGGGTTTACTACCAAACCCTTTTATATGACAGAACAGAGAACCCTTGATGAAAGATTTCTTCAAGAATTTCAACAATACCTGAAAAACTCTTTCGTCCAAAAAGGTTCTTTGGACGAAAAGGGTTCTTAATGGAACCCTTAGTCTTTTACCAATGCTTTCTTCAAAAAGGGCCTTGGAACCTGAGCCTTAAGAAGAACCTTTAGAACCCTCAACCTAAGACCCAATAAGCCGAAACCAGCTTCTGACGCACAATCTCACACTGGAAACCCTGGTTTAGCTTTGGCTGAGAAGGAAACTGTAATATATTTACTGTAAATCATAAAATGATGTTATCAGAAATTCAGGAAACATCCTAAGTTGAAATTCCTGCTGCTCTGACAGTGTCATCCTTTGAGATTTCCATTCCAGGCCAGAATGGCTGTTTCAGTTCGCCCGTTTCAATTTAATTACAGTTCAAATTAATGCTGAATGTTTGCTGAATGAGTAAGTGCCTGTTAATGAGTCGTAAGACATCATTAACAATCTTTCAGAAGCAGTAAATGTTTATAATGGTTAAAGTGAGCAATGTCTTAATGGAGTCTGGCAGGCAGTAAAGCTGCCAGTCACTCAGCTTCAACTCCAGAGTGTAAATTCAGAGCAGAGGGCTTTTGTTTTCACAATAACAGGCTTAGCTTTACATTGACAGACAAATGACAGTTATAAACAGCTGATCAACTTACGGCATAGGACTCGTCTTCACATGTTACTGTCAAATTACGATGTTGAACTCGTCTTGCGCTCCTGTAGTGTTCCTGCAGCCTGCCTGATCTTGTGGTCCAGTGTCCACCTGACGCTGGTGGAAAGACACATCAGAGTCCAGCACTGCAGCAGAAACAGCACTGCACTGAGCTAATATCAAGTTAGAGAAGTATTTCTTTATTTAAGTTATAGTTTTCAAGTAGTTCAATCACACTTGCAATTCCAAGCGACATTGCACGTAAAATAATTTATGTGGACATGTAACCAGAGAAAAAGACATTTCTATATATGCAGAAACACTGTTATAGCATTAACATTTAAAATTATAGATAAATAGCTACAATTTAAACAACAAATTGAAAACAATCCTCTACTATATAAAACAAAAAAGTGAATGTGCGCAGTATAAATAGAAATGAGAAAATAGAAACAATCCATCAAAGTGAAAAGACAGTAACCTAATTTAGCAGCATAAGGATAATTAAACCCATTTCAAACATGTGGCTAATTACAGATTAATTAAAAAGTGTCAGGTAGAATCTTAATCTGGACAGATGTCAACAACCTGTTAATTCATAAATTACCATCAGAGCCGTTGTGACGCCGCCGTGGCTCATATGTTGAAGTGCCCACCTGCTCCTCTTCAGTCCTCTGAAGAAGAAATTGTGACGCTAATAACATTAGCACCGTGGAAAGATGGACTGTATTAGTTCCACTTCAGCTGATTGTTGAGTGGAGGTACAGAGCCATGCAGAAGATTCTGAACACCTGCACTTAAGCGTATTTGATTAAATCACAGATTGAGTGTGATTGTATTGTAAATATCCTAATTTTTTCAATCAATCTAATGTGATCATTCTGATTAAGTGGCCTGCTTATATGCTGCTCTACAAAGGCAAAAAGAAGTAACCGCTAACGTTAAGTACGTATTCAGTTTATTAAGACCAGAATCTGACATTGTTTTACTAAATAAACCAAAAGAAAAAAAATATGATGCCATAGAATTTTAAATTCAGATCAGATCAAACCACGTAGGTCCAAAGGTAAAGTTTGAAAAAGATACAAAACTGAGATAAAAACCCAGAGAGGGTTCTATCCAGAACCTGTCCACATTCTAAGGGTGCTAACAAATTTAAACTGGAATATGACACTAAGCATCTTCCGCCTTTCAGATCGCAAGTTTCTGATCGCCAACGCGCAGATGAAGAACTGTGGCATCATCTATTGCAACGAAGGCTTCTGCCAGATGTTTGGTTTCGCCAGGGCGGAGATCATGCAGCAGCCCTGTACCTGCCAGTTCTTGGTGGGGCCCGGTACCATGAAGAGCGCCCTGGCCCAGCTGGCGCAGGCCCTGCTTGGCTCTGAGGAGCGCAAGGTGGAGATCCTCTACTACGCTAAGGAAGGTAAGGCACAGGAAGAAAGGAGAGGAAACATCAGGAGGAGGAAGAGGAGATAATTTTTAAAAATAAAACTGTGAGCCTGTTGGCAATCTCAGGTCCCTGGGTAGGAGCCTTCTTCTATTGGACAGTTTAATTGTTAGGAAAACAGTCACAATAATCATTTGTATTTTCCACTGTTTTGCCATCCCTCATCTGACAAGAAACCTGATTGGACAGATCCTAATTCAGACTCATCATTCTCTTAGCAGCCACTGCCTTAATGTCTTTGCTCGATGCTAACATTTTAGGTTTCAGCTCACGCAAAGTGAGGAAACTTGCAACATCTAAGGCTAAATGTTAAATTCATCTTAAATTAGAAAACATCTTGCATGGTGGCCTGGTAGCTCAGTTAGTAGAGTGTTTGTCCTATATACTGAGGCTGTGAGTCCTCTGCAGCGGCCGTGGTTCGACTTCTCCCTACGGCCCTTTGCTGTATGTCATTCCCCCACTCTGTCCCCTCCTTTCCTGTCATATCTTCAGCTGTCCTAACATTGAAGGCATAAAAAGCCCCCCCATCATGCGTTGTGATCACACCATCTGCAGCGCCCTTCAACATGTTGACGTTTTGACCCATGAGTACTGACTACTCAGTGGCCCCTTTCCTACTTTCTGTCCTGCTAGTTCCGGTCTCCTTTTTCAAACCACAACCATCTTCAAACTTGGCCTTCATTTTGGTCTCAACCGCACACCTGTAAAGTTTTGTGATTGCATCTTGCACTGTTAAGACGCCATATTGACAAAATCTGTCTACAGATGTATAAACACCTGGCCAAATACTCAGAACCACTTCTGTGGTAGTTCCTGCTAGGGCTGAAAAATTAATCTAAATTTTATTGAAATCACAATTTAGTTTACTGCAAAACCTAAAAAAATACTTTTTCTGACTTTGCAGGATGTAGTTTCCTCACCAAATGATGTTATGATTAATAAGCCTAAGAATATACAGCTCTGTTTAGCAGCTCTTCTAGACTGTGCAGGGTTTAGCTAACATCAGCATGCTAACATGATAAAATACTTGTAATTAGCAGGTAATGAATACCATGTTCGCCATCGTAGTTCAGTGTGTTAGCATGCTAACATTTGCTAATTAGGATTAAGCACTAGATGTGTTACAATACATGGATCTGGATCAATACACGGACTCGGTGTTCAATGATCCAATATTATCGATGCAACGTGAAGATATCTTTAAGATACGCTTTTATTTTGAAATTCCAATGTCTGGAAGAGTTCAGTCATAAAAGTGTTGAATCATAAAGTAGTTGCTTTTTGTGAGTTGATGTAAATGAAACTGATTTCGTACGATATCGTGTGCTATTGATCACAGACCCCTGATTTGAACCAGATTGAAATCGTATCATGGCAGACTTTGTGATATCTGTAAATATGGTATTGTTGTCCACAGAATTGATATAATATCGTGTTATGATGAAACTTGTGATAAATACACAACATACAGCTGAGGCTGAAACAAATGTCCATCAGTTTTACAAATGTTTTATCAAAAACCAAAAGGATTTGGATAAACTGAAATTTTGACCTGATGATGATGCAGGATGAACAGTTCCCATTCAGATTTTCTCATATTCTAGTCACATAAATCAAAGTGGAAAACACAGTCGACAAGGAAGAAAAGAGGTCATCTCTCACCACCATTCACAGTGACCTGCTGAGCTTTATTGCAGACCACTACAGACTCTCCGTCATCAGCCATCATGGCCAAATCGTCATTATAATCAGGCTTTAAATCACATCGTGTGTTCTCTGCTCTGTCTCACCGCCCCGGCAAGACCATGCAGACAGAGTCAGCATCATGTTTCTTAATCTCTTCGTAAGACTTGTTCTGATTAACGGACATTTGCTTTTCTTCTCTGTACTGGTTTGTTGGTAAAACCTTAATTTCTTCTCTCCTCGGTCTCAACAATATTTCCAACACTTTCTTTCACACCTTCCACCTGTATCTGTCTCTACTGCAAAACTTGATTTTAGGGAAGCCATGTGCAAACAAAAATGTAATTATCACAGATGGGGAAACAAAAAAAGAATGGAGAGCGTATAGACTTAGAGGTTGTGATGTTAAAATTATAATGAGAGAACAGAGTGACAGAGCAGACAGAAATAACACAGTGAGACAGACATTTCAACTTTTGATCTGCTCTTCTCACGGTGGCATTTCACTGAACGTTCGTTCTTCTCAAAGCTCAATTCCCTCTTGAATCTCTGACTTGGTCTAATTCTGCCACCAGTTGCAGACTGACCTATTCACAGATCTGCATTTGCCACTTGGCATCTGTCATTTGCAACCTTTTAGGCTGGGTTACACCAACAAGGATTCATTTTTAAACCTGATTAAATCATGGTTTAACTTTTAATTATGTCGCCCCAAACATTTAAACTAGCTTTAAATTAATAAAGATTAAATTTATACCTCTCTTTAAACCTCTGTTTACTTTCCAATCTAAACCTAGATTAAATTTAGATCTGTTGCACCAAATCTTTCAACTCCTGTTTAAAATGTGATCCAGTATTAACTGTAATACTGTAATAGTAACTTACACTAAAAATAATCAAGTTCCTCGAAGCCCAGTGAGTTTTGTGATGTATCTCTTCTTTATTTCTCTTTAGTTGATAATTCACCCAACAAGTTTTTCCTCAGAGGAGAAAGTGTAACTCCTCTGCCCAGCCATCATGAGAAGGCTAACAAGGCTAACTAACTTTATAGCTATAACAAAGTGAACATTTTCTTTACTTTTTAGCTTTCTAGTAAACATTATCATGTTTTTTTTTATTGTTTAGCTTGCTATCAAACAATATAATGATTCTCTAAAACATTATAGCTAGCTTTGAAACATTTTTTTGTTGTATTATTTTGTTAACTTTTTAGCTTGCTAGTAAACAATGTAGCGTTTTCTTTTTGACTTGTTAGCCGGCTAGCAAGCAATGTAACTTTTTAAAAAACTTTGCAAACAATGCAACGTTTTGTTGAGGGATACAGAGCAGGGGGAAGTATTCCCACCTCCTTTATACTTATTACGACCCAGCAGCACTCAAATTTTATTTTTTTGTTTATTTAGATTTGGGTAAGCAGTGCATCTCCATATTTATTAAACTATATTTAATATCTGTTTAAATCACTAAACTTGGATTTATTAAACTGATGTTAGTTTTTAATTGCGCAACAGAGCTCTCTTTAATTTTAAAACTGGATTTACTCATTTTTAACCTAGTTTTGCTAAACTCTGATTAGAACAAATCTTAGATTAAACTGATATTTGTTGGTGAAACACAGTCTTGACTCCTTCTTCGCCAGTTTATCTGTCACGTGCACTGAGGCAGAAATACGTAGAAGGCAAGCAAAACACACATTACAATCATCCACCATAAGCACAAATACATTTTCTGTCTGCTTACATACACAGACAGACTGATACACTCACATGTCTCTTGTTACTTTGGCCATTTGGGCACAGGGCATACAGTCTGGAGTGCTGTTGTCATGGAAATGCGATCAGCATGCCAGCTCAAATCCACTAAGCATCTATTTGTTTTGTCTCCTGCTTCCCACTGTGCTCCCAGACTGAACAGGCAGAAAAAATTTGCGAACAAGTGGATACAGTGTGATTCAGAACAAGTCGGCTGTTTTTTTTTTCTTTACCTCCCAGCTGAATTCCTGTCAGAGAGTTTTTTTTTCAGACTGGATGTGTGAATGGGACTGAATGCAGGCACTCGGTGTGTGTGTGTGTGTGTGTGTGTGTGTGTGTGTGTGTGTTGTGTGTGTGTGCGTGAGCATACGGTCCTCTCTATGTGTGTGTGTGTGTGTTTTGTGTGATCTGCTCTCTCCCCAGTTTCTATTTTTAGACCACACTGATTGCAGAGAGAAGTTAGACCTGACGGAAGTGTTGTTCATTTAGCCTTTTTTAGCTCTCCGTGTTTTGAACTCTGTCATTCCTTCTCCTCCTCTGTTTCTCGTTCTTTCTTTCTGTCTCTCCCTCCTGTGGTTTCCTCCCCCGTGGCCTCCCTTAAAAGCATGGCCTCATTAAAAAAAAAAAAAAAATCAGATGCCAGTGACATGTTTATCAGTGGGGGTATAGCTCAGTGGTAGAGCATTTGACTGCAGATCAAGAGGTCCCCGGTTCAAATCCGGGTGCCCCCTGTTTTCCTGCCCTTAATCAATTCAAAACAGCTTTATTGGAAACGGACGTTTATAATGTCAAGTGTAAAATAAACGGTCTGTGAACGGCCATAATAGCCTTATCTCTCTCCCTGTCTTTCTGCGTCTAAAGGGACCTGCAGACCGTGCCTGGTGGACATCATCCCCGTAAAAAACGAGGAAGGTGTCGTCATCATGTTTATCCTCGATTTTCAGGAGCTGATTGATCGTTCTCTCAAGAAGTCAGGTCTCAGGCAGAGAGTCGCCCAAGGATGGATTTACTGTAAGGCCTTTAACATATGTCTTATACTTTGCCTGCATGATTGTATACCAGTCCCTCCAGGATTTCGCTGGCTTTATTAGGGATCTCTGAGACCTAAACTGCCTGATTTTTCACAGCAGCTTTTCTAAAACAATTGTGATGCATGTTGCAATGTTTTTAGGCTACATTTGGGGTTTTTTTTTTCTGATGAAATTGCAAGAGAAATGGAAAACTGAAAAAAAGTGTCCTTGTATAATTCATTAAAAAAAAAAAATCAAAGGCAACTTGTTCCAGTGCTCAGCAAGTGTATAATGCACAGAGCATTGATAAAATATGACAAGATTTTTTTTAAAAAGAGACAAAAATATAATAAATAATAAAACACTGAGTCGGTTCATTGGTAGAACTCACAGAAGACTATAATGGTCAAATTTTCAAGAAAGTTGCGTTGATTGAACAAAATTGCAAGGTCATGCAGAATTCACAGGGACTGGTTGAATCTGCAAACTTCCTGAAGTGACTGATATAAATTCAAGTTGAGTGAGTCTTTCTCTGTTCTGTATCAGATAAACTGATACATGTGATTTTTGCAATTGTATATGAATTATGAATTAGGGTTAGGGTATGTAGCTGTCTTGCTTCAGTGCACGTTGACATTTACTCAGCCATGGTCTTAGTTTCCAGAAATGGGCATAATAGATTTTATTTTATGAAACAAACTTTTCAATAAGAATTTTACAGACACATGCACAAAAATGCAGAGTTTTGATAACAGCTGAGTTTCCCACTCAGGCCAAAATCGCAGGTTGAAGATGAGGCTGCCGGTGCTGCGGTCACATGCGACGACCTTCAATTTCCAAAGATCAGTTTGAAGGCGTGGTTGTGGACTACCTGCAGGTGAGGTGGTGTACACACATACACACACACACACAATCACCACACACACAGGACAGTTCAATGCAGTGTGCTTGCGTGAATGCATGCCTTACATTCTGCTGTAGCACTTTATGATAGTAGCTCAAGTCTGTATAAAAAGCAATACTGCATATCTGCTGTGCACGACTTTGGAAAACACAAAACGAAAAAAATCTGCACTCAGATTATTTGGAGACCACAGACTTTCTTGGAGGAGTTTCACATATTCCAGCCGTTAAATACGGACTGTGCAGTTTCACATGTTGGCTGCTCCAAGTAGCAGTAAGAGTTGCTTTAATAGGACTGATTTCTCAACCCAAAAGACACCAAAGGGAAGAACGAGGGGGAAAAAATGCACCATTGTTGAGTGAATCTTTCTCCTTCTCAGACTCTCACCTCTGTTTATACTTCTCTTGTGAGAATCTGTTTCCTGACAGTATCCTTGCCTGACGCCTGCACTGGACCAAGTCAGGCATGTGGCAGGAATGAAACATCGATCCTCACGCAGCAGCGTTCTCTTAAAGGGTCTCTTATATTTTCTATTAAGAGAAAAAAAAAATAAGATAAGTCAACTCCTCATGCAGAAAATGTTCTTAGCCACCCAATTTTGCTCTTACCCAGGTGTGCTGAATGATGAATCCCACTTAATAAACCAGAGGGGTGTGGCCAAATGTTTGTTATTAGAAAATCAGAGAAAATTTGTTCAGAAATGGTTTCTTGCATGAGGTCCACTTTACTTTGTATTGTAGGTTATTTGGTCGCCCTGATTTGCAAGAAACAACTCAAATTTTAGAAGAACTGAGAATTCTTTTCAAATAAATAAAGGTAACGTGTTTTTTTAAAAAATACTTTTTGTTCATCTGAGATATGGCTTTCTGCTCTCTGTCTGACAGCCAAACAGCGAGGAAGTCCCTCTGAAAGAGTTTCGTATCCCGTCCAAAGAGAGCTGCATGCAGTCTGAGACTGAGGCTCTGATAGAACAGGACCTGGATCCTCCCTCCCCTGCAGCCCAGTCCTCCACCAAGCATCGCTCCCTGCTGACAGACCGGCTGGACCCCGGCATCGCCTTCCCCAGGGGGACCTTACCTCGGAGCTGCTCTCGGGACAGCGTCCGCAGCCTCCGGCGCGCCTCGTCCCTGGACGATATCGATGGCATGAGGGCAGAATGGAACAGTCGACCTGGAGACCCCCAAGTGAACAGCAGTGAGTTTTCTGAACACTGAGCATCTCAGAGGGAAATTCTGATTAAAATATAGAAATACTAGTACTGTTATCAAAGGAAGTTATCAGTGTTTGGCTCTGAGGGGAAAATATCTTCTAAAAATAGGGACAGGTCTATTTAATTACTTTTTAACAGGGCCAGATTTGATTTGAAAGTTAATTACCAAGTGGCCAGGAGTTTACATTTCCTCTGTCTGACCTTTAAATTTAGGAATTTAAAGGGATAGTTCAGTGGGTATTGTTTTTTTGTAGGTAGGCCTTTATTTATGTGGCTAAAGTGCATTTTTCTGCCGACCTCTGCGACAGTACAGTGCTGAGGTCTGGTCCCGTCATCTACTGAAGGTAACGCGCTGACTATACATAAGTACCACATATAACCCCACTACAAAAAAAAAATGTGTGCTGTATTCTATATTGCATAAAACATTAGTATTCTTGCTATTATTGCTTTCAGTTTGATATAGTTTGCACTAGGGCTGAACAATTAATCTAAATGTTATCAAAATCGCAATTGGTCTTTTGCAATTTTCAAATTGCAGGAGGTGCAATATTTGATAAAGCCCAGTTTTTGTTTGTGAAATTATTGTGGAGCTGCAAAGACGTGATCGCCCTCATATCAGAATCTACAGACTTAAGAAAACAACTTTGTAGGGCTGTAAGTAATGATTATTTTCATTATCAATTGATCTGTCAATCTTTTTTTATGATCAATCAATTAGTTGTTTTTCCCATAAAATGTCAGAAAATGTCCAATATGACGTCCTCAAATGTCTTTTGTCCACAACTCAAAGATATTCAGTTTACTGTGATAGAGGAGTAAAGAAACCAGAAAATATTCACATTTGATGATATGAAATCAGAGAATTTGGACAAAAAAAAAGGTCCAAACTAATTAATCGATCATCAAAATAGTTGCCAAGTCATTTAATAGTTGATGACTAATTGATTAATCAATAAATCATTGCAGTTCTACATTGTTGGTACAGATCGCCCCAAAAAAGTCAGACCATTAATATGTTGTTTCAATGAAAATGGAATAATGGTGTAAAAATTATCATTCCCCCTAAATTGCAAATCTATTGCAATTGCAAATCATTAAAAATAATAAATCACAATTAGATATTACACTGTAAAGTGATAAAAAAATACAAAAATCAAACAAAATGAAGATGATGTACAAGCAACAAAAACTACAGACAGTTTTGTCACCACAGTCCACTGAAAGAATCTTTACTTTTCTGTCAGACAAGTAAAGACAGAAATAGAGAGCGAGATCATAGCGCCTGGAGCCGCCTGATGGTTGTTCCAGCAGAGACACACTAATCAATCCCTCTGCCAGTGTGTGTGTGTGTGTGTGTGTGTGAGGCTTTGTGGTCCATTTGTGTTAAAATTGCCCATCACAGCACTTACAGGATGTCCCCGTCTTCTCTCATGGGAAATATTTTGTGAGGAAATTATATTTTTTGTGCAGGACACAGGTTCCAATCACGCTCTAGACTCTCACTCTGTCTGTCACATCTTCTCTCATTTTCACCATATTGGCGTCTCCATCTGTGTCTTCGAGGCTGTCTGTCCTGACTCCTTTGTTGAGTGCAAGAAATAAAACATTTTGTTTCTGAAAACATATTTAATTGTTTTTTTTAAAATGTCATTACAGGAAATTTTCCTCCATGTTTGTCCTATCTTAATCAAAGTTTCTAAGGAAAATCCTATCTTCCTATTACAGAAGCAATTCCTTAACTCATGACTGTGTCCCATCTTATCTCGGACCTCATATCTTATCTTAACTCAGGAAATCAATCCTAGAACTTCATTCTTCAATCGGTACTCATCCTGTCATGCCTGTATCTGTGTTTACAATATACACAAGACTGCCTGTAACCATGACAACAGCTGTTTCACTTCACTTTGTTGTTTGAATGGACAAGAAAAGGAGGGCGTTCAGTTTTAGCTTTGATGAGTCAGAAGAATTAATTGCATCTTTGAGGAGATGAAACACCATTTGGCCCAGGATAAGGATTTGAATGGACGCAGCACGTCGATCAAATTCAAAATTAAATGTCTTGGCAGTCGATATATACCCATTAATGATATGGTCCAGGGAATTTAAAGCGTCATTATGTGGTTTGAGCAGCCTTTCATAATATTTCACTGTTCATGTTGTTCCCCATCTTCATTGTCGCTGCCATCCTAACTTATTAGGGTCCTAACTTCTTCAGTTAGGATGGTTCTGTAACAAATAAACAAAAATGTCTCTGTCTTCTGTGTTTCACATCTCACTACCATTTATAATTTTCCTTATTTCCTAATTTTACTGCTCTCTGCTGCAGATCTGAAGCCCAGCGCTCTGAACTCCACATCTGACTCGGACCTGATGAGACACAGGACCATCGGCCGCATCCCTCAGGTTACTCTCACCTTCGGCTCGGACCGGATGAGACCTCCTTCGCCCACCGAGATTGAAATCATTGCGCCCAGCAAGATTAAAGACCGAACCCAGAATGTCACTGAGAAGGTCACTCAGGTCACGCAGGTAAGACACGTCCTTCACCATCTTAGTGAAAAAAAAATTAGTTGATCTCTCTTTCTCTCTTTTGTGCTTGTTCAATCATCCTGTGGTCTTAGTTCCAAAACTCATTTTCTGAATTTGAAATAACTTTTCTGTGAGCTTGCTTGTGAGCTGGATGACTGGATCAAAAGACCAGAGGTCGGTATGCTTGTGGTCATTTTGCTTGATGAAAAGTTAGAAATGGATGTGCCTGCATCCACAGAAATGCCGACAATGATGGCGTACAACAGAAAAAACAGTCTGTTGGTTCATACGTTTGGTGAATACGGTGAACGGCTTTGTCTGTTAGCTGTGTTTGGAAAGTGAAGACCTCTCACAGTCCTCAGTGGAAAATAATATCAAGTTACTGTCGTCCTGTTTGATAAGTTCAGGTTGTTGGTCGATTTCCCCTCAAACTTCTGACAAATGCACAAATCGCTCGTGGATCACAGAGGATGCAGAAAGACATCTGCAGTCACAGGGTGGAAGTGTGAAAGAATAATCTCACCTGAGGTGTGACATCTATGGCACCAGCAGCAGAACGTGCTCATCAGCCACCTGTTATCGCACCACGGTGTCTTTGTGCACAATTTGGCACACGCTTACTTCACATACAGCAGTTTACCCACAGTGGAAAAATACTCCAAGTAAAGTTTCTGCTGAACTGAAGTATTCAGAGTGAAACTGATATTAAAAGTAAAAGTACTAATTGTGGAGAAGGGTCCCTATCCGAGTGTTAAATTCCTTAAATTGAAGATAATGAAATAATGAAGTTATTTTAGAGATTTCCTGCTTTATCTATGTTATCTAAGATCAAAATTTTTAAAAATGTATGAATATAAAATGCATTGAATTTAAGTCTTACCACGATATTTTATCTTGGAAATTCAGGGGAGAAAAAGTTGCCTCAGAAATGGGCAGTAACTTGAGTAAATACATTTATTTACGTGACACATCTGCACGTACTCACAAGCAAAATGCTTAATGGCCTGTTTGGTCCAGGACAGAGCCGGCAGTCGAACACCGTGGGGCTCCCTCAGTGCATCGCATTAACCCAGTTTATCTGAGGGGCTTCCACTAAGGTCAGTTGACTCTCTTTCCAGCCACTCTGAGCCAAAGAGGATGGTGTTTACGGTCCAGTTTATCTGTTAGCTTGGCTGTTGGTTTGTTATTTAGCAGGATTATCGCTAACAGATTTCAGTGGGACTTCAGTGGTAAATTGGACAGAGGACCGAGGACCAAGTGATGTGGTTTTTGGTGGAAATCTGGATACAATAGCTTCACCATGAGGCCGTTTGTACATTTTGGTCCAGTGCTCTCTACTCGAACATTTTACAAGAAGCAGGCTGTCTGGAGGACTGTCAGCAAACCTGCTACTTCAGCAGCAACGAACAATGAAAATAAACTTCTCAGCAAGATCTGTAACAATTTTAGAAAAGACTGAACTTGACTGAACACATCGTATGATGTTAATAAGTTGTGACAGAATAGAAATATGTGATTAACTCAATTTCGCCAGAAATGTCGGACATAATTTTATAATTCCAAGGTAGCGAAACGCTGCCAATGCCGCTCCCTGTATTCCTGCAAAATTTGATGGCACTTAACCTGTAGAGACAGAATAGAGTCTGACTACAGACATTTAAATTTGTCATTGTACAAATGTCTTTTAACCCTAGAGGTATTCTCCAGAAATAATGGCTACATGGATTGACTATCACTATATTTTAATTAAATTCTGAAAAAAAACTTCTTAAACAGTTTCTGTTATTTAGATGACAGTCGTATAGAATTGTGGTGGATGAGTTCTAGTGCCTTCTGGTTACATATCTGTCTTTTTTTTGTTTGTTTTTTGCATTGCATTCCATTTATTACCTCCACCAAGGAGGTAATGCCGTTTGTCTGTCAGTAGGATTATGAAAAAATTTACAGTCTGATTTTCACGAAACCTTTTGGAAGTGTGTAGCATGGGTCAAGGAAGAAGCCACTGAATTTTGGTGCGGATCTAAATCACAAGACGGATATACAAATTATTTTTCACTTTCATTAACATTCCGAAATGGATCTGGGAATAAACTGGGAATAGATGGGAATTCACATAAAACAGGCATCAGCCTTGCATAGACTCTGGAAGCGCATCTATTTATTATTCATAGATCCTGAATTTGCATGCAGTTCATGCAGTAGTATTACCTTATGTGACTCCTCTGTGATTGAATGTTGCTGCTTTGGCGGTGGTGAGATCTCACTTCTTCACACCAGGAGGGAGAGTGGTATCGACAACCGGCTGTGACTCGGCGCACAATCCGGAAACAGCGTGGCTTCTGTGGCCCTGGAAAAACTGACTGGACGAACAGAAGGCCTGGCAGAACACTTAACTTGTTATCTCAACTCTGCTGACGTCATGTTCACGTTTGGATAAAAAGTGAGCGTTCCCCTGTGTTAGTGTGGCAGCGGAGTGTTTGTCTGCTGCTCAGGAGGGTTTATATTTCTGTTGGAAGGTAGAAAGTTGTTATTACAGCTATCTGTCTCTGGTATGTCTTCTGTTGTCAGACCACACACATATTCAGTCCTCTTCATCTTAACAATTTAGTCCAGAACTGTGTCTTTAAATCTTGTTTTCTGTAGAAACAAGGGGCTGAGATACTGATATGTTGCTTTTTGTGCAAATCAGCTTGTTTCTGTAGCTGTTTTATAAGATAAAGAAACTGTGTGATGACAATGAATGGGTCTTTCAAGCTACTTTTGTGAAGATTGTATCTTGTTTGATGGAAAACAAAATTTTGTATGTGTTTAATGTGATGTGTTTGGATATATGCTGTGAAATCCTGTTGAATTAGTTTATTCTTTGGTGTTTTAGCTGCGATATCGACTGGATTTCTTTAGATTTTTAGTGGATGGATCCTCCAGACTTTTATTAAAGCTGCAGTAGGCAATATTATTTCATTATTGATTCACTCGTTTTGGTTGAAATATAGTGGAATCCTCTTGATCACATCAACTAATCGTTATTAAAAACGTTTTTTAAAAATCAAAGCTTTAATTCCATAGCAACATATTGTATATTCTTTGACAGCATTACACATCCTATGAAACAAAGAAAAGACATAAAGACATAAAGGCCTGAATATAAGCTAACACGTCAAGCAATCTGTTATTTTTCAGATTTTTATTTGATAGTAGAATTATTAAATTTTACTTGATCAATTTAATTGCTAATTAATCGATCATCAATTAATCTTAGCATCCCTACTTTCCACTGTAAATAATTTTCACCATTCCATGTCACTGTTTAATTGAAGGGCTCCTTTAAAAAATGTGTTTGTCAGCGCCTGCCCCTTTGTATGTTCGACTAAACTGGACCCGAATCAAACAACCAATCAGTGTTAGCTAGCATGTAGTCTGACTCACCACATGTACGCTGCAGGTAAACGTCCTGCTATTGGCCGCTTGCTTCAAGCAGCATCGCGGTGTTCGCTATGTATGTTTTCAAAGTTCCCAGGAAACAAGAACAACTTCCGAGCTACAACCTACACGCTGAAAACGGCAAATTAGCGCCTGGGAGGCTAATGTTACAAACATAAACAAACTAAGAGCTGTTACCTTTTCTTTTGCAGTGATGTAGCTGCCTCCCGACGTGCAAATGTTCCACCAAAACACACTCAACACTCAACACTATTTTGCAACAGCATCATCACTGCATCCTGGGCTTTGCACTGCCTGAAACGTTTGTGATGGCTTTAAAGACATGCAAACAAGGCAGGACTATGCAAGACTAGGTAGCATGTAACAAGCCAAACAAGGGTCATCTGGGTTCTAAGAGTCCAGGAGTGTGTTTCACCCACCGGTCTGTACTAAACCTGGTCTTCACTGCTAAGTCAGTCTTTGTTAAGACCAGTCTTTAGAATGGACTTTACGTTGGTCGCACCAACCAAACTTAAGTCGAGTCTTAGTGATGTGCATTCATTTGAATGCACAAGACTGTGGCTGCTCATTTCTAATTTGTGACAAGGTTTTTAAGTATCAAAGATAAAGAAAATGCTATTTAATTTTCCTTTGAGGTTAAAAAAAAAGTACTGGAGCAGTACAGCCAGCACAAGAAAACTCTGACTGCCAAGCAGTTTGACGTAATGACAGATAAGAAGCAATTCAACTTGAAGAGAAATAACAGAGGACATAAATGGTTGTTCAGATAAAACAGATGGTCAGATGTCTGTTTTAACTGACCATCGACCTATTAACCGCAATATCCCCATACTCCCTTAAAAAATCATCCAGTTTTGAGAGTTTTTGAGTGAGGAGAAACTCAATGTGTTTTTTAAAAAGTTGTTGTAAAATGTTAATCCTAGATGGAGCAATAACTATTAGGTCAGACTTGTACATGTCACGTTATGACTGTAGGACATATAAAAATTATGCTCATTGATAATGTGTGTCTAATATGGTTTTTCCACACGTGGCTACTCTGCAGTGAGCTATTTATGATTATTTGTATTTTAGCTTTGCATTTCCACTAAAATAACACCTTTTTTTTGGTGCATTTTTAAAATTATAGCTATGAAGAACCAAAATAATGAAACTTGTTTACTTGTTTGTTTTATTTTACCAGCAAATGAAGAAAGAAGAATAAAATGCAGCCTACTTTGATAGTAAATAAAGCATCTAAAACTCATATGTTAAGTATGTAAAAAATGTCAAAGCCACCAGGAGCCAGTGGTGAGGGGCAAAAGAGCCAAATGTGGCTCTGGAACCGCAGGTTGCTGACCCCCGGACTAAACTAACATTGTTTTAGTTATTTAGTATGATGTGAGATGTAGTTATGAAAGCGAGTAAAAAGGGCGTCGGCTGTGAGGCTATTGAGCGGCGTTCGGTGGCTTGATGCTGTCAGTGACCTTGGCCTCTGAAGCTAATGGAAGTGGAGGGCAGTGGGCATGCTCTCTGTGCATCTGCCAAACCTCCAGCTGTCCTCTAAATCACACTGCAGTCCCCAATAACCGTCTTCACGCCGGTTCCAGTTGGAGTTTTGTCCCGTTGAAACAGCTGGAATTGACTCACAGTCGTGGGGTCACAGACGGTTGCCAAACCCTGCAGGTCAGGTGTCAGGTCACAGTAATCATTGCTGCTGCTGCCACGTGGGAACAAACTGTAGCAGTGGTCAATTAAAAAAACAAATGCAAGTTTAAAAAGAATTATCATGCTTTTTTCTTGTAGCTAAATCCATAATTATATGTTGCTTTCACTTTTTTCTGTTATACAATGAAAGTTTTTGTTTTCCTGCCTTTATAATTGGATTTCGATTGGCACCTTACAGAAAGGGAAATGAAGGTTGACATTGATCTTTGTTCGTATTGATTTGTCTGCGTAACATGAAGCACACAGTGTGATTGATTTGACTGTAGCTTGTAAAAGACTGGTAACTGTAGAAAAGCCCCTGCACACTATCACAGGCATGTGTGTGTGTGTGTGAGTGTTTTGGGAAAGCTGAAGTGTGTTTATGTGGCGCCCCCTGGCTTTGAATCAGCTCACAGCAGGAGACTGTAGAGGAATCTGGCTGCAGTTTGAATGGACTCGAATTTTATATTAGTTTTTTAAAGGTTGTGCCTTGATTTTTTTTCAGAATTTGTGGGCATTAGTGTGCATGTGCACAGTTGAAGTATATCAGTTAAACTGATTTATATTTATAAAGTATTCTGATCTACACATGCATATTCCCATTAATCTAATAAAGTAATTATTCAAGAGCAGCTATCACCACATTACAGATATTACAAGTTCATCAAAGGAAACTGAGGGGGTTGCACGACTCTCCTCCAGAGTACTTATGCAATTTCGCCAAATATCTTTGGCTACATTGCCTTTATCAGAGTGGAATATGAGGTTGTTTCTGGTTTATTTATTTATAATCAGTCAATGAATTAGCCATTGGGACTTCACAAAATAATACTGTCGAGATAAACAAAAACATGCAAAATAGAATTACAGAAACAGGGGAGAGGGGTAATACTCAGAGAAAAGACAAGATTAAAGTTTCAAATTTACAACAAAAAAAAAAAAAGAAAGAAAGAAAAGAAAGAAAATGTGGAATTTTTTTTCTTTTTTGTCAAGGAGCCACATCAGTTCACTTTGCAAGGCTTGATCAATTAATTTTATGAGCTGTCATATTTTCTCATAGATTTACAACTTTAATATCAGAAAATCTAAGTTCTCATCAAAAAAGCATAATACAATGCAATTGCATTCTAGGTGGATGCACAATTTTCTGCACCGAGAGTGAGCCACTAAAGTTGCATCCATAAGAACATGTGAATAGTGTAAAATTAAATCAAATACATGAAAAAAACAGGCATTACAACCAATTGTGATAAAATAAATAAATAAAATGAATTAAGACCAACAACTGATGAATAAAATAATAAGACATGAGAATTAAAACTGTTTCAAAGACAACACAGATGACCAATAAGAATATGAAAGTGTACACATGCACAGCAGCACGACATGAATTTAACAGACTATGTCAATATTAAGAAAATAATTTTCTGACTCAAAGAGACTTAAACAAAAAATACGACCACAAAAAGTGAACAGCCATGGTTGTAACAAATTGCATTTAAATACAGAGCGTTAAAGGGAAGCTCCGGCTTCATGTTCAATTAAAACCTGAGTGTTTCCTCCTGTTAGCAGTCAAACCTACTTTTGAACCTACACATCGAACAGGGCCTATTCTTTGACTTATAGCAGTTATTACTCGACCACCAGTGGAGGAGGCTGGTGCCGTCATTCATAGAGCCACAGGATCATTTTTTCCCGCAGTGAGGGCTGGGCTACAGGCAGGGAGGATGAGCGAGGGAGCAGGAGGGAGGGATATACAGTCTGATGGACAGAGGTTGCCTTCTCCCCTTCTCTCTTTTGTTGTCTCTTAGTCTTCTCCCGCTGGTGCGGCGCTTCAGCATGAGCTTCAAGCATAAACTGCAGCCTGTGAGTACCTCAGCCTTAGTGGGTCCTCAAACTTTCGTCTTCCTACTTTCTCTCAGCTCCACTTCCTTGTTTGTTTGCTGCTGTTGTACCCTTTTCCTCCTCTTCCTCCCTCTGTATCCTGCCCCTCACCCTTCCTGCTTACCTACTGTAGCTCCACAGGTAAGCAACATCAGCTTTCACATCCAGGTGAAGCCGATGCCGGTCACTTTGCAATGACGAGGTGCTGTCAGTCAGATTGTGCAAAGAATCTGCAGCTTATTTTCCTTTTTATAATATTTTGCATTTGAGTTGCTCCTGTTGAAGGTTCACTGAAGAGTGCAGTGGCTGAAAAGTTGAATTTTATATTTACTGAAGTTATTTCTGGAAGGAATTTGTGAGAAGAAATTAACTGAATTGAATTTCATGTGAAAGATTTTGCTCTTTGCTTTGTGATTTTATTCAAATATAAGGTTATAGATAATATTGTGGTGCTATTTGAGCTGTACTTTCTACTTTTGATGCTCCAGATGAAGCCATTTCATATATTGCACACTGGCTTTTATGATTTATATCATGTTCCTAAAATATTGGATAACTTTTAAAATATTTTTGTGAAGTTCCATGGCTAATTATTAACTGATTATATTTCCAAGATCGAAGCTGTAAATTTACGACCCCCTTTATATATATATATTTTTTTTTTTTAACCTTCAATGGCCCTTATATGCCATCATAGTACTACAATATTGTAAAAATAGATGTTTAACTTAAAAAGCACAACACATACAACACATTTAGTCATCTCTTTTTGATATCTGATTCCTTTGAGTAACGTGTAGTAACTCAGTTTTAATCTCACCATGTATTTCACGCCTCAGTTGTCGTTTCGATCTAATATATATGAGAATTTATGAACAGTGAACTGTTGCTACGCTAATCATACAGCCAGAGAAGCAACAGAGGGATGTTGCGTGCAAACTGGTGGTTGTTCCCTGCTCGTCATTATGAAACACAGCAGGCAACATCAATAACTTAACATTTCTTGGATGAGTGAACTTTTGCTCGTGTGTTTACATTCTCATTACTGTGTTGTCTTTTCTCATCTGTTCAGCTGCTGTGGTCAGTTGCTGACACACAAAGAAGTGCCTCGAGTTGCTTTGTTACAGCAGTTCAGTGAATGCTGCGTGGATTAACCTTTCCAAATACTGTTGTTTATTCTCTTGGTCATAAAAAAAAAAACAGATTTATGGAGCAGGAGCAGAAATCAACATCCCTCTGCCATTAAGGCAATTGCATGCCTTAATGGAAAACTATAAAAGCCGTGGTTATTCCTTGTGACGATCTAACTTCATTTTCCCCACTGCTTTTTTGTGTATACCAAATATGGCCAAGTACACACTTAGTAACTTTTTGATGTAGTACTTTGTCCTTGAGAAGCAGTCTAATTTGACTATTTCTGGCTTCTGTTTCCATCCAGGCTGGGAAAGTGGAAAGGATCAGCATTTTTGGGGGGCGGGAGTTTCCTTCGAACAGCTTGTGGTTCCTGTGTGAGTGTTCGGTTGTAGAGACACAGCAGGTACTCGTCAGACAAGTCCAGCTTCTTTAGTGGTTATGACTCTGACTATTATTATGCAAACTAAAGTGCAAATGAGGGTCTAACCACCGGAGGGTTTGTGAGGAGATAGAAGGACAGCAATGCACTAGAGCAGTGATGGTCAACCTGCAGTCCTGGGGCCAAATTTGGCCTGCAATAGGGATTTTCTAATTCACAATGAAAATAAATTGAATCACACTGTGTTTCTCAGGAAGGAGGCACAGAAATGGCAGTTTCGTGAGATTAACTAAATGAGTCTGTTAGTGAGAAGGTCGTAGTAGGATCAGACAGTGAATTGTACAAAAGTTATGCAGAAGTGAGGATAATTTTTATCCCACACGCGTGTATGTCAACACGCAGTTTATGTTTGTGAATAATTGCAACATTTCAGTGTTTGCATGCTGAGGTTCCAGCTTTTTAATTTTCTACAAACTCTTTCAAATGTTACCAAATACACTTGCAGTTATAAATGCAGTAAAACATCTGATTTATTGTCAGTTCTTTCACCAAGTCAAATGAATTAAGAGGTTAAAGTTTCAACTTTCATATTTTGTCCATTATGAGGCCCCCTGTAGTCAAAAGTGGTAGTGTTTCCACTGTAAAAGCCACAAAATGAGTAACGTAAGTAATGTCAAAAATAAAATTATCTAAATCAAAATCTCCTCCTGCTTATTTTTAACTGGCTATCATACTGCTCACTGTAACTGTGGCTGAGAAAATGTAAACACAGGCTCGTTTCAACTGATTTTAGGGAGAATCCGACTTGGTGGCAGGTGTTAAGAGTGACTATAGCCTACAGAAATATATCATATCGAGGCATTGGTAATAAATTGAGACTGTTTCCTAACCAGTTAAAAATTCTTTGCAGGAGCTTTAAAGGGATAGTTCACCGAAAAATGAAATTCAGTCATTATCTACTCGCCCTCATGCCGATTGAAGGTCGGGTTTAATTTTTTTAGTCCACAAAACCTGCTGGATTTTCACAGGAAAACTGCGTTGCAGAATCTCCCAGACAATGGAAGTCAATGGTGAATTTTTGGGTGAACTATCCCTTTAATAGGTGCATTATTTTAAAGTTGCAGCTGGTAAAGTGGGGCTTATTTTTTACTATACACACTGCTGGGCAGCTTGTGAATCAAAGGATCAGTAAAGTCTTATATTTATCCATGATGATGCATCACAATTAATTTGTTGATAATATTTTGTATCAAACTGAATCAGCAAATTCAATAAAGGTATCAAACAACATTTGGATAAAAAGCACAATATTTCCCTCCAATTGTAGTGGAGTAAAAATACAGAGTAGCTTAAAATGTTAATACAAAATACAAATGCCTTCTTTACGTTCCACCACTGCATAGATGTCAGTGATTGTGCATCAGAAATACACTGTTTGTTAGAGGGGAGAGCATTCTCACACCAGCGGTGACTGTTACATAAATTGGCCAGATAGAGTCAGTTAGTCGACAAGAGTTAAGTAAAATCACTCCTCTACGTGGCGCCCAATCAATGCCGGCACTTTATTCTGGTCCACAATTGAGCAGAACACTGCTAGGAGGGGTCACGTGGTCTCGATAAAGTGGGGATCACGGGGTGCAACAGGGGCAGGTGAGGCTGCAGTGGGCTCTTTAACATCAGCAGTTGGTGATCTGGTTTAGTGGGGAGAGGACAGAGACTCTGTTCTGGGAGCTGAGTTTGTGTTTTTGTTTTTGTAAGTCTTTGGGTTTTTCTGCAAGAGTGATGCAGGAGAGGAGATGGTCACTGCACAGCAGGCAGGTACGGCTGCAGAGGGTTTGGAGGAGCCTCCTCCTCTGCTGCGGTCACGACCAGGAGGAGAACCTCGACACAGAGGCTCTGATTGTTGTACCGGTCAGTGGGATCTTCATACTCCATCACTTTACTGACTGTTCACTGCTGTTTTGTGTTGGTCTGTCTGTTAATACAATTAGACAAATCACTCAAGGAATGGTGGTAATACTGGACGGTAATTAGATTTTTGTGTTTTAATATTTTTTTCTTTTTATAGAGATCCCCCTTTTTGATCCAGCTCACTATTTGGACTGCAGTACACATTTTTGGATGTACGATTGCTACATATTGCTCCTTTAAAATAAATAAATAAATAAAATAGCCTATTGAGAACCTGTCTGACTGTGGATATGTTGCTCTTAAAGGGTCGTGACATTTTTCTCCTGCCAAAGTTGGTGAGAATCTTGTCGAAGAAGTTGTTACTTTCCTTCAGGCAGAGAATATTATACAGTGAAGCCTGATTGGGTTTGACGTGTCTGTCAAAGTGTCTGCAAACAGGCGTCAATATAGTGTGTGCTGCAGCCACTAATTTATGCATAAACATCAGGATATTTTTGCTGCCTCAAGTGACAGACATGTTATTTTGTTTTGTTGAGAACAAACTTAACTTCGTGCTTGATTTGTCTTAGTACGTGCCTTGAATTTTTTAGATCTTTACATGAGAAGAGAAGGCTGTGTCTCACTGTTCACAGGAAGCTTTGCTTTTGGGGGATGGAGTCTGTTATCTGTACTGATCTAGACCAATTTCAACTGCCAAGTTCCTGCTAGTGGCACTAAATCACAAGATTATTTTGCTGGAAGGCTTTTATTAAGAAGCAGCTGCAACAAGTGAGTTTGCATCAACAAATTGTCAACATTACAAACTGTTGATTGGTATTTTAATAAGTGATCAATAAAAAATATATGTGTTTTAACATACAGATCTGTGAACATGATGTGAAAGTCAGCAAATACCATTATTTCAGAGAAAATTAGAAAGAGGTGTAGGTTTCATCACAGAAAAACACTTCTGTTCAATCGTTCTGCTGATTTTTATACACCAATTTCTGCCTTTTGTGTATTAATATTGAGTGGGAATATCTTTATTCATGTAAAGGAAAATACAACATTTTGGTGCAAGGTGAATATATTCAAAATATAATTGAATATAATGAGATAAAGCTCTCAGGCAAAATAAAAGTCCTCTGATACACTCATGGTTTTATTAGGGGAACAAATACACATCTTCTAAACATAGAGTGGGACGTGTCCCCTCCATCCCCCTTCCCAAAATCTACACTTATGGTTTTAGTGAGGCTGTTTTGAGTAAGAGATCAACTCTAGAATAGAAACATCATGTATTAAACCATTAAACGATGCCTCCATCTCTCCAGGTTTTTCAAAACTCCCACTCAGCTGTGCAGTGATGCACAGTGATGCACAGCGCCGATGTCCTGCCCTCCCTCGCATCAATGTAGGGGGGTTTTATCTGTAGAAGTTTCATCATGCAGAAACCTTTTGTCAGGCCATGTGGGGAAAATAGCATTTGATGCTAAAACATATGACCATAATTTGATTGTTCGGATTTGAACACGTAATGAAACTTCTGGGAAATTACAGAATGATAATAAATAAACCTGTGCTGTTAGTGAAAAGTGAAAAAGTAGGATGAGTGATGACACAGTGCACGAATATTAAACCTCATCTGAAGAATTAAGCCTGCTGAAAAATTTAAACTCCTAAAAAATTAAACCTGGTCATAAAAAATTTGTTTTCAGTTAATAATAATTTGGGCCAATGTCTCAACTTTTGTTGCAAAGTCACTTTTATCCTTTTGGACAGTTTTAGCAGTGGCTAGTGGTGGACTCAGGCTGTCTGAGTGGCAAATAAAAACGCCAAAAGTCGTAATGCATTTGTTTTGTCCACTCTAGAGGGCACTTCACCACGTTTTCTCCACTGTTTACGTTCTAAAGGATACTTTATCATATTGTCTTGGATATTGGGCCACTCTAGAGTACATTTTATCACATTTTGTGCACTCGAAGGGCACTTCAGAGGGCACTTTCTCATGTTTTGTTTACTGGAAGGGGACCCTACGTAGAGGTTATTTCACCACATTTTCCACCAGTGAGTTTTTGTGTCCTGCTCGTCCTCATTGAAATTTATGCAGCTTGTTTTCAGCCCAGTCTACTCTATCCCACTAGTTATGGATCCTACTATTCTACCTCCATTATTGATAACACCTTCACCATTCTGCCCCTCTCTTCACAGGTGTTGTCCCTCGGTGCTGATGTGCTGCCAGAGTACAAGCTCCAGGCCCCACGCATCCACAAATGGACCATCCTTCACTACAGCCCCTTCAAAGCGGTGTGGGACTGGGTCATCCTGCTGCTGGTCATCTACACTGCCATCTTCACGCCGTACTCAGCTGCCTTCCTTCTCAACGATTTGGAGGAGGAGCGGAGGAGGAGCTGCGGCTACACCTGCAACCCGCTCAACGTGGTGGACCTGGTGGTGGACGTCATGTTCATCGTGGACATCCTCATCAACTTCAGGACCACCTACGTCAACCACAACGATGAGGTGGTCAGCCACCCGGGACGCATTGCACAGCACTACTTCAAGGGCTGGTTCCTCATTGACATCGTGGCTGCCATCCCCTTTGACCTGCTCATATTCCGCTCCGGGTCTGAGGAGGTGAGAATCAAGGGAGACTGTGGATTTAATCTTGCTTGTTGTTTTCACCTTTTTTTTTTTTTTTTTGTCTGGTTACTTCATTTTTGTCCTCTTATGTCTTGTTACATCTTTTATGTTGTTTTCACCTTTTTATATTCTTTTTTTCTTGTTACTTCATTTTTTCCTGTTACGTCTTGTTACACAAATTTTGTCTTGTTATGTCTTCAGTCATCTTTGTCTCATTCCATCTTTTACATAGTTTTCATCATGTTACATTCTTTACAATGTTTTCTTTTTTTTACGTTTTTTTTATATAATTTTTGCTACGTCTGTCATGCGTGATATGCACTGATGGATAAACCAAAAAATCGTCGTTATTGTCCCATCTATTTAGTTTTAAATCAGTCTTGATGTTGGGAAGGTGGTGCATGATGATGCAACATAAAAATCAATTATTCTAACTTTCTTTCAGGAACTTAGTTTGCACAATCCAGCTCAAAGATGCAGCAATTTAAAAGTTAAACCTCCTAAAGTGTAACTTTAAAGTTAATACTAGATCACATTTTAATTTGGAGTTTTGAAATGAATTTGAATCCATGTTTAGAGTAAAACTAATCTGAGGTTTAAAGGTAGGTTTAATGTAATCTTTATAAAGTTATACAGGTTTAAATCAGGTTTAAAAATGAATCTTTGTGTGTCCAGGACTGTGCATGCAGGACTGTAAGATGTTAGGGGTGGGGTGTGGGGGGTTGAATGTCAGGTCATTATTCTATTTCTATATCTATTTAAATTTTATTTGAATCAGGTTTTTGCTTTATTTTGACCAGTAATTTGATGTGCTCATATATTTTGTATGTCACTTCCTTGCTTGCTAGAACCTTTGATTTGTGTCTCTATATTCTTAATATCTGCAGCAAAAAGTTAATTTAAACTTCAGCATAGGCACCAAAGCTTGCTAATATCACTAACATGAAGTCTTGTCTCTCTCCACCAGCCTCAGACAACCACTCTGATTGGATTACTAAAAACAGCCAGACTGCTGAGGTTGGTACGAGTGGCTAGGAAGTTGGACCGTTACTCAGAATATGGAGCTGCCGTCCTTTTCCTCCTCATGTGCACCTTTGCCCTCATCGCCCACTGGCTGGCCTGTATCTGGTACGCCATTGGCAATGTGGAGCGCACGGGCTCTGCACGCAGAGGCATGAAGATCGGCTGGCTGGACAATCTGGCTGACCAGATTGGTAAACAGTACAACGACAGTGACGCAGCCTCCGGCCCCTCCATCAAGGACAAGTACGTTACGGCCCTGTACTTCACCTTCAGCAGCCTGACCAGTGTGGGTTTTGGGAACGTCTCACCCAACACCAACCCAGAGAAGATCTTCTCCATCTGTGTCATGCTCATTGGCTGTGAGTAAAGTGGGAGCTAGTCTGAAATCAGAACCCTTTTAGGGCAAGCACTCTCTAGAACAAATAAAATATTTCCAGTTTTAAAGTGGCTGTAGATTAATGTGAATGTGTGGCTGCATATGCAAGACAGAGATAGAATCGTGTGAAAAAGTCAAGGTCTTTATCCTGATTGTGATGTTTTTTGTGACTTGACTGGGGGCATAGAAAGAGCAGGCCCTCCAACAATGTCTTGGACAGGAAATAGGCCCTCCAAGTGATTGCCACATCAGAAATACACCTGAGAGCAGACTGCAGCTTTATTCTCACAGGAACAAGCTCCCTTTGATTTTTTCTAAATCAAAAACTGGCAAAAATGCCTGAAAACATTGCGAAATGCATCACCTTTTTTTAGAAAAGCTGCAGTGAAATCAGGCATTTTAGGCTGCAACAATCCCCCCACAAATGGAGGGACTGGTTTCTGAAAGACAATCTTGGTACCTCTAATAACGATTAAGAAACTACCTGAATTTCATCCTTTGATTTAAGTTACAGAAATTTTATTTTAATTACACAGTTTGCTTTAATTGCATGCTGTTCACTGTTCAGTCCCTCCAACATACAGTATTTCTGTGTCTGTCCTGTTCAGCTCTGATGTACGCCAGCATCTTTGGTAATGTGTCAGCCATCATTCAGAGACTGTACTCGGGCACGGCCCGTTACCACACCCAGATGCTGCGAGTCAAAGAGTTCATCCGTTTCCACCAGATCCCAGGGGGCCTGCGACAGAGGCTGGAGGAATACTTCCAACATGCCTGGTCCTACACCAACGGCATCGACATGAACGCTGTAAGTCATGCATGCGATGATCGAGCGCTAGTTGTTGGAACGTGGATGTTCAGACAGTTTAAAAAGATGGAGTTGTTGCTGTATACTTTTAATTGCAGATTAACCTTTGGGTTCTCAAAGGTCTTGAGCATGAGGGGGTATAGCTCAGTGGTAGAGCATTTGACTGCAGATCAAGAGGTCCCCAGTTCAACTCTGGGTGCCCCCTCTACCTCTAAATAACAGCTGTGCATGTTTTCCTCTATCCTGTCCCATCCTAAAACTGCTGCACTGGCCACTCAGCTGGAACCAGTCCCAGGTTAAATGACTGGGGTTGCATTTGACATTAGTGGGGGTGTACTAGTAGTTACAGACTGGGCAATCAAATATAGTAGGTGTTATAGCTTTGAGTGTGGTCCCTGACAAACAGATTATTATATTGAAGGTAACCGGAGTTGTTGTAAACAGCATGTCATTCCTCTTCAGCAACAGTTTGCTTTATGAGTCAGAATGGCAACAATGATATGTTGATGAATCTGCAGCCTGTGAGTAGTGTAGTGCCAGAGTGCAGTGCTGTTATTCACAGCCGCTCACTGTGTTTATCTCGCTTAAATCACCGAAAACAGCACCAGGCTGCTAACAATACAGACCTGGTCAGTTATAGCTCCATATTCTGCTTTTTTATGAAGGAGACATCCAGTTACCAGCTCATGTTTTATCCTTGAAACACATGGCCGTGCAAATGATTTTGTGTAACATTAATTGCTGAAACAGTGTCAAACTGATGTAATCATCACCAAATCTGTTTTTAATTTTTTTATTTCTATCATTATTATCATAATAACCAGATGGAAAATCAAACTCATTTCAAGTGAGGGTGCAAAATATTAAATTGAGGGTGCAAAGCATGCTTTTGCATGCATTTGAAATATCTTACTGAAAGAACATGCACGAGTAATGACAGGCTGATTGTGGATGTGAAAAATGAACATGCTTACAAAACTTATATACCAGCATGTATTAGCACACAGGTTGTCTTTTTATGTATCCCATTGTTGTCATCATTTCTGTGTTTGACCTACATGGGTTCTTTGCCTTGTTCTTTGCTCAGGCAATGACCCAGTTTTCCCACATTGAACTTTTCATGTAACCTTATGCTCAAATTAATCACAGCACAGGTTTTCTGTTGCATTGCACATGATCTTCTGTCAGAATGAGAAACATTTTTTATCGTTTTCTTCCACCAAAGCCTTTATGACAGTCTGCTTTTTTCTTTTCCTTGAAACAGGCTTTGGGATTCATGCACACTTCTATGTAGACATACAGAGACGTGCTGCTATTTGTAGAAATAATCATCACTGAAATGCCTCTTGGTGGGGGGTATAGCTCAGTGGCAGACCATCTGACTGCAGTACACGGAGTCTCCAGTTCATTTCTGGGTGCCTCCTTTTCATTTAAACAAACACAAGTGTTTCTGCTGAGCTGCTACATTGGGAGACTACTTTTTTAGCAATTACGTGCGTCATATCACTGCTTGAGCTCGGGCTGCCAACAGCACCAGAGCATGATGCAGCCAGACAACAGCATTAGCGCCTGCCAATTCAATGTGAGAGTAGATAATCACTTGGAGCTACTGTTCTTTCTGCCCCGCCTGAATCAATCTGACGCATCGCTCTCCTTCTTTTACCCAACAGTTTCTTCTCTATGTACCTTTCAGATTAATTGAGCATTTTTCATTTTTAGATTACATGGTTTTAAATATAGGGGACAAACACGTGCAGGAAAAGTGACTCACCCGATGCCCTCTGTTGCCTTGCAGGTTTTAAAGGGTTTCCCTGAGTGTCTGCAGGCAGACATCTGCCTCCATCTGAACCGCAGCTTGCTACAGAACTGTAAAGCTTTCCGAGGTGCCAACAAAGGCTGCCTGCGGGCTCTGGCCATGCGGTTCAAGACCACCCACGCTCCGCCGGGTGACACTCTGGTCCACAATGGGGACATTCTCACCGCCCTCTACTTCATTTCCAGAGGCTCTATAGAGATCCTCAGGGACGATGTGGTGGTGGCCATACTAGGTGAGCTGCAAGCCACAGTGGGAGTTCTGCAGACTTTGACCTTTTTTCTATTAGGGTTGGATTATTTCATTATCAGTCACTCGTTTAAATAATCAACAAATCACTGCACTCATAAAATGTCAATAATAACGACCAGTGCCCATTACCAATAACCAAACTCACAAATTTGCAAAAATTTAATTTTACACTACAGAAAAGTGCATTACATTTTTGAACCTGTAGCCACAACATATTGCATTTTTTTTGTTAAAGCTCCTACGAGGAGTTTTGAACTCGATATGAAACGGTCTCAGTTTACTGCTGCCTGCATACGGCCTACGTAAGTTAACGAGAACATCTGCGAGAAGATTAGATATTTTTGTATAGGTATTCTTAACGCCTTCCGCTGGGTCAGATTCTCCTTCAGATCAGATGAAATGAGCCTCTTTTTGCATTTTCGCAGGCAAAGTTACAGCGAGTAGCACATTAACCAGTTAAAAAGAAGCAGGAGGAAATTTTTCTTAAGATAATTTTATTTTTGATGCTATATTTTGTGATTATTATGCTGGAAACATTTTTGTCCTCCAAAATCCACAAAATATGAAAGTTCCCTGTAGCAGCTTTAAATGAATTATTTTTGTCTTTGCATTTGTTTGTTCTTCCACCTTCTCATCTCTTTCCCACAAAACCACGGCCGCAGCTCAAACTGCCCTTTACGCACACAACACACACACACACACACACACACACACACAACCAAACCTTCTCTGTGTGATTTGTGTTGCCAGAGGTGTTTGGGCACAGATCCACTTCCATTCCACTGTGGCATTGATCATCAATAGGGCCAGCAGTCAGATTCAGGCTGCATAGGTCATTTCTTTTTCAGCTTTGTCTGAGGGGACCAGCAGTGCTGTTGAGAATCAGTGTCTCTCTAAATTCGTTTTGAATCAGATTCATCCACCAAACGGTTTCAGTAAACTGTTCTCACTATTGCCGGCAGTGGCTTGCTCACTTGGTCAGACATGCATTGATTTACTGTCGCTTTTTTCTGTGGTTTCTGTAGGAAAGAACGACATCTTTGGTGAATCCATCAGTCTATACGGGAGGCCAGGGAAATCCAGTGCTGACGTCAGGGCTTTGACCTACTGCGACCTTCACAAGATCCTGAGGGACGACCTGCTGGAGGTGTTGGACATGTATCCCGACTTCTCCGACATGTTCTGGAACAACCTGGAGATCACCTTCAACCTGAGAGATGTGAGTGCCACCAGAGGGCGATGATACACATAGAAATACCATATTAATAGTGTTCAGAGGCTTCTGGATTAATAAAGTTCTATTTTATCTTATCTAATGTTATAAAATAATAACTTAAAATAATAGACTTGCGATAATAGACTTAAAATAATATACTTTGTATCTTGAAATAATGAGAAAGTGTTTCAAAATAATGACTTACATATCTCGAAATCACCAATGTGATAAAAAAAATCAAAAAGACCTCATCAATTGGTCATACCTACTTAGACTATCCAAGTTGCGATAAACATCACATATGTATTATACATAATGATGCAAGACAGTCCAAATGTGTATATATCCTTGAATTGATATCCAGTGTGTATTTTTGAATTACTGAAGCTGATATGTATCAGGCAGATAGAATAAACCAGCCAACCCCGGGCAGGGACTCTGAATGTGGCTACCGTCGTTCGAGACATCGGAGAAGCTCCCTGCGTCGTCGAAACCGACCAGGTGAGTGAAGGAAAAGGCTTAATGTGTTTCCCATATGTTTTTGTTCTGTTTAATCTCCATATTGTCTCATCCCGGCTGTCCTGTGACCCTGTCTGTGCAGACGGCATGGACCGCGAAGACTCCTACCCTGATCAGTCCTGTCCGATGGCGAACCACCACCGGGGCACGATGGCAGAAACCCACTGGGAAGACCTCTGCAGCAGTGCGAGTATCTGTTCGCAGTCCAGCGATGAGGAGATGAAGCCCATTGGACACAGCAAAGGGGAGCTGTACCCCCCAGGAGGTGACACCAGAGACTACCCCCCAACAGTGGTCAACCTCCTACCGCACAGTGGACCCTCAGCTGGGATTGGACCACCTGTAGACCTCGGAGGACCACCATACTCAGGTAAAGACTACCTATAGGACCTCATCAGTCATGTCTGGATCATTGACATATATTAGAAATGGACAGCATGAGAGCTCCCCAAAACTGAAGCCAAGGAATCTTGATTGCGCCCTGGTGGCTGGCTGCAGTACAAGTCATAAATCCTGTCTCCCCAAGGTTAAGAGATAGGACTAATCTGAACTAACTAAAACATCAAAGTACATGTCAAAGTGTTCATTTTTCTATTCAGTTTGGTTTTACTCAGTTATTTGATTATATAGAAATGGGGTTTCATGCGTAAGTAAGTCAGTAAAAATGGAAAATTATATGAAAATAAAAACCCCAGATTAGAACAGCACTGTTAATTACACCCTGACTGGGCCTCCAAGACCATCTGTCTTGTCCACATATTGCATGATTTTATTGAATAACAGACAATTTAACGTGCAAGAAATGAAAGTAGAGTTCTTCTTCTTCTACACAGCAACAACTCCTATCAGCATGTCAGGCCTGTATGGCTACTGGCCAGACCGCAGAGCCAGCCAGTTCTCAGAGAGCCAGAGAAGACCGTCCTCGTCAGGGCCAGTTTCCACCCTCCACCCTGTGCTGAGGATCGGCCCAGTGAGCTGGAGTCCAGACTGGAGCTGCTGCAGTCCCAGTTAAACCGGTGAGTAGGTTTTATACATGAGAAGAAAAGAAAGTATTTAGACAGGGGGCACCCGGATTTGAACCGGGGACCTCTTGATCTGCAGTCAAATGCTCTACCACTGAGCTATACCCCCTGCTGCACCATAGGAGGTAGTAGAAGGCTTTCGTTTTTATTATTCAATGACTAATGTTTACTTCCTGGTTCCTCCCTCAGTCTCCTGCTGTGTTTGCACATCAAGTCCCAGCTGATTGTGTGAGTTGCATGTGTGTGAGAGAGAGGGAGGAGAGAGAGGAGGAAGGAAAGACAAATAAAGATAAGAAAAGGTCACGGGTGACAGACCAGGATGCCCTGGTAGTCCAGTTGGCAGAGCAAAATCCGCTTTCTTTTGAGGCTGAGTCCTCTGCAGCAGTTTGACTCCAGTATGTGGCCCTTTGTTGCATGTCATTCCCCTCACTCTCTCTCCACTTCTCCTCACTTGAGCTGCTCTGTCAATTAAAAGCATAAAAGCCCAAAGAAATACCTGAAAAAAAGAGTGTAAGACTGAAAAAGAAAGTGCTTCCTTTGAACTGCCTGTCTGCTTATCTGCATATGAGACAATGAGACACTGTAGTGAGAGCAAGAGAGAAACCTAGTGGACATTTTTGAAAAAGCAATATGAGGGGACGCAATAAAAACAGGATGAAGTAAAACTAATTAACAGATATTTTCCTATTAGGCCAATGCTTAAAAATGGGGCATACAATAGTGTGTTATGCTGATTTTATGAAGAGGAAGAGGAATCAGATATTCATCTCTTTTGGCACTTCAAGATACTGTTGTTTTTCTGTATTTCTCATGCAGATTTTGCCATTTGTACATTTATCATTGGCATTTGAAGTAATTAAACAGAAGCTTCACCATTTTTCCTTCACTAAGGTGCATTATGTGACTTTTCTGTCTCCATCACAAGGCAGCGTGAGGAACACCAAGTTTAACTGCTGCATCTCGTTGGCTCGCTTTTGGGAGTTTGTCATAAGCTTCAGTGTTTTTCACTGAAAGAAAACTGCTTTCTTGATTTCAGTGTGCACCTACGACCCGCCTCAGGTAGCCAGCTGGAAGCAGATGGGTTATTGTGAGACAAAGCATCATGGAAATTAATCCTGTTTATCCATCTGGATTTGTTGGGTGAGAGTAGCTGAGTTTTGGAGATAGCAGTCATAGAGATGGCTGCCTTCTCTCTAATATAATGGGACTAAATGGCACTCAGCTTGTGCTCAAAGCACCAAAAGAAACACATTTGAAATTCAAAACTTGCCATTTACTCAAGATAATCCACAGACTTTGTTATGAGCAGTTTCATGTAGGAACTACTTTCTGTCTGCAGTAGAATCTACCAGATCTTCTTTCTTTCTACTACAAAGAAAGTAGTTCCTACATGAAACTGCAACAGGGTCTGTGGATTATCTTGTGTTACCAAGTCATGATATTTGGAAACAGAAACTACCATTCAGTCCTACTATGTTCGAGAGAAGGCAGACATCTCTACGGCTGATTTCTCCAAAACTCTGCAACTCACACCAAAACTGTGTAGATGGATAAATAGCACCACAGGCCCGAGGAAAAATGTGTACTTTTTGATTTTGGGATGAACTGTCCCTTTAGGTTGTGTGTTTTTCTGATCATAAAGATAATATTCCTGAGGTCTTTGCTGATGTCTCTCTTTATCCTGCCCAGGCTGGAGACTCGTATGACGGCAGACATCAATGTGATCCTGCAGCTCCTACAGAGGCAGATGGCCCCGGTGCCTCCAGCCTACAGCGCTGTGTCCCCCAGCCCTCACCCGCCTCACCCCACCACCCTGTACAGCACAGGAGCCCCCACAATCCACACGGTACCTCCAATCCAGCCAGTACAGATCGACAGCACTGCCTCACTCCTACAGGTGTCGTGTTCACTTTACATACTTGCTTCCATCACGAAAGTGCTGCTCTGTCCTCACCTTCTTTTTTTTCATGCTAAAGGGACTAATTCCAGCAACATCAAGTAATTTTAACCTTCTGCAAAGCTGTCAAGTCTTCAATGTACTGATTCACTAACTGATCATCCATTTTCATATTTGTTCAGTGTTATTTTTAAACTTTTGTTTCAACCTACTTCGTGTCCTACGTGTTTTCAGTTCCTCGCAACAGCTGTTCCATAAAATCGCTCCTATAACTGAGATACAGTGGTTTAACATAAAAATATCTCTCAAGTCATGCTTACTTTCACTCTTTTTAAACAACTTTTGGATACTTCCAGATTTTTTTTTGCTCTGTATATAACTGAATCGACCAAATCTTTAAGTTCCAGAGCCTTTAGTCTTTAATAGTGAGTTAGTTGTTTCTCTGTAAGTAGTTTTGTTCACTATTGTTATGGCGCTCTTGTATGAGAGTATGAAGACTAGATTGGTATTTGTTTTACATGCATTTCCCCACACTACCACATATTAAGTTATGTATGGAGTTAGCTAAAGAAAGTGAACAAGCATATGTCCCAAAATGTTTCCCAACTGAGGTCCCCACATCAAACTTGTCCTGTCTGTGTTAGACTTAATCCTTCTCTCTTTCTTTGCAGAGCCCAGACTCTGACTTCAAGCACAAATCCAAGGACTCTCTGTCCAGCGGGATCCACCTCACTGTGGCCTCCGACGACACCATGTCCATGTCCCCAGAGGCCGACCCACCACATCTGCCCTCTGTGGATCTCACCCCTCCTCAACTGTTCGGGGCCCAAGAGCCTCCTGGACTGCTATGTGGCAGCCAGCGCTTCCCCTCCCTCCCTGAGCACCTGGAGACCTCCACAGAGATGCAGGAGATCCAGAGGCACGTTTCTGATCCCGTCCTGCCAGGCAGCTAGAACACCGATCACCTAACAGCCTGGTCCTGATTGGACGGGACAGCCATACGTTCCCCGATCTGTTACTCCCTTTTTCCTCCCTCAAAACCTCGTCCGTCCTGTTCAGATGCTGCTGTGGAGCGTGGGATGCCTTGCCTTCCACGTCACTGAGGGTTCAGAGTGCCTCCTCTTTCTTACATACGTACTCTACGGCGCCCTCGCAGGCTGCTGTGGTTTTGTGCTCCAGCATCCCTTCACACCCGAGGTCCTGTGCGATGAAGAGATTATTCCTCCTCAGCAGGGGAGGACACTTGTGAGACATGAGTTACCAGCAAGCGCACAAACATATATTTGTGTCACGCAGTCGCTGGAGCCGCTGGTTTCCTTGAAGAGAGCGACATGTCAAAGACTACTAATATGTTTCACATTTGAAGAATTATCTGCAGTCACTTTGTATAAGAATTGCACATTTAGACTTGAGTGTAGAAAATTTTAATCAATTTATTTTCCTAATATTAGAGATGTATCGGTTACATTAAAGGGATAGTTTGGATTGTTTGAAGTGGGGTTGTACACACAACTCATACAGTCACAAAGGGCTGCAACTAATGATTTTCATTGTCGATTAATTGGTCGATTATTTTCTTGATTTATTGAGTAATAGCTGTTTGTTATAAAATGTCACATGCCTTTTTTTTTACTCGCAACCAAAAGATATTCAGTTTACTGTCAGAGATGAGTAAAGAAACCAAAAAATATTCACGTTTGCGAAGCTTTTTCAAACCAATTAATCGATAATCAAAATAGTTGCAGATTAATTTACCGATCCATTCATCGTTGCAGCTCTACAACTACAACCCCACTAAAATAATCCGAAATATCCCTTTAAGAATGACACATCTAGTCAATGTAATAACTATGAGTGTTATAAATTAGAGAGACTCACTATTGTTGTTTTGGTGTTTGTTTAAAAAAATATATCAAGAGGCATACCATAGCTGTCTGGTACACTGTGAAGGATGGTGGTGGAAGGAGTTCAAGGCGGGGTTGGAGAAGCGCTCCATGAAAAGTGTCATTTTCATCTCATAATTCAAGTTCTGACATGTTGACATGAATCAGCAGTACTTATTAAGTGTGTCATTTGATCATAAGGAGGTATGACGATGTACACAATCAAGCAGAGCAGAAAATAAAACCTCATAGTTTCTTGTACATTTACACGTAGCTCTTACAGTTTTGTTTCGATCACGACTGCTTTGCTCAGTCTCCCTCGTTTTTGTGTCTGTATATTTGTGCTGTCATCTGTTTCAAAGTGGCTCGGTCACACGGTCTCATACAACGCACCTGATGTGTTTATCTGAAAGTGCCAACGTTGGTGGATTTGTTGTCCCGATCGTTCTGGTTCTGGACCGTGATACTTAAACAGGTAAAGGGGGAAAAACTGCCGAAGGTTGTTGAAGTGGACGGTAGCTGTCAGTCACATACAGACACGGAGACGTCTCCTCAAGGTGTCCTTTGTTAAGATGATTTCACAGTTCCAACCATGAGGTGAATGTAATGACTTTTTAAGCATTTATAATTCTGTATAATGTTTCTTGAAGCACAAATTCCTGTTATTTATCTTTTTTTTAGATTAAAGACACAGAGTTTAACTGGGAGTCGAAATGCTTTTATTTTTTACAGATTATTTAACAAAGCACTGGTGTCACAAGCTCACTTTTCATCCTAATGGCTGTCCTGCATCACTGCCAGGCTGAGGGGGTGGGCTTACCTGGTCTCACAGTGAGTGTTACTTAGAAAGGGGAGTGTCAGAGTAATTAAGTGAGACAAAGAGGAGCAGGTGTGGGACCCTGAAGTGAAGAGTTTGTTGGAGATGCAAAGTTTTGTTTCGAGTTATAGTCCGCCAAGCAGAATGAGCTGACCGAGAGACGAGCGTCAGATTCGGAGCTGGAGCAGAAACAGGTGGGCCCACAAAGCTTAGCTTGGCAGCTGAATACTCAGTTCTCGTGTTATTTAAAGGGTGAGTCCGTCTTCATTTTTTTCCTGGGTTTTTCTAATGGAAACTCCCTCTCAACTTTTACAAAGAGCAGTGATATAGTCCACTAAAGTTGTCTGAGCCAAGATTTCAGGAGAGAAGATATTCTAACATGTTTTCTGAATGAATTTTCTCTCTTTTACCGAATCAAGACGAGCTTGTTCATAAAACACGCTCAGTGGAAACAAATAAAACTCGAAAAAAAGTCTGTTCAACAGTCCCCAGTTCTGGTTTGGTTGAGAATAAATCCTTAATCTGCTGCATTAGATGTGAAAACATTGTGCCTCTCTTAACACCCGTCCTCCCTCTCGCTTCTCTCTGCTTCACACCTCTTCTGTCCCCGCCTGCTGTCTTCATTGTCCCCGGAGTCAGAGTCCTGATCAGTGCTGTTGTGTATCAGCTCAGTACAGTATTCCCTCCAGTCACGCTGGTCCCTGTTGGTCTCAGAGACTGTGTTTGGTCCTGTTTCGGTGGTGTTCACTTAGAGGCTGCTGAGCCCAGCTCAGTCTCCCACAGTGTAAACACTCGCCTGGTGCTCCAAACTGCACGTCCGACCAGACTCCAGTCATTTTAGGGCCTTTAGCTGCACAGCTAATTGAGCTAGCCGCTACTCTGGTGATATCTGCTTTGAGAGATGGACATTTACATTCATATATATCAACGTCATCATGCAGAAATCTACTTGACGTCTACTGGGAAGCTACAAAATGATATTAACACCTCAAGAAACCTTAACATAATGGACATATGCCGAGTTTTGTGTTGCCAAGGACTTTTTCTTGTAATTGAGTGCTTTTACACTGGTACAAAGGAAGTACACGAGTACTTCTTCCACCACTGAAATTATATTAATATTAAAGTGACAGACATACAGAAACAAACACACATGTGCATGACTTGAAACCTGGGAAATAAAACATAACCACTTATCACATACTCAAGGTTTGGTTCCAGGAAATGATGTAAGAAAATTAATTTGTAATCTATAAAGTGCACACGTGCAGCAACACACACTGATGCCACCAAGCACTCTGCATGCAAACACAGTAGGAGAGAGAGGAGCTGAGGATGTGATTAGAAATGTAAACACTGACCATGAAAGTGGAAGTAGTGTAACACCTGGGGTGAGTAACAGATGGGGGTATAGCTCAGTGGTAGAGCATTTGACTGCAGATCAAGAGGTCCCCGGTTCAAATCCGGGTGCCCCCTTCATGATCTTTACGCACTCTTTGACCCAAAACATTATGATGATGAAAATGCATAATATCTAATGAGGATGAAAGAGACATGAGGAAGTCATGATGCATTCACATCCTCCTTGAAATATCCCACTTCCTGAGTTAAAGGGCTAGTTCACTTGAAAATAAAGGTGAAGTCAGCATCTTCTCCATCTCATGCTGATTGAGGGTTGGGTTTCTTTGGTTAGTCTGCAAAACTCTGCTGGAGTTTCACAAGAAAACAGTGTTGCAGAACCTCCCAAACAGTGGAAGTGAATGATGGCCAGTAGTGGTGGGCGGATCGATCTAAAATATTGATAGTATCAATACCAACGTTGGTATCGGTATTGATCAATACTTGCGTGATGAGATCGACACTTAAGTTTCAGTTTCTCTTCTCTACGTTCAGCACACAGCTCCTGTTAAGTCATAGTGGTTGTGCAAACACCGCTCCTCTCACCTCGCTCATGCGCACTTTGCTCCTCCTCCTCCTCCCTCCTCCTCCTCCTCCTCTTCCTCCTCCTCCTCCTCCTCCTCCTCTGCTATACTGTGAGTTGTTGCCGGTGTAGCAGCGCACTGCTGGCTGCATGATGGCAGAGAGGAAGAGGAGCGCCGTTTGGAGTTATTTTACAGCTGCAGACATAAATACTGCAAGCTGCGATGTTTGCAGGAAACAAATACGCTACTGTGGCAACACCACAAATTTATATAAACACATAAAAACACATTCAAAATAAAATTCCGAGCTGCAAACTAAACGGAGGGAGGAGGAGGGGGATCTCCAAACCAGAACCAGGCCCCCAGCACCGAGACAGAGGTCACTGGCAGAGGCCTTTCAGCATGGTCAAGAATATCCAGGGAGCTAATTTATAGAAGTGAAAGTAAGATTTAGTCATCTCCAGCATTAGTTAATGTTATTTTTCAAAGTGTAACTGGTCATCATAGTTGTAATTTTAGCAGACCGATTAAATATAGACTATTCAGACAGTCTTATAATATATTCAGCCAGTTGAAATAAATCTAAATGAATTATTTTACTGACTGAATTGAGTTTGTTGCTAAAATCGTAAATATTAAGTTAGTTATTAAGAAAGTATTTTTTTATTAAAATCTTTGTCATGTGTTTTATTATGATCATAATCATGATCAACTAATTAAAAGAAAAATCACAAAATCATTCAATGATCAATTTTCTTTCAAATTTGCATATTGGTGATGCATTCACTTCATAAATTATAACACATTGCTCTCTCCTACACGAAAGTAGATGAGCTGCTTTTCTAAGTAAAAAGTATCGGTATCGGTATCAGCGATACTGGCCCTGTATTTACTTGGTATCGGATCGATACCAAATTTTGCACTATCGCCCACCCCTAAGCCAGTTTTCAAAGGTAAAAAGAAAAAACAAAACATAAAATGCCTCCATGCTGCTCATCTGGTGTAATCCAAGTCTCCTAAAAGCCCCAACATGCTGTTTGCACACCGTCAAAACACACACACCCAGTTCAGAAGGCTGCACGCACACATGAACGTGGCTCCAAGCTCAGGATCTACAGTGATGATTCAGGCTAAAAACACAGTGTAAATAACATTTTTTTAGTCACCTCGGCATGCTGGGGCATTTAGGAGACTTGGATTACACCAGACGAGCAGCATGGAGGCATCTTATGTTTTTATTCTGTTGTTTTTTTTTATGTTTGAAAACTGGTCACCCTTCATTTACACTGTTTTGAAGTGATGCTGTGGGTTGAATATCTTTTTGTACATCAGCTGGGTAAGCCTATATCTATATAGGCATCTATAAATAAACCCATATTTTAGATTAAATAATTTATTCATACCCAAATTTTACCAAACTGACAACTTCTTAAAGGGATAGTTCACCCAAAAATGAAAATTCAGTCATTATCTACTCACCCTCATGCTGATTGAAGGTCAGACAGATTTACAACACTTATTTATAATCAGTTTAATTACCAAGTTTTATTTATGTATTTAACTATTTCAACATGTATTGATTATTTAAGTCTATTTAATTCAGCACTTATCTATTCTTTGTATTTATTTATACATTTATATACTTACTGACTGCTTTTAAGTCATTTTTGAAACTCCATCAAGATTATCATCATCTGTAAACCAACTGAAATTCCACAAAACAAAGCAACACAATGACAGATTTGTTCCTAGGACATGGAGGAATACAATTTATTAGAGCAAATTCAATAATAAACTTTATGAAAAAGCTACAACATGAACACTTGGCTTACCAACATCTGAAGTTGATATATTTATATGTATGTACATTTTGCCTTGTAATGGCATGCTACAAGGACATGACCCTTTAATTATTGAAAAACAACAAAAAAAAAGAGAGGCAGACAGTCAGAAAGTTGTTTCACTCTCCTCCCATTTCACAACTCACTCTAACACAAAGAAAATGCAGCTTTCCAAGCACAATCTTCTACAAAGAAAGAAAGAAAGAAAGAAGAGAGTAAGTAGGAAGTTAAAAAGGCTGAACGACATTGCTCTGGTAGGTTCTGACTGTTGCTGTACACGGCTGCCTCACAGCATCACCAGCCAAACTAAAACACACCATATGATGACAGACACCACTGCAGTGACAACATGAATCCCGTTCAGGTTATTTTAGAATTTAAAAAAGAAAAACAAATGCACGGGTCACATGTTTGAGCCTCAATACTACTGTCATTTGAAGAGAGGATACTGGACACACACCCATCTGAAAAAAAAGACTGTAATGTACTGATCTCTGAAATCTTTGAGTCCACAAGAAGGCTACGACATATTCCTACGTATTAGAGAGGCCACCCTCTGTCACCTACAGTAGTTTGTATCAACCTTTACAAATCATACAGATGAAACACACAACTCTAAACCCTTCATGATAATCTCACAGCTGGCTGAAACCACACCAAGAAGTATAAAAATCAGATTTTCACTGACAAGAGTTCAAAGCTTCTTACAGCAGCTGAGAACACTACCTTATGAGCAAAATAAATAAGAGCTTAAACACGTTTAATAGAAGAACGATGGAGGAAGGAGGTGGGTGAAGAAATGTAAACCAGGTTATTGTGGAGTAAGTGTGTGATACTCCAAAACACGTTTAAAAAGTTCACTCGGGACCTCATCCTCGTCTTGAAAGCGGTGGCCTGAGGACCAAAAAATTAAGTCCAAATCTGAAACAACGCCCCTTCTCTTCTTCATCTAAGTGTCCGTTGCTTTAGACGCGCAGGATCTCCAGGCAGTTGTTGTAGCAGATGGCGATCCAGTCCGGCTGCGTGGAGGCCCACTGCACGTTGTTGATCTCCCCTTCAGCGGTGTAGGCCAGGATGGGATCCTCAATGGCCCGCGGCATCTGTTGGATGTCCCAGATCAGAGCCTGGTGGTCGTCGGCTGAGGAAAAGAAGACATTGAGAGGGACGTTGCAGACTGAAGGAGCAGGGAATGAGTGAGATGCAGATTATTACACATAAGGTTAAGTCTTCAGATCGCTTTACGTTCTATTAATTAGGCTGTTTCAGAGGAATAGCAATTGTGAGACAAGCGTGGTGAAATTTTGTCAAAAATTGTCACCATCGATGGCTGATTTATGCCACGTTTCCACTGCATGGTACAGCGCAGCTCAACTTGACTCGTTTTTTGCACCAGTGACTTTCCTCAATTTCCTTTCCCACTGCAGCTGATACCCCCTCAATGTAGAAAAAATTCAGAAACCGCTTTGACACAAGCACTGCAGCTCTGCAATTATCTACAAACTACCCGGAGGGACTGCATGTGTGAACGCAAATGTCCCCATCAGTTGGACCGAGACTTAAGCCTGCCAGCTTGCGAGTCCAAAGCCGGCTGAGCCCCATGTGTGCGTGTGGGCCTGTTGATGACGTCACATGCCGCTCGCCCGCATATCCACTCTTTCACTGATGATTTCATTTTCATACAGACTATCTACAGATCAATATCAGCCTACTCGAGTCTAATATTTTTAGGCAAAAACATCAACATAAACCACCGCACACTGAGCTGAGTTACTGTGTCTCAAAAGAATCGCTCACAGATTCTGCTGAGTGAACCTGGAGAAACCCTGGGTGAAACCCTTTGTTCGTTTCAGATAAAACTACAGTAACTCAGTTCAGTGTGCGGTAGTTGATGTTGATGTTCTTACCTCAGATGTCCCTGACACTAGCTGTGCAGAGGGAGACCTGTTTATCTGATATTTTTAGCTCACGTTTTAATGCCTTTCTTTGTCATCTGTGACATGAAAATATCTGATAACAGTCAGAAAAGTAAAAGCATGTGTCCTGCAAGCAGCACATCACGATGTGTCTCTCCTGCATAGCAGTCGGACTGGAGACAGTAAAAATTATGCGTAAATAAGTAAGTTATTTTTTTAACATTTTAATTTTCATGTAGTATTATTGTAGGCTTCAAGTGGTTCTTATGTACTTAAGCTGTAAACATGTGTAGCATCCAGACTGTTTGATATTTCACCAATTAAATATGTGTCAGTGCCTCTTCCTCTAAATTTTGCTGGTTAGGCTAATCCTGACTGTTTCCACTTGTGTTAACTTCACATCAGACTGTGTTAAACCAGGTCTGTTTAACCAGTTTCTTAGGTTGCAACTGTATTTCTAACCTCATCAGAGATCACACACAGCAATGTCCTCGTTCTTTGTGTAAAACAACCAAAATGTCAAAGCTTTATTTTCTATGAGAATGCACTCCGTGGCCATTTAATTGGGTGTGTATGCCTGTACAATCTAAGTGCAATCCTACACAACTTCTACTTTTCTAATAATGTTCATTTTTCTCTGACAGTTTATAAAGGTGGTAATTAAACATATTTTAGCACTGAGGTCATAGTTAAAGGTTGTGTTGTGCTAAATTATACTGACAGGTGTTTCTAATATGTTTGTAAATAAGGAGGACAAGAAAAATTAGAAACATCAATAATAAACTGATAATATATTGAGATCAGAAGTTCTATTGCTCAGCTCTGTGACTTGATTCTAATGGCAACACATGAGCAGCAAAAACTGCATCTGACACACCTCAAAACTGATATCTTACTTTTATTAGACCCATTTACTGTGACACGCAGTTAACGTATAGGAGTGTTTACCTGCAGTGCAGATGTGACATGAGGAGTGAGGGGCCCAGGCGATGCCGTTGACACAGGCGCGATGGTTGTTCAGCCGAGCCACCGGAGTGCAAGGCACACGGACATCCAGGATGACCACCTGTCACACAGAAATATTAATGCTAGAGACCAACAGAAGTGGAAGAAACACTCGATGGGTTTCACACATGCACCTTTTCCAAAGTCGAAGTCAAGCACTTTTCAAGAATGTTCGAGGTGCATTTTCAAGCTTTTACAGATCCTTACAGCTGCGGTGAGTGAACTATTCAGTCAGGTAACAATTTTAATGAAAGCATTGCAATTACAAGCTCAAGTACTTTTCAAACCTTGAAAACACGACATTAAAATTCAAGCATTTCCAGCACATGTAAGAACCCTGAATTTGCTGAGAGATACTTGCTTCCCATGTAGTTATTTTCTTTCAAATTATAATATCTAAATCTAACATATTAGTATAAAATATTAGTAAAGACTGAAAGAATCCACAGCAGACTGACCTCCATGCCGTCCATGGCCATTGTTGCCAAGTAGTTGGGGTCTTGCTTGTTCCAGCAGAGGCGGAGCAGCGGGTGGTGCTGGGGGTCTTCATAGATGATGGTGCTGTGCTCCAGGTGCCGCAGGTCAAACATGCGGACGGATCCATCGGCTCCCACAGAGGCAAACATATCTCTTCCGCCTCCTGCGCGGCTGAACGCGATGTCATACACCTGTACAGACACACGGAGACGATGTCAGCATTTGTTTAATCTGCGTACACATGCACATCAGGTTTCATTTTACAGCGCAGACACACACACAGACCTCTTTGTCATGGGCAATCAGTTGGGTCTTCACATGTCCAGACACCAGGTTAACTCGTCCTAACACCTGGCCTGTCTCTAACCCCCAGATGGTGCAGGTGGTGTCAATACTGGAGGTGCCTGCAGAAAAAAACCAACATGTTAAAACTATAAAAATCAAACAACAACAAAGTGTCTTTACTTTTTATCATACAGCGGATTTCTTACCCAGCAGATTGGGATCAACTTCATTCCAGTCAAAGGAGGTGAGAGGAGCACAGAAGTCTGAGTTCTTGTTGTTATTCAGCAAACATTCAAGACGTGTCTCTGTGTCGCTGACCTGTGTGATAAATACAAAGGAATCAAGCAGTGAGCAGACGTCTTCAAACATTTATATTTAAGTCAATGTGACCATTTCACAGCTGGCAGCTGGACAAGCTACAGCATTAGACAGCCTGATTTAACACTGTTTATACTACAGTCGTGTATGACTGACGTCTTCTTTTTCATCTCTTAAAGTGCAGTCATGGACTACTGTGGTTCATGTGGAGAGACGTTATCATCAACAAATCACGTGAAAAGACAAAACAACTATGCGTTAGTCAGTCTCTCAAAACTTTCAGACTTCCCTAACCTGTCTGTGGCATCCAGCCCGTAGGCCACTGATATCTCCTTCAGATGTAAATATTTAACAATGAGTCATGAATATTGGATTAATACGGCACGTGGATTAATACATATTTGCTGTGCAGCAGGACAGTGTATGTGGGACTGACACAAAATAAGCTACAGCTCCAACAATCAGTCAATTAATTTACTAGTTGTCAAATATTAAATTAATCTGCAACTATTTTGATAATAAGTTAATCATTCTATAAGAAACAATGTCCAAATTTTCTCATTTCAGCTTCTCAAAGGTGAATGTTTTTCTGGTTTCTTCGGTCTTCTATGACAGTAAAATAAATATTGTCTGTTTGTGGATAAGACATTCGTGGACGTAGACTTTTTCACAATTTTCTGACACTTAACACAACGACTAATTAACTTACCAAACTGCTTTATTATTCCCCTTTGATCATTATATCCACATAATTGTCAAAAACCTCACTGTGTTGATATTTTGTGAAAACACCAATAATCATCCCAAAGACATTGTTCAGGACGATAAGGATTGTCCGTTTGTCAAGTTAAATCTAGTAACTCTAATAAAAATAATAAAACAAAAAATAATAAAGTAAAAAACATTCATGCTGAACTCTGCTGTTACATATTGATATTGAGGTATTTGGTCACATTTTATTTTGTCCATATGTCCCAGCTCTCAGGTGTTTACAATAGGTTTTTTTTTTTTTTTGGACAACAGTGGAATAAGACATATCAGGCTTTTACTGCACAAACAGCACTTGTTAGTCAGACTAATCTGATTTGATGTTTTTTTTATATCACCACACTCATCCTGTGACATTTGATCTCCTACCCTCCAAATGCGCAGGTAGTCTCCACTGGTGGCCAGCAGGTCCGGGTACACCCCCTTGGTGTCCGGGATCCACATGATCTTGGTGGTGGGGTACGGGTGGTCAAACGTGTTCCTGCAGACGAACTCTGAGCTCTCCTCCTCCAGACCCACCAGCTGGACCTGTGCAGGAGCGAACACATCCAGAACACCGTTCACATGGCAACCAGGGTCAGGAATAGCATCAGCTAAATATAGCATTGGTGAGGATTAATCCTGTTTAAAGAAGCTTTGGTGAATATTCACACAGGAGCGCTTCATTAACGCGTCTTACAGGAACAACAACACAAACATTGTGATTGTGTGATTGTGCGCTGTGGTGCTGCGCAGGGCAGCTAGCATTAGCATTAGCATTAGCACGTTACCATCTTTAGCGTAGCCTTAGCTAATGAATGGCCACATCCACACTGCGCACCTTGTTGTTGTATTCCTCCACGAAGCTGCCCAGCGCCAGCCGAAAGCGTTTGTCCGGACGGACGCTCCAGTTCATCGCGTACACGGTCCACGGCGCCTCGTATTTGTAGATTTCTTTTCTTTTCCCGTGAAGCGACATCCTCCCGAGCTGCAGCTGTCGTCTGCGCAGCTAACACGCTAGCGTTAGCTAACTGCGAAATAAGTCGTCCTGCCAGCGAAGTATCACCGGTCACTCAACTAACAGGAGCAGATGTCCTCAGGTGCGGTGAAAACGACCATTTAATTAAACAAATCCTGTTTAAGAACAAGATTTTTCACCACTTTACTTAACAAAGAGTAGTGTTGGTCGTAACGGTCTGAAGAACCGTAAAGTCCGACAGGATACTAGCTACTTCCGGTTATGTTTCAAATTAAAAGCATCATTAAAAGAATCGTTTAAAAAAAAAAAGTATTTTTATAAAAAAATTCAAGAGATTTATTGCCAGTTGCACAGGTAGAGGAAAGTACAGGTACGTTGCAATTTATGTGCTTATCTCTCAGAGTCAACTGTGTTTAAAAATAAACGCAACATGAAGAAAAAAAAAAAAACACATCCCAGGTAAAGCTTTTCATTCCACGACCATGATAATTAGAGTCAGAATTAGGTTTATAAATATATGTAATCTGCCTTGGTATATTGGTGCAACAATAAAGTAAGTACAGGATAATATAAATAAAGATGGCAGCAAATTCTGGGATTCAAAACATATAAAAAGAGAACAAAAATTTGACAGTAATATATGAAAAATATTATAAAAAAAAATACAAATATCCAAAAAGAAAAGCAAGCACTTTGTTACCAATACATTGTGTATATTAGTATTTGTTATTGAACAGAGTGAAACCACAGCATAGCACTCCTGTTCCCCTATTTGTGATACCAACTACACTACTTAATAACATAAGAGTCTTATTTAAAATGTTGTAACCAGAGGTATAATGTTATGTCTGGCTTGATAGTAGGAATGGTTAAATGGTGCCAAAACTGAATAATTATGAAAGTTCATTGTCTCCCCATGATGACAGTGGGTAACTGTAGCCTTTCGTCTGGTTTGCGTTTTATTTTGAATCGCGTAACCGGAAGTAAGACTATGATGTTGTGTCTGACTTGACGAATAGTTGTAGTTATTCGCTGTGGCCACTAGAGGGCAGTTATATACACGAGCTGTATTTATAAACCAGATTGTGCTTTGGCGCAACTGTTTGTGAAATTTAGAATGTTATTTTTTTTCCTTCTCTATTATTGTACTGATATCTAGTTTTGCACAAAATGGAGACTTTTGTCTGTGATTCTAATTTGTACCTGAGGCTTATTAAAGACTGTTCATGTGAACTAATTACTAACCAACTACATTCCACAATACACTAGCTCCATTTTGGAAACATTAAAACACATTATTAGATTGTAGTTTATAAATTAGATTTTGAGAATCACTGACGGATTCCTGCTACATAAGTTACTCCCTTATCACTTCTTTTTAAAGTAAAACATCTGACAGTAAACACGCCAGCAGAAGGTGATTCGTGAGTGCGTTCATAATCGTACGCATTGCTGCCCTCTGGTGGTCACAACCGGCAACTGCCGCTTCGCATTAATCAAGTTAGACATAATATCGTAATATATACTTCCGGTAGGAACGTTCAAAATAAGTGCACAACACGCTGCTGTAGTTACGCACTGCGACCACAGGGGGGCAGTGTATTATATCTATGACTGTTCAAGATGTTACAGCGTGTTGCACAAGGCTCACACAAGGCTCACAATGTAAACCCTCGCAAAATATTATTATTATTATTATTATTAGTTGTTGTTGTTGTTGTTGTTGTTATCATTATTATTATCATTATTATTATTATTATTATTTGTTATTATTATTATATTATCATTATTATTATTATTATCATTATCATTATCATTATTATTATTATTGTTATTATTATTATTAACCTATACAAATACCGCATATAAACACCATTTTGAACTAGACTGAGTTGTAGTTACGTATTGTGACCAGCGAGGGCGCTGAAGATCCACGTCACCCACCAACTCCTCTAACGTCAAGGCAGAAATAACAACAACACAGAAACACTTCCGGTAAGAACCTTCAACATAAAACGTTCAAATGAATCGGAAGCGGACACGAGGCAGACGGGGCGGTGGTGACGTGATATCTGTCGTGCCGCAGACTTTTACTTTGAAGGGTCGCTCCTGTGTCCAGTAGTTTTGTGCTTGAGGCGTTAACATCAGCACAAGGACAGTTCAGGAGACTCGAGCCTGACCAGCGTTACGTTCGTTGTCACCGTGATTCTCCGGGTAAGATCCTCGTCAGTTGTGTTCGGTCGGTTTGTTTTGTGAAGACTCGTTTTCTGAGTTGTGTTCTCCAAGAAATCAAACGCTGCTTTTCCCTTCAGGTCGCTAGCAACAAGGTGCCATGCTAGTTAGCCACCGTTAGCATGCTAATGCCAGCTTTGCTACCAGCTCATGATAAAGTGCTGTGGGGGGGGGGGGGGGGGGGGGGGGGGGGCGGTGACGTGACCACGGCTCGAGGTTTAATCCCACATGTGACATCAGGTTGGTGAAGTTTGAGTCGAACGACAACAGAAAGTCTCACGTGTTGTCTCTTATTGTAGCCTGTTAGCAAGTGTTAGCTCGAGTCAGTGTTGCTAACTGTCGGATTTAAGCACACAGAGGCACAACTCTTTAAGTCTGACTGAGCTGAGCTGTTAAAGTTCCTCAGCAGTGTCATGTTGTGTCATTAAATGTTTTATCTTGATGTGATTTATCCGTTTTATTCGCGGTGACATCGTGACAGCAGTGGGATGAACAAGCTGTGAACTCAGAGACACAAATCAACGTTTCACTGCTTCACTTCCTTTTTCCTCTCTGTCCTTGTTTTCTGGTTTGTCTCCTCTGAGAGTTTTTTCTCTTTGAGACTTGTCACGTGATTACCCACTGTGTGTGTGTGAGTGTGTGTGTGTGTGTGTGTGTGTGTGTGTGTGTGTGTGGAGCAGTTTAACCTGAGCTCTGTCACAGTTAACTGTAACTGCTAGAGGCAATGTTGAATTTGCACACAGTTAAGTTGTGTAACGTTGGTGTCTCGTTTGTAGGAGACTCACACTGTAACCACACTCTGTGAACATAGACAACTTCATAATGCTCCCAGGTATCAAGGTTATTTATTAATCATTATAGCACACAGGGTCGCACTACCAAATGAAAGTTGTAGTTCCTTCATGCTACATACATAATACACATAGAATAAATGTATGTACAATAGAAAATATGACATGAGATGAATAAACGTAGATTAAAATAAAACAATATATAGTAAAGATGTAACAATATATTGACTGTTGCAATAATGAATTGATACTGTAACAAAGTGTGCCAATATCTACCATGACATTAAACAGTTAATTATTCTATTTTATTCATTATTTAATTTTATAAAATGACTGATATTCACTGTTGCATTGTTCTGTTTCGCAGTTGTACATACATAATTCAAGTATTCATTGCCAAACACAATTCATACCAATTTTTTTTTGCACATGCGCAGGTCATAGCTGGCTATTTTCATGAATGAAAGAAAGTGGAAGCACTTTAAGTTAAAGGGGAAAAAAAAACAAAACAAATTTTGTATGGTCAAAAACGCTGCACACCTCAGATTTATTATAAATGAAGAAAATGATGTTCTTTTTTTAATGTTGTGACAAAGAAAGGAAGGGGCTTGAAGTGGACTAATAGCAAATAATCAAATGCACTCATCTGGAAAAATCAGTCAATATGTTATTCTCTGAAGTGTGCTCTTTCGTTTTTTAGAGGCATTTCTTCATCAAAGGTCATTCAGCGTAAATATGTAGATATAACTGGCACCAAGTAGAGCGTAGAATGACCTGTGGTGATGTAGTGTTGCCTTGTTATACACCCAAGAAAATAATTCTGTGGTGCAGTTTTTGAATTTGTGTTTGATTGAATGTAAACAGCAGCAACAAGGTAGAGATGATCATATGGTCAACATCTTCACATAATTAGTTAGACTGTGTTTTAGCACAAATCATTGATGTAAACTCAGAGTCCCGTCTCCCCGTGTCCCGTTGGAGTCTTGTGCTCTGTTGGCTCATAACACAGTCCTCCTGTGAGGTGTTGGATCTGATATGATGTGGTGGAGCAGGTTTCTGTCAGATGTGGGCACGACAGTGTCTGATTTCCTGTCGCTTGTCCAGCCTGAGACCTAATATAGTAGACATAATATATAATTTAGATGAAATATACAGACTAGAGAGATATTGTGATGTTGAGGCAGTCCTCTGGCCTCATTCAAATACCGCTGATACACAAGCACCCTGCACTTGCAAGTTGCAACACGAAGCGCTGAGCTGATTTGATGTCTTTAGCTTTCACTTCTTTTTGTAGGGATGGTGTGTAAGATATTTCCTTCCTGTTGTTTAGTATCTATATTAGGCATGTTGAACTTCTGTATGTGACATTCTCTGTTACTTTTTAAACAACCCTTATTTACATGTTCTCCTGTCTGCCTTTCCACTTTGGTGCAGGTCCCACCATGCGAAGTGCATATCTCCTCCTGATACCTGCACTGCTGCTGCTCCTGGCCCTTCCTGTCTCCAGGGGACGCTACAATGATGATTTTGACGATGGCGAGGACCTCGCAGACTTCGATGACAATGACTTTGCTGAGTTTGAGGACATGAACGACGACGCAGCAGCTGAAGCAGAAACTGCCCCTCCCCCCCGTGTCTCATCGTCCTCGCAGCCCGAAGAGGATGAAGACGAGGATGAAGCCACTGTGGAGCTGGAGGATGGACAGGATGGTTTTGAGGACTCTGAAACACAGGTACATCGCCTTGGATTACTGTTAACAGCCTAATTTTTGAGCTTCTACAACACATAATTTTTGAGTCAAGAATATGTTGCAAAGCTAATTCAACTTTATGTTTTCTAAGGATCAAGACATATACAGCAAATATGACCAGGAGGAATTTGAGGGGATTGGAGACATGGATAAGCCAGGCCACCCCATGAAGGACCCCCTCATAATCCACACGGTAAGCCGGGCTTATTGCTAAAATCTTCTCACAAACTGCTGATTGTGATCTGCTTGACTCTGAGTGTGCACATGGTTTCTGTTGTCAGCAAAAGAAAATTTTACTGTAAATCTAATTATGTTTGGGGTATTTTGTACAGTGCAGCTTAATTAATGATTTGTGTGTTGTCATTGTAATGAAAATGCAGTTTTGCAGTCGTGGGAGGCCACTGTGAGGAACAATGAAAGCACTAGAAATTCAGATTACTCCCATTGTTTTGTAGCTGCTGTTGAATTTTGTCGGTTAACTAGGATGCAGGCAATTTACATAAACAATTGTCATGAAAGCACAACAAGGGCAACGCTGAAACTGTAGCCTTTGGCAACTGATTGCTTTCATCTTAAATTACTGTTGTTTCGATTTCAATTGGAACATTTGGCCAGGCCGATAAGTCTGCTGATATCAGTTTGTTGCAGATATATCAAGCGCTGCAACCATCTATAATATTCAATATAATATTCATTTTCTCGATTAATAAATTGGTTGTTTGATACATAAGATGTCATAAAATGGTGAAAAATATTGATCACTGTTTCCCAAAGCCAGAGTGAGGCTTCACATTGAGATTGTTTGTTTATGCTGTATGGTTACGTTAAAAATATGCAAGTCTCTGATTCTTTTTCTTTTTTGGTTTTGTAACCTTCCATATAATCAGTATTTTCCTCATAAAGACAGAACCGGTCAAGCTACAGTACGGATGACTGCTTGCTGTTTCTCTGCAGGTTCCTGCACATCTGCAGAATAGCTGGGAGAGTTACTACATGGAGATCCTGATGGTGACTGGCCTGTTGGCCTACATCATGAACTACATTATTGGCAAGAACAAGAACAGTCGGCTCGCTCAGGCCTGGTTCAGCTCACACAGGGAACTTCTAGAGAGCAACTTTGCACTAGTGGGTGAGTTCTTCCACCTCTGAGTCATCTTTTGTGTACGACAGATTATTAAATTTAACAGCATGTGCTTGTGTTTTGTTCCCGGTTTCAACCAATTTCAGGCGTTGGTTTAAAGCAGATCTTGTGTTAATTAACAGTAATGTGTATTTGAAGGTGATGATGGCACCAGTAAAGAAGCAGTGAGCACTGGGAAACTGAATCAGGAAAATGAACACATCTACAACCTGTGGTGCTCCGGACGTGTGTGCTGTGAAGGCATGCTGATCCAACTCAAGGTATGGACGATGTGTTTTATGTAATGTGTAGAACTGGAGTCACTGTATTGTGTTAAATATGCAGCCGTGTAATGTTCCTTGTGGTCTGTCCCAGTTTCTGAAGAGGCAGGACCTGCTCAACGTTCTGGCCAGGATGATGAGGCCCGCCTGTGATCAAGTGGTGTGTATCAGTCAAAAATAGCAATTCAGATGAGTCAGTGTGGAGTGTGTGAAGTGACACACAGCCACACTGCACCGTGAGTCTAAAAGTAGTCTCGCCGTCACAATCATTGTCTCACCAACAGCGTCTGTCTGTTTGCAGCAAATCAAAGTGACTCTTAATGATGAGGACATGGACACTTTTGTGTTTGCTGTTGGAACCAAGAAGGCCATGGCCAGGCTTCAGAAGGAGATGCAGGACCTGGTAAATATCCTCCAGTTGTGCACATCGCATTGATGCAATCTTAAAGGGATAGTTAAGATTATTTGAAGTGGGGGTGTATGAGTTACTAATCGACACTCAGTGTATTATCTACAGTAGTTGGCAGCCGCTTTACACAGCATTTCCCGATGCCAAACCACTGTTAATATAAGCGAAATATTTCTCTCTACAAAGCAACTGAGATCACCTGATCAATCACATGAACAGTGTGTACAAAAGTATATTTAAATTCAACAGAGCAAAAACTCACACAATGTACATACATGTATAAATAAATATACACTTAACTGGTGCTGCACATGGCCCTTAGTTCATACATCTGATGAAGTGTAAAGTAACATGCAATACTAAACACTATTTGAAAAAAAAAAATCAATATATGAAACACGTTAAATATATTTACATGAAAAGGAAGACACTCAAAAGGGTGTCTGGGCTAAAAGGCCGTCATCAAGTACGGAAACAAACTGAAGAGGCGCCTCTATTAGTCCTGTGTATGGTGCGATATGAAAGTTAATAGTCAGATTACTCCTACAGAGACGACAGAGATTCACAGATGACAAGTAATTAGTTACACAGGAAATAGTCACATAAAAGGATGGCTGTCCATCTCATCATTTAAGCACTTGGAAGACATAGTATCTAGAGTGCAGACTGAAAATAGTTAACGTTTTGAAAGAAGATTGTTAATGTCACTCCCCCTTTGGGAGATGGACATGTTTGAGTCCAGGGTGATGAGGCAACAGGGTGACTCATTAGATTGACACAGGACTTTTATGGTCATGTGGAGAAAATATATCTCACTGCTCACCCTGTTCATAGCAGTACACTGCTTAGCTTTTGTGTTGATACTTGGACTACTTCTCCAGACTGGTGTTGCGTTTACTGCCATCTGCTGTAGGTCACTGACTATAGAAAAGGAACTCATACAGCCTCATTTAAAAAAATTCGCTTTGAGCTGTGTTCATAATACAGTAATATCGTTACTTCACAAATGGGCTGGTTGATTCATAATCTTTGCTCTCACTGTCACAGTGTTTCCCATAGACATTTATTTCTCATTCAGTTAAATACATAGTCACGGTCTCCGTTTCTGTTCTTTTTCTACAGAGCGAGTTCTGCGGTGACAAGCCTAAGTCTGGTGCCAAGTACGGGCTCCCAGACTCCCTGGCTATCCTAAGTGAGATGGGCGAGGTCACGGACGGGGTGATGGACAACAAGGTAAAATCTTTATGTGCTTATCTTTTATAAAATATTACTACAAAAAGGCACTGCAGAGTCTCAGAATACTGAAAAGCGTTTCTTGATTTGGCAGACAACATCTTCCTCTCTTTAAATACAGCACTCTCATGAGTCTGGATCTGTTTTTGGTATTTTTAGATGGTGCATTATATCACCAACCATGCTGACAAGATTGAGTCCATCCATTTCTCGGACCAATTTTCTGGTCCAAAAGTTATGCAAGAGTAAGTATTTATTCAGTCTTTCTAATCCCGTCCATGCAAGCCATTTGGCTTTTTTTTTTTTTTTTTTTAATGTGGTACTAAAACGTCTTGTGTCATTTTTCAGGGAGGGTCAGCCCTTAAAGCTGCCTGAGACCAAGAAGACACTGCTGTTTACATTTAATGGTAAACATTTGTCTCCACTTCTATCTGAAAAACTCTTCACTATACCTCTTGACCCCATCATTTTTTATTTTACTAATATGTTTAATAAACACTGAATGTTTTGTGTGTGTGTGTGTGTGCGCAGTGCCTGGCATGGGCAACACGTCTCCCAAAGACATGGACACTCTGCTCCCCCTGATGAACATGGTGATCTACAGCATCGATAAAGTCAAGAAACTCCGTCTCAACAGAGAGGTGAGCAGGATCCTGGTCCTCTGGTTCTACATCCAAATGACCAGGTCAGACCTAAAGATTCATGACAAGACAAAACTGTTCTAGAATATTGCAGCAGTGTGAAGTGGCTCATCGCAGCTCAGCTCAAGCCGGCTTATGGTCTCACTTGTGACTCAGCTTGTCAAATCGCCAGCGGCTGGTTTTAGGACGTCTCTTGGTTCATCAGCCAATCGGCTCATAGCAAAGCCAGTAAACTTGTCAATAATGGCAGAAGAGATGAGGATCACCTCATCAACTTGTTTGAGGAACAGCTGTGTCTGTAAGACACAAGGCTTTAGGCCACATTCAGACAGAATCAGGCATTGTGCAGTGGTCTGGGTTTCGACGGCTTTCTCGCTGCCAGCATTCACAGTCACTCTGCAAACAACTTTTCATGTTTTCACCGTTTAATCAATACTAGAAATGCAGCTTTAGCAAGTAACTCACTATCATTGTGCTCGTTTTATATCTACAAATTATATCCAGCTACAAAAAAAGCTTGAATAGCCGACAGTCACATGTAATGGAGATGATACACTGTCTCGTCTGGTTGTGTTGGAGGTTTTCCGAATGTTGCAGAACGGTAGTTTAAAGTTTAAAACAGTCTTGTCACAAATCTTTGGTCTGAATTTGGCTTTATTTGCTCTTTGTGTTTCTAAATAAGAGTTTAAAGTGCAGCTACAAGCTTCTCTTATCCTCTCTGTAAATTTAGGGCAAACAGAAAGCTGACCGAAACCGGGCCCGCGTGGAGGAGAACTTCCTGAAGCAGACTCACGCTCAGCGCCAGGAGGCAGCCCAGACACGCCGGGAGGAGAAGAAGAGAGCCGAGAAGGAGAGGATCATGAATGAGGAAGACCCTGAGAGACAACGCCGCCTGGAGGTCTGAAATCAGAAATGTCACTTGCAAAACTCACAAAACTCATTTGAAGGAATAGTTTGATATTTGGGAAATGTCTTTATTTGCTTTCTTGGAGAAGGTTAGCTGAGAAGATTGATAACACACTCACATCTTAATGGCAAATATGTAACTAGAACCAGCAGCCAGCTTAGCATGGAAACAGGAGGAAAACAGGCTGTCAGCTCTGTCCAGAACCTCTAAAGCTCAAGTAACACATGATATCCTGTTTGTACTCCAAAGTGTAAAAATGACAGTTAACCATTTTACAGACATTTTCCAGCTGCTCCTAACTAAGATAATCCAGCACTTAACTCTCCATAAAACTATAATCTGTAATTTTTACACTTCTGCTTTTCCACAGATTAAACAAACAGTATATAGCTTGTTAACTGGGCTTTAGAGGTGTTGGCTGGTGGATTTTGTTACCCTTGTACAGAGGCAGTTAAGCTGTTTCCAGTTTTTATGCTAAGCTAAACCAGCTGCTAGCTGTAGCTTCCACACGAGTTGTATCAGTCTTCTCATCCAAGTATCAGCATGAAAGCCAGTCACCATATTTCCCAACATGTCCAACAATTATTTCAAAGAAAGCACACGAGGATCAGTATAAAGTTCTCATTTCCACTGTGTGTTCAGAAATTCAAACTTAATTACAGAAGGTCCAGATAACATACAAGACATTATAAATAATAAATTACAAGACAATAATGCAACAAAAGTTATGATTAAAAGAGGTGAGGTAAAAGAGAGACTGTTTGCTTGTGCATACATCTTGCAGCACTGCTTATAAATATCATCATCATCTGTCATTTCCTCAGTAATGAAATGGCCAAGATAGTTTACTATATTACAGACACCAAGATTATTGTCAGACAATTTGAAGTCTGATAATGTTAGATATTTGTCATTTTTTATGTCTCAAAACATATATATTTTTTAATTTTGTTCTGTTCTTTTTTTCAGGAAGCAGCCCAGAGGCGTGAGCAGAAGAAGATTGAGAAGAAGCAGATGAAGATGAAGCAGATCAAAGTGAAAGCCATGTGAAAGCCCACCACAGAGGTCATCGTGACACAAGCACACATGAAAGCAGTGCTCAGCTCAGACGGTTTTCTCCAGCTTCTCTCACCACAGTCCGCAGCTCTGGCTCACAGTCGCTCCAGCTCTAAACAGACATCCCGTGCCTCTGGGTGTGTCAAGCTTAGCTGTCTCTGTCACCACCTGCTCCATTTGGTGTGGCGAAATCTTAATGACTGAGAGTTGAACTGTCCATGTCAAGTGAGAAGGACCTTTTTTCCACCATCAAATCTGTCACCACAATTTATCGTGCCAGGATTTTTTTTTTTTTTTTTTTTCTGTCCAACTATATTTACAAAATTCGTCAAAGCTCTGTTTGAAAGCTGTGTAGCTCGCTAAGGTTTTTAAACTGTATCTGCTGGGAAGGAACACACTATCTGGTGGTACTGAGCCACATTTTAAAATGATCGAAAGCATTTCTGTGTTTCATTGGAAATGTATTAGCATTAATATAATACAACCAAGGAAATTTTAATTTATATCTGCTATGATGTTGGGTTCTTGCAGGCTGTTTCTAATGTCTGAGCAAACATAATAAAATGCACTGGAGTCTGTTGGAAAAACCTTTTCGTTGTTTGTTTTTAAAGGTAAATTTCAAACAATTGACTTTATTTACAAGGCAATCGATGATGACTGACAATAGATGTGGAACAGTGGTTTTCGACATTGAAACTGATTCACAGACCACTTGGTAGTAGCAGTTAAAAGAGTGAGTGGGGGTCTATAACTGGGTACCAGAATGGCTGAGGCTTAATGCTAAATTTAACTTATAATAGCGTCAGCAGTCTCTGAACTAGATTTGGTTACATCAGTGTGGTTGACATACTGATCATGTCTGGGTATGATCCAACTCATGGGTTTTCTAATTTTTTGTCCTCCGCCTCAAAATGTAATGCAATCTTTAATACAAGACGATAAATATGGTGTCAGAAAAAAAAAAAAGTATTTCGATTACTCAACAGCTACTGCAAGAAGTGTTCAACTGGTTATGAAACGGTCTCAATTCAGTACTGTTGCTGCTACATGACTTACATAAGCTAAAACACCATCAGTGAGAAGATAAGCATTTTCTATATGTTCTTGATGCCTGTCACCAGGACTGATTGTCCATGAAATCGGATGAAACAGTCCTGTGTTTACATTTTCTCAGTCAAAGTTAATAGTGAGTAGTATGTTAGCTAGTTAAAAGGAAGCAGCAGGAGACTTCCATTTTAATAATCTTATATATTTAGTGGTTATTATGATAGAAACACAACTGTATTTGTCCACAGGGACCTCCAAAATCAACAAGATATGAAAAGTTCCTCATAGCAGCTTTAATGCAAGGGTACTAAGTGGGATTATGTTTGAATTGCACAGCATCTGGAGATCCAACAGTGTAGATGACACAGTATGATGTATTTCCAAAAATCTGGATTTTGCAGGCAAGTTGACCTGTATATCAAATCTATATAATGTATACTCATATATTGCATCATCTTACCATAATTATCATATCTAGTGTATATAATTTATTTCTGTCTACTTTTCTGCTGTGTTCATTCAGTTTCCTTTTAGGGCTCAGTCAGATTTTATTTTACTTGTTTGCAACCGTAGTAAAATAACATAACAAGTGCCAAAGATTGCCACACTGAAGTTAAAAAAAATACTCAAATTCTATGACCAAGTCGACAATTTAATGGCGCTCTCTTGTGGAAACCAGTTGTTTCACATTTTGACTGATGAGAATATAAATTGACATTTTAGATTTTTTCTGTTTTTACATTTTCTGATAGGTATGCTCTTCTTTAGGCAAAATTATTTTAATTTATTTATTTATTTATTTATTTTTATTAATTTATTTTCATAATTTATAAAAAAAATTCCAGCAATGCAAACACATTATTTGCCATGGTGCAGAATAGGCCACCTGACTGATGGCAAACACTGAAACGATTGTCTCCAGAGAAGTTTATTTTGGGCCAGTTTCTTCATCCAGACAGTGTACAGCATTCAGCAGTGGAATGTAACTAAGTACATTTACTCAGTTATTGCATGCAAGTACAATTTTGAGGTAGTTGTACTTGATTTGAATATTTCCTTTTGTGCTACATTTTACTTAATACTCTAGATTTATTAGGCTGTTGTAGTTGTATATTTATATATATTTATATTTATATAAGATCAAATATACAAAACCCATGATCACCTTATAAAAATCATGCTTACATGTTTGTGCATCAGAATCAGGGTTATTGCTTCGTAGGCTTATATCTGGAATTTGCTTTGGTGATTGTGGTGCATAACTATAAACATACTAAGTAGAAAAATTAAAGAAAGATAAAGAGCATGTACTTTAGTACAGTACAGTACAGTAATAGGGAAAAATATTTTTAAAAATCTTTTTTTTTAAAGTAAAAGAGCTGTGGAGGAGTTGTGTTTTGTACAGGAATGAGCAAAGTGTCCATCAGTGAATGTGTAAAAGTATAAAAAATATTTAATTACGTATAATTAAATAATTAAAAAAAATATAGTTTATCATCATAGTAATCCAATAATAAAAACAAAAACCTATAGGGGGTATTTTGCTGCCAAAATGAATACTTTTACTTTCGATATTTAGAGTACATTTTGATGATAATACTTTTTAATGTTATCTTTAAATATTAAATGTTTGAATTTGATTTTAATTTAATTTGTTTAATTAAATTATTAATTAACTGAATTAATTACACACGGGCTTTCTTTCAACCGATGAAATGTTTTCTATAAACACCTTACCAAATTATCAAATTATCGATTTACTTTTATGTCTGTAAATGTATCATTATGTTGCATTAGTTGCGTTGTCACTGATCAGCCTTTAGGGGGCGCAGTGATCACTGTTCTGTGTTTAGGTTATCATGAGCAGATTCAAACGTTTTTCCTTCTATAAAAAAATCGACCGTTAATAAATTAATCTATCTATTCAGTTAAAACATTTCTTTAGTTTTAATCACATTCACAGTGTTTTTGTGCGGTGTAACGTCCTGTATTATATTTTTTTAGTACCCGGCTGTGAAGAAAGTGCCGGTCAGAACTCGCAGGCTGCATTCTCTCACACTGATGGAGAACAGGCGAGGCTTTCAGGTTGGTTACGCGATGGCGGCTCTCTCAATAATACAGGGATTTTAAAGCGAAAACAATGGCTTCACCGCTCGGAGAGCCGCGTCGTTGTCTTGTTTAACAACCGGAATGACAGCGGCACCGTTTTAGGTCGTCGGTTTTGTTTGAGCGCGGGGTCGGAGGCGTCCCCCTTTCTGTCCGGGACTCAGTGTTTTTCTTGTTCGTCTCCCGGGCCTGGCCGGAGCTGCCTACACTGTAGCGGCGGGCTGCTGCTCTCGGATGAGCGGGCAGCAGGTCTTGAAGAGGTGGGGTCTGAATTTAGGCGAGCTGGTGGCAAAACGAGTCCGTGGAGCTCGTAGAGGGCGCTGAACACGAATGTCTCGGATAAAATGTTATCGATGTCGGCGGAGGATCCGTAAGAGCAGAGTTTGACTGCTAACTTGATGTTCTTGCTAGTTAGCATTAGCCAACGGCAGCGTTAACTTGCCTAGCTAAAGCGAGAAGGCGTAAGTAATTTAACATCAGCTGACGTTATCTGACGTAAGAGCCGCCGATAATGCTCCTGCGGAACAGTTCAGGGTCCGAATCAACCTGCGCTCAACGCGAACTTCATCTTCACGTCGGAAAACTCGGTTTCTGTGCGTTTTTGTTGGTGCAGCTAGCAGGTTGCTAGCTGCACTAACTGGTCAGTGACGTAACGCTGGTCATTGTTTTGACAGCGCGCAGCATCTTCATCGATGCTGAAAACGTTCTCCTCATCACTCCGTTTAATCGATTTGTTCCTCTGTGTTGGAGATTGCTGTTAGCAGATAGTGGCCAGGAAAGTTGATGTTTGGCTAACTGATGTGACGCAGCTCATCGTTCAGTGACGTTGTCATACAGTGAACCTGCTGCTCGTGGCCAAACACACTTTGGCTGTAATTACTGCAGCGTTTCAGATCAGTGTAGCTCTGTTCCGCAGCTCATTTGTTCGAGCTTCGCTTCTCGTGGTGATGGTTCTGTCAAGGCTTTGTTCCCGAGCAGTACCCTGAAATCATGGTTCTTCTCTGACACCCAGTTGTAGGATGGATCCAGACGGTGGGGCAGAAACACAAAAAGCTGTCAGTTTGCAGTGGAAGAGCTACAAACTCGTCCAGGACCCAACCATTCGACGGGTCACACAGAAAATCTACAGATATGATGGAGTGCATTTCAGTGTGCCTGTGAGTTTATTTCCATTTTTTTTCTCTGTAATGTAAATGTTTGCTAAAATTGTACCTTTGAGCTGCAACTAGGGCTCGGTATTGTTTAAAAAATTCCAATACTAGTACCAATACCAGTACTGTTAAGGTGATACTAGCACCAAGTATGCTTCATTAATGATACCCTTTTTTCTACTTAATTCAAACACATTGTGTGACTTGAAGCATTCCATAATGATAACAATCCTTCTGTATTTATTTTTATAGCTGTACTTTGTCAAATAAACTGCATTGGACCTCACCACACCACAGACTGTATGGGTTTTAGCTGCTGTGGCAGTGGGCCAATTACAAGTCGCATTTAAGGAGAAATCTTTAATATATTTATTGCAATAAATCATAAAATGACCACAATATGTCATGGGAGATCAAGGAAACATGTTAAGATACTTGCTTTTCTGACAACAACACAGCAGCTGCTCTTTGAAGTTCCTATTCCAGGCTGGAATAACTTTTTGTTTGCCCATTTCACGGTAATTAGAGTTCAAATTAATGCCGAATGTTTGCAGAATGAGTAAGTGTCTGTTAATGAGTCATAAGAAATCATTAATAATCTTGTAGGAGGCACAAATGTTTGTAACAGCTAAATTGAGCAATATGTTAATGGGGGTCCGGCAGGCAGTGAGACAAGCAGCCACTTAACTCAAAGTCTATTTTTGGAGCAGTGGGCTTTTGTTTTCAGGTAATGGCCTTAACTTTATATTGACAGACAATTTACAGAGTTATAAGCAGCTTACAGTGTAGGACTCATCATTGCATGTTATTGTAAATTTGCGATGTTGCGCTGGTCTTGCGCTCCTGCAGTGTTCCTGCAAGCAGTCCAAGCTTCCTTTGGTCTGGGGAGGAGGGGACGGGGGAAACAACTCGCTTCAACTATAGATCCTATAGACAATAGGATTTTTAGCATCTTTGATTTTTAAATCAAAGAACCCTAACTATGATTGTCTGCGAGCAAAAGCATACAAATATTCATTTTCTGTTTAGATCTGGGTACAAAAAGGCTTAAATGCTGGTCCCATTTTATTTATTTTTTTATTTTAAGTTTTAATACTACTTGGTACGGGGTTATTTCTAGTTGATACATTGAAGGTATCAAGTAGCGATATCCAGTCCTAGCTGCAACTGTATAATTTTTTTCAGGACTCTGGATTTCCCCCTGTGGGGAACTGCGGGACCCTAGACCCCGGAGACTATGGTCCAGGTATACAGAACTGTCCCTGCCAGTGCCGAAGTTCAAGGTGAGAATACATGGTCAACATTAATTTCACACAACACAGTAGCTTCATCCATTGGAAGAACTGACTTTGTCATTTTTTTTCACAGCTTGATGAGTTCTATGTGGGTCCCATACCCCTCAAGGAGGTGACCTTTGCTAGACTCAATGACAACATCAAGGAGCCCTTCTTGGCAGAAATGTGTGCCAAGTTTGGTGAGGTGGAGGAGATGGAAATTCTGTTTCACCCCAAGACCAGGAAGCACTTGGGCCTGGCCAGGGTTTTGTTTACTAGCACCAGAGGAGCTAAGGACACAGTCAAACATCTGCACAATACTTCTGTCATGGGTAACATCATTCATGCTCAACTGGATATAAAAGGTAAGCAAGAACACCTTATACAATGTGTCTGCAGAGTATGAGCTGGTTGTACAGTTATTAGTTATAATGCCAATGGTTCAGACAGTTTCAGGTGAACTTAAAACCACTGTAATCCAGTTATGAATAATGAGCCAGCATGTTTAATACACTTGAGATTTTGGTTTAAAACTGTGTCTTATGTCCATTAAAGCACACTGAAACACTCCCGTCCTGCTAGCACAAATTGACATATAACATAAGCTAAAAATTTGTGTAGTGCACATTGAACCACAAAGTGCTCAGAGAATGATTATCCCCCTGAGGCTGCACAACCCTCTAAATGTGTTGTGTAAATAATTGATTGAAGATTTTACACTGTGCCTGGCTCTGTATACACATATTAAAACACATAGTGAAGTCCAGTCAGGGGGTATATGTGCCTGTTTTTTTATTTCATGCAAGAAAGAGCTGTGGTTATGAGAAAATATCTTGCACTTTTACCCCAATTTGTCAGCAGGGGTTGCCTTGCCTCAGCTTCCCACTAAGTTTAAATAAAATTTGTCAACAAATTTTTGAGATGTCCTCCTAACTAACATTCAGACCAAATTCAAAATTAGACAAAAAAGACTTACATTAGCGGGTTCTTGGTAGAGGCAGTTAAACCTAATGGAGTTTGTCATAAAAACCTCATTATAAGTGGATACCAGTTATTACCGTGATGAGTTCCTTTCATGGCATGTATTTATTTTTCTGTGTTTTTGTGTGTGTGTTTTTTTTTTTTGTTTTTTTTTTTACCCAGGCCAGCAGAGGCAGAAGTATTATGACCTGATAGTAAACGGGTCCTACACTCCTCAGACAGTGCCCCTGGGAGGCAAGGCTTTGACTGACAGGGTCCAGCCTCAGGCCCCAACACAGCCACAGCCTGACACGGTATTTAATGATCATCCAGAGCTCAGAAGATTTTGAGTGTTTCAGCAGCATTATCATTAATCGTTACCTGCACTCCTTCTTGATCAAATTTATCAGAATTATAGTCTAAACAGCATATACTTAATTCCTAAATTCTAATATATATCTTTTGGCTGCACAGTCATCAGAAATCAGGCGGAGGCTCTCCAGTGAGCTTGCGGTTTTGGCGGCGGGGGTCCAAGCCCTTGCATCGGGAAGCATCACCCCTTGCTCTGCGGATACTGGTTACAGTGACCAGCGTCTGGACACGCCCCCTTCTTCCATCGCAGGCTCCTCTGCCTCGTCTCAGGGAGGTGGAGGAACACCTTACAGCTCCAGATCTGGGACTCCTTTCTCACAAGACTCGGGCTACACTGGCGGCAGGTTAGTTGATGATGTTTAGCAAATGGAAAGTTATACCTCAAAACCTAATCATTGCCATGCTGCTGTTGTTATCGCCAGGGAAATTTAAATCCCCCAGTCAAAGCTGAGACATTTAATATCTTTATTTGTACATAATAAAATAATAGTTTATGAAAAATAGGGGGAACTGGTTGAGAGGTATTTAGGATAGCACCCTGGGGTGTCATTCAGAACACACTAGACAGGAGACAAGCTGGAGCTTCACCTGTTTAGTGACTGATTTTCCCTTACTGTAGCTCAGCAGTACAGTAGACCCAATTATAGCGTTTATCAAAGGCAGGTGAGTGGTTTGAAACACATCGGAAATAAAATATTCATGCATCAGGTTAGTAATAACTACTGTATACAGGGCTTAACAGTAATAGTAATCTCTGTTCTGACAGTGATTAAGTTACTAATGATGTAAACACTAACAGAGATAATAAACAAACTAGTAGTGCTATTTATACAAATGCTCCTATAAATAGGCATGCTAACACTCATATCAATGAGAGGACCCGCTGACTGTGTGGCTGGGTCACGTTTCAATAGGGCAGTAACACGTGAGTTTCTTAGGACAAGCAACTGCAGTTAATAACTACACAATATGATATCAATGAACAGAAAACAGGATCACAGAATGTATACATCAGGGGTGTCAAACTCAGTTTCGTCTCAGGCCGCATCAACATTATGGTTGGTCTCAAAGGCCAGGTATAAACATAAGGCTATAAATGTATTTACTTATCATATTACAGAAACTGGCTCTGCATTTGATTGTTATTGGTTTTAGTAATCACTTTAATCAAAAACTAGCTGATTCAAGTGTACAGCTATTACACAGAAATGTAAAACCCAATTTTTCACATTATAATCGCTTCTAACAATTTTGTAAGAGCGGGCAACCAATTAGATGGTGGAACCTTACAGACATAAACATGTGCATCATGTTTAAGTTCTAAACTAGGCTACTTCTTGAGTTTTGGTGAGGATGGCTGAGCCTGAGCAGCTGCAGATGGATAGATCCGACTGGCACTCCCTGCCTTAAAACTGTAAAATTTTAATGCATCAAGATGTATCGATAATTGTTTTATAATTGCATCATAGCCCTCAGAATTACAGTCAAATCATGGGGAGATTCCAGCCCCTAATAACTTTCTGGTCCGGCATTCACACACACTGCGAAAGGTGAAGGAACATGCCAGATAACCAGAGAGTGTCTGGATTGAAGAATCTTGCAGCGGTTACTTGAGTGGTCACTGTCACGCATGCACGTAGAGAGGTCTGCCTAACCAATCTTGGATTTTATTAAAGTATCAGTGTTGTATTAGTAACTACCAATAACAATTATGCTCAGTGAAAATGTATCCATCTCTTCATACCTTATCTGAACATTTGCACACAATTCTCATAATTCTTTTATGTTCAAATAAAATTAATCTTTGCTCACACAGAAAGAAGAATTTCCTCTGAGTTCTTTGCAGCAGTTCAGTAGCACGGACTGTATATGTAGACAATCCACCAATGTTTGCTATCATTGACAGACATGACAGAAGTATTGTACCGTTATGTTCTGCATAGAATATTCTTTTGTTGCAGCTCACAGTATCTCTGTGCTTTTGATCATTTGGCTGAACTGGCAGTAGAAGAGTAGGAATCAGAGTCTTTAGCTGCATGTTTTGTGAATGCTAATCACGCAAAATAATTCAGAATTTACCTCATTTGTGTCTTGCAGGCATTCAGGCTACAACACTGGCACTTTGGGCAGCGGCTACCCTCCCCAAGACATGCTACCTTCCTCCTCCTCGTCTTCTGCAGTCTCATCTACAGTCGGAGGATACAAAGTGTCTCGCTACTCAGAAGATGCGCAGGAACCGTTAGTGTATCATCGAGGTCGCCCTATGTACCCCCCAACCACATCATACCGTCCCAATGAGCCACCGTGCTACCCCCCGTACCCCAGTGTTGGAGGGCCTGGGCCACACATGGCGCACCACTCCTCCATGCCTCCACCACCTCTTGCCACCCAGTATGATCAGCCCCCAATGTCAGACAGGGACCGGGACCGTGACAGAGACTCAGGGGGCCGCTATGGGGCAGGGGGGATTGGCTCCAGAAGGTCATCTTACCACCACCAGCAAGACACAAACTCTTCCTCAAAATACCATTCCCATCACTCCCATCACCACTCAGATCGCAGGGACGACAGGGGGTACCGGCGAGACAGCCTGGGCTCCCGATCAGGTGAACACAGCCACCAGAGACACCGCAACCACCACCATTCTCACAACCACCACGGCAGCAGCAGCCGCAGGAGGAGCAGCCATGACCGGGACCGAGATAGAGATCGAGACAGAGATAGAGACAGGGACAGAGACAGAGACAGTGACTACTCCAACAGCTCTGACCCCAGATACAATTCCAACTCTTACCGCTCTTCCTCTAACAGCATGTCTCCTCCCCCCTCATCTTACTCCGCATACTCCTCAAAAGAGCCTGCCCCAGCCCCTCCTCAGGGATTGGACGTTTCCACCCGTCTAGGGGGCACAAGCCTGGCAGAGAGGGGCTCTCTGCCTTCAGTAGGTGCTGACAAAGACTACCATGCTGGTCACCACAGTGCTCTGCCTCCACCTCCCCCTCCGCCACCTCCCCTCCCGCCAGCTTCAGTCATTGCAGCGGCTGTAGCTGAGACACTTGGAACACTGGACTTCAACCAGGATAGTCCGGCCCGCGAAGAACAGTGGACAAAACCCAAACGCCGTCCCAGCACCCCACCGGCACCGCCAAAGACGCCCCCACCTTCCTCTCCGCCCCACCCCGCCATCGCTTCCTCCTCTACCTCCCCATCCTCTACCTCCCTCCCACACCATCTTCCCACCTCCTCCGGCTCCCCACCGCCCCCTCAACGTGACTCTTCCTCCCCGGAGCCAGATTCCACCAATGAGAGTTTACCATTCGTCTACCACAGCAGCAGCCTCGACTCTCGAATTGAGATGCTCCTAAAGGAACAAAAGGCTAAATTTTCTTTCCTCGCCTCTGATGAGGAAGATGAGGAAGACAGGAAAGAGGATAAGCAGAGGAGCATACGTGGGGATGGAGGAGGGCGAAGAGGTGGGTCAGGTGACGTGACAGGGGAGCACACAAGTGGTAATCAGATGGGAGACAGTGGGGAGAAAGACCACAGGAGAAAAGGGGAAAGGGACAGAGATGGCCACAGAGGAAGGAAACGGGGAAAGGGGGGAGAAGGTAGGAAGAGTCCCACTGTACTTACAGCAACTACACCATCCTCTTCCACCTACTCTTCCCACATCCTGCCCCAAGAGGAACCCCAGCCCCAGGTTGGTCTCACTGGGACTGGAGCTTTGCAGGAGGAATCTTCACAGGCTGGATCTGCCGATACACAGAGCAGAACAGGAGCACACACACCACCTTACAATGGACAGAGTCAGGTAATAATAATGATAATAACTTTATTTATATAGCACATTTAAAGACAGAGTTTACAAGGTGCTTTGGCAGGTAAAGCAAAAGTAGGATACCCTAGAAACAATATAACATCAGAAAGCCAAACAGTGAGGCCAAAGCAGCAAGCAAGACAAAGTTAAGCTAAAACTGAGATAGAATTAAACACAGAGCAAAAGGCAAAAAAAAAGACAAACAAGAAAAAAAATGTGTCAGTATAAATAAACAGAAACAAAAAATAACAAAAAAACAATAATAAAAAAGATACCATGACATGTTGACTTAAAAATAAAAAGAAGACATCACATGATTCTGTCTTGTCAATAGAAATAAATAAAAAGGATAAAAACATTAAAAAGACAATGTCACATAATGGCAAGTCAATAAAAATGGGTTTTAAGAAGTGATTTAAAAGATGTCACTGATTCTGTGAGCCTCATCTCCTCAGGCAGGTCGTTCCAGGTGCCCTGATGGTTAAAGCATGGTCACCTTAAATTTAAGCATCAACTTGGGAACAGCCAAGCCAGACCCCACCTGAGGATCTAAGACTGTGAACTGACTCATATGGGGTCAATATTTCTGCTGTGTACCCTGGAGCCAGACCCAGACGGGCTTTAAAAGTGATCAGAACAATCTTAAGATCAATTCTAAAATGCATAGGGAGGCAACAGCGAGAAGCCAGGAGTGGGCTGACATGATTTTGTCTGTTAAAACTAGTCAGAGGCCGAGCTTCTGCGTTCTGAACTAGTTGGAGACGAGAGATTGCAACTTCAGGGTTCAGACTGTTGGGTCTCAACTGTTTTTTGTTCTTACAGACAAAAGTTGTATGGTTTGCATGGGCTGCACCAAATGCCTCAAAGCATTGTTCGTTGCCATGGTGTTTGAATGGCAAAATTAGTATTCAACTATTTATTTTTCCCCGCTGGCCCCTCTGTCTCTCTGTCTGACAGAAGGAGACACAGCAAGCTGGACACACTGCACAGTCTAGTACTCACTCTCCCCCCACTTTCTCAGTCGTCTCTCTAACAGAGTAACAGTAGCTTAAGTGCAAACTGGACACAACAACAAAACACAGGCAGCATGAGCATCACAGGGGCAAGCAGCAGGTCGGACAGGAAGAGATCTCTTGACACCTCATGATTGATTCTGATTCTGATTCAGAGGGCTACGATGTGATTATAAAATAATTATTGATTCATCTTGATGCATCAAAATATTAAGTTTTTAAGCCAGGGGATTGTATCCATCTATAGTTGCTCTGACATCTTCACCAAAACTGAAGAATAACTTAGTTTAGAGCTATCGTTTTTCACAGTGGGGCTTTAACATTGGAAAGATTTGGCAGCTCATTGCTTTGGCCTAAGCAACCATGAGCAGACTGATAAAATGTTTCAAGCATGTAAAATATGAACATTTTTGTAAATGTAAAAAGGTTTTCTTATTTGCAAACAAAGGACTTTTTGATGCAAAGGAAAAAATATAAATGAAAGAAGAATGAACATCTTCAGTACTCATTGCTAACATCCTCAAAGACAAATAAAGCATAATGTGTACGTTTTGTTTTTTCTTGTAATTTTACTGTGTTATTTGTTTTTGTGTTCATCACATTAATATGTTATCTTCAGAGACTAGACTCAGGAAGTGATTCTGTGGTTGTGAGTTATCTTTGCTGTCCCCCTTTTGGATGGAGCTTAAACACTTCAGCAGTTTCCCAACTTAAAACAGTAAACTCTCTGTTTTCTTTCAGTCCTCCCCTCATTCCTCCGGGGAAGACATGGAGATCTCAGATGAGGAGGAGGAGGAGACTACCATAACAACGGTGACTACCCACCAGCCCTCGGTCACCTCAGGTTCCTCGCCCTCTTCATCCCAAGCCGCCATGCCTTCACAAACAACGGACCCTTCATCTTCACCTCCCCCTATCTCTGACTCTGCACAGCACTTTGGCACCACCATGCACCCTCCTATACCTTCCTACCCTCCTCATTTGCCTCCTCCACCTCCCCCTGGTTACTCCCTACAGCCCCCACCTCCCCCGGGCATCCCTCCCCTGCCACACATGGAGTTGCACCCTGAGTATCCTCCTCCCATGCCACACCACATGTATGACTATGCCACCTCCATGGAGCTGATGAACCAGTACAGCGGTGGAGCTCCTATGTCCTTCCAAATGCAGACCCACATGCTAAGTCGCCTACACCAGCTGCGTATGTCGTCATCCAACGGCACCTCAGGTCCTGGTGAGGCAGCCACTGCAGACTACACCTCCTACCACCTCCATTCTATGTTGCCACACCACACACACCACCCCTACATGGACCAAGAGGGGAGCGGGGCAGGCTCTCATTATGACCAGGACCACCGCTACATGCCCCCTCACATGCCCTATCCCTACCCTGACCCCCACAGCACTCAGATACCACCCCCTCCTCACCACAGCATCCCGCCTCCCCATACTGGCTGGCCGCCACACGTCTTACCACCTCACTACCCTTCTTACATGCCCCCACCTGGCTATGGCACCATGCTACCGGGGGATGGAGATGAATACAGGGCTCCAGGGGAGGAGATGCCCATGCTGGCTGAGAATCCGCATGAAGCTACAGTGCAGATGGTCCTGGCCACTCTGATCCAGGAAATGAAAAACATCATGCAGAGGGACCTGAACCGCAAAATGGTGGAGAACGTTGCCTTTGCAACATTTGATGAGTGGTGGGAGAGGAAAGAGACCAAGGCCAAGGTAATGAAGATTAATCACAACAATTTTGGTGTTGTCTTTTTGAGCTTGCGGTTTCATTTGTGTGAAGGGAAGAAATGCTGCTTTATTCACATCTTTGCACTATTTTGAGGGGTTGTTGCATTGAAACCTTGACTAAATCTCTTAAGAACATCCTTTGCTTCATGCTGACTATGTTAAACTACTATCAACATCTTACACAAATCTTGCTACAAATTTTGTTTTCTTTATTTGTAATTCAGAAGAAATCTCAGTTAGCCAGACTTTCTTTACATGAGCAAAAAAAACCAAACTCCAGTGAGAAAAACTGGACAGTGATTATTAACATGCTTTGTTATCCAGGCTTTCTTCTGAAGGGTCTGTGTGCATTCACTTAAAAAGGGGCATGTGGTACGTCATTTGACTCGACATCCACACAAAATGGGCCGACCACATAATGCCTACTTTGGTCAACAGGAACAAGTTGTTATAATGGAGAACTTTGGAGACTATAAAAAATACATTACGGCAACAAGCAGTAAATGCAAATAAGACTAGAAAGAATCGCTGGCAGAAAAATAACTAATTGACTTAATGTGTTCTTAAAGCCTGCCATTAAATTCCAATGGGACAACTGGACATTAAACTATTAAACTTGATATACCATATTTAAACATGATACTTAGCTCTGATGCTGTCACATAGTGAAGACGACATGGAAATCGCTTTAATTTTTGGCCAAATCAAAGGGAAATGAATGTTACTGATTGAATATCATCTGTGATAACTAGGATAGATGAATACATTTTCTAATCAGTGTTCTGAGCTGCGATATCAGCAGTGCAAAACGGACTTGGCAGCAAATCAGGATCTTGCTTAAATCATTCAAAGTGTCGATGTTTGCTTCATTATTCTGTTCGTGTGTGGATGATCTGATGTGTAAAATTTAAAGTTTTAATATGATCTGAAACAAACGTGTAAAAAATATTTTCTGCATCGTCAGCTGAGGTTCCCATGGCAACCCGAAACATACAGTTTGTGCTGCTGTGATTACATTATACAATTTCGTTCGGCAACATAAGTAACATAGCTCAGCAACTTTGCATGTATGATGTCTTACCTCAGCTGAGAATCTATATCGCTTGTGAAGAAAAGAAGTAATGAAAGGGTGGTGCTTTTTTTTTTTTATACAGCTCACGTAATCTGAAACTCTGAACTGCACCAGACCATTTTATGTGTTCTGCATAAGTTACCATGGCGATCTAGCCCGGTTAAAAGAGAGCCACCTTCATGACATTGAATACTCTGGCTTTAGACTCAACATACCTTGCTGACCCATTAATCTCACTCTGTCGTGCAGCCCTGAGGTCCTGGGTGCCTTGTAACTGGAAAGGGGATGTTTTGCTTTCCAAATCTGCTGCTAGTTTTACTGTTAGATGGCATTTTGAATTTGCTCTCTTCATTTTCAGTAGAAAGATGCGGCTGCCAACTGCATTGATCAGGCATTATTGTTACGTTATTAAATGGAAAAGGGAATAAATAAAATTATAATTGTAAATGTTTTCCTCCCCTAGCCTTTCCAGACAATGGTTAGGGGTGTGTCTGCCTTACGGGATGATGAGAAAAAAGAGGAAAAAGTCAGCCGTCCTCGGGAACCTCTCATGTCTCTTGTGGATTGGGCAAAGAGTGGTGGCATGGAGGGATTTTCTCTCCGAGGAGCACTACGACTGCCTTCCTTCAAGGTAAAAGCACCACACTGCGGCAGATGGCCTATACCTCCGCATTTGACGGCTCACACTGTGATTTGATGAATTTATTTTGCATGTTAAAAGAAGACATGCCCTAACAGTACTGGTAACAGATTAAAACTGTTGATACTTGTAGTTCTCATGACGCTGCCAGGACTTAAGTACAAGTAGTCATATATAAACATAGTTGTTTCGATATTTGTCAAGTACAAACATCAAGAAAAATTGCTGTAGTGTTTGGTATTACGTCAAATTTTGTGATATAGGCTTATGGTAGTTGTCAAAAATGGCAGGAACAGTTTAAGTCCATTCTTGGCTATGTTTCGCGGATTTATTAAAAATATTGTTGGTGTCCAATTGTTCAGGTGAAGAGGAAAGAACCTCAAGAGCTTGAAGAGGGAGACATGAAAAGGCAGCGACCCTCGACCCCACCAGACGAGGATGATGAAGGTTTGCTGAGCTGATGTTAAACATGTTTTAATGAGGGTTTGATTAATTGTCCTGCTGTATCTAACTCTTAAGTGGTTGTCTTGTCTTCAGCTGCTGAGGGGAGAATGCCAGAGGCAGACAGGCGCGGAGCAGAAAGGGACAACAAGAGGAGGAAAAAGAAGCCAAGAAGTCGTAAACCTTGGGAGCTTGGCAGTGAGGGAGAAGAAACATCTGACGGCTCCTCGACTGAAAAGGTTTTTTATTTTTTTAATTAATTCTGTTTTTTGGTTGTTTTAAAGCAAACAACATAACAGCATAAACTTAAAACTGAATGTTTGATTCATAGATGGCATGTAATTAGCTGGATTTTTCATTTGTGCTTTGTGTTCACAAGTTTGATAAAAATCATGTTCTGACTCTTACTGATTGCTAGATGGCAGCATTTCACTGTGATCTTTAAGTGCTGTAACTACACCCTTTTATTTGCAGGAGGATGAGGAAGAAGAAAGTGAAAAGGAGTCTGATGGTAAATCACAACTTGTAATTTTATTATTATATTATTATTTCTGTTTACTTTCAGTTAAGGCAGTAATGTCATCAAATACCTGTTTTCTTTTATTTTTCTTTTTTTTTTAGATGATGCCCTTAGTGCTGATAGTGATGATGAGAGCCTCTCCTCATCCTCTGAGGGCTCTTCCTCTTCAGCATCTTCTTCTTCATCTTCTTCTGAAGATGAGGATGAAGAGGAAGGAGAGAGGGCTGAGAGTGAAGGGCCAGACAGCATGGATGAGTCAACCATGGACAGCACCACTGAGAAAGAGGATGATGGGTATGAAGTTTTGGAATTCTGCATTTAGTCCATGTTATCTTGAGTGTTGCTTAAGAGTTCTCAGAATTGTATTTTACCAACACATCATAATTAAACGCGCTTTTCCATCATGTTGTTATTCCTGGTTTAAATATTTCTCTTCTGTTTTTCTCAGGGAAAATAATGCAACTGCTGTTCCAAAGACAGAGGTCAAAACAGGTTAGTGAGAAATCTTCATCATCGTCATTAATCATCCATGAAGGCTAACCATTAAAGCAAGGTCCTGACTTCACTCAGTTGGTTTAGCCATACACTTTAGACTGTTGCTACAGCTGCTTCACAGGTTTAAAAATAAAAAGCTATTTGAAGTGCTTTTTGTGTAATTTGGATCAGTCTTTTGAAACTGTTATGTTCTCTCAGGTGAAATCAAGGACAGCAAGGCAGATACAACAGCAGCACCGACCAAGCGTCCTCCGTCGCCCCCATACCCACGTCCTTCGTCCCCTGTTGTTCTTGTGCCCCCTCTCAAGAAACGAAGGAAGACTGTCTCGTTCTCCACAGGCGAGAACGACAACAAAACGCAGCTGCCAAATGCGCCGCTGTCTCCGTCTCCCTCACCAGTGGCGGGTGAACCTCCCCTCCTCTCCCCTGGCAGGCCTACAGACTCCCCTGTCACTGCTGCCCCATCCCCGTCACCCCGTCCCAGTCAGGGCATCCAGCTGCTCCCCTTTGCCTCCAAACCAGGTGAAGGCAATGCCCTCATTGTGCCCCCGTCTGGACGAACCCAAGATCCTGATGAGTCCAAAAAGGGACCACCTGTTTCTCCTCAGACCACCCCCGTCAAATCCCCTGGAAAACGGGGTGTGGGCAAAGACTCCCCCAAATCTCCCGCCCCTCCTGTTATGGTGTGCCGCACTGTGGCAGAACCTGCCGTTGGACCATGCCTCTATGTGCAGGATGGCCTTCGAGGAGGCACCTCCTCCACCTCCGGTCAACAAACGGTCCCGAGGCAGACCTCGGACGACCAGCTTGTCCGCTTCTTCCTGTCACTCCGTCAGAGAGGAAGATGATGAGGAAGAAAGTGAGCAGAGGTTGAGACTTAGAGAGCAGCTAGGGGCATCAAGCCTCCTCCAGCTGGCCTCAGCTTCTACCACTGACTTGTCTGTGTTGGCTGATGTAGCCTTGAAAATGGACCCTGATGCTGGGGACTCAGAGGAGACAGAGACATCTGATGAGGCAGAGGAGCAGAAGATGGAAGAGGATCTCTTCTCCCCAGAGTCACTGGCCCTGCTTATTAGCCCAGAGGGTGTAATTGTCCTCATGGAGCACAACTACTGCAAACCTCCTGTTCTTCAGGTACCACCTGGTACCAAAAGGACTTCCAAACAAGACCCCTCTGTCTTGCTCCCAGCAGACCTCAACGCGATTTCTGGGGTGCTTGAAGCGCCGGAGGAGGTCATTGGAGAGGGACTACCATCCAGGGGAGATACAGGAGAATACATACCTGCAATGGGAGTGCTTAGTGAATCTGAGGATGCAGGCCAGGCTGCGTCTCTACCTCCCTCGTCAAAGAAGGTCATGGTTGGAAAGGGTTACGAACTTGAAAAGGACAAGAGTAAAAAGAGGAGAAGAAAAGACAAAGAAAACGTCGAGGTTCATCACACAAAAAAACAGAAGGAGCAGCCAGGCAAGAAACAGAGGAAGCGGAAACTAGAGGTGCGTGGGACTTTTGGTTCGTTCCGGTAAATGTTTGTGGATGTCACAAGTGTAGACAGTGTGTCACAGGTAACCACCTCTCACAAGAGCCACAATAGAAAGATGACTCATCTGTAGGTCCACTTTCAGGTTACTGTAAGGGTGGCACATGACTGTAAGACCTATTTTGGTCAAGCCGCCAGGTTTTTCCCCAGCCAAGACGTGTCTTGCCTGGGAAAGTCTTGACCCCAGTCATGACTGACTTGCACTACATGTCCCAATTATATGAAATTGTTTTATTGGGCTTAACCAATGGGAATACTAACATGCTACAGAACTATAAAAAAAAGAAAAAGAAAAACAAACTGTTTTTAAACTGGCATGACAAGATTTATATTGCCAGATTTGTATTCTGTCTGAGTGATTAATGGGAAATTTTGAACGCAGGATGTTTTTGGAGGAGCTGGCAGAGATGTGGCCCTGTGGTCCTCTCTACAATAACACTAATTAGAGACTTTGATGTCATCAACACAGACCTACTGACGCTTTCTCAGTGTTTTCTATAAATTTGTTCAGATGATGTTTATTACCAGCATAAGCCACCTGTTTGGACACCTATTCTTGTGCAGTGAGTTTTTCCTCTCACATGCTAGGCTGAGTTGAGCCATTTGGCTCAAAATGGAAAAACACTTAGAAGACACTTTTCTGTTTTGCAGTTTATACTACAAAATATTTTATTTCATAACAATGTAATGATCCTACATATATTTAAGTAAATCTCCTTCCCCTTCCGGTGTGCCCCATGGGAACTTACATCAGAAAAAAACAAAACAAATGGGTGTTAATTGCAAGAGATAGTTTTTTGATCATGTTTGAATTGTGCCATGAATCACACATATGAGGTTTATCAATTTAAAAGATCATTTTACAATGAGCAAGACCTGTTGCTCACGTGGCTACATCCTGGTACAAAAACATACAGGCATTGTAGCTTCAGTGGCTAGCATTAGCTTTTGGAGGGAGAAAGTCATGACTTTACGTATGTGACTTCTAGGTGTGGAAAGGAAGGCTCTCTACTGTATGTCACTTGTCATGTGACCATGTCCATGTGACTTAATGTGTACGTTGAAGTACTTTACCTTTAATTTTTTTAGAAATTAAAATGCAACAATGGCTATGTGAACTCAGGCTTGGTGCTTGTCCATAGTTGTGCTTATTCTCAGTTGCCTGATAGTAATATTCCACTTCTTCTGCACAGGACTCAGACTTCGAGGAGGACGTGGACGTGGAGGAGCTCGAGTCTGGGGAGCTGTCCAGTTCAGACACAGAGGACGAGGTGGTTGAAGGGATGAGGAAGAGTGAGCGCCTCTTTCTGCAGGAGGCAGGCGTAACGTCTTCCCAGCGCTGGCCGAAACCGGTCCCAGCACCAGAGCCATTAGCCATGAAGTTCGACAACCGTAGTGAGTTTGAGCAGATGACCATCCTGTATGACATCTGGAATTCCGGTCTGGATGCCGAAGACTTGATGTTGCTGAAGAAGACTTATGAGAAGCTGCTCCAGGACGACCACGCCTCTGACTGGCTCAACGATACCCACTGGGTCAACCACACTAATATCCTTATCAGTGACTTCCTTCTACATTAAATACTGTATGTCTATGTGATTGCTTGGAAATGAACTCCAGTTACCAATGCCCAAACAATCTGCTGTTTTAATCAATAAGTACCCTGCATAATATGTTTTGTAATGGATAAATTGTGTTATGTCTTCATATCACTCTGGTTTCCTCCTATTGCCCTTGACCTTTGAGCTTTACTAACCAATTTGCCAAACCCTCGGCGTAAGAAAAAGAATGCAGCTGGACAGCTTCGCGAGCATGTGACCGGTTGTGCCAGGAGCGAAGGCTACTACGCCATCAGCCGCAAGGAGAAGGACGTCTATCTGGACCTGGACCTGCCCGAGCAGGTCATACGGGAGGTGGAGAATGTCGACACCTCGGTAGGCATACACCCAATTTCATTCTCTGACTCTGTGATCCTTCGGTCTCTGCAGTATTAGTCTAAGCAGTTGTTAATTTTTTAATTTTTGTGTCTTTACCACCATTATGTTCCTGTCCGTTGAATCTGTTTAACAGCGATGGAATCAAATCTGTTGTTCTCCAATGAGTTTGTCAATTTTGCTAATTTAGGTCTGCTGTTATGACATTATATTAAGATACAGCAGAAGACTGAAAAGACAATGCAAGAAGAGCTTAAGAAATACTGCCCTTTTTAAAAGTTTTGTCTGTCCATTTTTTTACAAGGGAGTTTGCGTCCAGCATCAGGCTGAGACGTCTGGAACCAGCTTGTTGAGTTAATGTTCATTAATTGTGATCATGGTGAACATGGATTTGGAGAGGGCAGGATAAAATGCAGCCATGAGGCGAAACTGTAAAAGCAGTGTACATCGGAGAAAACCATACGTTTGTTAACAAATTAAAACCCTCTCAGTCAGGTTTGCAGTGAGATTTATGATGTTAAACAGTTGCTGTGGAAATAACGGGTTTGTTGGTTTGGAAAGTTGAGACAAAGTTCACAAGAAATCCAAATGTGGTTCCTGATGTTGTGGAAAGAATGATACTGTCCAGCTCTGCATTGGCTCTGTATACAGACTTCAGGAAGTTGAGTAGTTGCTGGTCATTATTAGATGGTTAATATGATGATTGATACTACCCTTAGGAATTTCAATGCCAGGGATGGATTTCATTTATATAGCACTTTAAAAAGCAAATGGTTTTGCACCAAAGTGTGTCACAAAGACCAATATACTGTATAAGGACAGGCATAAAGACATATAGTGTATCTGCATAAGAGAAGCTGTGGAAGTGAGACCAGAGTAAAATAGAAACAAGTTTAACCACGATTTAAAACCCAAGGAGTTGGATAAAAAGTAAAAACAAGTTAAACACAATTAAAAGCCATAGAATAAAAGTGGGTTTAAGGTGCTTTTGAAAGCATTCAAGTAAACACAATTTGCCCACAGACATTTGGATCAGATTAACTTGTATTTTGGTGAACGGACACGTAGAACAGTGATGTGGCTTTTCCAAATACCTAACCAGCACAAAACATCATTAACTTCCATTTCTGTTGCCAAGTTGGGACGTTTTGCACAAGTCGATGATACAGTAACTTATGGTTAAACACAACAAAGTTCATGAGTCACAAAATCTTTAACATCTGTAACATTGCAGATTATTATAATTTATCAAGTTTTCCATTGAACCGTAATTCAGACCATCTCTGCAGTGGTGGACAGAAACATGACTGCTGTACAACCCTTAAATGCTGTTTTTTTTTAGATACTTTAAAGATACAGACAGTAAACCAATAGGACACTATTGAGGGTTTATTTTTTTAATTTAAAGAATTTAGAAAAGCTGATCAGATTAAATCCCATTGTTGTGAAGCACTTTGAGCTGCATCTCTGCAAGCAAAACACCATACAGAGTTATTTTATTAGAAGATTAAAAAAAACACGTTATTGAAAATCAAAGGATAAAACCCTGTCTGTATACATTTTACAAGCAAGTATAAAATAAATTGATGTGCGACATGTGTGGGAAGTTGGCGTGGACCGATAAAGGAGCGTAACAGTTCTGTGAGACGGGTGGCCCACAGATGTTTTAAGTGCTCTTAAAACATTTTGAAAAAACACTGTGGGTTTTATTTGCTGCAGAGTTCGTTGACACAGACGATCCATTTAATATTAACTTTATCTATAAACAGTTGTTTTGTCAACATTTGGTGGTAGACTGTGGATGCTTTGCCTGGGTCCACTTGAAAAAGTATAATCCTCATGTGTAATAAGGGTGTAAGAAAATATCAATACACTGATACTGTGAAGATATATTGATTCCCAGAACACTGTATGGTGATGTCATGATACATTCAAAGATTTGTGGCAGTAGTTCTTTTTGTGCAGTGCAGTTCACCTTTATTTATTCAGGTTAAGAACACAGAGCAATGCTCTGTTTTGCAGGAACACCCTGATCACATTCACTCAGTTACACATTCACACCTGGAAGCTGCCCAATACAACCGCAGTCTTATCTGCCGGCCGCTGAGCAGCTCCACCGGAGTGGTTGGGGATTAAGGGCCTTGTTCAAGGGCACCTCAGTGGTGAAGCTGAGAGAGGGGCAAGTGTTGCCTTTCACTTTCCCCAACCCAGATTTATCCTGCTGGTCGGCGGATTGAATCGGACCTTCTAGTCACAAGCTCACTCCTTTAACATTTAGGCCACCACAACCTACAAAACCCACAACGGCTAAATAGCAGCGCTGTTATCTATCTTCACTTTTCTGATTGCATTAAATAAATAAATAACTGCTATTGGGATCTTGCAATTGCCTACGCCATAGCAACAAAAAAATAAAAAAAAATAAGATTGCGTATGTGATGATTCAAGTGTACTCGGGTACAGAGTAACATTACTAATGTGAAAGCTGACCAGCGAGGGAGTGGGGGGCGGGGTGTGAAAACACCCAGTGATAGCCACAGTACAATGTCGTCAAGCTCCCAAAATGTCCCTCTTGCCACTGCATTTCATTTACAAACAGCACACATAAAACCAGCCAACAAATTAATGCTGACGCCTCACATTTTGACAAACGTCTGCCGGGATAAACATTTTATGTGTCTGCCCACCAAATCCACCAAATGCAGAAGCTTTTCGTTTCTAACTACTTTGAGTGTTTTTTAAACCCCAAACCCACTGCTACATGCGTGCCATGTGCCTTGGAGTCTCATTGTTGTCATTCTCTCTTTATTTCATTCCCACAGATGCAGTTTTTTTTTATCCTTCAAACATTACCAATTTTAGTCATTTTTCAGTTGTCATTTTAATCAGTTTTGCTATTTTCAACATTGAGTTATTCTTGGTTTCTAAAACAAAATATCTGTTCCTCATGTTTGGAACTGAGATTTATTGGGTCACTTCAGGAGTGGCAGCTTCCAGTGATTGTCACATGTTGAGTCAGTTATTCTCAAAATGCCAGTGGTTTGGGAAGGTAGGCACTCTCATGCATTGAAGTCATTTACAGACAGCTGCTGATATTTGGTGTAGGTGTGGTTTTGAGGGGGAAAATTGGCAAAGTTGTGTTGGGTTCCTTCCTATGTAAAACTTGGATTTCCCAGTGATGAGTTTTCCACTCTGGCTTTCTGTTGTGTCCTATTATCACTATGGAGAAAGCAGAGGAAAAAACAACCTTTCTTTATACTCATTGAACACACAATTCAGGTTTTTGTTAACTGTGACTTACTATTATTATTCACGTAACCTCAATGTTTTTAGAGACACAGTATCACAAAATGAGATGTAACTGGACCCCACATCAGTCAGCATCTTTGATATCCTGATCAAAGTAGCCCGGCAACTTTATGGAATCAGCTTTGTTCAGAGAACCATCTGCACCTGTCCCAGGTGCACAGTGATGTGGTTTGGTCTACCTGGTGGTCTATGGAGGGGTAAACAGTGGAAATGTTTTCAAAGCACAGACTGATGGTGTTCTTCAGGAAGGGTACAGATGATATGTTTGTGGTACGCACTCAGTCTTTTTAGTCATACAGCTGCTCAGGTTGATCAGTATGAACTTTGAATGCCACAGCTCTTCTGGTCAGGTCATTAGTTAGTTATTGTCCCAACTCTTGGCATACATAAAGCTACCGCAGCTGTTAAATGAACACACACAAAAGCAAAAACAAGGCCAGTGTTTACCCTGGTTTTGGCCAGGTTTTGCAGCATAACATTCATTTTTTTCTTCCTGTCATTAGCAGCCTTGTTGTTTCTATGACTTTGAGACGTCCTGCTTGTGAACTAAGCTCACCTCTCCACGTTTTCCCCTTTAGTTTTCAACTGGGCCTGTAGAACAGACAAACAAACATTATTGTATAATCACCCGTGTTTTTGTCAACTTGGAATGAGCAGTTTATATCTACAGGTGGGTGCAGGTCCTCTTCCAAGGAGGCTGCCATGTTGCATCATTATTTTTTACAGTAGCCCAGAACCGACAAACCGAACACTGGGTCTTGATATGCCCTTTCTTGTCTTTCACAAGTTTCACCACCTTTGCTTCTCCTACACGCTTGGAAGGGGAGGGTGAAGGGAGTTGTTTACAGTCTGCAAGCTCTCCACTAGATGCCACTAAATCCAGCACACTGGTCTTTTAACAATGCATTACTTAACAGTCATTGACCACACAGGTAACACATGTAAGTGAGTGTATATTCATCATTGGGTCTCTTTCGAGCTGGTGATTGCCAAAGTGTGGGCTATGGGCCACTGGTGGGCTGTGAGAGGTCATGAAGACTTATAAAAAATAAAACATTTCAATTTTGTTTTGAAGTTACTGTAAAATGATTAAATTCAAAAAAAGTAATCAGAACTAATTAAAAAGCTGTGGGATTTGAATAATGTGTTATTATTTATCTGAGCTAGTTTAACAGGTGTTTCGCTGTATTTGGTGACCTCTCACATCAGCACCAGAATGTATCTTATATCTCATCATTAGTATGATTAGTCTCGTGTGTTTGATTAGAGTCGTGATGAGAGGAAAAGATTTCAGATTTTAAATTGGGCTGTGGCATTCTTAAGGTTGGGAATGGATGCTTTAGGAAATTCATTTGTAAAGAAAAAAATTAATGTAAAATAACAGAAGGCACCTGCATTTTCTTGAAAATTTGTCATGAAATAGGGCAAAAAAAAGCAAGGTTTGGACCAAAGACAGAGGTCTTTGTTTTTAAAAATTGTGCTAAAATTGTGCTGTTGAGCACCGTTCAGCGCCCTACTAGTTTATGCATCTTGATTGGAGTTTTCAGTGCTTTCTTCAGAATTTATATCCTGCATTTGTTGGTTGTGTAATGCTTCATAATGGACTTTAAGCAGGGATGAAGTCATTGTGTCTATATTTATTTTAGCACTGTAGATATTAAAGAATGACTTGCCTCTGTTCTTCCTCCTACCATTTACTCACAGTCACAATCTAACTCCTCATCGTCTGGTTTTCCGAATGAACTTTATCCGTACTAACACAGCTGTTGCACATCAGGGTCAAAGTTTTTGTCTCATTCCGTCTCCTTCAACTCAAGGCCGTATGATAACATGAGATTGTGCCCCTTTGTAAAGCTCTTTGCTGTCTGTTTCCTGTCAGGGAGCTAACCGCGTGCTATCAGAGAGACGATCAGAGCAGCGCCGCCTCCTCACCGTCATTGGCACCACAGCTGTCATGGACTCTGACCTGCTCAAACTCAATCAGCTTAAGGTACAACCACTTGACATATACAATGTACCCAACTCAGTCAACTTTTTAGTTCATTTCTTTTCTCTAAACAGATTTAACCTTATATTTTTGCTGACCAATGCTGTCATGATAAAGCAGGTGTTTATCTACAGCAAATTCAATCAGAGTGTTTTTTTCTTCTGCCTGCTAACAAACTGTTTGGACACCTAAAAACACATGTACTTATAGATAATGCTTACGTACCATGTACACACATGACTTATATCAGGCTCGAGTTTCATAAAAACTCAAAGTATATATTCACCTTAGGCCTTCATGTTTTATTAATTTTAATGAAGACCATTGTTATGATGCGTCTCTTCTGTCTTATGTAGTTCCGCAAGAAGAAGCTTCGTTTTGGCCGCAGCAGGATCCACGAGTGGGGCCTGTTCGCCATGGAGCCCATCGCCGCCGATGAGATGGTCATTGAGTATGTGGGTCAAAACATCAGACAGGTACTGCTTCCAGTCTGTTTTGAACCACTGATGACTTTCTTTTTTTCCACTTGCTCTAACATTAACTGTTTCAGGGAGTCATTATACAGTTAGAACTACAAATTTAGTAAAATATACATAATACATCTACAGGCAGTCTAGTCAGAAGTTTCTGTCATTCCATTATTGGTGCATTATAATATAAAGCACTGTGACTGTCGGTAAATGCAATATTAGTCATGCACCTTTTCACATGCCTGTATGTTGTGATTGGTTTGATGGCAAGAAGGAAATTCTGGTGCCACTTTGCTCCAAAAATTATAGTAACATAATAACAACAACAATAGTGTGTTTAAGGAGTAAATGCAAAGAAACAGTGCCCAATAATATTACAATACTAGTTAGTTAAATTAAGTACCAAAGTAAGCTAAAATTAGAAAAGTAGTATTGACATGGATACGAGAAATAGTAAAGTTATATTGTACCAGATAATTAAGGTAAGAGTAACACATTATAGGAATTGTAATGTTGCAATATCCTGCAGTATGGGATCAGTGAGCAATGTTTGTGCGTGTCATGTGTCCAGATGGTGGCTGACAATCGAGAGAAGCGGTACGCACAGCAGGGCATCGGGAGCAGCTACTTGTTCAGAGTGGACCACGACACAATTATAGATGCCACCAAGTGTGGCAACCTGGCACGATTCATCAACCACTGCTGCACTGTGAGTCTGAACAGCCTCAGTCAATATTACATCCAGATTTCTATAATAACTAACAGGCTGTAACACATGACTAATTATATATTCTAATTTATTACTGCGTCTGTTGCTCATCAGTCTTGTCATTTCTTGTTTCCTCTAGCCAAACTGCTACGCCAAGGTTATCACCATAGAGTCCCAGAAAAAGATTGTGATCTACTCGAAGCAGGCCATCGCCGTCAACGAAGAGATCACCTACGACTACAAATTTCCCCTCGAGGAGAACAAGATTCCTTGCCTGTGTGGAACAGAAAACTGCCGTGGGACACTGAACTAGTGGACGCGTTTCTCTTCCTCACTCGCCAGTGGCCAGCCAGACCTAGACACCCCCACCCCCACCCCCACCCGGTTCACCTTCCTCAGAGTGTACCTCAAAAAGCAAACAAAGCCACCCTCCGATACCCCTCCGCCAATCCTCCGGATGGCTTCATAGCCGTCCTCACAATACCCAGGAAACAGAGACACACACACACACACACACTTGCACTTTTCACGCACATTTTTCATTCACTTGGCAGCATCAGAAGCCAGTGTGTGAGGGGTTTGTTTAACCTGGCACGAGAAAACTACGAGGGGAGGCCTCTGTTTCACCATAAGCTCTTCTGTTGAAGTATTGTTGGACTAATTGGTTACTAAGTTCTAACCAAGTTGTTCCAAGCAGCCAGGCATGAAAGGTCTTTCTATTTCCACCCCAGTATCCGTTTGAAGGAAGGCAATGAAAACTGAAAAAAAAAAAAAAAAAAAAAAACTAAACAAACAAACAAAAAAAAAAAAAACACTGGTATTTAGTGTCTACGTCACCTCACATTATCTACAAGCTGGATTACTCCTCCAGCGTCTGGTCCCTTCCCGCAACCACCCACCAACCCACACAGATCCGCACACAGACGCACAGGAATATCAGACAAATTCAGGGTTTTTAAAAGCGCTTGTTGAGGGCGCACTTTTAAGATGATAAACTTCAATCAATTTGGTCTTCAGTTATGCAAGATTTCCAAGTGTGAAGATTCTTTTGGAGCTTTAGTTATTTGATTTCATAGTATTATATATTAATATTACTATTGCTGTTATTAATGGTATTTAGTTGCATTAGCTGTAAGCATCTTACAGTGAAATGAGCTTCAGTGTACCCACCCACTGTCCTTAGTGGCTTGTAATTCACCAGCCCTATAAAACTCTTATTTCCCTGCTCCACTGTGCGTTACTCTCCTTATTTGCCCCTCCGTCTGGATGAGAGTAAAGTCCTTTGAACTATTATTTTTAACCCACCTTGAAAGTATGTGTCAGTTAAGTTGTAGCTTAAAGTGTGTTTTATTTTTACATGGCTGCTGAATTTTGTCTGCAGGATCAGCACAACAGAGAATTGGCCTATGTTTTTTTTGTTTTTTTTCCCCCCAGTTTAAAGCTATGTCAACAAATCGTCTTGTTAGGAGAACAGAAATTTAGGCTATTTAATAGGATCTCTGTATCTGTTTGTCTGTGTTTACTTGTTACTTCCACGGTATTCCTGTATTTTGTTTCAGTCAGCAAATGTCAGTCCTAGTTCAACAAGTTTAAGTTTTTCTTTCCTCAGTTGTTCAAGCAAAGATTACCACCAAACTCCTGCAGGTCCTAGTAAAAACAATGTGGTCATTGTTTAACTTAGTCGGTCTGTGTGCTAAAAATGATTTTAAAAGGCACATTACTTTGATTAGATCAGGTCCCTTCCAAGGTTTAGTTTAGCTGAGTTTATTTTTTCTGCTGTTATGTGGGCCTTTCCAGAATGCATTAGTATGTATTTTATTTGAATATTACATTTGAATAGTCGTTCACCTCCACACAAAACATCCCTCCTGGAAAAATTTACCAACTAAAGGCAAACAAATGTCTTGATCTGTTTGCAGTGTAGATGGGTGGAAGGTATTCAGTATATAGGTCAGCCTCAGCAAGTTTGTGATACGCTGCAGACAGTGGGATTTAGCTATATGGCCCTTGTGTCGTGTCTCTGTTTTTCATATGGCTATGGCCGTCCAAAGTTTCATTTTTAAATTTTAACTAGCAGAAGACTTTTTATTTTGTTCCCTCCCAAACAGGAAAATGTGTAAGATATTTTTTGTTGCAATGAAAGCCTTTCAGTACAAACCAACCCTCTTTACTACAGGATAAAAAGATGAAAGGAAAAAAAAAATCAAAGAAGTACATGTAAATATTGTAGAGGTGTTTGTTTCTCGTAGAAACACACTGATTTCAAGCTGTAAATATGTTGTTCCTTTTCCTCTCTCCATGAGGAGGAAACATGTACATACCTTCCATTCATTTATTTTTTATTGTTTTTCCTTTTAATTTGATGATTATTTTAATATTATTTGCAATATTTCTCTTGTATTAATGCGTTGGACCCTTTATTAATGGTGCATTAAAATATTTTTTAAATAAATGAAAACCTCATGTTGTTTATTAACTGTGTCTCAGCTATTAGTGCCAGCCAACTGATGAGTTTTCACATGTCACACAGAGGATACCCATAAATAACTAACTGATAAAAGGGTGCTTCAACAGGAAGTTGTTTGCGTAGCGGAAACTACAAAGTCCTATTTCCTCTCTGACACAGTTGAAATCAGCTCCTACAATGCACCTGCAACTTCAAGTTTCCTGTTTAGTGAAACGAGAGAGGAAGTGCTGAAATCTGTCCGACAAAGACTAGATTTCAAAGTCACCAGATGACGACAGGGAAGAGAGCTGCGGAAGTTCCTGGCGCAGGCTGTGACCCGAGTTTTTTTTTAAAAAAGCACACATCTGGTTTAGAAAAATCTGCCAAGCTTTTGTTTTGCTTGTTGTTCTGAAGAATTCCGCCACACTGACAATTTAAGTTTGCACTTTTACCAGAACTGAACTGAGTTCATGAAATGGCACTTCACGTGTTTGGGGAGGAAAATGGAATTTGTGATTCACAAGAAGACTGGCTGAAACTGGAAACGGCAGGACGGCTGCATGTCTGTGGTCACGTTACAAACCGTAGGCCTGGATCTCACCAGTTACACAAGTTATTGTGTTACTGTTGCAGGGGTGATGGCAGTCGCTCACAAAAGTCCTTGTCAAGAACCACTGAACTAATCTACATGAAACACTCTGACCTAATATGTTATAATGTTGTTCCATGAAATCCTGCCTGACAGAAGTTTGCTTTGATTTAATGCAGAATTAATTCTAAAATGTTAAGTTAGCATTTTAAATGTTTACAATCTAAACATCTGCTCAGTCAAAGGTTAAACCACAGCGATTTCACATGTCAGTCTGTTTACAAGCCAAAAGCCTTTTGTGGCTTCGGAGGGAGCTGTGCAAAACTGATGAACTGCCTCATCATGTCTCTTGAGGCAGCGCTGGCATGGGATGAAGAATACAAGTTATAAAGTGAATCAGATCTGGAGGTGTGGAATCATGAAAACTGAGTGACACAAGAATAACACCTGAATCACTGACGGAACTGTGAGAACTGTAGAATGATGAATGGTAATATCACTGGTTTTAATCCTTTATGTCAATCATGAGTCCGATAATGTGATTGGAATGCAATATTAGTCCTTTACAGTTTAAGTGTGTAAAATTTACAGATATCTATTGGCAGAATATGCAAGTAATGTAATGTAATATTCAAAAGTATGTTTTCATTATAATCATTTTAATATTTTAATAAAATTTTATTTATAGAGCATTTTTCAAAATCCATGTTACAAAGTGTTTCACAAAGGCAGCAAATAAAACAGCATGTTACCTGAGTGCTTTACAGGGGCACCGGTTGTAAAAGTTGGGATATAAAATTTAATTTTTACAGTTTAAAGTTTAAAAAAAAAATGAACACAGCTCAAAAACAGTTAAAACTCGGGGGAAAAATATCAGGAAATACTCTCGGATAAAAGTATGTTTTTAGAAGGGATTTAAGTGAGATGACTGCCTTAAGATTGTCTCGAGGCCCTGACTGAAAATGTTCTGTCCCTTTTAGTTTTCAGCCCAGCCTAGTGTGAAAATGTGTGTATTTACTGTCACTTATTTATCATGTTGACCTGCTTCCTTTTTAATGACTCACTAAAAACCAGACACAACCTTTCATCAGGCTTCCTGATTGCGTGGCCTCCAAATGACAGTATTTAATGGCCTTGACTGAAACTGTCTGCAGTTCAAGGGCCAAAAGTAGCCCATTAAAGTTAAGGGTTTAAGGCTGTCATGTTGGTTTTACATCTCTGAACATCTTGGACTTTTTAATTAGACATAAAGATGAATGTCCCCTAAATTTATGTATGTATATGATCAGGGGCAGAAGTAACTAATCACAACTACTCAGATTACTATAATTAAGTTATATTTTTGTTGTACTTGTGCTTTTGTGAGGATGTTTTCAAGTCTGTAGTTTTATTTGCGCTTAAGTATAGATTACACCATGTGAATGAAAACAAATGGGAAAAAACCCTTCAGCAGTCAGTTTGGAGACGTGACCCTGGGCTGGGTAGTAACAGATTACATGTAATCAGGATTACATAATAAGATTACAAAAGATAAGAAATAATCAGCCCAGATTACATTTGAAAAACATGTAATTACTGTGTAACTGTATGTAATAAAGATTTTGGGGGCTTTTTAGCCTGTATTGATGGGACAGAATCAGATGGACAGGAAACGGGGAAGAGAGTGGAGAAGCAAACCCGTGCCACTGCTGAGGACTGATAGACTCTGTACATGGACCACATGATTCACCAACTGAGCCACAGGAGCGCCCCATTCGCTTAAAGTTTTGAGAACATCTTTAAAGTGTGGCAGGTTTAAAGTTATGAAACTTTAATCCATGATAACCAACGCTCTGTTGACTCATGAAAAGTGGTCTGACATGCAGGGCTTCTGTGCTCCACAAAAAAAAAGAACCCTGAGCAAATTGGACTGGATCAAAGCTCTTGTTTTTATTATCTTTCATATCACACAGTATCTTTAAACCATGATGGAACTCTGCGTGTTTGGTCAGTTGGAAAGTGGGGTCAGTTGTAACACCGCGCAGAGTTCAGTGCATGCCAACCTCATGCAGACCCACTATTATTAGACCCTTACCACAGTGGCTGTATATTAATAAATGGTTAATAATACCAGTGAAAGCTGCTCAGTCAGCACATGCACAGAAACAGCTGCTCCGATTCTTGCATCCCTTTCTAACCGTGGGCTCCATACACACACATTTGGAAAAGTCATGGGATCTTTAATGGTACCACTTTCCTCTAAGGTAGGGGTAAAGGTTGCAACTAATGGCTTTATGAATGCTTAATAAATAATTTACTAATATTTTATACATCAGTTATAAGCATTTACCAAAACAACTTCTGGGTCGCCAAGTTGTGAAAAATCCAGTTCGACCACTTATCTTCTGTAAAAGGTCTTATTCACACTCACAGCTGCAGATTTGAGTATTTCAGTTCTTTACTTAAATGAAAGTACTAGCACACTGTGAAACTACTCCACTGCAAGTAGAAGTCCTGCATTCGAAACCTTACTCAAGTAAAAGTATTCAGCTACAAAGATACAAGGTGATATTTTGCAGCGGTTCCCACTTTGAGTGATTGATTGTCTAGCTTTGTCGCGCAATCACATCAAAACATAAACAAGTCACAAAAGGCTAGTTCACCCAATATAAGTTTATATTGCTTTTTATGACACACATAAGTCATTGTGAGGTAAACAAAGGTGCATGACGACAGTTCACACACTGAAGTGTGACAAAAATCAGTTTTTACAACAGTTTCACTTTTGTACAGTGAATATGTGTTTTGTTCCATTCTTCTGTCTCACACTGAAATGTATGGAGAGTCGAAGAGCATCTGTAACATCTGCACACGACTGGACACTTATATTATTGTAAAATAATGCACATTTTTTATAATAATACTTATTGAGACAAAAGCAACATTTAATTAGGTCTGCTGAAGTTTAATGTATGTTGCCACTGTCCCCTAGGTTGGGGTCATTTGCAACATCAGACTTCTTCTATTCAAATGAATGTAGCAGTAACTAGATGTGACTAAATGTAGCTGAGTAAAAAATATAATATAATTTGTTTCTGAGATGTAGAGGAGTACTCAAGTATCAAGTAAAGTACGGGTACCTTAAATTTGTCCAGTACTTGAGTAAATGTACTTAGTTACATTCCACCACTGCTTATAAAGGATTCATACCTGAAGAAATGTAGGAGAGGTTTAAACTTCCTCCGGAGATCAGATAAACCAGTCCGCGCTGGTTTCCAGTAGTGTTTTCAGGAATAACCTTCAACCTGACTTCCAGCTGGCAGGGTAACTGTGAGTTTGTGAACTCCGCCTCTCCACCTCTTATATCAATGGTGCTGCGCGCAGCTCTCAGTTCTGCAGAGAAGAGAGCGGAGGCGGACGCTGCGACCATGTCTGAAAACCAGCGCGGACTCGTCTATCTGATCACCGGAGGGTCCGGCTTCCTCGGCAGGCACCTGCTGAAGGTTTTGCTGGAGAAGGAGGACACGTTGGTGGAGGTCCGGGTCTTCGACAAACGTCCAGACTCCAGTTTAAATGAACTCGGCACAAGTAAGACGAGCGACTGTCACGACCGCGTTATGTTGTTTTTCTTATTTTAAAGTTTCATCTCCTCTCGGCAAAGCTTTACGTTTTATTAAGATAAGACCTAAAGTCTTTTCTACGCTTATATGAACCCTATATTATATATAATATTATCCACCATGGAGCTCTTGCTTTAATTTAATTTTAGCCGTTATAACTGGGTCACAGCGTCAGAGGCGGATTTCTGCTTAAACAGAAGATGAATGCATAGTTTGTGAAAATTCATTAGAGATCCTCTGTCATCTTTTTTAAAAAATGTGAATATGTGGTGTTAAAGTCGGTGTTGTCTGCAGTGCTCAGGTGCAGGGTTTCTCATTTAATTACTACCTTGTGTTGGAGGCAGGCTGTAATTGTAATATTTCTCCTTTAGACTTTGATGAATAACCTACTGTGTCCTGGGTGGTGGTAAATACATAGGTGGGTAACCTGAAGTTCACCCACCTTGTATCCCCTCATTGATTGATGCAGAAAGAGGTGGATACCCCTCACTATGCCCTTGACTTTACATAATGCGTTCCAGTGCGGAACTCTGTCTCTGCGTAGGAAAAGAACATACTGCATGGTCACTGGGTCAATCTGCAGAGATGTCAGCTGGATAGCCAACTCCCTACACATCCTGTGCCAGGATAAAGATGTCCTAACCTGTCATTGTATCATTTGACATGAGAACAGGATATTTTAGTTGGTAGGTGTGTTTGGTTTTCCTTGGAACAGGGTTGTGACCTGGGGTGGTTCACATGCCATCTGCCATGTCTTTATTCCACTGGAATAGATGCTCACGTACTGGCGTCATGGGTTACCAAGCCCCTAAAATTGGTGTCAAATAACATTTCTGGTGGTCCAAATGTGAACTTATGCAAAAACAACACAGGCAAGGCAGCTTAACAGAGCTTAACTGTTAAACTTGTGGTTTTCTCATGAATTGTTAATACGTGGTGTTTCTGATGAAAGATGAGGTTGGCTTCTCACTTGTTTGAGGAAACTGATGACAAGCACAGAAGTGTGTTACATCTTTAGTCGTGTCAGATTCTAAACACTTTAAACTCATGCTTCCATTCATTCCTAAATTTATATTATTATTTTTCATAGTCTGTCTTTTGTGTTTCGGTCCTTCTGTAAGGATTAGGGGTGTCGCCATTCTCCAAATCCAAGGTTCGATTTGACTTTTGATTTAAATATCACAATTTAATTCGATTTATCAGTTAAAGCAAGATCAATTTTTGAGTTAATATTGAAATTGTGACACCCCTAGTAAGGATTGTGTTAGCACTTCTGTAACCCTGATGTATTGGTAGCTAGATAGCAGGCAAGTACTTTTTGCTGTTTTCATAAAACCTTGAACTAAAAGGCACAAAGAAATTGTGATGTTTGTGGAACTGTAACTGTTAGCGAAGGCTCACAGTGTGGAGATACAGCTTGGTGGCTCCATGCCTGAAATAGTTGGTGACAACAGAGTCACTTTTTGTGTCCATAGGTCATCAGGCCATGGATAATGTCAAACTCTGGAAACACTCTAATTAAACCAAGCAGGCGTTTTTTGTTTTTTTTGTTTTCTGGTGAGAATGCATACTGTAAGTTACACAAAATACAGTAAGAGGCATTCAACAACAGTAAGATTTTTCCCTCATCTGTGTCAGGAATGTGGCCACAATAGCCACAATGACGCCTCTATTCCCACCGTGGAAACTGCTTTGTTCAGCTTTCATCATTTATTGTCAGGCAGGACGGAGGCCGGCTGTTGATGGAGGGCAGTTTGGGCCCCTGAGAGATCAGCTAAAAGTAACAAAAGAGATCAGCCCCAGTCACACCCAGTGAAGGCCACACTGCCTGAGAAAGATGAGACGTTGGGTGGTGTGTTGCTTCATCTGGTTGATTTTCAAGCTGATTTCAATTAGTGAAGACTTCTGTAATTAAACATCCGTATAATTAGTAATTTTACAGAGATGGGAACAAAAACCCCAGAAGGCGTGTCTGGATGAGAACTGAGTCTCAACTCACAGTTCAGAAGTCCAGACCCGTTTCATGACAGCCAGTGGACTCTGTCTTTTCTCGTTATCTGTCAGCATTTCAAGGACGTCTCAGCATGAGAGCTGAGATAAAACAGGTGCAAGGCCTTCACAGGTGATGACAGCACTAAACATTGTTTCCTGAATGAAAAACATCACGAAAGCCCACAAAGAATTTGTTTGTGAGGAAGAGTTGGCTGAGCTCAACACAAAGGATTTCCTACTTCTCCGGGGGCAAGATGGTTGGCATGTCAGGCTAGCAAATTTAGCAACTAACTTGTCCAAATGGGCAAGTTGTTAAAAAAAAAGAGCTTTTTAATTATCAATTAATCCTTAAGGTAATTTTTTATGCAGAAAGTGCTGTTTCCAGCCTCTTAAATATGGAGATTTCCTGCTTTTTTCCATTTATTATCATGTTAAACTGAATATTTTGGTTATGGACTGACAGAACAAGACATTTAAAGACATTTAAAGAAAACTGGGATGGACATCTTTCACTATTTTCTGACATTTTATGAACATTGCAGCTTTAGATTAAACATGGCAATTAACTTAATTTGATAAATGCTCATAAATAAGCCAGTTTATACAGGGTTAAGTTAAAAGTAGATTTTGATGTGATGATGATATTTACTGCACTGGTCTAGCTGGAGACATATGCTTTTGTGTGTTGTTTACATTTATTGTTTCTCAGTTGGATTTCCAGAAAATGTTTGATTATTTATTGTTGTTTAAACAAAGCAGTGCTGTTTTCTGTCAGAACAATCGGAATAGTTATGCAATGTTTTGGTATACAAGGGCGTGTTGCCTTTGTTGAGTTCTTAGGAACGCAGACCTGATCCAGCATCACATACAGCACCGCATGGTTTTAACTGTGTCTTCCTGTTTGTCCTTCAGAGCGGACGAAGGTGGTGGTCATTCAGGGGGACATCACGGATTACAACAGCGTGTTGGAGGCCTCCCGCGGGGTCGATGTTGTTATCCACACGGCCAGCTTGGTGGACGTTTGGCACAGAATCCCAGAGACGCTCATCTACTCTGTTAACGTCACAGGTGAGATTTCAAAGGGAGTGGTGATCCGCAGGATAACGTGGAAAAGGGATGGGGAGGAAACATCGATGGGTGATTCAGATTGAAAAACGTTTTATTGTGGGAAACCACAAAACACAGGAATGTAATATATCACATCTATGGAGGAAATCCACGCCTGCTTTGGGGAATTTTCAAGGACTTGTGTTCAGGACACGAAGGAGAAAAGGTCTGCACACTGTTGGGCTCAGTTACATTCTCATTTAAGGCAACATTTCGATCTACAAACGTTGCAGTGATATTTTTTCATCCCAGGGTTTAAAAAAGGTTGCCATAATTACATTATGTTGAGCATTGAGACAATATTGGCCCTTATTAAACAGTCATTATTGTCCACTTCTGATGTCACTGAGATTTCTTATTAATACCCAAACCTGGGTTGCCAGGTTTGCGTTTTTCCCGCCGAATTTGAACACTCTGAAGTGTTGCTGTGGGATGAATTTTATTGTACGCTGGTTGGGTAAACCTACTTCGCATGGACATTACATTAATAATACCTGTAAATACACGTCTATTTTTTAAAAGAAATGCACGCAAACCTGGCACACGTCACACACGCCCACATAAACACACATAGATGGTGCTCATCATGTGCAGGCGCTGGTTTTGTTTGCCCTGGGCTTGGTTTCAGGCTTGTTTTGATCTGCCACTGTGCTTGTCTCATCATACAAGCCTGGCAGCCCTGACTCAAACCTGGATTAAGGGCTAGTGTTCATCACAAAGTTTGTTCTTTTAAGTGTTAAAAAATGTATTTTTGTCAAATAATGTTTAGTCTGAAGATTTTATGTATTGCAGAGTTCCTCTTTCTATTAAAAAAGCATGTTTGGTCATCCTGCTCTTAACTGCTTAACTCTATTAGTCTGGATTGCAATGCTCCAAGTGTCACATGATTGTACAAATGCTGTTTAAGAGGCTTTTTTTTTTTTAGCCAGGCAAGAATTCAACTATTATGGATACATGAAAAAGAAAGAGGGAAAAGATTTCAGCACAAAATAAGAGTATTGGCTTTATTTTGGTTTCCTAATGGACCCAGAAAGTGTTCCTCCCTTTTCTGGCGATAAGTGTGGTACCATTCACTGTAGCTGTGACCATGACTAAATACAATCAGCTCCCAGAGTGGGTTTGCATTAGCCGGCTGGAATTATGTCTGGCAAAGCAACTGAAAAATAAATATTACAGCAAAGAGTCATTCTAATCAGGAAAGCAGTCCTGATGTGGCCTGTAGTAATCCAAACATATTTGCATTTTAAATTATTTATTTACTATAATAAAGGAATTAAAATTTTTCCTCCCTAATTGCTAAGAAAAAAGGTAACTCTTTTCCTCCATTTTCCAAGAGCACCAGACACATTACTTGTCTACTGTTGAGAATACAGGCAACAGATGGTGAAGCACCTACTGCAATGCCGCCACAACTGCCAGATGCAACCGAGTTCGAAGAAATTCCATCCAGGTGTACTTGAGATATCACATTCACAAGAATGGGATGGCCTGAAAACATCATGCCTGTGGTCATAAAACCATAAAAGTCTTAAAGTTTTTTTTTCCACGCACACATGGAAGTGATTACATGATCCCCTCAAAAATAAAATATCAGGCTTCGCAAACCCAAACTATACTTGATTAGTAGGATCAGTTTGTTTTTTTTGTGTAGGATTTGTTGACAAGAAGAAAATTACAAAATATCATCCAGGAAATACTGAGGCGTACCTGAATGAAGTCATTGTTCGTTTGCAGTGATGAGCTGTACATGAGTCAGGAAATACCATTATTTTTGTTTCGTTGATAGCAGCATATGAGATGCTTTTGATGAAACTGAATATGGGCATTTATCTGGTGGAAATTTAATCTAGACCTAGACAGAGGACACTGTTCATGTTATTCAGTGTATGTGTCTGGGCTTATGTCCATGTGGGTTATGTTGAGGCTAGGGTTGACGTCTGGCCCGGAACAGTCTGTGGTGATTCAGCAAATGGACAAAAGACACTCCTGTCATCTGCTAGTTGAGAGTCAGCTGTAGACTTTTCAAATTCCCGAACCAGCATAATAGACCTCTCACAGTTGCTTGAATTGAATGAATGACTTACTCCCACCTGTCTGGGATCTGGAATCTCTCTAGTTAATGTGTTCAGTATAAAGTGTCCACTCGAGGAACCAACGGATTGATTTCACTCTGACCTCTGCTTCCACTCAATTGAAAAGGGTGGTTCGGTTTAGATTCCTGCAGTTTGGAAATATTACAAGAATTTTGTATCATCTCCCCTGTTGGTCTCAAAGGGCTTCCATTCGTTTATTACTTCATATTTCATTATTACTGTTAACTCCTTCTTCTTCAGTCTTGAAGATAAAATCTCACTCTTAATCCCCCAAAAATATTTGTTGGAATCACAGGTACAGGGCAACAGTTAACTCAGGATAAGAGTTGAGAGCATTACTGTATCTAGAGCCTGGTTTCCAGTTAGAATTTATTTTTCTGATTACCTTGAAAAATCTGTGTTTTCTGGCTTTTAGTTTGAGTACATACCAGATACTTTAACCTCCTGTGAGCCAGTGCGGCCTCAGAACTTCAGGCATGACAACTCCGGCACTCCCAAGGACCAGGAGTGCCAGAGCGCCTCAGGCACTGGAGCACGATGAAAGACCAGTTTAATTAAATCTATGGCACTTTAAGTATAAGTATAAATATTGGTTTTAGATAGGTGAAGTATTTTTGCCTTGAGGTGAAATTTGCTTGGTTTTAAGCCACGCAGCATTGCTCAAGGGATCAAGATGTCTGTTGGTCTGTCCACCACTTCTGTCCAGACTGAAGTATCAGAACAACTACTCATTGGACTGCCATGACATTTTTTACAGACATTCCTGGCCTGCAGAGGATGATTTCTAGTAACATTGGTGACTTTTCGTCTAGCTCATCATCGGGTTGAAATTCCAGTTTGTTCAGCACTTAAGTTGATGAACAAATATTTGCAGAAACTCATGACAATCCCATAAGCCTCAGCTGTGCGTGGTGTTTAGTGCTGATTAGCAAAAGTTAGCATGCAAACGCCCTAAACTAAGATGGTGAACATGGTCTACATCATACCTTCTTATGTCAGCAGTGTCATTAAAGCACTGCTGTGCCTAATACTGCATTCATGTGGTGTCTGAATAATTGTTTCTGTCAGGAAAAATTCACATGAACTCCTCTCTCAAGTCAGAACAACAACTTGAGAGAGAGTGTACATGAAAATTTTGGTGCACAACTTGTGAAGTTGTTGTCAGTCAACATCCTGTTTGCAGAAACATGGCAGATGAAAGTAGCTGTTTGGTTGACGCCCTCTTATTAATTCACATATTGCATATCAGGTTTTTTCATTTGCGCATAATACTGTACTAAGTGGTAACCATTAGTTGCTGTCCATGACCTAGATTAGTTCTAAAAGTTATTATTAGCATGAACCCTGATAACAAATCAGATAAAGCGATATTTTACTGCATTTAGGGAGTGTACTCTTGTGCAGCGATGGGACAAAATCAGTTAGTTATTTCCACATTACAACTTAAAAGCTCCTGAACACATCAAAGTCAGGAGAACAACCTCCCACCTTGGGAAACGGAACCATCTGTGAATGCAGCATTTTTACAGCTTCAGAGGGAGAGAAAGTGACATGGCTGCAGACTTTTAATCTTGTTTGTTCAGCAGGCAAACGTCTTACATTATCTGTCATCTTGGAGACTTACCTTCATCTTATAAAGGAAAAAGATGAGCGTGATAGATGTCAGACAAATCCACATATCTGTTTTTCTGTCTCTTTTCAAGAGACATATGTTTTGTATTTTTTGTAATCAAGGTATTTACTATGCAGTTTTTTTTTTACAGGGGTGGATTTTTATTTCTGTCTTGTCTGAAGTTCTGAAAATCAGAGGCATCATTGGTTTTTTCACAGTTGCTGCATAGTTAAGATATAATGAAGCACAAATAATCATTCCTGAAACACATTCCAGCACACTGTCAGCTGGTCTTCTTTTCAACTTCTGCCAGACTGGACCAGATGTACTTCTCTTTTCTCCAACTCCGTCTGTGACCCTGTGTGACTTCAGGCCACTCACAGTCAAACAGTCTTTATATGGAAAACAGGAGAGACCTTTAAAAAGTTTTGGAACAGTGACAAGAGGTTTCCTCCACCTTGAAATGACCATAGTTCTTTCCACTGCACGTCCGCCGTTGCATTAATAGAGACCAGGTTTCTGAATGGCCTGTTTTCCTCCTCTCTTCTAAACAGAACACACATGATCTCCTGCCTCTTTTGACTTCATTTCCTGTTTATCATCCCCTTCAAAGGGATAGTCTGGATCTTTGAAGTGGGGTTTTATGAGGATTTAGCCATCGTTAGTGTATTACGTACAGTCGATGACAGTCAGCAGCTGTAGACAGAATCAGCAGCAAAATGTATTTTAGCCACCTAAAAAAAAAGCTTTACCTTGCTGTCAGACAGCCTTTTCAGATGAGAACCGCTGTTATATAAGCCAAATATTGCTGTCTCTAAAATCACTAAACTTCAAACGGTAATTTTACACCTTATACTTAAACTGTTATTGATTTTTTTAGGTTGCTAAAATACATTTTGCTGCTGCTTCTCCAAACTGGGGGCGTGTTGACCACCATCTACTGTAGGTAATATACTGACTAACACTAAGGGCCTCATACAGCCCCATTTCAAAAACTCTGAACTATCCCTTTAAGTGTTAAAATGCGTTCAGACTTTAATCTTGCACGTAGGTTACAGCACGTGTCTTTCATTTTGACTCTTAAATTCATCTTTAATTCTGTTACAAAGGAGTAGGGCTGCAACTAACTATTTCATCATCAGTTCATCTGTTGATTATTTTCTCGATTAATGGATTCGTTGTTTGGTCAATAAAATGTCAGAAAATGCTGAAAAATGGTGATCCCCCCCCAAAAGTCTAAGATGGCATCGTCAAATGTCTTGTTTTGTCCACAGCCCAGTGATATTGAGTTTACTGTCATGGAGGAGTAAAGGATCAAAAAATGTTTACATTTAAGAAGCTGAAATCAGACAAATTAGACTTAATTTTTTAAAAATGACTCAACCCAATTAATCGATTATAAATATAGTTGATGATTAATTTAATAATTGATTAAAAATCCATTAATTGTTGCAGCTCTACAAAGGATTTGGCTGTCTCAGCTCTTGAGACAGACACACTGCAGAAATCCAACTGTGTCAAAAACAGCTACGTGGCTTTTGGAGGACTGAGAAATTGTGTTAGCCAGAAAGAATTCAGCCTGATCCAGCCAACGCCAGTATTCTGCAACTCCACAGTGAGAATGTTTTTCTCTTCTCAGGAACGGAGAATGTGATCAATGCCTGCGTGGAGTGTGGCATCCAGGCCCTGATCTACACCAGCAGCATGGAAGTCATCGGGCCCAACATCAACGGAGACCCGTTTGTCAGGTGAAGCTCATGAAATCCTGTGTTTACTTTATTCTGCTGATCAAGTGACCCAGTGTCCATGTCCAAATGTTGTCCTCACTGAGCACACTCACTTGCACTTTCCTCCCCCGTTTTTGCGAAATGCTTTGGCTCTTTCAGTTACGTGACTGTGGTCACTATCTCATATCTGTTCTCTTTTTTCTCTTGTGTGCACCATCATGGAAAACCCTACACATGTACAGAAAAGATATGACTGGGTGGAGTCCCACAGTGAATCCCTCTTGATTAGACCACACAGTAGTGGTCTAATCAAGGGGGTTTCAAAGTCCTTTGGGTAGAAAGAACATGGAATAAAAAAGACATTGAACAGGACACATTGTCTTCATTCAGACTTGCTCTTTATCTCTCTGTCGCAGTGACGTGATACTGATGTTTTGCATCTCACCTGCAGCTCACAACGTGTCTGTAGCTTTAACTCACAACACGCTTTATCAGTTGCCCTGACATTATGTAAAAATGGCCTGCTGCAGTGCTTGGTGACACTCGTCAAATACGAATGAGCTCTGTTACATAACACACATGCGTAACGTCCTGTTCATCCCAATTTCCACTTACAAAACAAGGTAACCGCTGTTGCTGACATGTAGAAGAATGCTGTTTCTAAATACTGACTGTCTCAGAGGATGTCTGCATCATTCAAGAGAGTGCCTTGTTTGTTCCTGAATAATTGGTGCAAGGATGCACAGAAACCGTGACAAAAACAGTTGTGGCAAAATAAAAACAGAGACGGTTGTGAGTCAGCACTGCATGATAACAAACACTCCGTCTCCAGTCACTGTTTTTATGTAATATGGGTATAGGGAGTGGTGTGACACTGTAGGACTGTTTACAGGTATGTGTAATAAACATCATGATTATGTCACAGTGTTAGCTGGAGGCAATCACAAATCAGCTCAGACTGGTAGGACACACAGTCAAGCAAAAATGTCCTCTTGCTGTGTTGTTGGGTGCCAGAATGGCTCAAAAGTGAAGTTTTACTGCATACCAGCTGCCATTACTAGTCATAAAAACCACGAAGACAGCTATGATTAAACACAATAAGCATTTCCCTGTTTCCCAATGGCCTCTTGAATTCAAGTTCCTCTTTGGAGGCCAGTGGGTGCCTGGGAACCAGATAGACACTGGAAAATCTAAAACACTGACGTATTTTATGGAAGATGGTTCAGAGTATGGTACATCAAAATATACATGATTAGGAGTAACTGGGTTAAAATATGAAGCAACAGTGGTGTGATCCTTTACAAAGGTTAACAGATGTGGCTCTTACGTGCCAAAAGCAGGCAATCAAAAATCCTGCAAACTTCCTGTGTCCATCTGGCATGAGCAAGAATCATGACATCCTTCCAGATGACGCGTGTGTGTTTGTTTGCACATTTAGGTGTGTGTGTTTGTGTGTGTGCATTTGAGTTTGCACTACATAGCTACCTATATAGCTACAGCTGCACCTCAGAACAAAAACAATCTTTGGCATACCCTCTGGTCACGTCACAAGATGAAGTCACAGCTTAAGAATGAATCTTTGTCTGCTCTTGTTGGAAACGATTGTCTCTGCCCGAACACTTCAAATGCAAACAAGCTGAGATGAAAGCAAAAAATGAAAAAAACATACAAGGGAACCTGACAATCTCGTTTGTTTTTTATTTTTTTTTTTCCTTTCTAACTCTCCATATCCCTCTCCCTCTGCAAGTTCTGTTTGTGAGCTTCAGTTTCCATTTAAACACATTCCTCTCATACATGTGGCAGGGTCAAGAAAACACTCTGTTTACTTTCTCTTCACTGCTTCTTTGACTCTTTCTGTACAGGGGCAATGAAGACACACCTTACAATGTGTACCACACTATGGCTTATCCGAAGAGCAAGGCAAAGGCAGAGAAAACTCACACTTGAAGCAAATGGCACCAAGGTATTTTATGTTTTCTAATATTTATTTCACTAATAAATTATTATATTTTCTGGTGTTTTTATTGTTAAACACATTCTGCAAGCTCACATTTGCATACTGGACAAGAGTGGGAACATTTTTCAAGCACAATCAAAGTGAGGCAGATTTATTAAAGCTACTACAAGGAACTTTCATATTTTGTTGATTTTTGAGGCCCCTGTGGACTGAAGTGGTAGTGTTTCCACCATAATATCCACGAAAACAACAACAGCTTGATGCTTGTTTCATGTTAATTAGAGTTCATGTTAATACAGAATGTCAACCAAACGAGTGAGTGTCTGTTTATGAGTTGTAAGAAATCATTAATAATCTTTTAGACGGAGTAGATGTTTATAACCGTTAAATTGAGCAATATGTTAATGGAGTTTGGCAGCAGGACAGCAGGCAGTCACTGAACTCAAACTCCAGATGTGTTTTTTTTTAGAGCAGTGGGCTTTTGTTTTCAGGATAATGGGCTCACCATTACATTGACAAACAACTGACAGTTATAAACAGCTCATCTACTGACAGTGTAGGGCTCACCGTCACTTGTTATTGTCAAATTCCAGCGTTTAGCTCGTCTTGCGTTCCTGCGGCCTGCCCGCAGGGGAAAACAACTGACTTCAATGATAGGTCATATATTAAATAAATGATATACAGTCTATGGCTCCAACTAGCTATTTGGACTGCAGTACTCATTTTTGGATGTGCAGTTGCTACATATTGCTCCTTTAACAAGAAAGTCCTCCTTGTAGTAACTTTAAAACTGCTGAGTACGGTTTACAGACACATTTAGCAAACTAACAAAAGTGAACAACTGTGCTGAAATAATAATCATAAAACCATAATGATGCAATGGAATCTATAAAAGCTGCAAATGCAGAATAAAAGAAATGTTTATTGGCATGATACAATATGTGCATTCATGTTTTAGTACTATATGGCTGAATATCAGATCCTATACTTTATTATATTGGCCTTATCTTCAGCTTCACCCTGGGTAGCAATCAGAGAGCTGTAACTGCTTTGTAACTGCGTATGCTTACTTGGATTCCAGCTTGGAAAAAACATTGAGGGGGGATTTCTTGAGCAACTTTCGCCACAGAATGCTAGATCACCCCTCTGTGGTCTTGCTGTTGTGTCACTCCTGCAGTGCTTTGACCCATCTGTGTAAATGTTTTATTTCTGTGAGCGTCCTATCTGATTACTAACACAGATCTGTGGTTTGTCTCCTGTGCAGGTGAAAGGTGGAAAGTGTTTATACACGTGCTCCCTGCGGCCAACAGGGATCTATGGGGAGGGGCACGAGCTCATGAAAGACTTCTACAAGCAGGCCGTGCAGAGGGGAGGCATGATCGTTGGGGGTGTCCCAGAAAACTCTGAACACGGGCGGGTGTATGCAGGTAAAGTTACTGTTTTAGTGAGTCATAAGCACAACTTTAGAGACACATCAGAGTTCCCCAATGTAGCCTGAGAATCTTCAACAACCTCTTCTCTATTTTTAACTGTGAAAGCAAAGGCATAAAAAACCCAACTGCAAAGGAGAAGCTAAAAAAAGCCACAAACGATGACTTATTTTCACACCAGGAGGAAAAGCAGAAGTACAATTTTCAGGCAAAAGTACTTCTGCTGCATTTCACAGAAACTCATGATGTTAAATTTTACAGTCAAGACGATAACATTGACTATAATATATACACACATATATATATACACCAAACTTTCATTCCAGTTGATAAGTCAGCCAACAAGGAGCCATAATGCGTAGGCTAACTAGGCTAGGTTAACTGACTTCAGCTAGCTAGCAAACAATATAACATTATGAAAAAAGTTTTTAATTGGGCAACAGAGCCCTGGATTTACTCATTTTAAACCTAGTTTGCTCAACTCTAATTAGAACTAATCTTAGATTAAAGTAATCTTTGTTGGTGCAGTCTGATCTAGGCTTCTTGGTTGGGATTAAGATTTCATGTGAACTGTATCAGTCAGAGTTTATCTGAAAGGAGAAACAGTATCATTAAATAAATCCCCCAGCCAGGTGTGATTATGTCATTTTTACATACTGCCTCAACATCCCGGTTTCAATACTGATGAGGTTTTGTCATTCAGTGGTGGGGTCAGCTGTTGCTCTTGACTAAATTAGTAATCGTCAGTCTTGCATGTGAGCGTGAGTAACATCGAGATGATGATCCTTAACTACTGAGGATGCGAGTTCACTGTAGTACAAAGGACACTGTACATCTGTCTTAAATTGTAGCTGACTTTCCGCTGACGTTAAAGCTGATGTCATGTGATGTGGTCAGAGCTGTGAAGCAACTAAACTCATTTACTCAATTGTTGTACTTGCAGACTGTGTTCTTGATATGAGGGAGATGTTTCCTTCACACCATTAGGTTGATCTGACAGCGCTGGTTTTATATTCAACGTTGGTTAATAGCATAAAACATTGTCAACAATGTTTTGATTCAGCTTGAGGACACAATTAGACAGTGTTTAAAAAAATGAACATAAATTTGGGGCAATAATTGGGCTATGATGGGAATAATTTTTCAGAATGACTACTTCTCATCTTACTTAAAAGTAGTTGTATTCAGTGGTGTAAGGTAATTATGATGAGTGCTCTAGTGCGTGCTAGTTATTAGTTATGAAACACACACATGTTGCTATCCAAACATAACCCGCTGCGTGGTTGCTGACACACCACTGATGGCAGCTGCAGTGATGCTGGGGGGTCGTCTGTTTGCTCAGCTTGTCTTTCTTGACAATTTTAGCACTAAACTTCGCCCATTTATGTACGATCTCCCAAATGATCAAATAGAGACTGAACACTGGACAACATTAACATGCATATTAGCCAGAAATTATAATTTACCACACAAAATAAGGATTTTTTTTTAAATTTAATTTAATAGTTTTTATAGTTTGTTTATGTTTTTTGTAGTTTGTTAGATTGCTACTGACTATTTTAGCAAAACAAGATGAAAACCGTGATGGAGATGGGTTTGTCCTTATATAGGCATGTATAGCAAAAGACACCTTTTGTAAGGGTAAGTTTCGCAACGGCCCATTCTCCACCCAACACTCTCCCTATTGAAAGCATCTGTCATGGACTCTGCTGGAGTTTCTTGCTCCTCTTAACCCCACCCCTCCCTCCTGCTGCTCCTCCTGCACACACAGCCCTCCGCTCATTCTCCAGTCAGCACCTGCAAGCTTTTCCCACCAGTGCAGCATCCACAGCCATTTGCACGTCACGTGTATTTACTGTCAGCCTATCGGTGGCCAGCCTGCTCAGTCTGCCACACACACACTGTTGCTTGTCTGCTCATTTACCCTTCAGTACTTATCCCAGTCAGTCTGCCTTCATTGTTTGCCAGATTGTAGTTTCTTATCCCACCTGTTGCCACGTTCTGCCTTTTTTGGATTTTGACCTGTGCCTGCTTACCTGTTTTTTTAAATACTTTTATTGCAATAATTTCAATTTTACAACTGCGGTCCATTCAGTATTTGCTTATTATTGCAATTACATTACATTACATACATAATATATACACAACCAGTGATACAAACTGTTTTCATCTTCATCCATATACATATATACATACTTATCTGCACCTCTGAACACGTACAAATATGAACACAAAAAAGTGCCCGTACGTATACATATTTAGATTTAATACAAAGATGTGAAACAACAAACAAACAAACAAAAACAGACATAAAGAGGAAATGAAAAAGAAACAAAAGAGTAGAGGGGGATGTTGTATGTGTGTTCGTGTGTGAATGTGAATCTACTGTGAATCCACAAACTGTTCACGGTACATTGATCATGTCTGTCTTATTCATAAAATTAATTATTTACTTCATTTGATTCATTAATGGCCTCATAACTCATCCACTTAAACCATCGTCTTTTGTGCTCGGTCTTTTCATTTCTGACTCTGTAAGTTATTCAGAAATCTCCCTTATGGTTAATTTCCATTTTTTAAACTGATGGACTTTCAGGTTTTAGCCACATCCTGGTGATTTGTTTCATAGCCACGGTTCTCGGTTTTCTATAAAGATACTGATCCCTTTCCTGGAACAGCTCGGTGGACATTTTCCCAGAATAATATGCATGGGTTGAATTGCTTTTATTTATTTGAAACCTACTCATAATAGCTGTTACGACTGAATACCAAATTAATTTTAATACAGGACAGAAAAAGAAAATGTGTGAATGGTTCGCCTTTGTCTCCCCACACTTTCTCCAGCAATTCGACATCACAGATGTGTTAATTTTAGAACGTACCTCTGGCAAATTCTTTCCCATATTTGGAGTTTGTTGTTGTGAATTTCTCTGCAAATTTGCTTCCACTCTTCTTTGTTAACCTGCTGTCCCAGTTCAGACATCCATTTTTGTTGAGTACTAGTTTCAGCATCCATATCGTTCTCTAGAATTCTGTATATTTTTGACAGACAGTTTTTTTTTTCTGCTTATCTGTTTTGAACCTCTGCCTGATTGTCTTGATTTTTGGTGGAACAGGCTGTACTTTGCTCTGCCTGAAATCCTCGGTAAAATCTCAGTTTTTGCCTCACTTCTGCCTCTGCCTCTGTGATTCTGCATGCGGGTCCTCTCTGGTTCATGACAGCTTCCTTCTCATATTTAATTTAGCTGCATTTTATAGCAGTCTTACAACATAAACAGAAAATTCACTGCCCTTCTTTTGTGGAAAACTGTACTGTACTCTGTTATCTGTGTTAATATCAACAGAACTAAGGAGTTATTGGAAAAGGAGTCGAAGGCTGAACTTTATTTCAAGGTGTGGTTAGATGCCTTTGAATCTGCTAAGAAAATATTTACATGTAACAGACTCAGAGAGATCCCACACAGAGCATTACAGACTGCAGTGCACTACTGACTTTGTAAATAAAATGAATCCCCAGACCTCTCCCTTCTGTGAGGTGCAAAAAAAAGAAGTAGGAATTTACTTTCATTTTATGTCCCTTGTATCTGAAATATATTGCTAAGGAGCTTAGCACAGTTTTCTACAAAATGATACAACCAGTCTTGTTTCTTGTCACAGTTTCTTACATTTCTGTCTTTAAAAATTGTATTTAATAAAAGGCAAATAGTCTGACCAATCACAACACAACAGAGTAGCACCGTATCAATGTAAATGTAAAGTCCTCAATTTGTTTTTCTGCTGAGGTAAATGTTTTGAGTATTTGGTATCTGGTATTCTGGTATTCACCTATTTGTTTGTGTTTCTAGGCAACGTGGCCTGGATGCATGTACTAGCAGCCCGAGCCCTGAGGGAGCGCCCACAGTCAGTGGGAGGTGAAGCTTTCTTCTGCTACGATGACTCGCCCTACAAGAGCTACGAGGACTTCAACATGCAGTTCCTCTCCGCGTTTAACTTCCGAAGGGTCCGCATGCCCACCATGGTCATCTGGTTCATGGCCATGTTCAATGATGTGCTCCGCTGGATGCTTAGCCCCGTGTACAACTTCACGCCGTTGCTGAACCGTTACACCTTGGCAGTGGCTTGCACATCCTTCACTGTCAAGACAGACAAAGCCCTGCGTCACTTTCAGTACCGCCCCCTGTATGACTGGGATGAGTGTCTAGCCCGCACAAAGAAATGGGTTGAAATGTTTCCTGAGGAGAAAGACTCTTGATGTGACATCAACTACTACAACACGTATCAGAAGCTGCTAGACGTGCAGGATTCCAGATATACTCCACTGTGTAAAGGAGAAACCTGCTATAAGGTTACAGTTAGGGCTGGGTATCATTTAAAATGACCAGTACTGGTACCCTTAAAGTGACACAGATACCGATGGAGTGCTTCATTCAATACCTTTTTTCAAAGGTTCTTCCTTATGAAGAACGCGTGTGGTGATTGGCTGCAAGCAAAAACATACAAACAGTAATTTTTTCTCAATCTGGATGCCATAAATTGAATGCAGGTATTGTTTGACCGTAGAAGTTTCTACTTGGCACTGGGTTATTTTAATCAATACCCTAAAGGTATTGAACACCGATACTCAGCTCTAGTGACAATATAAGCAAACAGTATTAAAACAGCATTTAATTACATTGTTATATTTCCATAATACTCAAGTCTAGCATCAGCTTGAATGGCGAAAGCATTTGTTAGGATGATGCACATATGTCAACTACCTTGTCCTACAACTACGTCATTTATAACAAATGTTAACATAATTTACAGGCATTTACTACACATATATGGTCTGTATGTTAATAATATATATCAGTATTTTATGTTCTATAATTTAAAGAATGTTTTTATAATGAAATTATGAATATGTGTCATGTATAGTTTGTTAACTTTTTATAATTATAAATAAAGATTATTTAATATATTATACATGGCTTTACTTGTGATTTTACACTTGCATGCTGCATTTCCTTGTTTTTCTTTCCATAACTGAGCTCAATTAAAGGTCCGGTATGAAAGATTTACAGGGATTTATTGGCAGAATATGGCAGAAATTAAATATTATATTCAGAAGCATGTGTTCATCAGTGTGTGATCACCTGAAAATAAGAATTGTCGTGTTTACCTTACCTTAGAATCATCCTAGAATGGACAAACCAGACATTGGCTCTAGATACAGCTTTCACGTTTCATGGCCACCATAGGTTCTACGTTTGTAAAGGGAGACTGAGCAAGCTTCCCACTAGATGTCGCTAAATCCTACCAGAGGTAGCATACAGATACCTGTGTGAAAAAAATGGAAGACTGGTAAAAGTAGTACTGATTCAACTTCTTTTCTCAAGTAAAAGTAAAAAAGTTCAGACTCAGAAATGTAGTCAAAGTATAAAAGTAAAAAGTCGCCCTCTGAAGGACATTTCTGTCTGTGCACAAAGGAAACTGAACCTCACCTCTGTTCCACGCTCAAGTTTTCCTCTCTGTCTTTTTTGTCTTATGTCTTTGACACCATTTTGTCTTCTGTCTTTTACATCATTTTTATCCTGTGACGTCGTTTTGTCTCGTTACGTCTTAACCTTGTTTTCGTTGTTACGCCTGTCGTGCATGACACACCAAGGAGTCGTCTTTTCCTTTTCCATTTAAGTTGAAATCAGTCTTCATGTTGGGAAGGGCCGTGTGCAACGATGCAAAATAAAAATAATCAATATTACCCCTTTAAAACTAAGGAAGCAAGCCTGTTTTGAAAATGTAAGGAGTAGAAAGTACAGATATTTGTGTTCAAATGTAGGGACTGAAAGTAAAAAAAAAAATCCTATACACTGGCCCTTTAAATATTTAATTACGGTGTGCAGTTTACGTAATAATCAAAGTTTGTCCTGGAGACATGACTCATGAGCTTAAATCACTGATTTTGTTTCAGTGTATATATATTCGGTGTTTCCCCAACATGCTCTCTGGGCACAGATGCTTACCAGAAGTTCTCCACCTCTGGACGTCCATGGAGACAACAAACTTTGTTTACCCAAAGGGTGAGTCTCTGTGGGTACTCCTGTGGAAAACCTCCCCTCAGACTCTATGACAACCAGCTGGAAAGCTTTTTCTTGCATGACGAAGACTTATTATAAGGGAGTTCCCTTGCAGAATACCACTGTTATAGCTGGGTGTCCCTCATCTCTGTGGCTTTCCATAGCAATCATCACAATATTTACATGGCTGCTAGTATGAAAATGAAACCAGAGGAATGACTCATAATCCTCAAACAAACCTCTTACAGTATTTTCTCACTTAACAAAACAGAACAATTAGAAGTTGTGAGACTTGGAGGGCTTCTCGCTTATGGAATAACTACAAGAGGAACGCTCAAAACTTCAGTGTCCTTTTTTTAGAAATGCCTTGCTATTTTACTATTTCTATTTAGATTAGGTTTTTTTTATCTTATTGCACTACTCCACAGGTCTTTGCTTTCACCAGTTATTATACTGCTACATAAATGCACTGTGTAACCCTGCCTTCTTTTAAATTGCTCATTGTTTAACTGTATGCCGTGTTGTAAAGCATGTTGTAACTGTTTCAAAGGTGCTATATAAATAAAGTTATCATTATATTATTATTATCATTATTATTATTATTTATTAGTTAGTAGTAGTAGTAGCAGTAGTAGTAGTAGTAGTATTCAATAATTACAGAGGGTCATGTTGCAATTTCAAAAAGTCACCACCTGGATTTACTGTAACTAAGCAAACAGGTTAAGATTCCCATTGGATAATTTACTGCAGTGATTAATATGTTTCAGCTGGCAACAAGTTATTGAACCCTACTGATGCAGTGAGGAGCTTCTCATTTCTTAAACAACCATGTCAGAAGACATCCTGTGGTCGTGGAAAAGATGTTACTCTGTTTCAGAAGAGTCAAATTATTGTCCTGCATCAAGCAAAGAAAACAACTAAGGAGATTAATGAAACTAGTAAAACTGGGTTAAGATCTGTCCAACACATTATTAAAACCTGGAAGGATAGTAGTGAACCATCATCTTCAAGAAGAAATGTGGTGAACGTTTGGTGAAATCAAACTAAAAAATCAACAGTAGAACTCACGGCTGTGTTTAATAGTGAAAGTAAGAACATTTCCACACACACAACGTGAAGAGAACTCGAGGGATTGGGAATAAACAGCTGTGTAGCCACAAGAAAACCACTTATCAGTGAGGCTAATCAGAAAAAAAGGCTTCAGTTTGCAAGGGAGCATAAAGATTGGACTCTGGAGCAATGGGAAAAGATCATGTGGTCTGATGAATCCAGATTTACCCTGTTCCAGAGTGATGGGGGCATCACGCTAAGAAGAGAGGCAGATTAAGTGACACACCCATCATGACTACATGACTAGTGCCTACAAGCCTGTGGGGGCGGTGTTATGATCTGGATGACCAAGATGACGATGTCAGGATTCATGGGGCTCAAATAGTGAACAACTGGTTTAGGGAGCACAAGACATCATTTTCACACATGGATTGTCCACCACAGAGTCCAGACCTGAACCTCACTGAGAATCTTTGGGATGTGCTGCAGAAGACTTTACACAGCGGTCCGACTCTCCATCATCAGTACAAGATCTTGGCGAAAAATGAATGCAACTCTGGACATAAATAAATGTTGTGGCATTCAATAAGCTTATCGAAACAATGTCATGACGAATGCATGTCATGAACAAAGCTAAAGGTGGTCCAACAAAATAGTAGAGGCAGTGTATATTATATGTAGCATTTACCCTCCATTAAAAAAAAAAAAAGAATATTATTGTCGTGTGTCTAAACATCACAATATATCAATAATGCCTTTGTTTAGATATAATGTTTGATAAACTTATAAACTATGTGTGTAAAGTATAAAATAGGAGATATCATGTCTGCATGTCTGTGGGACTTTTGATGTACTGAAATTGTTATTGATCTGACTAAGATACAGGCCTACAGCCTAGAGCATCACCATTATTATTATTATTATCATCATTATTAAGCTGTAAACATGTCTCAGTGAGAATCTAATAAAAGGTGTGTTGTGTGTGCTTGTGTTTAAAAGATGTATTTTGGTGAATCACCACAACCCATGGTTCATAAATGCTTGTCCACAAAGTGGATTGCGCCCTCTACTGCTTCAAGTAACACATGTCAGTAAGTGAGAAACAGTGACTGATTTTAACGCTTCTATTTTTAGATCCTGTTTCTCTGTCTTCCTATTATTGTTTTAACTTGATGATTGTCTGCTTTTTCTCATTTAAGTTACCTTTTGTTTGCAACACTGTAACTTCTTCAAAACAGTACAGTAGAGTACATAATTAAAGGTGCTTTACAAATAAACACCTTTAGTTATTTGAGACGCTGTCATGGATTCAGCGTTGGAAAGTAGCTAAGTAGATTTACTCGAGTACTGCACTTTAGTACAATTTTGACATGCTTGTACTTTATTTTACTTTATACTTCGATTCCACTACATTTCAGTATGTCTGTCCCCCTCCCTCATCCTCCATCCTTTGTTTAGTTTTTTTCTAGTAACCTGCCCTGACCTGCCCACGTAACGTCATCATGACAGCCTACAGAGGTCAGAAAGTAACTCAGCAACTCAGAATTACATGGATTAGTAACTGTAACGTTAATTCTGTTTTAGAAATTGTAATCCCTTACACTTCATATTACTGGAAAAAATAATAGTACCACCCAACACTGATTATTTGTTTGTTTGTTTACTTATTTATTTCTCAGGGACAGTAGGTAGGCTACATATCAATAAACATGACTGTAAAAGTGTCAGAATTAGCCGAAAGGCTGGTTTTCATCCGTAGTCCCTGATCAGATGTAAAGTTGGCAGCCTAAATTCAATATAAAAATAAAGAATTAAGAATTAAGAGACAAGTTATAACAACAGTTCTAAAGGAATGCTAATTACAGTAAAAACAGAAAACGGACAGTATTAAGCAGAGAATAGACATGGGCAGCAATAAAGGCAGAGTAGGCAGGCAAGGCAAGGCATCTTTATTTATATAGCGCATTTCATACCAATAGGCAACTCAATGTGCTTTACATAAAGACAGAACATTTAACAGTAAGAGCAGAAAATGTAAAAAGAAAACATTAAAGAAAATTTAAAAATTAGAAATTTAAAATATTAAAAATACAGTTAAAAGAAAGAAAGAGAAAAGAATATAGGAAGTACAAGAAAGAATGCAAATCCAAAAATTATAACTCTTAAGAGCTCAGCCATACGCACATGAAAAGAGAAATGTTTTTAACCTGGATTTAAAAGTGCTTACAGTTGGGGCTGATTTCAGTTCTGCTGGTAGTTTATTCCAGTTGTGTGCAGCATAACAGCTAAATGCTGCTTCACCATGTCTAGTTTGTACTCTGTGCTCCACTATCTGACCTGAGTCAGTAGATCTCAGAGCTCTACTGGGTTTATACTCTACTAACATGTCCTTCATGTATTCTGGACCTAAACCATTCAGTGATTTGTAGACCAGTAGCAGAACTTTAAAATCTATTCTGTAGCTGACTGGGAGCCAGTGTAAAGACTTAAGAACAGAGCAAAGTAATAAAAAGCAGAGCAAATCATAATGAATGCTTTTTCTTTGGATACTTTAAGAATATTTTGCTGATAATACTTCTGTACTTTAATTTAAGGAATATTTGAATTACAGGGGTTTTATTTAAGTCTGGAATTTTTGTTTTAACTCAAGTAAAAGACCTAAAGACACCACTAAGTGAATGTGTGTGGTTGTGGAAAAATATAATCAAATCTGATGAAAAAAGTAATGTATAATACATAACGCGTTTTTAGTGTAAAACAACATTCTGTGTTTCTGCTGTGAAAGGGGCGGCCGGGGGCGCGCCTGACGACATTGACGAGAACCCGCACGCAGCTGTCAGTAGGAAATGCGGGCTGCGGGTGTTGGATGCGCTCCTGCTGCGGTGCGTGGATAAATTAAACAAAGAAAGTCCCGCAGTCTCAGAATGAAAACTGTTAGTTAGCAGGCTGCGTGAATTTGGTGAGAATGTCCGCAGCAAGTCCGCATGTCTGACCGAAACATTCAGCTAGCTAGCTAGGCTAACAGAACAGTATCGCTGCTAATGCTAAGAGTGAGTTACAGGAGGCTAACATAAGCTAACGTCGCTAGCTGGTAACTTAGCTAGCTAGCTCGCTGAGCGCAGGACGGTCGCTCCTCCAGGTCCTCATCCAGTTCGGCGGTTCCTGCTCCCGGTGTCGCTCTCTCGTGTTTTCATCCCGCGGAGGAGGTCGCGGAGCCGGAGCTGTGGCGGGGGGACCCGCGGTTAGGAACCCCCTGGCTGTCCAGGCGGACGGATCGGAGTGACACGCCGGTCGTGGGTGAGTTGAGCCGCGGAGTTGAAGTTGTAGTTGACCGGGGCAGCGGCGGGGTGGACCAGGCCGTGGACGCCGTTCAGGGCCTGGCGGGCAGTGAGGGAGGGGAGGGTGCTGACTGTTAGCTGTTAGTAAACCATCGCTCCTGTGTGCTGAATCGGGAAGTTGAGCCGCTTCGAGAGAGGCCTCTGGAGAGGATGTGACAACAAAGTGTCTGATGTTATTAGCTGCTAGCATGTAACCGACGGCTGCACATATTAACCTGCTTTGTCAGCTGAGTGCTGGATCCACTGTTGAACGCTTTGTTGATAACGTTTAACAGGCAACATCTGAACTGTCATCAGTTTTCTATCTGCCCCCCTAACAGGGTAAAAATGTGGTTAAGCGGCCTTTAAAAGTTGGTGTAAGCTTTTTGATGTTCATGTGTGATGTCTGCTGACAACACAGTTGTATGTTTCAATGAGCTTTTCTGCATTAAAGTTGCCGGATTACGCATGAATATGATCGCAGAGCCTGCACGATACGGGCTCATGTGTTGCAAAAGAGGAAATATAACTTGAAAATCAGATTGCTGAAAACACTGTCATCAGCAGAAACTACATATCAAAATGTCATATTTGAAGTAAAACTTGTTAAAGCTGAAAGTGATAAGTGATTCGGGCTCGTAAAAACACATGCATGCGGCTGTGTGTGTCTGCACACTGTCTCCCAAAACTTCAGTGATTTCAAAATAAAGTTAACTTATTTGGCTGCTTTCCTGATCCGCTCCTCTGATGCACTTTAAAGAAGAACTTTGTGCTCATATTTGATAGAAATGGCTTGAAGTCTGTATTAATAGACACTTTACTCATATTTTATGTCAGGTGTTAACCTTTAAAGCTGCTGTGGCCATTGTTTGTTGCAGAGATTTGCATCTCTATCGGTTAAATATGCTGAAGAAGTTGTTTATGAGCCAAACAGCTGCAGGGTTTATTTATTTTTCACAGCTTATATTGGTCTATATCAGTCTTGGCATATATGTTGTTCCTATATGCTTATATGTTTTGAGTTTTTTTGTTTGTTTGTTTGTTTTTTAACAGAACATACTGCAGATTGATTTTATTTGTTTGCTTTATAGGCAACATTTTATGTATATTTGACCATTTTTCTCAATGCAGGTGTAATATATTCATAATGTTTGCCCTATTTGTGTTTATAATTTATAATTATTTGTAATTATTAAAAATTCAGATGAAAGTTTACTGTTTCTGTGCTCTGATATAATTTAGAACAGTAACATTTAGTGGTGGAGGAAATAATTGATTATTTGATGCATCATGATGATTTGAAGGATTGATGCATCAATGGAGCAAAGTCAATCACCAAAAAAAGTTTATACCCAGTTCTCAACATTATGATCACCTGCAACAAATTTGTAATACAGGCTGTCCATTCCTTACAGTTGAACCAATTGGGTGGTTTCCAATCTAAAGAAGTGTACTTCTTGAGTTTTGGTAAGGATGGCTGAGCGTGAGCAACTGCAGAGGGATACAATCCGACTGACAACCCCTGGCTTAAAGCTTAAAAATGTGATGCATCAAAATGCATCCATAATCGTTTTATATTTGCATCGAAGCCCTCCAAATCGAATAGAATCAAATCACAAGGTTCCAAGAGATTTCCACCACTAATAACATTTATTGCTTCCATTACATATCTCCGTAGTGTTAACCACTTATGAGGGATCATTGCACAAAATATGTGTTTATGTATGTATATTCTATATTCTGCATAAACAACATCAGCCGATATATCAATATCCAAATTATTTTACTCCCTAATGTCAGTGTTGGCATTGGCCTCAAAAATCCAGTACCAGTGAGGCCCTAATCACAACAGTTATGACTGAACTGATGGCTGCTCTTTGGCAAAAGGAATCTCACCTCCATTCTTTTCTCTGTATTTGTAAAGGAGGGATCAGAGTGGAACCATGGCTGAACTCTCCACCCTATCCCCATCACCACCTGCATTGGGTGATCCTCACACAGGTCCATCCATCCCTCCGTCCTCATCAGCGGTCCCTGCTTCCAACATCCCTGCTCCAGAGTCCGTCAGGGAGATAGCCATACCCAAGTCTTCCCTCTACAATGACAAAGCTTTGACCGCAAAACTCTACTGCAGCACAGTCAGGGAGTTCACCCTTGACTCCACGTTCTCCCTTGACTCCTCCCAAACCCACTGCTGAGACCCCCTTCACATTATTGGTACAGGAGCCTGCTCCACAGAGAGAGGAATCAGTACAGAAAGATGCAGAGACTGGAGGTCATGTTATTAACCAGGACACAGTGGCCAGTGACCAAGCAGCTGCAGGTCCCCCTAATACCGAAACAGAGACCCAAGCACTGTCAAGTGAGTCAACAGCTCAGAGTGAAGTGCAACCGGCATCCCCCTCTCCTGAGCTCAATCCTGGGCCTAATCTCTACCCCAATGTGCATGTCACCCACAATCCAAATCCTGTTATGGATGATGGTCAACTTACAGCGAGTCAACCCCAAGATGCTGCTGCTTCCAATCCCACGTCTGCTGCTCCAGCATCCACTGATTCGGCGGCATCAGCAACAGCTGAAGAGGACAAACCTCAGCCACTTCAACAAGCACAAAACCCCGAAAGTCAGCCTCCTCCTCTCTCCCCAAAGCCCGACAAAGCCGAACTGCCCACCACCCCCACCAGAGCTGAACACCACAGCCCTACAGTCCCACTGATCCACGAGCCAGTGGTTTTTCCACTGCCCACCCCCCGGCCGGCCCCTGACACCCTCAGCTACCTAGAGTCAGCCAGCCTCATGTCGGGGACGTTGGAGTCTCTGTCTGGGCTGGGAGAGGATGGCAGCTCTGTGGGCTCAGACTCAGAGATCAATGGCCTGGCTGTCAGACGCACTGATAAATATGGCTTCCTAGGTGGGAGTCAGTACAGTGAAGGCGGGTAAGTATTAGGACATAATGACTCATGCTCCTGACCATAGTGCCAAATATTGATCATTTCCACTACTGTGATTTTATTATGTGTAACAAATAGGTCTAAGATATTCTGAAAGTAGAGAAAAAATTAGGCGTGGCAATTTGAAGAAGGGGAAAAAAAGACACTTCCCTTTTTTCACGCTAAGGTTCCATGCAGACAGTTCACTGTTTGCATTATGAGACATCATTATATCATGACCAGAGGATTAGTTTACACAGATAAATGTAAATCCAGCCTGACTATCTTCCTTTCAATCAGCCATTTGCCTTCCCTGAACATCTCATCCAATTTGTCATCCATCTGCCCCTAAAGAGATCTTCCTCTCCTTCTTTGTCTCACCCTTTCTTTCCTGTCCACCTCGCCGTCTCTGCTTCTCTAAACGTGTCTGTCCATCCGTCCTTTATCTCTCATTGGTCTGACTCAGATAATGCTGAGAGCGTTTTTGTGACTCAGTATGTACTGACTTTGTGTCTCTGTGGTATCACCGCTCACGCCCATCTGCTCTCTTCCTCTCTTTTTGTCAGATTTGCTTCGACTTTTCTGACAAGCTAATTGCCCTTTCACTGTTGAATAATTAAAACTTTATTGATTTACCATCAGTAGTGGCAGTGCATTCTGGTCAGTGTTAAGGATGTCCTGTTTCTGAGCAATTCAGTGGAATGTCGTGCAAATGAATGTAAAAGAGAAAGTGAGGTCATTTATTTTTGCCATTAAGTTAAAGATACAAATCTCTGAACATTTCAGAAACTTCCTAGTTTTGTAAATGATGACGTAATTTTATATTACTCACTATTGCAGTGAAAAGGAAGTTCGAGTTGAAGTCGCCAGGCAGAGGGAGGTGAAATGGCTTGACATGTTCCACCACTGGGATAAGTGGGTCAAACATCGTTTCCAGAAGGTATGCGTGTCAGCCAATCAGATGTGTTATGGATGTACTTAGATTGGTTACACTTGACATTATGCCATAACTAATACCCTGTATATCTGTTTGTACGTTATAGGTGAAGTTGCGCTGCAGGAAGGGGATTCCATCCTCTCTGAGAGCCAAAGCTTGGCAGCTGCTCTCCAACAGCCAAGAGCTCTTAGAGGCCAACCCTGGGAAATTTGAGGTATCACTGTGACAACATTGTCTTTTTGTACTTAATTTTTTGATAACATTTTTAATTTTATCATAGAGGCTTGAGGGTGTAAGAACATGAGATCACAGGAGAAGTACACAGATACAGTTCATTTCACATGGATTCAGGGGCAGCTGCTCCCCAGTATTAAAGAAAAAAAGGGAGAAAAGTAAACAAAAAGTACCAACCAATGTCCATTTCCTGGGAGCAACGATCCTGCATCTTGCAGTATGTTTCACCTTTGTGTTTCTGTAGCTGAAGGGAGCATGTTGGTGGGGTTTCTCTGAAGCCTATATTGAGTAACATTCTTCTTAAGCCCCGTTTACACTGAACAAAAAACCCACTAACACCCATTAACATCTGACTTTTGTCTTCAATGTGAAAAGGTACAATAGTCATTCAGTCTCAGGTGAAACAGTAGTTTCTCTGTTACTGTGCAGTAGTTGTGGGTATTTATCGACTCCAGCTCTGATTGACAGTGATGGAAACATCACACCCAGGTGGAGATGCTTTTTTTGCTCCTTCTCAGCAGAGGCAGTAAAGGCTTCTCACCTCCGTTTGTAACATTAGCACCTCTTTTTCTCTTTTTCATACCCGTGTACTGCTTGGCTTGACTCAGTTTGACTTTGTAAGTCAGCAGAGCTTGCCGCAGCTTCAAGGTGTGTGTCTACTGTTGAACATTTTACTTCCTATAAATTCTTCACAATAAAAGTTACTAGCCATTTTGTTATTTAATAGCTTTTAGTATGAAACAACAAAATCAGGAAATCTCGGGTTTTCATCAGCAGCAACTTGACACGACTCCTATCAGCCAGAAGCGAACATGAAACAGTAAAATGAAGCAGAAAAGTCAAAGTACAAACAGGGACGCAAGAGAGAAACTAAACTTCAAACCACAGAGATTCAGTTAGAAGCTACAAAAAATACTGAGAACTGGACATACAGACTTTTAAAAACCTCTTTCTCTCTGCTCTTCTGCACACATGAATGTAGCACACATCAGGAAAAAAAAACAGAGAGGCAAACTCGTCTACTGGCACTGTGAAAAGGGTCAGTCACCTGTTTTTAGTGGGTTTACCCATTTTTACTACATATATGCCCTAATTTTTGTGAAAACAGTTTTACCCGCCACCACAAGGATCGTCACTTTACACAAACCTTTAAGCACATGTCCAACTGTTACCGTCTCTAATGTCACTAAAACAACAAAAAGCAGAGGCTTCTTTTTTAGGTTCATATATTTGTGAAAAATGCTTTTTTGGCCAGTCTTCCACAAGTGCACTTACATGAAAACAAGAAAAAATAGCAAGATCTTTTTTTCTTCAAACCTGCTCTCCTAATTCTTGAACTTCTGTCACTCTGTGAAGTTGGGTGTAACTGTTGAGAAGCTACATTATGTTGATTGAGTCGCTGGTGCAAAGTGGGGACCATTGTAATTAGGAGTTGTGGCTGAGTTGGGAAATTTCAGCACCAGGGGTGCTAAAGGGGGCGCAGGCGCAGACCTAGTGAGCTGTAAGCCTCTTATCAGGACCGGTAATCCTGCCTGTCAGGGCCCTACCTCAGAGTCCATGCTGGAGGGGGGTCTAGGCTCAGCTGGACCTGGGTCCCAGCATGCTGCTTAGTATTGTTTGTGTTGTTTGAAGAAGTCTCACAAATGTGTTTTTATTACAGAGCTTTGCAATCTAATCCACTTTGATGGCTAATTTGGAAACAGACTGCATGAGTTAATGAGATTTTTTCTCAAACTTGTGTCTAAACTTTTTCTTTCTTTTTTTTTTTTTTTTTACTGCAGGAGCTGGAGAGAGAGCAGGGAGAAGCTAAATGGCTGGACATTATAGAGAAGGATCTCCACAGACAGTTCCCCTTCCATGAGATGTTTGCTGCTCGTGGTGGCCACGGGTAAAAAAACAAACGAAAACAAAACAAACACACCCTCAGTCTGTTTTCATCAGAGTAAACTCACGTGATTGACAGAAGTAAAAGCAGTACACTGACAGCAGTTCTCACATTTTATTTAACCACTATGTTTCGATTCTGGGTGGATCTTTATCAGGTCATTGTCATAAGTTGATTTGTAACAGCCTGGCAACTTAACCAAAGTGCATATATCTGTCAGTAAGTATACATGATTCCCATGAGAAAAGGAGTGAAGATTTAAATAAATATATGAAAAATATTTGAACATTTAATTGAAAAACCGTCAGTTTCATACAGTAAATGATACCAATAGAGGATACAAAGAATGATGAAATGCATGAAAAATATGAACTGTAGGCTATAGGCTGTTTTTTTCTCCAGATCCCTGTTGATTTATATTGTTCTATTAATAAGAGGTGCATAAACTGGTCAAGCATGTTTATGGATTTACTCACTGGATATTTTTGTTGTTTGTTCCTGCAGGCAGCAGGATCTGTACCGGATCCTGAAAGCCTACACCATCTACCGGCCTGACGAGGGATACTGCCAGGCTCAGGCTCCAGTGGCCGCAGTGCTGCTCATGCATATGCCTGCTGAGGTGAGGGGGCAGAGGCTCACACTTAGTGGAAAATGAAAAGTGTTCATCAGTGACGGTTCTGTCATGCTTGCTGAACAGCCTGATTATTTAACAAAGCGTCATACTTGCTGCATTGAGCTGTGATGAAATTCTATAACTGCCAGTTGACTATACAGAACAGAAAAACATCAAAATATCATTATCAGATATCATCTCATATTTCCTATGTAGGTTACCATCTGATTTACATTTGTATATTTATTACATGAATATAAAGTAACAGCTTTGTTATTTACTGAAATTTATTGACTGCTTCAAAATACAGTAAAGCTGTTTCAAACGTTTTAAATTACACCGTGTAGAATTCAAATGCACTGTTGTATAAGACAGGACCGGCTTGCGTACGTTTTTCATTGAGAGAAAATTACTTCCTCTTTCGTTCATGATTTCAGTGCGCACGCAGCACCAGTCTCAGGTAGCCGGCCTGAAGCAGGCAGGTTACTGCGAGACAAAGTATTATGTTGTTGTCATGTATGAAAACACCCCAGATGAACACTGTTAGCGGACAACTTGATTGCTAAAAGTAAATTATTTAAATAGCAGTTGTATGATGCTTAATGCTAGGGCGGTCGACATATAGAAAGAAGACTTAATATCACTGTGTGGCACATCGCAACATGTGCTTTGTTTTTGAAAGGTAAAGCTTGATCACAAATCATGGATAGTTTTGTTTAAGGAGGATCCTTTTTTCTGTTCGTCTCCCCTCACCCGAGACATTAATCAAGAGAGAGCACTCAGGAAAAAGACGGTGGGCGTGTGAGAAAGTGAAACAAAACTGAAACTTCAGTTTGGTTCATGTTTCATTGGGTTACTTACTGAATTAAAAATAGTAGCAGACAGCAGTCTGGTGACTCTGCTCAAACTATCGACAAGGTGTCCTGCAAATATAAAGCGTGTGCGATACAGACAGGACTCAGGTTACAGTTGCATCGCTCTGTAAACGCAGGAGCCGACCTTGTAGTCTGTTTTGTGACAGTTTTGAAACTTGAGTTCTTTCGGTCCCCTACATAAATGAGTGTATGCTGATATAGTTGTGTTATTGTGTGTGGGAGTGTGTTATTTTCTAATGACAGCAGGACAGTTTCTGTAGTTGTAGCAAAAAAAGTGTGGCTTTATTTGATATTTTATAGAAGATTTAATTAATTAATCATGTGCATATTGTTCTATTTTTAAAAGAGCCCCAAAAGAAGCAGGAAACAAAACTAGGAATTGATGCAGTTGTGTTTCAGCTCACTGCTTTCTGATCATATTTAAACCTGAGTTGCAGCTGATGAGCCTAACTGGTGTAATTTGGTTCTGTTTCACAGCAAGCATTTTGGTGCCTCGTCCAGATATGTGAGAAGTACCTTCCTGGTTACTACAGTGCTGGACTGGTGAGTCAATGAACCAACTCACATTTGTCTTTGTCAGACCTTCATATCAGCTTTCTCAGCTTTATTGACTCATCATTTCTGTCTTTTAGGAAGCGATCCAGCTGGATGGAGAGATCTTCTTCTCCCTGTTACGGCGCACGTGTCCAATGGCGTACCGTCACCTTAAGAAGTTCAAGATTGACCCGATTCTCTACATGACTGAGTGGTTCATGTGTATCTTCTCGCGCACCTTACCGTGGGCCTGTGTGCTGCGTGTGTGGGACATGTTCTTCTGTGAAGGTACCGCTCACATCCACACGGTCAGCTCTCAGTGCTGTTTCTGTTTACTGTTAACCTACCTCTAGTTGCTGGTGATGAATTATATTGATCTAAGAAAAAATTGGATCAATCCTTTTTCTGTCATAAATTTTAGACTTGTGTGATACGCTTGCCGGCAGTAGTCGTGTTACCAGGGTTACAGTGTTTGGGCATACACTGATTACCCCTAAAATCTAAGCATGTCATAAACACTCAGTCGGACAAGGAACACTGAAAACTGATAAGCATCTGTTGTGTACAGCAGCGGAGTTGTGGGACTCAGATTTCAAACGTATCGCTGTAGGTTTGAATCTGAATATGGTTGCAAAAAATATTGTTATATCAATAAATATTAATACTGCTATAATATTTGTGAAAGACTTTCAATGCCAATTTTTCTGCTACCAGCTGCATTTCTTTCTTCTCTTCTATCTGACAGCGACACACCACACAGCTGCAGTGCCGACATGTTCCCACCTCCTCTCACTGACTCCCAGTCATTTTTCCATCTATTTCCACTCAGGACTCAAGGATGAACTGGTTAGATTTTGGTGGTCAAAAGTCACTGTGACCTCACAAAGCCCATATTTGGCCCTAAACTCAAGAATTCATACTCTAATTATCACAGAATTTCATAGAAATGTCTATAATAGGATAAAATAATGAAGTGACGACATTTTATATCCCAAAGATAGACTTTCCTGTGGCTTCACTTGACTGCATTGCAGGTTCTGCTGGTATCGGTCAGAGTTCCCTCCAGTGACTCCAAGTTGTGCAGAACGCTGCTGCTCAAATTTTAACTGGCATGAAGAGAAATATGAACACATAACTCCTGTGTTAGCTGACTTACACCAGCTACCGTTTTATTTCGTATTAGTTTTAAAATCTTATTACAGTGTTACATGGCCTTTCTCCAACTTATATAAAAGATTTCCTTGTATCTAAAAAGGTGCTGTTAGAACCCCTTGGCTGTGGAATACTTTAAGTATTGAAATCAGACAAGCTACATCGTGAGCATCTTTTAAATCTCTTTTTATTACTTTCTTTTATAGGAAAGCTTTTATGAATAATTCAATATGTTGCTTTATTTTACCACACTTGCAATTTTACAATTTTAAGTCACTCTCTGGTGTTTTTATGTTGTTGATGCTTCTGTTATTTATATTGTTGTTTTGGTTTTTATCTGGTGTTTCTTTTTATTTTATTAAAATGTAGAGCTCTCTATCAGTCCTCTGTACTCCTCTGTAAACATAGTATTTGGAAGTTCCTCACTGGATTAATCATACATGTCAATATAATGTCAACTTCCATTTTGCCAACAAATACACTTAAAACCTTATATTAAATTCCCTCAAAGTCTTCGCTACATATATTATGAGTCTGGACTGACATGAATGTAAACTGTTAACGTGACTGGTAGGCGGAGGCATCCGACTGTGAGACGGTAATTCTAGTTCCTCTGTAATTTGCCAGAAAGCTGACTTGAGTCTCTGGTTGCAGGGGTGAAGATAGTGTTTCGTGTGGGCCTGGTGCTGCTGAAACAGATGCTTGGCTCTGTGGATAAACTTCGGGAACTTCAGGGCATGTATGAAACCATGGAGCGTCTGAGGAACATCTCGCCTGACATGATCAGAGAGGACGTGTTGGTACAGGAGGTGGGTCTCTTTGTCTCGGCTTCATAGACCGTGTACATAAACAAAACCTGCTTCTGTTTTTACTCAGCGACACGAGTTATGAGTCACTTTGTCCTGTAGTGCCCAGTCTGCTTATCTTCACTTCCTCTATCTGTCTCGTCCTTGTCTGATGTGTCGTCCAGATTATCACACTCCAGGTGACGGAGGCGCTCATAGAGAGGGAGTGCAGCATCCAGGTGAGGAAGTGGAGGGAGTCCAGAGGGGAGTTGACACACCAGCCGGGCCGTCGCCTCCACGGCACGAGGGCCATCTTCGAGTACAAACGCCGCGCTGCCGCTATCAGCTCCGGCGGCAGCTTCTCTTTCCTGGGAAGCCCGATCCCTCCACCGGGACCCCTCAGGGCCTCTTCCAGCCTCCTCTCACTCCCTGGCTTCCGCAAGTCCAAGGCTCCTTTCCAAACCAAGAAGAGCTCCTTCTCAGGGCCATCAGGATTTGAGGGCCTGCCGCCTCATTCCCCGCCTGCAGTAACATCAAGCCCAGGACGAGGCCCCAGCCATAAACCACCTATTCCTCCAGGGGCAGGTCAGAAAGCACCCCACGTTCAGAGCCCCTTAGTTGGTGGTGCGGCTGGCTCAACACGTGGGCCTGCTCAGGCCTCAGAGGGCACCTCCCCACAGGGCCAGCCTAGTGCTCCGGCCCCAACGCAAAGCACAGCACCACCACCACCCAGCACTCTTGCCCCCTCCCCTAAGATTGTCTCAGAGCAAATTACCCCTACTATCCCCTCTCCTACTGCAAACAACGCCCCTCTGCCGCCATGCCCAGATTCAAAAAAAGAAGTGGCAGCACCAGCAGCTGATGCCACAGCTGGAGAGGAAGAGGGAAAGAAAAAGAAGAAGAGCAAAGAAGACAAGAAGAAGGAAAAGGAAGACGAGAAGAAAAAACTGAAGGAGAAGAAAGAAAAGGAGAAGGCTGAAAAAGAGAGGCTCAAGAAGGAGAAAGAGAGGCTAGAAAAAGAGAAGAAGAAAGCGGGGAAGAAAAAGGACAAAGGGGGAGGAGAGGCAGAGGACAAAAACGGAGCCACAGCAGCGAGAGATTCGGCCTAGTTTTCCTCCCTGTCATTCCAGGATAATGAAAAGGGACGCTGAACAAAAGAAGAGGTCAGGGGAACAAAAGACCCCCAGAAACAGAAGGAGTGATTAATAAAAAAAAAAAAAAAATGGGATGGCTTCCTGTGCAACACATCATTTTGAAGACTTAATGTAGTCCCCGGACTATGGTGGAGAAAACTGGATCATGGTTTTAATAGCACCTCGGGGGGCTTTTTGCCCCTCAATCAATGCTTTCTTTCTCACCGAGTTTTAGAAAGATGGGACAAATTTCCTTTTTCAACTGGAGCATGGACTGTGAATCTGAATATTTTTTCAGAAGATTACAGTCATTATCTCTTTTAGTTTTTTTAAATTCTTTTTTTTTTTTTTTTTTCATTTTTATTATTTTAATCAGATTGATGGCAGTGGTTAGAGAAACATCGACTCAAGGGATTGTTGAACTGAAGGTGTGCAGAAATAGTTATGGTGCCATAGAGTCTGTAAATAAAAAGTCTACCTACAGTACATAGGATCCTGTTAGCACTCCATACGCCCCGTCAGTTCTCATCTGTGGACAGGTTATCTGGATGCCTGGAACAAAAAGAAAAGAAAAATGCAGGCACTGAAGGCAGAAATGCAAGTAATGTTGTTGAGGATGTATTTATTGTCATGTTAAATGTTGTGAGTGAGTGTGTGCCTTAGTAGTTATAGTGAAACGTGTTACTGTTCTATGTGTGCTCTCCCTGTTTTCAGTCCGCCTGCTTTTCTTTTCTCTCACGTCAAACTATCATTGAATCACGGGCGGCTTTCCCCACATTCTTCTGTCATTGGAATTAATCTGATGGGGAAAATGGAGGGAGGTTGACACAGGAAAAGAGGGAGAAAGTTAAAAATTCAACCAGACACTGCAGTGCTGGCTGTTCTTTTTTTTTTTTTTTTTATATGGTTCGTTTATGTGTGTTTTTTGTCATTGACAAAACAACACATGGGGAGCTTTTTATTGCTTTTATTTCAGGCCTCAATTTAAGTTGATTTCTGCAGAAAAAAAAAGGCCGTTATTGATGAACTGGTCATGTGAAAAACATGCAATACCCAGCAGCGACTGTGCACAAGTCCTGCGGACCAAATGTCCATCTGTAAAATTAGTGTTGTTTTCGCTTTTGATGAACAAAAATCCTACACATGTATTTTATTTAGCCAAATTTCAGCATGGGTGGTAACTTAAGTTCACTGACCCATTAGAATGTGATTTCAAGTATCTTAAGAGAATGAAGGATGATTTTTTTTTTTTTTTTTTGCACTTGTGATTTTGTCACAAAGCACCACTGAAGTCGACCACTCCGATAGTGTAGTAACGTAGAAAGCACGAGTCTCAGCAGGCCGGGTTCTTGGTTTGAAATCTGTGCTGTGAGGATCTATAGGAAGCCACTTGACTGGAGGTGCCAGGTGTGCCAATGTAGCATTAACCTCTGATCTTTGACCTTCGGGCTCTGATGTATTTATGTACAAAGTGGTTAATTTAATCAAATATAGTATATTATGAATTATTATTATTATTATTTTGGATCTGACTATTTTTCTATGTGAGTAAGAGACACCTGGTTGACTGGAATGATGGCTGACTACACACGGTGTAGTTGCAGGGGGATCATTTAAGTGTTTATTTTGAATTTCTTTTTTTTCTTTTTTTGCACGCTAAGTCCTCTGCTTTTACACAACAAACTTGATGCATGTCTTTGCTATTATTTAAGTTTACTTTAAGTCATCGTTGGTTCGCTCAACTCTAGGTTCACGAGTCTCCGGTTTACTGAAGTGCAGTATTAAACAGACTTGAGTGGAAAAATGGGCCTCCGACAGAACAAACAGTGAGATGAGTGGTTCAGACAGAAGTATTGGGAGTTGAAGGTCTTAATTGTACTGTATAATATACTATGAGGTGATTTATGAGCTTTGAATAGTTCTTTAATCTGAGATCTTAAGTATGTCTGTCTCACAAAGTTGTGTTGTAACATTCATAATGACTTATGGACTAACTCCCTAACCTATTTACACTCAGTGTTCTGTACTGTAAGATATTTATGCATACATTAAACTGCACTGAACCCCATCAGTATATGATGAGTAGTGCCAGGTAGTTAGTGTAAATCCATTTGATGGCAAAAAAAACATAGATGCTCTTTAACTGTACTGTTTTTGTAGTTAAGGATTAGAGGGACTTTCGTGTAATTGTAGCCAACATGTCCTCCATATTCATCATTTTTCACTCATTTCAAGTCTTTTCATGGCTGTCATTTAAATATATAAACATCGCACACTCCCTCCCTTCTCTATTTTGACGCCAGTGCGTTTATTGGCACAGATTAGCGTAGTGTTAGTGAGGATAAACTGAACACATCTATGCAAACCATCCTCCATCATCTCTGTTGATAGTGTGTGGTGACAGCAGCACTGATCAGATTGGTGCCATGGAAAAATGGAATTTGTGCTTCAGTGGGTCTTTTTCTGAGCACACTTTCAGGCCCGAGCACTGTAATATTTTATGAGCAATACGCCCTCGCAGCTCACTTCTCGATGATAATGTCGTTTCTCTTTGTTCAGAGGGCTCCAGATGTCGTGAAGATCAAATTAATCTCTCGCTAGCTTGTGATTTCCCCCCCTCGCGGAATCACCACTTAGCTCTGCAATATTGAGGACGAATCCATTTCTACAGGTCCTTTGTGCATTTCTGCATTGATTCTGAAGCCGTTGATTACATTTGACTGGGAATGACCCCACTGATGCAAATATTTAAAAACCCCATTTTTTAGCCGTTTTTCTCCCCATGCCGTTATGTCTTTTGTGTTTTTAAGTTTACATGTCACTCTCTCTCTGGCGAAAGTGAAATAAAATCATAGCTAATTGAATTCATTCCTTCAGATCTACAACTGATGTATTTAATTGATGATGATAATGACATTTGTGATGAGTAATAAACCATAATATATTAAATCATCATGGTGTTTGTTGTTTTTTGTTTGTTTGTTTTTGAAAGTGATATTTTAAAAAATTGTTTTGCATTTTCTTTGTAAATCATTAAGGTTTATGTCACCATGAAAACAGTTGAGTTTAAGTCTGTGGACTGAGACTAATTTGGCCACACCCTCACACTTTTCATCAGGAAGTGTCCATCTGTCTCTCATGGCTGTGCGGTGACTCGGTAGGTCCCATCATGTTGAAATGTGTTCAAAAATCTGAAAATCACGGTGCAACTTCAAGGAATGTCACTACGTACACCGATTTTCTGCAATTAAAGAAACTTTCTTGAGTGTTATTCCAGAAAAAAAGCATGTTCACAGCTGTGGTAGCTAAACGTGTTGACTAGCATCTTTGAGATGAACTCAAAATGATCTAAAATTGTCAGGCAGAAACAGTCACAACCAAAACCTGATTAAATTTAATTCCTTATTTGAGAGAAATGTAAATTAGTAAAAGTATTTTAGCATAAACTGTCTCATTTAAAATTATGTAATGTGGATGAATTCCAGTTGAAATATAAAACTTGTCAAACTGCCACAAAAGAAAGATGTTTCGTCAAAAATAAAATATATTTAATTATCAGCTGGGGCTGTGTGATTACTAAAGAAGTTAACTGCGATTATTTTGACTGAAATTGCAAATTGTGATGTGGTATGATCAGTGGGAATGATAACTTTTACATTACAGTTTTCATTTTTACTGAGATAAACTAGTTAACCTTTGTGCAGATGTGGTATTTATTGATGTCTGTACCAAACATGTTTTCTTTAGACCAGGGCGTTGATGCAGCACTGCCGTGTTTCATTATGACGCTGTTTTCTCACACATTTTTCCTGCTTCTGCAATTCAGGCATTGCACTTGGCCATACTGCAATTTGGATAATATAGCAATTAATTGTGCAGCCCTATTACCATCCCATTGTTATGATAGTGTTTGGTTCAGTGTTCATTACAACTAATGAATGCTTAACTTTTAAATAAGTGTGATCAATTTTACAAAGAAAAAATGGATTCAAAGTACAATGAATCTCAAAAATTACTCTTTAAAAGAGTATTGTGATTTTTTATTAATTAACCTGTGAAAACTTAAAATATATATTTTTACAAAGTAGATGTGAACAAAATCTTCTAAGAAATTATAAATCTTATTATGTCATATTAATGTGTTTCTGTGTGGACATATTTTGGGAGAGAGAAAAATGTTTAAAAATACAATATGAGAATTAAGTGCATAATTATGTGTACATTATGTTATGCAGTTTAAATACAGGGAAAATAATTTAACTTTGAACCTGCAGAATATATTGATTATCTGTCAGGCTCCTGTTTGTGCCTGCAGATGTGAAGACACTCCACTAGGTGTCACTAGATGTGCATTCATGAGGGACTTTGCTAATCATTTCAGCAGACTTGTGTCCTCCCTCGTACCCTGTCCCACAGAGCCAACTGAACAGAGACACTATTGTACAAAAGGAAAGAGGTTTTATTCACAGTTTGTCCCTTTTATTCATTACAGAGGAAAGGCGAGGAGAAGAGTCCAGTGACTGAGCTCGAGACAGCTTATGGAAAAAAAAAAAGATGATTTACTGGATGCAGGAGGGAGTGGAGGGAAAGAAATCGAAGATTTGAATGTTTTCTTTCGACGCTTTCTCTCCGCTCCTTCAGACATTTTTTCTTTTTTTTTTTTTTTTTTTTTGTCGTTGTCGTCACTTTAAGGAGACAACTTTGTCCTCTCTAACCTGCATGTTGTCTCCCTCCTCTCACCTGCTCCACACAGGAGGACATCTTCAAAATTTGGAATGAGGTCCTCACAGTTTGTGTCTCCCCTCCTTGTGGTAAATCTGTCTTCTCCTCACAGTCTGAGGGAAGCAGGGGGACACAGTTCACTCACACACCTCAGAGGCTCAAGTGACGGGCCAGAGGTGAGAAGACGGAAGATGGTTGCAAGGCAAGAAAAGGTTTTTGAGAAAAGCTTGTGGATGGAAAAGATGTTACAGGATAATTTTATTGAAAATCACCCCTATTCCCCATAAGCAAACATAGACATCCCATGGGCACCGGCACTCTCATGTCAGTGTGACAAGTCTTTGGTGTGAGCATGAGCGGCTGAGCACATGGGTTTACACAAAAGGTGAGCAGGGAGGAAGAGGAGGAAAGAAAAGGGCAGGGAAGGCAGAATAGCAAAGGGAGTGCTGTCTTTCTTGTCTTCTTGCGTTGTCTTTACTCCTCCTTCTCCTCTCCGTGTGTGATGACGTAGCAGATGTTCTTGTAGTCTACGTTGCCGGCAACATCTGGGGGGAAGGCGGCCCACATGTTCTTGATCTGAGGGAGGAAATGAGGGGTGGAAATTCAGCATGGCAGGGGACGTACTGTCTTAATCATAGTTTTTACAGGAATACATGTGTTTGGTCAAATGATCCTCACTGTTAAAAAAACATAAAGCTGAAAGAGGACACGCTTTACAGTCACCAAATGTTTTGATAATCGACTGCTTCAGTCAGTTTCAAGCAAAAATTTGATTTTTCTTTGTCATTTAGGACAATAAATGAAGAGTTTTGGGGTTTTGGACTGAACAAAACAGCCACTTTGGGCTCTGGAAAATTGTGATGAACATATTCCCACACTTTTTTTTTTTTGACATTTTATAGACTAAAAGATTTAAAGGCAGCTTCCTTAGCAAAATTGTTAGGGTTGGAGGACAGGTTTAAACTTTTGCAACTAATAATCTTTTTGCTCAAATAATACACTATAAAGTCTGGCCTCTGATAGGGAGCTGGGTGACCGTCCGACCATTTTGTGGTCTGATTTATCTGTCAGTCCTTTCACCAAGTTATTTTAACTCATAAAAGCCATCTACGTGTTGCAGGTGGATGATTGGCTGACTCTGGTGCTGCTCTTGAGGATAAATTGAGTAACAGGAGGCGATGAGACCAATGAGCCAGTCTGCTAAAAGCATGTAGTATCCTAGTAGAAGTAAAAGTAGTCTAACAACTTTTTTACCTCGTCCTTGGAGAACCTGTCGCACTGAGTGGTCAGGAGCTCCTCAAGGCTGGAATGGGCAAACAAACAGATTTTGGGAATCACCACATTTGAATTCATCCAATTTAAATGTGTGTGGTGAACATCAAAAAAAGTTCTTACAATTGCTTCTTGATGGTTCCAGTACCCTCGGGGTCCAGGACCTTGAAGGCGCTAAGAATAACGTCCTCGGGGTCAGCACCTGGTGAGAAACGGATGAGGAGGTTCATTAACTCTTACGCTGAAAAAAATGAAGCTACCGATCATACAAAACTATATAAATAATTATTAAATGAATGAATCATTATCATTGATTTATTTATACGTGAGCGGCCATTTAATAGTCGAGATGGATCTAATTTTAAAGAATATGTAACAACTGCACATCCAGTATTTCAATTTAGCATGTTTCCTTAATCTCTGATGACATATCATGGTTATTACAGTAAATATTACAGATTTCTCCTTTAACCATATGTTTTCTACATAAAATGTTAATCTGAAAAGTAACTATTACTGTAAATAAATACAGTGGAGTAAGAAGTACAGTTTGTCCTACTGGAGTAGAGGTGTACAGTAGGATGAAATTAAAAGTACAGTGTAAATAATGTAAGTAATGTCAAACAATCTGGGAGTGACAGTGGGTGAAAACGAGATGCCCACCCTTCAGCTTCTCGCCGAACATGGTGAGGAAGACGGTGAAGTTGATGGGGCCGCTGGCCTCCTTGATCATGGCCTCCAGCTCCTCATTCTTCACGTTCAGCTGGCCTGAACAGCACGAAAAAAAAATCAGATTAGCGCAAAGAGACCGTGAAAGAACGCATGCTTTTCCACTGCAGATGTTTTCCAGCACTGCTCACCCATTGAAGCCAGCACGTCCCTCAGGTCATCTTTGCTGATGATACCATCTCTGTTCTGGTCAATGATTGTGAAAGCCTAAGAGGAAGAGGGACAGAGTAAGTGGAGGGAAAGCACTTGAGACAGATGGAGAGATGGCACGCAAGCAGGGGTGAGACCTCATTACACTTTAAGCGACTCCTCAGTCAACAGTTTGTCCATTAAAGTGGCAGCTGGAGAGTATCTTTGACACGGCGCTCTGCAAATGTTAGAGGATATTGTGCAAGAAAAAGGCTGCACCCAAGAAGTCCGGCCTGACTGTAGTGGCCTTGCGGAAGGGGTCGCGGGTGGGGGTGTGCGAGGTGTCTCCGAGTCTTTTCTTACATGTTAATCTTGGAAAGTATCATTAGGGAACAGCTGTCTGATCTGCTCACCCTGTGCAACTTACGTCCATGAAACTTAAGATAACCCCTTGGACTTGGACTTGAACTTGAATGCAGTCACCGACCTTTCTCATCACCCTCCCTGCCCTCTTATTTCTTACACACACACACACACATACGCACACTTTCCTTGCTCCGACAGATACAAAATACATCTGCTATCATTCCATCTGTGCAACGTGCTAAGATCATCCTAATCATCGTGTCATACATTCCCGAAGTGGCACTCAAGACGCCTGTATCACTTATCGCCGGAGGAATGTTTCCTCTATTCGTAGCACATATCCCTTGACAACGCACTGAAAACACAGACACCATCATTATCCAATCTCTTGACAGGCCATCCTTATAAAATCCCGTCTCCCTGACCTTACCGAGCCCCAACACGCGCCCTTCACGCCTCGCTTTCACACGTTCTCCTTTTGCTTTTTCTTGCTCTGCTCATCAAATCACTTTCAAAAGACATTCTGGAGGTGAGCGAGACAAGTTTTGAAAACATCAAATGTGCAAAAAGCATTTCTCCTCACGTTCTCTGTTCTGCACTACAATACGTCTATCGAGGTCCAGTTGTTCTTCAGCTAGAGCCTTGAGGAGATATCTGAGTGACAGCTGGGGGGGGGCGAGGTCAAAGGTGAGCAAAATGTGGAGAGCCTCAGATGGTGACAGAAATTTCAGAGCTCCTCCTAATGACATTCTCGTGCTTATTAAATTGTCAGGGGAGATGAGGGGGGCAAGCAAAACAGCAACTGCTGTGAAAATGGATCCGAGTGCTGCTTAACCAAACCCTAATTTTGGTTTGGTTTTGGAAATTACACTGGATTTGATTCAGAATGTGAGATTCTTTACATCTCTTTATCATGTCTGACGCTGCCTGATGCTGCCATGAACTGATGCTCATGATGTAGAAAAAAAAAAAAGGTCTCTGTAGGGACGGAGTATCAGACAAACCTCACCTCTTTGTACTCCTGAATCTGGCTCTGCTCAAACATGGAGAACACGTTGGAGGAGCCGCTGTCTCCTGCTGCCTGCCTCCTCTTGGCCTTCTTTGGTGCCTGGAGGACAAACACAGGTGGGAAATCTTCAAGTAAGTCATTTAGCGTTTGGGTAAAACTCACAGTGATGCGGGTGAGTTCTGTGCAGGCAGTGGTTCCCAACTTTTACAATGTATAACTGCAGTATACACCAAAAGGAAGGATTTCCCCCCTGAAATTTGTTCATTTTCACTGTTTAATTTGAATAATAGTTAGTGGTAAAGCCCTAAAAATAAAAATTAGAGAAAAGACTGAAAAAATGTGTATGAATTTTATGTAGCAGAACAAAATTTTCCCTGTCAATCATGTCATGACCCCTTAGATTTATCTTGTTATCCTTTGAAGAGGTCTTGACCCCCAGGTTAGGAGCCACTGCTCTATCAGATACCACGAGTTCAAGTGTAATCCGCCAGTTAGTAAAGATGTTTTCGTTCTGACTACCAATATGACATGCATTTATGGTTTAATTTTTATCCTTTTCCTGAATTTGTCACTGCAGATGTAAGAGTTTTAACAAGAAATTAGCACCCAACCATCCTTAAAACTGATCACCAAGAACGACAATTATGTAAAAATCCACAAACAAAAAAAAAAAAAAGGTGCAAAATCACTTGATCTACTCCAAGTGATGTTAAATGCTCCCATCTTTTGGTTAATACTGTTTCAAGGTTCGTCAAAAAAATAAGAAAAATTGCATGAAGAAGTGGAGTTAATCCATAGGGTTGGTTTTCAGATATGTCCACCAGCTGAGTGCAGAGATGTGGGAACCCTGGTACTCACCATCTTGAGACGGTATGAGTGGAGGTTTGGATGATCAAGAAGGAGAAGAAAGTGTGAAGCCGCGTTATACGTATATCCCCGGGGGCTTATATACCCCGGCAGCCCAATCTAACTTTAGCCACAGCCTCAAGTTTGGATGGGGGATAAAAAGAGAGATAGGGGAGAGAGGGAGAGAGGATGGTCAAGGATGAACTGATGGCAAAAGTGAAGGAGACAGAATGGCGGGACAGCGTATCACCTTACAGGAGATCAAAAATAGACCCAGGAGTCTTGGAATTAAGTAAACCTGATAGCTGAGGGACCATGCTGCAGGTTTGCAGTCCCACGTGGACTAATAAGGACATTCGGGACATAGATGCTTGTTGGACCACTGGACAGTGTCTCTCCACCCTCCTTCTGTCCACCTCCATCTGCCTGCAGGGAGGCTCAGCGGCCACACTCTGACTTTATTTTTGGTTTGTGATGTCCATTGCGATATTACAGACTGGGACACAAGCATTCTATACCCTCAGCAACCGATGCAGCTTTTACCCTGTATGTGCACGACTCGGCTTTCTTATTTTAAGTTGGGACAAAGTAATGATGTTAATGTCGTTTTCCTGTAGAAGATGTGATGGAGGGAGCACCAGATATGTACCTCTGCATTAAAGCATCTGCCTCATTCCTAAAACGAATCAGTCTTTTCACACAACAAACAAATATGGAAGGACACATGTTTTGTTTGTATTTGAAAAACTGCACAAGGTGATATTTTAAATATCTGGAGTGAAATAAAGGATATTTAGACATCTTTTGATATAGGTGTTCACACAGAATTATATGTGTGAATAAGTGTGTAAGTTTTCTATTTTATATTTATGCTTCTTGACTTGCTGTACCTCCTTTTTTCCACCTTTCTTAGTTTCTATTCCTGTTATATTTATATTTTTGTTATGCATTAAAACACTAAGGCAAAACCCGCTTGGTAATAACACACCTGATTGTATTACACATACCTTTCTTGTCTTTCTGGCCATTAATGCACATGCTTACTGGGCTTCACTTTTATTTAGGACACATCTTTCAGGGTATGATTGGGGTAATGATATAATTTATAAATTGATTTAATGATACAGTAAAAAAAAAAAAAAACACATTTCAATTTAAAATCTATATTCAGGAGTAAGTGTATGGTGTCTACATTAACTCTGATGAATCAGAATGACTTCCTATTAATCAGCTAAAAATACTTCTCATAATCATCATTATTATTATTATTATCGTATTATTATTATTGTTTTTTCCCCCCAAAATAAAAGATATTAAAGCATACAGGTATAATCTGCAAAATGTCTTTAAAGTATCAAAAATAAAAGTCCTTTTTCTGCAGAAAAATTCCCCTGTGATTGGTTCTATATATATAATGTTATAAGATTGTTAATATCAATCAATGCATAAAAATGTTCTTACTGTTTTAAACTGATTGAGGTGGAGGTAGTTTTAAATGCTGTATATCCTGTGGAGTAGCTCACTCAAGTGGTTCCCCACATGAGGGTCGGGTCCCTCCAAAGAGTCACTACATAAATCTGACGGGTCGTGACGTGATTAATGGAAGAGGAAAGTTATTATACAACAGTTAGTAAAATTAGTTTTCGTTTTTGGACTTCATGTAGCTATTTCTTTTTTTTTTTTTTTTTTGTGAGATGATGTGGATAATTTCACCTATTGTGGCCTCAAAATTATTCTAATGATCTGAGAAGTTTAAATAAGAAATCACTCTTTAATGCATCTACACAGCTGAAATGTGACTCTGAGACCTCAGTAGACACTGCTTTTTAAAACCATAAAGGTTTGCATGCTTTATTATTTCATATAATGTTTTTTATTCATATGAAAGCTTAAAAGCACAAGTGCTAGTGGCATAAAAAATATATCATTTGCGTTTGAAATGTAATAGAAATATAAAGAAGCATGAGTGTACCCAAGTAGATTTCTTAAAGTTCCACACAAAGTCAAATCAATATTCAAATATTTATGATATTATCACATATATATTAATTTATACATCACATATAAAACAGTGTCTGGCCCAACAACAAGAAAAAAGTTGTTTTGTGTAATTAGTTACTTCCCTGCCACCTCTGGTAACCAATAAGCACTCTGCCTGCTGTTTTAATGGAAACTTTAATTACAGTACTCATTAAATGTTTCTCAGTTATTATCATTAATATTAATATTATTCAGGGGTTTTAACTGGCTGTCATTCTACCGTCCTACATGCCTCCTGTGTCATCAGGGGACACATCTTTGGTAGCTAACTGTTACATTAAGCTCAGTGCAGATTGAAGGTTGCCTCACCTTGTTATATTTTATTTACAGTTTCTCAAATGATATCAATCAGAGTTTGTCGTCTGTGTGCACAAACATGTGCACCCATGGCAACCCTGAAACTGCAGAACCGTCCTCCATAACAAATCCCAATTTAACCCCTGGTTATATTTATTAGGAACAGAAGTCGCTCAAATGTCAAAGCATCTAATTTCATTAATTAAAGTTGTGTTTTAACTCAGTTGTGGTTTCTGGAAACAGGGATTTCCTGTGTCTGATTCATTTTTTTTTTTTTTTTTTGTCCTGGGGACAAGATGAGTGTTGAGCAACAACATGCCAGCCAAGTGAAAGCACCATTAACCTCTGGCTGTGGTCCTGCTTTCTCATCACTACAAAGGTGTGTGTTTGGTGATTGACCTCAGTTATGATGAACACTTTCCCACCTGTTTGCCCCCGGATCCCCCCTCTCACACCGTCTTACCCGCACTGTAAATATAAGGGGATTACTTGGCAGGGTGATGGCAGCAGACATTCCCAGAAGAACATAAAAGGGACAGCTGAGCGCGACCAAAATAGCTAAATAAACTTGACAGTCTGCCAACGCGCCGGGCCCGGAGAGCAAAATGCTTTCCTTCATTTGTTTTTTTTTAGGTTTTATATCCAGATTTACCTCAAGATAATCTGTTTTCATTTCATTAACAACTTTGTTAATCTTTTTGATTGGAGGAGTTTATTCTTGTTTCGCTCTCTCGGCTCTGTGGTTGTGACTGTTTGTGTTTCCACTGATCTCCGCGCTCTGACTCGCCGATGCTCTGCGATGACTCATGTCTCTGCTCTTTACTCGTTTCCAGTCCTGCGGTAATTTGGATTAGACAGACGTTTGTTTGTCTTGGGGCGTTCGGGACATCCAGGGGCCGGACGCAAGCTGTCAGTCCTCCCGCTTGTGTGCCTGTTGACCTTTGACCCCTGGGTCACTTGATTATCACCACCTTGTTGCAGGAATGAAATATGTCACAGCACGTGTTCTGGTGTGATTTCAACTTTTAAAATGGAAGTGTAGGTTTTTTACATTTACTATGAAACAGCTCCCCTTAAATTTAAAGGTATAATATGCAACATTTTCTTAAAAAGCAATGTACATACTCATATAAACATAATTCCTTTCAATCATACTTATGACCCAATGGACGTCTGTGGTGGTGCCTGCAGAGACCCTACTGTCTGCCTCAATTGAATCTTTTTCCTCATTATTTTGCTGCACTTTTGACGCTGTACCAACCCAAAACATCCTGGGAATGAAACTGGTCAGACAAATCCTACACATACCCACAGATTCTACCTTTAAACTTGCCCCTTAAACTTGTCAAATTACGGTAAAATTAAAGTGGAAAGTGTGAAAGCAGTAATTTTGAAGGGTAAAAATTGAACATGTTCAAGCCCTAAACGCTACATCTGCTTCTTAGTCCGCTCGTACATTAATGACTCATTTCTTATAAATCTTAATTTAAGGTTCATTTAAACAGACAATATTAAGAAATGCACATATAGTTAAATGTTTTGCATTATATTCAGTCATTTAAGAGACAGTGACTTTATATCACAGCCTTTTGTCCGTAGATGAAGAGATGCTTACAACATTTTAAAGCATTTTAAGGGTTTTTCTGCTAGAAATCGGGTTCAACATTTGTTTATTGCTGAAATAATTTATATTATAACAATATTCTAAAATTTATATTATGTCTAGCGTTATAGCAAATTCAGCTATTTACCTGGTTTGCCATATTCCTTGCAGCCACTCTGTATTATTTTTTTTTTTTTTTGCTATCATTAATCATTAATATAAGTTTTTATAGGCATGAAGCTACATTTTTCTCTTACTATTTATTTAAAAGGCGAGTCTTGTTGTCTAGCAAAGGAACTGATTGTGTTTTCCAAATTTGTCTTAATTAAGAAATAAAAGTCTTGCTTCTACAAAATAATGTTCCGTTTTGGCAGATTTGATTCACTCATTTACAATTCACAAATAATCAATAAAAAAAAAATAAGACTGAGCTGTAACATCTCCAACTTTTCACAGATGTGTCAGCTGCTGACTTTACAGCACAGTTGTAAAAAATCAAAACGGTGTTTACGCGCTGCCATCGTGAGGAAATGTTTCCATACAGATGTGTGTTACATGTCGGGGGGCTGCTGCTGTAACGTGACACGTCTGGCCACGCTCCCGTGAAGCCATCTATCATTTTTAGATGATTGGTATGTCTGTCTGTAGGGTCCGGAATGTGGAGAAGCTCCCAGCTTGTCTTATGGAGGGAGACGACCTTAAGGAGCCGTGACATGCGTGACATGAGAGACGTCACGGTTTGTCATGTTATACTCCGGAGTGTTTGATTACCCAGCGGCTTCAGGTTCCCCTGTTTTGTTATTTGATCCCGTTTGTGTTATTTATCGCCATTCAGTAAAATTTAGGTTTAAGGGCAGGTCAGATGTCTTTTTTCAGTCTGGTGTCTTTGAACTCGGTGGAGGCCTGGCAGCTGAATGAACAATTTAATTATAAAGCTTATTACAGTTACTCACTAAATAACTTTTCTTTGTTTTGTCTAATTATTAACCCAGTGGACTCAATTAACATTTCAGTCGGACATGTTGTAATGATCCGATAACTCAATTAAAGGCTCTTCCTTTCCAAAAATACCGAAGCTGCCATTTTTAACACCAGCTGCATTCTTTTGTCTCTTGCACACTCCCATGTAACAGTGTGCTATGTCTGAATAAATCACAATGCTAAGATTTCACCCTCTTTATTACGCAGGTGGTTCGCACCTGTTCACAGCCCAGAGTCAACACAGTGAGCCTGCAGCGCCCTCTGCTGTTCACCATCCTCCACTGACTGTCATTTACTGTACGTGTCTGATGCTTCATAGGCTCAGCTATTTGTTTCAAGTAGAATGAGAACAAATTAACATCCTAAGCATCGGTGTTCTCAGATTTCCACTTTAAGATAAGATCTCACACACATGATCTTTATTATTTATTCAAGACGTCTACAAAATCATGCCTTTATTAAGTCAGGGGGCCTTTCCATGAGCCTCCAGCCCAGGTTTCAACCTTTCATGAGGCAAAGGTTGGCAGTTGCATCATAAAATAAGGATACAAGAACACAAGGCAATTTATTTAATCAATTCAGCAAAGTTTGTACCATGAGATTTTGATGTAGTTCATTCTTTGATTGATTGACTGGAATGAAGGACATAAATAAAAGAGATAAAGGAAAATATAGAACAAACTGGCTTCTAACCTCATCCTCAGCCCCAGGTTCCAAGGTTCCAACAAAATCCTCGGCCCCAAGTTCCCAGCTTCCAGCCCAGTCCTCAGCCCGACTATTCCAGTTTCTGACCCCTTCCTTGGCCCCAGGTTCCTTGTTTCTAGCCCCATCCTCAGCCCCAGGTTCCTAGTTTCCAACCCCATCCTTGGCCCCAGGTTCCCACCTTCCAACCCAAACCTTAGCCTCAGGTTTCCAGCCTCCAAGCCCAGGTTTCAACTCAGTTCTCAGCCTCAGGCTCCCTGCTTCTGGTCAGTTCCTCCTTCCAGGTTCCCAGCTTCCAATCATATCCTCAGCCCCATGCTACCAGCTTCTAACAAAATCCTTGGCCCCAAGTTCCCAGCCTCCAACCCAATCCTCAGCCCCAGGTTCCTAGTTCCCAACCCCATCCTTGGCCCCAGGTTCCTAGTTCTCAACCCCATCCTTGGCCCCAGGTTCCCACTATCCGCCCCAAACCTTAGCCCCAGGTTTCCAACTTCCATCCATCTTTCAACCCATTTCTCAGCCTCAGGTTCCTCAGGTTCCCAGCTTCCCATCCTTGGCTCCAGGCTCCTAGTTTCCAGCCCAAGTCTTGGGCCCAGGTTCCCAAATTTCAACTCAATCTTCAGTTCAAGGCTCCCAACTTCCAGTCTTGTGCTATTACATAAAATGGGAAATTGTCTAATGCCCATATGGTTCTTTTAAAATGTAATGATCTTAACTAGAATATGAAAGTATCACCATCTTATCTTATCTCACAGACCTGCAATAGGTTATGACAGGTGATAGATTATGAAACATTTAACTTTACAGATCAATTTTATTTTTTCATGCAATGAAAAATATATAATACTCTTTGCTTATATAATACTGCTTCATAAACACTTTTTTTAATGCAGTGGATGAAACTGCAATACATATATGTATAATAAACTGCTCAGGGAAGTTCTGTACATAATTTTAAGCAATTAGCAGCAGGTGTGCAGGTTCTAGTTAGCAGGAACACTTGAGAACCAACAAGGAACAAGCGTTTTTTTAATGGAGGTTTTTCACTTTGACATGCCACAGTAGGAAAAAGCACAGGTGCAAATCGATCAAATTGATGATGGCTGAATTCCATTTAGCTGCTTCAGTTTCAGGGTCCCATTATTGTGCATGCTGGCTTACTGTTATACACAGTTTACATTTAAATAGAAAAGAGACATTGTTGATTAATATTAATCTAAATGCTGTGAAAAAGGCCCATCAGCACATTGGGCCTCATGCAAGAAACCAAATGTTTCTTATTTTTGATCGTATCCACAATTTGTTCTTTTTTGTCACAGTTCACATATTGTTTGTCCAGTGCAGGGACAAGCATGTTTAAATATTTAAATATAATAATTATTTATAATACTGGCAATTATTATTATTTATACAGAATTATTTGTTATAATTATAATTAAAATATATATAGTCATATAATAATAAAAATCATATTTTAGTCTTCCACATATATTTCATGCTTCTCAAATTTGCTGATTTTCTCTATTTAATATCAACTTATGTTCAATAGTTTAGGGGGTTTAGAGTGCTGGTCGGATAAAACAAGCAGTTGAAGATGTCTGTTGAGCCTAAAAACAAAACAAACTAGACAAGTCAAATATGTAACTAAATTAATAATTTAATAAATAATACTGTTTTGTTCAGTATTTTAAATAAAAATGTAAAAAGAAATATAAAGCATTTCCTTTAAATTGGTTTTAAAAAAGCTTTTAAATTATTTTCCATTTGATTTAACAAAAACCCTGAATGTATTTTTTTATTCAAATTAAGAGAAAACATAAGCGCATGTTGCTGCATGAGGCCCAGTGTTTCATGTGCAAACGGTGCAGATGTGCAGGCAGCAGCATCTGCACTTCTGACCCTCTGTGATTCCTTGTTTGTTCTCTGTTTCATCTCATGGATACTTTAAGGCTTGGCTCGGGAAAATAAAGAAAGGTACAACTTTCTGTAAAACAAATATAACACAGAAATTATCTGAACTCCTCATATGAAATGACGAAACTTTTAGCACATTTTCAGGCGCCTGTGCCTCAAACTCGTATGTTCTTTAAAAAGACCTACAGTATAAGTCACAGCTCTTGAGGTTAAGTTCCTTTTTAACATGCATGAACCGCCCCATCTCACTTCCTCTTAAATGTCCTTTTTTTTTTTCTCACCCCAGGTCGATGAGGTCTCCATCACTGTGCTCCTCTTCTGCTCGTCGACTCTGCAGCCACTCCTCTCTTGCTTTCTTCACTTCCTGGCCATAATAATCATGAAGTTTGCTGAACTCCTCAAGTGGATCGAAACCCACCAAAGGCCATTCGCCATATGAAGGTGCTGGTCCATTAAGTGGTGTGACGAGAGCATTTCTCCTGTGCCACAGTTTGGGGGACTTTTTAGCCACCACTTTAGTGGGTGCTTGTAAAACAGTGCTGGCGCTGAAGCTTCTCCCCTCCCTGACCACTGCTGTTGGCCCCTGCATGAGGCAGAAGTTGGTTGTAGACTTGAGGGCACTGAAAGATGAGCTGTGACAGGATTCACCAGAGCCTTGTTGCTGTTTAGCTTCTGCAGATGGAAAACAAAAGATTAATTTTAAGAAAAAGCAAGGCTACTCGTAATAAATATTATATAGCACCTTAAGCATAGGAAAACTAAAACATTTTGGGAAATAGAGAAGAGGATGACCACTCCCATCTGGGTGCAATCAGCAGCCTGGTTAGCTTAGCTTAGCTCAAAGACTGGACACAGAGGGAAACATGCAACAAAATCCGCCTACTAGCACTATTGACAGGGGCAGATTTAGTCTGTTTGGGGCCTAAAGCAGACACAGGTATGGGATCCTCTACATCCCTTGATGCAAATCCTTGCCGTGCTGAACTGACGTGAGGGGTGAAACTGTGTCAAACCAGGACAGCACATGCTTATGGAAAAGGGACATAACCATCCACCAGAAAGTGACTATTTCCCAAATTACCAAACAATTGTTTTGAACAATGTTTATGAAGCAAGTAAGTGGAAAAAAAGACAAAATATAATGCAGGCACAGGATTAAAAAAGGAAAGAAAACAACAACGGCACAAATTAAGAATATTCCAAGGAAAATAGCCTATAAAAGACAAAAGTTATTAAAAGATGCAAAAAAAAAAAAAAAAAAAAAAAAAAAAGACAAAATCTTGGGTATTAGTACAAGCATACCAGACAGGGCGAGGACACTAATAACACTCAACACACCTTCATACTGCCTCCCCAGGTCTCTCACCAGCAGGGACAGGTAACAGTGACTGGCTGAGAGCAAAGCTTTCACCCAGCTCTCTTGAGTTTGACGATCGCCCGCTGCAAACCTGTAGGTTTTGAGCCCGGGTCCTTCAAACACCAGGGAAAAGCCAAACTGCCCGTCAGTGTCCGAGTGCCGGACAGCACACCCCTCCAGCACGATGACCCCCAGCAGGTGTCTGTCTGCAGGCCGCTCCTGGTAGAAAAGCAGGTTTGCCTTCAAGACAAACCACCGCCGCTGGTAGGTGGCATTTCTCTCTTTCTATGAGGAAAGAAACCAGGATTAGTGCATTTCCTGTCATATGTAAACCAGTGCTTAAGAATCAGTTATTTCATGTTGTCTGTGTTTTGTGTTTATCCAAACCTTTTTGTAGAGATATCCCTCTTTATCTACTGGAGAGGTGCATGATAGGTAATGGGTCAAAATCTTCTCATGGAGCTTCATCCCAACACCTTAAGAAGAAAAAGTACGTCTACATTTAGAATGAAAAATATTAAAAACTACATGGCAATCACTAATCCAATTCCCCAAAAGTTGCATAAAACATAAATAAAAACAGAATGCAATGATTTGCAAATCCTTTCTGGCCTATATTTCATTGAATACGGCACAAAGACAAGATATTTAAAATTCAAATAGATTAACTTTGTTGGTTTTTGTTTTTAATATGCACTCATTCTGAATGTGCATTTGTAGATGCAGCGACACACTGTGTTTACTGACAACTGTTTTCCAAAGTGTTCCTGAGCCCATGTAGTAATATCTTTTATACAATCATGTTAAATGCAGTGCTGCCTGAGGGGTCAAAGGTCACAGGCATTCAATGTTGGGTTTCAGCTTTGTCCCTTACATGCAGAGATTTCTCTGTGGCTCTTTTAATAATATTATGGCTTGTAGATGGCGAAGTCCCTAAATGCCTTGCAAATGTGCCCAAGCAGTTTTCCATGAAGTGGTAAATCTCATCCCATCCTTGCTTGTGAATGACTGAGCCTTTCAAGGATGCCCCATTAATACCCAGTCATGATACTGTCACCCGTTACCAAATGAACCTGTCGAATGTTCCAAACCAGTGTTTACGGGCTGTTTTCTACAACGTTCCCAGTGTTTTGTTGCCCCTGTCTCAACTTATTTGAAATGTGTTGCAGGCATCAAGTTCAGAATGAGTTTATATTTACAAAAACAATAATGTCAATCAGTTTGAAAATTAAATATCTTGTCTTTGTACTGTATTCAGTTGAATGTAGGTCAATACAGGTCGTTTTGTATTCATGCTGAACACAGAGTCACAACTTTTTGAGAATTTGGGTTACACTTGAGTAAAAGATCGTGATAATTCTTCAACCACATTTTTCTGAAAACTGCATGATTTAGACTCAAAGATATTCCAGAAATGTTTCAAACCAGCAAAACGCTGTTGCAATTATCAAGCAGCCGAACTTCAAAAAAAAAAAAAAGAAAAACGAGAAGTTTCACTTTTTCTATTAAGTTCACATCAGTAGGTCTTTAAGATTAGTTCTATTATTAGTTATATTAGGAGACTACTGCTTGGAGGAACATTAACATTCAAAAGCAGCTGTCAGATAGAAAAATAGATAGATAGAAAGATAGATAGATAGATAGATAGATAGATAGATTCATAGATAGATAGATAGATAGATAGATAGATAGATTCATAGATAGATAGATAGATAGATAGATAGGATAGATAGATCTTTTCTATTCTAGACAGAATAGAAAACAGTGAGTCAGACTTACCTCTGCCAGTGTTGAGTCCCTCACAGGGTCACTTTACCAGCCCACACAGCCTTTACATTATTCACATTTACAGATATTTTCTCCTGGTGGCTCCTCAGCGTTGCTCAACGTGAAGCCAATTGTTCTCTATCAGTTCGATGCATCCAGAAGCAGACAATGTTTGAATATATAGTTTCAGGTTACTACCACAGTTTCTCCCTCGGGTACGAGAGGACAAGTGTTGAAATATAAATAACTCGACCCACTTCCTGGTAACAAAATCCTGACACATTATATTCTCTCTCCTCTACGCTTGAGTCGACCCTGAGCTGTCGGATCGGCCGAACAAACCTCCTGACAAGAACTGCTACCTGGAAGTGAGATGCTAGATGTTGATGTGGGGGTCTGATGCATTTGCCTCATCTCTCTCACTTCTGCATTTTGTGTTACTTTTTTTTTTCAAATGAGTTTTAGTTCCATCTCTGATTGTGTGTAGAGCAAATACCCCTTGGTATAGATGGTAGATATTTGTTGATGACAGGTGTGTTCCAGATCTTTCCTCTTTTAAAGCAGTTTCATTCCCAAATCTGTCTCTCTTTATTAATCTCTAAGGACAAATAATTTTGGTGTCAATAATTTTGGCAAAGACACACAAACATTACATGACCTCTTAAGAATGTGCCTCTGTGTTTCTTTGTATCTATTTTCGACACACACTTATCCTTTTTATCCTTAAGGACCTCAAGGAATTCAAAATCTAAAAGAGTCCTAGTTGAGAAGATTTACACAGTCTTATATAGTGTGGGGACCCCCGCTATAGAGCATGTCTCCACAGTCTGAATCAAGTGTTGTAAATCATCGTCAGGCCAGATATGGCAGGCAAATTTTGTTTTTTGATGCACTGGTATGATATGTCTTCTGTCATCAGTGGAAAGAAAACATCTAAAATATACATTCAGGTGTTTATTTTACTACAATATATCCACTTGCATCTGTACATTTCTGCTAAGGGAATGGGATGTAAGTATATAAGATTCATATGATAAAATATGCAAACCATACATATCTTGAAGGGCCATTTTCTTGAAATGAGTTATTTCTCCTCCTATTCAAACCCAGAAATCTCTATTTGAGTAGCACTTCCATTCCTCTTAAACCTCGACTCAAATATATCACAAAATTAAACAAAAATTTTGAGCCTGGCTCTATGTAATGTTCAGATTTCTGTCTGAGGATTTATACGCAACCTAGTGCGTATTTAGTTAGATAATGCATCATTTGCATATTCAAACATAAGATTTTGGGAAAAAAAAAGAAACAATTAACAAAAACAAACAAACAAAAAAATTACAAACAACACCAAAACAATTGTCTTAATTTAAGTAAACTCTATTAGTTAAAAGTTTTATACTATTCTCCTGTAGTGTCACAATCCACTACTTTGTTGAAAATATAAAATTTAGTATTTACTTACTCGGACGTTATTATAGGACAGATAATATGTTGTTTTTTTCAGTCGTCTACATGTAAAATCCGATCCACGTCCTCACCAGGAGGTGGCGGTAAGGCACCGTGTCGTTGTTTATCAACAACGATACGTAGAAGAAGAAGAAGGAAACCAGCGAAGAAGAAGCCAAAACGAACGTCGCTGCAGGTTTTGCCACATTTTCTACTAAATCTCAGTTTATTAGCGTTGTTTGTATGTTTTCCACCGACGCGGTGTGCGGGGTTTATTGTAATAATGAACGAAAGTTACCTCTGAGAAGAGTTTGCGCTGTGATAAACGTTAGACTCGTTCTGCGCGCGCTGCGTGCCTGCTGTTGTTGGCTAACATTTTTAGCAACAAAGCTAACAAGCCCCTGCGGTAACCAGCGCACAGTAAGACGTTATAACAGTCCACAGCGTGTCTAACAGTGTTTAACGGTACTCACTAACGTCACAGCTCACTGGTGGTGTAGCTGCGTGGAGCAGTAAAAGCGTCTTTGTCGCCTTGTCTCCTGCAGCACCATCATGCCGAAGAGGAAAGTAACGTTTGAGGACGGGAACGGAGAGTTTGACCTGGATGACGACCTCCCAAACAAAAAGGTAACGTTAGCGCTGTCCTGTCCACATCAGTCTCTACCAACGACCGTGTGATACGACAGTTATCAAAGGACGTGATTTAGTCTCTATGTCATGATCAGTGTGACAGTTTTAATAGTTTATGTTAGACGATAACAAACCTTTGGACCAGTGATGAGCAGACCTACTGCACCAAAGGCTATGGAGGCTGTTTTTAGGATTTTATTGATATAGATGTAGATAGGTATTATCTACTCACCCTCGTGCATGATTGAGAGTCGGGTTTATTTTGTTAGTCCACAAGCACTGCTGCACAATCTCCCACAGATGAAAGTGAATGGTGACCAGTTTTCAAACAAAAAAAACAACAAAACAAACAACAACAACATAAAATGCCTCCATACTGCTCATCTTGTATAATCCAACTCTCCTAACGTGTTGACACAATCCCAGTTCAAATGGTGTGCATGTGGATGTGAGCTAAGGATCTGCAGTGAAAATTCAGGCTGATAACATGGTGTAAATAACATTTTTTTTTAGTCAGCTTGTTATGTCGGGCTTGATGAGACTTGGATTACACCAGACCAGCAGTATGGAGTTGTTTTATATTTTTATTCAGTTTTTTTTTTTTTTAATGTTTGAAAAGTGGTCACCATTCACTTCCATTGTTTGGGAGATTCTGCATCAGTGTTTTCCTGTGAAACTCAAGCAGTGTTTTGTGGACTAAAAAAACAAATGCAGCCTTTAATCGGCATGAGGGCGAGTAGATAATGACTGAATTTTCACTTTTGGGTGAACTATCTTTTTAAGAAAATCTTTGAGCACGCCATCGCAGGCTTTGGGAAACACTGATCAGCATTTTTCACCATTTTCTGACATTTTATAGGCAAAACAACTATTAATCAAGAAAATAATAACTGATTAATCAACTATGACAAGTTTGTAAACAATGAGAAAGCTGCGTGCGCATCTTGGCAACGGAAGTACGGTGGACCACAACTGCTTGTCAATGGGCCGCTGCAAACACGAGCAGTTTTAGTTCTCAGTCTAATCAACACGTTTAATAGCCTGCAGCCATAGACGCCACCAATTGCTCTGAAACAGTCACAATTTTTCGGAAGTTTGAGCAACTTATATCGTCCACTGGAATATCAATTCTGAAGTATCATAAACTCAATAAACAAATGTTTTGGTGATTTTGGTGCTGGTAAAATGTTTAATTCAACCTTTGCAGCTTGATAACTCGTCTGGATGACTGGAGGAGACGATACTTCTGTTGCAGAAATGCACGTGCAGCTTTTCGATGACGTCAGCTGTAATAGGGTCTATAATCGTTAGTTGCAGCCCTTCACTTGAGTATCATAATAGTATGAATTGTGATACTTTATCAGCTCTCAAAAACAGAGTATCATGATGCGAGTGAAGAATCATGGCAGTGGTTTATTTTGTGTTGTGTTTAAACCTCAACCATTTGATAGCAGTGCTGATATCTATCTTTACTGTCACTATCTAAACTTTTTAAGCGCAGATTTTATGCATATGGTGATGTGTTCTTTATATGATGACAGTTTTCCTAAAATGAGATTTTAAAAAAAGAAAGTAACACATCACCTTCACTTCAATCACTTTCACTTTATTTGTCCCCAGTGGGGCAATTGGTTGTACAGCAGAGGGAGCAAACATAACAAAGATTAAAAAAAAAAAAAAAAAACAATAAGTAGAATAAATAGAACATAGAAACAATCAATCAAATCAATAGAATCAATCCAAACACTACAGGCAAGCTACCTTTTCCTCCTGGAGTTGAGTAGGAAGATGGCAGAAGGAACAAAGGAATGTTTATATCTGTTAGTTTTGGCTAGTGGAAGTCTGAGCAGTGAACCAGATGGAAGAAACTGGAACTGATGATGTAAAGGATGTGAACAGTCAAACAGGATAAATTCTGCTTTCTTATGCAGCTGTTTGTTGTACAGATCCTGCAGAGTTTCTTGAGCAATGCCAGTTATTTTACTACAGACATTAACCACCTTATTAAGATAATTTTTCTGCTTTACCCTAAGTGATGAAAACCAACAAATGAAAGAAAAGGTAATCACAGACTCAATCACCTTGCTTACAGTACTGCAATATATTGAACCATATTGTGATATGTATCATATTGCCAGATTCTTGCAAAATGCACTTCTCACTACAGACTTAAAAGTGCAGAGGTACACTTCTTACCTGTCATACTGTGAGTGTTTAAATGAACACATAGACAGGTGGACTGCTGCAGAGTTGAATCAAAGACACAGTGTTGTTGGGACATGGAAATCTAGCATGAAAGGGATGCCCGTGTTACTCTTAATGGTAATAATGTTATGTGTAATATTTTTCTTTTCTTTCTTTTACTCTTTAGAGTTGTGAGGTTGTGAGTGGACCAGGCTCCAGATTTAAGGGCAAACATTCGCTTGATAGTGATGAAGAGGATGAAGGGGATGACACAAACAGCAGCAAATATGATATTCTGGCCAGTGATGATGTGGAGGGTAAGTCTTGTTTATTATTTGATCTGGAACTATGATGTGATATATGGCAGAGAGATGGTCTTGCTCACTTTGATATGTCATATTTTGTCAAAAATTTCTTTTCACATGCAAGTTTGAGTACATATTTACATGTTATTTACAAGCCTAAGTCTACAGTTTAGGTAAGACTTTATTTGAAGGGGTGAGCATAAGACATTACACTGTCATAACCATGTCATGACACCTGTCTAATAAGATTTTGTTTTGCCTAAGCATGGAGTTTAACTAATTATGTCGCCTGAAACCATGCTAACTATGTTTTCAGGGCAAGAGGGAGCAACAATCGACTGTGATGAGGGAGTTCCTATTACACCTTTCAACCTGCAAGAGGAGATGCAGGAAGGACACTTTGACTCTGAGGGAAACTATTTCATCAAAAAGGAACAACAGATTAGAGACAACTGGCTCGACAACATTGATTGGGTAATTGCATTTTAGGGCCTTGTGCTTCATATTTGATAACTTCAAGCAATGTGCAATAATAAGACTTTCTTCTTGCAGGTGAGAATAAGAGAACAACCTTTCAAACAAAAAAAGAAAGGTCTCGGAGCCAAACGGACCCGCAGAGCCGGCGATGAGGATGAGGCTGAGGAAGAGAAACAAAGAGAGGAGCAGCAGGCAGACAGAGAAAACGAAGAAGAGGAGGAGGAAGAGACCGAGCCTGCAGAGGACCCGCTGGCATCCTACACACAGCACCAGCTCACAGAAGCAGTGGTTGAACTGTTGCTACCTGGGGAGACAGTTGCCGCAGCACTCCGTCGGCTAGGAGGCCTTGGAGGAAGGAAGAAGGGGAAACTGAGGGAAGAGAGTGAACCCACAGAGGAGACCAAAAGGGATACAGAAAAGCTCGACAAGCTCACAGCACTAGCTGACAGATTGGTTGGATCAGGGATGTTTGAGATCTACCAGCAAACGTATGAAAAACTGACCTATATGATGAAGAGCATGAGTAGCAAGCGACCAGCTGTGAAACCCGGTGGGGATGATGATGACGAAGAAGGCGATGAACTTGACATGTTTGCAGATAAATTTGATGACGTGCATGGGGGCGATTCAGAGGATAAAAAAGACAACAGAGGTTGCTTAGCCTTTCTTGTATACTTTTCCCTTCAATATCAAAAAATCTTGTTTTTGTTGTTTAATCCATCTTTTTTTCTTTTTCAGTGTGTGATGAAGTGATGTGGGAGTACAAATGGGAAAATGAGGATAATTCAGAAGTTTACGGCCCCTTCACCAGTCAGCAGATGCAGGTATTGTTTTACAACGGTTGAAAATTGAAGAGCAGTTCATGAGTTTGTGTGTCAGTGGGCTCCTCCAAAAAGCCTCCTCGTTGGTTATAGATTTTGCCTGGTAATGTACGGCTTTGTTTTGAGAGAATGGATGTGTGCCAAAACTCTGGCACCCCCATCACCTTAAAAAAAGTGTTGTATTATTAGTGGCACACCGTAGCTTGTAGGTTGCATATAGAGGAAACACTGAAACCGTGTGAAAAGACACACTATAAGTGACATTAGATTATTAATACAGAAGCATCCATGTGCAGCATGTGTCCACTGCTCTTCCTCCTCTGTCTCCCTCTGCAAATATTGAACCTTCTTGATATCTGAGACACATTAAAGGGATAGTTCAGATTACTTTAAGTGTGGTTGTATGAGATACTTATTGATAGTGTATTAACTACAGTAGATGGTAGTCGGCACGCCCCGGCTTTGGAGAAGCAGAGAGGAGTACCAGCACAGAGGCTAAGCAATAAATTGCTGTGGACAGGTTCAGAGCTATTTGGAAAAAAGTCCAACAAAAAACAACCAAGACTCCTGAAGGAAAACCAGTTAATTTTGCCCGACAGAACATGGGAGTTGCTGGTCTGCCACTGCCTCCATCTGTTAGTTTATTTGCGTTATTTTGTGACTTTGGTGAATCTGAACTAAAACACTTAAACTGAGTTGGTTGGATGTTTTTTTTTAAGTGGCTGTAATATACTTAATCCTAAACATCCTCTCTGCCTCTCAAAGTGGGGGTGTGCTGACCACCATCTACTGTAGGTACTGTAACACACTGAAGTATACAGAAACAATTTCAGATAATCCTAACTAACCCTTTAAATAGTGCATTTATTCACCCATTTATTGCTGTTTTTCTCCTACAAACTAATGTGCTTGCAAACTTATTAGTAAATCCCATTATGTTTACTAGATTATTGGGTTGCAAGCTGGTTCTACCTTTAACCTCAATCTGTCCAGGTGGGTTTTAATCTTCTTATTGTCTGTTTTGCAGGATTGGGTGGATGAAGGCTATTTCAGCAATGGTGTTTACTGCAGGAGGAAGGACCAGGAGGGATCTCAGTTCTACAGCTCCAAGAGACTAGACTTTGAGCTCTATACATGATTTATGTCCAGCATCAGATGAATCACAACCATCATGATCACTGTCAGCACTCATGTTTTGCCTTCAGTCTTCCTTCAGTCTTTTCATCCAGGGTTTTGGTGTCAAATCTATCGTTTTAACAGGGGCTTTGATTTCTGTACATTGTTTTTAAATAAATAACTTGTGTGTGGTGTTGCCATCAGCCATTGTTTTTGTTTTATTGAGAGCCAAATCACATTGTGGGTTCATTTTAAGGATTTAATGCTGATCATTTAGTGAAGTTTACATGGTCATTCCACTTGATATTCATCTGCAGGGTTGGGTCAGATTACTGTGGAATGTAATCAGTTTCTGAAAACAAATTCCATCACAGTTTTTGTAATTAGTAAGTCAACCCATTGGATTACAAAAAAATGTAATTTTGGATTACTTTTGTATTCCTTCAAAATTAAGCATTGAAAATAATCCAATATATACTAAAAACATGGATGCAGTCATGGTTCCACAGATATTCTTTTTCCTTTTTATACATCTTCAATGCAAATAAAATGCATTTTTACAGTGTTTTTCTTTGTGGAGCACTTGTTGAAGAAACCATGTATATCAGAAATGCTTTTTATGAGTTAATAGAGCATTTGCTGTCATGATGAAGAGTTTCCTAATTTAAAAAGAGAAGATGTAATTAGAAATATAATCAAGTATTCTGTGAAAAGTGTAGCTTACTTAATATCAATAATATAAAACTGATAATTCCAAACCCTGTTCATCTGCACAGTGACTTTTGATACAATTATCAGAATTGTTTTTACAGGGATTTCTTACAGTAACAATAATTTTTACAGTAGACTATTTTGCAATGCTAAAAGTTGAAAGATCCTACTTTGACAATTCAGGCATCTTATTTTAAAAACACAATATTGAATAGTACTTTTGCCATGAAGAAATTGATGTTTTCTGTGGGATAGAATATGGAGATGCCAGCCAAAATCAGAGTAAGCAAAAGATCTACATCTTTAATACAATTTGGACATGTTCACTAGACAAGATGTTGAATTTTGGCAGTACAATTCAGATTGCAACAATTAATCAATAAAAACGAAATTAATCGGCTGCCATTTTATAATGATAACTTATCAAGCAAAAATGCCAGACATTTGATCGTTCCAGGTTGTCAGATGTGCTTCCTTTCTTCTTCTTGACGTCCGAGTAAAAATAAAATGTTCAGGTTTCAGTCTGTCAGTGACATCACTTTGTGCTGTGGGATTCGATGTTTTGCAGATCCAACAATAAATCAAGAAAATATTTGGCAAATTAATCCACAATGAAAATAATAATGAATTGCTACCATGGTACAATTGGCTCAAAAGTAGCGACTTGTATCAGATTAGATACGCAATGTAATGTGTAAATAAAATATTTAAAATTTCAATAAAGTTTAAAGTAAAAATATAACCAGTTAAAAGTGTCGTTTCATGCATCAGTGCGACAATTTCATTGCTTAATAAAACATATAGGTCTTTAAAGATAGGAGGTCAGTCGAGGACATAAAAGAAAACTATAATTTTTATGAGCCATTTCTCTTCGGCCTCTTATTGGTTGCCCCCAGCTACGACACCTGAAAGCCTCCCCTAATTGGTCAGATTTCAACAGCGCTTTCCGGGCGGAAAATGTATCCGAGCTGTGATTGGATGATCCGTCTGTCTGGTTGCTGGATTTGTAAAAAAAACGGATTCATCTACGAGCCACCGTAGGGCGCCGTCCGGCATGTCTTGTTTACGGTGAGGTCGGGATATTAGCCCTCTGTCCTGCTCAACGTTTCCGGTGAGTTACTTTAATTATATTTAGCCGTAACAACCGTAAACAACTGAACTACGAAGTGTCGCCGTGTCCGGTTGTCCCGCAGAAAGCGTCTGAACGTTAGGAGACGTGACAGCTCTGGGCTATGGCTATTCCCTGGTACTGAAACTGTTACACACTCTGAACGTCGGCGCTAGCCAAACCGTGCAGCGTTGTTACAGCAGAGCTCCGCTCAGATGTGGCGGAAACGTTCAACTTACACTATTTATATGACAACCATTGTCCAAGTAGGGTTAATATTGGCCAACGTTAACAAACGTCAGCACGTTTATTAAAGTTTTAATGTACAGCGTCCGTTCCAGCAAGTAGACGGCGCTCAGTTTTGATCGAACCGCCGCTTCAGTTTGATTAAAAACATGAAGTGAACGCGCGCGCGCTTAATGAGCTTTAAAACTGTTTGATCACCACTTTCTGATACAGGTATTAATTATCACCGCAGTCAGGTTATTGAACATGGCTAACTAAGCTTTCGGTAACGGACTAGTTAACGTTCAGTGATGTGCCAACGACAAAGACTGAGCTCAAACTCACTGTTAGGATTTTTTACTTTAACCTAATTATTGTTGCGATATTCACTCCATTTTAATCATCGTTTGAGTTTTAAACCAACGTTTGCCAATAATCTCTTAATAAGTACTTAAGTTTAATTGGTTCCGGTTCCACAAGAGAAAATGACACTGAGAAACGTTTTATTGACTCTGAATGAGACTTAACTCAACCGTGAACTGTCTCATAAATGCATCCTCAGCTGTTAGTTTGGTTAAGTTTATTTAGAGAGGAATGGTAGTAAACAATGCTGGAATCAGCCAAAAGGTTGTTTTTTTTCAATAAGTAATTCATGTCCAAGGTGTTACTTCCTAAAAGTAGTAGTTTAAAGAAATGGAAAGGACACACAGTTGTTAAAAACGATAAACTAGTGTCATATACAAACATGCAGGACATATATAATGCACGCTAGAGGTGCAATGATTAATCAATTATTAATTGACTATTAAATTACTTTGCAACTGTTTTGATAATCAGTTAGTCTTTTTGAGTAATTTTTTTTAAGAAAAAAAAAATCCAGTTTCACTGATTTCAGCTTCTCAAATGTAAACATTTTCTGTTTTTTTTACTCCACTGTGACAGTAAACTGAATATCTTTGGGTTGTGGGTAAAGTAAGATATTTGTGAACGTCACCTTTGGGATTCGGGAAGCAGTGATCAACATTTTTCAACAATTTCTGACATTTTATGGACTAAACAAATAATGGATTCTTTGAGAAAATAATCAACATATTAATTGATAATGAGGATAAGCGTTAGTTGAAGCTCTAAAATACACGGTACACACATATATATTGAGGAGTGACATATAACCATTTAGAGCAGCATGTGGAGAGGAGTATTACAAACAAGCAGGACAAACAACAGCAGAAAAAGAGAGTTCAGGGCAGACAAGTGTATATCAACTGTTGGACTACTATTGCCCACTAGCTCAGTGAGAGCTCAGCTTTCAGTGTTGTTGTTTTTAGAGCTTAAACAATTATGATCAATTATCTTATCGGCAGAAAATTGAATTACCACTTTTTAATATTGCTATAGTAATTTTCAAGCTATTATTCCAAAATTCTGTAATTTGAGCTCAAGATTTAAAGAAGTCACCTTGCGCTTCCGAAAATGTAATTTTTTCAGTATTTTCTGACATTTTATATATCAAGCAATTAATCAAGAAAATTAGCAGGATTTGAATCAATGATGAAAATAATCATTAGTTGCAACTCTAGTTGTTTTACATGCGAGTGTTCAGTTTTTAAGAATTAAAATGTGAACAAAAATCCTCCCATTTTTCATTTCAGAATAAAGGCCATCCCAGAGACAAGAAAAGTGAGTGAAACCTAATTTAAGACCTATTTTGAAGTGCTTTCATACTGATATGATACCCCGCATGTTTGGTTCTTTTTCCGTTGTTGTTATTTACAGAGAAGGACAAACAAGGACAGAGAGAGAGAGAGAGAGATCAAGGGGATGTTGACTTATCCCTCTGACCCACTCCCTCAGATAGTTTGCCCAATGGATGAAGATGCTATTCCCCCAAATCGTTTCTGTAGTGCACCTCCCCACAGTGAACCTCCACCACCTCTCCTCCCCCTTTCCTCCATCACTCCGAGGTATAGTTGTCCTGGCACCTTTTGGTTTGTTTTGCTGTAGGTGTATTTTCCCCGTCCTTGCTTTTTGACACTTTTTCTTTTTTAAATGATCTGAACGGTTGAGGACGTGCAGGCACTGGGAGTACAAACTGTGGAAAACGTGCCAAAATCTAATATTTGACTGTTTGCATCAGTACCGATATTAGGAAAATGCAGTTTCTCCATTGAAATTTATATGGTATACTGCTATACATTGTCCAGATTTAAAATGTATATAGAACACTGTGGTCTCAGCACCTGTCCTGATATATTACAAAAGGCTTTTTTTTTCCACGTTTCTTCAATCAACAATGGAGATGAGCAGCACAATCTGTGTCACCTGAAATGCAGAAAGCCTGTAAGATTTATTTTGAAATAACATGGTGAAGCAGCAGGTGGCATTAATGTTAATTCCGTTTGTAACTTTATGGCCGATAAACTTTCTTTCACTTTCTTCCAGTTAAACTTAAATCCCTTTCATGTTGATAATTGAAGTTAATTAAATTTACAGTTTTGAATCAGAACCATTTGGCTCAAGTATCTCATGAAAAGATTTAAAAACTTGGTCAGGACATTGCTAACACAGGTACTGATGCATTCTGCATGATTTTTTTCCTCTCTGTATTAGAAACAACACATTCTGCATAATGGCTTAATTCTCTGATTTTTGAAACCTTCACAGCTGTGCGAATGATGGAATATCTGGACACAGAAGGAGTGGTCGCATTCAAGGGATCAGAGGACAAACTCCCAAAAAGCAGGGCAATACAGACAGGGCAGCAGCTCAGAGGCCGTCCAGGCAGAATCCGTCCCCCTCAAAGAGACAAAGGGAGAGTGGAAGCATGGTAGGAGTTTAACTTAAATAAAGAAATCTTGTTCAGATACTTATCGGTAATTAAATCAGGAGCTACTCATGCAACTCATGCAGCGCCTTTTCATCTCTCTGATTTGTAGGTACAACTGTCACAGTCCAAGCAGTCAAGAGCTGAAAGCACGCGTGGGCATGAGAAACAGAACAAGGTCAATTTTATCTTTCCTTGTGCCGTATGTTCTCACACTGAGTTTCTATATTACAGTCTGTCTGCATGCCCTTGATGGTATTTTTAATGTCATAAAGCTTTCAGTGCGTAATCTGTTTGTGCAGCAGCTCTGCTGTAGGTCTGTGTATGCCAACACTGGAGACCTGTACAGTGAACAGGGTGTGAGGGTTAATTGAGTGATTTAATCCTCCTTCACGGTCTGCTGCATTTGACACAGACAAGCAATCGAGTGTCTTAATGTGACCCACTAATGCATAGACAGTAGATTTTACAGAATGAAATGCATCTTCATTGTTGTTTCTTTCCTTTGTTGTGCAAAACTGTAAAAGTGAACAAGTACCAGTTTTTCAGAACCAACAAGTATGACTGAATAGGTAATCAAGTAAAATGTGTTTTCACAAACAGCAGCATTTTAATGTTTTTTTGTTGGTTGTGCAGTTTGTTGGATCAGCAGTAATCCAACTGCTTAATTTTCTTAAAACAACTGTAAAATGTGTTTTTTTTTTTCTTTCTTTCTTTTTTGTCAGGATGGATTTGATTTTAGTTTTGCAGCCGAGCGCCAAAGTCAGTAAGTATTAAAACTTATTCCTCTCAGCTTGTGTATTCGTACTAATCACATGGCTCAGACACAGAAACGTGCTTGTTTTTCTTTAAAGGCCACTATGCTTGAATGGCTGTTGTTTTATTGTGGATTTTTGTTTAATTTGTTGTCTTTGTTGCACTTTAATTTGTTGCGATTGGCTGCTACCTTGGCCAGGTCTCTGTTGTAAAAGAGATTTTCAATCTAATATTATTATAAATAAAAATAGTTAAATTATCATTTTGACATGGAAGCATATTTTTAGACATTTTTATGCATCTGCAGGGTTTTCCCTGGATTTTTGAGACCTTTTTGGAATGCCCTACACTTGGGTGAAAAAAAAAAAATAAATCATGATTTCACTTTTTGTTTAAGCAGTTAAAGACACCGGACAGAAAAAGGGCAAAAAGTTGAAAATTTGAATTGTGTTTTTCTAGAAGGTTTAAAAAAACTGTGAATGAGGAGCTATATTTAAATTTAAACAGTCATGTCTGTTTGCAGCCGTGGTCCGAGTCTGTGATGCAGGCATGGTTCGAGTAGTTTTCCATATGACCTAGTGCATCAAGCCAGTGGAAACGGGGCATAGATGTTTGCAGTTAATACATTATACATGACCAGGGAACTAGTGAGCGGGAGGATGCCAGATACAAGATCTTGTATTGACACAATTGATTAATGCTTTCACAAGAAATTGGTGGTTTTAGTTGACATAATTTCTGCTTTGTGATTTGTGTTTGAAAGTCGAATTTCCCTTTTTCATTTTTATTATAGGCAAAAGGACCAGAAAAGCCCACTGAAAAAAACAAAGTCACTGCTGCAGAAAATGTTTGCGGAGCAGTTTTCTGACAAGACCACGCAGAATCTTGACACAACTAAATCTGACATGGAGACATTGGCTGTTGGACAAAACGCCGAAAGTGCACCTGCCCCGAAGGGATGGGTGATCGGCCCCTTGTTTCAGTCATTCAAGTCAAAGATGGCCAGTTTCACAGAGATAGTCATGACTCCTGTCAAACTCTTCACAGCCAGTAGTCCTCCACCGTCCAAAAGTTGATGATTGTGAGCTACAGGCTGCTGATGTCGAACACTCTGAGCCAAGCAATACGTTTCATCCAGAAGCACTTAGTGAGAATGGGAATCAGGATGTTAAAGATAATCAGCAGAGGCTCAGGTGAAACAGAAGGTCCGCAAAATGCAAAAACTGTTGCTGTTAAATATTCTAAAAAATTATCATTTGATGAGGAGTTGTCGACACACAGCTCTGAGCAGGCAGATGAAAGTGCAATAACTCAGAAGGAAAAAAACATACCTGATTCTGTGCCTTTACAACACAGTCCCTTACCCCACATTGTTTCTGAGGAAGTTTCAGAATCTTTTGGGTCTGTTGTGAGGCCCTCTATGCTGTTACAGTCCTCTGTCAATGTAAGTGCCTCACATGAATCCAAGTTAAAAATATCCAGTGCTAATGAGGAGCAGAAAGGCAAACTGGCCACCCGTCTGAAACCACTGCCAAGGAAATGTACAGGAACTAGAAAGAAGGTTACCGCTAAGACTTTAACATCTGACGGCAAAAAGGAAGAGTCTGACCCAGAGCTCATTGATGAGCAGGTTTCTCGCATGAATTCAGTCGAATCGAACAAAGCTGACTCAAGTGTATTGACAAAACGCTGTCACTTTCTTCCTCAGTCTGTTATGGTCAACCTGACACTGATGGCAGGGAAACAGAAAGCTGCCGCTTGGTTCGCCCTAAGCCTCCGGAACAACTTAAATGACGGTGCTAATGGAAGGACACAGAAATCCACTTTGGATGTTCAGCAGCTGGAGTGTCAGTCTAAAACCTCAAACCTATTCAGCTGCAGGTCTTGGGAGAACAAAGAGGGAGCTGAAACTGGACTGTCACTCCCAGGACTTTGTGAAGAGGAAAAGATTGACAGCGGGTACAAGTACAAAGGATGCAAAAAAACAGGAGTTAATGAATGTAGCTTCAGATAGTGGAGTATTGAGAGTCTAAGAACACCAAGAAAGGAAGTTGTGTCCACAAATCCTTCATAGATGGGGAAGAAATGCTGAAGCCTGCTAGAAGAAGGCAGGCTGTTTCAACAAGAGCAAATAAGAAAGAAAAAATTGGACAAGAAATGTTTGCTACGATAAATGAAACGGCTTTAAACCTACAGACTGAAAGCTCCTCTGATGCTATGTTGGTTTGCTCAATGGATGAAAGCTGTGGTTTGTCAGAGAACAACCAAAAGGGCAGCAGCAGCAAAGTGAAGCCGAGTGGTTCATCCAGAAGGCTGAAGACGAGAACAGATCTTGGTAAACCTGACATTGATAACAGTATGGATCTGGAAACTACCATTGCTATCACTTCTACAAAAGAAGCCGATGAGCAACCGTTATCAGGGGTCCTTGTCCGTCCTGATATAAGGCAGCTCCAGAGCGCAAGAAAGTGCAGGAATATGAATAAAAAACCACTCAAACGTAAATCGCCAAACCAGGCGAGTTCAACTACAGAATCAGACAGCACTGTGGTTTCTACCTCCCCAGCACTACCAATGGAGCCATTAGAAGTCACACTCTCAGATTTTAATACCTCTCAGCTTGTTCAAAAAGAAGAGAGCAGGAACACAGAGCTGAACCAGCCGTCCAAGAGACCCAAGAAGGGTTTTAGAGGTGCCGTTAAATCATCTGCGTCGTGTGGGGGTCAAGAGACAGCGCAATGTATCGATAACCCTCATTTGATAACCAAAGAAAACCAGTCTGTAGAAGGCCAAGGTAAAATTTCAATGGACCCTGTATATTTTGAAATGACACCTTTTGAAAGTAATGACCAACCTTGTCCTTCACCCTCCCAACCTCAATTAGACTGTTATGTGTTATTAAATACAGACATCAAGCATTTAGCGGATGGGAAAGAAGGTGGTACAGCTTCTGTGACAGATGATGTATTTCCCAGTGATGCTGAAGCCAGCGACCACAGCAGCACCAGTGTCCCTAAGCGAAGGTCTAGTGTAAGATGGGCTAACGTGAAGCCAAGAAGAGCAGATAACCAAAGGAGGAAATGCAGGGTTTTGCATAGTAGGGCGCGCAAGTGTGAAGAGGCGACAAACCCCGTCACTATGGATGATTCTGACCTGGCTACGGCAGGTACACGGTCATCAAAAGATGGCTTGTCAAGGCGCTTGTTGCGCAGCTACTCTTGCCCAGAGATCCCCTCCCTCCATCCCCTTGACACACCCTGGACTCCTTCTTCACCACATCACAGCAGGACTCACACATCACACCAGCATCAGTCTCTCCCCTCTCCTTTTGTCCCTCATGCCCCCAAATCCCACCGTCGCGCCCGTCGACACACCGTCTGCAGTATAGAAGTGGAGAGGGAGATTGCCCCCCTCTGCCTTCGAAAGGAGGTGTACCCCTCCAGAAGATCTTTCCCGTACGACAGCTCCACCCAAAACCTGTCTCCCAGCACTTCCCTCTCAGCTCTTGCCTCCTGTTTCCTTTCAAGCCCCCTAGCTTTTCTTTCTAAGAAAGTTGACAGCAGAGGAGCTGCTGCCAGCCCCAGCACTTCCAGCCATGTTTCCTCTCCCATCTCCTCTTCTTCGATATACCCTTCAAGCCCCTCTACCTGGCGCCACTCAGGATTCCTCCAAAGAGCGGACTCCTCTAGTGCCTCCTTGGACTCTAGTTGCAGGTAACATGCTTTTTTTTTTTAAAGTCTGTAATAAGATGTGTTCGACCTGGGCAATATATCAAGAGAGTAGGTTTTGTTTCAGATTTTGGATATCATTATATCGTGATATGACATGAGTCTTGTCTTTTCCTTGTTTTAAAGGCTGCATTAATCTGGGCGTACACTGTAGGACCTGAGCCTATTTTAGAATGGGACCAAATTTCGGCTTTGTTTGCTGTTAGTGTTACAGGGGGAAACGAAGACCAACTGCTTCCCAACGGTGGTCAGAAGAATCTCTGACAAATTTCTCTGAGAAATTTTCTTCTCTGAGAAATTTTTTTTCAGCTGTCATCGGGCTCTCGCACATTTGGAAGAAGTCGATTTCTTAGTGTCAGTGCCTTTTTTTCCATGCTTTTTTTCTCATTTTGACACAGAGCATCTGCAATTGCCGTGGTGACGTATCATGTGGATGGAAAATATGAACAACATGGCAAGCTTGCTTCCAATTATATAATAATGTGCAAGCCATACTGTCCATGTCTTTCTCATCATCTGTGAGTCAAATACAGTCCATTGTTAGATTGCTGTTGGTTTCTGGTCGTATGAAGTCCGCTGTTCCGGCGTTTTCTCCGTTCCCCATTAAGCTCAACATCCCCGCCACGACCTCTTTTTTTTTTTTTTTTTTTTTTTTTTCTTTTTTTTTCTTTGACTTTTTGGTCCACAGGTGATCAAGACAGCACGTCTCCATCTTGTAACAGCTATAAATCAGGTTTAGCTTTACTGCTAGCAAACAAACGTCAACCTGCCTCTGAGCTTTCAAACAAATCTTTATCGACAGTTCTCAGTGGCAGAACGGACTGCAGGGATAGACAGGCCATTTTATTTTACATTTTATGTGTATGTTGTGAGCACTCAGATGGTGGCATGATGATTGGACCGCGCCGTGTGAGCACATAAATCGTGAGCTTTGGCTTTACAGGCGACGATTAACTCGCACAACGTGAACTGGAATAAAGCAACATCTCTAAAATCGTACAGTGTACGCCCAGCTTTTGCTGTAAAGTGATGTAATTTTCTGAACTTACCAGACTGCTCTAGCTGTTTTATTATTTGCTTTTACCCACTTAGTCATTGTATTCACATTACTGATAATTATTAAGAGTTATCTCTGCAGTATTGTTGCAGTATCATTAAGTGAGGGATAATGTACAGTGAGCAGGTGGTTATTGGGAAATAAATCCCAACAGGATGATTCGCAGAGGGGTCTTGAATCATCCTGAAGGGGTTTATTTCACAATAATGACCTGCTCACTGTACATTATCCCACTTATTACATAGTCATTTACCAGAAAATAGCAAAAAATTAACACAAAATATTGATTTTTAAATATTGTAGTGATTTAACAATGATGTTATTGTTCCTCCAGACTCTGATCAGAACTGTGTCCTTCACAATGGTCTGTTAAGCATAGCAACAGTCTGCTATTAAGAAATAACAGACCTTAGAATACTGTAAATGACCAATCAGAATCAAGCATTTAACAAAACCATGTGATAAACATCAATTTGGCATTTGGTCAAAAATATAGTACTTTTTTTTTTGTTTGTTTTTTGTTTGTTTTTTTGTCCTCTTAGAACTGGATACACCCAGTCCTAAGATGATCATGCTATTTATGATCATGCCAGGGCTGCTCAAATGTGTTATCGCTGTGCTAATATTAGCTTGGCTTCTTTGCAGTGGGATTCCCTTGGATTGTGAGATCGAGAGGAGACAACAGAGTGAAGAGGAGGATGATGGCGAGGACACGAGCTCATCCAGTCAGGAGTTTGAAGATGTAGTGCTGAGAGAGGAAAAGGCTTTGTCTGATTCTGAAATTAAGGTGAACATTATTTCAAGTATAATGACGTGTTGTGCATCATTTTATATTGAATCCCCTTTTGTTTTTGGACTGTTTATCATACTGAAATACATTAGGTGGCTATAGTTTGAATTGTATTTCATTATACTGAGTGGTGTTTTATTTTTTTCCATGCCATTTTTATCCATTGGACAGATTTAATAGTTACTGTTGGCAGATTACAAAAGGAAAAGAATCATAGCAGTAATGTTTGAATTGCCACTGAGATTTGTTAAGCTCTTATTGTAAATATGACACTCGTTCTGTAATCACTGTGGCTGATATGTCGGTAACCATGGAACCAGTTGCCATTGTTTTCATTCTTCCACAGGCAACCACAGAGCTTGTTGGCAATATTTACTTTTCTTTTGTACGACTGTATAACTGTACTTTTGTGTAATATATTTTAATTCCTTCAGAATGATTAAAATTACTAATCTTTTTCATCGTCACAGATGGTGCAGAAGCATGAGGAGCGAGGGAAGGTTTCGTCTATCAGAATTCGGAAAACTTTACCCAAACCTCAGACCAACCTGACACCCATGGGTCTGCCCAAACCCATTAGGTAAATACCCGCCTGTATATACTGTATATGTGCATGGACATTCACTGTAGACCTTGGGAGCGCTATATGTAACTGTCTCCACTCAAGGGTGCATATACATGCTTCTTTGCTATTTGCAACTGCAAATCATGGTCATCATGTGACCTAAATGTGAATCATCAGTTGGTCATGTGTCAGCGGTGTTAGTTCCTTGGTGTTTTGCTGCAGTTTTTTCAAAGTACTGACCAACTCAACGCTTCCTCCACTTTCTTTTCTTTGTTTTTTTGTTGCAACCAAAAGGTCTTTCAGGATATACTTAACTTAGCTGCTCTACAGTCTCTGAGTGCGCTGCATTTGTTTATGCAGTTATCACTTAGAAAAGGGTCTTGTGTATTTCTGATTCACTGTCTCTTTGTCCTTGACGTCCTTCCCCACAAGCAAGTTGAGCAAGTTCAGATAGACAGGTGAAGTTTGCTAGGGCGGTTCCCGTCATAGGTAATTCTTTAAATAGTAGCCATGGCATCATGATTCCTTTGTTGCCATAGTACTAAAATAAATACCAATCATAAAGTAATTTAATTCACCTCAGTGGTGAATAGTGACACATGCAGCAAGTTCAAAGGAAAATTGTAAGCAGTAGTTTTCTACCTTGTGTCACCTTTCTGGCTGATTATCAAACACTGGGTCAAAATGCAAAGGTCTATAAGGTCTGAATAGATGCAGCCTTTAAGATAAAGAACTTCTGTGCTGATTATAAATATGATTATAAATATTCTAATTTGAAGCAAAGTCAAACATGTGCAACACAATTTGTAAGTAGGACAAATTCTACTGGGTCACTCTGCCCCACCGTTGAAAGTGAATTTATGTCACTATCAATACATGTCTGTCATTTATTGAACACTAATCAATATTCACAGTAATTGTAACCATGTTTTTTCCCGTGTGTTAAACAACAGGGTGAAAAAGAAGGAGTTTAGTCTGGAAGAAATTTACACCAATAAGAATTTCAGCAAACCCCCCGAAAGGTAAGATCAACATTACAACATTAACTGTAAATTTATTATATGATGTATAGAAACACAAAGACAGACACACTGCCAGCTTCATAAAGATTAACAAGTCACGAGTCTTTACTTAATATAAATACAGTCGTACAACATAAACTGCAGGTTCACCATCTTGTCACTTTAGATGTGATGAAGTAGTGAAATGATCACTAAAAGTATATGTACATAAATATGTCATTTATCACAGCTGTAAGGTGCTGGAAAAACTTGAAAATGCACCTTGAAAATTCTTGAAAAGTGCTTGAATTTGACTCTGGAAAGGTGCAGGAACACCCCAGCTTATACTAACAGGAAATAATACAGTACTTGTCCAATGGGTACAATGAGTAGTCAAACTTTGACAAAGCCAAGCAAAAGCAAAATGTTTTAAGATTTTTTTTTTTTCCTCTTGAGATGTATGGATGCTCTTTCATCAAATCCACTCATTTACTTTGAGGGTGCTTTATTTTGTCACTTTTCCAGTGTTACACACCACATACTCAGATTCTGCTTAGAATAAGTATTAGTATTTCCCTCTCTCATGCAACTAAACTTTAGTTATATATATATATTAATACATTTGTATGGATGCACTTTGCTTAACCTGCCATCTAAAAACCTGAAACTGAGACAAATATTTTACTCCCATAACAGAAGAAAAATGCCACCCACAACATGATACTACATAGTGATGTAATACTGATACTTTCTTTAATTTAAACTTTTTCACACAGCAGCATTTTTGATTGATCAGCGCCATTTAAACATGGAAAATTAAAAAGAATGTAATCTGTGAAACTTCTCTCTTTACACATGGTCGCTCAAAGTTTTGTTAAGCAGTTGTGTTGTATATGTTGTATATAATACTGGCCAAAAATCCAGTGATTTGGGCCAGTATCTGATGCTGAATATCGGATTGGCATATCCCTAATTATTATACAGTATGTGTTTGGGACACAGCTACAGCTTTACCATCCCTAGATTGTTGCTGATAATTGGGCAAAAAAGTTTGGCCAGAGGGTGGCACCAGAGGAGAGATAATGTTTATATTGAAAACCGCCGCATCAGCTAATATTAATAATGCTGAGATCACTTGGTCCAGAGTGTTTGACTGACACGCTTACAACATTTCCTTGTAACGACAATGCTCTTCCCATTTTAGTGACGGTATTATCAATATGTTTTATCCAGCAAATCCAACATCCAAAACAATTGTATTTTCCTTCCACTTGGTGAACATACTCATTGATTGGTGTTTCTTACTGTGTCTCAGCCGGCTGGAGACCATATTCGAGGTGCCTCTCAACCGTCGGAATGGTTCCGAGTCCTGGTTTGGCCAAAAGCGTCTCAAGCGATTTTTGGAGTTCCTGGAGGTCGGCGAGGCCAGAAAACCAAAGAAGCCACTTGTTGGTGTTGGAAAGGCAGGTACTTCATCCTCCAGGCCCAGACGAGGGGGCTTCTCCCAAGGACGAACCGTCCCTCAGCGTGCAGGATGTGGATTCGCTCCTCTGCGCCAAGCTCGATCAGCTGAGCTTGTGGCTGATGCACGATCAGACAGACAGTTGACAGGTGCCTCTTAAATGTTGATTGTTTGGCAGCCATTAAAAAAAAAAAAAAAACACTGCACGAGATAATGCTGTTTATGACTATTTCTAATGTGTTTTCAACATGAAGATTCACATATGAGTCTTCCAGCTCTTTTTTGTCAGCACAATCAGTGTATAATTGTTGTGGTGACAAGTTGTTATTGAAGAATTACATTTTTATTCTGTAGCATTTGTAGCCTGCAAGTTGAAGAACAACTCATCATAGCACCATAAATGTATTGCCTCATAGAAGTCAATTATAAACATAGTGGTTAAATGCATCATAGCCTTCAGTAAGTCGCTTTTTTGTCATTACTGCACTCAAACCTCTGCCGTCCGCTATTAACCCAGCCGCTTTCCATGTGTGATTAAGTATGGATTATCAATTCTGCTTCTCGGTTAAATTATTTATTGATTCCTGATCAGTTTTCTGTGTAGGGAGAAATAGGCCTACACAGAATGAAAGGAATCAATAAGCTTGGTAGCATTCGATTCCGATGGATCGGACAATTAGGAAACAGTTCACAACTGGAACCAGTTCTCGATTCCCCTCCCTAGTGATGCGTGAAGGTGTCTAGAAACTATGGCAGCAAAAGAAAAACTGATCAGTATCACATGAAAAGTGAATTGTTATAAGATAATTTCATATCATTACCACTTACAGACCTATGTTGTAAGAAGAAACTGTTATAACAATATACTGTTTATCTTATTATAACATGCAAAGTGTCATGTTAGGACATGATAATTTATCGTTATAATAAAAACATGTTATTAAGTGATAACTTATTGTTACAACATGATTTAATATAACAATTTATTACACAGATCTTTTGAATACTCTGATTTGTCAGTTAAGCCATTCTAAAGTCTGTTATTTTTGTATAGCAGACCGTTGCTATGAACAACAGACTGTTGCTATGGAAACAGTTCTGATCATAGGCTCTGGGGGAGCAATGAAATCATGTTTACATTAATATTTGGTGTCAAACTATTGATGTTTTTTTGGAAAGTAAGTATCCATGTAATAAATAAGATAATGTAATGTGAGCCCCCTCCCTTTGCTTCGTGTCGGTCCTGCACCTCCACAATAATGACCTGCTAACTGTACATTATCCCTTACATAAGTTATCATGTAATAACATAAAATGTTTCAGGTTGTAAAAGATAAATAGTATGTTGTTATAATAACAAAAGTTTCTTGTTATAACATGATATGTTTATAAGTTGTAATAACATGTAAACATCTTGTTAAAACATGAAAAACATCTTATAACAATAAGCTTTTCATGTTATAATATGACACCGATCCGTTTTTTCTTTTTCTGGCCTGGTCTGCATTACGCTTCACTAAGAAACAAAAGCTGACATCCTCGATCTTGTACAGTGTCATAGCATCTTCTGTCTATCTTCAGTTTATTAAATCTCAGACTTCACCCAGAGTGTCACAGATCAGCACAGCTCCCTGGGTGAGTGATGGTGCCGTTTCATTACGACTGTTTCTTTTCAAAAATTATAATGCAGCTGATTTCTTTTGCACTGTCTCGTTTGAAAGAAAGCATTTTTATAACGTACGCAGTAGTGATGTTGCAGCATTATTGTAAATTGTTTTATAAAGGCAGCTATTTTTTATTAAACGCTGAATATAACTTTTAAACATGCCAGCAAGAGATTCACTGCAACCGATTTCGCAACCAAGTTTCTGTCCGCAGATTTTGTGTTCAGTCAAGTATGTCTGCATCTTTTTACTCAGCTCAGGGCAAACCCTGTCCAATTATTCAATTATTTGTGTTTGTAAATTTATCACTGAAGAGGTTTTTGTTAAATATAAAATATAAATTGGAAACGATACAACACTCCAGAGAGCATTTCTAATCAATAGTGGAGGTGTTCAGATTCTACTAGTTGGCTTTTATTACCTGTGGTTCTGTCTGGATTGTTCTGTGGTGTCTATATTTGTATTGAAAATGTAACTTCTTGATAAACTACCGATGTATAATTTTTTTTTTTTTTTGGCCAAATTTTTATGAGGTTGCCTTAACTGTAAGACTTTCTGTTCAGATAGATGTTTTGTAGGTGTATTTGTAATGTCAAGATGCTTCAAGCAGCTCAGAGCACACAAAGTTTCTGTTGTTTTATTAGGAAATTAATTCTGTTTATATGTTTGTATAAAAGTACAACATATTGATACCTTTGACGTTAATAAAGCTAATATAGTAACAATGCAATAATGCCAAGGTAATGTTGGCAACAAGAACAGGATCTCATTATGTTCTGAAGAGGCACTGCCATGATCACTGCCATCCCGTTTTATTAGAGTAAAGACCCGATCCTTGATGGAAAACTTAACGTTGCTACTTTAGGTTGAGTAATTTATTAACTTTTGTAGTATCTGCGAGTATATACAGTATCTGAAAATGAGTATGTTAAATTGTAATGGCATTTAAGGTATAAAAATATTAAGGATTGGGTCTTTACTGGGGAATGACAGCTCTTATCTTTAATATATAATGTATATGTGTCATGTAGTGCCACGTCTCAAACTATAGTTAATGCTGGATTTTATATGGTCATTTAGATTTTGGATTGTCCATATGTTCATATATTGTTAAATAAATATTACAGCGTATAAAAAAAGTTGTACAATTTTTAATAAAATTTTCTAGTTTGTTCCATGTGTAAAAATAAAAAAAAAATGGTTCAAAGGAAGTAGAAAAGTGTAAACTGGGACAGGGGTCACTTTATCAGCACACAGTCTTTTGAGTTCTCAGTTTCTTCATGTCTTCATGGTTTTTAGTAGTTGATAAGCACCTTTTCTTTTCTTATTGTCCGCTGTTTGTCTCCATAAACATCCAAAGTCTGAAGAGCCGCTCCGCTGCTCGTCTCCTGAGATTTTGATCAGTCTCGCAGAGTAAGAAGATATGATATCAGTAACATCAGTAGGGGAGTTAAAACCAGAATGGCAACCCACGTCCCGATGGAGATGATGCCAAATTTCTTTGCCTGTCGTGAAAACCTCTCGGCATCTGCTGGATCTCTTGCATATTTAGCCTGTTGAAGTAAGGAGACAAGTGAGGCAATATTAATGGTTAAATCAGAAACAGTAGTACATGAATGAAGGTAAAATGAGAAATGAAATTGATATTTTATCACTGCAAATAAGCAACAATCCATACAGGTCTGCCTCTCAAGTGTCACCAGGAGAAGCAGCAGGAGTCCTGAGTGTGTGTAGAAGACAACAAAATACCTTGACTGAATATATCAGAGACTTGATTCCAATGCAGGAGAGCCCACAGATGATGCTGCAGATGGCAAGTCTCCTGTGGTGGTTTTGGCTGCACCAGGACGAAGCAGCACACAGTCTGCGAGTGGTTCTGTTTGCTTGACTGCAAGTGTTATTACTGTCTGTGTCGCCTGTGCCTGGAATAAGACTCAGCCGGACCTCTCCAGCCACCGCGTCTTGAGGTGAATCAGACATGTCTGCAAAACATAAGAACGTGTTTGAGAAAGGTTTACCTGAGTAATGCCATAATTACACATAGTCAGTAATGACTAATAATGAAATCTGAGGAACAATTTTATGACTTGTCTGAGCGGCTGCTTTATGGTTTTAACTTTGTTCACTCTTGATTAAATTGTTTGTTTTTCAAGATAAAGGGAGGTTTGAAGAACTGGTTTCACCCTTTGTGTAAGGACGAGCCCAGCTTAGGTAAATGTTTAGTTCATTAAAATGTGTTTACCTCGGGTTTAAGATGATCACTTGTGTATGTTCTTTTCAGAATATTTCTCAGACACATGGCGCAGAAGGCCTCAGAGTTATTTTATTTCTCACTCGACAGGATTTTATTTGATCTTTTGTTCTATTTATACCCATTGTAATACAATAACTGAGCAGCACAATGTCAGAGGGGGGCCATTGTTACAAACACAAAAACAGAAGTTGTTATATCCTTTCAGGCATTCAGCCAAAACATTGCTGTGAGTCATTTTTTTTTAAAGACTGTTGTACAATAACAAAGCTCCCACATGGAGTCGTAGTTTTGCTCAGATGCATACATATTTAAAAATTCCATAGGTTTTAAGACTAAAATTTGACCCCTCCCCCCTCTTAAAGGGACTAGATGGCACTCAGCTTGTGGTGGTCAAAGCATACACACACACAGTTACTAGAACATTCAGAAATCATGTTCTAGTAACTCAAGTTAACCCACAGACTTGTTGTCAGCAGTTTCACGAAGAACTATTTTCTTTCAAACTGATCTACACCCACCAACTGTTTCACCGTGCCACCATTAATGTCTACATCCCATCACAAGCATGAGCCTCTTGTCTATGAGTAGATGCACGCTTCATTCTGTGCGGTGGCACAGTTCCTACATGAAACTGCTCACAACAGGGTCTGTGGTTTATCATGAGAAACCGGGTCATGATTTCTGGGAAGAGACGCTGCTATTGAGTTTTTTCAGATGTGTTTTATGGCGCTTTCAGCACCACAGACTGAGTGTGTCTAGTTCAGTTACATATGAGATAAGGCAGACGTCTCCAAAACTCTGCAACTCTCAGAGGTGTCAAAGTTAATTTCATCGCCTCTGCATTTGACCGTTGTTTCTAGTAATAACTGATAATTCATAGCTTTAAAAGCAGAAATCTTGGAAAAGTAATGGCAAGCAGATATTCGAGTGTAGAACTGTTATACAAGTGAACTCATAGCCATTTGGCCAGTGGACAAAAAAAGTGCACCCTGAGTATAAGTAATGAAATCAATAGGTTTGTTTCAGTATGATAACAGTATACCCTTCTGTGATTATGATCCATTTTGTGTTGTCTCTAAACAGAAGTGTACGAACTTTAAAATACAATACTTCTTGTACTAGTTTTCAGGTATCTGTGCTTTATTTGAGTATTTATTTTTCTGACTTCTTATGTTTACTCCTTACATTTTAACACAAATATCTGTATATTCTACTCCTTATATTTTCAAAACAGGTTTTGTTCTTTATTCTTAATGTATTTGAGGGGAATTATTGATTATTTTTATTTATTTCTCATCATGCGCCACTGCTTCTGGATGGATGGGACAATGACACATAGAAAAGACGATTCCTTGGTGCATCCGTCAGTGCGTATCACACACAACAGACGTAACAAGATGAATAACAACAAAAAGGTGACAAGACATTAAAAAAAAGATATTAAAGATGGAACAAGACATAACAATACAAAAAAGACATAAGATGTGTTATGAGCTTAGAACTGCTTTGCAAATTATACTGTTTAAAGGCTCCCGTGAGCCACATACAATGATGTGCTGGGCTGGATTTGGCTCGCAGACCTTGAGCTTGACATGTGATCTGGGTGGATAAATAGCTCTAAAGGTGATTAGATGTATTTTTGGTTTTGGAGTGAACTGTCCCTTTAAATCTGACCCACCTGCTGTTTGGACTCTGATGATAAGACGCCAGAATCAGTTCAAGTGTAAGTCAGGTGCCAACATGGCCTTAAGAGAATATCAGTAGTGTTTCAAAGTGTTGCTTTTACTTCCTTTTACTGGCTGCTCAGCTGGTGTGTGCTGCTGCTTTGATTTATACCAAAAGAAGAAGAATGTGTTCTTATGTCGCTCTTATGACTTGTCATTACCTTGTATTAATAGCTTATAAGGTTTGATGAGTTTGCCTTGAGTGGTTTTACCTGCTGACCTTGTACCACTGGGCAAGACAATCCCAGATTCAAGAATCAAAATAAAATAAATGTCCTCTACAAGTCTGAGCACGTTCTTTAAAATATTCAGACAAGAAGTGAGCATGGGAATGTCACTGAGCTGGGTATTTCCAACATAAAAACAGAAAGTACCCTTTGAATGGCGTAACATGGGACACAAGTTCCCTGTTACAAAAGCTTGAAAAACTTGTAGGATCACACTTTAAAGATGTCAAAACCTCCCGCCTGGCTGGCAGGTTGTCATGGCGAAGACGGAAACATTAAAATGCATCTTATCTAATCTCTGGTTTGATCAGAGAGGCACGCCAGCATACTTAACGTGTTTCCAGCTTGAGAAAATACACCAGCAGAGTGTTGGATGTGTTAATAATCGTTTCATGTTGCACACAGACCTGTGAATCATTGGTAGAAGAAGCTTAATATTAGTGTCCTGTTAGAATGATTAAAGGAGCAGTTCACCCCAAAATCAAAACTACATATGCATCCCTGAACAACTTTGATGTTCACTTTCTTTATTCAAATTGTATATGCTCACTTTTGTCTTTGAGAACCACCTATAGGATTTTGTTTTTGGTTGTGTGTAATTACAGAACAGACACCTCCATCTAGATTGTTTTGGTGTGAGTTTCAGAGTTTTGGAGATATCGGCTGGAGAGCAGTAGAAAGGAAATGGTTCTGGTAGAATTTACTGTAGAGAGAAATTAGTTCCTAAAAGAAACTGCTCAAAACAAAGTCTGTGGATTATCTTTTCAGACATCTCTACGGCTGAAATCGCCAACGCTCACACCAAAACGGTGAACTGTCCCTTTAAGAATCCTTCAGTTCTATAATTATACACAATTGAAAAAATCTTACAGGCGGTTTTCAAAAACAAAAGTGAGTCTATACAACCTTAATAAAGAAAGTGAATACGAAAGTAACCAGATGTTCAGTTTAAACACAGTTAAACCTAATTTAAGGGTCAGATTCTTATTTTAAAGTACAAACCTGGTCAAATTTAAAAGGCAATCCGCTCCTCAGTCTGAATACTCTCCTTCAAGAGACTTCTTAGTCTGTCCAGAGTGTTATCTGGAGTGATGAGATGGCAGGCAGGTGTCTTCTTGTCTGCGAAACAAATCCCAGTTTTTTTTTCTTTAGATGTGAAAATTTCCACACGTGGTCACCCAAACACTGCCGCTGTCATCGTCGTAGGAGCGCAAAAGACAACACCTCCGAGCCCGACCTGTCCCTGTGACAACCCAGGGCCATATAAGTTGTTGAATGACAGGACTGAGAGCTGGCAGTGAAACCCTGTGTAAAACCCTCCACGCCCATTTACAGAGCAGACGCGTCTTCGTCCTCCCTCCCACACACACATATACTTAAACTGAGACCCTTGCCTCACTCTGTTACATTAGTTCTCATCGTCTCTTCCTTGTATTCAGAGGTTTGGCTTCCTCTCTCCTTTGTTAGTCACAGTTTCACATTACTGCACAGTCAGTGTTACAACCTTTCCCTCACTTCTCTCCTGAACGACATTCCAGAGGACTTGGGAAAGGTGTGTCAGCGCTTGTCTCGCCTTGGGGTGAAACAGCCACAGATTCCAGTCTGCCCCATTGCTTTCCAAAGTCATCTCGGAAGAGTGACAAGATCTTATGTTTTTGCCTTCCATCCAGCAGTTTCATTAGCTTTTTTTGCTCAATCACTGCATCTCATGTCACTTTGAAACACACACTTCTGTCTCTCTGGGTCTCTAGACGGGCTCAAACAGGCCCTTGTCTTGCTGTTCACAAGTTTTTCTAGTCTCCTGCTATCCCTCTGCTCTATGACCCAGAGATAAGAAATATTTACTCCCCGCTGGCGCAGCGAGTGATGACTACCTGGCTGCATTTTTTCAGAGCTGACGCCACCCACGCTACACTCTACCAGCCTCACAGAGAGCTGGATCTTTGCTTACAGTGAAAAAGAACATGGGAGGATTATTATTCATCCACGGGCATTCCTCCATGTTTTAAAGAAGGAGGTCATTATGATCCACTTTGTGTTTTCTCTAAACAGACTTTACAGACTTTTCTGTACTTAGGAAGAGTCCCACGCATCTGTACTTTACTTGGGTATTTATTTTTCTGAATTCTTACTTTTACTCCCAACATTTTAAGACAAATATCTGTACTTTCTACTCCTTACATTTTCAAAACAGGCTTGTTACTTTATTTTTAATGCATTTGAGGGAAATTATGGAATATTTTTATTTTTGCATCATCATGCACCGCCTTCCCAGCATCAAGACTGATTTTGACCTAAATGGATGACACAGAAAAGAGGAGTCCTTGGTGTAACCTTCAGTGCATATCACGCACAACAGAAGTGGCAAGATGAAAAAAAAAAGATGTAGATGTAGCAATACACAAAAGATGTCAAAAGACATAAAAGACACAAAGAGATATAAACACGACATAAAAGACAAGATAAAAAGACTGATGATTGTTGAAATACTTGAAGATCTTTTTCGTCAAGGGTTTTTTGCACTATTGTATAAATTGGTTCTCATTAAACCTCTCTGGGTGGGTTCCAGATAAAACTTTTTGAATAAAAAAAAGGTTCTCAAAAGATCCCCGTGGGTGCGTTCTAGATAAAACCATTGGAATGTAAAAGGGTAGAACCCCCTGCTTGGTTTGCTGGTAGAAGGTGGAAAGGTTCTTCATAGAGCCCTCAGAGATGGTTCTGGGTGGAATTACACCTCAGAAAGGTTCTCTGTATGATTCTACACATAAAAGTCTTTGAAAGGGTTCCGGGAACCAAAAACAGGTTGTCCTGTGGGGTAAAGCCAGGGAACCCGTTATGGTCACAACTAGCACCTTTATCTCTTAGAGTGTATAGTTTTACTTATATTTTAGATTTTAAAAAAAAATTTATTTTATTTTGCTGTTTTAATTTAATGGGTTTTTTTCTGTTTAATCTTCCTTTCACTTTCTTTTCTGTGTGTAAATTTTGGTGCTTTCACAGTGTTATCTTTATGGCCAATTTAATACTTTTATATATCACTATAATGACCCTATAAATATCTGTAGTTTGGTCAGTGTTGCAATTAAGGATCATAGTTTCTGGTGCAATAAACTTTATTATGGGAGTATTATTAATTTCCATTAAGAACGTAGTTTCTATCAGTGCGTCTCCCTCCGTCCCTCTGTTGATTGGTTGTTTGTTGACGTGCTAATCGGAGCTCCGCCCTAAACTGTCAATCCACCAATGAGAAGTCCCCAAACTGTGAGGGCGGAAAAAACACGGAAGTGCTACAAAGGAAAACACGACAGGACGGAGCGACACGTCAGCTGTGTCCAGTTTTATGGTATATTGAGCTAAAATGGACCTTAATTAAAAACATTACAGAACATTATTATTCGGTTTGATCGTTTAAACTGCTCCTGACAGCCTAAATGGAGAAGGATGGAGGAGTGGTTGTGGCCACAGAGAGATATGGCAGGCAGAGTCCTGGAAGTATTTTGGAAAAGATGGAGTGATGGAGAGGAGAAGGGATGGAGGTGAAGCTGCATCAAGAGGAAACTCTATTGTTGGAGTTTTTAAAGTAAGGAAGGATTTACAACCTTTCCATGTAACTACACTGACTGTTCACACTCCACTCCCCCTCTGACTCACACTTTAAAGGGACAGTCCGGATTTTTTAAAGTGGGGTTAGTCAGTGTGTTACTTACAGTAAGTGGTGGTCGACAAGAAGCAGAGAAGAGTAAAGCTGAGCGATGTTCAGCTTTAGACAGGGTCAGAAACAAAATCTATTTTACCCTGCTGAAAAAGGTCAGCCTAAAAAAAATATTTAAGTGTACGGTACATTTAGAATATTTTCACCACTTTACTTTGCCGTCAGACAGACTTTTCTGCCAGAAAACCAACATTATATAAGCCAAATATTGCTTTTTCCGAAAACAACCAAACTCCATAGCCAAAATCAGTCATTTTACCTTGAAAAACACGGGTCTTGCTGGTCCAGTACTGCATCAGTCTGTTTGATTGTTTGTGAGATTGTAGTGTTTTAAAAGGTTATGTCAGATTCACTGCAGTCACACAACAACAGAAACAAACTAACAGATCAAGACAGCAGCATGCCAGCAACCTCTGTTCCTGCAAAGTAAAATCGCTGATTTTGTTAATGGAGTTTTGGTTGATTTGGAGAGAGTGATATTTTACTAATATACAACGGTTTCTTGTCAGAAAAGGTTGTCTGCAGTGGAGCTCCAATGATTCATGGAATAATCGATTATAAAATTAAATCAGTTTGAGTAATATTTTAAGGAGAAAGTCAAAAGTCTTTGATTCCAGCTTCTTAAATGTGAATATTTTCTGGTTTCTTTTCTCCTTTATGACATTAAACAAAAAATTTTGAGTTGTTGACAAAATAAGTAATTTTGGAGGCTTTGGGAACATTTTCTCCTTTTTCTGACATTTTATACATGAAATGATTAATCAATTAATTGACAAAATAATCAGAAAACTATCAGCAGCCCTAGTCTGTGGTGAAAATATTCTACATGCAACATACAATTAAACTGATATTGTTTTTCTTTAGTTTGACCTTTTTTAAAAGGCAACATACCTTTTGTTGTTGACCCTGGCCACATCAGTTCGTTGGTTTGTTTCTGTGCTGGTGACCCTCTCTGTTTCTCCTAACTCAGGGGTTGTGTTACCACCATCTACTGTATTTAATACACTGATAATCGATAAGTACCACATACAACTCGTCATCAAATAACCTGAACTGCCCCTTTAACATTTTATTTCAGAGTGTCTTTCTGCCTCAAGGCTATCCAGAGAGTGTCAGTAACGATTACCTGCAGTACCAGTTTTGGGATACAGTGCAGGTACAGTAAACAACATACAGACACTACTGAGATCATTAGCATCACCATCAGGTTGAAACTCTCCATCCGCACGTTTCTCTCTGTCTCACAGGCTTTCTCCAGCTCTCTGTCAGGGACTTTAGCCACTCAGGCTTCTCTCAAAGGTGTCGGTGTTGGAAATCAAGAAGCAACAGTGGCTGCAGCCACAATCACCTGGTTACTAAGAGGTGATCCCTGGTAACATTTGTCTTAAAGTTACTTTACACTTGAGTGCAACTTGCAAACTAATGTCCTCCCCTGCAGATGGAACTGGCATGTTGGGAAGAATCCTCTTTGCTTGGCAGAAAGGGTATGCTCATCTTTGTTATTTTTTTCAGTCCAATTAAAAGTTTTGGGAGCTTTAACCCAGTGTATAGATACTCTGTTTTTTTTTCCTTTTTTGTGCTCCTCTTTTACTGGTGCTGTCTGTAATGAGGTAAAATATCTTGAACATTTTATTACTGAAGAAATGACAGTTTGATGATAATATTTACAAGGAGCGCCACAAGATGTATGCACAAGCAAACAGGCTCTCATGGAAGTTTAGTATGTGTACAGCTATAGTGAAGATGTCTGAGAATATTGTGTACTGCACACTTGTGGTCAAACTCCAAAACAACAAGCTCACAGAGACTTCAGATAACCTAAAATGATGTGGTGAGAATATCACTCAAAAGACTGAGATGTTGCGTGTAAATGAAATGTTTGCATCTGCAGGAGTAAATACTTTTCAGACGTTTTTAATAAATCACATATATGGTTTTATATGTCGGCTAAATGACTCTGAGCATGAAAAAACAATCTTGTCGTTGTCTATGTATATGTCAGGCATTAATATCATGTTTTTATTTCCTTTAATCATGACTTTTTAGTGTGCTTATTGTCATAATAATTTATAATTTATTAATAATTATAATTTATTATACATACTGTGATGTTTTTTATCTGGATCTTGAGTTTGAACTGAATTGACTTGGTGGAAATTCCTTTTTTTCTTCTCCTTCCAGGACTAAACTGGACTCTGAGGCCAAAAAATGGAGGTATGTGTGGTGGACAGGCTCTGACTTTAAAAAGTCAGGCCGCTTGTTACCATGAAGAACCTGTTTGATTTACCAAGTCCTTCCTTTTAATTTCTTACCAGACTTTTTGCTGATGTTCTGAACGACATTGCCATGTTCATGGAAATATTGGCTCCATACTTCCCTGCTTGCTTCACTCTGATTGTATGTGCTGCAGGGGTATTCAAGGTAAACAAAAATCACTTAACTTAATTTAGTCAACTGTGAACATTTTTAAACTCAAGGTTTATGCAAATTGCTGTTCCTGTAACTAAATAAGCAGCTGGTAACAAAGTAACCTTGAGTTTAGTGTTTTTATAACAAAACAGTATGCACTGAAAGAGTCAGCAAAGAGTTGTCAGCAAATATGTTGGATAATTTTAGTCTTTAATATATAAATAAATAAATAAATAAATAAAATATGAGCTGGCTTGGTGCTATTATGTGTGTTTGTCTTGTCCAGTCCATTGTTGGAGTGGCAGGCGGTGCAACCAGAGCTGCTCTGACTGTTCATCAGGCTCGCAGAGACAACATGGCTGATATCTCAGCCAAAGACGGCAGTCAGGTACTTTTGTAGATTTTTCTTGACCTATGACTTGTATTTTCATCAGACTGTTTATTGTGGAGTAAACTAGTGATTGATTCATTGATTAATCGGTTGATTATTTTCTTGATTAATTGAATAAAGTGCCAGAAAATAGTGAAAAATGTTCCCAAATGTTTCCCAAAGCCCGAGGTAACGTCCTCAAATGTCTTGTTTTGTCCACAACTCAAAGATATTCAGTTTACTGTCAGAGAGGAGTAAAGAAACCATGAAAAAAAATCTTTTCTTTAAAAAACAACTCAAAACGTTGCCGCTCTGGAGCAAACCATGGGACCCATGACAGTGCTTTTCTGTTTTAATTATACCAGAGAAAAGTAGAAAATAATTAATGGTACGTTTACATGTATAAAGTATTGAGCATATTCTAGATAAAGAAGTACGATCTGCATTTTTCACAGCAGACATTTTGACTTTTCATGGTAGGAAAAGCAGATGTGTTGCTAATAAAATGAATGATGACCCTGTCAAATGTAAACCCCAGTAAACCCTGACAGTGTGATGCACTAGACCTGGACCCAGAAACTAAAGCAACTAAATAGATTTCAGCCATCATTGATTTCATTATTTAGACCTGTGCTTTTCCTACTGTGACATTTCTAAATGTCTTCATTAAAAAAAACTCCATTAACAGCTGTTTATACTGCAGGTTTCTGAGTTTAAATTGATATAAACTCTTCAGAAAATTAACTCTTCTGCAAAAATCATCAGAAACTAGTAAGATAAGTAACATGTCTCATCTTCATGGCGTTTACTTCCCACAGGAGACTTTAGTGAATCTGGCTGGACTGCTGATCAGTTTGATTCTTGTTCCTCTTGTCACTGATAATCCGATGTAAGTACTGTTATATAGAATCTATATAAATTACCGGAAGAATCTGACACAAGGACGTATTTGCAAGAGTCTCTTGTGGCCTTTTTTTCATTCCCATCTTTCTTTCTTTCTGGCCGACAGTCTGACTCTCAGCCTCTTCTTCTTCTTCACCATCCTCCACCTCTTTGCCAACTACAAGGCAGTGCGTTCAGTTGTCATGGAAACCTTCAACGAGGCGCGGCTTTCGATTGTACTGCAGCAGTACCTGAGAGACAAACAGATCCTGAGTCCATTAGAGGCAAATCAGAGAGAACCGGTTTTCTTGGGTATGAATCTTGAATGAACATTTTCTTAACTATTTTTTGTTTCAGAACCTTCAGGTAGTGTTGAGACACGGCTGTAACTAATGATTAATTTCATTATCAGTTAATGAATCAGTTATCAAAATAGTAGACAACAAATTTTCTTTCGATCAACTGATTGTTTCACCTCTAAGTTGTAACATGTTAGTTTTGTGCATAAAATTATGGATTCTTCTGTTTTCTCCAGAATTTAGGAAAACTGTGCCAGTCAGACTTGGAGTGAGGCTACAGGAGGTTGTACAAAGGTAAATTCATTTACCGTGCTGTTTATATGATGTAAAAATACACACAAAAAAGTTGATCATAGTTGATATATATTTATTTATTTCTAGCCCAGAGGAACTTGATTTGGCCTTGAAGAAAAACAACAGGCCGTTCCTGTTAGGAGTACGAAATGGTTTGTCATCTTTTATCATCTTCCACAGAGCAACAGCGCTGTATAGCAAACTTTTTAATGTTTTATTTACAGGCTTCATACGAGTGGTGGAAATCCTTGTAAACACTTTGATTTATTGTAGTGTTTTCAAGGTTTGAAAAGTTCTTGGATTCAGGATAAAGTGCTTGAAATTGTAATTGTATTACTTTCATAATAATTGCTTTTTAGATAAAGAAATAAAATATGTCGTATGTTGGCTCAGCCAGGTTGTACAGGATGACAAGTCTGCTGACAGATGGCATATTTGTAAACATGAAACTTTGTTGTGTTTTCCTTCATAATTAAACCATAATTTGGGTTGTTTATAGGAAAACATCTGAAATAATCATTTTGAGTAGATGCAGATCGATATATAGTTTACCACAGCTGTAAGGTGCTGGAAAAATTTGAAAATGCACCTTGAAAATTGTTAGAAAGTGCTTGAATTGAACTCAGCTGTCTTCCTCTCAGGCTGCGTGTGTGTTTGTTTGGGACCAGAAGCATCAGTACATGATGAAATCAGAGTGATGTGTCAAGCTGTGTGGCTCAGCAGCATGTTGAGCCCTCAAACTACACAACAATCGCAGAGTGAGCCTTCACCTCCATTCATTTCTTTATTTAACATCAGTAGAGGTACAATCTGTCTTTTACACAATGCACACTTTAATTTTTTTTTTAAAGGTCACTGGGAAATGGTGCATGAGAGTCACGAGTTGATGGACACAGTGTTCAACTCATTCCTCAAAGGTGAGAACACCTTTAAACCTACAAATAATCATCCTTATCTTGTGTATTTTTTAACCAATAGAAACCTGATTTTGCGGATATAATTTCCAGGTGTGGAAGCTGCAGGATGGGACCTGAAACGAACTCTCCTGGACTGGGATGAGTGGAGGGTCGAGTGGAAAATAAAAAGCAACTGAGCCGTGAGACCTCGGCAGCCAGTCTGCATTGTTTATATCACATTTTGCTAATAAAAGTCTTAAACGTTGATATTTTTAATGTCCCTGTGTGATTCATTGTTTGTTCAAATCAAATTGTTTTGAGTTAAAAAAAAAAATCTATATTTGTTCCAGGATATTTTTATTTTTTACAGGTATATTAAAATTCAAATCTAGGGGGTCTGAGCAAACTGAATATTATTTCATTTTTTTTGGTTTTTGCTATTAATCATAAAATATATTGAATTTTCATCTGCACACAATGTGTCACCCAATTAAAACATGACTGAGTCTTTCTGTTTTTCCGTAGGGGGGCGGTAGCGGGCATTTATACAAAATTAACATCCCACGAAGAAGAAGAAATGATATCCGGTGGTGAAACTTGCGTCAAGTTAGCAAGATTTTGTAGGGCAAAAGCGGAAGATATACATTTGTGCGAATATAATAAACAGATGAATATTTTGGTCAGCAGGGCTCGATAGAAGACAAGCGACAATATGTTTCTATATACTGCCCAATACTATATAATTATTTTCAGATTTCTATACTGTTTGTTAATCCAAAAGTTTTATTTTGAAAATCCGTACCGGATATTGATATTACATTGTTGCTAACTTGCCTGGACGCTAAAACAAACCCAGCAACAAAATCACTTTGTCCAGTTTAACTAAAATTGTTCTAAATGGGACGATATAAATGTGCCTACAACTGCGAAAACTCCAGCGATTCAGATGTGAAGTTTTTTAAGTGAGTGCTGAGATTTGTCGCCCGAAAAATAGAGAACGGCTTGTTGCGGAATTGTGTCATAGCTATAACATCAAAGCTAACATAAAGCTAACATAAAGCTAACATAAAAAAATCAGCATGGATCAGATCACTGATCACTGATCGATGGATTTAAGTTACTTTTCAAGCAAAAATACTAAACATAATTTCAATATGTATATACATTTCCAATTATTGGCTAATATTCACCTGCCATAATATTCATGTATTGTAAACAATCAATAATTTAATTGTGACAATAATCGTCAGGTTAATCAGTAATCCAACTTACAGTGAGTTGCAGCAGCTCGGGCTGAATGATTTTGAATACATATCTTGACTGATTTTGCAATATTAGAAGGAATGATAATTTTCACATTATAAGTCTCATTTTCATTGAAAAACATATTAAGATGATTATGGTGTCATTTTTGAGGAGGTTCTGTACCAAACAAAGTGTTTTCTTAAGTCTTTAGAATAAGATGTGTGAGCCAGGACATCTCTGAAGAACAATATTTAATTTAAATTAGAAACATTTAGCCTGTAACAAATATTGAGCTTCCAGCAATTTGCAGTAGGACATAATCTGATAAAACTTTGATTTACTGTTAATTCTGTCTCTGTCTGTACAGTAGTAGAGTGAGGAGTCAGACATGTAGTCAGTTTTAATGAAAACCACAGCTTCTCTGTGCGTGCACTATCTGTCAAATATAACTATATTTTAGAAAAAGTCTTGATAATGTTTTTCCATGATGACAGGTGCCAGTGAGAACTAACAGGCAAAAGTTACTGACTTTTGAATGGAGTTCATTGTTTTGTCTCTTCACACAGGAAAGGTTTCCACACATCAGTGTTAGCTCTGTTCTAATGAGTTGTGTGCTACCGCAGGTTTCCCTGTACAATCCCCGAAAACTGAAGAAATGGCTCACGAACATGAAGTGGAAGGACTGGACGCCATCTCGCTTCTCTGTGCTGTGCATCAATCACTTTGAGGAGCAGCACATCAACAGAGCGGGCAAATGTGTGACACTTAAAGAAGATGCAGTTCCCACCATATTTTCATCCACTGAAGACAAACGGAGGAGAAAGGTTTGTGTGTGGTTACTCAGCTTCAGTGAACCATTTCAAAATAAAACACCAGCTGCCCCATTTAGTGGAACAAGACAGTAACATGTTTTGCAGCTCGATGGCTTCATTAAAAAATCCTCTTTACTCGTATGTTTCTGATAATTCTGTAAAATAAAGCTCTCATGTGCAATTACTATCACTGTTCTCCTGATGTAGGCTTCCATCAACCCAAGAAGTACGAGAAACAAGGTGAGAGCATACCAGAGATGAAAAAAAAAATCATATTGCAGTTATAGCGACCAAAGTTATCAGGGTTACCAGTGTTACTATGTGCTGAAAATGTTCAAAAGGTACTGATAAACAACTGAAATCAGTTTTATGCTGAAAAACTCTGCTTTGCACTCAAACTCTTGCTGCTGTTCCTGCATATGGAAGATTGTTGCTAACTTTGGTTGATGCTGGACATTTGCAAGTTTCTCATTTCTCTGTAATCAAACACGGTTATTGTGATAATTAAATTTTGAAATGGTAATACTAATCATTGAGAATTTTATCACAGTTTATCTTAAAACCGATTTCATCCCCAGACCATTCTGTATTGTCATTTAACTGTTAAAATTCTGTGATCAACTTGTGGTCATTTTGAGTTGAGTGTGTGGCTGAATTTTCTCTAAATTTATAAAACATATTTTGCTCAAATGGAGCTTTGTAAGGTTGGTGTTAATAATCAAGATATTAACTTGATTTCTGTCTTTATTCAAGCTCTTCCTCACCTTAGTAAAACTTATTGCCTATAACACAGTCTGTCCTGTATTATGAACGCAGCCACCCGGAGTTAAAGCCTCACAGACGAGTCCAGCTCAGTCTCCAGCGACGTCTGCTGTCACAGCAAAGCAAAGCGTCCAAAACAAACAGCTCAGCCAGACAGAAGAGCCTGCTGGGTATGTTACCACAGACGAGCTAAAACAAGCCAAAGCAAAACAAAATGAATCGAATCAGAAATACTTTGATTCCTGAGGGGAATCAACTTTACAGTTGTGCATGTGCATTATAGTTTCATTATGTATATTTTTTTCGTAAATAAACATAAATATGTATAGCCAAATATGTATATTACAATGTAATAACACCTAATACTTTAACAATGAAGCTGAAAATGGGTCTATATGTGTGTGTGAGTGTTAAAATGGAGGAATACTATAAATAAGTGGTAAGAGTATAAATTGTATAATCAGTGTACAGTATAAATGCAGTATTAATACCAGTGTTTATAGCAGAGTATTGCACGCTTGAATTATTAACATTATTGTGCGAGTGCATGGTGGAGTTGATGCAGAGTTGTTGTACTGTTAGTTCATTGCACAGTTGAAGATATGCATCATGATTACAAATACATGATGGCTTATAGGAGGAGTTGGTAGGTAGTAGTAGCTATAATAAATCAACAAATATAATCCAAAATGTCACAGAAAAGGAAAACAGATTTTCTGCCTTTATTGAGTACACTGTAAACAATGAAATTAGATGGTTCATAAAATTTAAGGATTTTTGTTGTGTTGCTTTAAATGAACAAAGATAAATTTTGTAGCCCACAAAAAATCATTTGGTTCTCTAAGAATGTTTTGGGTCAAATTCAGTAAAAAAAAAAAAAAGGTGCAAGTTTATTCCTGCATGACTGTGTGATTTTTCTGTGACATTGGATTAATTAATTGCAGGTTAAATTCTTGTATCAAGTGTTATGTTTTAGGTTCATGCTGCCTCACCTTTTCTGGTTTTGTATTCAGAGACCCCAAGAAGTCTGACAAATGGAGGATCATAGTAGATGAAGGGCTGATGAAGATCGAGTCGTTTCCACATTTCTTCCATGGAGATTACTGTGTACCACAGGCGAGTAGTATAATTACTAATCACTGTTTTGACAACTTTTGATAACTTTTTGTGTATTTTTTGTATTAATAATGGATATTTGGGTCTGACATTAAGTAAATCAAAACCCTTTTGTTGCCGGATGTTTACTTTCATTATTGCAGTTTATTATCAAATTCTGTTATTTCATATTTGTTCTAATTTGTCCATTTGTCATCTTTCACATGCACGAACAGGACATTCAGTGGGCTCCAGATGATAATGAGAGTGTAAGTAGTCATCATGCTTTAAGATTACAATATTTTTCTTTTATATTGTGAAACATTTTAATCAAATTCTCTTCTATGATCTTCACAGACAGAATGTGAGGATCCTGAAAAGGTGATCGAGGTAAGTTAAAACATGATAACCTAAATGCATCACACCAGATTTACATCACATACAAACTAAAGCGATTTGGATTCTTAGCGCGTCCATGTCGGATTTGTGCCTGATGTGCTGATGTGATGGCAGGTGAAGGAGGCGTGGCAGTGGCTCGGTCTGGATGTCAGAGGACCGCTGCCCCAAACACTGAACGGAAACAAATACATCTTGACTGTGACGGACTACTTCTCCAAGTGGGTGGAGGCTGTGCCCATGCCTTCGTGTCTCCCTTCACATGTGGCGAAGCACATCGTGGACATCATCGCCCACTTTGGGTACCCGGTCAGAATCCTCTCCAGACTGCCTCATGACATCGTCCAAAAAGTGAGTGATTAAACTGCTCACATGAGGCCTAACGCAAGGATATTTTTGTATTATCTTATTCTTTCATATTCTTATTTTATAATAAAGTATTGGTGTAATATTGTGTCTTAATCAGCCGGCGGCTCATGTAGATTTACTGTGTGAATGTATCTGTGTGGTAGATCAACAGAGAGCTCAAAGATCAGCTGAGGGTCACCGTCGCTCTCGTCGTTTATCATCAGCAGACGGGCACCGTGGATTTGACCACACAGCAGCTGATCGACAGGTCTGTACTTGTGTGAAAAGATTGAGATTTTTTTGTTAACCTGGCCTCGCCTGATTAATTCACAAATGCAAATTAGTCTGGAAGAGGGCAGAACAATATGAGTCACATTGTAGTGGGAGTGGTAATTTCACTTAAAAAAAAATATTCTGAGGTGTGCACCAAGTAAGCATGTTCCCTTACGTCTAGAGAATGTGATTTATAGGCCGGGGCGTCTCTGTAGCACCACAATGCTTCATTTATAATGGTGTGTTGTGAAACATTTTACCTTTATCAAGAAATTGCTGCTCCTATGATTTGGATTTTTGGATACAAACTCACCAAACTCTTTTGCAAAACATGATAGTTTGGTTTGAAATAAATCCTTAATTCACAGCGTGAAAGAGCACGGAGCACACAGGACAGCTGATGCTGAATGACGGCTGCAGCACTGTTGGCACCCTGAACACAGTTTCTCCTTTTACACTGAAAGTTCTCTCATCGTGCCTACAGGTTTGGTGTTTTAACCTGTTTTAACTAATTGCTGCTCCCCGACAGGATGGTAAGTGATCTGATAGAGGAGCACGCACCTGACTGGGATGTCTACCTGCCTGAGAAGGTTTTCAGTCTGTGTTTCAAAGAGCATTCAAAGACGAAGGAAAGGCCCTTTTCACTGCTGTGCTGTACGGGACTGGAGCCTGTCCAGTCCCCCAGAGGACTGCATGTAAGTACAGGTTCTGAACATTTTTGATAAACCTTTGTTTTATACATGAATACTGTAAATGACACTTGTGTTCTTACCTCTCTGTTCCACAGTACACTTATTCCAAGGTCCAAGGGAGCGCTTTTGTGGTTAGATAGAGATTATTTGGTGAGTTGAATATATTTTTTTACTTTTTATGTTTGACTGCTTAAATACAATAATCTAAATTTTTGTGGGGTCAGTGACTTGGTGGTGAATCTTGACATTTTCTCAAGATGTTCCAGAGAAGTTTGAGAAAATAACACTTAGTATTATTATTTTCAGGTCTGTTGATGTGAAAATCAAACTGGACTCATTAACAAACCAGGGAGTACGAGTGTTTTTCAGTCATGGAAGCGCTTCGACACTGAGGATTATCCTCGAAAAGTGCTGGAGATCTGCTGTACTTCTGGCCACAGTGGAAACGTGGTAACCCTGATTGTCTGACCAGGATGAGGACTTTGTTGACTGGACAGGTATAAACTGAAAAACTGCAGACTTGTACAGCAGCCACCAGGGGATTTTTAGTCCATCAGTTCAGTAGAAGATCATATTTTTCAGTATATTTTGTTTCTGATGTTAACGTTGCACTACTATGGATCGTTGTAAAAATGGCTAAAGAAACATAGTCAAGGTCATGACAAACAAGGATTTGTTTGTATTTTTTTTAACTTGGCCTCCTGTTTCCAAAGCCCCAGAGTCGTGTTTGTGAAGAACCTGCAAGTCAGCTGTAGTTCACACAGCCCAAGCTTTTGAGTCGACAGATTTCAGGCTGCTGTGCCTGATTGTTCCTTCTTGTTTTATGTCTGTAAAATGTAAAACAAGCAATAAACAAGCTTTAAATATGACTTGCTTTGATTACATGTGCAATATGCAAAATGCGACTATATAAATAATCCTGAGTAATCAGCGTTTTCTAAATGAAGTCAGCGCCGTGACTTTTCAACTTGAAACTGTTTTAATGGCTGTTAAAGCAGAAATATGTAGCAACTGCTCATGCAAAAATGAGCACTGCAGTCTAAATCCTGAGTTGGAGCTATAGACTGTATATTAAATAGGCTGTATTGTATTTAATATAGGATCTATACTTGAAGTCAGTTGTTTCTCTCTACCTTGAAGCTTGGGCCGGCTGCAGAAGCAAGCGATGAGTCCTCCACTGTCAGTTGTCTGTCAAGTTAAGCCTGTTATCCTGAAAACAAAAGCCCACTGCTCTGAAAATACACTCTGGACTTTAGAGTAATGTGACTTCCTGTCTCACTGCGTGGCAGACTCTATTAACATATTTCTCAGACATACGTTGTGTACTTCTCATGTTTGGACCTGTTTTTCAAGTAACAATATTGTGACAGGATGAATTGATTGAGTGATCACTTTTAGTCATTTTTTTTAAAAATAAAAAAACAACAACTCTGATATCAGCTTCTTAAATGTGTTTTCTTTACTCCTCTATGACAGTAAACTGAATATTTTTGAGTTGTGGACAAAACAAGACATTTGAGGACGTCATCATGGACGTTTTCTGACATTTCATGGACCAAACAACTAATCAATTAATAGATGATGCGGACCTAAAAGTAGTAAAAGTATAGTAAAAGTATTTAAAAAAACAAAACAAAACATACACATCAGAAAAGTCCTACCCCAAAAGAACGTACGCTGCAGAATAGTATAAATAATTTTTTTCAAAAATTAAAAAATTTGTGTAAAAAAGTTACTTTACTTAAATATTGTGATATTTGGATTAGGTTACTGACTACATTTTTAACAGGTAATTAGTAACTTTATCTGGATACATTTTCAGGGTAATTCTTCCAGCCCTGTGTTTCTTTCTGTATCACATTTTTTGTAGCAGCCGCTGTCAAGCAACCAAACCACAATGTCATAAACATAACAGAAAGAAACAAACCCTGATCTCACACAGCTTGTGGCACCTGGCTTGATGTGTGTGTCACAGCTGCTGTGGGGTCAGCTGTCCCACTCACTGTGGTGACAGCTGCTGTCAGGGTGAGAGGAGGAAGTGAGTCCTCCCATAAAAAAAAAAAACAAAAAAAACAGAAGCAGCCAGCGCAGAGAGAGAAACCTGTTTGTTGCACCAAAGAGGAAGACATGAGGAAGATCACAGAAAGAAATTTACTGTCAAAAGTCCATATGCACGTACACATTAAAGCAAATGTATATTTCAGCATATGGAGTAAAACTGTGGAATGATTTAAAATGCTCTTCAAATATGATTCAATTTAAGAGAATTTATATTAAAAAAAATAACGGGACATTATACTCTTACTGAGTGATATTTATGTGAAGGTCATTGATGATTTTTAGTGACTATTTGAGCATGTATTGCTGAAGCTTATTATGTGATCTGTGAAAACAAAAAAAACAATCTGTATTTATGTTATTATTAAGAAAGGAGCAGGTAATATAAGATTTATCTTACTGCTGCTCCTTTTTTTGATCATTGAATGACACAGAAATGGGTGAAATAAACAAAATGAAATGGAAAATTAATTAACTACGAGGGTAGTGTCTGTGTAATATCTTCGTGTGGACTTTTATTTTATTTGGAATGAATAAATTTGAAGTTTCTACATTTTTAAAAAAAAGGAGTTCTCTAACACGACGGTAGGGGGCGACAATGCTCCGCCCGGTTGCAGTTTTTCATTAAACGAAGAAGAAGTCTCTGGTGGCGCCACCTGCCGGCCGGTGTTGGAGTTGCAGGCGTGGCTGTCTGATGCTGCTGTGATCTCACGGTTGTCGCTGTGCAGTGGAGGCGTTTTTTTTTCTCCTGTGAGCAACCAACCGCAAGAAATGGTGAGTGAGGAAAACAGATCGAGCTCTAAATGTAACGGCCTGTTGACTAACTGAACACTGTTTTATTCAGTTAATAACTCCGTTCCTGAGCGTCATAACGTGTGCTGTCAGAAGATGAACCAAGCCTGTCACGAAAAACGATCATCTTAAGCTCATGCCTTTGTTTAGCTAACCACAGCTAACGTGAGTTAGCTTCCCTACACTGGTTCACGTCAACACACTTAGCTCACGCTAGCTGGATGTCTGATCATAATGCTGTAGCTGACAGGAAGTTTAACGGAGAAAGGTCCAGACTAAAGAGCGTACGAACCCACGTTGTTGTGGATCAGTGACAGCTCAAACAACAAACTTTGCTTCTGATAAAATGCTCAGCTAGCCGTGAGGAAGCTAACTGTGGCTCGGCTAACGTCAACGCTACAACTTAGATTAAAAACGTGGGTGTTGTTAACAGTTAAATAAAGCAGTTTTAACACGAGTCGGGTTTCAACTCAAAGTGTGTTTATTAGTGACCCACGGTTTCCAGATCGAGTCTACTGGGGAAGCTAGCTGCTCCAGCTAACAGTTAGCAGCCACGGCTAAGCTCGCCTAGCTTGTCATGACGCTGGCTGGCAGCTGCCGCACTCCGGCTCTTTAAAGCTCAGCTCAGCTCAGCTCAGGTTTTTATAGACTTAACCCGACGTGTCAGCCAGCTAACTCAACAAAGTGCTGTCACACAACTTTACTCTGGTCTTTAGATTAGATTCGTTTAGAGCAGATCAGTCTTTATTGTCATTACACAGACTCCAAGTGCTGAGAAAAACAAAATGCAGTTTAGCACAAAGTAGTTAAGTGCAGAATAAGGGGTCTTTGTGAATAGATGTACACAGTGTGACAATAATAACTGTATGAGTAGCATTAACAGTATGAACACTGGAAAACCTATCATGATGGTGAAGTTTATGTCGGTCATATCAATAACTATTGATCAAGTAGGTTGTGACACACGTCATGTTGTGTTCTGCAAGGAATGGTGACAAAATCAAATATCACAATATTTTTGACCAAATAGTGTGAGAGTTTTGCAGGGATAACTATTGGTGCTTTCACACAATATTAACACAGTGAGGTTTTTGATAAATAATCATCAGTCACGTGGATATAATGATTTAAGTGGGTAAAGGCAAATAATAGAACAGCTAAACGGTCTCGTAAGTGCTGAAAATGACATCACTTTATTGTAATGTAGCCTTTAAATCCAGGAAAAGACAACACTTTTCCCATATCATGATATAATCATGATCCAACAACTATCACAATATTTAGTCTTAAATCATGATTCAATATAGTATCGATATACTGCCCAGCTCTACAGTAAGACACATACATATGAGATGTTTATACAGCTTGTGCAGCTATTGCAGGTACAGTGGAAACCTCTCCTAACTCGATCTACCTGACAGAATCAATCCTATACAGATGCTGTTTAAAGAATTTGCTTATAGTAAGCAAGTAGTCCACTTACAGGATTCATTTAGGGTCTTTATATAATTCTATTTTTTTTAACTTGCCTCCCATGATACTAACCCAGAAAGTAATTTTCTCTCAATGAAGAGTTTCCTTGAAGCTTATGACAAACTCCCCAGAACAAGCCAACGAGATGCAGCAATGAAAAAATTAACGTAATGCCCCCTTCAGTGGGCCCTCGGTGAGGAAAAATATTGAAGCTATCCATCTAATTACTTAATATTCATGTAATAAATCTACAAATATTAATAGGATGGCAATCTGTGTGAGAAATAAAGTAAAACAAAAAATTAGGTTATAATTATCATCCATTTATAATAGGTGTCTGGAACCTTAATTGTGAAAAGAGCCATTTTTGGCCAAAAAAGGGGGGGAAAGTCTGTCTGGAACCACAGTTCTTAAATTCTCTATTTTCCTTTTTGACTTTTATGTTTTTTTGGAATTGGCATCCACAGATATCTGAGGGAGACTCAAGACAAGCCACCAGCAAAATTTGGAGGAAAAGGCACAGAACCCGAGGCTATGATGCACATTTTAGTTGACCAAATATTAGAACTTTTTATTTTATTTGGTGTATAGGCTACACATTTGTAAAATTGACAAATGTAAGAATCATTTTAGTTCTACAACAATGATAAATGAAAATTCAAATATTAATAAAGTAACTGTTCTTCATCTACGTATAGTTTTTTGTCAAAGCCACAGGAAGCCACCAAAGGGGGCAAAAGAGCTGACACTGTATAAGTGTAAATATACCGTGCAGGTGTAAGAACGAGTAATGCAAGTAGCAGGCATTATACACAAAATAAATAGCTGGATATAAATGTGGCGTAAACACTATAGGACAGGTATGTGCAGTCTAGACAGTAACATAAATATGCTATAGGCAGGTGCAGTTACAGCCTGACCCAGTACGTGCAACTAAAGTACACAAACAAGAAGCAACCTTTTAACTGATTTGCTCTAACTTTTGCCAGCAGCAGTATCACGCCATGTTTAATTATAAACTTTATCTGCATTGATAATGGGATAATAGGTCTTTGTATAATGAGACTTTATGCCTCAGAGGTTAGGTTGACTTTAAATCCATCATATTGTTTGTCTGTGTTATCACAAGATATTCAAACTGCACTAAACAAATTTATCAAGAACTTTGTGTCAGGGCTTTGCTCAGGCATGTTTGTGGTAGCTCAGCGGTAACTAAGTATACTGAAGGTGTTTTGTTCAAAACCCACCCACAATAAGTTGCATATCAGTAAACTTTTAATCAGTTAAATTCATAACAGCGATTGATCAGCAATATTCCTAAGATGCAGCATATCTTTCTGAAGTATTGGTAGTGTTTCTAGCCTTGGAACAACCTGATTAAAACCCCACAACATGAATGAGTCGTGTCAGGGTGAAATGTGCCTGCAGAGGTTTTACAGCATCGTGTTTGAGAAAACAGCATTTACAAGGTCAGCAGTGAATATTATTGAGTCATCAGTGTCTCATTTCCACTCTCTTCTGTGTCACTTGATCTCACCTCAGGATGTGTTTTTAATGATTCGACGTCACAAGACGACCATCTTCACAGATGCCAAAGAATCTACCACAGTCTATGAACTGAAGCGCATTGTGGAAGGCATTTTAAAGAGGCCACCTGAAGATCAGAGGCTTTATAAGGTAAATTACCCTCCGAACATCTTTCACATAAAACCTTTCTGAGTTGGAAGAGTTGTTTGGGAATATGTAGTTATGTATAAATTATGTATAAATTTAAGAGATAGATTTCGATCTGTCATTAAAAGTCTTGTCTTGAATGAGCAGGACTGCTATATAGTAATATTGGATTTTAAAGAGATGGTCCACCCAACAATGAAAATTCAGTCATTAACTACTCACCCTCATGCCGATTGAAGGTTTGATTTTTTTTAGTCCACAAAACACTGCTATGATGATATATGTGTGTTGTAGCTATGTAAAATCACGTATAAGATAACAGTGCTTATTCCTTGGCACCCACCTCTAGCAGAGTGTTAAAAAGCCAAATGCGAAGCTTTGAATATATTGTAACTGTATCCTTTCATTTACCCAACAGTTGTACGATTCTTTAGCTTAAAACTCAGTGCAGGGCTCAGCAATAATGATTGGCCACTAGCTCAGGACAAGTAAGTAAGTTTTCAGCCTCATCGTATTAACATGATTTTCCTTGAATTTTCGACTGAGAAAACGAGACACTTACAACCCCTGGATTCTGAAAAACTGTTTTCTGACACTTTATAGACACTGCAGGCTCAGATTCAACATGACAATTGACTTCAGTCTTTGTTTTAATTCGATAACCACTAATAAATTAACCATTTTGTAAAAATGCCGGTAAATAATTGACTTCTGGATGTGGATTTCAACATTAGCGTTGACCCCTACACCAAATTAAAAAATTCTTGGCTCAGAGGATCGCAAGTAGCCCTCACAACAGAGAGTATTGTGTGAAATCGATGACACTACTTTAATCTTTTAAAAATTTTCTTCACCAGGATGATGTGATGCTTAACGACAGTCAGACTCTTGGAAATTGTGGCTTCACAAATCAAACGGCCCGGCCTCAGGCTCCAGCCACGGTGGGATTAGCTTTCCGTCTGGGTGGTAAGTAGTTCACCCTTTATTCAGTGTGGTAAAACCATTCACTCGTGTTTCTAATTTTCTGCTCGGATCTGATTTACTTTGTCATATGTATCTTCTCTCTGTCTTTTCCCTTTTGTTTATTTCTCTCTCTGACGTTCTCTCAGATGATTCATTCGAGCAGCTGAGGATCGAGTCTTTCTCCACTCCCCCAGAGCTCCCTGACGTCATGAAGCCCCAGGACTCGGGCAGCACAGCCAACGAGCAGGCTGTACAGTGAGGGAGGGGGCGGGGGAAAAGAGAGGGACGCGCAGGGGGCCGGAGGGAGGATGCACGGGGGGAGGGAAGGGTTGAATTTTTGGGAAGCGATGCCTCAGCGTGTGAGTTTTATCTTGCCGACGACAGATCTTCAGCTGGGCATAAACAATTACAAACACGGATTCCCCTTGTCGTAAATTTGAGGGCGGGTGCTTCAAAGTGGTTCATTTGTCCTGAAATCGGTGAACGCATGCTAGATAAATCGATAATTTCACACAAGACCCTTCAGAGATACCTGATGGACTTGTCATGACACTGTCAGTCATCCATGGGATTGGTAAAGGCTGAACATAAAGAATTGTACCTCGTATTTAATTAATTCTAGTCTTTATTTGGGGTAAGGTCATCGCTGCCTTCCTTGTGTTTTTTATTTTGCTGCTTAAACGTGGGAGTTGATAAGGTGTGACATTTTTAGGCTTTTATGTTTGTGTGTTTCTTTATTAAACTATTACATAGGATTTGACATGTTTTTGGTCTTTGGCCTGGATATGTGTTGCGACAATAGCTAGGAGTTTGTGAATTTCTAAGTTACTATCTGTATTTCAAAAAAAACAAAACTTTTGAACAGTATGAATCTGAAATAAAATAGATTCACTTGTTGGCAGAGGATCTGGCATTAAGATGAACATTTCTTGGTACTTTACTTATCAGTAGTTGTAGTTTTCATACTGTAGCTGCCCACAGAAGTTACTGAATGCACTCAGTCGTGGGTATCTACAACACATGTGACGCTGGCGTGGATCTGGTGTTGAAAATCAAATGACCGACAGGCATAGCAGCAATCAAAAATGAATTAATAGTGATTCTTGTTTTGTTTTTTGTTTTTTTGTTTTTTTTTTTACCTTACTAACAAAGGTGGGGACTAACCAGCCTTCCTCTCCAATGTTTGATTGTAGCACATGACATCTTGGAGATGTTGAATAGTGAACCTAAACCTTTTTAAGTTAAACAGGTAGTTTGTCATGTGATGAGTTATGAACTGTGCCTGTGAGTAGTGAGCTGCACATTCGACTCTACATCATCCCAGAATCACTGCCCATTTAGGTTTAGTTCATGCTGCAAACTTGTGTTGTATTATACACCATTAATACCTTAATACACATTATTTTCCTAAACTTAAAAGTGAATTAGAAATGAACTCCTCTCCACACCAAAATGTCAAATTAAAGTATAACACTGGGTCTTGTGATCTAGAAAACTACAGACTTACAAAATAAACCTCCTTTAGTTACAAAAGGAAAGAATATTGCGACCTGGAGGTGTTGAATGAAATTGTTGACATTACCACATTTGCAATTTGAGGCTGTTAAACAGTGGGACATGATCAAAGTTGCACTTGTAACTGATTTAACATTAAAACAACTGTTTTTCACCCTGGTGCACTGTGCTGTTTTTGTATGCTTTTGTAGTCGGTGGTAAACATTAACACAATAATGTTTTTTTAAACAGCAGTGTTTTTGCTTATTTAAAGGGTCAGTTCACCCCAAAATCAAAAGTGCATGTTTTCCCCTGGCCTATAGTGCTATTTCAATGTCTAGATTTTTTGTTTGTGTGTAAGTTATCGGCCTTTCTATTAGAAAAGAAAGTAGTTCCAGTAGATTCTACTGCAGAAAGAAAGTAGTCCCTACATGAAACTGCTCACAACAAGGTCTATGGATTATCATGAGTAACCGGGTCATGATTTCTGCAAAGAGACATCGGTTTTGAATGTTTCATACGATTTTTTTTGGTACTTTGAGCCCCACAGGCTGAGTGTCATTTCGTCCCATATATATATGTATTTGAGAGAAGGCAGACATCTCTATGGGCAATATCTCCAAAACTCTGCAACTTGCACCTAAAAAGATGGATTAATAGCACTATAGGCCAGAGGATTTGATTTGTGATGTGTGAAAAGTAACTCAATTAGGACTGCAACTGGAGATATTAATTAAAGGGAAGGAAGGGAAATAACTGAATGTTTTCTCAACCAGTTAATCCTTAAATTGAGCTAATGCATGTCTGTCAGGTCCTATTTTCATCCTGTGTGTGTAATGAAAATAAGATTATAAAAAATGTAATTGGATTTCTCAAATAGAGCTCTATAATGACAAGACAAGGCAGTTGTATTTATAAAGCACCTTCCATACATAGAGGTTGATCCCAAGGAAATTATAGTTAACTAAAACTAGGTGAAAAATAATATTTTTGTTAATTGAAAATAAAAACTAGACGTAAGAAAAAATGGAATCTAACTGAAATAATAGTGTACTTATAAAACTTACTAAAATAAAAGGAAACCATAGCTAAAACTACACTGAATTGAAAACAATAAAATTAAAAAACAAAACTATAACAAATGGTACATTGAAGGTGCTGTACTGTAGTACTTCTTCTGGGAATAAAATAATATAAAACAGTGATAAATTTCAATCAAAATATCCCAGAACCCAAGTTGACTTTTTCAAATTGTTTTGTCCAACAATCCCAAAAGAAAATATATTAAATTTATAATCCTATCAAATCCTCACACTTTCTTAATTATCATTTCTGTGTATGTCAGTTAATAATTTTCAGTAATAAAAACTATTAGTATATTCAATTCAATAGTCTGTTTGCATGAATGTTTTGTAAACAAGTATTTTCACCTGAAACCTTTTGGCAATATGTTCTGACTGACTGACTAATGGACGAAATGTTTGACTTAAGTGAATTTTTTTTACAATATATCACTTTGCAAATGTTTTTCTTTCTCATATAATCTATATAACCCCTTAAAACCTGGCAGACATTGCTGTTTATTATTTGCAATAACATTAATTAAAAATAACTTCTAATGTTGGTGTCAGCTGCTCCTAAAAGCATCACAGAGCGATTTTACGAACTTTCTGACAGCACTTGAACGCAGCGTAAGCTAGCAGGGTAGTTTAGCATTTTGCTAGCGGCGACACGTGACCGTGCAGCGACACATGACTCCCTCTTCTGCTGCATGCATGAAGACATGAGGACCTGTGGTTTAACTTAACATAAGCGAACACAGACTGTCTCTGTCCCCGGGAGTGATGGACGTCGGTGGGTTTGTTTTATCGGCGGGCCGGGCCGTGCTGGACATGGTGGAGCGGGAGTGGCAGCCGCTGTCCCCGGGCGAGCTGGAGCAGCGGCTGGACCAGGCGGTGGAGGAGATCCTGGAGGCTGACCTGATGGCAAAACTCAAAACTCAGCCGCCTCCTACGATTTATGTACAGCTGCTGCAGAGCCACGCTAATGCACAGCCCCGAGTGTTACACACGACAACAACAACATCCGGTCCCGCAGAGGAGGAGACAGCAGAGCCCCGAGACCCGCTGGATGCTGTGGACAGTGCTGCAGTCAAGGTATCACACTGTGGTTTCCTTTACTGGTTAAGTGATAGATTTACCTTTATTTGGCCGAGCACAACTGCACTAGAAAATAAGTGGAACTGTCTCATCCCTGCAACTTCAGACTTAACTCAACTCAAACTTTATTTATGGCACACAGGAAAACTGAGCTGCAGAATCTCCCAAACAGGGTGGTAAACATTAACACAATAATGTATTTTGCATTATGTTTTTTTTTAAAACAGCAGTGTTTCCTGCTTATTTAAAGGGTCAGTTCACCCCAAAATCAAAAGTGCATATTTTCTCCTGGCCTATAGTGCTATTTCAATGTCTAGATTTTTTGTGTGTGTGTAAGTTGCAGAGTTCTGGAGATATCGGCCTTTCTAGTAGAAAAGAAAGTAGTTCCAGTAGATTCTACTGCAGAAAGAAAGTAGTCCCTAAAGGTTAAGTGATAGATTTACCTTTATTTGGCCGAGCACAACTGCACTAGAAAATAAGTGGAACTGTCTCATCCCTGCAACTTGAGACTTAACTCAACTCAAACTTTATTTATGGCACACAGGAAAACTGAGCTGCAGAATCTCCCAAACAATGGAAGTGAATGGTGACCAGTTTTCAAACGTAAAAAATAACTCGGGGAAAAAAAACAAAAAAACAAAAAAACAAAAAACAAACATAAAACGCCTCCATACTTCTCGTGCAACATATTCCAAGTCTCCTCCAAGTCCTGACCTGCCTTTTGCACACCATCACAACACAAACTAAAGATCCAGTGATACAGTGAAGATTCAGGCTAAACACATGGTGTAAATAACATTTCTTTTGTCAATTTGGCATGTTGGACCTTTACGAGACTTGGATTACAGCCGACGAGCAGTATGTTTTTATTCTGTTCTTTTTTTTTTCCGTTTGCAAACTGGTCATCATTCACTTCCATTGTTTGGGAGATTCTGCAGCTCAGTTTTCCTGTGAAACTCCAGCAGTGTTTTGTGGACTGAAAAAAACTAAACCCGACCTTCAATCGGCATGAGGGTGAGGAGATGATGACTGAATTTTGTTATGCAAAAGTTGGTGCAAAATATACAAACATATACAAATATAAAATATATACAAAATAAACACACACATGCACTAGGAACTTGTGCATGTGACTAAATGTTAAGGCTGTGAAAATGCATATTTTTCCTCTGGCTTGTGGTGCTATTTATCTGTCTGGATAGTTTTGGTGTGAGCTGCAGAGTTTTGCAGATTTTGGACGTTTCTATATTTTAAATGTACTTCTGTGGCGCTTTGAGCCGTACAGGCCAGGTACCAGTTAGTCCCACTGGAGAGAAGGCAGACATCTGTACGGCTGATATCTCCAAATCTCTGCAACTCACACCAAAAATATCAGACTTGTGAGATAAAGTCTTTGTTGTAATCACGATAAAAGAAGCAGAGTCATCATTTGATCACAATATGATACGATTACAATCAGTTTCACCTGAAATACCTGTTGAATCTCCTGATTGACTGACTGACTGATGTTGACTACTTTGACCTGATTTTCCTTTTTGTTTTATTGTTTTTTCTCATCAGCACATCGCAGACCTGCTCCAAACCTCCAAATCCAGAGCTCGAATGGCAGGACGGGCTCGCTTATCCCTGTCCCACACCGTCCTGCTGTCCCTCACTCTGCTCACCGAGCGCGTCAGCTACCGCTCGGTGTCTCGCCGCTTCCACCTGGAGAAAGGAAACATCCACAGGATCTTCTTTTCTTTCTGTGAGCGCGTCAACATGCTAGAGGAGACGCTCATCAGATGGCCAGTCGGTGGGTTGATTTCAGTGTTGTTTTTAATAAATAAATCAATGCAGGTGATAAGCGTTTGCAGGAGTGGACCCTTTCAAATTGTCCAGCTCAATGTTGCATAATGATTTGAGTGCAAAAAAGGGTGTTGAAAAGATATTTCCTCTCTGTTCTCCAGGCACAGATGCTGTTCAGGCTCTTGTCCCACTGTGCAGGCCAGAGAAGGAGCATGAGGAGGAGGAGGAGGAGCGGCAAGGTGTTCCTCGGGTCCTGGGAGTGTTAGGACACACCCGCATCCCTATCCGCCTGCCAATAGGGAAACACAATGTGGAGAGCGCAGTGCCTGAAGTGAAGAGGATGAAGAAGGAGGCCCACCCTGACTCCTGGCTAAACCTTCAGCTCGTATGCGACTATAAGGGCCGGTTCCTACACTGCAGAATCAGTAAGGGATCAGATGTGGACAGAGGCAACGCTCTGAGAGACAAACTCAAACAGCATCCTGAACTGATGCCCTCCGGCTCCTGCCTTGTGGCCAGAGCCGGGTACCCGCTCACCGCTCAGATTTTAACACCGTACACAGGAAGTGTCGGACCGAGAGAGGAGCTCTTCAACAAGACACTGGAGGAGCACTTTCACATCCTGGATCAGGCTGTTGCAAACCTGAGAGCCAGATTCCAAAGGCTCAGGTACCTGGATATCGGAAACTATGATCGAGCCCGAGCTGTGGTGCTCACTGCCTGCGTGTTGCACAATGTGTTTTTGGACATGAGTCAAGTGGTTCACGGAGAAGTTGAGAAAGAGGAAGCCACACCGGAAGACGGAGAGGGGGAGGTAGACGACGAGGGCGTGCGCAGACGTGACGCCGTCTCAGATTTGTTGTTTAAAGACTTTGATTCTGGAAGCACGTGATTTGATGAGGTCTGCAGATGTAAAATGAAGAGTTCTGTAAAATAAAGGTTTATTTTAACAGAATATCTGCCGCCTGCATCTGTGTGCACACGCAATGCTCTCATCACTGCTATAAGAAAACCCAGATAGGTTTGTTGTTTTGAGTTTTTCATAGTATGTAAGTAAATAATAATAATGATCACTTTATTTATAGTTATAGTTATTACTGTAATTTACCATAATGGGGATGTTAGTTGACAGAAATTGTCAGTCCCACATCAACACAACAGTCTCAGAAGAGTTCATGAAATTGGGATTTTGATGAAATTCAGAAAAAGTTGTAAAATTTGACTTTTTAAAGCAGAAGACAAATTGAGAATTTCTAGTCTATGCCAAGCTGTTTTCAAGAGAATTGCAAACAGGTAAATGTTATTATTACAGCGCCACCTTGAGGTCAATGAGTGTCTTTTTTTTTGCCTGAGTAGTGGGTGGAATTTGCAACCCACCTGCCAGTTTTGGTGGGTTTTCATCTTGCGGTTTTTGCAGCACAAACACTTTTAGCTGAGAAATGTAGTAATAAGAAGAAGAAAGACAGAAAGAAAGAAAAATCAGAACAAAAACAACAGGGGCCCGCAGTGACCAACGTTGCGTGGACCCTTTAATATGCACCACCAGACTCCAGCATCAAGGTAAAATTTCACAAAAAAAGAAATCTGTCAAAAGAATTAGCGTTTGTAATATTCTGCTCAGCACCAAAAATGCAAGCAGGGATGAAAACATTCACAAAGGGAGAATTTATTGCAGAATAGTTCATTGGAACACAAAACATTCTTACGTTCATAGAGTATGACATCAAAAAGAAGCGTATGTTAATGCATAAACAGATAAAGTGTTTGTCATGTTTATGAATACCTCTTGATAAGAAGACAGTTTTAGTGTAACTGTGACTTCCCTTGACGAATGATCGTAATCATGTCACGATCATTTGTTAGCTTGTTTTTGACTGTTTCACTTACAAAATAATACTGGACTTGCATAGGTTGTTGACATTTAATATCAATAACTGGTACAGTGGTGGTAGGATGCCTATATTAATCTAATTTATGAGTGATTTTGGTTTGTTTCCTCTCCCTCCTTAATCGGGGGCATAATGAAAGAGCAAAGTACCCAGGTGGGCTGCTCTCACAGACAGATGCCACATCCAAAAATAGAAAAATCTCAGAAGAAAATAGAGAATTTAAATGGATATTCACCCCAAAATGAAAATTCAGTTATTATCTACTCACCCTCGTGCTGATTAAAATTCGAGTTTAGTTTTTTAGTCCACACAACACTGCTGGAGTTTCACAGGAAAACATAAAATGCCTCCATGCTGCTCGTCCGTAATCCAAGTCTCCTAAAGCCCCAACACGCCAGGTTGACTTGAAAGATGTCATTTTAAACCATGTTTTTAACCTAAATCTTCACTGTATTGCCTTAGCTTGGAGCCACATTCACATATGCATGCACACCGTCTGAACTGGGTGTGTGTGTGTGTGACGGTGTGCACATGCAAGTGAACAGCATGTCAGGGCTGTGGGAGGCTTGGATTACACCAGACATGCAATTTGGAGGCATTTTATGTTTATTTTTCAGTATTTTTTCCCATTGTTTGCGAGATTCTGTAAGAGTTTTGTGGAATAAAAAAACTACACCTGACCTTCAGTTGGCATGAGGGTGAGTAGATAATGACTGAATTTTCATTTTGGGGGTGAACTATCCCTTCAATAGTCCCTAAACCCCTGGTAACACCTGTGTTCATCCTACAACATGGCTGCTGTGAAAAAAGGTCTGTTCACATTTTTAAAATCGTAACAATCAACATTTTCCAAAAATGACCAACCTAAAACGTATATAACAAACATATCAAACAGTTTTCCTTGTGCAGCATCATTAAAGTTTTTGGTAAGCGCAAACGACGCACATGAATGTTGAGACCCACGTCCCGTCTCCTTTGGCCTAATGTCCATCTTTTGACATCAGAGTGCTGTTCTTCTGAGCCAGGCTGGAGATGGCCTGAGCCAGGTTGTTAATGGCCTCTATCTTCCTCTCCTCCAGAGCTTTCTGCTGGGCCCACATGTTCATCTTCCTCTCTTGCAGCTCCATGTACAGCTGTAGGACGTCCTGCGGAGGCCGGGCAGAGCAGGGAGCAGCTGTCGCAGGAGGTGTAGGGAGGATGGGGGTGAACCTCTTGCTGGCTATGGCCTTGCCCACTCTCGTCCCGCTGAGCTTGGCCCTTCTCTGGGCTTCGATCTCCTCCCTGCTCTTACCCAGGACCTCGTGCATGGCGTTGAAGAACTCCCAGTGGACGCTGGCCGCCCCAAGCCTCTTGGCCCTCTCGCTGTTCTTCCTGTACGTGGCCAGCATGTTTCTCCACTTGAGGTCACACTCGTACGCCTTCACAGTGACATCAGTGACCTCTGACTCCCTCAGTTTGGCATTCACCTTCTCTGCCACCATCTCCCAAAGTTTCTTCTTCTTGCATACTGGCTGGTCAAAAGCCTGATCCATTTCAAGCCGGGTGTTGACGAGGTGCCATGTAGCCTGCAGTGTCCATATAAATTCTAGAGAGGAAAACAAAAATCATGTCACTGGTTGATCAAATTATTATATTATGTTGAATTATATAGCCTTGCACTGAACCTTGTACCTATTTTTAAAGTTTATTCATTTTATTTGACACATCTTGTATAACTGAAACACCTATTTGAGATCACAAGTTACCAGACGACATGTAAGTCTCATTAATATAACTAACATTGTATGAATCACGGTTTATGAGTATAATCTCTGCAATAGGCAGAGACTGCGCACTCATCGGCCCTCCTCGCTTCATGCGATGACTGGATGAAAGCTGTTTAAGTTGTACTGACCTGCTTTAGTTTTATCGGTGTCCACACTGGACACGACCGTTTCCTTTCCTTCCACTTCAGTACTTTGTATCACAATTGTCTCGATTACCTCCATGGGTGCAGTTAAACCATTACAATAAGAGTCAAAGTTGTTCTTTTTTAATAGCGGAGTATTTGTCGTGGAATTTAACAACCTCTCAGAGGCACCGATGCATCGAGTAAAACGATGACTATAACAACGTCACTTAGCAGCTCGGGAAGTGTAGTCTGTTTTTGCTGATACAAATGGGCTTTTGTGTTTACCGGTTTAGCAACTGAACTACAATCCCTAAACGCTGCGACCTACCTAACGCAAGCTACCCTTTTTCACTGTCACGGGGAATGTAGTTTTTTAAGAGACGAAATTCACAAGGGGAAGCGAAAGGCAGCGCGATTCGAACTACAAGTCCCAGCGTATATCTAACCGACACACCTCTTCACTCCCTGCTCCCTCCCTCGACCGCCCCTGTTTTGTTGTTTGGCTAAAGATGGCGTTAGCGGCTAACACAGGCGATTGCATTTTGTTTCACAAAAATTATTCGGCCAGTGGTAACAAAACATTGTTCAAATAGAGCTTTAATTCGTCATTTGATGTGTGAAAATATGTTACATTGAGCAAATACACGTACATTACGTAGAATAACGCTTGTTCGGCCTCCTCACGATGTAGGCCTGTTTTTAGGGAGTGGACCGGAGCTGCTGGAACTCCATCTCCCGTCAGCGAGTGCGGCGTCAGGTGGTACAACTTTCCTATTTCATGGTATCTGTAGTTTTCTGACCACGCCAGAGTGTTACTTTTGCTGAAACTTTGGAAAAATATGAACGAAGTCATTAGGAGAACATTTACCAGTTACAAGCTAACAATTTAAAGTGGAAGGACATGTTTAATTTGACAGTATTACACTGGAAGCGTCCAGTGACGCTTCAAAGTGTGTATATTATCTGTGTAAACTGAGAGGAGGGAGTTTAAGAGAACTGAACCCGCAGCCTGTCAGGCAGAGGGACGATGGCTGCATCACCTGTGCAAGGTGAATGGAAACAATCTCGAGCACCCTCTAGAGAAGGGCATCCATCATCACCGGAGTCTTCACTGACCTGGTGCTTGGCTCACCTTTCTAAACCCGGATCAGGGACTGAACATCACGGGCATGGCAAGGCTGACTCAGGAGGCAGCAGAGACATGGACAAGAGGTCCAGAGTGTCTCAGTGGCGAGCCCTGGTTGCCATCCGGACGCAGCACATCAAGGGTGACAAGGCTGGCATTGCCAGATTCAGAACTAAAGGTGGACTCGGGCCCCTGCTGGACCTGCTCAAGCACCCAGATTGCTCCAGGAAGACCCTGGACCTGGCTCTGAGCATCCTGGCAAACTGCTGCACGGAGCTGGAGACACGGATAGAGGTGAGATCAAAGGATTCATGGAAGAGACATTGAACACTATTTATTAGACCTCCAGTCAGATCTCTTACATTTAAAATCTTCTTCCACCACAGGTCCGTAAGCTTGATGGAATAAATATTGTAGGTAAGTGTCAATTTACATTCTTATGAGGAGTTTGATCTCAGAATGAAGGCCTTTTAAACTTTGGTTTTGCAATAATCTTAATCATTTGTGAAAACATTTTTTTTTTCTTCACAAAAAATGTCATTTAATCTTGAAAAAAAAAAATCCTAACTGTCTTAGTGGAGATCCTGAAGAGAAATGTGGCCCTGGAGACCGTCCAGAACCGAGCAGCCCGGGCTTTGGGAAACTTGGCCATGGATCCAGAGAGTTCTGCACTCATTCACTCCGCTGGTATGTCTGAAATGTCAGCGTGTGTCTCACTGCATCATTTTGGCTGGCAGTTTTCAGCATTTAACGCTACTACAAGGAACGTTCATATTTTGGAGATTTTGGACAAACGTGGCAGTGTTTCCACCACAAATAACCACAAAATATAATGTCAAAAATAAAATTATGGGAGTAAAAAAAATCTCCTCCTGTAATTTTACCTGGAAAAATGCAAACACTCATTTTCATCAGATTTCAAGGAGAATCGGACCTGGTGGCAGGCATTAATTTAATTAATTTCTAATTTGTGGAAAACTCCCTGTAGCTTTAAAATCAGATGCAGCTCGAACGCCACTTGAGGGAAATTATACTTTTGCAGTAGCAGCACAATAGTAGTAATTGTTGTAATATCAATTACCTGTTGGTTTGAAAGAATGATCACATGCAGACTAATGGATAGGTCTGTCAATATTTGTCATATCATTTCATCATTTTAGATTTATAAAGCTGTTGAGTGATACTGTATATGGCTGTCTCAGGCAGGTGTGATATTGCGTCATATAGGGTTGCTAATTTTGTGCATTTTCATTAACCGATGGCAGCAATAGCTTAATCATTAATCATTAATAAGAAAAATTGCCTGTTTGCTTTCATTTTTTTTGTTCTCATTTAAATTTTTTTTTTCTCATTTAAAAAAATGCCTCTGCCAGACAAAACAATGCCAAATGAAGCACAATTACTGCCATTTCTAGACTATTTATCAATTATTGATACATTTTAATCCATTAAATTATTAACAACAATCAATTGATTAATGATTAATAATCAACAAGTCTTTATACTGGGAGTCACTCAGATTTTTTTTTTTTAACAGGCAAATGACTTTTTTTTATTTTTTTCATGATAAGCTAAGCTATAATGCCAAACCTTTGTTCCAGCTTCTCAAATGGTGCTTTTCCTTGTTTTACATTATAATAAACCAAATATGTTGCCTATTGATGACATCACCTTGGACTCTAGGAAATGGTGATAGGTACTTTAACAGTTTTCTGATGTTTCGTGGGCCAAAGAGAAAATAATTGTCAGATCAGTTGCTAATGAAAATAATTGTAAGTTTCAGCCCTACATCCACCAGTGGATAGAGGGAACATGTGAAGAGTTTTTGTGGAGATTAAAAACCGTACTCTTATTTTTACAGGTGGAGTTCCTCTTCTCCTCCTTTGTGTGTCTCTTTCTTCGGGCCCGTCCTCCCCCACCGCTGCTCCTCCCGCAGACACCTGTCCTAAGCTGGAGTGCGCGCAGTCAGCTGCTCGGGCTCTCCTCTACCTCTCAGACACGCCCTCTAACCGCCTGTCACTGCTCACCCAAGGGACCTTATCTGCTCTCGCCCCTCTGATCGCTCCAGAATATCCCCAGGGGCTGCGGCGGGCGGCGCTCAGGACCCTCCACGAGCTGACCCGGGGCTGTGGCGTTGAATGTGCCAGGGAGGTGTCCCGTTCTGGAGTCCTCGCTCAGCTCGGCGTCATGGCATCCGGGGAGTCTGGTAAACCTTTTGAGGAGCTGGCACTGAAAACCCTCGCCAACATGTGCTCTCAAGGCTGCCTACGCCCTCTCGTGGGGTCACTGGGGGTCATTCAGAAGTTCACTGAAGAGGTCAAGAGGGACCCCCTGAAGTCTGGAGTCTTTCTCAAGGCGCTGTGCTTGTGCTGCAAGGAGGCGGTCAACCGCGCGAAGGTGAAGGAGAGTGGCGGGTTGGAGGTGTTAATTGGCTTTTTGGCTGCCCATCAGAGTCATCCCCTTTCCCGACTGGCCATCCTGGCCTGTGTAGACTTTGTTTTCGATGAATCTGCTATGGAGCAGTTGCAAGAGTTAGGGCTGGTCCCTCTGCTTGTTGCACGACTAGTTGAGCTCACCAGAGGCGAGGAACAGTCTGCTGAGAAGATGGATGTGAGCCTCTCCTCCAGCGTGTCTCCTACCGAGCTCCTGCCCTCGTCGTGCTTTGACTCCTTTGACTTTCCTCCTCCTGAAGGTTGCAAGAAGGAGGAAGCCGGCAGGGAGCAAGGTCTCTGCTCATCAAGCTTTTTAAGTCTCAGGTATGGAAAATGAAGAGCACAGGTTTATCTGTTTTAACTGTGGCTGGGTGCTGTGATTGGCTGCAAGCAAAACCTTGTTAGTTAAACCATAGTTATATGGTTCTAAATCTGGGTTCTTTTGTTCACACTTATTGCTCCCTCTGCAGGTCCTGGTTGGTGTCTGAAGGACTGATCTCTTCAGAGGGGGACCTGCTGGATTCCTCTGGTGTTGAAGGGGAATGGGGTCTTCAGATTCCCCCGTCTTCATCCCCTCAAACCTCCTCCCCAAATCCTGATTCCCTTTCCTCTCTTAAAAACTCTTCTCCATCTACGCCTACCACCTCTTCCACTAAAAAAGCAGCTCTGCCTTCCCCCGTTTCCTCTCCGGCCCAGCCCCAACAGTCGTCCTCATGGAAAGTCACTGAACTCCCTCCCTCCAGTCTTCAACCCTCCAGCGCACTCACACCCCAAACCCAGTCCAGTCCCTCCACCATCTCCTCTCCCACTAAAACAGCCCAAACACCGGTCTCTCCCTCAAAGTTCTCATCTCCTCACAGACGGAGGCAGCGCGCTCATTCAGCAACTTGTTTGACTAAAGTCACTCTCGATACCCCTCCCTCTGCGCCCCGCCCGACGGCTTACCACCACCCCTACCACCCTGAACCCTGGACGCCCGAGTCGCCCATCCTGCTGCTGCTGTCGCGCTTCTCCCACGCCACCGACCCAAGTGCCGCTCTGGTTAGCTCAGGCGTCATGTCCGGCTTGCTCTACTACCTCACCCAGCACCAGGACCCCAGCAGCAGGTGTCTCCGTATGCTTTGCCGGCTGAGCTGCAACCCGAACTGTTTGCAGGCGCTGGTCCGAACCGGCTCGGTCGCACTGATTCGGCACCGCCTCTGCCAGAGAGAGGGAGGATTTGAGGGAGAGCCGAGGCAGACGGATCGAGTGAAAGCCAAAGTTACACAGCTTGGTAAGATCTGCAACACAGTAACTTTAGATTGCGGTGAGCTCTGATTGCACAAACACATGCAGTTGCTCATTGCCTTATAAAATTAATATTCACATCTCGTGTTTAGAGCTGCGAGGATAAATCAATTATTAAATTATTTACCGACTTGTTTGATAATCAATTCATCATTTTGAGTAATAAATTAAAAAAAATTCCAGCCTCTCAAATGTGAATATTTTCTGTTTATTTTATGCCTTTATGACAGTAAAATGAATGTCTTTGGGGTGTGGACAAAACAAGATATTTGGGGGTTTTGGGAGACGATGATCAACATTTTTCATAATTTTCTGATATTTTATAGAGCAAATCAACTAATCGAATCCAGAACACAACTGACAGATTAATCAACAATGAAAATAATTGTTAGTTGCAGCCCCACTTGTATTATTAGTTGTATTTTCCCAAATTTAAAATTGGTATTCTGAGTGTCTGGAACTCTTTGGAATATTTTTTTTATGTAAGGCAAGATCATACCTGCCTACCTGGAGGATTTGGGAACCCCCCTAGAAGAATTCACAGATTTTGTTTCCTGCATTCTGGTGACTTTTATAGAATGAAAATAGCAAAATAATAGGTGCACTTTTTTTTGCAAACAGATGCCTGCAGATGACCTATAACTTAATACACTTATTAGCTGGAAAACACAATCCACACAGCATTTAGCCTCACCTGGTCCAGTAACAAAGAAGGTGGATATTTTACAAATGTATTTGTAAGGGTATGTTAGTTAGTCTGTTTTCCTTTAAAACTTTCTGTAAGAAATGGAAATTCCTTTTTCCAGGATGTCTGAAATGTGCTTGAGGGTTTCTTTCTTCTTTCTGTCCATTTCTCTCTCCATGTCTCACTCACTGAGGTGGATGAAGTGTGAGCGTGGATGTATCGGGGTGGAAACAGTAGACTTTTAGAGTAGCTGTGGCACTAAAACAAAAAGCAGTTCCTTACTATGACTGAATAAATGTAACTGACAGTGAAGGAGCTGTATTTCAAAATAAACTCGACAAATAAATGAATATTGTCTCTGCAGGTCTCGCTCTGCTCAATAATCTGCGTGTCCAGTGTGAGTCTGGATTTGGTTCTGGGGTTCTTGCCCATGTGATGCTGTCAGGCTCTGAGTCTGACAAGATGAACTGTGCACTGTCTCTGCCGTTAATCAGCAGGTGAGTGGTAGATCTATATGAACGTGACCTCAGTAATCATGACAGTCTGTACGTGTAATGACTTTAAAATGCACTTTTCACTTTAGTGTAGATCTAAAACACTGTTCTTGTTGGTGTGCTAGTCTGGTGAGAAACATTTCCAGAAATCTGAACATGAAATTAAGTGAATAGTTTTGTATTTACCATGTACACATTTGATGGTTTTGTATTTAAGTTATTACAAAGATGGTCTGATAATGATGATCTGTAAGTGACTGTATATGAGCTTCATAAACCCTCCTTTTCTCCAACAGCAACAAGTCCCTGTTGAAGAAACTTCTTCTGGACAGCGGTGGACTACTTCTGGCTCTGCAGCCTTTGGCTTACGACGGCGATGATGAGGATGAAGACCACCCTGCTGAATGTGCAAGGCTGCTTTCTGATTGGTGTAATCTACCACATTCAGGCCTCAGTTTGAAGCGCCACTCGCTGTACTTCTCTCTCCTGATTGGATGCCTGTCCACCCTGATGGGTGGCGTCAAAATGGAGCTAGACAAAAAACATCTAAATCCAGTCACAACACCGTCGGTCAGTAACACTGACAGAGTTTCACCCCCTCCCTCAAAAAAGCCTCGTCTGGCTGATGTCTGTCCTTATGGAGTTTCGAACTTTGACCTACTGTTGCTGCTGGATGATGGGACTCAGGTCCCAGCCAACAGGGAGGCTGTGGCTGGGGTGGAGGGGACACATGGGGTCAGGTCCGAATACTTTTGGGCTCTGTTGAGAGGCGGTTTTGGAGAAGCTCAGGGTAATGCAGAAGAAGCTATCCGCATTAAAGATGTCAGCACAGGCATGCTACTACCAGTGCTGCATTACCTGCATGGCTGTCGCCTCACCAAGGACACAGAAACAAAAAGGGAAAGTGATGAAGGAGGGCAGAGAGGACAGTGCCAGATTCTGGACACATTGGTCCTTGAAGGCCTGGGGATCTGCCAAAAAGAGACAGAGCACTTAACAGAAGACTTGGCTTTCCAGAAAACAGCTTTAGGCGAGATGATGATTGGAGCGTGCAGATTTCTGGTGACTGAGCTGCAGAGAGAGTTGGAAGATCTCTGTGTGTCTCTTCTCTTGTCCCACTCCATCAAGGCTGCCAGTCGAGCTACATCAGCTCCCACAGAGGACAGCGCTGTCAAGTCTGCGTCCAGGATGGACCAAGAAGGCCTGGAATCTGCTGAGGAAAACCTGGCTAATCGAACATCTGAGCTAGAATTGACCGGTTCTGATGTGCAAACAGAAAATTTACCACGACAGACGAAAAGCCGAACAGTCCCCTACAGCAGACAGAAAGTAATAAAACCTGTTCTGCTGGAACGGTTCAAAAGTCCAACAGAGGACTCAATACAGCTTCAGACCATATAATGATCAAAAGTGTCACTACAGTTTCCAAATCAAGATGTGCATCAGTGGTGGACAAATCACTTCCAGAAGAGTCAAGACCAAAGAACTTAATGAAAAGTTCAGTAGCAGCTCAGGACTCCTCTTCTTCCTCAGAAGCCAGTGCCGGAGGTGGGGCCCTCGCTGCTCTCCTCGCCCAGGTATACTGGTTTTCTCAGCGGTACAGCTACCCAGCACTGGGTCGGGCCTGCCTGTCTTTGCTGCTGGGTTGTCAGGACTGTCCTCGGCCCTTCCTGTCCTCTTCTCTTGCTGGGGATTGCCTTCGCAGACTTGCCAGAGAGGCAGACTGTACCGAGACTCTGAAACAGGATCTACTAAGCTTGGCCACAGCAGCTCTGAGCTGAGCAGGGATGGACTTAATCAGCGATCGGTGCCATGAACACGATGGGCACAGATTAAGTGAGAGTCAACGTTGGGGCTTGTTTAGTTTCCAGAAAAGTTGCCGTTGTATTAATTCGATCAAATGTCTGGAAAGACAAGTGCAGGTTACAACAACTGCATGATTAGCTGAAAAACAAGCTGTATGAATTTCTTCAGCACTAACAGAACTGTTGATTTATTTTCATAAACTGGAAGCATAAATTTCTATTTAGTTTTGATGTAATCTGATATAAACTGTAGCCCGTCCCAGCATGACATAATCGTATTATGATTTACTGTTGTTGGGTTAACTTCTAATGACATTTGTATTGTGATTTTTTTTAATTTTTTTTTTTTTTTTTTTTTTTTTTTTTATTTGAGGAAAAAGTCTAAACAAATGTCTGCAGTACATTTCATCATTTAGCTGGAAGTTCTGGAATTATCAGGGTTGGTCTAGAAACCAGTTGTTTATTTTGTATATAGAGATAATATGGATTAGTAGATATACAGCATATAGATTCCAACTGTCCCATATTAATTTATGCTACTGAATATATTGTTGGAACATCATTTGGCTTTTGGTTGCTTTTTCTGGGATGTGGGTTCACAGAATGGCCGCAGCAATCTGGCATGTTCTGTATTTTTCTTATAGTCAACCTGTTGCCAAGACCAAAACCAACAATGTTACGGCTTGATTCCACCAGAACTGATCGCGGCTGTTCTACACAATGGTTGTGATTCCAACAGAAGTGGTTCTCCGCTCTGTGGAGGATGCATGCACAGAGCAGACTGGAGCAGGCAGGACTTCAGATACAGGAGCATCATAAAGAATCCAATCAGTTTTCAAAATAAAACACCGTATGCAGAATCATGATCATATAACCTGACAAAAAAAAACAAAAAACTATTTAACTACATGGCCTACTTACCCATGGCAGAAGCACAAAAATCAAAAAAACAAATATGCTCTGCTTTTGAAACTCTGATGGTGGGGTGGGGTCGTGTTGACAGATCAAAACTGTGGCACGTGTGACGTCCCCAGTGAACTCGAGGAGTTAGTCTGTGTCTCAGTACTTTCCAAATACCTTGTCTCGTTCGTGGCTCTCAGCTCCAAGCTTATTGATTTCTATTTAAGACATAAATAAATGAATGTAAGAGCTGGCAACTGTAGTTGTTAGCAAACACTTCTCAAATTTCTAGGAATGAATAGTGCATTTGTTGTTGTGCATTAGCTGCGGATTAATGCACATTTGATGTTCTAGTATGTATTTGGAGTATCATGTATGACCATCTTTACGTGCACAAAATATTCAGTTTTTTGACGCTGTTCTGAAAAAAGACATTGGCCCTCATGCATGAATTGTTCCTACGGACAGATCTGATCTTTAACTGTGCATGCAAGCAATTTAAGAACTTTTGTTCTGCTGTCAGAACACATTTCATGAATCCCATGTAGGATATTCCTGTTTTCCTCTTCTGGCTTTTTTGTACATGAGGCCCAATATTCCTTCTAAGCTCCCAGCCTCCCTCTTTCATTCGTTCAGCCACCTTGAAAAGTTTGGCATCGCAATGTTTGCGCATATCCAAGTTTTTCAGTAGATGTGCTTCTCATTCAGGCCAGAAATGCAGGCTTTTCTTTTGTGCATGCATCTCTATGCCAGCCTTGTTGGCTAGTTGGTTTGTTTACAACTCAGAGCTGACCGTAAGCAGGCAAGAGGTTGTGTGTCACAAACAGGGAAAAAACAAAAAACATTTATACGCACATTTCAAATGGACTGTATACATAATGTTCCGAAAACCTGAATAATATCAGCATTGCACAGAAAGTGTTACCCTCAGAGTGAAGCCTGATTTTTAATATCCAAGTGGAATAGGCTGTTTACATGACCCATATCAAATTTGGAATATTGTCGTATTCGGAATAAATGGTGATCCATGAAAGAACTATAACTCTATAACTATAACTCGAGTGGATGGTGGAGTCTGCACCACAACTTCATCCACTTGAGTAAGAGCAATTTTTGTTCATTTTCTTCTTTCCGTTCTTGGTGTGAATGGCCCGTAACAGTGGAAAATAAGTGTGCATGTAAACATAGTCAGAGTGTGTGTGTGCATGGTACTGAAAGAAATGTCATCAAGTGCAACAGTGTGGCTCACGTACGTATTTTGGACAGTAGCACTGTGGCAGAGTTCATTGTTGGTTTTGGTCTTTTCATTTATGGACAATAGGAAAAATATTGTCAGTCTTCTTCTAATCTTGGAAAGCCTGTGTGTGCAGGATTTGAACAGATCTGACTTTGGTGACCTCTAGTGGAAGCGTATAAAAATACACCCTAAGAGAGGGCTGTGCATTCTGCAGTGACACTTGAAATAGTAGTACATTTCTGAAATGTGAAAAGTGTTGAGGGTTAATTAAAGTGAGCACTACTCTGAATCAAACAAAAGAAACGGCACTCCTTGTATTGCAGCACAAAGTGGTTTTATTCCTGTCTAGGTGCACCGCTTGATGGCGGTGCGGCTTGGCCCCTCGGTCAGTATAATTAAGCCAAGTACACTGCGGACTGGACACGCAGCTGAGAAGTGCGACTGAGCCTCTCAGTGATGGGAGCTCTCGTAGCCTTCAGGCAGAGGATTTGTATGAGGGTTGTGGAACAGACTGTGGTTTCCATCGCCCCAGGGAAATTTCTGGAAGGAGAAATATGAAATAAGTGAAGTCAACAACAGAGAAAGAACATTGATATTCATACCATTTCTTTATTGGTGTTGTAAATCCCTTTGTAACAGCTGGGGCCTCCTTTATAAAATGAACTTAGGATCAGTTTTGATCTTAAATAATATTTGGGATCAAAACAAAGTATAAGCAGTGATTTACAAAACTTCTCCTTGATGTGGTGTCTTAATCTTGAGATCTTTACGCAAAGTTTAGACGTGACTTGAGTGATTTTCCTGCTGGTTATGTTGGTGTGTTGCAGGTTTGGACGCATATGTTCCCAAGCCTGTGGTGAACTTTGCATTAACTTTATGAACATTTCTTCTGGTCCGTGGTTATTCTTGACTAAATCTTCATTTGTGCTGCATTATGTAAGGGGAAATCACTGATCGTAAGGCAGGTGCCGTCAGTTTTAACTTAATTTGAGATTAATTTGGACTCAAGAGAGGGGGGCAATTGCCTTTTTGGCTCCCCTGAAAAACAGAAAAGAAAATGTTCCCTCTTGGATGCCCCAATGGGACATAAAACATGATGAAGTGCCCCCCACCCCTTTGAGTGGAAAAAATGTGATATGTGCCCCCAGACTGCCCTTTGAGTGGGCAAAACATGGTAAAATGCCCTCTAGAGTGCCCTTAGAGTGGAAAAAAACATGATAAAGTTCCCTCTAAAGTGCCCTTTTAGTGGGCAAAATGTGACGGAAGTCCCCTTGGACTGGATATAACGTGATAAAGTACCCTTTAGAGTGCCCTTTGAGTTGAAAAAATATGATCAAGTGTCCTCTAGAGTGGGCAAAATGTGATAAAGGGACCTCTAGAGTGCCCTTAGAGTAGGCAAAACTTGATCTATTGCCCTTGGATTGGATATAATGTGATGCAGTGCCCTCTAGAGTGTCCTTCCAGTGGACAAATCTTGGTAAAGTGCCCTTTAGAGTGCCCTTCAAGTGGAAAAAACATGATCAAGTGTCCTCAAGAGTGCCCTTAGAGTGGCCAAAACATGATTAAGTGCCTTTGGATTGGATATAATGTGATAAAGTGCCCTCTAGAGTGACCAAATTTCCAGGACATGATGAAATACTCTCTAAAGTAGACAAATCTGATAAAGTGCATCACGACTTTAAGCCCTTTGTATTTTTTTTCGCCCTGCCTCTATCTTTTATGAATGGAACCCAAGGGCATTGTCAGATATGATCTCAAGACCCAGTTCAAGTATAAACCTAAGAACATTTTTATAAAGGAGGTCCCAGGAGTGTATGGGCGCAGGCAGTTTGAGACTCACCTTGGTGCGGATACGCAGGTGAGGATATGGCACAAATTCTGGCTGCTCATGCGAGTGCGCCTGCATCTTCATGTAGGCGTTGATCATGCAGACAGCAACACCAGGGACGGCCAACACGATGGTCAGTGTCTTCCAGGTCTTCGCTGTAGAAAACAACCAGTGAAAGTGCATGACCGAAGCACTAAGCAGGGAAGCATTGTATCAGCCGTCTCGCTACAGAGTCCATATCGATAAAAAATATAATTCCTGATGATTTGCCAAGAGGTATGAATGTGCAGGACGGCTGCCAGCTCTGCAGACATTTCAGTTAATGTTCAACAAAAGGCTCTGACACTGTGACTCAGAGGTGCAATGCAGAAAACTGAATCTGGAGGCTTTGATATATGTTGGTTGTGTTTGGCAGAGAGTTACAGTAAAGACACACTGACCTCCTCCCTCATGACTTGAATGTGACGCAGCAGCAAACACTCGCCGAGCGGCCAAGGCAGCTGAAGACAGAGACATCTGCACATGTGAAGAGGGAGAAAAGAAACACATTTGCAGCATATTTTAATGTTATGCACCAGGAAAAATAAAAAAAAAAAATAGAAAAACCCAAGTTTATTCTATTTATTTCAATGTCAAAAGCCTTCATATGCTTTACATATGGCAAAACAAAAAGTGAGCTGAAGAGAACCTCTACAACGGCATTTAAAAAACATATATTTCTGTATAAAGTAATTTGCAGAGGAAATCTGTCATATGGCCCACTGCAAATATTTAATATAAATATATATAAACATGCAGTTGAGGCAGGGCCTACTACTGTTGCTGTTTATCTAGACTGGTGCTAACCCTACTGCAGCTAAAATATAAAAAGAAAATCAGGTAAAAACTTACTGTTCTTCAGGCAGGCAATATTCAGTATGTTTTATTAATCTCTTATTTTTCTGGCGAACTCGTTGCTCACGTATTTTTCTTCTCCTTCCTGCTTGTTTGCCCTTCAGTCTGTCCCGAGCTGAACTCACTGTGTCAGACTCCTCCCCATTACAATCTGTCTCTGTGCCAAACAAAGTTAGTTTATATTTGGGCAAGTGCAAAGGCGGGCTGATATGTGACGAAGAGGAAGAGGGAGGGGGAGGAGGTGTGCTGAGGACAGTCTGCCTGCACTACAAAGAGTGAAATTAAAGGCCAGAGGGCTGATTAATCCTCATTAATGAACCGGAGAAGGAATCAGGTTTTTGACATATTCAGTGTGTTTGCTTTCACTTTCGGTTTCAGTCAGAGAGCTGTTCTGAGTCACCTGTTCATTGAAAGCACCTGTGGCTCAGTCGTTTGTCAGGTGCAGAAAAATCTCCAATTTATTTTTATTTGAAATATTTAAATATTTGGGATTAGATGAACACTGATATCATGCAGTGAAATATTTCAACCCTTGAGGGCTACATTATTACCTCTAAGGTAAGTTCTGTGGGATTTACACCTCCTGTGCTAAAGAAATACTTAAATAAAACTTGTATTTTTAATTGTAAATAACATTATTTTGGCCTTATTATTATTTTTTTCAATAACTAACAAATTACAATTACATTTATTTTGTAGTTTAATTACATGTAATTAGTTACATCTAAGTAGTTACTCTCCAGAGCAGACATTTTGTGTGAAATTTTGTCATAATTAATGTATGAAGTCTTGGGCAAAAATGAAAAAACTCCCGAACCGTAATTTAATTCAATACAAATGTGTTTAAAATGAAAAATATGAATATAAAATGTGTTTCAGGTATGCGGGCTCTCATGTGGCAGTTCGGTGAAGCTTATAAATGTGTTTAAGACATGAAATCACCTAAATTTCACAAAGCTGAGGTCCTGTATGGGCTGTGAGTCTCATAATGACAAGAGTCACCTAAATCCAGTCTTTTAATTACTTCAGATTTAGTTTGTTGTAGTTTAGTGTTGGCTAGATTTGCTTTGTAATCAGAATTTAGAACTGTGACCATATGTGTAAAAATAACATAAATAAGACTGTGTTTACAGTTTTAAGTGTCCTTATTTACCCCATAGACTGTCCACCAGATGGGGTAGTGTTGCTATGAGAGCACTAAACACTCCTGTAACCTCCTGTCAGGGTTACACAGGCTCACTTCTGCTGTCAGCTTCCTTCCTCTTGGTCAGGGTTTATTAGTTTGCACTGTTGAAGTGTCAAGATAAAAGTTGTGTCATACACTTTTAGGCTGATTTGCCTGCAAAGAGCCTGTCTGTTGACTTAAACTGAATTTGAAAGAGCAAAGTCCATTTTACAACTTTAAAAGGTCAAAGAAAGTGATACAAAATTCAGCTCTAATGTAAGCAGGTTTTTTTAAATTAAAATATGAATATTGTCACAAAAAGACAGTCTCAAGTTTGGATTAAATATTTTTGTCCAGTATTCTCCCTCCTGTTGAGTGCTGATTCTTGATTTTCACGCTGTTAGTGACGCCTTTGTCGTCTGTGTCTGGGCAGCGTCAGGCTGCAGTGCAAACAGCAGCTGGAGCCAGCGGTGATGTCAGACAGTCGTGCAGGCAGCCAGACTGAACATCTAGCATTTGTGTTATTGTGGGCAGAGGTCATCTCGGTTTGAACGCTCCGTGCGCAGGCATGTACTGACAGATTTGCATGGAGTGCAGGTGTGCAGCTGGACCTGGAGACGCCAAAACTTCAGTCCCTCCAACCTTATATGAACAAGTTAATATTACCTCCACTGCCTGCATTTGATGGATTTAATGATGTGGAACCTAATCTATAAACAGGTATCTGCATATGAATGCAGAATCTGTATAAAAGGGACAAGATTTTGGTATAGGAAGTGTTCTAGTTTACATTTATAGTCCATTTGTCACAGGCTCTGGTTGCATGCAGGTTAACAGTCCATTTGTAGAGCAAATGAGGCAGAACACAGTGACTGAAATGCAATCTTGGACCTTGCAACATTTGCTTAGCTTTTTAAAAATGTATCTGCTTTCATATGCAGATATCTGTGGCCTCCAACTCAATTCTTGCATCTCAAGTTGCTCATCTGGTTGTAAACAATGACCAGCACATGGAAGTGGAAGTTCTTGGCTCTCATATCCACGGACATATACGTAGACGCCACGCTGTCCTCTTGGGGATGTTGCTGCATGACGCCAGTGTTGCTGCCATATTGTTCCGGGCAAGACTGACCTGTGAGCAAACATGTAAACGGTGGAGCTGCATTTTTTTTTTTTAAATGAAAAGCACTATAATGTTTTTTTCCCCCCTAACTTAGCCTAACTTTAATATGTATCCACAAGCAGGTATTCAGTTAGCCGTGCTAATGCTGTGGCTATAAGGACGGCACTTTGATCCAGACTGACGTATCTCTACAACTACTGGACGGACTGAGATGAAATTTTGTATTGAAGATGAATCCTAATGACGCTGAGTGAAATGTCTTTGATATTACACTATATTTAATTTGTACACATATCTCAAACAAAGAACTAAAAGCATGCTTGGTGCTATAGTCTGCTACATGTACTTAAAGGGATAGTTCGCCCAAAAATGAAAATTCAGCCATTATCCACTCATCCTCATGCTGATTGAAGGTTGGGTTTAGTTTTTTCAGTCCTTGAAACACTGCTGGAGTTTCACAGGAAAACAGCGTTACAGAATCTCCCAAACAATGGAAGTGAATGGTGACCAGTTTTCAAACTGAAAAACAAACAAACAACAGAATAAAAACATAAAACGCCTCCATACTGCTCATCTGGTGTAAACCAAGTCTCCTAAAGCCCTGATATACAAGGTGTTTTTTAGCCTGAATCTTCACTGTAGATCCTTAGCTTAGATCCACGTTCATGTGCGTGTGCACACTATTTGACAGTGTGTGCACGCAAGTAAACGGCATGTCAGGGCTTTCGGAGACTTGGATTACACCGGACTGGCAGTATGGAGGAGTTTGGGAGATTCTGTAACACCGTTTTCCTGTGAAACTCCAGCAGTGTTTTGTGGACTAAAAAAACTAAACCTGACCTACAATCGGCATGAGGGTAAATAGATAATGACTGAATTTTGTCATGGTTTGGGTTTTTTTCTTGGTTATTTTCTGTTTTATTTTATAGTCCTGGTCCTCCCTCACGTGTCCTGACTTTACTTCCTGTCTTTGTCCTTTTCCCGCCCCTTTTTGATTGCCATTTGTTTCACCTGTCTCATTAGTTCCACCTGTGTCTAATTAGAAGCTTGTCTTGTGTTTCTCTGTTTCTGTATCAGTTCGTCGTCGTCCTTTGTGTTGAGTATTTGAGACTTGTCTCTGTTTTTCTTGTCATTTTGGACTTTTACCTTGTTTTGGATTAGTTAGTTTTGTGTTTTGAACTATCCTGTCATCCATGCCAGCCTGTTCCTCAGTTACTTTTTGATTGTAATTAAATCACTGTGAAATCTTCCTGCGTAGCTGCAGTCTGCCTTTTTGGGTCCATCCTTTCTTTCACCAGTTTACTTGACGCACATTTAATTTTCATTTTTGGGTGAACTATCCTTTAAGGATTGTTGCAATGTAAAAAAAAAAAAAAAAGTCTCTGTTTTTCTGAATTCATGAGAGTCAACAGGTGTTTTTACTTTAAGAGGAGATGTTGTGGCGACACTGAACACAGCAGTTTTTTTGTTGTTGAGATGATGGATGGCCGCAGTATAGAATGAGCCGAGTCAACAGGTTTTCTACCTGAAGCTGATGAAGTACAACATTTCCATGTAAGGGTGTGGAGTTTACTCACACACAGCAGCCAGAGGAAACACTGTAGACTCAACACAGCAAAGTGCATGTAAGAACAGACACAGACACACACAGAATGATGTGCAAACAGCCTTAAAAATAAGTAAACTATGACTGCCAACATCTTAAAGCAAATTTAGATCCTGATTTTTCTTGCTGTTTGACTGGACAACACTTATACAAATGAGTAATATACAGAATAAGGGCTTTAAGTCATCCTGGGTAAACTGTCTTTTGTAAATAAAAATGGTGTGTAAACTGAGTTCAGGAGGGTTTAACACCCGTCTGTCTGTCTGTGTGTCTGTCCGTCTGTCTGTGTGTATTTTATGCCAAGAGAAAGACAACCGTGGATTGTGTGCAGAGCAGTGAGTGTGTGTGATGTTGGGCGGAGGTGAAAACAGCCTGTGCCAGTTGTAACAGTCTGTCCTTGTCTTTTCCTTGTAAATCTATGTGACTCCTTCTGTTCTGGGCACTTAGCTCCCATATTTCTGCGATCGCTTCACAGCAGCTCACATCAAAGCTCCTCATTGAAGTTGTGCCGCTTTTGGATGGAGACCTTTATTTTGCTCTTCATGCAGGTCATCTCGGGACATTTTATGTGGCCTCAGAAACACAGCAGGCTGGAACACATCAATATATTTTAATGTTGAAATAAGCCTTGCACTCTTATGTCCACTAATGAACTGATTCTGTTTTTTAAATTTACATTTTCATATCAATATAGACAAACAAAAAAGACAACATGAGACACATGACAACCACAACAAAGACAGGAACAAAAGATATAAAATAATACAATAACACATTATGCAGCAACATAACATAAAAGCAGGTGTACAATACTATGGCCAAGTAAATGAAGTCATTATCTTAAAGGGATAGTTCACCCAAAAATGTAAATTCAGTCACTATCTACTCACCCTCATGCTGATTGAATGTCAAGTTTAGTTTGTTACTCTGCAAAACACTGCTGGAGTTTCTGAGATTGAGATTCTCAAAAGTCACCTTAAAACGCACTTTTATTTCTTTTATTTACACCTCAGGTATTCCTCCTGAAACTTGAGTCTGTGGGACCATTTGCCTTTACTTTTATTATTATTTTTGTTGTTGATAATAACTAACAATCTTCTTCTATTTCCCCTATTATTATTATTACTATAATTATTAAGCGTCATGTCTTTTTCTTCTGTGTGCTGTTAAGCACTTTGGATAAACTGAGTTGTGTGTAAAGTGCTGTATAAATAAAGTTGAGCTGAACTGAGCTGAGATATACTGTATGATGATCTCATATAAGGCACATAAAATGTCAATAAAAGAACATTTAAGGGAGCATTTAAAGCAGCAACGTACTAAGGTTTTGGAAGTGCATATTAAATACTAAAACAATATTAACAATTCAAGCACAATTAGAATATTAAGACAATAAAGTTGAAATAAAACACTAAAAACTGTAATATACAATAGTTATCTCTAGAATGTGCTGGTGTGAAAACTCGTCTCTTATTGTGAGTGATTGCCTCTGTCTGCAGACACTCAAACAAACCAGAATCCGGAGACAGAGTCCACCATCAATATTGTCCCAGACTGAGAAAGCAGTGGATCTAAGGGGGACATGAGGACCAACATTTCTCTACAGTGGAAACTCCCGGACACTGTCCATCACATCAGCAGGTCCTGTGCAGACAGTGCAGCTGGAACGAGACGTCGGTGTCTTTTGTCTTTTGCAGTATGGATGTTTACTTACAGTCTGACACAGCAAATACTGTGGACTCTGAATTTTCAGTTCAATAGACCAGAACACAGTTTTAAGAGGCTATAATCAATTTGTGCATTTTCTTGATCCAGTAGTTGAAAATGCTAACAATCGATTAATCATTGATAATTTATAAGACACTGAACACGTTTTTTTCTCATTTTCAATTTTTTCTTGCTTTTTGTTGTCATGTTTAATCATTTTAAGTCTAAGTTTAAGTTTCCTTATTTAACAAGTGACTCCACCAGACAGAACAATGTCAAATGAGGTGCAGTTCCTGCCATTTCCAGACTATTGATTAAATATCCATGAATATATTTTCAGTTGGTTAAATTCTAAATGGCAATTAGTCAATTAATGATTACTCATTAACATCCTCACTCCACACCTGTGCTGCTGCAGTGTTTTTCGTTTAGGTTTTCGTCCATGTCCTTGTTTTCATTGGTCCATTTGTAATCGGATCACCTTATTGGCTACAAAAATACAGATGAAAGGTTTGGATATTAATTCAAATTGTACTCAGTAGTCATTTACGTTACATTACATATGAATACTTAAGTATGAGTAAAGGTACAGACTTGAAACTATAATCATAAAGGTGCAAGTGCTCTACTTTATGGAGGATTTGGCATCTCAGAAACAATTTACTAAGAAGTTGGACTTCTGCATCAGGTGGCAGGAAACAAGGCTCAAAAGTTCTGAATAAATCTGCTCAATATGTGAACAGGCAACTGCTCGCAAACAAGTTTGTCATCATCATTGTGGTGACAAGTCAACATGTTTACACTTGATTTTGAAGCGAAATTACAAGGTCAACAACTCATTAGCCAGTTTTTCAGCCACATGTGGTGCAAATTTCAACAGATTTTTCAGAAAACCGGCAAAAGAAAATGTGAATTTACGTGTTTCCATCCACTGTTGTTAGGAGTTGTTCATCAAGGTAACAGCAGATGGCGCCAATTCTCCAGTCAGGTGCAAGCGTCAACCTCCAGAGCTAAAAAGTGAAGTGCACAAAACTGCAGCTCCTCGACTGGCCACAAGAGGCTGGCTCCAAGAGCGAGTCCACCCCCCCATACAACCCCATGTTAAAATTCTCAACTTTACAGCAGTTTACAGCCTGGTAAAAAACGGTTTTGGTCACTATGGACAAGCTTCAGAGAGTTTTATAACATCTTTCAGCTGTTTTGATTTTCTGGGCTGCAACTACAGGCAGCGAAAGCAAAAAAGCTCAATAAACCCACTGCCCAGCACCAAACATCAGACAGACACAGTTAGCAAAATCTAAGGCTACATATTGCTGTTTAACCATGCATTTGCATGGCGTTAATTTCTGAGGATGTGCACAACCATCACTCCAAACACATGCAGGATATGAGAGGCAGCCATGATGCATGTGAACGGGTAAAAGCAAGTATATCTCCAGCCTAATGAGTTTGTAGAGACAAAAAATGGAGCTTAAAGGAGAGTAAATACTGAACTTCTGAAACATGACTCAAAATTAATGCTAGTCTCTATGAATGCTAATGTACTTACAGCTAGTTTCTGCAGGCCCAAAAAATACAAGAAAAAAAGGGTCATCAACTCATTACCCAGGTCATCAGCATCAACTTTTCCACCTAACCGAAGCATAAAAACTTCTTTTTTTGCACTATTTGCAGTATTTCAGCAAACAGAGGTCCAATATATCATTTCTCTGGAAACCAGATTTTAGGAAAAAGGTTTATTTTATCTCATAATCAGTTTTTTTCACTCTGTGAGCAAGGCTTCTAACACTGTTGGGAATGAAATACCCTCATGCTCCTCCCTTGTCTTCCGAAAAGTATTAAAAACACATAAAAGAACCGTTTCACCTGAACTCTAAACACTCTCTGACCTAACCTGCTCAGCCAGATGCAGATTCAGCTGCAGTTTCAGTGTGCCAGCGCCATCACTCTGTGGGTCTCTGTGTTCTTTCCTTAATGTGTACATGCTACATGGAGCTCAACGTTAATATTAAGCCCCCTGGAGGTGGCCCACAGTGTCTTACAAGCTGGAGGAAGAAGAGCACAAAACCACTAATAAACACCCCTGTTTCACCCCACAGGATAAACTTGTCAGAAAATTCAAGACTAAAGTTATTTTGCAGATCTTCTATAAAAAAAAAGTGATCAGTCTTTTCTACATATGTTATATGAGTCTGGACAGGCATGGACGTAAACTGTAACTTGACTGGTTGGTGGAGACAAACAACTCCGAGGCAGGAACAAAACAACAGAATAAAAACATAAAATGCCTCCATACTGCTCATCTGGTGTAATCCAAGTCTCCTAAAGCCCCAACATGCCAAGTTGACTAAAAAAAAAAAAAAAGGTTATTTACACCATATTTTTAGTCTGAATCTTCACTGTAGATCCGTAGCCTCATGCAGTTCACGTGCACGTGCACACTGTCTGAACTGGGCGTGTGTGTTGTGACGGTGTGCAAACAGCATGTCGGGACTTTAGGAGACTTGGATTACACCAGACGAGCCCTATGTAGGTACTTTATGTTCTCCAGCAGGACTCACAAAAACTCTCGGCATGAGGGTGGGTAGATAATAACTAAATTTTCATTTTTGGGTGAACTATCCCTTTAACTGGCTGCTTGAGAAGTGATGAACAACCGATTCAGTTTGAAATCTTGTTTCAGCTGAGGACAACGTATGTGGCGGTGATATTAATGTCGGCACGAACTTTGCAAATCTCCGCTGGTTGCATCTTGCAGTTGTGGCGGCATTGCAGTAGGTGCTTCACCTGTATCTGACTGCATCTGTCACCTTGCACGGATCTGCACCCTTCTGAGCGACCTCTTCTAGTTGCGAAATGAATGCGGTCTACTATATGAAAGCCAACCTCTGAAAAATGTTTTTATCCTGTTTGGTAAATCTGATGTTCCTAAAATATCATCCTGACTCTCCTGTTGATCGAAATCGTCTCACTTGAGAGAATTTTTCTTCTCTTTCGTCCTTTAAGGACACATGAGGACAGCGTATGAACACACACAGAATGTAATTTGTATGTATATACTGGGGCACACGGTGTTTCTAATATGACAGACCACAGTGAAACTGCCATCCAGATGTGTCTCCAGACACTGTTCTCATACTGTCCTCTGCGTAAATGAGCCAACACAGTCTGCACCACCTCTGTCTTACCTCTGACAACAGTCTCTGACATCTCATCTTGAAAAATTGACACTCTCCTTACAGATCTGGTGTTTTTTTTTAAATCGAGACCTCTCAAACATGCAGACAGATAAATGTTTAGAGGTGAATCATGGGTGAAGGAGTCATGAGCCAGACGTGGGTTATGTTATTGTCTTATGTTCAGTACCACCAGGGAAGACGATGTGGTGGTCTGCACGTGTGACTCCAGTTTTCCTCAGGTGGCACAAAAACAACTGTCTTCTTTCAAAGCGTAACCATCATATGTGGTTCTCCTGTCAGACGTTTGCATTGAGTGCTGCCGTGTTTGAGGTTAAGATATAAACTTAAACATTACATCAAGAAATGGCTGTTATACAGGGGACCTCACACACTATAGGATATTAGGACGACCCTCAGCTTGGTGATGATACCAGCCTGGACTAATGCGTCTTGTCTCAACAGACTCTCAAACGTTCCAGTACCTATACTGACATACTAGTTAGTATCCCAGAAAAAGATTAAGTGCTCCCCATTACAGAGTGCGTTAAATACAGGATGTCCTTCTGTGTCCGGTCACGTTTAGCAGTATGAAATCCAGCGTACTTTTCTGTCTATTCTGACCCACAATCCTCTGCAGTGGAACATACATCACGTTGACTGAGCTTCGGAGAGAACGCCGACAGATGAGCCGCGATCCAGATCACACACTTTCTCATTAGAGACTGTGACAGGTGTACAACCCCGATTCCAAAGAAGTTGGGACGTTGTTTAAAAACATAAATTAAAACAGAAAGCAATGATTTGCGAATCCTTTTTGTCCTATATTCAGTAGATTATAGTGCAAAGACAAGATATTTAATGTTTCAACTTCATTAACCCTAACAGCTTCTCCTCGAGGGGACGTGGGGAGCTGGAGCCTTGAGCAAAAGGTGGGGTGCACCCTGGACACGTCAAGAGTTCATCTCAGGAGACAAAGACAAACAACCATTCACATTTACACCTAAAGGTAATTTAGAGTCACCAGTTAACCTGTAGGAGGAAGCCAGAGCACCCAGAGAGAACCCATGGGGACACAGGGAGAACATGGGTCATGTTTACCACTGTGTTATATCACCATTTCTTTTAACAACGCTCTCATGAATTGTTTTGAAAGTGAAATTCTTTCTCATTCTTGCTTGATGTACGACTTCAGCTGCTCAACAGTCCTGTTTGGTCTCTGTTGTCGTATTTTGTGCTTCATAATGCACCGCACATTTTCAATGGGAGACAGGTCTGGACTGCAGGCGGGTCAGTCTAGTTCCTGAACTCTTTTACTACGAACACGAACACGTGCAGAACATGTCTTTGCACTGACTCGCTGAAATAATCGTCTGGATGGCAGCATATGTCGCTCCAAAACCAAACCATCACGATGCTTTTGAAGACAGCGCTGGTAACAAGCTGGATGGTCCTTTTTCCTCTTTAGCTTGGAGGACAGAGCATCCATGATTTGTGAAAACAATGTGAAATGTTGACTCATCAGACTCACCAACTTTTGTAAGGACAGCTGCAGCACATGTTGCCCCAAAGAGCAGAAGACAGCATGAAGCGCTTCTGTAGAAATACGTGGAAACTCCTTGAAAATGACGTTTTCATTGAGTTGGCGGCCCTGAGGGCTATTTGTTTCTACAGAAGTAAAGTGTGTGTTTCCACATTAAACATTTATTGCTGGATGTTTTTCACTAAATTGCACCCCTCCATTCCCTACACACACACACACACACACACACACACACCACACACACACACACACACACACACAGAAAGGATGTTATGTTTACTTTCCAATTTTTCACCAGGATATTTAAACTACTTAAATAGATTACAGTATGTTCGTCTTACTCTCATTATTTCCCCCATCTTGTTTTAAAAATGTAATGTTTACTCTGTTAACAAAAACCCAAGAAAAACAGGTCAGCTGTTAATCGACGTGACGCAGCTGACTTTGTTTGGAGCAGGTTGAGTTCAGGCCATCTGTCAAAACATAATTTTCAACAACAAACAAAACAAAAAAGAATCATAATATAATTTCTCTGTCATCATATTAAGTTTATATTGGGTGAGGACAGTGTATTTGGATAATGAATGTGTCTGTGAGGCTGTTCAGTGATAATTATATCTGAGTGTGTGTTTGTACGTGTTAATGTGTCTCTGTGTGTGTCTGATGAAGGACTAGAACATATTATTTCTATTTTTTTTTCTAATTTTATGCAAAGCACGGCTTGTTATGTCTTATTACTGTAGTGTTAAGTGTATAGTGTCTAATCAAGGTATAACTACTGTCTGATAAAGAACATTATTTCTAGTTTTTGTCTAATTTGACATGAAGCTTGTCTTGTTATGACTTATTACGTACTGTAAAATAAAAAGAGCGGTCAGATCAACACTCCCCATCGTGCAGGACTTTATAGACCACAGGGTGCAGGACCAGAGCTTGTAAGATTATGAAGCATCCCCAAAACCCCAGAAACAGACTTGTAGTTTCTGCACTCAGGCAAACCTCGAAACTATAAACCCAACACAGACAGATGAAGTTAACAGTTCTCTCTTCTTGCAAACAGGATGACAAACTCTGAGAAGAATTTCCTCCTGGCTGTTGGTCTGCTGAGGGGATTTCTGAACCCGTGCTCTTAGAAATAAAAGTGCTAACAAGAGCCATAAAGGGTTCTGCGGCTTGTCCCCACAGGAGAACCCTTTTTTTTGTTTCCCGGTACAACCTTTCATAAAGGCATGAACCATTTCAGAGAGTTCTACCAGAGAATCCAACTCAGTGTGTTATACCTTAGAACCATCCACCCAGAATCCCACCATGAGAGGTTCTAAAGGAGAACCCTTGTATGCTGCAACGGTTCCACCCAGATCCCTCTATGGGGGTTCTATCCAGAAACCTTCCACCTTCTAAGGGTGCTGACAAAAATCCACCCGAGGAGTTCTACTGCAAAGCTTTTTATATTCCAAGGGTTTCATGTAGAACCCACCAAGAGAGTTCTACTGAGAACCTTTTCATATTGCAAAGGTTTCATCTAGAACCCACCCAGAGGGTTCTGCTGAAAACCCTTTTATATTCCAAGAGTTTTATCTAGAACCCACGAAGAGAGTTCCACCAAGAACCTTTTTATATTCCATTGGTTTTATCCATAACCCTTGGTGGATTATGGATAAAGGTTTCATCTAGAACCTACCCAGTGGGTTCTACCTACCCCTTTACATTCCAAAGGTTTTATCTAGAAACCACTCAAGGGTTCTACTGAGAACACTTTTATATAATGGTGCAAAAATGATGAAAGATTTCAGCAGTCTGTGAAGAATTTTTTCTTCCAAAAAGGGTTCTTAATGGAACCCTCGTCTAACAAAAAACCCTTCACTGAATGAGTTCTTCAGAAGCAAATGGTCCTGGGTAGAACCTCAGCCCTTTAGGACGAACCCCTTTGGAACTCTTATTTCTAAGAGTGCAGCGGCTTTGTTGTTTTTGTCATTGATTTCCTTCCTTACACTTGTTAAATGTAACATTACTGACTGAAACGATCAAAGACGAGTCGTGATAAATGATCTGACTTATTTTTATTTATGATACTTCAACAAAGTATCAGCTCAAATGCGATCTGCCTCTCTCAGATCTTCTGGGTGCAACATGTCAAGCTTTAAGAGAGGGTGTGAAATTTCAGGTGCAGGAGAAAATACAAAGTCTCAGTTTCCTTGTTTGTGTCCAACATGGGCCTCATGCTTTGCCCAATCAGACCAGTCTGTGCGTGCAGAGGGTGGGACTGGGCGGTGGGAGTGCATCGATATATATAAGACATTGGGGCAGTCGTGCTTTAAGTGTCCATCCGTCCATTCATCTGTCCATCAGTGGGTCTCTCTGCTCTCCATCAGTGCTGCTCGGTGTTTTTGTAGCTGGTCTCCTCCATCATGTGGGCTTCAGCTCTGCTCCAGACCTCGCTGGTTCTCTGGTTGGCTCAACAAACTCTGCAAGCCGGTAAGAAAAACATTTGATCTACATCAGTAAAAACAGATATCAAGTATTTTATTCAGCTTTTCTCAAACTTGAGATTATTATTTCAACAACATTTGATCAGGATCAGGATTATTTAAGTCCTCTACTGACACCTCATGTTATTTTGTATTTTATATGATCACTTGAAACGATTGAATTCTTTCAGATTATCATGGTTATTATTCATATTAATTCCAGTTTTTTGGTGAGCATTTATTCTTTATGGATTTATCTCATTTATGAAATGTTTTGGTTTGCTCAAAATTTCTAAACTTGCTCTCTGCCAGAACCTCTTATTCCAGACAAGAATTCACAACTTCAAACCATTTAAAAATGTGTTCAAAGCCTTCAAAATGTAAAACTAACAATTACAGGCATAAAAATGTGTTATTATAATCATCTTTGTTTTAAAATGGATTTTTTATAGATAATGTTGGCTCTGTAAAGTTGTGTCTCAGATTTTTGTTGACTCTCAGATTTTATCGAAAACATGATTTAATCAGGCATAAAAAAGGGTCAGCTGTACCCTAAGGACCCCTGTCTCACTTCCTGGTTTCAAAAAACTCTCCAAAAACTGCTCAAGCACTAGTAAGCTTTCTATTTTTTGACAAATTCATTCAATAATATTGCTCTCAGATGCATCTCAGTCATAACATGTTGACTCAGTAGCCCTTCTAAACCAAAGCTAAATGAGAATGATGTTTTGAAAGACGTGTATTTTGATTTGCATTATGAGAACTCTGAGCAACGTTAAAAAATAAAGTGGCTGCTCGGCATAAATGAAGAGTAAAAAAAAAATCAAAACCTCCTCAAGGAACTTTCATACTTTGTTGATTTTGGCACCCCCTGTGGACAAAAGCGGTAGTGTTTCCACTGAAATAACAAAATGTAATGTCAAAAATAAAATTATCTACATAAAAATCTCCTCCTGCTTCTTTTAACCTGGACAACACTGCTGATGTCGTGTCACTGTTTGTTCTGTCCCATTCACAATACATTAAGACAAACTAGCTGATCTTCTCACGGATGGTCTTGTTAACTTCAATAATAAGCTGAGACTGTTTCATAACTAGTTAAACACTGCTTGTAACATTAATTTACGGCATTGGCTAAAAAAGATTTTAAAATCAGGTTAAAAAATTGATGACCGAGCAACAAAAAAGTCAAAATTAAACAAAAAAAAAAACCAACAAAAAAAACAGTTTCACTGACATAATTACAAATCATGGCAGTTGATGTCAGGGTAAGTTGTCATTTTGAGTGACAAAGTCACTTCATCAAAGAGGTTACATATGATTTCACATTGGATGCTCTGATGGATCAGCATCTCCACTGACTCACTCTCACTGAGGTGTTAAATATCATGTCTGTGAGACCGAGGGAGGAAAAAAAAAACTATACTCCGCCATCAGTGATCCCGCCAAGTCACTGAGGTTCATATTATCTAATTTTTTTAAAAATCACAGGATGTGATGAAAAGGTGGCAGTGGCGAGTAAAATCTGACGACCTATCGTGAGACAAACAGAAACGGGCTCCTCGCAGTCGCTCCAGATTGTCTCAATGGATAACTGTTCCTCTCTCGTGCTGGTGTTCAGGATGCAGCGTTCATGAAACACCACACTGGGATTTGTAGTATTCAGCAGTCATAGTGTCACCTGTGCTTAAAACTGGGTACAGTATTAAAGAGGTAAAGGTAAAGAACTGAAAGCTGCAAGACTTTGTTTGACGTCTATGGAGTTGGCTGTACAGCTCCAAACCGCTACGCCAGCAAAAAATATCTTTGCTAAAAATATTTTTTTAAAATAATCACTGTAATGTAGCCTGACTCCAAACTGTTTCTGTAGCAAAATTCAATTATTTTTGAAGGTAAATAATTAAAGTACAAATCTTAAAGGCCTGTTTACACCTGATTTTCTGTTTCACACACATAAAATCCAGTTTTGTGCACTTGTACACACTTACACACATTTACACCATGTTGCATGTTATCTTAAGCGTGCATCATCACCATTTCCATACAGTGAAAGCCTAATACAACACTTTGCCACCAAAAGTTGAGCCAACTCAAAATCTCAATCAAAAGTTTTGAAATAAACTTTAAAAAAAAAAAAAAAAGGTTTGGCTAACCTGTAATCTTTAGTTGAGATCATTTTCTTTTCCTCTTTGGATAAACTTGAATATTTGAGTTTTAGAAAATGCATTTTGTATCATTATATCAGTGGAAGCAAATTAAAGCATTTTAATTGAGAATTTTTAGAATATTAACCATTATTCACTTTAATTTCAATGAGTTTAGTCAGTCATTTTTAAAATACATTTTTTGGGGGGTTTCTAACACAAAGATTCAAGTTTATTAAAGAAGAAAAGTAAAGATTAGTAGTTGGCAAAAAAAAAAAAAAAAAAAAAAAAACCTTCTAAAAATTCAAGAGTCTGATTTGGTGCCTTGAAATTTTGATTTTTCTCAACTTTTTGTTTTTACAGTGTAAAGACATTTTTAAAAGAAAGCTTTCGACATATTTTTAGCCTGGTGTTTATTTAAGTGCCTCATCATTGCTTGCATTTAGTTTTAATAATTAATTTTACTTTACTTTTAACATTTTACTGTTTTATTGTTGTAAAACAGACCTCGAAATAAAGTTGATTTGAGATGAGTGAATGTCTGTCGTGTACCGCATGAGCATGATAAATTCAAGTAACAAATTTTCACCAGTGGTTCAATGTTTTTGTGTTCTCACCTTTTCAGGGATTAAACCGATAAACTGGGGAACCAAAGGTAAGTCACAAAGGTTTTTTTTTTAACATTTTCAACGTCTTCAAGCGTGTATATGTGTTTTAATGAATTTGAAAAATGAGGACCAGTAGTTTTCTCGCTTCATGACCATGAAACTTGTGACGTTTGAAAGTCTGTTTTCTCTCAGTTAGCTTGGAACCTTAGTGAGAGAAGCTAGCTGCGGTGGGAATTAAACGCTGGTGAAATGTAAAAGATTTCAGACACAAAATACTGATTTACCATCGAGTGCTGCAGGTGGATGATCACGTTTTAAGATTTCACAAGTTTGGAATCGAGTTAAAGAACTAAATTCCCAAAAAGGAATTGGAAAATTAAATGTGAAATTTGCTAAATTTGCTCACGTGTCTGTCTGTGTCATGTGTCACCTTTTTTCCCTCAGATGTCGGCGTTGTAGGAGGACCTGAAGGTGAGTGGTTTTCTTAGCATGCATCAACCATCACACCAATGATCAACTAATGACTTAAATTAGCTAAATTTGCTCATGTGTCTGTCTCATCTTTCTTTCCTCAGCTGTTGGCACTGGATTAAAACCTGGAGGTGAGTGGTTTTCTTAGCATGCATCAACCATCACACAATGATCAACTGATGACTTAAGTACAAATATGTGTGATTAAAAAAATAATTCCACAAGATTAGCACTTCTGCTGAGGTCTGTGGATGCAAAAGTATGCATCGTTAGCTGTGCAGGTGTATCCTGTCCTGTCCCGCCTCCTGCGTCTGCAGCACACAAACACCTTGATTGATTCACAGGCGGGTTTAGGCCGAGCATGTGATAAACCTATCAGAAGGTCAGCTCTCATCACCTTTAAGAAGCGTTGGCATTTGTTCAAAGGACACTTTACTAGTAAAGACTCCTGTGTGTGGAGAAGACTGAACGTGAATGAAGGTGTTTTGTGACAGTGGAGACGTGCGTGTGCTGCAGCCAAACGAGCCGCGTGCTATCTTGTGCACGCAGACCGAGTGTGCCGTAGACGTCTTAGACTTCCTGCTCATTCATTTGCTATCTTGCGGCGCAACAGCTTTGCGCTGGGTGTAAGATGGGGCCTAGACCTAAAGTTTAACAGCCAAGAGTTTGACCTTTTCAAATATATTTTCCCAGCGTAATGGAAGAGCAAAAATCAAAAATCCCTAAAAATACAGTTTTGTCCCAGTTCCTAAGGTTAGATTAGATTAGTTTAGATTAGATTAGCCTGCCTAAAGAGAAATTACAATTAGGAAAAACTACAATTAACATACAGTATCATCCCCAGACACCCAAAAAGCATACACCCAAAATCCAAGTGTTGCACAGATGCCCTACCTAAAGTAACTGCACAAATGCCCCACACAAGGTTATTTCCCTGCAGAAGTCCTATATCAATTTTTTACACAAATGCCCCACTGCCCTACAAATGCTGTTCAGCTTCAGTGCTATATAATAAATGTAAGGGGAATGCATATTTCTAGCTTCAGCTAATACATAGCTAATGGACATTCAGTGGTTTAATAAAATCATGAACTGTTTCCTTTTCTAGGTATTCCAGTTGCAGCTACATGGTTTGGCAACAAAGCAATGAAGACTGGAAGTATGTTTAACTTTCTTTTTTTTAATTTTCTGCGCACCTTATTATTATTATATGTTACTTTCACCTCAGATAGGAAAATGTTTGTATTTTTTTTCTTTTTTAAAATCTTAGTTGGACGTCCTTGGACTAAGTTTGGTGGTGGTAAGAACAAGCCTTATATAATGCAGGTTGAAGCATTACTGAGAAACAATCTGTGTATCTGAAGTCTGAATGATGATACTTTTTGTCAAACTCTGCTGTTCTCTTCTCTGTTTTCAGGAAATATCAGAGTTATTGGAGTAGGGGGTAAAACTCGGAGGCCAGGTGAGTATATCTTCCTGGGAAGCACTGGCACATCAATATAAGTACTTATAATAAATATATAAATAAACTTGAGTAGCGTTCTTACTTTTAATATCTTCCAAAGACAAACTGATTCGCTCCATGGAAGAGGACCCGCTCCTCAGTAGATATAAATGTTCAGTCTAAGGTCGTGTTTCCCAAACTTTTTTTCTGTGGACCCACTTTTTTATAAATAACTATTGTGACCCAATTTACAGTAATTCTTATGTTAAATCAATAAATCTTGGGAAGAGTTCATTTGTGCATAAATGAACGTTCCTGACTGCCATTTCTGCATCACCTTATATAATCTGTATTATTATCCATGTATACACCTGTTACATACTTTAAACCTTAAAAATTATATTAAATTTATATTTATTGAATATATTCAAAAATATATATTTTTAAAGTAATTAATTTAATTCTAAAATACTAGTAGATTCCTCAGAGCACCACTAGAGGGAGCTTGAGTGCCAAAACAAAAGGACAAGATGAATAAAAAATCTTGAATCAACAGTTAGGTTTTAGCCTGAGAACTCTTTTAAATAAAAATTAACTGTGCTTTGTGACTTTCCAGTTTATGCTGCTGGCCATGGCACTCACCCAGGTCTGTAATTCTATGTTTTTTTCCTTGAGCTCCTTGTGTTGTTTGAGAGTATAGACAGTTAAAAACACTCTCTGTTTGTTTGTTTGATAAGTCTCAGCTCAGTGGCTGTCGTTGTCTGTGAACAACGTGATAAATGCAGCAGGTTGCATCTCAGCAGACACTTTATGCGTCCCTGTAAAACAGAGAAAAACCCAGGGCACTTGTGATGTAATCAGAGTGCTTGTCAGATTTTCAGATCGGCTCCACATCCTCTGAACTTGGCTTTTTTGTTTCCTTGCAGCCCCCGGGGGTCCGATCTGCTATGGCTGTAATGGAGGGCGACCACGTAAGTGATGAATTGATTCTTACCTCAGACTCCATTACTTCTTCCATGCAGCTCAGATTTGTATGCTGGAGGGTATTTTCTCATGTCCCGTCTCTCTCGCCACAAACACACACACTTATGTTGTCAGTCCTGGATAAAATCAGTTTTAATGGATTGAACAAAAGAGATGCTGAAGGTTGCTGGTTAGTCTCACAAAACCTTTAATATAACCATTTGTCTTGTTCCACTGAACTCGAGGGTCTTTTATTTTATCATTGCTCCCACTGTTAAAGACATGCTCATCTTTGTAAACAAGCTTTAAGTAAAAGTTCACCACAGAATCAAAAAAACATGTTTTTCCTCTTACTTATGCAGCCATTTATCCATCTGTATTGTTTTGCTGTGAGCTTTGGAGGTATCAGTCGTAGAGATATCTGCCTTCTCTCGAACATAATGGAACTAAATGGAACTCAGCTCGTGAAAAACCCAGCAGCAACGTCTCTTTCTAGAAATCATGACCTGGTTATCAAGTTAGTCCACAGACCTTGTTATGAACAGTTTGATGTAGAAACTATTTTCTTTCTACTGAACTACACCTGCCAAACGTATCACCATGCAGAAGGAAGCATGCATCTACTTGCATACTATTGCATGCAGGATATAAGTATTAAAGCTGAGATGAAATGAAAAATGACTTATTGGTGCACAATAAGTCACACGGTGAGACGGTTGGCAGATGTAGTCCGGTAGAAAGAAAATAGTTCCAACATGAAACTGCTCACAAGGTCTGTGGATAATTTTAAGTAACCAAGTCATGATTTCTGGACAGAGACGTTGCTGCTGACTTTTTTTAAATGTACTTTTTTGTTGCTTTGACCAACACAAGCTGAGTGCCATTCAGTCCCATTTTATTAGAGAGATGGCAGACATCTCTTCGGCTGATGTCTCCAAAACTCTGCAGCTCAAAACAAAACAATCTAGATGGATAAATAGCTCTACAGGTAAGAGGACAAATGAGTATTTTTGAATGTGGGGTGAACTGTGAGTGTGACAGTGGTGGTCATAGTGTCAGCCTGTGTGTCTCCATCAATGACAGTTCCCCTGTCTGCTGTCATTAGGACATAAACCTTGGCATCCCACTGGAATGACGTTTAAGGAAAAACAAACTGGTAAAAACCTTCACCGCAGCAACCTTCGTGGCCTGTGTGTTTGTTAGTGTGTGTCTGTGTCTGTTCTGTGTCGTATTCGTCTGCAGCCTCGCTGATGTCGAGCTCATGCCAGCTTGTGTTTGCATGAAGTCACAGATGTCTTCTGCAATATTGTCACCGGCTCCTCTTTTTTTCATTTCGTGTGCACAGGGGAGACTCTCATGCTGATGTTTATCTATCAGTGTTTTGTCTGCGTGTTTGCATGTTGCATGAGCTGCCCAGCTCTTATTACCACACTTTCAGTTTTGAGAGTGGATCAAAGTTAATGAGAGTTTTGTGTGTGTGGTTTACACGAGCTGAAGAGGCTACTGGAAAACAGGTTTATACAAACTAAATACACACTAATAACTCAATTATAATCACATGAAGGTGATAGTCTGATAATTGTGGAAGCTGTATTTTGCTCCACTAAGCTAAATTTTTTTTTTTTGTCTCACTTGTTTGATTAATTTGGACACAAAAAGAAATTAATCACACACACACTTGATTGGTTTATCAGGTTACTGTGGGCCATAAAACGATTTAAATCTGTTGTGGTCACAGTTGTGGTTCTGTTTCTGGGTCAAAGTAACTGGGTAAAGTTTTAAAACTTTTTTTTCACTTTTAAAACTTGCTCTGTGCTGCAGGACTCTGCTTTTATGTCCCATCAGTGTTTTTCTAAGCCTTGTTCGTCAGTTGTCTTTGTCGCACACTGATGATGCCTGAGTCAAGTGGTGTCTCGTCTTTGTGTGATGTGTTTTATGGCATTTCAACAATTTTGGATGCAACAATTGGTTGTCATGTATGTGTTGATGTCATTGCTCTGACTCAGTGAGAAGTAAGTCTTTCCTACCACAGTTGTGTGTTGTCTCGCTTCCTAATTATGGTGACGATTTCGTCCTTTGAAACAGGACCAATGTCAGGCCATAATGGATTTAGTCTTGTCTCTTTTTGGTCTTGAATTACCTCCATTTGAGTACTGATTACTTCATGGATGATGTGTTGTATTGCATTGAATGCTTTGATACACACATTAGTTGAAAGACAGATCAGTAAATCTGTTGCCACTGGCCACTTCAGTGTGCTGTTGACCCTCAAAGAAGCACTGTTGTCTCTGAGCCACCAAGAAGGAGTGACGCTGAGATCGACAAGTGGCTGATGGCACATCACTGCTGCTTCAGTGGCATATGCTGGCGCATGGAGTGGCACATGTTTGGTGGTTACGGTGGTTAGACTAATCTTTTAGCTCTGTCAGCTAAGACAACCTCCAATATTAGCTTTGGGTACATTGCTCAGGATATAAGAAATTAATTTGCATATGCATTAGGTTGACAGTTTGAAAGCGGCCTGACTTTCGGGTGGAACCTGCCGTTAGAAAACGACATGTGCCAGTGGAAAACCACCACTGACCAACATATGCCACTGAAGCAGTAGTGGCGTACCATCGGCCACTTTTTGATCTTGGCACTGGTGCCAAGAAGTCGTGAATCCATGATCATATTTCTCTGCCAGGTGTGCCTACAGCAGATTTGGGCCGACTTGAAATGGACAATCTGGGGAGACCCAATACACTTGGTGCCACTGCTCCTGAATCACACTTAAAACCTGGCCTCGAACCTACTGTACCGCCACTTGGAGGAGGGGTCAGAAGCACTGATCCAGTGATTAAGTCATCAAATCTCAAACCTTTGGCGCCCACTGATGAACAGAGTAAAGCACTAGCAGGAAGAAGTTATGAGCCTGTGGTCTCAGACAGATGGGGCACAACAAACGTTGACGCCATACTGGCCGCCAGAGGTGTAACACAACAACTGCCTCTCAAAGACTTCATCAAAAGTATGGGCCCTGCTTCCTCTCGTGGACAGAGGACAGGAGACTATGATGCATCTAGTCAACAAAATCAGCATATCAGACCACCTTGTGGATCCAACGGTGGTTTGTCAGATGTATTGGGAATCAATCGCCATAAGCTTTTGGGTTCGGAAACACAGTGGAGTCACAGTTCAGTGCCCCAGCCTCATGTTGGTAAAGACAGCAAACATCTTGGACATGCAACACCACAAGCACGAGGAGAGAGACCCTATCGACTGCCTCTTTCACCAAATCAAGATGCCAGACGCAATATATTCTCTCATCCACACGGTCAGGCAACCAGAGGCTATTTACCTACTGTAGCAGACGGGCAGGGTGTCAGAGATCTTGGGTTTGTGGCTAAAGACACCAATGGGCCTAGAAACCTAAGTCCTGACTCTCTAATTCTTCAAGGAGGGGGCAGCTATGAACCAGTGATTCCAGGTGCAAGAGAAACTCAAAGTTTAGGCATCGCCCCAGTGGAAGGGAAGCAAAGTAAAGGCTTTCCCGCTAATGGTCAGGAACCAAAACACCTTCCCCATGCAGAACGTGACGTCCCAAAGTCTAAACCCCTCAGTATCCCAGGACAGACTGGGAGGAATATCCAGGCACCAAGTAAGAGCAAAGCTTTGTCTTTCTACACCATCACAATGTCCTACTGTTCTATCAGTTAAATACATTCATTTTTCATTTGCTTTCATGTTTCCCCAATTCTGTTTTAATTTTTTTCCTGACTGATGAAGTAACCGGTTGATTCCACCAAGCACGGCACGCTTGCGCCACAGTTCTGATCCGTCCTCTGCACGGCTGCATGCCCCACCAGCAGCGTTTCAGAAGCATTTCAGCAGCGGAGCGTTAGATTTTGTTGATTAGGTCCTCTTTGTTTGCTCTTTGTGCTTCTACCATGGATAAGCAGGCTACGTGCTTAAATAGTTTCTTTTCTGTCTGTCTTCGAGTCTGAACGGGGTCGTTTATTTTGAAAATTAACTGGGTTCTCCCTGCTTTTTCTGTGCCAGACTTCCTGCCCATTCAATCTGCTCTGTGCTAATTCACGTGGCATCCATCAAAAATAGGCTCGGGGCGTATTTGAAGTGGAGAGCCGCTGCTGGGACATGCCGAGGCGCTGCTGGTGGAATCACAAGCACTGCGCAGAATGGCTGCGATTAGCTCTGGCTGACGTGGTGCAGCCGTAACGCGACACAGTCGCGCCCATAGACTGTATATAGAAGTGGACGGAGCTTCCGGCTCTGAAAAATGAAGCCAATGCGGAAGTGCAGTAACGTTGTATTTTCACCGAAATCCAGCAGGGGGCGCGCGAGCTGGTTGCAAAAAGAAGCCCGGTTCCATTCACACCCGTTCTAAAATGCCGAACTTTACAGCCGAAATAAACATATTTATAGCCCGTGTCAAAAAACGATTTTGGTCTCTATCGCTAATATCCCCCACCATGTTCACTGAACCAGACTTGAATTTTCATATAAGCCATTCGTTGATTTTATATTAAGGCTTAAAGTTCTGTATAATTAGGGGCGTGGTTTCGTGATTGACAGGCGTAGTTTAATTTTGGATCTCGGTTGTCCGTTTCACGGAGCCAAGTTGACGTACAGTGATGGCCTCGCCCGACCTCGCCTATGCCTCGCCCACACAGTCTATGGTCCCGCGTATGGTCCCGCCCTGCTCCACCGTCTCAACCAATCATATTCACATCCGGTTTCAAAACTGTCAAAATGGCGCTGGCCAAATCTGAAACTCGAGGCTTCAAAACGGGTGTTCAGAAACCAATGGGTGACGTCACGAAGGCTCCGTCCACTTCTATATACAGTCTATGGTCGCGCCTGGTGGAATTTAGCCGTAACATTTCTTCAGGTGTTTGTTGTATTTGGAGAGTAGCATCTCTAAGACTGACATACTGTCCATCTCATCAGCCCATTGCTCTCTCAACATAAGATTATTGAGCTTTTCTTTATTAAAAATGCCTCATCCAACCTGTAAACGATTCCATAATAAACTATACTGAACATATATATTCCAGCAAACCTCACATGGTTCCTATCCCAGGTTATCCACTGTGTTGGTGCATATTTGTGAACACATGGCGATCATAGCACACCTACAGTATACAGCTTGAAGCAACGATGTCTGGAGTACCTTTGTCTGTATTTTAAAGAGCTTATAACTGATTACTGTGCCTGATCCAGTCAGTAATTATTGTGGTGGTCTTCAGGATATGCTAATAAGTATCTACAGTGCTTATGCTGCTTTATGATAGTTTGATTGTGGTCTCTAGGTCATGTGCCAGCAGCTGCAGGGACTAGTGGTTCTATAAATAGTAAATCCATTAGACTGTATATGTATTGCTCGGCATGCTGAGCATGTGCGGCGTCCTTGTATAATTTCACCTTTGCCTGGATGAGGAATCACAGCAATCATCAAGCCTTAATCACTGTGAGATTGAAGCCTCTGACAAGAGTCCTTATGAGAGTGAGGATCAGTTTTCTGGCGTATAGGCTACGATGCAGAGGGGATATGACTCTGAATGGAGAGTTATCCAGTAGTAAACAGTCACCTGCATGTCTTGTGTGTATATAACATTATTTGGCTGAAATGATAGAGATCTTCCATGCATGCTGGGGAAAAAAGAAAGATTATTATTACTGAATAATTTGCAGTCCAGGTGCTTTTGGGTCCTTAGTTGCTAACAGTGGTGGAAAGAGTACTGAAAATCTGCTCTCATGTACAGAAACAAGAGCCTCAGTGAGACCACCTGTGTTTCTGTACCTTAACATTCTGACAGTTTTTTGTCGCTAACTTGACTTTGGATTTTGTGACCTCGGACTGTTTGCATTGCTTTCAGCTATAGTCCGGTCTTGACCCTTTGTCTGGGCTGATTGTGGGACACAGGCTTTTGATCGAGTGAAGCTGGTGAACCTGCTAGCCTGTTAGCTTAGCTGGAGCAGTACACTGAGCTCAGTACTATTACATTGCTAAGATATTACTCATTTGTTAGTAAAAGCACTGGTGTTAGAAAAATTTTGAAGTAAATGAACAAAGCATTCTTCTTAAAAAGCATTCAGGAGTTTGAGTGATCTTTACATATCCAGCCAGGTCACACACCGACAATTTGTCACTGCCCCGCAGCTCATGCAGACATGGACGGGACCAAGTAGTTTTATGTGCCTAAACCAAACCAAACTGTGACCGTTTTACAGCTTTAATCACACGTTAAAAAGCCATTCTGGCCACGTCAGATACAGCCGCTAAAGGGTAAACCTGGTGCTTCAGTATCAGACACCAGCCGGTGGTGACAAAACACTGGTATCTGACAAGCTGTGACGAGAAAGTGTTGCCAAAGCTGCGCCTGCTGCAGCATTTTGGGGTGTTTTTTGTCCGTATGTGCTGGTTTTCATTAGCAGATAATCACCTTATTGGCTACAATACTGCAGATGAAAGGTTTGGATGTCAATCCAAATTGAACCCAGCTCTCAATTCTGATTTTAAAAGTAACTAAGTAGATTACATAGTGTAATGCAGTCACTCCCAAACACTGGGTCGTGACCCACATGTGGGTCACAGGAGATTTTATTTGGCTGGCCAAATAAATAAAAGACTGTAAGAAATTACGCAAATTTAAGATTCATATCTGCGGTACACCTTTTATAAATCATTAAAATGTGTATATTGTTTTACTGATGAGAGGGAAAAACAAGAGCATGTTAATTCTGACTAAATGCTTTTATTTTATCTCATTTATGAAGGACGCTGAAATGTCCTGCAGTGTAAAAACAAAAAAGTTAAGAAACAATTTCAAGGCAACTTACTGAGCCCAACTCCAGCTTAAACTTTGAAAAAGTTTTACCAACTAATAAAGTTTTGATGAGATGATTTTCTTTTCTTCTTTAGATAAACTAAAGACCAAAAAAGTAAAAAAAAAAAAAAAATACTGAGTAAACTCAAAGTAAAAGTGAATAATGGTTAATATTTTAAAATTTTCAGTTGAAACCTTTTAATTTTCAGCGACCAAAATAATGACAGATCAGGTCCACAGTTTACTGTGAACAATTTCTGAAATACATTTTTCTTTTGAGTTTGTAAATCTCGAAAATTCAAGTTTACCTTTTTTATTCTTACTTGTTTTCAATTAATCTGACTTGAAAATATACTTAGAAAAGGACAAGTACCCCCAAAAAACTACTTAATAACAGTAATCTGAGTATTTGTAATTAGTTACTCCCACCCCCGGCTGCTAACAGCAGCGTAAGGCAATGTAAGGCCAGTAACAAAAAGAGACTAATGAAACCATAATTATGAATATTATATTCAATTTCTGCCATATTCAGCCAATAAACACCCATAAATATCTCATACACTGGACCTTTAAGTTATATAACAGAGGTTACACAGTGCTGTACAGGAAGATGAAAAGGGAAAAGAGAAACAATATAAGAGACAGAAAAGACAATAAATTGTATGACCCACAAGGTAGAAGTTGTTCAGAGAAGGTATAAAAAGAGGCTAAATTCAGCATCTGGTGTTGTGGTTTTAAGGATTCAGTGCAGGAGTGTCCAGTGGAGAAGGTGCATAAAAACCACCCAACCCTGCAAAGATGTTGAAGTCTGTCGTGTGTGTGTGTGTTTTGTTCCACTGTCAGCTGCACATGTCAAACAGTCTGTTAACAGCAGCCTCTGTATCCTCTGTGTATGGAGACAACTGAACGAGGTGGGATATTATGTCCCAGTTTTAACATGTGTTATGATGTGACGTGCAGCAGTGATCATGTCCCTCTAACCCAGAGAAAATTGCGGTCACATTCGCTGAGCTTGTGTTATCTTCCTCCACAGCTTTTGGAGCAGGAGGCTATATGGGAGCAAGCCTGGGTGCTGGGGGCTATGGAGCAGGTAATGTTGTGCACTGACACGTAACACAAGAACTTTCCTGCTTCCAGACTGAGACGTCGGTGTAGATTTACACCAACTGTGGTTAAAGCTTTCGATCTACTGCCTACAGGTTTGGGACAGGGAGGATACCCGGGTGGTGCAGCTGCCGGCAAACTTGGACGTAAGTTCATCCCCAAACCAAGAATTCATATTTCTCCTCCTACCTGTAGTGCTACTTATCCATCCAGATTGTTTTGGTGTGAGTTTCGGCAGATATCGGCCGAAGAGATGTCTGCTTTCGCTTGAATATAGTAGAAGTAGATGTCACTCGGCTTGTGGAACCAAACTACACCCGCCAACTGCAGGGCAGGGCCAGCCCAAGCCTTGTGGTGGGGCCCCTCACCACCTCAGTGCGCCAACACTATTGATTATTGTTAATGCTTCATCAATGGCAAATCTAACACATCCATTATCAATTGTATTGGTTGTAGCTGTTTTGTTCACATCATACTAATGTCAGGCTGGCATGTTTTTACCTTTCTGTGGTTTTTAATCTGAAAAAGGGAGCAAACTCTCAGGACTGGTCTCATGTAATTTGCACTTTAGTATTCAAAGGCCTTCAGTGTTTGCATGAATGTGACGCTACTCTGTTAAAACATCATACAGGAATTTAGTGGAAACTTAACATGGCAATGTTTCGTAATCTCAAGTCAAATCAATTTAATATTTATAGTTTTTATTTTCATTCTATTTAGGAACTTAGACATGTAAGTTGTTCTGACTTGAAGCCTTTTCAGTATGTCTGTGAGTTCATTTAACTAATGAAATTAAAATTACACATGTTGCGGCTTCCCAGCATGCATTATGAGTTTGAGAGTTTCTTCAAACCCCTCTGTTCTGTAGTTTGAAGAAGACATGATGGAAACTCGCTGTGCGCCTTCAATACGCGTTGAGATAAATAATTGTTGAAGGAAAGACTGTAATTAAGGTTAGTATCAAATTTAGGTTCAGCTTAATATCTGAAGCTTATTGAACTTCAATATTTTCTTCCTCTATTTTCCTCTTGTCCATGAATAGATGCACGCTTCCTGCTGCATGGTGTTACGGTTGGCAGGTAACCGTAGAAACCGTTTTGGTAGAAAGAGAAAAATTTCCTCTGTGGATTATCTTGAGTTACCGGGTCAAGAGACACTGGTGTTGAGGTCTTCAAGTCTCTGAAACGCACACTAAAACAATCTAGAAGGATAAATAGCACTGCAGATAAGAGGAAAAATATGCATTCTTGATTTTGGGGTGAATTGTCTCAAATGCAAATGTAGAAGCTTGTCTGATAACACGAGTTTAGAGGATCAGGATTTTTCTACACCTGAATTTTAATATTCAGATCGTGAGCGTAGCCGAGGACGCACAGCAGGTCATGTGTCACTCAGCAGAAACTCAGCTGTTACTCCTACTTTGCCTTGTAAACCAACCATTTGCTTGAGAGTCTTTCTAGAAAAAAAAAGAGCTGTGTCTTGGTTCTTCTTCATCTTTCATTAAAGGTCACAGCAGAGGCCGCTTCAGTATCTACCTTTCCTTTCTGGTGAATAATTGATAGTGCTTTTAAAAAGTAGAAGACAACAACAACAACAAAGGATTACTCACAAACCATTCCAGTCATCCTGAAATTGTCCTCTGTGGTAGTCTTTTCCTCTTCTTTTATATGCACGGAAGTCAGAGCATCCAATATTTGTTTTTGCAGTAGCTTTCCACATTTCATATCTGTCCCAAGTTAAATATTGATGCCTTTTGGTAAATAAAAGCGATTGTATCCCATGCTATATGTTTTGAATGTGTGTTGTTGCAGGCTATGGGGAAGCAGCAACAGGATACTTGGGTGCTGGAGCAGCCAACGGCTATGGTAAGTGGAAACTCTACAGCACATGCACAGAAAAATTCAGATTCTAGCAATCAAATTGTGCACTTGAATGAAAGCAACATACAAGACAATTTAAATTTAAAAAACAGCCTTGAAACAGGAATGCATATGACATCAGACAAGTTTCTTTTCTTAAACGATTAACGAGTCCCTGAGTCAAATTGGACATTTGTACCAAATTTGAAGAGCGTTCCTGAGGTATCATGTTCAACGTGCGGTGGACGTGAGGTTACAGGGACCTGACCACCAAAATCTAATCAGTTCTCTTTAGAGTCCAAGTGGTCACTTGTGTCAAGTTTGAAGAAATTCCCTCAAAGCATTCTTGAGATATTGTGTTCGCAAAAAAATCGGATGATCCAGAAACATAATGTGTCTGGCTTTGGCTGTTGCCGCTGTGGAGGCATCAAAAATGTTTTTAAAGGTTTTTCAAAAACTGTGAATCACAGTGGTCCTTCAGCTAACAGTCATGGATGTGCACAAAAAAAAAAATAGGCCGATCAGTCCAGTAGTCACACACACATGCAAGCGATAAAACAACAACAACAACAAAAAAGACTCCTTTGACAAAAACAGTTATTTCTTCTCGCAGAACCTTCGATCGGTGACTTTGTTTTTTTTAGGCCGGAGATATACTTGCTGTTTAACCACACCTTTGAGTTAGCGTACGCATCGCGTTAATTTCTGAGGAAGTGCACAACCTTCTCTCCAAATGGACGCAGGATATGCGAGGCAGCCATGATGCGTATGTGAATGCATAGTTAAAATTTTGTGACTTTGTTTTTTTAAACATGTTATTTCAGATCCAAACTAACGTTAGATCAGCAACTCCTGTGTCCTGAGAGGTAAAATGACAAAGGAGCCGCAGGAGTCTGGAGCGATTGACAATTTTTTTTTTAGGATTAGGTTAATTGATTGCATCATTTTTGTAATAAATGTCTGAGCATAACCATGTCCAATTCAAACCCAACTTACGTGACAATATTACAAAACTGAATTAAAGTCCACCTCCAGCCATGTTTTAAATATAAACTGCTCTGCAAGAAGTAATAAATTGTCTGATATGTCTTCTTTTTTTGCAAAATAAGACACCACATTGACATGTTAACATGGTTAAAATGTGATTTTCACTGGAGGGGGTCTTTAAAACTAATTTCTAATACTTCTTAGATACTATGTAAGACCCCAAATTACTTAGTGACAAGGCTATTGTGGTTTCCAGTGTCTTGAAACCTTGAAACGTGATTTATCTGCCTCCAATGGCCGAGGATCATTCTTCATTCTGTTTGGTGTCAGAGGGAATTTGCATCAAAGCCGTCAGTGACAGGAGAGACGATACTCAGTTAAGACAGGCCCATCCTTTGTGTTGAGTCCTCAGGCTTTGGCTACAGGTATTTCACATGCATGCCGAGGACTCTCTTGAACATTTTGTTTCCTTTTGGTGCCGGTTATAGTCAGAAATGTCAAATACAGCACCGACGATTAGCTTTGAATTCAGTACTTACAGGTTAATACTGCTTTTAAATGTCCTAACATACAGCCTCTTGTCTCAACAGGTTATGGGAACGGTTACAGCAATGGTGAGTGGCATTTGAAGAAAAAAGACGGGAGGTTAGGGGGAACTCAGTCTATGCAAAGAGTCATTAGCATAATGCTAATTAGGACTATGTTTCAGGGCATGGTTACGGTGCAGAATTAGCTGATGGTGCAGAGAGAAAATCAGGAAAGAGGAAAGGTAACAATTTTGAGGAGTTATATCCTGAAACCCGTAACAGGTGATGACACTAACTGCAGACATACTTGCCAACCCTCCTGGTTTTCCCCCAGTTTTCATGGTTTCCTCCTGAGGTCACAATTCCCCCATATTTCTCCTGATTTATGACAAATCTTCATACCTTTTTTGGATTATCATTATCATAACAAGTTTCTGGCACTGTGCAGCGTGTACTGTTTCCACCTGGGCAACAATACAGCAGCACGTGACTGAGAGCTGCTTGTGCACGCTGTGTCCAGTTCTCCTTAACTCATCCATACTTGCGGCTCGTCCTTCTCAGTAAGTGAGAAATGGATTGTACTAAGAGAAAGAAATGCTAAATACAAAATTCAGATGTAACGGAAAGAAAGCAAGGCAAGTTAAGTTAAGTTTATTTATGTAGCACCACAGGGCTATTCAAGGTGCTTTACGAGAACATAAAAATACATTAAAATAACACATTAAAAGAACATTAAAATTGCGTTTGAGATCATTAAAAACGACAGCGAAAAGCAAGCCCATAAATAATTAAAAACATTACAGAAATTGCAAAGAGGAATTCCCATTTCTTACCCAAAGCTTTAAAGAAAAGGGACACTTTTTATCTAAGTGTAGCCTAACTAACTTGGCCTTAGAAAAAGAATTTGTAAAATTCATTGTCTGTCAAAATTGAAACTGGACCAGGTAAGGTTATATTTGGTGGTCCCATTGAGTTTTCCAGCTGACAAGTGTCAGTTGTAGGTCATCTGCAGGCGTCTGACAGAAAGTGCACTTATCATTTTGTTAATTTAATTCTTTAAAAGTCACCAGAACGCAGGAAACAAAGTCTAGGAAACTCAACATTTTCTAAGGTCTCAAGGTTGGCAAATATGCTCGTAGACGCTTTACATGGAAAATTCAGCACTTTTCATGTGGATGTCCAGTCAACACTGATGTTAAATGTAGTGAACTGAAGCAATTAATTCCTCAATGCATGCTATTTTGACAAAGAAAACTGCTTGCGGAGGCATGCAACCGTGCCTCCTTGATGCACTGTGCCCAAGCTTCTGACACCCACCTACTCCAGAGGCGAAGGAGTAGAAATCCACAATGAAACAGCCTGCAGTTCTTTCTGCATCCAGTGACATCACAGTTATTGTCTCTTCTTTTTACTCTTTGATGCCATTTTCGTGAATGAACACTTCCTGGCATACGGGGCAGGAAGCATAGCCTTATATGGCATTATTGGGGCGTTAATTATGCTGATCTACAAGTCTCATGCACGTGCGCTCAGATATGCACAGGCGGATCATTTAAACAGTTATCTGAAGTTAACAGCATTTGCTGAATCTGACGTAGCATGTTTGTACGAGCCCTTCATATAAAAAAAAAGTAAGAGAAACTGAAGATTAGAATGCGAAAATGTTCTTGCATGAGGCCCAATGTGAACAGCCAAGCTGCAGGCTCTGCAAGTTTAGTGATGTCACTGGATGCAGGAAGAACAACAGATTTTGCAGCAGAAGAACTCAGCTTTCTTTGGTCAATATAGCCCACAATGGGGACTTTATTGCTTTGATTGACTACACTTACCATCAACATTAATCTGACATCCACACTGAAAGCTGTTTCCTTTTAACCTGCGACGTTCGACAGCTGAAGACAATAAGAGGCCATGAAGGAAACACGCTTCCTCTGCTGAAGTGTGGTCTTTTATCCACTGGGTGTAGCTATTGGCTCTTATTCATAGAAGCTGACCAGTTTAATCTGGTGGTTTCTGACTTCCTGCTCCTGTAGATGCTTTTCACACGGTTTTATTTATTAGAGGTTAATAGATGAACAGAGTCTGACCTGCATGTTTATGTTTTTCTGATTTTTTCAGGCCTCGGTACAGGAGGCTATGCTGGACAGGGCCAGGGGGTATATGGTAAGTATCATCTTGAATGCAGCAGCATTAAAGATGATACTGTATGTTCCTCTGGCTGCCATACAGTGTTACACATAAACTAACCCATGGAAATAATCCTGTGTTCACACTGCTCTTTTTTTTTTCCCCATGTGTGACTCAGATCTGTTTTTTTTCATGACAGCATGAGCAGGAAATGTCACATCTGAGTCTGATCTTTTCAATTCTGATTCTAAAACTGGTCCAAAATCTGACACAGACTTGATTTTTTTTCCAGTGCAATCTCAGACCGTACAGTCATAGTGGAATTCATGCAATTACTCACCGGAGTGCCTTACTGCAAGTCTTATGATGATGTGCTGACAGGTGTAGTTAAAAGAAGCCATTGACAAAATGAATGAAATCTTTTTTTTCTTTTTCCGTGAAGCCACTCCCGTCACAGTCCCACCACTCATGCCTCCGACTCCATACAGACTTTCATACAGAAGTAGCAGCCATGGCTCCACAAAAAGCTGGACTTAAAAATTTCTCGTCATCTTCCTCATCATTATCATCTGCTCACGAATCTGACAGCTTCCACCTCACATCAGCTTATAAATGAAATTGTAAATGCTAACTTTAGTGTCCTCCATGTTTATTATTGGGGTGTTAATTATGCTAATTTGCAAGTTGCACTCAGATACAACAATACAAACAACAAACAATAGTCACAGCATGCAAAGCTGCAGGCTCTGCAATGGTTAAAGTCTGTTCATAGTGACTTATTATCTAATAAACAGCAGCATAAAAGATGTACACAAATGCAGGTAAAAATATTTGTCTACCACATTTCAGTCACATCTCTTTTTGAGAAACTGTCAAACCAGGATACAAACCGAAGGGAAACAACCTGGAATTGACCACAGAGAGCTCTGTATCGATCTATTTTCTGTGATGTTTAAAAGCTTGTCACTGAAGCCCCTCTTGTCTTCTTTCAGGAGGAGTCGGTGCAGGACTGGACACAGCTGGTCACACATATGGTGAGCGATGCTGACATGACCTCATCCCTCTGTCACACTATTAGTCAGACTTCTGTTGAATGCGGCTTTCCACGCAAGAGTCAGACTTATAGCCTGTGCAAGACAAATGATGAAGCAAGAAAAGACAAATGAGTCAATTTGACCATCTGATTTTTTTTTTTTTTTCCTGCAGGAGGAGATGACACGTTTCAAGATGTCGCCCGTCTAATGTATCCAGGTAAGAGCGTGAGGTATATCTGGACACTTTGGTGTGTATTTTTACAAGCTGAACTTTAGTCAGTTTACTGGGGTAGTCCCACAGAGAGGTTATTAGTGGACAGAGCCACCATGATGTCCGTCACCCATTGGTTTGTTGAAAAATGTTTTCAAACCCAGAGTTTGGGATTATGGGAGTTGCCATCTTGGTTTTTGCAACCAGAGCATGCACAGTACTGACAAGAGCGTGGAGCTGGTGGGTGACGGCGGTGACAGCAGGAAATTGTTATGGTTTAGGGTTTTTCATTATTAGCCATATCTTCTTGTTTAATACCACAGTGAGCACATTCTCCTGTGCTGCAAAATATCTCTCGTATCTAATTATTGTACGGTATTGAAATATTATTGTGCTTTGCAAATATGCACTTTTTTCCTGACTAAAACAAATGAGGTGAAGCTATTTTTGGAGAATGAACTCTTTACTCACATCCTTCATCCTTCTTTTAACATGCTCTGAACATGTGCTTTTACTTAAATTGCTTGCACACAAAAAGTACAACTGCATGCATTATGGATTATTTTCCACTCAAGGTGTGGTGGAGTCTGCATAGTGGTTGGCTGAGCTCTGTAGTCAGTTGTAAAAGTCAAAGCTTTTGTTCAAGTTTACTTAGCTGTCGACTTTTTCTTCTGGAGCACATATACAAAACTTAACCCAGTTGATCCTTTCACAGAGAGCAAATTCAACGGAATGAACGGTGGCCCTAGAAATGGATACAAAGGTAAGAATGGAAGAAGGTTTGATGATGATTGATGCATGAAGGACCAGTTAAAACATCCAATTATCAAAATAAATCCTGAATTCACAGAATTAGATGCAAAAATATTCTGGCTATCCACTGCTTATCTGATCCCTGACCTCCCTCTCGCTCCCCTACCACTTGACGCACCCCTGATCTCGCCGCGTGCCGTCATCTCCGGAGTCAAGCTGCTGAGCCAGGTTCTGTTGCCCGCTCTGACTCCAGTGCCCATTACGGCGTTGCTACCTGCGTTCCTCACTGGGTCCCCAACTCTCTTCTTGTGCTCTGAGCAATCCCGGCACAGGACCGCTCAACACTTTCTCCGATTTAACACATTAATGTTGTGAAACGGACTCAGTTTGCGTTGGTTTAGGCCAAAAAAAAACTACTGGGGTAGGTGTAGGATAAGACCAGGCTCGGTGTATGTCACGTGACGTAAGTGAAGCACTTTGCAAGACGCAAGTCTCATGTCATGACGGAACGCACGTAACTGTTTTTTGAGCCACCCATATGCCCCACCTCCTCCAGACATGGACTTTCTTGCTCTTTGTACTACGTCAACAGCACAGAGTGCCTCATAATGATTGTGGATCTGTATCGTCACTGAGGTACGGGCTGGACCACTGCTACCTGCTAGGGCTTTGCATTGGCAAGAATCTGGCAATACGATACATATCATGATACAGGGGTTCAATATATTGTGATACTATGCAACATAACAAATCTTTGCGTGCATCACAATATCATGATACAGAATCATAAAACACTCAATTGAATCAATATTTTCTTACACCTCTACTAGCTGCAGGGCTAATTGAAGTAGTTTGCTAACTGCTGCAGAGTTTAGCCACCGTTAGCGATTACTCTGTTGATATTCTACCCACTATTTATCTGGAGTATGAATTCAACAAGTGGCAAAAGTTTTGTAATTCTTACATATTGCTCCATTAAATCACATCAACTTTTAGGCGATTGTTATTTCTTCTTTAAAAGACATTTTTCTTCTGAAGAGAATGATGAATATAAAACACAATGATTTTTGTTAAGATGGACATTTTTCTAGCTTATTGTGTGATTTCATAAATACTGCATAAATTCTAAATCTTGTGTTTGTCATCAACCGATTGCATTCATCGATATGTCCTGATGCATTTTTTTTCTCCCTTCTGTCCTCTTTGTCTCTTTGTCTTTAACCAGGCTAATTCAAATGACCTGGACTTCTTCACATGGATCATTTTTCATAATGTATTCAGTATAATGTGTTTCCAAAGCTTTTTGTGTGTTTCACTCCATTTTGCCTTATTGTGTTGTCTGTCTTTTGCTTTATTTTTCTTAACCCCTCTGTCTTTCTTTGTAAGTGGACATCTACTGTCCATGTCTGTTTGTCTTGTTGGTCCAAAACCTGCAGTGCCCCACCAGTCTTGTTCTGTCAACACTGAAAACATTGGTGGTGATTGATGAACATAAATAGATGCTAAGTGCAAGAAAACTGTCTCTGTGTTTTAAAATAAATATTAAAATGATTATTTTACTGCTTGAATCAAGAGATTTAAATGTCTGAGTAAAAACATTTCACATTATGTTTACCTGCAGACATTGTTCTCTTTAATAGCGTCTGCGAAGCCTCATCCGCACACAGGAAGTTTTACCACATCCTTTCTCATCTTCGGCAACACTGCCTGAGACAAACAGAGAAACACAAACACGAGCACGAACAGTAATAAGAAGAACATCAAATACAACAAACAGTTTGGATATTATGCTTTTATTCAAAACAAACAAAGAAATGACTTGATTAAAATACATAAAACACGTGAGTCGACATTATAACTGTTTGCATATATAATAAAATGCTACAAAGTTATTGTGCAAAACATAAAATCTGCAATGTTCTTTTTAAATCTGCAAATAAAGAGGTACGTGTGAAAATGCGGCATAAATAACATTATAAGTAAGAGCTGCGCTGTATCAAACTGACATGAGTTAGTAACCTTTTGGTCTCTTAGAAGTAAAGGTGCTCTACCTGTGAGAAAGGCGTTCTACCTAGAACTCAAAATAAAGGGTTATTCTGAGAACTATCTGTGAATGGTTTCACCCAGGAAACCCTCTCAGGCCTTTCCCACCTACGAGGAACTGACCTCATTCTGGTTTGTGAACAAAATTTTGAACCGTTCACAGGGTTTCCACCAAAAATAAATTGATCTTGAACCCTTAAAATAGCAGTTTTTTCTTTGAGAACCAAACTGGGGGTGTCATGTTCGACAGGTCACTGTACCCTCTGTTGATTACAATGGTTCCTCTCAGAACTGGTGGAAATGATGGCTTATTTGGTAGAACCTTGAAAGTAGGGACCAGAGCTGATTTGGCAGGAAAGGGCCTTCGGAGGGTTCAATTCAGAATTTTTCCATCATCTAAGGGTGTTATCAAGAAAACACCCAGGGGGTTCTACCCCTTTTATATTATAGCTCAAAGAACCCCAAGAAATCCTTGATGAAAGAGTTCTTCAAGGTTTTTAACAATCCTTAAAGAACTCTTAGTCTTAAAAAGGACCCTTGATGGACCCTTTCTTCAAAAAAACGTTTCTTCAAAAGGTTTCTTCTGTAGCAAATTGTTCTTGGTAGAACCTCAGTCCTTCAGGGAAAACCCCTTTGGAAGCCTTATTTCTAAGAGTGTATTGTAAATGCTTTGCTGTCCTGTCAAAGTGTCTGTCAAATATAGAGTATTATACAAATATGCAGATAAAGTATATAAAAACAACAAAAGCTTCTTGTCTGCTAGTGACACGCTGCCACTTCATATATGAATATGTTTTAAACATTTTAACAATACATTTCAGCCATCTGAATCTCTTGCTCATGTTTCTTAGAGCCTACGTTAACAACACTCTTCTGTCAAACACAAATCATTCAGTCTACACAATCTGGAAACTACACAACCTCAAATTAAATGTGAATTAAACTGAAACAGATTCGAGCATACTAAATATTATGGACATTTTCCATGATTGAGTTGCAGCCGCTTTGTCAGTACATGAACAAATTTTCCTGACCAGACTCATCCTTTATGTTCAGTAGAGATTTAATAAGAGGTGTCAGTTATGGGTGAAGGGTTTTGCATAAATTAACCTCATCAATAAACCTAATTAAATGAGTAATGTTTCTGTGTAAGGCTCAGTGAAGCACCCATTCTTGAGAATTGAGACAAATCATGTCCTACCAAACGAACTTAAAAACTGTTTTGTCCTAATTCTCAAGAGTGAGTGATGGTCAAACATGGCTCTTATATCAGATCAAACTTTTGACTCTGCACTGAGACTCTGGTTTCTCTGGGAGCTTGTTTCGTCAACAAACACACCCATCTTCAGCAGGATGGCCTTTGGAACAGGGTGGGCATGACGGGACACGAACAGCTTCCTCAGACTCTGACTCATAGGCGAAGGTTTGTAGTCCATACATAGCTGTCCACTCAGGCTCGGAGCACATTTCACCTCCCATTTGTAGAAGAACTGGCCATGCTGCAGATTGCAGAGATCCTCCTTGACTCCAGCAGAGAGAGTTTGCTCACAGTTTCCCAACAGGTCGTCGTCCCAGTTGTTGTCCTGATCCCACACTTCAAATCTTACTTTATGTCCTCTTGACAAATCCTGATCACCCAGGTCGACCACTGTGGCCCAGTGCGGGTTGTTGTTGTTGTTAATGACAGGAGTACGCTGGACCATCACCCCATTGAAGGACACTTTTACGTAGCCATCTGTGGCTGTGGAGTGGTCTCCCCAAAGACCAGAAGCCCGTTGCACGGTTATGATGACCCGCGCCATGCCTTTACGGGTTGGACAGCAGTCTTGGCTTACAGCTGGTTCATTGTGGCATTGGCAGACGCAGGGATCCCTCGAGTCGCTCTTGATGCCAGCCTGACAGCGCTCACTGCAGTTCCTCCACAGGCCTTTCTCCAGGATGTAATGGCTGATGGCCGAGCGCAGGTTCTTGCGGGCAGGGCTGTTAGTAGGCAGTAATTCATGCAGTGAGTCCAGGGAATATGAGAATATGTCTGGATTCTGTGGCAGTGTTGTCAGCCATTCTTTGTAGGCTGATGGATCTTTGTCAGCAGAGAAGAGAAGGTCTGGTTCTGTGGTATGTCCGCCCTTTATTTCGGTGAACCTGCAGGGAAGTGATTTGGTTAAAGACCTGAGGAAGACCTGGCATTTATGGTGCTGAAAATTATATTATATGAGAAGATGTTCTGTACCTGTCGTTGAAGAGGCTGGAGAAGGATGTCTGACTTTCCATCTTGTTGACGTCCTGCTGGCAGTGTTTTGATTTTGCATTAACTGTAGCTTTGATGCTGGCGGACGCCTCAACTTCCAGGCACATCTGCACCTCCTCCACACTGAGGCCCTGCAGGCTGGCCTGGCACTGTCTGATGCTGGTCACAGATTGAACACTTCCTCCCAAGTGCACCTGTAATCATACATTTTAACACATGCTGCATAAGTAAATGTGTTATAATTTTGCCACTGTGCTGATTTTTTGATGAAATTGCTTTTTGTTTTCTTCATTTTGGTTCACCTTGGTGATGTAATGGGTGCCAAAGTCGTCGATTAGTTTGTAGAATCGTTGCTTGTATTGAGGGCTGTAGGTTTTGGGGAGCTGCTTCACTGCTTTGCGGAATTCTTTGTGCAACTTGGGAGTGTTGGACACTCGGTAGCTGTTACAAGGCAAGAAAGACAGACCAGTATAAAACAAGTGCATAACAGTATTGCATTTATTATCAGAACTAGGGGAGTGTGTGGAGAAACGTTTCATCTCAGTCCTCATCTTCTTACCTGTAGTACTCACAGGACATGCTCTGGCTTGTGAAGCTGAACTTGTCCTTCTTTGTTTTTCCCATGGAGTATTCAGCCAATTTAGAATTTGTACCAGCAAGCATCACCGAGCCACTTTTTTCACCCACACTGACATCTAGATTGGCCCCCCAGTCGTTGTTCACCGAAGAGGCGCTGGAACTGACCAGAGACTCGCTGGATCGGTGCAGTTTACTGGACACCTTCATGCTGCAGGACTGCTTTGCTCTCCAGTCCACCACTGACAAGGGGAGCTTTTGCTTTACGTTCTCCATAAAGGGGTTGCTACAAAGGGTGCATTTCTTGTCCTTGCGTTTCCACTGATTCATGTCGATCACGAAGGCCCCCTTCCGTTCCATTTTGGTGATGTCGAAGCCTTCCCCGGCCAGATTGGTGCCTGGAGCAAATTCTGCCTCCGTGCACTGTTTGGGTGTCCCGTCTACACATGACTGATACGAACACTGAGGGAGGGACAGCATCAGGCTTGCACAGATGCAAACATTCAACAGAAACATGTTGACGTCAAGGTGGGCAATGGATGCAAACTGATGGTTTATCCTGAAAAAGAATAATTTCAGTTAATTTAACATGAGCAGTTGAAGCAGTTGATTAGTACACCACCACTACTCGGTCATTGGACATTAATTGATTAAAAATGGATTTAAAATGCATTTGCCAGGCACTAATTTGTCATTTTGAGCGTGTAGGTTGCAGCTCGTAGGTTGTTGGCCTTTCCCATGGACTTTGAAAATGTAGATAGCGAATGCTGCCTGAAACCAAAACTGAGTCAGAGTAGCTGCTGTTCAATGTATTATGACCTGCGATCAAATTTTAAACTGGTTCAGCTGTCTGACCACAGAAAAAAATATGACCCCAAACCACCAACATGCTGATTCGCATGAGAATAATATTATCACAGGGCTCCTGCGTTCAGCGAAACAAAAGTAATTGCAATTAGCATTTTTTCTACTGACAAGGCAGATTCACAGGATTAAGATCACAGACAATACTAATACTAATACCAGTCCGATGCAAATAGGGCTTAAGACACTGGGGTGGTTATCAAAATGATCAAAAATACTACATACAAAAAACTAACACTAAATACTATCAACAAAGATACAAAGATAACTGAAAAATGAAGTAACTAATGTAAGGATGAATTAATCACTAAGGCTGGACGTGTAACGTTGCTGTAGTGTTGACAGGAGGTGTACAGACATGCAGTTCATAAACATACTGTATGTCACACTATATTGTACAAGAAGAAAATTCTATAATCATGCAGTTCACAGTCAGGGTGATGTCTTGTGGTAGTCTTATCTACTCAACGGATCAGTTTCAGCCACAAGTGATAACTGTTTGTCTGTCTCCCTTTGATCCTTTCTCTTGTGGTGCGTCTCAAGGCCCCATTGTCGGTTTCATTTTAGAGAAAATGACATTCCATGGTGTCTTGTTAAAGTTACACGAGGAAGGAAATCATTCAACGCGTCTGTTGGACCTCAAGGATACGCAGAACACGACAATACAGGTGCTATTTTTGTGATATTTCTCGGCTGAAAGAAGTAAGACTGAATTAGACAAGTGATATGGTGTTCAAAGTTCAAATCGTTGGTCGAGAAGATACCAAGATTCTTGCTGATGGTCAAAATTGTGACTGACCTTAGTGAAACGGTCAGGACCTCAGTTTTATCAGAATTAAGATGGAGGAAGTTTTAAGACATCTAGTTGCTGACAGAGTCATGGAGGGAGGTTACGTTATTTAGGTGAGTGATTCCCAAAAGTGTGCCATGAAGGTGGGCTTTGAGGGTCCTAAAAATTTTTAAAATAAAATATTATAAAATATCTATGTTTAGTGTTTTAAAAAGTACCAATAAAACGCAGACATGGGATTTAAATTCTGTGTTATTCTTCATTCATCTGACATCTTTTAACAGGTGTTACACCACATTCAGACTGAACGTATTTTATATCCTGTCATTAGTATGATCAGCCTCGTGTGTTCATCAGAGCAGTGAGTAAAGCTTTGGGTGAGCGTCAGAAGATTTTCAGATTTCAAATTGGACCATAGCACTGGGGAATGTCTGATTTAGGTTGCTGGGTTTAAATAATCAATACTGCTGGAGGAGTCGAGCAGATGGCCCAGAGGTAACATCAACAATGAAAACATAACAGGTCCGAGGATCGACCCTTGAGGGACCCCCCACAAGAGTGGAGAAAGAGGAATGACTGTTATATGAACACTGACCTGACTGTCACACAAGTATGAGTAGAAACATTTCAGTGCAACACCAAAAACACCAACCCAGTGCAGTAGTCTATCGATTAAAATTGCAGGATGAATGGTGTCAAAAGCTGCAGATATTTTTGACGGAAGCCAGATTGAAATTCATCAAAGATACTGAAAATCCTCAACCAGTTGGAGGAACTGGTGAGTGACCACTTTTTCAAGAATTTTAGAAATAAACAAAAGTTTGGAAACAGACCTGTAGTTGATTAAACTGGTGGTATCTAGTGAGAGTTTTTTTTTTTTTTTGAAAAGGGGAAAATAGAGTCTTAAAAAATTTAAAACCCTTCATTTTTCAGTTTCTTTCTGTGGTCTGTGCCCAAATGATCCTCAACATGCAACAGTGTAAAATTATAAAAAGTGTTTCTCATATTAGATCCATCTTCTAGGATCAGGAGACTGTTTTACATGTTTTTACCTCCCTGCATCTTGTTTTTTTTTTCTTTATACTTTTTATTTATGGACTTATTTCATCCATGCATGTACTTTTTCCACTGTGCCGCAAATTCATATCATTGTGCAATATCAGATCTATCAAGACAAAGAACATACTGTAATATAAGCATCCTATATAGATCCAATATCAGTATTTTTAGAATGAAAAAACAAACATAAACATTAAAATAATAAGATAATAGTAATGATAATAATGATCCCTGCATCTTAACTGTTGTAACTTTCTTTCTGTGAGTCAGTCTGTCATGTGGTTTGTCACAAATCTCCTCACTCGTACCAAGAAGAGGCCAATAAAATACAGAAATTATTTTGAGAATATTTGATGAAAGGGATAATTGTTATTGCAGAATAAGCCCTGAGGTGACTGATTCAGGTCCTGCACCATCCCGTCGTCGTAGCAATAATGACTGTAGTAATGGACGGCTTTGTAGTAGAAAAAAAAAATCAATAATTTGACAAAAAATATTGATTTAAAAATATTTTCATTGCTCCTCCAGAGTTTGTGATTAGAACTGCATCCATAGCTGTCTGCTATACAGAAATAATAGACTGTAGCTGACCAATCAGAATTGAATATTTGATAAAAGTGTGTTAAAATGCTTTTAAAAGCACTGCACAGATTGGCACAAGTTTATGTCTCAGATCTCTTAAGCCCCTTTTCCATTTTAACTTCTCAGAAGTTCTGATCGGTTCCTCATCTCCGTTCTGTGTTCTGTGAAAACCCAAAGGTGATAAAACATTTTCCACTGTTGCAACCAAACCTGCGGACATTTCAGCCCTTACTAGTAATCATTTCCATCCAATTGTCTTTATTTAAATCCTGCTTTTGGATCAGCACAAATGTCACAACTACACAACTACTTTAGCCAACATTGTTGTTTTTAAATGTGCTCTGTGAATGCATGGACTTGACTTACAGTATAAAAGCTCACTGCATGTTTAAAATCACAGCTATAAACAGGACTAAAGTAGCACAGAACCATTTACTGATACAGCAGATTATACTGGATGCTTAATAACTTAGTGCTGAATTAAATAACTCACAGATCGTTAGTATATTTAAATAAAGTGAAAGTATATTTCAACATGAGCACACAGACTCACCTTCGTCTTGCCTGTTCACACTTCACACTGCATTTGTGAAACTGACTCTGAGCACAAATGTCTTTGCGTTATAACGGCAAAAAAAAGCGAAAAAAAAAACAAAAAAAAAACAGAGTAGGTGGTGGTGAGGGGGTGAGGTGGCAGTGGTCTTGAAGAGAACAGAGGAAAAACAAAGTGGTTCAACAGCTTCATCGATGATGAGCAGACCCGGTACAAAGGGGGAGGAGTCGGTGGTCTGCAGACAAACTCAAATAGATAGTGACAACATGAAAGTCAGGCTGGCTTTCCAGTCAGTAACGAACCAGAGACCACAAACCTATCATTTCTCTGAAGTGGTGGTGGGCTGTGGCCATAATGACACAGCGAGAACAGGAGAACCATAACACTTTCATGATCAATTGCTTAATCACTAAGTTTTATATGATAAACTGGGATAACTTTTTAGTGAGCCCCGTGATAGAATTGAGTTGTTTCAGCGGCAAACAGGGAACTTTCATGTGTCGAGTTTGGAGGCCTCTGTGGATGAAAGCAACACCGTTTTCCTCTGCCATAACCACAAAATAAAGTGTCAAAAGTAAAATCATCTAAAGAAAATTCTCTCCTGCTTCTTTTTACCTGGCGAACCAGTTAAAGAATACAGTTACAAATTATAGCTGCTGCGCAGCAATGGTCGGGCACAAGAGACTCTGCATATTGACTGATAGCTAAGCCAAATAAACAGGGAAAAGAGACAAGGGATAACAGGGAAACGTTTTGATAAAGAGTATTTGTCTCTTCCCAAAACTCCCTGAATCATAATTATTTTAACCTTAGCAGTCTCTAATCCACATAGCATGATATCTGAACATAAGGATTTCACATTTGAAAGTCCATCCTGCCTTAGCTGAGGCTCGAACTCACGACTTCTGACACTGAAGTCCGTCTTTTATCTCACTGAGCTAATTGGCAAATGGAAACACCACTTGTAGCTTCACAAATTGACTAAGCCAGTCACCTGTGTGCAAGACAGCAGCTGTTAGCATGTAAAGGCAGATTTCAAATGGCTGTCAAAAATTCAGTTATTGAGACAAAAATCCCAAAATACACAAATTGCATCTAGACAGCATGGAGATGTTGGTCATTAGTTTTTAACAATGATTTATTGGCTCCAAAAGTGAAAAACTGATGTTTAAAAATGACATTTTTGCATTGACTCCAATTGTTCGCATGAGAGTGAAATTCAAAATGCTGTAAAAAATTCAGTTTTTGAGATAAATTCTGATATTTTCCAAACATCATCTACCATGACTCCAAAATTTTGTCATTTTTTTTCATGAACATTGAAAATGTATTTAGCAAGAATTTGCACTTATATGTTTATAATACCGTTTACAGTCAAACATTTTGATGCACTGTAGGCTCAATTTTCAATAAATCAAAAATCTGTGTGGATTGTTTGTGTAGGACAGTCTGAAGATGCTCTGTAGCAAGTTTGGTGCCAATCTGAGCAAAAATCGTGGGAGGAGATAGGTTTAATAAGTTTTACAGTTTTTGAAAAAAACAGAGTGATGGACTTCATAATTTGCAATAGGTTTAAATGTACAAAAGTTTCTTCAGTATTGGGGCTACATTGTGGTGAAAGTTGTAAATCTGTAGCACATATGGTTGATTTGTTATGAATTTTCAAAATTTTGAACTTTAGAGGCTTGCTGTAGCGCACCATCAGGACTATTGGCCTGTTTTTGCAGCTGAGGCAATCTGACATGGGACTGGACCTTTGTGCAAAGTTTGGTCATTTTTCATGCATGGGAAGTAGGATTTCCTCGGAAGAAGAAAGAAAGAAAGAAAGAAAGAAAGAAAGAAAAAAAAGAAAGAAAGAAAGAAAGAAAGAAAGAAAGAAAGAAAGAAAGAAAGAAGAACATGCAGGATTACATTAGGGTCCTGGCAGCTTAGGCTGCCCGGCCCCTAATAACTAAATAGCCTTGTTATTAGCTGTTGTAGGTCATATAGAGGCATCAGACTGTCTCATAAGTAGTTAGAAAAATTCCTTTTTGTATGTTTAAAATACACAAACAACTTACAGCCATATTAATATGAGTATGTGGCTGTTTTTATTTAAGAATACGAAAAGGTAAATCCCAGAGAAACAGAGAAAACTAGGAAATTACAGATAAGATAAAAAGAAAATCAATGACTAAACTGATAAATGCATGGATTCATACATTAAAAACATGTTTATATCAGCAACAGTGCAAGCAGAAGAGCAACTAACTGATTATGAAATGTATAAAATGTTTATGTTATGATGGGATAAAGTGTAATAGACAGTCAAACATCATGTCAAAAATTAACAAGCCAATAATGTGATTAAATGTGTAATAGTACATGTTACACACGCCTGTATAGAAACAATAAAATGCTAAAAAAAAGCCAAGCAAAGAACAAAATCCTTAAAAAAAAAAAAAAAAAAAAAAAAAAAAAAAATTGCAAGTAAGAGCTGCACTGAATCAAACTCACATTCAACAACTGCAGGAACTTTCAGCTGATCAGATGATACAGTATAAAATATTGAAATTATAACACTCTTCTGTCAGAAACAATTCTCATTTTGCTTTTAAGCAAATCCTTTAATGTGAATTTTTCCCTAACTGATGTACCGCCCATGTTTTGTGATCAGTAGAGATTTAATAAGGCAGCGATTACCAAAGTGTGGGCCATGGCCCACTAGAGGGAAACGGAGGCCCTGCAGGTGGACCTTGAGAGGTCATGAAAAATAAGTAAATAAAAGTTTCAGTTTTATGAGTTTGAAATTACCAAAAAGTATTTAGGATTCCTTTTTAAAAAGTAATGAGAACTAATAAAACAGAGCCATGGAGTTTAAATTAAGGGTTGTTCTTCATTTATCTGACCTGGTGACCTGTTGCATTAACACCAGAATGTCTTATCTTATATCTTTTATCTTGTCATGAACAACTAAAAGTCTGTGGCGGCTGTATGTGCTGAGACTCTGTGCTCTGCTTGTATTTTCTTATTTTTTTCACTGTTATGAACAATTCCCTTTGCTTAGATTAACCTGATCACTGCAACATAAAATGTTAGTAATACCTTGAATTAGTTTTCCAGCTTAACTGAAGAGTAAAAATCGAGAGTGGCTCTTATATCAGATCAAACTTTTGACTCTCTGCACTGAGACTCTGGTTTCTCTGGGAGCTTGTTTCGTCAACAAACACGCCCATCTTCAGCAGGATGGCCTTTGGAACAGGGTGGGCATGACGGGACACGAACAGCTTCCTCAGACTCTGACTCATAGGCGAAGGTTTGTAGTCCATACATAGCTGTCCACTCAGGCTCGGAGCACATTTCACCTCCCATTTGTAGAAGAACTGGCCATGCTGCAGATTGCAGAGATCCTCCTTGACTCCAGCAGAGAGAGTTTGCTCACAGTTTCCCAACAGGTCGTCGTCCCAGTTGTTGTCCTGATCCCACACTTCAAATCTCACTTTATGTCCTCTTGACAAATCCTGATCACCCAGGTCGACCACTGTGGCCCAGTGCGGGTTGTTGTTGTTGTTAATGACAGGAGTACGCTGGACCATCACCCCATTGAAGGACACTTTTACATAGCCGTCTGTGGCTGTATAATAGTCTCCCCAAAGACCAGAAGCCCGTTGCACGATTATGATGACCCGCGCCATGCCTTTACGGGTTGGACAGCAGTCTTGGCTTACAGCTGGTTCATTGTGGCATTGGCAGACGCAGGAATCCCTCGAGTCGCTCTTGATGCCGACCTGACAGCGCTCACTGCAGTTCCTCCACAGGCCTTTCTCCAGGATGTAATGGCTGATGGCCGAGCGCAGGTTCTTGCGGGCAGGGCTGTTAGTAGGCAGTAATTCATGCAGTGAGTCCAGGGAATATGAAACAATGTCTGGATTCTGTGGCAGTGTTGTCAGCCATTCTTTGTAGGCTGATGGATCTTTGTCAGCAGAGAAGAGAAGGTCTGGTTCTGTGGTATGTCCGCCCTTTATTTCGGTGAACCTGGAAAGAAGAGAGTTGTTTCAACAGCTGAGCCAGAGCAGAGTCTTACCCCACTGGTTTGCACAGACAGTGGTTCTTGGACTTGGAGGGAAATTTTGACATGTTTCAATTCTGGCATTCAAACTGTGGTTAGTTTGGCCTTTCCAGTGTTGAGAATAGTAATTTTTAAGTGAAAATGAATGACAAAATATATGAGAAGATGTTGTGTACCTGTCGTTGAAGAGGCCAGAGAAGGATGACTGACTGCTTGTCTTCTCAATGTCCTTCTTGCAGTGTTTTGATTTTGCGTTAACTGTAGCTGTGATGCTCGCGGACGCCTCAACTTCCAGGCACATCTGCACCTCCTCCACGCTGAAGCCCTGCAGGCTGGCCTGGCACTGCCTGATGCTGGTCACAGATTGAACACTTCCTCCCAGCTTCACCTGTAATTATATATTTAAACACATACATTGTCTCTTGTCTTGGGTAAGGGCAACCAAAACATACATGAATCCTTAGAGCATAAAATTTTCACCATAAAATTGGAATTTGAGTGCTGGTATTAATCATCATCTTATGGTACGACATGATTTGTCCCAGTTCTCAAGAACGGGTGTAATGCATTGTCTGTTTGTTGCATTTTGGTTTGTTACAGCGATGCCATCATTTTGGTTCACCTTGGTGATGTAATGGGTGCCAAAGTTGTCGATCAGCTTGTAGAATCGTTGCTTGGATTCAGGGCTGTAGGTTTTGGGGAGCTGCTGCACTGCTTTGCTAAATTCTTTGTGTAACTTGGGAGTGTTGGACACTCGGTAGCTGTTTCCAGACAAGACAAGAAAGACAGACCGGTATGAAACATTTGTATAAAAGATATGCATTGAAGTACATCAGTTTTTATTGCATTTATCTTTGCAGTGTGTGGAGAAACGTTTCATCTCAGTTCTCATCTTCTTACCTGTAGTACTCACAGGACATGCTCTGGCTTGTGAAGCTGAACTTGTCATTCTTTGTTTTTTCCATTGAATAATCAGCTAGTTTGGACTGGGTACCAGCTAGCATCAAAGAGGCGCCTCTTTTAAAGGTTTTAAACTCTAGATTTGCCTCCCAGCTATTTTCCACCGCAGAGGAGGTGGAACTGACCAGAGACTCGCTGGATCGGTGCAGTTTACTGGACACCTTCATGCTGCAGGACTGCTTTGCCCTCCAGTCCATCACTGACAAGGGGAGCTTTTGCTTTTTGTTCCCCAGATAGGGGTTGGTACAAAGGGTGCATTTCTCGTCCTTGCGTTTCCACTGTTTCATATCGATCACGAAGGCCCCCTTCCGTTCCATTTTGGTGATGTCGAAGCCTTCCCCGGCCAGATTGATGCTTGGAGCAAATTCTGCGTCAGTGCACTCTTCGGATGTCCCGTCTTCGCATGATTGATACGAACACTGAGGGAGGGACAGCATCAGGCTTGCACAGATGCAAACATTCAGCAGAAACATGTTGACATCAGGGTGGGCGATGGATGCAAACTGATGGTTTATCCTGAAAAAGAACCACTTTATTACCATAACAAGTTGTTTGTTGGATAGGATTAAACTACTGTATTCAGTCACTTTGCAGCACTGTTGCACTTTTGAAATCATCCACCTGCTTATCTGGTGGTGTTTGAAAGCAGTATTTTAGACGGTTGGTGCAGATATTATAGCCGTTATTAAAGACATAATATGCAACCTCAAAAATCAATGCATAATATAATATATAATGTTCAATCATCACTTATGACCTGCTAGAAGTGTGGTTTGGTGGCAGTACTTGCAGGGATCCTGCCCTCTGCCCGTATTTCCTCATTTTCCCATTATTTTGCTGTTCTCAAGGCACCATACCAACGCAAATTTCCTGAGAATGAGACACAACTATAAACTATCTTTCTGGCATGATTGTCTCCATAACCTTACACAGCCAACTGACTTTGGCTGGTTTTTGCTAGCTGTGCAAGCTTACTACCCTACCTGTATGGTTGACAGTGGTGAACAGTAACTAAGTACATTTACTTGAGTACTGTACTTAAGCACATTTTTTGAGTATCTCGAGTATTTTTTTTTAAAGAAACTTATGACTTTCACTCCACTACATTTCAAAGACAAATATTGCACTTTTGACTCCACTACATTTGTAGGAAGGTTGTCGTTACTTGTTACTTTTAGTCCAAGCAAAGCTTTGAAGTCAGCTGCTGCTGTGGTTTCTTTTCTAAAATGCATTTGCCCCCACGCTATGTTCCCCATAGAAGGAAACCACACAGTACCCGCTCTCAACTGGGGCTGATGTGAAAGCAGAAATACATCATCTCTGTTTTTACTGGGGGTGAAACATACCACATAATTAATGTATATACTGCCCAGAAACAGACTTGGAGAACTCCTTACAGTTGGCTTCAATCTAATTTTATGAGGTGATTTTTGGGCATTGTGTAGCAGAGTGGTTCCACAAGTAAGTCAGTGCATCATTAAGTGGTTTCAGAGAGTTACAAGGTTCTGTAAATGCATCGTGAGAACAATACAGCAATGTATTTAGAAAATGTACTTTGTAATTTATACTTTTGAATAAAGTTTTTTTAAAAGCTTGTACTTTTGAATACTTAAGTATTTTAAAAGGAAGTACTCTGGTACTTTAATTAAAAAAAAAGACTGAGCAACTTTTGCTTGTAGTTGAGTAATATTTGACCAGGAGTATTTATACTTTGACTCAAGTACTGGAGTTGAGGACCTCAGTCCACCACTGATGGTAGAAAAATTAATAAAGTGATGAAGTGCATAACACAACTGTTGGTACATCGGTACAATTTTCTACAGAAAAAAAGAAAACTGCAGGCAAGCTGTTAATCAATCTGTAGCTTAATTCTTTCACTTGTATTTAGTCTGGGAAATTGTGATTCAAACAGTGAAATTATAATTAGGGGCCGGGCAGCCTAAGCTGCCAGGACCCTATTGTAATCCTGCATGTTCTTCTTTCTTTCTTTCTTTCTTTCTTTCTTTCTTCTTCTTTCTTTCTTTCTTTCTTCTTCTTCCGAGGAAATCCTACTTCCCATGCACGAAAAATGACCAAACTTTGCACAAAGGTCCAGTCCCATGCCAGATTGCCTCAGCTGCAAAAACAGGCCAATAGTCCTGATGGTGGCGCTACAGCAAGCCTCTAAAGTTCAAAACTTTGAAAATTCACAACAAATCAACCATATGTGCTACAGCTTTGGAACTTTCACTTTGAAATGTGCTTTTCCATGGCATGGATGGCTGCTGCCTGGCACCCTGATCCTTGGCTTAGTCAATTTGTGAAGCCACACATGAACTGTCACTTGCCAATTAGCTCAGTGAGATAAAAGACGGATTTTAGTGACAGAAGTCGTGAGTTCGAGCCTCAGCTAAGGTAGGATAGATTTTCAAATGTGAAAGCCTTATGTTCAGGTATCATGCTATGTGGATTAGAGACTGCTAAGATTAAAATAATTATGATTCAGGGAGTTTTGGGAAGAGACAAATACTCTTTATCAACACGTTTCCCTGTTATCCCTTGTCTCTTTTCCCTGTTTATTTGGCTTAGCTATCAGTCAATATGCAGAGTCTCTTGTGCCAGAAATTGTGAGTTCAAGCTTCAACTGATGTAAAATGCACATTAGAATGCCACCTTTTTTTCATCTTCCTACACTCTGCTTGTTGCTCAGAATTGCCTAATTTTGCCTAAAATTGCCCGGCCCCGACCATTGCTGCGCAGCAGCTATAATTCTAATTAATATGTTGCTGGTGATCTTGAAAAACAAACTAAAGGCTTCCTATAAAGGCCAAACTCTAGTCGTTTCAAACTCTTGCCTTGTCACTAAAGATACATTTTTAAGCCGATGAAATCATGGCGTAACTTAAAATTATGTTGCGCCAAACATTTGAACCAGCTTAAAATTGAGAAAGTTTCAATTTAAACTTCTCTTTAAACCTCAGTTCAGTTTTTAGTCTGAACCTACATTAGATTTCTGATGCACCAAAACATTAAACTTCCACTTGAGCAGGTTTTTTTTTTTTTTAAAAAAAGCTGCCTTTTTGAGATGGAAGTTTTTAGTTAGCAAACATTTCATCATTGTATTACCGTGCAGTTGAAAGGTAACACCAGCACTTATTTTAATTTGGGTGGGCAGGCATCTTCATATTGATTAAACTTAACTCTAATTTCAGTTTATCTTACTAAACTTGGATTTACTAAACTGAGATTACTAAAAGAAGAACTTTTAGTAAAACTCTTACTAAACTGAGTTTTAAATTGTGCAACAGAGCTCTGCTTAATTTTAAATCTGGATTTACTCATTTTAAACCTGGTTTTCACTTAAGTTTTAACTTTATCTTGGATTTTATTTAATCTATTATTATTATTATTGTTATTATTATTATTATTATTATTATTATTATTATTTAGTTCAATAGGCCACTAAAGGTTATGTATTTAGAAATAAAGTTTGAGAATATTACAAAACAAGCAAATAAGCATAGACTCACCTTTGTCTTGTGTGATCATGCTGCAGGATGAAGAAACTGACTGATCATTATCAGTCATTTGTTTTTTAAAGACAAAGGACAGGATGTGTTTGGAGGAAGGGGTGAGAGTGGTCACAGAGACAACAGGATGGAAAAAACAAGTGGTTTTACAGTTTCACCAACTTGGAGGTACACACACGATTCTTCTAAGTAGCAGCGGTCATGGCAACAATAGGTGTGAAGAGGAGACTGTGCCACTCCATCACAAACAAAAAATGACTTTTGTAGTTGTATATGATGCACTGTTTTTAAACTTTAGTGAGCAGATTTGTGCAAAATTAGGAGTTACAGGTGTTTACAGGTTATTGCACTTTATATATCTGTTCTTTTTCATCTGTGTTGAAAATAAGAACTATATAAATATGTTATGATAAGGATAGTGTGTACGAGTACAGGACTGATAAACAAAATAAATTCATGTCTGAGCATTTTAGCATATAAAAAATATTATTTATGTATACCAACTTACAAATCCAAGTTCTAAAAAGTGTTTTTTTTTGTGGAAAACATAAATAAAAACAGAAGGTGATGATTTACAAATTATTTTTTGGCTTTTATTCCATTAAAGACAGTACACAGAAATAAGCTTCTTTGTTTTGTTGTAAATATACACTCATTCTGAATGTGATGCCTGAATGCTAAAAAAAAAGGGATTTCATCATCTGCAATCTGCTATATCATTAAAAAATTCAGAGAATCTTCAGAAATCTCTGAAAAAAAACCCACCAGTGAATCCCTGTGACCTTTGACCTCTCAGGAGGCACTACATTAAAAACCAAAATGATTTAAGGATAAAACAAGGCCTATATGGGTTCAAGAACACTTCTGAAAACTGTTGTTGGTGCATCTACAAATGACTCTACCATGCAAAGAGAAAGACATATATCAACAACATCCAGACACAGTGCAGACTTCTCTGGGCCCGAGCTCATCTGAGATGGACTGACGCAAAGTGTGCTGTGGTCTGACGAGTCCACATTTCAGACTGCTTTCACAAATCATGGACCTCGTGTCCTCCAGGCTAAAGAGGAAAAGGCCCATCCAGATTGTTACCAGCACTAACTTCTAAAGACAGCAGCTGTGATGGTGTGGAGGTGTGTTAGTGCCCATGGCATCATGGGTAACTGTCACATCTGTGAAGGCTCCATTAATGCTGAAAGGTTCATACAGGTTTTGGAGCAACATATGCTGCCATCCAGACGAAATCTTTTTTTGATTCAGCAAAACAATGCAAAGACACGTTGTGCACGTGTTCCAACAGGCTTTGTAGTAAAAGAATTCAGGTACTAGACTGACCTGCCTGTCATATATCAAGCAAGAATGAGGAAGAATTTCACTTTCAAAACTTCAACAATTAGTGTCCTTAGTTCACAAACACTGACTGAGTGTTGTTAGAAGAAAAGCTGATGCATCACAGAGGTAAACATGCTGCTGTCACAACTTTTTTTGGAACATGTTACAGGCATTCAATGTAGAATGAGTCTATATTTACAAAAAACAATACAGTTAATCGGTTTGAGCATTAAATATCTTGTCTTTGTACTGTTTTCAACTGAATGGAGGACAAAAAGCATTTGCAAATCATTGTGTTATGTTTTTATTTATGTTTTTATGTTCTTTTTTGGAAGTTGGGTTGAGACGTTTCTGAGAAGAAACTGTTAATATCGCAGGTAAGGTAACAAAAAAAAATTGCAACAATTCCTTCAGTAAAAACATTTTTATCAGCACAAAAGCGACGTTTAAAGAAGCTCTATGCTGTAGAAGTGTGAGTCATTCTTCTTAACCACATCTGATTAATTTGTAAGAGGGGTTCTTGCTTGTCACAGTCCCACAGAGGTGTGATTGCAGGCAGCTACGTGTCACAAGGTTGAAGCAGCAGAAAGGGGTGAGAGGTGGAGGTGGTGTGACTGATGCAGCTCCTCAACGGTCCTCTCCCCCCATTACAGCACCTCACATGCTGCCTTCAAGTGCTCCTCTGACACTCCGAACTCCAAGTGTATCTGTTATTTTTGTGTGGTAATAATAGCAAAATTGATCCTATGGTAATGGCAGCATTTTCTTGTTGTATGAAATTAGAAGTCATGTAATACGAAGATTTCAGCACTGTCATGTGTCTGGTTAGTGACTCATTTATAGACTTGGAGGTCTTAGTGTAGCAGATGGGTTTTATTCCAAAATGAATCACAAAGATCTTTTAATATAATTTTGTTTCTCGTGCACATTAATCATAGTTTTCAGTAAATTCAATGTATGAACCTATGAAAACATTCTTAAAGGGCTGACCTCAATCTTTATAAGTAATTTTAATTTAGCCACGAACAAAAAACACATCTTGTTGCTGCAATGCACATATTTGTTTTTAACCGCAAAGTAATAAACGTGTTGCTTCTGTTTATCAAGTGAGCTCAGGTGGTAAATGCAATATTTCCGCCTGTATTGAAGGCAGCTGCAGCTCAGTCAGCACAGGGCATTCACACTGTAAAGTGCAGCCAAGCAGCATGAAACTATTCCCAGTCAACCAGAATAAGACCAGAAGATAAAAGAGTTCACCTTCAAAATAAAGTGGGATTTTTAAATAAAAGTCAGTTTATTGAAAGTTTGAGAGCTGGATTATCAAGTGGGCCCAGTGAGCTGCTGGTTTCTCTGTGTGTTTGTTGGTTTGGGTAATCTGATTAATTGAAAATGTGTTTGAGAATATGCTCCAACAATTGAGATGGGTCCTGCAATCTGTCTTGTATTGGCGGACCCTGCATCCACGATTTTAAGTTAAGATAAGGTAAGATAACTGTGGTAAGATAAGATATTGTGACAGCGCTGTGTGACATGAAAGATTTTGGTAGTCCTGTAGAGACGAGGAAATGTCTAACACTACTTACTTGAGTAAAGGATGTGTGTACTTTTGACACCTCTGGATAAAATGGTTGTGACAAATGTTTCATTTGAACCCTTTAGAGCGGATGCGTGCAACACACGGCTCTGGAACCGCATGTGGCTTTTTAGCCCCTCTCCAGTGCGACTATGGAAATTGACAAAAAGTCAATTCTTTGACATTTAAATTTTTATTTATCATTGTTGTAAGTCTATGAAAAAGTTAAACTCACACTTTCAGGCCTGCAATAGCCCAACTCAAACTCTTTCTGAAAAGGTTTTACCCACTACTAATCTTTTGTTGAGACAATTTACTTTTCTTCCTTAGGTGAACCCAAAAAAGTACTTAAAAATTCCAGTGATTCAAGTGAAAGTGAATGATGGTTAAAATTTTTAAAACACTTTTTTCAAAGAGTTACATTTACCTAAAATAGTGCTAACCACTGCACCACTGTGCCGCTGCTGGTTAATTAATGCCAAATTTTTAAAAAGTCTTCAGGGAAATGAGAGAATTTAATAGTTGTGGTCCTGAGCAGATTTCTTTTCTTTTTTTGGCTCTTTTGATTGTAAAGACCCCTGCCTTAGAGAATACAGCTGAACTATTTTTTTCAGAGTAGTTTGGTAAACCTCAGTTTTAAAGTAGAACTCTCCAACCCTGTTTATTTCATTGTGGCCCGTTACCAGATGGTGAGTTTTATTTTGAAAGCAGTGACCGGAAGTTCCATCCACTTCATGGTATGTAGTCTGACGCTCTGTGGAGAGGCGATGCAGGGCACTTGAGGCCGCCAGGGAAGACTCCGCATTTCAAGGAATACAGCTAGCCAGAAATAATGGTGGATAATAACAGGATAAAAGATATGTTGAAGAAAGTGAATATAAGCTTTCCGGACCGGACCGTGTGTGTTTGGAGTCGCCCGGCTCAGATATCAGCTCCCTCGCTCCCGGTTACAGGACATCGGTAGCCGACTGCCCGGCTTGCTAGCCCGCGGTCCTTCCCCAAATCTCCGCTCCAGAATCACGCATCTCATCCGTTTTTTAACAGCATTACGAAAGCTAGCCAGCATCGGACGGAGCTGACCCTGACGCCCGTTTGCGTTCATTAAAGTGGCGGTATGACCTGCTAGTCCTCTATCGCCGGTCTGACCGCTAGGATCCAGCTAGCATCATCTGGAGTTGGATGGACGCGCGGCGCAGCATCCCTGCCCGGGACGCGTTCGAGCCGCTGCCGCTGCCGCTGCGCCGCTGCCGCTGCTGCGCTGGAATGCTAATCTAATATGAGGAAGTGGCTCTAACATGACGAGGATCATCGTCTCTCTCGAGGCTTATAGGTGCTACACGGACGTTTTTTAGATGCCACATGTAAAACCCGTCCCGAGCTCGCATCATGTATGTGGCTGGCCGCGTCTGTCTCCAGCCCTGCGGATGACGCGCACACCGGTACCGGCGGTTCGCTGCTGCCGCTGCTGCTGCCGCTGCTGCTGCTGCTGAGACACTGGACGGGAGCTTGCTAGCACCAAGCTAGGAGGCTAACAGCACAATATAAAAACCCTAAACAAATGCCAACACAAATGGTATCCATAAGGTTTTAGTCGCAATAATCTTATTAAATGTGTAATATAGGTGTACAGTCTGTTTTTTACTTGTTCGGCGGGGTCCTTTTAACGGTCTTGTTTGCTATGGCATTTTTAAATGGACCCAGGCTGCTGGACTGGGCGAATTCACCTCCACATCTTCAGTTCAACAAATACGTCTTAACGGGATACCGGCCAATCTCCTCAGTGCAAGACTGCATCAGGAGCCTGTTTTACCTGCACAATGAACTTGGAAACATTTACACTCACGGTGAGTACAACAAGCGGCGTGAAGCGCTTAGTCAGCAGCTCAGATTTACTGTAGCCGGTGTGACTTTGAGTATTCACCCGCAGCAGCACAGATCCTGGACCTGTGACAGCATGCCAACACACACATGACATGACACATGACCAAACCAGGGATAGTCCACTTGTTTTACTCAGAGGGGTCATTTTTATCAGAATGACAGCTAATAAACAAACATTAATGTATCAGAAAAAATTAATAAATGTTAAAAGAAGGGCACGACCGATGCTGGGACTGTTTGGGATGATACCGATACCGATATCAGTCATTCCCAAAGACTGGGTCGGGACCCAAAGGTGGGTCACAGGAAATATTATTTGGGTCCCCGAATAAATAAAAGACTATGGAAGAAATTCTGCAAATTTACGATTAATATCTGCAGTACACCTTTTTGTAACGCATTTAAAATGTCTACTGTTTTGAAAGAATATCTAATTGTGATTATTTTGACTGATGTTGCAATTGCGATATGATTTGTGATATTAGAGGTAATGATAGTTTTTACATCTTTATTCTTATTTTGATTGAAAAATGGACGTCGTGGTGGAGTTTTTGCAAAGTCTGTAGAATTTGATGTGTAGGACAGAACATCTCTGCCTCACAACCTTTATTAATTTAAATGTTTTTTGACACACTTTTTGCCTTAAAGAAATAATGCACCTCCTGTGATTTGAACAAAAATACAATTTCGATTAATTGTGCAGCCATAATTGTTTTACTGATGACAGGACACAACAAGAACCTAATAATTCCACCAGAATGCACCTGTTTTGTCTCATTTATGAAGCTAAAATGTCCTGATGAGAGGAAATAAAAGCAATAAGAGTTTTAACACGTATATGTTTTCAATAATGTGTCAAGATAATATAAGTTGATGTGGAAATGGCAATAAAAATAGTCAGGAACTTTCATTTATGCACAAATTAACTCTTCCCAGAATTTATTTAGTGCCTCCCCATGAAAAAAGTTTGGGAAACACTGCTTTATATTATATACAAAATATTGAATATATACATACACTCTCATTTTTGGCAATGATCCCTCAAAAGAGGCTAATACTTGTAACATAGAAATATAATGGAGGCAGGTTTTTTTTTTTACAGTTTAACAATAAATGTTAATGTCCAAAATGATATTGGTGCTTGGGCTGCACAATAAATCAGAGTCGCAATAAAATCACAATATGGCAAAGGGCAATATCTGAATCACAGAATCGAAAGGAAAAACGTGTGAGAAAACATTATTGTAATGAGGTACTGTAGAGCTGCAGAGATGACCTGACCTAAAAATCTTGTTCTCCAGATGAAAGAAAACATGTTTGTTTGGTACAAACCTCAATTAATATCACATCATCATGATTTTAATATTTTTTCTGCCAGGGAACATAAACATCTAATGCAAAACCGATCATTTCCGCTAATCGTATCCCATATCACAAACACGATTTCAGTCAAAATAATCGTAATATGAACTTACCAAATTGTGTGTATTAAACCTGAATTAAGAAAAATGATCAAATATACATAAATAAAAACAAAAACAATTTGCACTATGTTGTGGGGGAAAAAAATCACATTGGAGAACATATGTGCTGATACCGATATCAACCGAAATAGCTTTAATAGGCCAGAATTGTGCCGATATATCTGTCAGGCTTTAATTAAAAGGCCCATAACTCATCTTTGTTTGAAATTCTTTATTTCATATTACTGACCAGTAACTTATTAACTAAATTAGAGCTGCAGTGATTAATCGATTATTATATTAATCGGTTTGTGGGCAAAACAAGACATCTGAGGACGTCATCTTGGGCTTTGGGAAACACATATTGACATTTTTCACCATTTTTTGACATTTAGTTTAGCTGTAATTGATTTTTTAACATTTAAAAAAAAGTTTGTACAACACTGAATAGCTGGAACCTCTTCAGTCATAAACACTGAGATGTGGAAAAGGATCATAAACATGAACTATAAACTGCTTCTACAAGGGGGAGAATGAAGGTCTTTTAGTATGAAATACGTATTTATAGATCAGAAATATCCTCATTTCTGTGTAACTTTTGCTTGCTTACTTTTTTTTTTCAGCTGATACAGCAACAGATAATCACCTTCTTCTCATGGCAAATACTGATAATTTCACCTTTTTGTACGTTATAAGTTGACATAACCTGTAGTTTATGCACACTTGAGGGTGAGAAAGTGTAATATATAGTGAGCAAAGATGAATGATTTAATGTTCCACAGCTCTGACTGAATCAAATTTCACTGATGTCACTATTAGAACAAAAACAAAGAACAGGTCTGACTTAACAAAATGTTCATTTAGTTTCTTTTTCTATTTAAGCAAAGTTTATCAAAAAACTTCACAAATATATTTTTGCCTTTATAGAACATTTTGCCTAAGAGACCATCTGCGAGAGGATCTCCTTTAAATTTATTTGTGAAATTAAACGAGCCTGCATTTACATTTTTCCAGGGCGAGTTACAGTGAGTAGCATGTTAGCCAGTTAAAAAGAAGAGGGAGGAGATTTTAATTTAGATTATTTTATTTTTTACATTATATTTTGTATTATTAATTATTGCAGAAGAAGCACTTCCGTTTTGGTCCACAGGGGTCTCCACAATCAACAGAATATGAGAGTTCTGTGCAGTAGTTTTAAAATCTGCCAAAATTTTCCACCTAAATGAACCTGGTGATGGCGAGCATAGAGAACCACTGTTTGTTCTGCACCGTGCATTGAATGCTGTGTGCGTGCCAAACTGAAGAGTGAATTTTGATTATTAAAAAACAGGCCTCAGGCCATATTTGACCAGCTACGTACCTCCGCTAACAAACAGTTTGACACAAAGATTTGTCTGCTCAGCTGAACTGCACATCAGGGAAATTGCCAGGAGGAGTGGCTTTTTCTTCTGGTCCAAAACGTCAGGTTACACAACAATATGCCGTTCTTTTAATAGGTTGGCACAAGCCAAAATTAATTGCAGTAATGTGTTAATCTGTGCAGCCAGAGGTGAGACTGACGTGTCGGCTTGTTAGCAATCCGCACGGTGTTAGTCTGTTTTCAGACTGATATGATTAGACCGCCAATAGCATGGCACACAGCAGCACGCCTTGTTTCTTATGTCCCTCCTTTTACCACCATCAGAGCACATCATGTAGCCGTAGAGAGTGAAATGAAGTGTGTTCACTGACTTCAGAGAATCTGACAGACTTCCTCATTCCGAAGGTCATCATTTCATGGCGCTCAAACTGCCAGCAGTCACTGAATGAAGCGCAGTGGTGATCATCAGGGAAGTGGCCCTGGAAGTCTTTATTACACTCTTTGACACAACGGTGACGTCAGCTGAGCATGTGACCTCGAGTGCACCCTTAATCATCATCGCCTACATAAGGAAGTGATGTTTAATCCAGTGAGCTTTTGTCCAATTTTCCTCATTTAGGAGGAAAGATGCAGAGCTTGTAACTCAGGTGGACCACTGTTGTGTTTTAAAGTTTTAAGTTTATTTCGTTTACACACCACTTTAAAGGTACAGTTCATCCAAAATCAAAAGTACATATTTTTCCTCTATCCTGTTGTGCTGTTTATCCATCTAGATTGTTTTGGCGTGAGGTGCTGAGTTTTGCAGGTATCAGCTGCAGAGATGTCTGTCCTCTGTCTAGTACAATGGAACTGAAAAATTCAACACCAGTGCCCCTTTCCAGAAATCATGACCCGGTTCCTCATGATAATCCACGGACCTTGTTGTGAGCAGTTTCATGTGGGAACTATGTCTTTCTAGTAGAAAAGAAAGTAGTTCCTGTAGATTCTAAAGTAGTTCTGCATCTACTGCAGAGAGAAAGTAGTTCCTACTGTACATGAAACTGGTCACAACAAGGTCTGTGGTTATCTTGAGTAACTGGGTCATGATTTTTGGAAAGAGGCATTACTGCTGCGTTAAGAAGTAATGTAGTTGTGGTAGATTCTATTGTAGAAAGAAAGTAGTTTCTACGTGAAACTACTCTGGGGATTATTATAAGTAATGGGGTCATGATTTCTGGAAAGAGACACTGATGTTGACATTTTTAAATGTAGTTTTTGGCGCTTTAAGCACGGCTGATATCTCCAAAACTAGGCAACTCACGCCAAAACTATCTAGACAGATACATAGCACAACAGTAAGGAGGAAAAATGTGTACTTCTGATTTTGGGGTGAACTGTCCCTTTAAAAAGAAAACAGGTTTTGCACCAAAGTGCTTTGGCAAAGACAGACATATATGCAGGACATTTATGAGCATAACAGATGTATTGTGTTGTAACATTTCAGCTGAGTTTCATGAGCTGGTTTGTTTTGCATATCAACTCAAAACATCCTGCCCGCAGCTCAGCTGTCCGACACATCACCAGGGTCATGCCGCGGCCCGTCAGAGGAAGTCTTCTCCACCGTATCCAGCCCAGAGTGCGGCTGAGCACGGCCCGTCGGCTCAGGACGAGTGGGGGGAGGAGCAGAGATAACACACTTAAAATAGATGTGTTACAGTAGATGGCATTGCCTTCATCACCTGGCTGGGACGAAAGCCTTGACATTGGGAAAGGCAGAGTGGGCAAAAAAAAAAAAAAGTGGAAGGGAGTGCAATATGTGTGCTGTAGAGTGATAAATGATCGTAACAACTGTGCTGTATGTGGATCAGATTTCAAGGTCTGGATTTTGCTCACATAGCAGTGATCGCCTCTCTCCAGGCCAGGAGAGAAACTTAAAGGGGTAGTTTGTATATTTTGATGTGGGATTGCATGAGGTACTTACCTATAGTCAGTGTGTTACCTACAGTAGGTGGTGGTCTGCACGCCCTCAGTTTGGAGAAGCTACAGCACCGGTGTAGGAAGCTGTGCAATGCACTGCTGTGGACAAGGTCAGCAGCAAAACCTATTTTTATCCACCTAAAAAAAGCAGTTCAGTTTTTTGCTATATTTAGAATATTTTCGGTATATCAGTTAGTTTGTGCTCTTGTGTGACTTTGCTGAATCTCAGTAAATATCAACAACTAACTAGGGATATTTCGATGCCGATACCTGTATTGGTAGCAGCCTCCAAGGCTGCCTAGAATGCTGGTATCGGTATCGAGTAGGGCTGCAACTAACAATTATTTTCATAGTCAGTTAATCAGTTGATTATTTTCTCAATTAATCGATTAATAGTTGGTTGTTTTAAAATGTCAGAAAATGGTGAAAAATGTCGATCAGTGTTTCCCAGAGCCTAAGATGACGTCCTGAAATGTCTTGTTTTACTCACAACCCAAAGATATTCAGTTAACTATCAGAAATGAGAAAAAGAAACCAGAATATATGCACATTTAAAAAGCTGGAAATAGAGAATTTTGATGTCTTTCTCTTAAAAAATTACTCACATGATAATGCCAATAAAAACGATGACTGATAACGGATTAGCAGAATAGTTGGCAGTTAATTTAATAATAGATTAAACATTTAATTAATGCAGCTCTAATTGGAACATCCCTAAAACAAACTAACTGCAATGTAAAGCAGTAAAAATAACCTAAAGATAGCATGAACTGATATTGATTTTTGTAGGTGGCTAAAATACCTTTAGTTGCGGTCTGTGTCCACAGCAGTACATTGTTTAGCTTCCATGTTGGTACTCCTCCCTGCTTCTCCAAACTCGAGGCAGGTCGACCGCCATCCACTGTAGGTAATTCACTGACTATGGATAAGTACCTCATGCAACCCCGATTCAAATAATCCGAACTGTCCCTTTAAATTGTAGCTGTAGCCATTATCAGTCTGGCCCCTCGCTGCATCAAAATAAGAGCTTAGCCCCGTCTTTCCCTCGAAGGGCAACACTGATACGTTTGTGCCAATCATGTAGGTTTCTGCTCTGCTCCACATTATTCCTGCTGGTGTCTGCACACACTCAGCAGTGTTGGAAGCCTTTCGCGGCGACTCATTCATGAGCGGTGTGGGAAAAAAAAAAAAAAACCCAGAAAGTCCTGAGCTAGATAATCCATCACAATAAACATGACACCTTAATTTGGTTTTGTCAAAGTTCTGGTGTTATTTTATCAAAGCTTGAGCTGATTGTTTTCATACCAGCGTGCGTGTTGTTGCCTCAGGCTTTGTTTTCTGTCAATCACTGAACAACCAAAGAGACTTACAACACTAAATTATCCTTCAATATATGTTGCTTTACAAATTTTGCTGTCAAAAAATATGTAATTAGGGACAGTAGATGTTGCAAAGGGACTGCACAAAAAGTGCAAAAAGGATTTGTCAAGTACACGACACAGGAGCTGATAGATTTTGAAACATTATCCAAATGCTATTATTTTCACTGATATTGCAATTTGTGATATCAGAGGTGATGAAGAAAAACTTGTTTAATACAACTCATATCTGTGCACAGAGAGGATCTTGGTACAGTGAGTGCACTTGGATACAGTTCATACCAAAACCTTTAAGATACAAGAGAAACGCTTAAATGTTTTATAAAGTATGTCTCACGTCATACAGAGTCACGTATCATCAGGACACAAGACAGGAAGGTGCTAAGTTATATAAGCAACAACGTCAATGTCACAAAAGCTGCTGGGACTTAGATATCTGCAGCTCTCAGACAGGCTGGAACTTTAAATACAAAACATGAAACATCTTAATCTAAAGGTCACTGAGGCCTCTCAGGTCGACACGTCAGGCTTAATTATACATCAGACACTTATTAAAGTTATTAAAAGTTGTCTTTACTCATTAATTCTCAAGAGGGAATGATCATTTTTACATCATTATTCTCACTTTCATTGAAAAATATATTAAAATGATTATGGTGTGATTTTTGCAGGGATCTTTACTAGAGCTGCAACGATTATCCGATTAGTTGTCAACTATTAATTGGCAACTAATTTGATAATTTGGTTTTTGTTTCAGTCATTTTTTAAGGAAAATTCTCTGATTTCAGCTTCTTAAATGTGCATATTTTCTGTTTTTTTTTCTGTTTTTGCTCCTCTTTGACAGTTAACTGAATATATTTGGGTTGTTGACTAAAAAAGACATTTGAGGACGTCATCATCATGGGTTTGGGGAAACACAGATGGTCATTTTTCACTATTTATTGACATTTTATAGACCAAACTAATCAATTAATTGACAATGAACATAATCTTTGGTTGCAGCCCTAATCTTTACCAAACAAATATGTTTATATGCAACATTTTACTAAAAAACAATGTATAAACTATAGTTGCAACAATAAATCAATTACTAATCTATTATTAAAGGAAAAAAAGTCAGAATTCTCTGACTGCCATGTGAATATTTTCTGGTTCCTTTACTCCTCTCTGGCAGTAAACTGAATATCTTTTTGTTGTGAGTGAAAAAGACATTAGAGGATGTCGTCTTGGACTTTGGGAAACACTGATGAACAGTTTTCACCATTTTCTTACATTTTAAAACAAACAGCTATAGGTTGATTAATTGAGAAAATAACTGACCGATTCATCGACTATGAAAATAATCATGGTGTGTTTTTGTTTTTGTTTTTTTTTTCTTTGCAGGAATCTGTATCAATGAAGATATTTTTAATTTTAAATCTGTGGAATCTGATTTGTAGGACAGGACGTCTGCCTCACGACATTCATTAATTTAAAAGTTTTTTGACACATTTTGCCTTTAACAAATATTACACCTCCTGTGATTTGCAGAAAGCCATATTGTGATTTCGATAAATTTTCAATTAACTGATCAACCCCATGTGACACTGGTGTTTCAGGTGTGTTTGTGTGTTCAGTCACGACAGGTGCTCCACGCGAGCGTCATCTTTAATTGCAGCTCAGGTAAAAACCTTCTCTCTGTTTCTCTGCCCCCTTCCTCTCTCCAGGAATCCCTTTGGTTTGCTTCCTGGTGCTTCTGCCTCTCAACATTCCCTGGTCTCAGATCAGCGTCACGTGGTTGGGCGTGGTGCACTTCCTGGCCTGCCTGTCGCCCCAGCTGGGCTCCGTGCTCTATCACCTCTTCATGAACCACGAGGGAGGGGAACCCGTCTATCACACCCTCCTCAAGCTCGACGTGTGTGGAATCTGCATGATCAACACACTGGGTGAGCCTTCTTATGCGCAGCTCAGCACATTTCTTCACCATTTATCATTTTACGCTCATCGTCGGCCGCCCTTCTGTTATTGCTGCTCTGTTTACTCTGAGGGTGGAATTTTTCTTTATCGATTGTCAATGATTTACCATGGACGTGTTTTGCTTGGAGGTGCACCAGTATTGATTTGTCAGAACAAATTTGACTACTGAGTCAATTGGCCAATGCAAGCAATGATCCGAGTTCTAAAATGAATATTGATCTGTACACGCTGCCTGTATTAGACTATTAAAAATGACAAGTGCAATATTTTGCTTTTATTTATGTACTTTTAACGAACAGATTGTGCATGCTTTACATATTATTCTAACAATAATACATCAATAATTAATACTGTGGCATGAGATTTGATAAATGTGTTTTATAAGGGTGCAACAGATCACAAAAGTTGCAGTTCGGCTCATATGATGCCTTTATAAAACGGATTGGATCATTTTTAGGATTTGCAAAAAATTTAAATGAATCTAAAACTGGTAAATATAATAATTAGGCTAATAATAATAAACTATACATTATATTTAAAAAAAAGTAGAAAAAAACAGTAAAACAGTATACTGCACTCTTTAGTCTCAGTCAGTGTCCCGCCCACATCACTATCAGATTGGTTGCACGTTCATGAGTCCTAGCCAATCAGGACTGAAGGCTCAAAGACAGGCAGACGGTAGCTGCTCCGGTGACAGTGTGACACAGGAGAGCTGCGGAGCTTCAGCAGCAGATGTTGAGGAAGTTGCAATAAACCACACAATCATGTGATCCGTTTCTCTGATGACCAGTTACACCACTGAAAGTGTCGTAGCGAGTCGTAGCTTACAGGATTTTTTTACTGGATGGAGGCGAAAGTGACGGCTTTTGGAATCAGTCGCTCTTCCTTTTTTTTTTTTTTTTCCACTCCACATCCCGCAGAGACTCGCTGCAGAGTGAAAACACAGCGTGCTTCTGTCTTGTCCTTTCACTGCAACTTTGCATCAAGATTAAAAGAATTATTACTTTGGAAAGTAACAACGTGTTTAGAGCTGCAGCAGTTAATTTAATAACTGCATAAATTAAATTAAATGTCAACTATTTTGATCAGTTAATCAGTTTGAGTAATTTTTTGATTAAAACAAGTCAAAATACTCTGATTCCAGCTTCTTAAATGTGAATATTTTCTGAATGTCTCTGGGTTGTGGGCAAACCAAGACATTTCAGGACGTCATTTTGGTCTTCAGGAAACACTTACTGACATTTTTCTCAATTTTCTGACATTTAATAGACAAAACAACTTATCGATTAATTGATAAAATAATCAACAGATTGCAGGTATGTTTCCCAGATAATTACTGCAGTTATGACAAATACCAACTCATTGCTCCATTGCTTCATGGTAAATTGCACAGCAATGTTTCTCTCACCAAAATATGCACTAGTCAGAACACAGGACTTTCTTCATCTGACCAATAAGCAGAGTGAATGTTCTCATATAGTTTATAGTGATGCATTGGTTGTTTGGAGTTATCACTGTTTTAAAGGCAGGAGGGTTTATGCTCCAAACTTTAAAACTCGGCTGCACATGTGCTAATCTTAGATTCACTGCAAAACAGTCGCATTATCTGTCAAAATAATCTCATTATTATTTTTTTCCACCATATTTGTGGACTCAATCATTAATTGATTCAATATGGAGTGAACAAGGTCTTGATGTGAAAACCTCTTAGCTTCCTGAAGAGCTTTCACATGAGAATTAAGCCTTGCATGTATCACCACCAGAATGCTGCTAACCACACTCAAGAATATCTCATTAGGTTCCGACACTTTGACCTCTTTGCGTTGTGGCTTGAACCAGGTGTTGCATAGCTGCTGAGTGGTGCCACAACACTCCCTCCCTCCGCTGACTTTTCTTTGTGTGTTTCATGTCTTAGGGGCGCTGCCCATCGTCTACAGCACGCTGCTGTGCTACCCGTTCATCCGCACTGTGGCCCTGTTAGTCTACATCCTGCTGTCCAGCCACGCAATCTACTGCGCCGTCACAGCTCGGAGCAGCGTTCGCCGGCTGCGCTCCTTCGCCTGGCAGGCGCTGTTCCGATTCTCCTTCTTCCTGCTGCGCTGGGTGGGCGTGGGCGGCGGCAGCCCACCTCGCTTCGCCACTTCCTCATGATGGACGCGCTGGCCGTGCTGGGCGGGGTCATCAACATCACACGCATCCCGGAGCGCTTCCGCCCGGGCCTCTTTGACTATGGTGCAACAGCCACCAGATCATGCATGTACTGGTGGTGGGCTCCATCCTTTACCTGCACTGGGGTGTGCTGGACGACCTGCTGTGGATCAACAGCTACAACTGTCCCTCAGACTGACCCCCCCTACAGCCCCCACCCCCTCACAAGGAACACTGGGATGTATGGTTAAAAGACCTCTGGGGGGAGGGGGGTGTCTGGAGAGGGAAGGGGAGGGAGGAGAAATCAGGGGGGACTGATGCTGTGAGGTGAGACGATGTGTCGTCCGTGCATGTGTTCACCTCATGCGCGCCAACTCAGAATGTCCATATCTTCGTCCATCTTGGTACTTTGTGCGAATGCAGACAAAAGTATGTCAAGTAACACGCACAAGCATTTTGACTCTCTCATTTGCCGCAAACATGGACGCACAGGTGTACACACACACACACACACACACACACAAACACATACACACAAACACACAGCAAAATGGAATATTTTAAATTTAATGACTGAGTACTGATCAATGTAAAGTCTTAAGTAAAGGCTCTAGAAAAGGGATCCTGCTGAGTTTAAAGCCTTTACTTAATCATAGAAGTTTTACTTGAGCATTAGTTGATGTGGTTAGTTAAGACAGTCGTGGCTAAATGATATCACATGCTCAAGTCCTCTCAGATGTCACTGTTGCTACCTATGCAGCACATTCATATCTCAACTCATGCACATCCCATATACGACACACACTCAGACACCGTCACACCTATATTTTTATACTACATGTACATACTGTAAGTGCTGCACGAAGCACTCATAGAGTTCTCACTTTGTCCAACTGACTGAGTTTTACCGGACCGGTTGTTCTGTCCGTGTTTCCGTGATTTCTGCCACTGCCTCTTTCTTTATGTGTGTGTGTGTGTGTGTGTGGGTCTGATTTGTCCTCACGGTCACAAGATGACGAGGAGATGAAGGTGGGTGAGGGGGGTTCATTCCTGAGCACGCTAGCATGTTGGCAATGAGTTTACTTGCTTTAGGTGGCTTGGGCCACACATTAGAATCAATCGTGCAGTGTTACCGGCTTTGTTTGCACCTGAGCTCAGTGCCAATGAAATTCAGGCGTTTTTAATTAGAAAAGAAAGAAGTGCACACGTTTACAGTTTGTGTTGTTCAGTGGTGTAACTGTTTGCCAAACTTCTGCTTATGGGAGACCACAAGCAAAGTTGGTAGTTATTTATTCTTGTTTATTTATGACAACATACTATTGTTTTCTTTTAAGTTATAAACTGAGGGATTTTTTTTTACGTTTTATGCATATTTGTTGTATGCATTTTAAAGGGTCAGTTCACCTCCAAAATCAAATATACATATTTTGGCCTGTAGTGATTGTTTTGGTGTGAGTTGCAGAGTTTTAGAGATACTGGCCGTGGAGATGTCTGCCTTCTTTCAAATATAATGGGATTAAATGACACTTGGCTTGTGGTGCTCAAAGCAGCAAAAATACATTTTAAAAATTAAAAAAAAACAGTGTCCCTCTTCAGAAATCATGACCTGGGTCCTCGTGATAATCCTCAGACCTTGTTGTGTGCAGTTTCTGTAGATTCTTAAGTTAGATTGTACTGCAGAAAAATAAGTAGTTCCTACATGAAACTGCTCACACCGAGGTCTGTGGATTATCACGAGGAACCAGATCATGATTTCTGTAAAGAAGCATTGCTGTTGAGTTTTTCAAATGTATTTTCTTGGTGCTTTGAGCACCACAAGTCAAGCGCCATTTAGTCCCATTATACTGGAGACAAGGCAGACATCTTTATGATCAATATCTCCAAAACTCACACCAAAAAAAAATCTAGATGGATAAACAGCACTACAGGCCAGGGGAAAAATATGTATTTTTGGGGCGAACTGTCCCTTTTAAAATGACAGAACAGACATAAACAAGCACTCTGAGAATAATCTCAAAGATGACATTGTGAGTTTTACACTGAAATGCCACCGTATGTACATTAGATGTACATGTGGCAGAAAGATGCACTGAAAATGAAGTTGCCACTTTACAATTGCCAACAAAATTGTAATTTCCTAAGCAAGTGGATATCTTTACACTACAACCCCGCTTAGACAAACTACAGATGAAACCGACGTGCGTATTGGCACAAAATGCACAAATAATATCATGAAATATATTATATTTATTATTCTCTTTATTGAGTTGTATTTATTTGCTGGTACAGTTAAAAATTGTGTTTCTGTAAGCTGTCTAAACCGTTTACGTTGTTGCTGTGCAGGATCGCTGGCTGACAGATCAAGTTAGAGGTCACAGAAAATCTTCTGTTTTATTCAAACCGTGCAAATCCGGAGGATTAGCTCCTCATTTTCTCCCCACACTCTTTTTCCAGCGATTTTTTTTTCTAACCTCTCACTCGCACAGCTATATTGTAGAGAAAAGGGACTTTAAGCATTGAAATTCACATAAGATTCACAATTAGCAAGAAAAAAAAATGTTATGTGACTTTTAAAATGTGTGCAGCCCTCCTCTGAAGATGCTATTTATGTCCAGTTTTCTCTGGCTTGAATGAAAATCGTTCCGATGTATTTTGGATGTTTACTTGTGCACTGACCCTGGATTTTGGTGCTTTATAAGGGTCAGTCATTATTGCCACAGAATGGGCCACATTATTGCCACTTTATGCTTTCTTATTTAAATGCTTTTGCTCTGCAGCTGGATTTGTGTTGTTTGACAGAGCACAGCTTGACTTGCACTTTGTTAACCTGAATAGATGTCAGACAGTCTGAGTTATACTTTTTTTTAAAGTGGAGTAGTATTTTATTAAGCTGGCCTTGCCAAATAGGAATGAACCCCTGCGCACCGCCACTGTCTTGTTTCAGTTACGCTGGTTATGTGTGAATGTTCATGATTGTTTTGCCACTATATTCCTCTGTGGTAGTTCAGTTGCTACTCTTGAGTAAAAGCAACTGTTGCTCTGTTCCTTCCTGCTCAAGACTGATGGTGGAAGTGCGACTCCCTTTCCAGAGGCAGACTTTACTTTCTTAATGACATTGCACTTGTTTCCCATGCCAACAGTCGCAGCCGCCCACTGACTAGTTGCCAATCCCGTCAGCCCCACTTCATCTTGCCAAATTAGCAGCGTCTGAGGTGTAGCACATCCTCTGCTTCCTGTGCTAACACTGACTCATAGGTGAGGAAGGATTTCCCACAGTCTTTATCACGTACACTCGCCTCAGACTGCACCCCGCCACCCGTTCAAAACCCCACCCCTCGCCTTGATAAAGAGTCAGATATTGTACCTCTGCTAGTCTCACTCTAACACAGTTACTATTACCTACTATGACCGTGGTGAAATGTAAAAGCTGAAACTAATGTATTTTTTGGCCACTGAATGAAACTGAAAAAAAAAAATGCATGAAAGTAGCTGAAACTGAAGTCTCATAGTGTTAGCTAACCGTTCACTGTAGCCATCCACAGGCCACGTCACTCAGAGGGAGATGACTGTGTGGATAGTGGGAGTTAGGGAGGAAGATGAGGAAGATGACTGAACAGATCAGGGGCCTCGTTACAGAAACTCCATAAATCTGAAATCCAATCTCATCTCAGTGTAGATTTTTGGTATTACAGAAATGTTTCCAAACTGCAGTTAGGAAAAAAAAATCTTATTTTATCTTAGAAAGGAATTTAGCTTTACAGAACCATCCTAACTGAAGAATTTCCTAAGTTAGGATGGCACAGATCCTGTCCTAAATTCAAAATAACTCTCATGATTGAAACACTGCTCAGAGCAAATGATGAAATTTTCCAAACCATGTGTTATTGGGTATATATTGAGCAGCAAGACCATTCATTTTGAATTTGATCGACATGATTGCGTGTGTTCAGATCCTTATCTGTCATCTAAGACCTCTCCCCCATGATACAATTAATTCTTCTGACTCATCAAAGTAAAAGTGAGACAGCACCCATTCTTATCAGGAATTGGATTAGATTGGATATATGATTAGATAGATGATAAATGTTTTGGTTTGCTTTTGTCTAAACTTGCTCTGTGACAGAAAACACTTTTGTCCCAGACACAAATTCACAACTTCTAGCTATTTAAAAGTGTGTTAAAAGTCTTCAAAATCTAAAAACTAACAATAACTACTGATAACATAGGTATAAAAATGTGCTATTATAATCATCTTTGTTTTTTTTTCAATGGAAATGCTGGCCCTTTAAAGTTATGTCCCAGATTTCAGTCAACTCCAACAGATTTTTTTTTTTTTTCCTAAAAACACGATTTAATCAGGCATAAAAAGGGTTAGCTATACCCTGAGGACCACTGTCTCACTTCCTGGTTCAAAAAGGTCAGAATGCTGCTCAAACATAGGTAAGCTTTTCATTTTCAGACAAATTCATTCAGTAATATCGCTGTCAGACGTGTCTCAACCACAACATGTCGACTCTGCAGCCCTTCTGATCAAAACTAAATAAGAATTATGGTTTTAAAATGTGTGTTTTGATTAAGTTTAAGGGAGCTCTGAGCAACTTTACAAAATAAAATAGCTGCTTGCTACGACTATGCTGTGAAATGAGAAAATGTAACGTCTGGAGTTAACATCTGGATTTAATAAAAAAATGAATACTAAGAGGCTGGCCCATTACAAGGTTTAAAAGCCAAGAGTTTGATCATATTTTCCCGTCACAATTGAGGAGTAAAAATCAAAACCCCCTCAACATACGGTTTTAAGGACACAGGCGTGACAGGACGAGCGCCGAATTGAAGGATCACAGCTCTGGTTAGGATTTTCTAAGATAAGATATGAGGTCTGAGACAGGACAGGACACAGACACGAGTTTAGGAAAAGCTTCTGTAATTGCAGGAGAGGATTTTTCCTGTCTTTGAAAGTTAAGATAGGACAAGCACTTAGGAATTCTTTTCTGTAATGAGGCTCCAGATCAGAGGAAATACATCACTATCAAATAAACTGCACTGTTCATCGTTCTCAAAAAGGGCTTTGGATCAAAGTAAATTAATTCTGAAACATATTTAAAGTCCATATAAATAATGTAAATACATGTATGTAGATTATATATACATACAGTGCAGACGATATACCCAGATTCATTTTTGATACATACACAATATGTTTAGGAAAGAAGAAGAAGAATAAGAAGAATTTAAGCTGCTGCTCTCTTTCACAGCCAAATAGAATTCTGAGAGAGAGGAGCAGACGCTGCTCGGCTCGGCTCGGCTCGGCTCGGCTCGACTCGGCTCGGCGTGGTGCTTCAGATTAATATCAAAGACGTGTGTTTGCTTAGCTGTGTCCATATGTATGTGAACAACACAGAAAAAAAAATACTGAAATTGGTTTCAGTGCTAATGTAGAGTTGTTTGACCTTTTGTGACCCTAACTAAGAATGCTTTTGATCATTTAAATGTAACCACTTTTTTTAGACACACGTGGGAAAGACATTCGTGACCATCGTGGGGGAATCTTGGCGGGCATGTGAATACCTCGTGACTACCACTGGTCTATCTATGCATTATCAGCCGAAGGATACGTAACAGTGAAGTCGATTTGTGTTCGGTTTAATTTAACAAAAAAACAAAAAAAACAAAACATAAAAAAAAAAAAAAACAGCTCTCTGATCTGTGACGGAGGGCCTCTTCTTCTTCGCTCCAACATCCTGGGTCTCCCACTTCTCAGGGTGCCATAACAGTAGCCGTACCATCCGAGACCTGACCTCTGCTGTCTGAAACATGGCCGCGAGACGATGATCTACCTCCACCTGCCCTCTGTGTCCAGTCTGTTCATGCTGGGAACTGGGCAACAGATTGGACAGGGGGGAGAAAAGAAGGTGGAAAGGGAGTATTTCTCTGAGAACCATGTTACAGGAGTGGAACCTGGCCAGAAAATTTGGTCTTTGTCCTTTTTTGTCTGTATGTTTAATGAAAAAAAAAAATGACATGATGTGTGATTACATCACTAACAAAACAAAATTGAGTTTTTTTAATATAACACAGGTGCCGGATAGCCTGTTAATGACCTGTTTATAATGGATTACCTGTATTGTTATATACTGATTATTATGATTACTGTTATTCTGTGGATCCTAATAATGACACTGGTCTATGTGTACAGATAGAGACAAGCCCTTTCCTTTAGGATGAAGGGAGCTTTCTGGAGGGTCTGTCTGTTATCGTCTCTTCATATCTGCAATGTCATGGCATTTTTTCAAATGACAAAGGAGTTGAGTGTGGCTCCATCTAGTGGAAGTTTATGTGCACTGATGCAGGCATTACTGTAGCCATACTGCAGGCAAATGAAAATTACTGGCAGCTTGTAAGACTGTCAGCGCTGGTTTGCAGTTATTCTCCAGGGTTGTTTATTTATTTTTCCAGACCATGTACTGTATGTATGGACATGTGTGTATGAGCTCTCCTGTAGAACCCATACAAGCATGAAATCTGTCGAATTTACTTTCTCCCTCTTGCACTGACGGGGCGCTGATTGCGTCCCCAGAGTGCCTCATTATCCAGTCTGTGTGCTTGCAGAGTCATGTGCACGAACACAGACACACAGTTTGTTCCTGTGCCGTAGTTCACACGTCTGTCCAACATTAGCGTCCTGTGTAACAGACAGGCTCTCACACTCCTCAGTCTCCAGCAACGATTGTGCAATAAACTGAAGTCTATATTTTTAAAACCGCCTATAGGCCATCTCTTTCATCCATGTTTCTTTTATTGAGATGTGTGTGTGAGTGTGTGAGTGTCTGTATGTGCTTTTGAGCTTCTGTGTTTGTGAGGACCTCTTCAAACCAGAGTTGGTTTTAGGGTTAAAGTCAGAATTAGATGATAGTTAAAGGGACGGTTCACGAAATCAAAAACACATATTTTTCTTCTTACCTGTAGTGCTACTTGCCCAGAACATTTTGGTGTAAGCTGCAGGTTTTTGGAGATACAGATGTCTGCGTTTTCTTGAATGTTATGGAACTAGACGATGCTCGACTTTTGGTGCTCAAAGTGCCAAAAATATATTTTAAAAGAAAACTTTCTTTCTACCAGAACTTCTTTCTTTCCCCTTGAAAGAAAGTAGTTCCTACATGAAACTGCTCACATGAAGGGGGGAGCTCAGGAATGCATTATGTCAGATGATGGTCCTCACAAGTATAGAGGTTTGTTTGGCATGTGTAATAAGGATTGAACGACCTCACAATGACAAAGATGAGAAATTACTTGACCTCACCTCTTCATGGAGCAGATTAGAGCTTGTTATTGAAATTTGCACGGGTTATTTAATTAGAGGTCAAGCTCCGGTTTAAAGGTCCAGTGTGTAAGATTTACTGAGATTTATTGACAGAATATGGCAGAAATTGAATATAATATTCATAAGTAATTTTCATTAGCGTATAATTTCCTGAAGATAGGAATTGTGTTTTTGAGCCCACCATGTTAAATCCTGCACACTGGTCCTTGTCAAGGGCTGTTCGCGCAATTTAGGAATGCATGTCCATGACGTTGGGGGACTTGTAAGAGAGTGTCAAAATATGCTAAAATATTATTATTATAAAAATATAATATACACCAAATTGATTCAGCAGAGGCTGAGATATCCTGACTTTTAGTCCCGATATTTGCACAGCGCCATTTTCCTCTGACATCACACTCAAATGTAAAACTGCTGTGTTCAGTTGCAAATCATATGAATGTAGAGACAGGTTGCATAGTTATAATGATATGTACAGCGCCATCCCCTCGATCAATGGGATTGGTTCCTTAGGTTTATGACATCATACACACAGCCCTGACTGAATCTGTTTATTTTAGACTTACTCACTGCACTTTCAAGTCAAGAAATGCTCAGACGTGGTGTTTACTGCTTATTACACTTTTGCAAAACACCACATGGACGTGTTACCAAGGTTAAAATGTGACTGATTGATTGATTGAGTTGGACTTACCACGTCTAGTAAACTGATCTTGAAGTTAAAATTGGGTTTCATATTAGAAAATCTGAGTATCAGTGTGTAATATTGGTTAGAATCGGGGTTAAAGGATAAATCAAATCGATATAAAGTCCTCACAAATATTGTAAAAAGCTGAGAGAGATCAGGAAAGGTCACATATGTTATCTTCTTTTTCCTCAGTAGACCTCGATCATTTTCGATAATGAAGTATTTTGCCCCTGAGTGTTTTCTAGCCGTCTCATCATGTTGCAGTAAAGTCTGCATCACCACTTTACTGTTGCACGTGAGCTGGTGTGACCTGTTTTCGCAAATGCAACGATTGTGATTATTGGGTTTGACACCTGAGCAACAACGGCCTGAATGTGCTTTCACGTGTTGACCCCTGTGACCAGGTGGAGACCGAACTTCATGTAAGTATGTATTTTTTATTTTGATATAATCTCACAAAAGATCTCATAAAACCTGCACATGCATCCCCCCACATGTTGTCTTCTGCTGTTTTTCAACCCCAAAATGTCACAGGAGCCACCTCCCACTTCCACCATCATTTGAAACTGTCACTTCCTCAATGTAGTTTTGTGGTGTACTTTAACCTTCCGTCTCCTCTAAGTCCTCATTCTGGTGTCAGGGTGTTTGTTGCACCGCCGAAACCTCTTGAGCTGAATCACCCCCGCACGACTCCCAGGTAGGCCTGCAACATCTGTCTACAGTTTGTCCGACAGTTCATGCAGAACTCTGGAGATTTCATTTTATATATAATAGCTATGTCTATTATATAATCAGTAAATAACCTGTAAAGATAACAGAACTCCACAGATTTGAATTCAGCATCTTTGACCCTCATGTTCAACATGGTCTGAGTTTCTCCTGTTTCAAGTTAGTGGATTGTTTCCTGCTTTCTACCAGGCGATGTTTTCCATCACCACAGAGGGAGACAGTGGTAGGGAGAGATTATTGACATGCATTTAGGCTCCTGATAAAATTACGGCTCGCTCTGTAAAGGATTATTAAATTAGGTGCAGAGCAGCCAGTCTTGTGATGCACATGCAGCAAAACTGTTCTGTACGCCTCCGAGTCTGAGCTTAGGCGCGGCTGCAGATTTTCAGGAAGTAAAATCTACAGATGGAGGTAAAGCAAAACATATTCAGTGTTTTTGATTGATTGTGCTGTTGCTGAATAGTGCGAGGTTTGTTTGTTTCACAGCTGAAATTCTACATGATTTGAGGCTTAACACAAATCTCATTACTGCTCGGTCAATTTGGATTTCTGCGTTGCTAAATGATGCATTTACGGTGTGTATTTTAACTTGCAAGTAAAATATTTATTTGCCAGTGTGTGTACCTGTGGGAAAATGAATGAGAGCGTGAATGTGTGACAGACAAATTTGACAAGAGAGAAAGGTTGGTGGTTTTGTTGCTCAGGATGTGGTCTAACTGCTGCTTTGGGTAATTCATCTACCTTTTTAGGTAAACTGCATGAGCAGCTCAACTGATGATGCGTAGCATCTTTTTTTTTTATGTGTCCTCTTCAAACCGTTGCCTCGTACAACTGTCTTTAGCATGCACAATTATTTAAGTAAAAACAGAAGCTTAAACTAAAGAAAGAGAAGCAGGCAGAGCAGCAGTCAGACAGACTAGAGGAAGCAGTTGTGAAAGCTTTTGCTTCCTCTTTTTTTTAGCTTTCCTCTGTCGTGTCTTTCAGTTGTGTCGTCAGCTTTGTGTCTGTCAGTTTATTTCCCCATGAATCTAAAAGCATAAATATACAGAGGATTGTTACAGGTACCTCTTTTTGACATGATTAGTCTTACGTGCATTCAAATGATGATTTTTAGAGCTTTTTTTCCACTTGTAGACACTTTCTCAAGTTTCACTGACACATAAAAGTTTGTATTTTTCATTCTTGGCCTGTGCTCATGTTAACTCTCGCTTTCTTTCCAGTTCACCATGTCCAGGAAGGTTGTGAGGACCAGCAAGTTCCGTCACGTCTTTGGTCAGGCTGTGAAAGCTGACCAATGCTACGATGACATCCGAATCTCCCAGATGACATGGGACAGCAACTTCTGCTCCGTCAACCCCAAGTTTGTGGCCATGATCGTGGACGCCAGCGGTGGAGGAGCCTTCATGGTGCTGCCTCTGACCAAGGTGGGTCACAGCAGGAGCAAAGGAGAAAAATATATCTGCTGCTTGGCTCTCTGTGTCCTTCTGCTTCTCGTTATACCATTTTTGGATGTGTCAATTGTTTCAGATGCAAGTTGATGATGTTTTGCTGTTTCAACATCATGCACACACTTTGAAAATTTGAATACTGCCAGTCACCAGTCACACATTCAGCTGAATAAGGAAGTTTCATGCCGACTTCGAGTCTTTCTACACGTCACTCGCTCTGATGTCGAGAAGTTTTCACCATATTAGGAGTTCGTTGTCGGCTCAGTCAGGGCAGGAAGTGGCTGCTCCGTTCAGCCTCTTAAGGAGTCTGTTAGGTGGCTTAAAACTTCTTGGTTGCATTTTATGTGCCTGAAAAGCGGAAAATTGCAAACCTTGTGGCCTTGTTTATGGTCAGCTGAAACATCTGAATTTGTCAAAGTATTTGAACTCATGATGCTTCTCTTAAGATCAACTGCATTTTCATTCAGGCTTGTGAATTTAATAAACATCGTACACCTGCAGGTCTTTAAAAGCCTTGAAGCATTGATTTCAGTTCCCTCAAACAGAGGGCATTAAAAAGTCTTAGGCAAGGTATAAAATGTTTTTTTATGTGATTTCAAGACGTCAAAAGACATTATGTTTCTGTAAACTAAAGGTGGGATTGTTTCGACCATGGATCACAATCAGGGTTTTGTACTACCTGATGTAATCCACATTCTGGTCTATAATCAGACCAGATTACATTTGAAAAATGTGTAATTAGATTGTAGTTTAATTGCCAAGGAATACTTGATTACATCTTTAAAATGTGCCAATTTTAATATTATAAAAAGTTGTTTTTTTTAGCACATCTGACAGACAGTGTTTCTCAGACCAGTGCTCCACTTTGTGGCGGACCTGGCAGAAAAAAAAAAAAGAACCTGATGTAAAAATACATTTTATCTTCTTTGAAAATGTTTTGGGATGTTTAAAGGGAAAAATAATATTTGTGGAACTAAAATTTTTGTGGCGTCTGTTGCTGTAAGGTGCAATATTCACAATGTTTTGAACTAATCCAAAAGAATTCAGATATAATTTCATTTTTTTTGTAATTTGTATTAAGATAAGATAAGATAAGATATAACTTTATTAATCTCAAAGGATAATCTTGTGCCAGATTGCTCAAAAATTACAGTAACATAATAACAATAATAAAAGCAACAAATTAGTGGAATATAAACATAAAATACAAAGTCTATAAGATGTAAATGCAAATAAACAGTTCCTATTAGAATAACAATAAAAGTACATAAGTTATTCAACTGATTACATTTCAAAGTAATCTGACCCAATTCTGATCATATAATTGGGGAAGTGACTAATAAAAAAGAACCCAAGTTGGGTTTTATTGAAATTAAGGTTAACACAATAGCTTCAACAAACTCTCACTCCATACCCCCCCCGCCCTCGATCGTCCACGACCCCCCCGAAGCAAGGGGGGCCCCACCCCAAGTTTTAGAACCTCTGGGTTAATCCATCTGTACACTTTATGCCAGGTCATGTGCAATTTATTAAAGCGAGCAAGGCGGTTTATTTTTGGCATCATTGGGCAAAAGATCCATTATAACCTTGAAGCATAATCTAATTCAAGTGGCCTGAGAGAAAACTAGACCTCAGCTCTTCCTCTTGGCTTCAGAAAGTCGATCGATGACACGTCGGTGAGACAGCTGGTTGTTCAGTCTCACTCCAAAATGTGAGCTGAGACTCAACTATCATCAGTTATCTTTCTCCAGAAGCACTGCACCTTTAATTTAAATTGTTCGGAAATATTTGTTATATCATGCTGGGAATTACTGACAAAAATATGAGAAAATTATGAATAATTAATTTGTTTACTGGTTTCCCGTCATACTTTCATAGTTTGGTCAGAATGATGGTGAACAGGTATTCATTTGTATTGTGTGTGATATTAAATGGGCCCTTTAAAGTCTTAAATATTTTAACTTGATGAACCAGGCAGAAACCACATTATTCATGGTCTTATCCCTGATGTAGTATACAATTCTCAACGGAATAAAATTAGTCAAGGGGCCAGTGGGCGTAAAATTACAGAGAAACGTACTGTGGAGAAACACTCATCCTGTTTTGAGATAAATATTGGTGCCATCATGCTTGTTTCATTCTGCTTTAAGGACCAAATAACTTGTTGTTTTTGCTCGTGCAGTAAACCAACTGCAGAAACTCAGTGAAGTGAAGAAATGCTTGAAAAATGTATATTCTGAATTTTTCCGTCAGACAGATAAAAACATAAAATCAATCATCATGACGCCTGGTTCAGACATGATGTTTTGACAGAGGCATCTCCTCTCTAACCCAGTTACTGGAAATTAAGGAATAATTGGAGCCGTGGCTGTTCCATCAGGTGACCACCAGCTTCCTCCTCCCACCTCGACTAAATAAATAATCATGTTTTTGACTCCATCATAACCAGTGGCAGACTGGGCTGTCTGAAGGGCGGGGCCAGAATAGATAAAAAGGTCACTGGCACGCTGAAGATCACGATACACCATATCACATTTTGTCCACTTGAATGGCACTTGAGAGGGCACTATATCACATTTTGTCTACTCTAAGGCATTCCAGGGCACTTCAGCACATTTCATCTACTAGCAGGGCACTTTATCAAGTTTTGTGCACTCGAAGGGCTCTCAAGAGGGCACTAATATTACGTTTTATCAACTGAAAGAGCACTCTAGAGGGAATGACACGTATTTTCTCCACTATAGAGGTCATTTATCATGTTTTATCTATCATGAGAGCATCCAAGAGGGCACTTTTGCTGCAGCTCTTTCAAACAGGGTGGCAACCCCTCTGCCTCCACTTGATTCCAGCAGTGATCATGGTTGTGTGTAACCTTTCAGTCCCTTTGCTTTATCTGACCTGCTGTCATTACCCTTGCAGCTGCTGTGTTTCTTTTCACCATGTTTCTGAGAGTTGTACTCACCACCCTTCTTGATGTTTCTCTCTCTGCAGACAGGACGTATCGACATGTCCTACCCCACCGTGTGCGGCCACACTGGGCCGGTCCTGGACATCGAGTTTTGTCCTCACAATGACAACATAATCGCCAGTGGCTCTGAAGACTGCAGCGTCATGGTAACAGGAATCTTTCAGTTTGATCTTTTAAGCCTTTATATGATGTTGCACTGTGATGTTGTACTGTAATGTGTGCAAATTGTTTTCTTGTTAATTAGATTTGGGAGATCCCGGACAGCGGGCTGACCACGCCACTCACAGATCCGTCGTCAAGCTTGAAGGACACTCCAAACGTGTCGGCATCCTGAGCTGGCACCCCACCGCCCACAATGTGCTGCTCAGTGCAGGTATGACAGCGTCATAAACCTGCTAAAAACACAGACGCAGCTGCCACTGGAGCTGCGTTTACACGAGCTGAGAAACTGAGAGTTCCTGTGCAGAAATGTAGCCTGTGCACTAGAGGAACCAGGGTGGCATATAAATATATGATATGGCACAGCTGTATTGTTCAAAGTGACTTTGTTGCACAGGAAGTTCTCACAACCTCCACCCACTTTTCTTCACTCTGAGTACTGATCAGCACTTTGACACTTTTTAAAACACCTATGAGGAACTTTCACACCTTTTTTGTGCTTTTTTTTGTGGACAAAAGTTTTCCACCACCATAAAGAGCATGCACTTGGAAGCAAATGAAAGAAAGACGCAACTTATTTTTAGTCATTATTTTAATTTTTTAAATACAGCTGTTTGCAGGATGCATAGCGATGGGGTAATGTATCTATTCATGGCTATGTAGGGTTAAAGGAGAAATCTGTAGTATATTTACTATAATAAGTCGTAAAATGACCATATGTCATCAGAAATTAAGGAAACATGCTAAGTTGAAATACTCAGCGCTACAGCAGCAGTGTCTTCTTTTGACATTTCCATTACGGGCCAGAATGATGTTAATTAGAGCTCAAATTAATGCTAAATGTTCATTGATTGAATGTCTGTCATAAATAATCTTTTAGAGGGAGCAGATGTTAATAATGGTCAAATTGAGCAACATGTTAACGAGTTATAAACAGCTGATTGACTTACAGTGGAGGACTCGCCATTGCTTGATTTTGACAAATTATAATGTTGCACTCGTCTTGCACTCCTGCAGCCTGCCTGAGCTTCCTCGAGTCTGGAGATTTATTTTTATAGGATATAAATAAATAGGATTTAAATTGGATTTCAAATTATTTAACATACAGTCTATGGCTCCACCTCACTATTTGGACTGCAGTACTCATTTTTGGACTTGCATATTGATGCTGTAAGTCTTGGATTAATCAATACCTGGTGAATTCCTAGTGTAAGTTATAAGTTATAATAATGATAAAACATGTCACTTCATTGGTATCAGAGCAGAAAGTCAGTCAGTGATAAAAACCTGCAAAACATGCATGTATTTAATGAGAAAACAAGGCATAAATAATATCATAATATTACTGTAGTACAGATTTGTGCAGCCTTTTAGCCTCTTTTCCTTCACCTCTTTTGTCGCCCTGTGTCCCTGCAGGCTGCGACAACGTGATGATCCTGTGGAACGTGGCTCGCGGGGAGGCAGTGGTGAGGATCGACAGCGTGCACACCGACCTCATCTACAGCGCCTGCTGGAACAGGGACGGCTCCCAGATTCTCACTTCCTGCAAGGACAAGACTCTGAGGGTGCTGGACCCACGCAAGGGCACTGTCATCGTGGTGGGTTTCCTCGTCTTTAACGTCCGTGCTGGTACCAGCGTCACTGTAACTGTATTCCTCTGAAAACATCTGGAGATACATTTAATTCTGTTAATGATTAGGGCTGCAGCTAAGGATTATTTTCATGATTGGTTATTTTCTTAATTAATAGATGAATAGTTTAGTCGGAAAATAATGAAAAATGCCCATAAAATGTTCTTCAAATTGCTTTTCTTGCCTGACATAAATATTCAGTTTAATAAAATGTAAAGCCAAAATGATCAGTCCATTAATCGATGACTTGTCGACTATTAAATTCATCTGCAACTATTTTGATAATCGATTAATCTTTTTGAGTTAGTTTTTGTGAAAAAATGTGCAAATTCTGTGATTTCAGCTCCTCAAATGTGAATCTCTTCTGATTTTTTTAAGTCCTCTGACTGTAAACTAAAAGTCTTAAAGTTGTGGACAGAACAAGACATTTGAGGACGTCACATTGTGGTTTGAGAGCCACATTTTATGGACCAAACAACTACTGATTAATTGATAATGAAACTAAAAGTTATTTGCAGCCCTAATAAAATGTAGCAAATTCTCACATTTGAGAGGCTGGAACCAGGAAATGATTGTTTTAGTTGTGTACATAAAAGATAAAACTACAGCTGGAATATAATACTGTTCACTCTCAAGCTTTTTTCTTATTGCTCACAGATTTATTTGTATTCCTGCAACAGTTCAGTGAATTTCAGTGCAAAACTGCAGGAGGTTGATTTTATATGCTTGAGTTGTGAATCAGAAATGATTTTTAAATTAGCAGCATTGCCTTATTTATAATTAATGATTTCTTCATTTATTTGTATTATTGTTTTCAGTTGTAGCACATAATAATGACAAGAAGAAGGAGATGAAAAGGAAATATATATTTTTTTATTTTCACAGTATTAACTCATTTTAGTATTTAATACATAAAATGTAATAATAGCTGTTTTTTCTACTAATAATGATATTTTTAATATGATAATTTTTATACAATAATTCTGTCCACCCACCGCTCTGTCTGTAACACCTGTTTTTCACTCCGCCTACAGGAGAAGGAGAAGCCTCATGAGGGCTCCAGGCCTGTCAGGGCGGTGTTCGTGTCTGACGGGAAGATCCTCAGTACTGGCTTCAGTCGCATGAGTGAGAGACAGGTGGCGCTGTGGGACCCAGTGAGTGTCAACAACAACCTGCATGTTCAGCTTCATTCACATCTCTCTCAAGAAACTTGAACTTTAAACTGGGAACTTTAAATTTCAGACAAATTGGACTTTTTGTGATACTTTCAAAATGTTGTTACCAAGGAGATATTTACTGTATTAATACAACTGCAGTTTCACAATGACCAGATTATAGCACTCAGGGCGTTGTCGTTCTGCAGAATCCCACATCAAACCTCAGTTACATGAATCCATGGCTTACCTGGATATGATCAAAGATATAACTCTCTGGACGTATCTGAATCTTTTTTTTTAACAGAAGAACTTTGGAGAGCCACTGACCCTCCAGGAACTGGACACCAGTAGTGGCGTCCTTCTGCCATTTTTCGACCCAGACACTGGAATCGTCTACCTCTGTGGCAAGGTAAGATTCGGACATTGAAATGACTCTCGCTCTGTGTCCGTCTCACACGCGGTGACATGTACAGCTGCTGAATCTCACATCTTCTTCACAGGGGGACAGCAGTATCCGTTACTTCGAGGTGACAGAAGAAGCTCCTTACGTCCACTTCCTGTCCCAGTACAGCAGCAAGGAGAGCCAGAAGGGGATGGGATACATGCCCAAGAGGGGCCTGGAGGTCAACAAATGTGAAATCGCCAGGTAGCGACGTTTATGTCTTTATAAAACAATAAGTAGCTCAGTGTTTTACGGCAGTGCTGTCGTTCAGTTGAGTGGTCGGTTCACCACTTTGGTCCAGACTGAGATATCTTAGCAACAAAGCTGTGTTTCCACTGCAGGAGTTCCTAGGGACTAAGAACCTTTGGAGCATTTCCACAGCAGGGACCAGGGTCTAAATCAAGTTCCACGGACATTATTTTACCCCCCAAAATGTCCATTCCTGGGGGCAGTACTTTCCAAGTACAGGAATTTTGGTGGTGGGGCTTGCAGTACGAACCATTTCTGATTGGTCGAGTCATTGCAGCATTTTATTTCAGCCACCATTTTGAAAAAATTACCAGTTTTGTTTTTTTGAGTTCATTGTGCTTCCACATATTAACACAGAGTTACACATATGACAGATGGTCCAGCGACAAAGAAGCATCATCATTGTCGGATAGTCGCGTGCAAAATGATTTTTTAAAAAAGACATCAGCTGACTAAACTCCCAAATCTTCACGGGTCTGAGACACAACGGTAGCTGAGTTGGTAGAACACACACCTCGTAGACAGAGGCTAAGTAGTTTTGGTGCCTAAACCCACCCATTTTGGGGGGTGCATTGATAATAGGCATGTTTTGTAGCCTCTGTGAAGACCTACCTACTTGCAACCACAGGCTGAAATAACCTTGTAGTTCCTTGAAAAGTAGTTCCAGGTACTTTGTGAGTGGAAACATGGCTTTAGATAAATTGCCATGAAACTGTATAGATACTAATGTTCCCTGCAACCCCCTGACATTTCATCTACCACCAGCAGCATCTCAATTTGTACCCAAACGTCTTCAGAACTAATGACATTTCCCATCTGTGTTCAGTGCCAGTTGACACTTCCCAAGTCCCACCCGTTTTTGCTCCGTGCTCCAGTAACAGCTGAGCAAGCTTGGTACCTGGCAGAACCTCGGCTGACGTTCTCCTTACTGTTTACTGTTTTTAAATATGCTTTGTGCTCATCTATGTTGAAAAGAAACATTTTTTTAAGATGGTTAAAACATGTTGCTGGGGGAAAGTGACATATAAAGAGTCACATCTTAAAGTTAGCTAATGTTGGCAAAAAGATAGCTAACTGGTCCCCCAGAAGCATCTTTTCATTTCCTTTAAACATAGACAAGCTTAACACATAGCATAAGCTAAACTAAGATGGTAAACATGGTTCTTAGTCAACATCACCATGTTTGCATTTTCATTGAGAGCATGTTAGCATGCTGACATTAGCATTTACCTCATGTGCAGCATCACAGAGCAGCATCATGGCTGCAGACTCTTAAAATGAACAAATATTTCTGCTTCCAGGTTCTACAAACTCCACGAGAGGAAATGTGAGCCCATAGTCATGACGGTGCCACGCAAGGTAAAATACATACTATATATATATATATGTACTTTATCAGTCAGAATTATAATTTGTGCATTTCTGTCTTTCTAACTCGCTCTTTTCCTTTCCTGCCTGTGCAGTCTGATCTGTTCCAGGAGGATCTGTACCCAGACACCATCGGTCCTGAGCCTTCAGTCGAAGCTGATGAGTGGTTTCAAGGAAAAGAGGCCCCGCCTGTCCTGATCTCTCTAAAGGACGGGTTTGTAGCGACCACCAAAGCCAAGGAGTTCAAAGTTCACAAGAGTCTCCTGAAGACCACAACTGCCTCTGCTGGGAACCAACAGGAAAGCAGCGGGGTGAGACGTTTAAAGCTAAATATCATGTTACAGTCAGGGTTCAGATTGTTTCAAAGCTAGCTGCAGTGGTGGGATGTAACAAAGTACATTATTTGAGTATTTTCATTTTAGGATACTTCATGGTTCAATTCCACTACATTTCCCAGGAATATAATATTTCACAGCTGTTTAATGAGCTGTTTATTAAGCTCTTACATACAAAGATCAACTTAAAGGAGCAAATGTGTAACAATTGTGCATCCAAAAATGACTTTCACAGTCCAAATTGTGAGTTGGAGCCACAGACGGTATATTAAATAAGTTGTAATCACAATCTATAGTGGAAGTGGGACTGAAGGAAGCCCAGGCAGGCTGCAGGAACACATATATTGCTCTCTGCAAGCAACCAGAATCCTTTTGCAAAAAATGTCATCTGCTTCACAGAACACAGGAATTACTCGTCACACAATAACAAACTCTAACCGATCGAGAAAATCCAAACTTTCCCTTTAAGTACATTTTGCTGTTAATGTGTCTGCACTTTTACATGCAGGACTTTTATTTGTATTCAAGTATTTTTACACATATTGTTTTGCTACGTTTACTGAAGTAAAGGATCTGAATACTTCATCCACCACTGACTCACATTTGAACATTTGGTCTGTTGTTGTCCACAGCTGAAATTGTTCTATTTCTCCGGAAATTCCTTTTCATCAGCTTTAAAATTAGTTCCATGACTGCCACGCAGACAACAAATGTAGTATTACCCAATTCTGCAATATGTTTGTCATCAAACATCACATTATGTCTCTGTCTTCTGTCTGTCTGTCTGTCTGTCTGTCTCACAGGAGGTCCAGTCCTTGAAAAAGGAGGTTAAAGACCTCAAAGCAGCGATAGAGGAGCTGACCAAGCGTGTGCAAGAGCTGGAGAGCAAGCATTAAACAAACAAGACAAAATGAATCAGGAACAGAAGTCAAGAGCAAAGAAAGACTGTTGTAACTTCTGACTGTAGTGAGACAAAGGGAGAGATTTAAGACAACAGTTCAAACAAATAAAACTTCATTTTTATTTTATTTGGTTTGTCTGATGAAAAAAAAAACTATTTTAATATATGCTTTTAGTTTGAAATAAAGTCTTCTGTATTTTCAAAACACTGTTTTGACTTTTTTTTCAAACACATGAAACACGAGGATTTCACCAAATTTTAATCATTTATACTCATTATTATACAAAATGAGAAACAAAACAAAATGAGCAATGACAAAATGTGATATAAAATGTTTGAAATGTCACGTGGACGTTTAAGAACGTGTCAGATTCCTGAGACCTAATGAGGCACCTTTAGCTAAAAAACTATTTTGAGCAGCCTTTTTTGACTGTGGATGACAGACAAATGATAAACCATGAAACACAGATTAAAACAATATGGAAAATATGTGGCACTAGCTTGTCTAAAAAGGCCGGACGGCTCTATTACACTGACATGTTTTAATTTTACATACATTTTCTTATAAAGACACGTTTGAAGACAAGTATTTAAAAGAAAAATGAGGAGCAACAGTTTTGCAGCTTGGATAAGACCTTTTTTCATTCTAGGCTCACAAAACGATGTGTGTTTGATCTTTAATTAACAGCCTGTGTACCAGTTTGTTTTTCATTATTTTTCAGATAGCTTACACATAACCCAGCACCCGATAGTACAACAGCTTTAAAATGTTAAACATCACCAACAGAACTATGAATAGGAAAGAAAAAATTGGAGACAACCGTCGTCAGTATTTACAGAGACTTTTTCTGTTTTTTTCTTAAAGGGGCAGTTTGCCCAAACAAAAATACACACACAATACACATTTTTTCCTCTTTACATTTGAGCTGCTTGTCCAATCTAGATAGTTTTCTAATTGAGTTGCAAAGTTTGGAGATTTCGGCTGTAGAGATGTACTTTTTTTCGTAAATACAAAGGAAGCTAGTACATTTTACTGCAGGCAAAGCCCAACATGAAACTGCTCACAAAAAGGTCTGTAGATTATCTTGCATATCCAGGTCATGATTTCTGGAAAGAGACATGGCTGGTGAGTTTTTTGCCACTTTGAGCAACACAAGCCAAGTGCCATTTAGTTCCATTACATTCAAGAGAAGGCAGACATCTCTATGGCTGTTTTCTCCAAAAACTCACACCAAAACTAACTAGATGGATGAATAGCACTACAGGTAAGAGTTAAAATATGTATTTTTGGGGTGAACTGTCCCTTTAAACAATCTACTTTGCTGCTCCCCAATCTTTCACCAGCTAATCCCCCTCTCCTCCTTTCTCTCAAACCCCAGTCCCCTTCATAAAGCCCCTACACGTAGTTTTTATTGGGGGCGGAAGCACCGTTGCTGTAGTACTTGGCGGTTCTACCAGAGCCGCTAGAACTGGGCCTGCTGAAGCAGCAGAGCAGACCTCCACCCAGGAGGAGCAGCACGCCGGCGGCCCAACCCACGAAGATACACGCTCCCAGCTCCCTCTTCTGATTAGGGGCCACCAGGGGGTTGTTGAAGTCTCGCACAACTATGTGGGCGGACCAGCTGACGGGGATGATCACCAGGAGGCCGGCCAGCAGCATACCTATCCCGGCCACCAGGCTGATCTTGGGCTTGGCGTCTTCGTTCTGCACGCAGGTGGTGAAGTCGGCGCCGCAGAACAGGATGAGGAGGCTGATGCAGCTGAGCATGATGCTGATGATGGTCATGGCGCGGGCGGCCTGCAGGTCAGAGTCCAACACCAGCAGGGAGTCGTAGTTCTTGCACTGCTGCTGGCCGGTACTCTGCACTACGCAGCTCATCCACAGGCCGTCCTGATTGCTCTACTCACACACACAGACACAGAAAGACAAAGAGAGGTTCAGTCATTTTATATCTCACTCATGTACTTTAGTTAATATAATCTACTACTTAAAGATACCACAAGGTAACTTTCATATTTTGTTGATTTTGGAGCCCCCTGTGGACAAAAACGGTGGTGTTTCCACTGTAACAGCCACAAAATAAATAAAATTATGGAAATAAAAATCTCCTCCTGCCTCCTTTTAACTGACTATTGTGCTGCTCACTGTAACTTTGCCTTGGAAAATGTAAAGAGGCTAATTTCATCTGATTTCAAGGAGAATCAAACCTGGTGAAGAATAACTACAGAAACAGCCGATGGTCTCTAACTTATGTAGGTCAGACTGTTTCATAGTTCCAGTTAAAACTCCTCGTAGAAGCTTTAACTTGAGTATTTTCCACTTTATGCTGCTTTGAAGTGCTTTTACTCAAGTGACATTTTTACTACAGGACTATTGCTTATTTGCAAACCCACCAACTTTCCTCTCGTGCATTAGCTTTCATTGTAAGAGGTTTTAAGAAGTTTTTCATTACCAGCGCAGTCACTATGTTGGACCCGGTGAAGGAGGACACTTTCCAGCGTGGGACAGCGCAACACACAATTGCCCCGATCAGGCCGAGGACCCCGAGGGCCACGCATACCATCTGGACTCCGACAGATCCCATCCTGGAAGAAGGATAAGACGAAGGGGAAAAAAATCAAAGGGTGTGAGGGTGATAATTACAGCTGTTACCACTGAGTTTCAGGAATTTATATTTTTGTCTGCTTTCAGCAAAGTGTTCCTTTTTGTTGCTTGTAGTTTATAGGGGGCGCGGTGCCTTTTTTTAATTGGCTCTCCCAAGATTTCTCCCCTTTTTTCCAGATTTGTTTTTGCTTGTTTGTTTGATTGCTGCTACTTCGGTCTTAGAAGGGTGGAGCTGTTGAATCCATCCCACTGATCCAGGATGTAAGAGCCATGTATCTGTTGTTACTGTGGTACTGTTGATCTGTGTGCGATTGCATAGCTGAATGCACACTCAGACAAACACCCGTCCCCTCTGACAGGCCTTCACAGGATTATGTGGCTCAGGGCTACATTTTTAAACGCGCTCATGTCCTGACAGGCCCCTGGCCTCCTCCCGGGTCTCCACCCAGGCCTGACTGAGGCACTCCCTCACACCTTCTCCCCTCGAAAATCCGTCTTACTTACTTAATCCAAAGTCTGATTCAACTTCATGTAAACAAGAATTAAAGTTTAAGTCAAAAAGTCGAACAGGTATTAAAAATGATGAAAACTGTGTTGCATGAAAAGTGATGAAATTTAAGTACTTTTGATCATTATTCAGGGGATCTTGAATTAATTCTAAATATTAAAGTAAATGTTTTAATTGCTATTGCTTAATTTTGATAAACAGCAGTTTTGATATCAGAAAAATTAAAACAAAAATGAAGTTAAAACTTAAAACGTAAAATCAGGTGCTGGAAAAAATTAACTAACAATAAATTTCAGACTAGATAAATTAAACACATGTATATAGTTTATTACTGTTACTTATTTATACACGTGAATAATCTTTTCATGCACAGAAGCCCTTCCTTTTGTTCTTCACACAAACAGTTCAAATCATCCTTTACCATCTGCAAACACACAGAGGAGCACATTTTTTCCCATTTTTTTCCCCCTCAATGTAAAAATAAGTCTCATATTTCACCCACAGATAATCATTAAACCAAATTTCCTCCATTATAACTGCAGTTAAAGAACAAAGGAGAGACAATAACCCCGTCAGGGTTGGACAGCGTAACTTGGACTGGATTTAGACCAGGACAAAAATATCTTACTTTTAGGCGTATGTGACCCGCTCCAGATCAGATCACAAACTTTCAGAGCAGACTGAACACAGAAAACTAATCTGATGTGGGTCACTGGATTCAAAATCAGATGCTTTCACTCATTTTCTTCCTCAGAATTACTGATTGCGAATGAGCACACACTTAAAAAATCCCTTAAAACAGGGATCACACGAAAAACAGCTACTGAAAAAAAAATCACAAACATGCTGCTGACCTTTTTCCCCCCCCCGGTTTCCTCTCTCACATCTGCTTATTTGCACTTTTCATGTTTTTATGCCAGCGTCCATAAAAAGGTATTCAGCTAATCCTCCACCAATCCTTTCATCCTCTGTCATTTCAAGCTTTTGCAGGACGATATCTCTTTCTAAGGCTCAGGCTGTCCGTCTGCATAAAAAGTGAATTTAAAAAAAAGATGCCTACCTTTTATTTTGTGTCCCCTGAACTTCTGAAAATTGAAAAATTAGGTTCTTGAGGTTCTTCCTTTGTTCCTGCCTGTGCGTTGTTTTGAAGATGCTGTTTTCTGATGTGCAGAGGCTATGTGGGAAGATGGGGTATTTGTAGAGGAATGTGAGGTGTAGGGTGGGGCTGAGCTTGAACAGGAGGGAAGGACCTCAAAACCAGACTGGACTTGTTCCTATACGTGTGTTTCCCTCTCTTTTTCCTCCTTAGACCTGCTGCGGATCTCAGAGGAGTTCTTACTCAAAACATCTCTGAGGATAAACCAGAATTAAAGTTTAAGCATCTCTAAAACTGCTCAAAAACTTGGTACAGGTGTTGTTATGACACACTGATGATGATGCTGATGCTGAAGTGAATCATTTTTGTTGCCAAAAAAGGAAAATTGAGTCATCTGGAGAACTGCCAATTTTCCTCGCTATGTTCCCAGTCTAAACATAAAAAAACACCTGGGCATCCACACCTGATCACCCCACCTCCGCCCACCTCTGTCGAAACTGTGATGACGAGTGTATGGAGGCTGATTTAGGAAACCGAGACGGAGCGGGTTTAGGATTTTGCGTAAGATTTTAATCACAGCATGGAAAGAAATGAGGAAATGAAAAGGGATGTTCTCAAACCAATTATGCCTCCATTAGCACATCCAGACACCAACGCTCACACACACAGTTTTGGTTTGCATAATATATCAGATAAATACAGATTTCAGTTTGTAATGATGGCTGGAGTAAATCCTCTGTTCAGGAAAACAAAAACTCACACATATAGTTTAAATTTACACAGATGTCAACTCTATTTTGACAGATTGTGTACACCAAATGTACAGAGGATGGACTTAACTTTAATTCAAAAAGAATAGTTCCATATTCTCACCAACAATAAGGAGATATTTCTGCTACTATTTTGTAGTTTTCCCCTCTTAGTACATTAAGTATTTTGAATTTGTTTTATATCACACACACACCAACACACACACACACACACACACACACCAGTAAACTCCATTACAAGTATAAAATCCTGCACTGTAAATATTAATTAAATAAAAGTACAATGTTAGTGGCAAAATGAAACTAAAGCATTAAGAGTAAAAGCACTTTTAAATTGAGAAATGTGGCCCCTCTGTTAGTCTACCATAAATTACATTGTCATTATTGATTTATTTAATGTGTTTTCGCTGCCACAGTTGGTCGAGTTGGAGATTAATTTAAAGGGATAGTTCACCCCAAAATGAAAATTCAGTCATTATCTACTCACCCTCATGCTGATTGAGGGTCGGGTTTATTTTGTTCGTCCATAAAACACTGCTGGAGTTTCACAGGAAAACAGAACCTCCCAAACAATGAAACTGAATGGTGACCAGTTTTCAGACATAAAAAACAACTTGGAAAAAAAAAAAAAATGCCTCCATACTGCTCATCTGGTGCTAAGGATCCACAGTGAGGTTTCAGGATAAAAACATGGTGTAAATAACATTTCTTTAGTCAGCTTGGCATGTCGGAGCTTTAGGAGACTTGGATTACACCAGACACAGTGTTGTGTGGACTAAAAAAACTAAACCCGACCTTAACCAGCATGAGGGTGAGGGATAATGACTGAATTTTCATTTTTGGGTGAACTATCCCTTCAAAGATTTGAGTGGGAATTCTTAAGTATGGGAATGTCTGATCTGGGATCTTATAGGATATACTACAAGAGAATAATAGTTTAATTATATGTCTTATTATCTAATGTTGGTCTGGGTCACTATACTGATTCACTATAATGAAATGATGCTGTAGAATGATGGAGGCCCTATGAAACCTTTTCTGCAGGGCTGTTTTGATTTTGTATGTATTTTATATCTCTGTACATGTCTTTTGTTTTTGGTTTTCTATGACTAGAGCTCCTGTTTTGTGTTACATTGTGTTCTGTTTGTTGTTGTACTGTCTTATATAATATTGTGTTGAATATATCCCTGTTGTATCAAGTAGCATGAAATGGAAATACTCAAATAAAGTAAAAGAACCTCATATCTCATAAGTGGAGTACTTTAAATAAATTCATCTTACATTCCATCAGTGTCTCTGTGATCTGAGTGATCTGTGTAAGTCCTTATGGACAATCAGGAAACCTTACTGCCATTAGACCAAATTTAAGACTGATCATCATGTTCTAGTTTTCATTGATACTTGTTAAATTGATATAGTAACATCACCAGACCAAATAATTAAATAAATTCAACACTTCTCCCCCCTAAATTCACATCCAGTCCCACAGAAGCTTCGGTGGGATGCATCAACACAAACTCAAATGATGCCACAGAAGATTTTAATCAAGACCCAGCTATGTAGTGCTGATGAATCACAGGGAAATGTGTTTAAAATTATGCACAAGATAAGCCAGTGGGCTACTTTCCTTACTACCACGAAAGAACAATATGGTCTCAAAATTATTATAGATTTTAAGTGAGCCAGTATCGCAATAGAACTGAAAAATGATCCTCCCAAGGTAGGCTGGGTTGCACCATCAAGGATGGTTTAAACCTGATTAAACTGTATAATTTTAATTTATGATGCACCTAACTCTTAAGAAAAAAAAAAAAAGACAAAAGATAAATTTAAACCTCTTTGAACCTCAGTTAAATTTTTACTCCAATCCAAAATTAAATGCACCAAAACTCCAATTTAAATGTGATCCAGAATAAAGTTTAAACTTACACTTGAGGAGGTTTAACTTTTAAAATGGCTGCCTTTATAAAGATGGACTGAGGAATAACTTTTTTTTTTCCAGTGTCAGTTTTTGTTAACTTTTCAACCCTTTTTTACTAACTGAGCTAGCCAACAATATAACTTATACTTTTATTATTTTTTTATTTATTTATTTGCTTTTTACCTAGCTAGCAATCAATAGAATATTCTTCTTATATACTTCCTAGGTCCCAACAGCACTGAAATTTATTTTTTATGTATTTATTTATTTAAATTTGGGAAATCAAGCATCTCCATATTAATCACTACACTTGGGTTCACTTGACAGAGATTTGTTTTTAATTATGCAGCAGAGTTCTGTTTAACTTTAAATGCAGATTTATTCATTTTAAATCTTAATTTGCTTTCTTTGATCAGAACTAATTTTAGATTAAATTGCAAATGCACAGCTTCCGATGGACAGGTGAGAGCAAGCAGCAGTCGATGGTATTTTAATGTTTTACGCTGCAGTTCCGACTGTAAACACTCGGTGGCGTACTTTGAGCTCTCACTTCTCTCCATTGACGCCGCTGCACATCTACTGTAAACGTCTGGGGGAGGGGTTTTAAGCGTAGAGACGGACCCAGCAAGCGTCCAATCAAATGCGAGTACTCGAGTTCTAAATTTCAAGATGGACCAATCAGCTCCCGAGAAAGCGTGCGGGCCTCGGTTTGATTCAGCCTCCTACGTTACCGTAGACACTCCGGTGGAATCGGCCCTCTTTTAAAGTTCCTGGGGGGAGAGTGGAGGGACCCAGACAAACCTCAGGAAAGGGGCCAAGATTGAGCTCAGTGGATAAATATTTACACTTATTGATCCCAGGAGGACTGCAGTTTAACCGAGGACAAGGTTTGACGACGTTTTATACGTTTATAAGTCGGCGTTATATTACAAAGCTAACGTTAGCTAACTAGCCGCTCAGTTTTCGCTGCTGCTACGCTAGTTTATATATGTAGCTTACGTTACTTGGCTAGCAGCTACCTAGCTAGCCTGCTTAGCTCAAGCTCGCATAAGCTCATTCATTGTTCCAGTTCGCTAACATTGCTCCGTTAGCTCGAGCAGGACACTGGTTAGTTAACAGATGTGTATTAAAGCGTATTTTACGAGTAACTAACTTCTGCTGCCCGTCTCTTTTCTGTCTGTTCATGAAGGTGCAGCGCGGAAAACCAAGGTCCCGACCGCCGGAGAACGTCAGAAAATAAAGAAAATGGCGGAGCCAGACAAATTAAACATCGACTCTATAATTCAACGTCTCCTGGAAGGTGAGGAGGACAAAAACCCGCTGTCCAGCAACGTGCTTCTTTTGGTTTATGTGGTATCTTGATGGTGGTGAAATGTGGATTTTATAGGCTGAAGTTAAAGGTGGTCACGTTATGTTGTAGCAGCCTACTTAAGATCCTTGTGCTCCATGGTTGTGTTTGGATGAAAGGTTGTAGCCAAATCAGTCCTGATTTATACAGAGTGTTCAGCCAGCCACAAATCAGTTTTATCAGAATCAATTTGATTTGATTTAGGATGCACTGTTGCGGTGTTGTTTGCAAATCAAGGGGAGTGGATGCAGTAACACGAAAAAGGAGGAATATCACACTCGCATTTTACGCAAATCACACCTCCTCATTACATTACTGGCTTAGATTCATGGTCTTTACTTAATGTTTTATCTTTTCCCATCGAGGACGTGATGCTGGGCTGATTTTAACCATTTCTGAATAATTAGCCTACTGTTAGAGTGGCTATTTGCAATATGGCATTGAGGGATAATTCCTTGTGGATGTTTACACTCTTTGACTGGCTTACTGTAAGAGAACAGTCTTGCAGTCATAGTTTTTTTTCCCCGACCCCATTCGTTGTCCCTTTCCCACCAGAGCCTCTCAGTTACATGGCTGGACTGTCTTGTGTTGTGCTTAGTGTTTTGCAGTGGAGGATCTGATTACAATTTGTAGCCACAACCCTCCCCAGAGTGACTTGTTAATGAGGTGTACAAACAAAGGTGCTTTGATTGGCACATGTTCACTCCTAATACTGTTTGAAACTTAAATAATTTCTTTTTCCTGCAAAGCAGTATTGCGTGTATGTTGTGTGCTCCCTGTGAAAAATAACATTCAGAAAGTGCAATTATTCAAAGTCATTTTTTATTTTGTAACTGTACAACATTTTGTGTAGAAATGATTGAAGTTGTACAACTCAAAAGGGTTTTAAAAAAGACACTTGAGACATTAGGCAGCAGATATGGAGTGATTGGTTAACTGTTTGGGCTCTACAAATCTGACACAAACTGTTTCTAAGTAGTCGTCTGTGTACCAGCTAACGACTAATTATTTTAATTGTTGCTTAATCTGTTGATTATTTTCTCAATTAATTTATTAGTTGTTTGCTCTATAAAATGGTGAAAAATGTCGATCAGTATTTCCCAAAGTCCAAGGTGACATTTGCAAAAGCCTTTTTTGCCCACAAGCGAAGTTATTCTTTTATTTATTCATCATAAAGGAGTAAAGAAACCAGAAAAGATTCACATTTAAGCAGCTGGAATCAGTTATTTATTTTTCTTGAAAAATTACTCAGACCAATTAATTGATTATCAAAACAGTTGGCGATTGATTTAATAATCCATTCATAATCAAATAATCATTGCAGCTCTGCTGTATACAATGTGTGGAGGCAGATTTGTTATGGTTTGAGCTGCATATGTGTGTGTGTATTTATCTTCACATCCACATGATGATTGTGTAACAGGAGTCCCGAGGACATCAAACAGAAGCATAAATCTCTTTACACCCAACTGTACAGTTCATTTAAAGAGCACAAGAAATAAGGTTGTGACCTCTGTAGTCGTCCTTGCAGGTGCACTGGGTGTGCAAATCGTCCCTGCTTCGCACGTACACTTGTGTATTTCCCCTATAGAATTGTTTGCATAGAGACTTTTTTGTTTCATAGGAAGAACATCACATGTGTTGGTTATGGTTGTGGCATTTACAAGTTGTGATACATAAATTTTCCACCATTAGTCACTCTGAGCTATTAATTGAGGAATATTTGGTGCAGAGAATTTTCCTAAGTGGAACAAGGTTAATAAATTTGACCTTTGCCCTGTTTGTTTACCTTCTTTAATATACAGTCATCCTGAACTGAGCTGGTGGAGGTGATTGGTTCTATTCAGAAATATGCATGTGCAGTCATAGTGCCTCCTGGGAGTTTGACATTGACTGTGGACTCTGCCGGCTGCTGGAGTGTTTTGTACATGCACTGTTATACTTGGGCTGTGATAAGGTTGTCTGCCAAACACAGGAGAAGACAAACAAGCCCGACAGTGGCAGTATTTATATCCTCTTATGTAACTCACTTGACCTTTTTTTGTCAGCGTTTGTGGCTTTATTGCTGAGAGTAACCGCTTCCCAGTTAATATTGCCACTGTGTTGATCTACTTTGTTAAAACCACAGTAGACACTTAAATACTTGCCCCACAGCAGGTGCTGCATCAAAAGATTGATAAATTACCAGCCCGGTTTCCCATGTGGACAACAAGGTAACCCTGCTGCTTGCTGACTGTGTTTCGAGACCAAACCAATTAAATGTGTTTGGATAATGAGTGCTTTCAATTGGATTACCGTCGTAGATCTAGAGCTAAGTGAACTCTGAGAGAGTGTGTTGCTAATAGCATGTCTGGAGAGCGTGACATCACATAAGCTCAGCGAGAACACCCAGCACTGAGTCAGGAGTGCCGGACCAAACCAACTGTTGATCCAGCACCCCGACACCGCTTTTCTGTTGTGCTGGTCCAGCTCTTTGTTTTCTGCCCCCCTGATCAGTGTAGTGGAAAAGCCTTTTGTCCGTACCCCTCATGATAAGCTCACTGTTGCCCACTGGCTATGTGGCTAACTTTGGAGCAAGCGCTGTCAGGGCTTAGCCCTCTGTAATCCAGGTTTAAAGTGACAAGCAGCACTGCAGTATTTATAACTACTTTTCACTGTTCAGGACTTTGCTTTTAGTTGCCGCTTCAGGACAGTGGCATTATGTCTTACATCCATTTGTTGATTTCTGCTCTCACCCTCCCTTTTTTTAAGCATTATTGAAACCGGATGCATTGTAGTGAGAGATGGTCTGTAATAGGGCTGCACAGTTAATTGAAATTGCAATTTTCAAATCAATGTCAAACAACAGATGTCAGATGTCAGACAACAGTGGTTACAAGGGGTGGTAATACTTGATAAACTTGATACCTCTGCACTATGTGAAATATGTCCTAATGATATTAGTACAGTAATAGCTGCCATGCAGTGGCCTTACCAGTGCGTTACCCCTTCAGAAACAGTAATATTGAAAATTTAAGGAAAAAAATATAATGTGAAATAAACCGTCAATGTCCGTGCTTCAATTTTAGGCCATGCCACCTTGCCGCAGTCTGTCATTAAGTGTCAGGTGCTCGGCATGTAATAACAGTTGACAGGGAGTAAAGGTTATCTGTTATTTCCTCAAGTTCTGGTTTGTCGCTCAGACAGAATCTTGATCTGTACCTTTGTTTCCATGTGAATAAAAGCAAATGTTATTTTGACAATTAATCAATAATTATTTTTCTCACGCTAGCAATAATCCCATCTGTGGCTTATTTTATCAAACGTTGTCATAGAAGAGTAACTTGCAGCAAGTTGTGAGATTATGATCCTCAGGTTGTTTACGTTTAATCTAAATCTCCTTTGTAATATATTAAATCATGATTTTAGATGCCACAAGTAAATTTGGTCACTTGCACAGTTGATGTTTTGTGTTTAAGTTGCTGCCCTGGTGCATGAAATCAAGAGCTCTGTGTTCTCATGGAAACTGCTTTACAGATCACTAGAAAACTGTCATCAGTCACAAATGTTTCTTTGATGCACACTGTGATCGGTGGGCTCTGCTGCACAGTTGTCATCACAGACAAAGCATTTTCACCACAAAGGCAACCAGTAAGTGTAATAAACAGCATTTGTACATAGAGACTGGATCTCTTGAATGTTGCTCTGGTGGCATTAGTAATCATTTCATCATTGTTATTATTAAACTTTGGCTTATGAGGTCAAGCTTGTTGTGAAGGAGGTACTAGGGTGGAGCTGGGCAATAAATCAACATCATTATATGTCACTAGATGTCATTTTAGATTTTGATAAACATTATATTGTGATATGGCACAAGTGTTGTCTTGTCCTGGTTTTAAAAGGATATTCCACTTTACATGATAACCCACTCAGTATGTACTCACCTCTATGCCGATGTGAGGATGGGTGAAGATCTTTAGTTCACAAAACAGTCCTGGAGTTTCAGGTGAAAACAGGGTTGCAGCCAAATCCAGTACAATGGCAGTGAATGGTGACCACAGATAAAATGTTAAAAAAAAGAACACAAAACAAACACAAAAAGTCTCCATCCTGCTTGTGTGGTGTAATCCAAGTGTCCGCAAGCCGCGACATTAAAATTCAACCACAAAAGACGCCATTTACACCATGTTTTTAGCTGAAATGTCAACTGTAGCATGTAGCTGGTAGGATGTAAAATGGCGTCGATCTCGTGAGACTTTGTATATCTCTTAATGGATGCACGTGTGAAAATATCGCGAGATTGACGCCATGTTTACGTCCTACCTGCTACATGCTACAGTTGACATTTCGGCTAAAAACATGGTGTCTTTTGTGGTTAAATTTTAATGTCTCGGCTCACGGACACTTGGATTACACCACACGAGCAGGATGGAGACATTTTGGGTTTGTTTTGTGTTCTTTTTTTAACATTTACATTTGATCTCCATTCACTGCCATTATAGTGGATTGGTATGACTTTTCTATTATTTCACTTCACTGATCAAAAATCTCAGTGTTAATATTTTGTGAAAGCACCTACAATATTGTTGCAATACCAATATCACCATCTCTACTTTATATATTGTTGGGAGGTTTAATCTACAGAAAGGCATCATATTCTATAAGATCGTCTCTGCTTGAGAATTTACAGAATGTTTTTTTTAGAGACAAAGTGTATATAGAGATATGTATCATATTAGAGTTGCAACAATTAATCGATTATTCTTGTCTACTCTGGTCTTAGCTGGGAGATGTTCGCAAACTCCAAATTCACTACGCTATGCACACTGCTTACGTTCACTATGTCCAATAAACAAAATAAACTTATAGAGTGTTAAGAAATGAAATATTCTCACACTTATTTTCCTTTATAAGAAGAGAAATACAACTGTACACCCTCTAAATTCAAGTTTTTTTCTCAATCTGCGGACCATTACATTGGCAAAATAAAATGACAAGTATCTCCCCAAAAATTGGCCCAAAAAAGCAACCGGCGATGGATTCAGCTCATCGTTGATCGATGAAATATTCGTTGAATTGCCCAACTCTATCGCCAAGAAAAAGAAAAGGAGAGAGAGAGAGAAAAAAAAAGAAATTTAAGAAGAAATTTAAGGATGTCATCTCAAGCTTTGGGAAGCGCTGATTGACATTTTTCTCCATTTTCTGGCACTTGAAAACAAACAACTATTAATCAGTTAATCCACTGTGAAAATAATCGTTAGTTGCGGCCCTGCATCGTATGGCGGCATAACCTAAAAATATTTAGATGTTATTTATAAGCTATATCCCCAGCCCCATGCAAGGGTGCAGTGAAACAAGTTTTGGCTTCTTTTTTAATAGCTACAGTGTGAAAGTGGAATGTCCTTTTTATTGGCTGGTTAACCATCATGAGTAATTGTGATCGCAATCATAATGTGCAGCTTTGCCTCTGAACTTACTTCCAGTTTTGCCAGCAGTTAGGAAATATAATTACTGTTGTAAAACAGATCTAGCTTGAGTAGAGCTATAGTTCTGCTGTTGCTACACACCCCAGCGTCACTTTGGTTGTTTGACATTAAAGATGAAAGCACTTGTCTGTCTATTTGTTTGTTAACTGGTTAACACCCGACAACTGCGTAATCAATCCCTTTAAACATATTGGAGAGGAGTCCATTCACACCCAGCTTGAAAACAATTACGACTGAGACGTTTGAGGCCGTTCCGTCTCCACTAAACGTATATTACCTGTTCAGTAGGCCTTGAAAGAATTTGCTGGGTGGGAATGAGACTCCTCATTAGTCGTCTCGTACAGTTTGTGTTGGTATCTGCTTTGGCATCGAGTAGCTCATGTAGGAATGGGGGTGTGATGATTCTGTCAGTGATACAAACAAATCAGATTCCAAACTCCATCAGGGCAGTCTTGCATAAGGCCACAGTACACACAGTCACTGAGATATAGTTGCATGGCGTCACGTCCACACCCTATGGTTGGCATGTCAGTGTACAAATATTTTGATCTGAGTTATGACCAGTTAATATGCTACTTTGATATAAATCATTTGAGAATGCCTGTGAGACTCCTAACTCCTTTTTTTCATGGGGTATTTTTCTGTAGCTGTCACCACCACACTCCTACCTTTTCTAGCATTTGAGCCATGACTGTAATGTGTCATTTGAAGACAAATAATCTGTCAGAAAAATAAATTGGGTCTTTGCTCAAGCCTTTATCATGATTTGTGTTTGGCTCCGTTCTGCGTGTGTGGTAAGTGTGAAAAAGCATGACAAGGAGAGACTTGACAAACCTGCTGAATTCCTCAGATAGCACAAGTGAAAGAAACCGGATGACAAGAACAGAATGTTACCTTCATTATTACGTAAGTAAATGCACTTCATTTTGGATTTAATTTTATGTTCCAACCAGTTACTTGGCTGGCCTTATTGGTGACTTCAAACAGTGTTATTACAGCCCATGGTGTACCATTCTGTGCTTCTTAACAGTGCATACTAAGAGTCTTAATTACGTGTTGTACAGCGATGTCTTTGCTGCAGCCGCATCAGTTTGAAGGGGGAAGTGGGTTTCTCGTCTTCCGCCTAGCTCAGGTTTGAACTGCTACCCAAGCAGAAAGACATGTGTTTGAGGCTGACAACGTCAGGCTAGTTTCCACTGATCACGTTTTCTCAGATCCTGTGTCTTTGTGAACACTATGCAGGCTCCTCTTGTTGTGTTGTAGTTTGATAAACATAAAAAATCTATCTTATCTTCGTAATTTGTAATTTCTAATTTTTAGAATTTAATATACTGGTTAAATGATGTGGTTACCTGCTGAAGTGGCTGCTGTTAGACTGGACTCTAACAGAATTTGCCAGCATTTGGCTGGTGGGTGGTGTTAACTTCCCAGTCTGGTGGTGTGGCTTAAATCCAAGCGTCACGTTTCATTCCTGTGCCTTATGTCCTCCTTCGTTCAGTCTTATTTACAGCTCTGGGCAAAGGTGTGTCTCTGTGGTGTTATTGTATCTCCCATGAAACGTCTCTCCCTTTTATCTCTCTCTTTTCAGTCAAGGGCTCTCGGCCAGGGAAGAATGTCCAGCTGACAGAGAGTGAGATCCGCGGCCTTTGCCTAAAGTCCCGTGAAATCTTCCTGAGCCAGCCAATCCTGCTTGAGCTAGAAGCTCCCCTCAAAATCTGTGGTGAGTTTTGAGTTTTAATGTAGTGGTTGGTGAGTTTAAATAATGCATCAAGACCCAGGTGTGAGATATCATTAAGTCTAAGAGTTACACTGCAGACTGACTAATACAAGAGAAGATGATCATTACCTGAGGTTCTGTTCATGATTTACTAGACAGTTTGCTCATGTGTGATTGGCACTTGTATAATTTTATAAGTGTGGACTCTGCATGTAAAAGCAGGTACACACAGTAGCACTGAAACTAGAGTGTCTGAATGCATTCCTCTGCTGCCCTCTGCAGGTGATGTCCATGGTCAGTACTATGATCTGCTCCGGCTGTTTGAATATGGAGGCTTCCCTCCAGAAAGCAACTACCTGTTCCTGGGTGACTACGTTGACAGAGGGAAGCAGTCACTGGAGACCATCTGCCTGCTTCTAGCCTACAAGATCAAATATCCAGAGAACTTTTTCCTGCTGCGTGGAAACCATGAATGCGCCTCTATTAATCGAATCTACGGCTTTTATGATGAGTGTAAGTGTGGAGCACTTTTGCCAACAGGAGGAATGTCAAATCTGTTCTCTTAACCGTTGCACTAAGTTCTCATTTTTCCTCTTTTGTTGGTAGGTAAGCGACGGTATAACATTAAGCTGTGGAAGACCTTCACAGACTGCTTCAACTGTTTACCTGTGGCTGCCATTGTAGATGAGAAAATCTTCTGCTGTCATGGAGGTACACAATGTCAATAAAAGATGTTATGAGGAGTAGATCATCAGTGTTAAAAGATAAGGCTGAGACCATACACTTACCTTCTGATTCGAAACTGCAAACTGCACAAAGCACAAATGTGAGTTTTGAAGCCAGAGAGAGCAGAGGAAATGCATGCCTCTAACCATGAGCAATGGGAATTCCCATTATGTTTTAGCATCTAGCTAAACATCCATTCAGCAAACCAGAAATTGACTCAGGGATTGTATTAAAGAAAAAAAGAAAGAAAAAGAATCACAATATCTATCTTGATCTATCCCTTTTTATTCCTAGCCCATTAGATGATAAAAACCAGACTAAGATGGTTGTGTGGTCTCTCTCCAGGCCTCTCTCCTGATCTTCAGTCAATGGAGCAGATCCGCAGAGTAATGCGACCCACAGACGTGCCTGACCAGGGTTTGTTGTGTGACCTGCTGTGGGCTGATCCAGACAAAGACGTCCTGGGCTGGGGCGAAAACGACCGTGGCGTCTCCTTTACATTCGGGGCAGACGTGGTGGCCAAATTTTTGCACAAACACGACATGGACCTAATATGCAGGGCACACCAGGTAGGTAACGTTTAGCCACAAGGCCTGTTCCCCTGCTAACTGAAGCTGTTGAACATACATTTGTCTTCTATAGTTTTTTTTAGATTAGAGGGCACAGGATTACTTCAAATTTATTTTTTTTATAACCAAACATGTCAATAATGAGTATAGTGACATTCAGTGGTACTCAAGATCCAGGGCTCCTGTTCAGACAGTAAAACAAGCTGAAGATCTGAGCCCGTTTACTTCAGTTTTTCTGTACGTGGTACTGATGCTCTTATTTCTGTCCTGAGGTGGTAGAAGACGGTTATGAGTTTTTCGCAAAGAGGCAGCTCGTCACCCTTTTCTCAGCTCCCAACTACTGTGGGGAGTTTGACAACGCCGGTGCCATGATGAGTGTGGACGAGACACTCATGTGCTCCTTCCAGGTATGTAAAACAGAACCTGTGTTTGGACAGATTTGTCTGCTGCATCTATTTTGTTTACCAATTTCAAACTGAGGCCTGTACCAATGGAAATTTTTTTGTATATTTATTTATGATGTCACCCAGGAGCGTGGCTCCCTTTGTGAAAATGTTTTTGAAAAGCTAAACACCAATAATAATTGATTGAGGCAGAAGATTTTGTCAGATAAAAAGCATGTTGTGAATTTTGGAACTGATTACATCTGTCTAGTCAATATTTTGACTTGACAACATGCTGGAATGATTTAAATGTTTGGTTCACACAAACTGGCAACAATCCTAAGCAGCCACCACTGGAATCTAATTCTGCAAACAGTATAATACTAATAATACTGAAGTAGCCTCATGTTTATTTGCAACTGTGCAGAAATACAGAGTTTAAACAGAATGAATAGACATGCAGAAAAAAATCATGGCAGTCAAATGTCGATGTAGAATTCAAACGTCAACTGGAAGCTTCAACGGTTTAGGGATGTCCGTTTTGGTAAATTTTCCTTTCGATAGCTGACACCCCTAAACCAGCAACTAAACAGTTAACAAAAAAAAAAATTCAAAATGATGTGAAATACAAGAGGCGCTCTAATCCAGCCGTGTGTTACCTCAGTGAGCTCTGGTGCAGCATTTTGAAGCATCATCCTTTTAAAGGTGCTGAAATTTAAATGTTTTGTGGTGTAAATGTTTTGCCTTTCTTTTTTTCTGTTGGCTTTGTTGAAGTTTTGATTGATTTTAATCAGGTCATCATTGCAAAGGAAAAAATGTTATCAATGATTCCACCTGATAAAATAAATTTAAAAAAAAAAAAATACAAAAAACCCAGTAGAGGGCAGCAAACACTACACAATGATCGCAGAATATGTAACGTTTTTTCTATAGTTTTCTTTACTTAAACTTGTATTAAATAGTAGATGACTGACATTAATCTGTATGAATCATTCTGGGTTTCTTTTTACATTCTGACCTCAGTTTCAGTACCACACACACAGTTATATGTAGCACAGATCTCTAGTTATATTTTTTTCTGTCTACAAACACAGCTCTAACTGCTGTGCTGCACTGTTGGAAGTAGCTTTATAAAAGAATATTTAAGTGTCTGAAAATTGTTTTCTGACAGACTTGGGGACGAGCGTAATTTCAGTCTCCAAAGTAACAAAAAAAAAAAAAATAGAAAAAGGCAGCGCTATCAAGTTAACCACCTCGCAGCAGATAGGAACTGCAACTGCTTCATCTGGAATAAGATATCATTGGCTGTCGGGAAGGCAGAAGGGAAATTAGTTTTGGTCCTACCCACTGTAAATCAAAATGCGACTGGTTAATTCACCTGTCACTTTGTAAACAAACACGCAGGCTGTGTCCTTCTGTCCCAGTGATAAAGTCCTAACCAATGAGTGAGCCAGCTCCTGACCTTTCTCTGCCTAGAGACAACAACAACAAAAAAAAATCTGATTGGATAACTCTACTTAGCTGTTTTCAAGACAGTAATCCTTTCATTTCTGGAGCAAAGTTTACAGAAAATAAGGTTTAAATTAGATTTAGAAGAGAATAGCCTAATAGTTAAATGAGATAAATCAAATATACTATATTTAAATATAACATTTGAAATACTGATATGTTTGGTCTTCTCTGAAGGCCTGGAAGGGTTCACCACTGAAATTAACTATACAATTGTCATTTTGTTAATTAATATGCAAAAGAAAAACCTAATTGTCAAATTACTATCATTAACGTACAACTGCACGTTAAACCTACCTTCCTAAACAAGGAAACAACAAATTAAGCATTTTGATTCTGCAGTTCATAGTCCTGGTGACACGGGTCCGGTTTTTCAAGACCCGCATCCACCCGATAACTGTTGACATCCCTCGTCAGATTGATTTCTGAACTAAACGAGAATTTCTTTGTCTCTCTCACAGATTCTGAAGCCAGCAGATAAGAAATTGTATCCTTATGGCGCATCGGCAGGAATGGGGTCTGGAAGGCCGGTCACCCCGCCACGAAATTCAGCCAAGTCTGCCAAGGCCAAGAAATAACACCCACTGGGTCCCCCCTCCCACAACCTGCCACCCCCCCCTGTCGGCCCAACGCTCTTTTTTCCTCTACCTCCCAAACTTGTTTCTCCCTCGTCACCAAATGGCAACAAAGCAGACAAGTGTCCAGGGTTCAATCATGTTTTTTCTCTCTAAAATTATTTTTAACTGTTCGTTCGGCTGTTTGAGTGCAATTTTTTTGTGCGAGTGTGTTTTAAGAAAAAAAGTGAGAATGATACAGAAGGAATTGCTGTATGTTGTATATATGTTTTTTTTTTTTCTTCCTCCTGTACCCTCTGTTCTGTTTTCCTGTCTTTTTGTAGAGATGGGTTCTCTCCCATCTGTGATGTTATTTCAGACCCGGGTGCAGGGGAGGAGGGGAAGGGGGAGCGAGAAAGAGGAGCCTTAGCTGTTTATGTTAAGGCCCTGCACTGTTTAATGCTAAACACAAGCTTTTGTAAATCCTGTTTCAGAGGTCTGTGTGTATGTCTGTGTAATGGGTGGGGAGGGGGCGGTGGTGGGGGTGGGATCGAGTTGCACGGTCAAACGGTAACGGCACATACCACACACACTGGGTGCACAGGTGGATATATGTGCGGGTGAATCCTTGAATGAAACGGATTCACGCTGAGATAAATTTTTTTTTTCTTCCCTTTTGAAAACCAATGATTTGAGAACACGGTCATGGATGTGAAATAGTTTTGCTTCTTCTTTTTTGTTTTCTTTCTTTTTTTTTTTTTTTGTAGATACATGAAACCGACATCATTTGATTTTTTTTTTTTGTTGTTTTTTTTTCTTGTTTTTAGTTCACTGAAAGCTGAAGACAAATAAAAATAACCATTTATTTGAATTATGCCATCATGCTGATCACTTTGTGTTTGCCATCGCTTTGTCATGTTTGTCAGCAACCTTTGCCATGCATTGTGGCTGTGCTTGTCTTTGAGTGCAGTACCCTGAATTGACACTGCAGCGGCTTTTAAGAGATGAATGAGACTCACAAAAAAAGTGACATTTTGGTGCAGCTCACACCTCGTGAAAACAAAGGGGCGTTTCACATGTTGCTTAAGTGTGACTTAGCCAAAGATGATCTTGAGTGGAAATTCATAGAGAGCCCAAAGCTGGTTAGAAAACCAGATGTTTTCTGCTTTTATCACAAAAAGTAGATATTTAATTGGGGATCTTTTCAATACAAAATGTTTTTCTAATGATTGGTGGATGATTATTAAGTACAAATTGTTGGGATCATGAAGTGAATGGATCTGTTGCTCAGAGCCCAGTGATCCTCACACATAATACAACATCATTTTGTGCAGATGATATGTTCCACAAGTAGATACCACTATTTATCCGGCATCTGATCTGCATTGAACTTAACACAGCATACTTGAGACGCGGACTGAGGAGAAAGTGGCTGGAAGGTTTTCCACATTTTGCAGTGATCAAAGGCAAAAACTATATCAAAGGGAGAGGAGACGGTGAATCATTGCTCTGACCTTTCCAGTTCCAAGTGCTCTATAGTCAAGACTACTTCACTTGAGTCCATGATAAAAACAAAGAGTTGGTTTATTTAAATCTAAACCCACGTGCAAACTCAAACTGGTAAAATGAGGGCTAAGACAGTGGTGTTTGGATAGGGAAAAAAAAGTAATAGGTGATGTAGTAGCAGGCAGTCGTTTTTAAACTTGACGGGGAATCAGAGCACAAAATCATCATTTTACTGTAAAACAAACCTTATATACTCAGATAATCTTGTACAGTAAATTCCCAATGAGCCTAGCGTAAAGTTTTGGTTGCAGCATCAGGTGATTCCCAGGTGTATAGCAATTAGTAAACAATTTTGTACGCTTCTTAGATTGTGCTATGTAAATTATATTAGCAAGAATGTGGAAGTGCTTGCATTGCTTGTGACAGCAGCCATTCTCAGTTGCTGTGAGTATTTCTTTCATCAGCTCGCTGTTGAAATAAGCATTAAGAGCCATAGACAGAGAGAATTTCCACACACAGTATTTTAAATGATCAAAGTGGATCCTGTGACAACTGTGAACCCTCAAACCCTGCAGTCACCATGACTGAATTCAGAGTCAAAGAGACTTTTTGCTCATTTATACAGGATTTTTTTTTTTAAAGACTAGGAACTACAACCCCAATTCTATGAAAGTTGTGTAAAATGTAAATAAAAAAACAAGAATGCAATGATTTGCAAAACATTTGACCTATATTCACTTGAATACAGTACAGGGACAAGATATTTAATGTTCATACTGATAAACTTTAACTCATGATGCAACTCACTCTAAAAAAGTTGGGGCAGGAGCATGTTTACCACATTCCACATCATTGTTGAAGTTTTGAAAGTGAAATTCTTTCTCATTCTTGCTTGATATACAACTTCAGGTGCTCAGCAGTTCAGCGTTTGTTGTATTTTGTGCTTCATAATGCACCACACATGTTCTACAGGAGACCGGTCTGGACTGCAGGCAGGTCAGTCCAGTACCTGAACTCTTTTACTATGAAGACATGCTGCTGGAACACGTGCACGATGCGTCTCGGCTGAAATAAGGGGACGTTTCTATAAAAATGTCGTCTGGATGGCAGCACATGTTGCTCCAAAACCTGTATGAACCTTTCTGCATTAATGGGGCTTTCACAGATGCCACAATTAGCCATGCAGTTATGTGGGTCAAAGGTCACGTACATTCAATGTTCGTGTTTGGCCTTGCTTGTTTATGTGCAGAGATTTCTCGGATTCTCTCAATCTTTTAATGATATTATGGATTGTAGGTGGTGAAATCCCTAAATCCCCACAGTTTTGTGTTGAGAAACTTTGTTTTTAAACTGTTGGACTATTTTTCCTGCACAGTTTTTCACAAAGAGGTAAACAGCTTTCAAGAATGTCCTTTTAATACGCAGTCATGGTATCATCACTTGTTACATTCCAAACAGGTATTTTTCTTTGAGCATTCACACAGTTCCAGTCTTTTGTTGCCCCTGTCTCAACATCAAATTCAGAATGAGTGTATATTTCCCCCACACAAGAATTAGGTTTGAACATTAAATATCTTGTCTTTGTGCTGTATTCAGTTGAATACAAGTCAAAAATGATTTGCATTCTGTTTTTATTTAGATTTTTTGAATTGGGGTTGCACCATTTAATGTCACAAGTGGACCATTTTGCATTCCTTCTTCTGTGTGTTTAGTTCAGTTGGCATACAGGGTGTCACCAGTGACAGCAGTCCAGCACAGGCTGTCGCAACTGGTGAAAAACAATTTCTTTCTACAGCGTTTCAGGGTCTCTCACTGCCCATTTCTAATAATCCAACACACTCTTTCCCCCCATTACATAATTGGTGTGTCTGGTTTTATTTGTCTGCTGTCTGTCCTCATTCTTCAGCCCTCTGTCCAAGTATGAACATATGTGACCACAGCTCTCCAGATCACAAAAACAGTCAATATTGGTCCAAGTTGAGTGTGGTGCAGGAGCACGTACTTAAAGCAGAGGGGTGGGGAAGCTGGAATTCAGCCGTCATCCTGCCCCACCTTCCACTTTCTCAGCAAGAGGTTTTCAACTCAGTACCTCAGAAAATAAGTTTTTTTTTTAATCAAATCAATCCAAGTAAGCTTTACTCAGAATTCTGCTTCGCTTTCTAACAATTCGCAGAGTGTCTCATAGCTGCGTCGGATACGGTGTCGGAGAGGGCAGGTGGAAAAAAAAAAAACATCATTGGGCCTCTTTGTGTGCTCATGTTCACATCCAGTGAGATCAACTCAGGAAGTGAAATTTAAATTAAAATAAATGGTAAGAGGAAATCATATTTATATTCATACACTAAGAAAATATGTCTATAAACACCATCATCGCAGGATACTCACAAGTCTTGCTGTTCATGTTTTAAGGTGGCTGAGTTGAAATGAGTTCACGGGGGAACGATGTTCAGAGCGACCCGGTGCTTCGGAGGTCGTTTTCTTTTGATTTGTAAATGACACAGACCTGCCTTCTGTGGATACAGTTGATGTGATGTAGAAAGAAAATGTACAGAAATTTATGGTACTAAAGTCTAATATAGGATAATAAAAAAAAAAGTTAATACAAGGCTTCAGAGCCGTGATGCTGCAGTGGAGATGATCTCCGATGGAGGTGCTCTCCAGTGCAAAATAATCAAGTGGCTCCTGTAAGAGATAATATAGTGCTGAAACATTATGGAACTCGTATCTGTCTTCTGAATAAATGGTCCAATAAAGGCCACTTTCATTCACATTTGCATAGCTGTACAAACCTCTGCTTATAACATTTTTTTAAATCGTTACTCTATATTTACTGTTGTTATTACCTCTAAGAATCTGGTCTTTACTTACTCTTTTGTTCATATTGTTTTTATCGACAAATTTAACGCTAGATACTGCAAGCTTATTAGTGTAGGATTTTTTAATCAATCAGGGATGTTTTGCACCATGCACTGTCGCTGGGTAGATATGAAATTATTAGATTATTACAATTAAGTAAAAGAAACAACAGAAACTAACTGTATTTTTTATTTGTATTTTCTTTGTTTTGAAATCAATCACAAATTGTCTCTGTTACAAGGTAGAAATAAAACATAGAATTTGTATATTTGTGTCTGATTTTTCTGTCCAAATGTGAAAAATGTTAAATCTCACATTTCACTTCCGCGTGAAAAGTCTGAGCTGTTAGAGGAGGCTCGTACAATGGCGCTGCGAGTGTAGTTACTGTGTAGTGTACTGTAATTTTTACACGTCTTTCCTGCCTTCAGGCGTTATTTTATTTTCTCCTTTTCTTTTTGCGGAGGCTGCCTCTGCTGCCTATCAAACATTTTGGTATGAGTCAGTAGCTTGTGTGGCCTCTTTTTTTCCTCTGTGTGTGTATTCACTTATTTATTTATTTGATGATACCTGGCTCAGACAGCACACGGACATTTTACTAAATCAAAAAGAGTCTGTCAGTTGGCTGTGTTCAGTGTGAGCTGGTTTATGTAAAAATGAAAAACACAATCTTTCTCCGTCCACGCTGCTGCCAGCCTCTTCCTTCCTGCTCTGTTTTTTTTTAAAAAAAGGGGCCCGGGTTTGGCAGCTTCCATCCGTCTGTCTCCAGTCTTTATCGTTTCCCTCTTGCTTATCTTTTATGTTTTTCTGTCACTTGCTGCGAGAAAAAATGTGAAGCATGCTGCTAGTACAGTGAGAGCATTTCAGAGGCAATGAGCCAAAACAGCTGCCTTCCAACATGTAGAACGGTTACTGGAAACTGGACCACAGTCTGCTGCTTTAAACTGAAATTATCTGATTATCTGAATTATCTCAATTTCATTTCATGCAGCCTGAATCTGTTTGTATTGTGTTAACATGACATAACAGATAGTGTTGTACTGACAAAAAAGATGTTTGAAATCTTGAAATTAAAAAATAGAAAACGGGATATTTATAAGCAATAGAAGCATCGGTCGAATTCCAGGGGAGCTAAAGGGAGCTCAGCTCCCCCGAAATGACCTGAGCTCCCCTGAAAGTCGACTCTGAGACATTTAGGACGAGCTCTGAAACGCTGTCCATTTTTTAAGCTCTGTTTTATTTTCTGTACATCAAGGTTCCTGAAATATATAATATTAGTAAAATATGTGTTGATTCTCTTTTTACGTCCCAATTTCTAAATGTTTGTTTATGCAAAAACAAATGTCGCGGTTAATTTTGATTCAAGAACTTTTCACTTTAGTGTATATTTACAAATATTAGATGATGATGATACCTGATACGAGGCTCTTTAAAACTCTCATCTCTTTTTTCTCTGTAGTTAAAAATCTTGCTAAACAATGTTTTACACATGTTCACCTTTATTGGTTTTACCCTGTGACGTGTGAGTCTTGGTGTGAATATTAGAGGTAGAAAAATGTTGCCTCTGTCACATTGCTGATATATTTTTATCTGTTTCTTTGAGTTTGAAACAGTAGCTAGAAAATAAGGCTACCCTGAAAGCCAATGTGTAATTCGTATCCTGGATAGAAGTCACGAGTAGCAACAAATGCAAAGAAAACATCAGACAACAGCAGTTTCTGATGAAACATCTGATAGAGGACATCTTGTTGGAGCTGCACCGTTCACTTCAGGTGGCTGCGTGTTCCCTGTGAGTGATTGTTCTGTAGATTTATGACGGTGCAGCCTGACGTCCTCTACTGTGAAGTCACCACCTGTCAGCCCGTAAATCATCCTGTTGATTTATGAATCAGTCTCACGTATGAGTCTTCACCAGACAGCAACATCAAAGTCTCAAAAAATAAAAAAGCTTGGGTGCTGTGAACAGGCAAGATAAATATACCATTTTTTAAAATGCCAGTATCTGTACTTGTACTTCAGTAAAGAATATCTGTACCAGAGTAACGAGACAATGACAGTTTTCTGATTGTCAGGAGAGCCTGGACAGCGTGTCTGGCAGGCGTTGAAGGTTGCAGCTGATCACTTTCTGAACTAAAACGGTGGAGGATGGACCCACTGATAACTGTGTAAAACTGGATTATATCCTGTGATGGATGGATTCATTCAGCCACATGAAGAGCCTCAGCAGAGCCTTTGTGGTGACAGTGATGTCGGCTTTTGACATCGAGTCCTTGGAGATTGTCGTCTGTGGGAGCTTAAATGCCTTGATGCCCTTTAAAATATGAAATAGCACTACTCTGGATTGTTGTCCAGTTGGGCGTCTTGATTTTTAAGACATTTCAACACTTGAAACAGTTTGGTGAAATCCCAGTTTTCAAGTTCGCTGTCCTCGGCAGCTCGGGATAAAAGTTTTCTTGAATGTGGAGCGATTGTTAAATTAATGAGTGAAGTGAATCTTAAAATAGAACAGATCCTGAAATGGTTGACAGTCACAATAGTAATGCAAAAGAAAAGAAAAGAAAAAAAAAGTCGCTATATATCTATTTCTTTAAACTCTTTAAGGGAACATTTTCAAGTCTGCTTTCAAAAGGGCATAAGGATCCATCAGGTGTGCATCAGGTATCAAAGACATGTACTTTTCAAACAGTGTGGGAGACATTGTGGTCATTTGGACATTTGAAGGCACATTCAGTGACCCAAACGTAAATAAAACCCAAACCTCAGACCAGAAGATTGCACCATTTAATCACTTTTAAATTGATTAATTGGTCATTTAATATATATAAAATAAAACGCTAGACCGCAGCTCTTATGAACTATTATTAATGTCCTTTTTGTTGTTGTAAAAGTTTGTATGGATCTGCAAACACAGTCTGTAAAACATGCTTGTATTTTAAGTTTTCTGTCTCTGACTCAAACCCTCCAGTTATGAGTGTTATCCAGATTTCATAACCAACAACAACAACAAAAAAGAACTAGTTGTCCCTTTAACTTGGACCACAGTGTGATTTCAGCTATGCATCTTGCATTCCTCATTAAAATTGGATTATTATAAAAGCTCATTGCTTAACCTTTAATTACAGTCTGTAATTTGTAATAAATTGTTCATCCAAAATTAAACTGTCTTTCCAAAACACCAACCCGAAGTATTCAGTTACTCACTAATTAGAAATTTATGCAAATGATAACTGTTCTTTAACAAACTCATCCTGAGACATCTCGTCTACGGTACAGACACTAAAAAACTGTGGCAATCGTATAGTAGCAGCCATGTTATGGTATGTTAGCACAAAAAAACAACACAAAATACCAATTTTGTCCACATTTTGGCAAACTGGCTTTTATCAGCTCCTGTGCCCAATGTATTCATGGATGTACACACAACTGCACTCATTGAATTACTTTGATACTGAAGAAAATTTAAAAACGTGATGATTCTCATGATTTTCTAACAAAGCAAAAGATATAACAAGACAAAAACAACGTAAAAGATGTAACAGAAGAAAACAACGTACAAGACGTAACAAGATGAAAGCAACATAAAAAATGTAACAACACAAAAACGACGTAAAAGATGTAACAGACGAAAATGACGTAAATGATGTAAGAGACAAAAACAACGTAAGAGATGTAACAGACAAAAATGACGTAAATGATGTAAGAGACAAAAACAACGTAAGAGATGTAACAGACAAAAATGACGTAAATGATGTAAGAGACGAAAACAACGTAAAAGACATTGCAAGATGAAAACAAAGTAAAGACATAATGAGATATAAATTATGTAAAACACGTAACTATGTGAAAGCAACGTACAAAATGGACTGAGACAAACATGACGTAAACAACATAAAAGACATAACAAGATGAAAACAATGTAAAAGACATAACATGAAAATCACGTAAAAGACGTAACAAGACAAAAACAAAGTAACAAGGCAAAAATGATGTAACAAGATGTAAGAGAGACTGGCTTGGGGGCAGAGGCGGGGTTCCCCTCTCACACAGGATTTCAGGGGAACCTGGCAGGCAGACAGCTGGCCGTGTCGGGTTGGTCTTCCCTTGTGCATGAAGAAATAAGCAGTGGAGAAGTTATGGATGGTCTTGAGCCAATTGTTTCGTGCATCAGGGGAAACCACTGCCAGCTGCCTGCTGCAGCCTCTCCCTGATCAGGGACATTCAGGGGAATTCAGGTCCTGTAGGGGTACAGGAGAGCAAACCTAATTAACTCACAGGAGTCGCACACCAACATTTTCATTCATTTTAGGCACTGAAACAGAACACGTGTACATAGACCTTGTATTTCTGTTTGAGGTTTTCTATGGAAAATATGGAATTTAAAGTGATTCAATGATGCTTCAATTTAAAGCTACAATAAGGAGTTTTTAACTAGTAATGGACCAGTCTCAGTCTAATACTGATGCCTCTGTTTACAACATCATCCATGAGAACACTGGCCTCTTCTGTATAGTTGTTCTTAATGCCTGCCACCAGGTTGGAGTCTCCATGAAATCAGATGAAACAAGCCTGTGTTTACATTTTCCCAGTCAAAGTTACAGTGAGCACCATGTTAGCCAGTTCGAGGAAGCAAGAGGAGATTTTCATTTAAATAACTTTATTTTTGCTGTTATATTTTGGGGTTGATTTTGTGGCAGAAAAAAATCAACAGAATGTGAAAGCTCCTTGTAGTAGCTTTAAATATTATTTGCTCATTCTTGAGAATTGAGACAAAACCGTATTTTGAGGGGTTTTGATTTTTACTCTTCAATTATGCTGAGAAAATATGTTTAAACTTATTGGCTATTAAACCTTGTAATGGGCCATCTTACAGAGCAGAGTTGTAATAAGTAGCAATTTTATTTTTAAAGTTACTAATAGTTTCTGAATGCTAGTTAAAATACACACCTTGAACATGGCAGGCCTATAAAATTGTTGGTGGAAAGATAATTAATTAAGTTTAACGGGGGCTGTAATGAAGCCTTTTGTGATTTTTAAAAATTATTTATTTCAAGAACTTAATCGTAATTTTTTTCACAGACCCCCCTAGCAGAGTGCCACTGACCCCTGGGGTCCCGCACTAGAACTTTAATCGTGCCTTAAAAGTTGAGCCCGAAAAGGCCCGAAGTCCCACAAAGCCCAACCCCAAACCTCTATTTGAGAACGGATCGTGATGGCGTCATTCACACTTAAAAACTGAGCCAAGCCAGCATAATATTGCTGTTTGACATAACTTCAGATTACAGCAAATACATTAAAAGTCTATCCAAAGCCATGCAATACTACATAGCATCTGAACTATCATACACATACAGGGTTTTCTCCTTTGATAACTAATATAATATTTTTTTTTTTTGCTTGCATTCATTCACTGAGTCTCCTGAGATGTCCCACTCCTAAATCTGATATCCAAAGATATTTTCCTCCATCTGTGCTCTGGGCCTCATGTTATTGTATTTTGTGTCCTTTATGGACTGTATTTGACTTTCTGTTTAATAAAGTTTATATTTAAAAAAAGAGTATCTGTTTATATTGTTGTTTACACTTGTAGATTGTTTACTTTGACGCTGTTTCTGTTTGTAAATCAGCATCTCGTTGACGTCACTGCGGATGTGACGAGAAGCTGCAATGCACAGAGGCTCGTCCGCAGCGGAGCGCAGCGGAGCGGAGCGTCCGCCGCTGGTGTCTGCGCTCCCTCCGGCAGCAGCTCCGAGGGTCGAGCTCACCAAGTTCACTCGAGTTTTCCAGATAATGGAGGCGGAAAATCCCCCGAGGGCGAGACGTGCCGAGGAGACGTCAACCGGGGCACGATGAGCGAGTAATGAAACGCAGCTATAGTAGAAATTAAACACAAGGCCCCACCCATAAAAGTCGACCAATCACGGAGCTCCAAACACAGTAGTGGGTTTGATTTGTAAAATTGACCTTGACCTCAGCGAATAGCGCGGCGTGTGGGCGTGGCCACCGATAGTTTGGTTGCACTGGACGTTGCCCATTAACTTTTGCTACTAGATGAGCGTTCTGCAAAGCTAGTTAGCTAGCTACATAACATACACATTTCAAAGATAACTTCTCGTCGTGTGGGGCGCGTTCCCGCTTTTGCTGTTCATTCCGGAATTTGCAGTCGTCAACAATCCAACAAATTCCTGGAGTGACGAGGAGACTCCATTTTCGTACGCGGCCGGGGCTGCCCAGCAAGACGGCGGAAAGCTAGCTGTTTGTGTTGCTAAGCTAACTTTCCCTGCCAGGAACGGGAGCCAGAGCAAGCGAGCAGCTTGCGGTGAACTGTCCATCTGACGATACTTTCGTTGACTACAAAAGACTCCCAGGTAGGTTTTCGAAAGCCGCACGGTCAGCATGCATCAACGTGAGCGCACGTTTCTGCACAGGTCGCCTCTTGGTGCCTGGTTTTCATCTACGATCTGATGCAGTTATGTTGCGCTAGCCTGCAGGCCCCCAGTGCTACTACTACGTTAGCTTCCTCACTCCTCAGCTGATAAACTATCATAGTTTCCAACAGGCTGACACGCTAAAGCTAATGGGAGCTAATGTGCACATTCCTAACTTATCATTCATGGTGATTGTAAGCACATCAGCAGAATGTGGGCCAACTTTAGCAAGTAATGAAGTAACTTATGTTATCCTAACAGTAGTGCGATTTGCAGACTGGATCAGCTGGGATGCACAACTCATGATGATTGTGGTTTGTTGTTGTTGTTTGCTGCTGTCATACCGTTACTTTGATTCTGTGATTGCAGCATGCTGATGGTGGGAGGCAATGGACGGATGCACTAGAATGAGTGTGAAGGAGCTGTGTGAGACCGATGACCTGGCCACCGGTTTGGTGCTGGACCCTCTGCTGGGGTTCAGCACCCACAAAATGAACATCAGGTAATCTGTCACTCAGGCAGTATCGCAGTACTAGAGCTCAATTAACCTTGATCACATCCCGTCTAAGCAGCTCTTTACTAAGTATTACTTGTGGGTCTCCACATCAGTGAGGTATCAGTCCTCCTGCAGTTTTCTGTTCTGCACATTTGTGTGTTTACAGGGTTTTGTATGAGCATGTGATGACAGTCCTAAAAGTGTCTTTAAAAAAAAAAAAACCACAAGATAAACATTTCTAGATTTATTACATGATGCAGGGCTGCACGATTTAGTAAAAAAGTCTGATTATTTTGACTGATTGTGATTGCAATTAGTGGAAATGATCAATTTTGCATTACATTCATGTTCACTGAAAAAAAAATTAAGGTCATCAGTAAGGCCAGGTCATATCTGCAGCACTACAGTACCTCATTATAATGATGTTTTTTCACACATTTTCCTTTATCAAGAAGTTGGCTCTGGTTCTGCGATTTGGATATTGCACTTGGCCTTATTGCGATTTTATTGCGATTTAGTTAATTGTGCAGCCCTGTGTGAAAAGCAGTTGTTTGCACAGGAGAGATTTGCACTTGTACACAGTTCCTGCACAACAATGACTGGATGACATTAAAACACAAGACATATTAAGATTATTTTGATAAATACTGCAATTGTAATATGAATGACGGTAAGTGTGAATGATCATTTTTGCATCACAAAAAGGGAAAACAATCTATTCAGTCATCATGATGTGACATTTGTTGAGGTCTTTACCAAACAAACATGTTTCTTTTTCATCTGGAGAACAAGATTTGTAGTCCAGGGCATCTCTACATCACCACAGGACTTCATTAAAACGCTGTTTTGTCACATTTTTTTCTGTGATCAAAAAATTACAGCTTATATGATTTTGATATTGCACCTGGCCATATCATGATGTTGACAATATTTCAATAAATTATGTTTGCAATTAAAGTATGCATATCGGAAAGTATTTCTTAGCTCCACACATAAATTAGAGTACACATAATCTGTGTTTTGGTACAGATCTCAACAAATGTCACATCATTGTGATTTAGTCTTTTTGTTTTTTGTTTTTTTTTTTGTTTTTCAGAACATTCCCATTAATCCTGAATCATATCACAATTGCAGTACCTGTCAAAACAATTGCAATATGATAATTTTTTTTTTACCACATTGTGCAGCCATATTTTTGATGACGCTGTGATTGAAGCTCTCTGGTTCCAACACACCGTGGCTGCAGGCCACCTGCAAATGTGATGCAACTTGATTTTCTGTGGAGGGAAGAAGCTGCTATTTGATGATAAAATGATTATAGATTACTAGGATTAGGATTCTAAAGAGTCTATGAAATGCAGCGTGAAGTTTTCTGTCAAATTGGAATATTGCAATGGAAATAAATTATTTTATTGGGAAAGTTGCACAAATAATTAGCAATCATTGTCTCAACATATTTTATTATTTGAAGTTTAATTGGTTACTAACTTTGGTGTTTTTCTGATCTTATGTTCTCTGAGCACAAGTAATAAAAATGTTAAATTAGCAATGCTCTGACTGAGCTAGAATTTCATTGTCGTTAATAATAATAAAAGGTTCCCCAATGTTTATTGTGCATTCCTATTTTTTTTTTTTTTTTAATCTTGTGTCTTGAACTCAAAAATGTTTACATTACTTTGTCCCGACTGTTTCTGCTCTTCTTACATGTCCTTCATCTGTCTATCTGCTGTAGCCCCCCACCGGAGATCCGGCGTTGGGGTAATCTCAAAGAGACCCTGCTGCGCTTTCAGCGTACGCACGACTTCAAGCTACGTTCGAGGCGCTGACAGTGGGCGAACTGGCTGGTGACTACTTTAATGCTTTGGGAAGCCATCGTCAGGAGCTGCTGAGGCAACATGTAGGTTCAAATTAGTGTGCATATAAAACTTGGAAGTCTCCCTCTTTTAACGTCTGTATTGGGTTTATAGGAAGCTCCCGTTGAATCTTGAATTTTTCACTTGAACATGAGAACACAATCTAAACCATCGCTGATGTCTGCAGGTGTATCGCTACCTCAGTGCCTTCCTGTTGGATAGCGGCGTCAAGATAGAGTCCTGTGATCGATATTCCTCAGAGACCAACGGAGCAAAGATAACCTCAACAAGGCACTGGTAATCACTCACAATCTTCACATTATGTGTGTCAGTGCAGTTTGTGGCTGAACTATAAGTGTCTGTGTGTTGTTGTTGTTCCTCTTTTCTTTTTTGAAATTTTACACATGTGATGCTTGAATTGTTGCTCTGCAGGTTTGCAGGAGAGCGGGTGGAGGTCCTGCTGGGCTGCATAGCAGAGCTGAGCCCCGCTGACAGCGCTGTGCTGAGGGCAGGAGTCAATGACTTCAGTGTGATGTATTCCACACGCAAACGCTGCGCTCAGCTCTGGCTCGGGCCTGCAGCTTTCATTAACCATGGTGAGTTTGTTTGCATTCATGAGTCATTCTCTCCAACTACATGCGCACACACACACACAGATGCACCAATTTGAAATTTTCATAGCTGATAGGAGCCTGTTTTATCAGCTGAACATTTTCACCTGCCAGAAGCAAAATATTTTATGATCCAAATATCAACCAAAGGTAATCCAACACACCAACACTCAAAACACGAAACTGGAAGCTGCTGCTATCACTTAGTAATTAAGTCTTAGTGATTTGTTTTCTAATAATGTTTGATTACTGACATACTGAAAGAGGCCACGAGTTTCAGTTCTAATTATGTGAACTCAGTCTTTTCTGCTGGATATCCAAATGTTTTTGCAGGTTATATGGTGAAAAAATACTTTGGGAAAGATGAGTTTGTTGATCCTAAAACAGGCGCTTAGTAGCTGGATTACGTAGCTGTTCCCACCTGTAACAAACAGAGAGTCTGTTCTTCTGTTCCTGCACTGATCAGAATCCAGACACAACATTAGATTCTCATTAGATTCTCATTAGATTTGATGCTTAATGTTTCACTGTTTCATGAGCGCCATTCCTCTCAGCGCCGTCAACTTACTTTGTACGTTGTGTTATGCTAATAAAGCATTTTATTTAGGAGTTTTTGTTTAGACACTCAGCAAATTACTTTCATCTTTCATGGTGAGACAGGCTGTGAATTATAAAGTTTTAAATTCATAAAATTCAAATGTGTCATAAAATTAAAAATAAAAATAAAACTTTAGACTAATCTTATCTTTATGTGTTTAAGACTTCACAGGAAGTTCCCTGCAGTAGTTTGAAAAATTCTGCTACACAAAAATAAAACACATATTATCATAAACAAATTCTGCAGCACATAAAATGAATGGTGAAATTTTCTTGTTGCCACGACTGAACTCAAAAACTGTGTAAATGGAATCGCTGAAGAATTGATTAGTTGATTGATAAATTGTTTAAACAATAACTTATTTTTTGCCGGTGTTCATAGTCTTGTGTGATAATAAAGAAAGAAAGAAAGAAAAGTATTTTTGACTGTTGGTCGAACAAAGCAAGACATTTAAATTGTTTAGCTCGTGCTGCGGGATATTTTGATGAACATCTCTCTAAAACTCCAACGATTAATTGATTATTTATTGGTTATTAAATTAATCTGTTTTAATCAGTTTGAGTACTGAAAATAAAGTCAAGATAAACTAAAAGTGAATATCTGGATTGTGGGCAAAACAGGCATTTGAGGACGTCACCTTTGGCTTTAGGAAACACTATTTGCTGACATTTTATAGGACAAACATCTAATTGATTAATCAAGAAAGCAGTCAACTGATTAATCAACAATGTAAATGATTGTTAATTGCATTGTTTTCACGAGTGACGTTTTATGGACCGACTGATTAACTGATTGAGCACAAAGAAAATCAGCAGATTAATCCACAATGTCATAATTTAATGAACATTTTGTCAGTCACAGAGAATCACAAGCAGCTTGCTCCTCACAGACTGTGTGTCAGCTCTCGGTGTGAACTGAATTGTAATGTGTGCAAAAGGTTCAGTGAAAATTTTATTTAATTCCTCCGTCCACTCAGAGGGCACTTTCTGATAAGATCTCCTAATAGTGTTTGAGAGTTAATCAGCTTAGCCTTTGAGCCTTTGCAAAATGAATCCAGCACAAGGCAGCTGATCAACCAAACGCCGAGCCCTTTATTCTTTGCTGTGATTGAATTTATAACTCAAAATCTTTCATCTCTTGTGTTTTTCTTTCTTTGTTTGTCCTTCTGGATTGAAGACTGCAAACCAAACTGCAAGGTAATCAGCAAGATTCATTTATCACACTAAAGAGATTTGACAAATTGAAATAATTAATGTATTATTTTGACAAATGATTGCACCTCTTTTTTGTATAATTTGTCATTGTGAAATTTTGCATATTACAAATTGTATTCTCCATGCAGAATTACACTCCTCTTCTGTTTCCTGCTCTGTTAATGTATCCCATGGGCCAACCAACCTTTGTCTTTGTCTTTTGCTGTTTTTGTTTTTTCCTTTCCCTTTTTACCCGCCCAGTTCGTCCCTGGTGAGAAGAACATTGCGTGTGTTGAAGTGATTCGACCCATCTCACCTGGGGAGGAGATCACCTGTTACTATGGTGCCAGCTTTTTTGGGGAAGGCAATGAAATGTGTGAATGCTGCACCTGTGAGAGGTGTGTCCATCATCTGATCAGACGTTGTCTTTATTATAGCTTGTTGTTTTTTTCCCTCAAAATGTTCATCAGTTCTGAAAAAAAATTGGCAGACGTTTCAACTTAAATTTCATTTTGTGATTTTAACTGTTTGTTTGTCAGGAACGGAGAGGGTCACTTCAAACACAGAGGGAAGCAGCCTGAATGTGAAGAAACAAAGGATCCTGTGGGCCAAAAGTACAGACTGAGAGAGAGATATCTCCGTCATCACAGAGAGAAGGGTCACTTTCCTGCAAGGCCGATAACACCAGGACTACACTCAGGTATCTTTAAAGGTAACTGCTTTAGGATTTTCTCTAAAATGACCTTTCAGCAATGACAACATTTCTAAGTAGTGTTAGAATGAAGTAAAAAAAAAATATATGTTCAGACAGAAGATTGGCATTGTTGGCTTCTTAAAATCCCCCTCAGCACCACAGAACTGGCTCAAATCCAGCTAACAGGAATATTAGATGTACAATGCATTTATACAGCAGTAATGTCAAGAATAACAGCTTGTAATGCTAAAAGCTCGACAGTCTACTCATCACTTCAGTGGCTGTTAAATGCACCATCAAATTGAAAGCCTTGAAGACAACCAACGCTGCTCATTCATTAAGGTCCACTCAGCTCCAATTTTTTACAGCCCTTGCAGGAATTCTGGTTTTAAAACAGCTGTACATCAAAATTAAGACAACAAAATATCAATATGATTTTTGATTTCAGCACTCTCCTGCTGTGTTACCACACACAGATTACAGACACAACACAGAGCTTGATGATCTCAGAATTTGCGAAATGAAACCTGTTTGCAGAATCTTAACTATGATTTAGGAATTGCTAGTACAAATGTTTTTCTGCTTTTGCTTTGTTGTTTTTGTTTCGCAAAATGTCATCTTCACGTTGAAATCATCAAGGTGACCTTTTAGTTGCTTTGAATTTCACATTACCTGCTGCTGAAAAAACATTTCCACCATTTTAGTCCACAGACATCTCTGTGCTGTGTTAGACCTGAGACAAGATCAAGATAATGCACTCAGTTAGCTCTTAATGAACAATTTTGTCTCACTCTTTAGAAGAAAAATGGGAGTGCTGAATAGATCTGTAGTTACTGTGAATGCAGAACCTGCAGACGCTGTTAAAATACATGTGTGAAATATGATCTGCAGATACATTTGGGCCTTTTTGAGGAAGTGAAAACATATTAACTGACAGCTTACTTCACTGGTAAATAATATTGAATATTTTATTAATTTGCTTAAGAAAACATAAACACTTTAACACTATAAATAGTGTGTGTAAGTTTAAGCATAGCAAAACAAAAGATTTACCGTGCAGGAGGGCCAAACTGAGACTTAATGTTGGGCCACGGGCCAAAAACAAAATTTTGCATTTTTAAGATGCAAAATGATTCTAGGATCCACAGTTCCCCGTGTTCCTCTGACTAAAACTAAACAAAAACAAAAAACTAAAACATGACTGTAACGAACTACAATTTTCTGGAAGGGACAAAGACAAAAATAAACTTTAAAAATTCTTGTCAAAGCCGTTCATGCTTATATGATGTAGAATGATTAATGATTAGGAGTCTTCCATATTTGAAGATAATTTTTACCTCACAAAAATATAACAACATAAACAGTGTTTGATATCTTTTTTTTTTTTTTTTTACTTGATTTTAATTTTTTTCACTAGAAATGTCTGGAACATCATGGCCATTAACTGAGACCACACACACATAGATTTAAAGTCTTAACAGATGTGGTTACCTTCATATTTTAGTCAAGTACATGCATGTGATTCCCTTTTTGGAGCAAATAATGCAGTTCTGGTGGATTTATTTGCAGATGCAGGTAGCAGCTTTGCTTTTGCTACAAACTCCACATGCTGTTAGCCTGCAATGAATTATTCTGCCATTTTAGGCTGTATAAGGTTGTATATTGATTGATTGACAATGATTATTGGTCATTTTCTGCTGTTGTTTGTACTCTCATTTAGTGTCGGTATACACATATTTCATTATGACTGCCTATTGGATAAAACACCAAACCCAAATGATAAATAGATATGGTAGAATTGTACCATTTTAATATGTTCCACACTTGCTGTGATGTGTTGCAGTTCTTGTTTTTGTTTTTTCTTAACCACCTGACTGGGTCAGAAAAATGTCTTGTTTTGTTCGTCTAAAACCCAAACGTATCAGTTAATGTGACAATAAATGAAGAAAAGCGAGAGATCTCAAAAGTTTTTCTTCCACTTTGCATGAAGAATTACTTAAACGATTAATCAGCTGTCAAAACAGTTTAATCTCTGTTGTTGAGCTCCAGATCTGTTGCTTCCTGGTAAAGAGAAAATGTGCTAAAACTTACTGGAAATGTGGCACAGCTCAGTGTCATCTTGATACACCCTGAATACGTTTGTCCTACACCTTTCTGAGCATCAGAAGTTTTATTACAAGCTTCAGTAAATTGCTGAATAGATAGAAACTTAATGAATTGGTCGCATGAATCATGATGTATTTTTCTTTCGTTAAAATAAACATGATTTTCATGCACTGGTTAGGTTGAACAAACAAACCTATTAGCAGAAAAGGTGCTTTTGTATACAGCAGCTTCAAATTCAACTGCTTCTTTGTTGTTGTCTTTCATCCACAGCCATCCCCTCAAGGAATTCCTTTACCCAGCAGATGAGGAGAAATGCCTTGAAGAACAGAAAATTGAGTCAAACAAAGAAGTGGAGGCGAGAGAAGCACAGACGATCAGGAAAGCATCCATTGAAACAGCGTCGGACACTTCCACTTTTGTCCCAAGTTACTCTGAGGGACCTTAAAATCAGAGTACGTCGCCACTCAGTGGATTTCTTGCTCAGTTGTAAGGATCCACAAAGCAAAGAAAGGGCCTTGCTTCAACAACTTGAGGAAGTGAAGCCAAACAGACTGAGTGAAGAAAATAACAACAGTGAGGTAAACTTGAAGCCTTTCACTCTAAATCCCTCCATGTCTGTTCATCAGAGAAGCAGACCTACAGTAAGTAGCACAGGCCTTAATGGAAAGTCTGTTAAAGTGGTGGACAGGCGGGCGGTTCTCAAGAGGACGTCTTCGAGAACGAGAGGCATGGTTCACAACGCGATCACACATCAAACGGGGTCCACCAACACGGCCAACTCTACAGCTGTGTGTCACCCTAACGAAATTGACAATACCTGCAATGCAATAAAACAAGAGAAGATTGAAAAAGCAATCGCAGAGCGCCAACGCAACAAGTGCAGCAGCATTAAATCCTCAGACAATGATGCGGCTCAAAATCCAGCTTCCGAGCCAGCGGAGCACAAGCACATCAGTGCTCCGTCCTTGTTAGAAGTTTGTCAGAGTGTCACAGACAGATCGAAGACAGCTGCGGACAATCGACTAATATCACTGAAGCAATACCTTACAGTCAGCCTAACAAGGTTATCAGTGCCACAAAGTATAGAGGCAGAAAAGATTGCTGAGGACAGGAAAGGAAGCGTGACGGTAAGAGGAAGGGGCAGGCAGGGTCTAAAACCAGCGCCTCTGACGGTACAGTCAGCAAGAAGAACGCCCAGATCTCAGCAGGGCCAGGGAGGAAGTTCAGAGACCTGCGTTGCCGAAGGTAACAGAGGTGTTCGGGAAATGTTTTTCAAGGCTATCGATAAAGTAAATTTAAGGAAGCGACACGCCAGTGAAAGTGTAGGTAATCAGTCCAACAGTGAGCAGGGCGGGGATGACAAGGTTATTGAGATACAAACTGTGTCAGAAGAAAAAAATGATATACAAAAGGAGCAGCAGGACATTGTAAAAGGCAAAACTGAAGGGCAGAAAGAAAAGAGCAATGCTGCATCTACAATCACAGAATGTAAAAGTAACAGGGCCCTGGAAGAAGTGAAACAGTCTGAATGTAAAGTGGCGCCTGGGGAAAAAGCTAGAGGACAAAAAACATGCAGTGTGTTAGAAATGAAATTAAGGATGCGCATAAGGAGGAGGGAGTTGTTAAGCTATCAGAACAAATGGTTACGAGTGTGAATAAACAACCAGCAAGGAGGCTTGAAGAAGATATTGTCATAAAGCAGGCCAAGGTTCTGCTATCAGACATTTTAAGAAAAGATAAATCATTAATAGATAAGAGATTATATGGAGATATTGTAGGAAGACAGTTTTCTACCTTGGCCTCTAAAGAAATGCAGAGTGCTGAGGAGGAAGAACAGACTGAAATAAATGGAGGCAGGCACCATTGTTCAGTGCAGAGGAGGATTATGCGACGACGAAAATTGAGGCCTAGAGCGGCGAAAACAAAAGCAGAAGGTAAGCAAAGCACCAAGGGACACTTGAGCAAGGAAGTTACAGCTACAGTAAAGACTGAGTTGAGGGAGGATACTTTGCAGCTTCAGTCACCGCAGAGACAAAATAACCCACCGGCAACCTGCCTCAACCCACTACCTCACAAGTCACTAATTTCAGCAAAAGCCACGACTAATCTGCACCCAGACACCAATGCACAGGCGCACATACAGTCCAACATACCTCTGAAGAAACGTACATTTCGCAGTTCTGTGGAAATAGACCCTGAACGAGGTTTGAATTCTGCTTCAGATCAAGCTTCTAAAGAAGCAACTGAGGCAAAATCAACCGCGGAGCTGAGACAGGGCCTTACCACGTGTTCAGAGGAGAAAGTGAAAAGAGAGGGTAAAGGCAGATTGAGGAGAACAGAAATCCAGAAGTTAGCCCCCAAAAGAATCACAACCTTTAACCGAGTGCTTCGCTCCCGAGCTAATGAAGCTCAGCGAAGTCATTTACTAAGAAAAGTTCGAAAGTGTAAATTAGAGAGACAAGATGAGGGTGATTTTGACGAGATTGAGACACTACAGAGTGATAAGCTTTCGGAGGACAAACAAGCTGAGGATCCTGCTAAAATCCGTGGGCAGGGTGGTAAAAATACAACTCCGAATGAACTTCAAAAGGATGATCAGGAGGAAAGTGAGGAAACAAAGTCAGGCCTCAATTTTAAGATTCGTTTTAAGAGGAGGAGGGGTAGAATATGGGAGATGCAAGGAGCAGGGTTTGAAAATATGGCATTAAAGACCGAAAAGGGAGACGATGCTATGTGTGATCCTTTTAAAGCCATCATGGATTCTGTGTCAGTTTTAAACATGGAGATGGAGGCGGCTCAGGCTCATGTGCTGGCTAGTAGGAAGTCAAAGAGCAGACTGCTTCGTTTGAAAAGGAGAGGTGAGAGGCTCAGTGAAATGAAAGTCTTGAATGCCTCCTCAGACGGGAAATCGGACAAAGACCTTGAAAATGTAGAAAACGAATGTGGATCCAATGAAACACCCAGTGACAAAGTAGAAATTAAAGATGGGGAGCGTCTAGATGGAGTCAAGCCACCAGAAAAAATTGAGAGTCGTAAAAATGACAGTGACGTGTTGTCAGCTGTAGGGCAAGAAACAAAAATTGAAGATCGTCTTCTGAAGAATTGCTGCTTGTTGGAAAGTGGGTCACAGCAGAAACTGCAGCCTGAATTGGATATAAATGGTCTTCCATTGCCAGTAATTAAACTACGCAGAAAGACGGAGGATATTTGGGAGGTGGACAGCTTAGAGGAGCTCAGACAAGCTGAACTTAAAGCAGAGCCCAATGTTAAGAAAGAAACGAAGGGTCACATTTTAGGGAAACAAATGAAAGGATGTCTTGATTTAAGCAAGTTTAAGGAAGAGGGCCCGTCCTCGCAGAGACTGAACAGCAACTCGGCCCTTCTCAAACCAGAGCCGCCACCGTTTTCCTTATCTCTGTCACCACTGTCTCTGTCTTCCCCTCTTAATGACAATAAAACTGAAGTTATATCCACGGCTGCAGATACAGTCCCTGAAAGGCCAGAGATGAACAGCGGAGGAAGGAAACAGAGGCACAAAATGGAGAGAACACGCAAGTGTGGGCCTGTAGAAACACCCACCACTTGTCTTAGTCACACTCTCCAACAAATTGACAACAGTCTCTCTCGGCTCTCCGAGGGCTTGTGTTCATCTCAGACTTTGGAAAAGCCAGCAGCCTGTTCCAGTGCTTCTAATTCTGTCATCCAGCCCCCGTCCCAGTCTCCCCCATTCACAACTGCGGATAACATGCTTACCGGTGAGCCCAGCTTCACAAACTGCTGTGATGATATTCTGGACTTTCAGTGTCTCAACTTTGAGGGGTATTATCAGCCGCAGAATATACTTCCATCCTCCCCATCAGACCTGTGCTCACTGGACCCACCCACAGATCCTTTCAGCAGTCCCCTCTCTCACAGCCCGTCTGATACATGGACCACTGAAACGCCATACCTTGGCCCTCCCAGTCCAGCAAATAACTTTACCAGTGAGGATCTGCAGTTTTTTCCAGGTCTGATTTCTTCCAAAAGTGACTCTGTTCCTCTGGAATGTGAAGCAAAGGATACCTCCAAAGACAGAAACCCGCCCAACCCCAGTTATAGTTTTTCAGCTCCTGGCAGCTCTGACTTGACTGCTAAGGATCGGATTATAAGTAAAAATCCAGGAATGAGGCTGTGCAGAGAAGACCTCAAAACCCAGCCCTTGTCTGTCGTCAGCAAGCCTCGATTGTTGGGTGCAACATCATCTTCTGTTACATCTCAAACTCCTGTTACTTTAACCCAACCTGCATACAACATCAAGGCGAGCACCAGTCAATCAAAAGCCCAGTCTAACCTGAGGACGCAGGGCCCCTTCCATCGTATGACCATTCCTAATAAAGCCCAGTCTTTTGCAAACAGTCAGCCAAACACAGTCAGGGGAGTGTCCCAGAGTTGCTTGACTAAATCCGTCCCGTCATCTCAAATGTCCACGAAATTCCTCTCCCCTCAACTCTTCACTGTGAAAAATCCCAATCCTCCCGACAATCCATTTAAATACCACGAGAAAACCTCCACAGTCATTCACAGGGTGCTTAAGTATCAGGGAGGGGACCAGAGTCAGAACTTGTATAGTGCACCTTGTAAAGACACCATGGCTGCTGGCAGCCCAACCATCGCACCCAGGACACTCGGTGCAAAATCAGGTGCTATTGAAAAGACGCAGCAGAGTCAGAAACTAGGCGCTAGCACGGACGGACATCACAAAGCTAACATCTCTGTTCAAGGGTTTGGAAAAGATGTCAGCCATCTTGTTTCCTCCGGCAACCCCAGCAGGTCCAATCTTCATTTCAACAAACTCAACCCCTCTTTCCCCCAGTCCTTTATTAAAAGTAAGATGTCATCTGACAAACATGAAAGTGTCGAGACCAACATGACATACAAAAACATGTCAGCGCTGCCAAGACAGTTCTTCACTCCTAGCAAGATGTCTGATGGTTATTCATCACCACAAGACAAGAGTCTAAGGCAGGATAAATCCGCCACGTCGGCCTCGGACAAGCACCAGCCATGTTACACTCAGCAAGACCCTTTTGATTTTAGCTTTGGCTCGTCTCTTTCGCCCATGTCTCAGCACAACAGCCCCCAAGTGATCCACAGTACGCCTCCTGGTACGCCAGCACCAGCAAACAAGAGCCAGTCCTCGACCTCCTCAGCCTCTTTCCCTTACGGCTATCAAGGCCCTCCGTATGTACTAAACTTCAGCGGAGATCATTCACTGACCCTGGGTCTCAGGGACGGGGCTGACGGTTACCCAGGACTAGGCTCGACTAACTACACCTACCACTGCCTGATGGAACCTTCAGGCACCCAAGGGCGGCTGGTTCTCGAGCCCTGTGGACCCCAGCTGTCTAACCAAGCGTCTTTTTCCTTGGGTGGGTTTTCAGGGCTCAAAGGTCAGGACGAACATTGCCGGAAGGACATGCAGCAACAGTGCCAGCCTGGGGAACACCAGGGCCCGCCGCACTATGGACCTGTTACAACGTCTCACTCCATGGGTCCCACAAAACCCAAGAGGGTGAGGCTCGTGGTGACAGACGGCACAGTAGACTTAGATCTCCAGTACTCGGATTGATTTGTACCCGCAGGAGTCACTGGAGCCCAGAGTACATTTGGATGTTGTTTTGTTCAAGGGGGATTATATTATAGTATCTGCCACAAGATGTTTTTGTAAACACTGTAATTCATAGTCTACCAGTTATTAAAGCCCGCTGACTGATTGACATTTTTCTAAATCATTATTTTGATGGACTGTTAATGTATGAATGACCTGTACAGGGTTTTATGTAAAGTGGGCGCATCAATGTGTTTTAACTACTGTATGATTTTTAAAAAAAATGAAATATCCACTACAATTTGCTGAAAATACCAAATGAAAAAAGTGCATAAAGAAAACAAAGCATTAATATATTTGTGACTAGGAGTTTGAACTTACAGGCCCTGTACACATTGAAAGCCCTCTTACTGTACTGTAACATAGCTGTATGAATTTTTCTATACCATGTATGGCAGTAGAGACAGGAGCACCGTCATCGGTTGCTGGTACTTGTATTGGTCGGTTTTAAAAAGGCAGCTTTGTGCCTCAGTCTTTGATATGTTCTTGTGACTTTTTTGAAGCACCTGTTGAAACAGTCCACCCTCGTTTTTATACTCGCATTAAGCTCTTTTCTCACTTTGTGTGTTCAAGTGTGCGTGTGTGCGAGTGTGTGTGTTTGCGTGCATGTGTGCATTTGGCAGGCAGGTCTTGAGGGATCAAAGTAAGGTGTGTTGTCACACCTGATCGTGTGACTGTTGATCTTTATCATTAGTGCATCGATGAAAGTTTGTGCATGAACAGTGTACAGTAAAATGATTTCCTGATCTGAAACTATATATTCAAAGAACAACTCTACTGGGTGAAGACATGCGTGATGATGAGCTGCAGCCTTTCACAGCTGCTCTCTTGGTACTCGAGAGATGTGTGGACGAGTGAGTGGGAAAAACTGCAATATGTTTTTAACTGGCCCGTTGTGCTTAAAGGGACAGTTCACCCCCAAATCAAAAATACTTTATTTTTCCCCTGGCTCGCAGTGCTGTTTATCCATTTAGATTGTTTTGGCGTGAGTTGCAGAGTTTTGGAAATATCAGTCGTGGAGATGTCTGCCTTCTCTCCAATATAATAGGACTAAATGGGACTCTTGTGGGGCTTAAAGCACCAAAAAAGTACATTTGAAAAATCCCCAGTGTCTCCTTCTGCAGTAGAGTCTACCTGAACTACTTTCTTTCGACTTTCTTTCCAGCCGAAAGAAATTAGTTCCTGCATGAAACTGCTCACAGCAAGATCTTTGCATCATCTTGAGTAACCAAATGTAGTTTTTGGTGCTTGGAGCTGCAGAAGCCGACTGCCATTTTTCCCCATTAAATTGGAGAGAAGGCAGACATCTCTTTGGCCAAATTCTCCAAAACTTTGCAGCTTTGCTACAAAAAAATCTAAACGGATAAACAGCACCACATGCCGGGGGATTTACGGTGAACTGTCCCTTTAATAGATTGAGGCATTGTACAACATGAAATCTTTACAATGGGAGTTCCTCTTCCAGTCGGAAGTTTAGGAAGAAACCATGTTACATCAAGAAAAAGTGACAATCTTCTCACAGAGTAACTCACTTGTCGTTTATTTGGCCTTTTTCTGTGACGTGTCGGCGGTTATTATGGAGAAAGAACAGAAGGATGAGTTGTTCATCACCTACAATAGTTAGAGCATCTTATTTTGTTGTTGCCGATGGAGCTACACATTCATAGGTGTTTCTATTGTAAGCAGAGTTACTCGCTGTCAGTCGTGGAGGTCACACGAGCATTCCCCTCACGTCACGATGTACTGTATGTTGAACCCATTAGACATCATCGGGCCGGAGTGTTCAGTGTGACTACACAACCTTACATTACTACCATGAAAAATGTACTGTCTTGATATGGAAAGGCCAATTATTTATTTTAATATCCTCATCCTTGAAATGGTGCTTTAATGTAATTTATATTTCACATTGATTGTTCAAACTGTTCAATGTTTTTTATTATTTAATGGGACAAAATACTGAACTATAACTGAATATTTGCATCGAGTATTTAATTTCAAAGCCTTTTGACATGTTATCCAATTTTTTCAGTTGTTACAGATAAAACCTTCTCTGTGTTTTTTTCTAATTGGCAGTTAGTCTTACTGAAAGTCTGCTGTAGAAATGTACAAATGTAGCCTATATCATTAAAGACACTTAATTCTTTTTTGTATTTTTGCTCCTTGACTCTCATTTTATTACATGATTGCAAGAGGCCACTAAGGTTATTTTTATACATATGTTAGGGCTGTAAATAACAAGTATTTAGTATTTAGTAAGTAAAGTCAATAAAATGTTCAAAAAACAAAGTGAAACATGCTCATCAGAAATGTCCAGAGCCCAAAGCGGCGTCTTCCAGTTGCTTCTTTTGTCCAACCAACAGTCCAAAACCTAAACAATCTTTATTTACTGTCATAAAAGATAAAGAAAAGCAGCAAATCCTCACATTTAAGAAGCTGAAACCAGCAAATATTTAACATTTTTGCTTCATAAATGACTGAAACGATTAATTGATTATCAGAGGTGGAAATAATTAATTTCAAATACTCAGATTACTGTAATTAAGTAGTTTTTTGGGTACTACTGAGTGGATTTTCATGTCTGTACTTCTACTTGTACTTAAGTATTCATTGTGCCATGTAGTCTACTTTTAAAATCATGATTGAGTACTGAGTACAAATATTCAAAACTTTTATCTGCATTTTTGTAGCCAATCAGGTGATCTGATCACAAACAAGCCAATGAAAACCAGGAGACACTGATGGAAACCCTGCAGCAGCAGGTTTGGAGTGAGGATGTTTATGATTGATCTTTAATCGATTAATTGTTATTAAGAATTTAACCAATTAAAAATATATTTAGTGGTATTTAATCAATAGTTGTGGTGGTGACTGCACCTCATCTGACTTTGTTTTGTCCGGCAGAGACTTTTGTTGAATAAGGAAATAAACGCTCGTTTTGTATCTTATCAATTATTGATGATTAATTGATTGTTTGGAGAGGTAACTGTGACATCAACGGTTAAAAGGAACTAATATTCTGAGTAGTTTTTGTGATGAATACTAATAATACTTAATACTTTTACTTGTAATTGAGTAATATCTCAACAATGTAACAGTACTTGTACTTGAGTACAGATTTTCAGTACTCTTTCCACCATTGTCGATTATTAAATATAATAATTAAATAACACAAACAGTCGGCAAAGTTGGCAACTCATTTTTCTTGCGACTAATCAATAATATATATACTGTACAACATACTGTACATATGTACATATACAGAATATTGGTGGGAAAAACATTTTAATGCAAATGTACAGTTATCAAAAGAAAAGAGAAAACCAAAACTGATAATTATAACAATATATTATAAATTATTTAATAATATACCTCCTTAAGTTAAAGTAAATACAAGTGATGGGATGATCAGCTTGTTAATTTGATTGATCGATCATTCCTTAAAAGGAAAAGGAAGACATCCATTCCTTTACTTCTACTGGTTATGAAGACTGGACCATGTGATGTACATCCTGTCTGCTCAAGTCTAATACTGATTATTTTCTTGATTAATTGCTTCTTCCATAAAATGTCACAAAACAGTGAAAAATGTCTTATAATTTTCTAAAGCACAAGGTTCTGTCTTTGAATTGCTTATTTTGTCCAAAATCGTAAAGATAGTTTATTTTATAAGACAAAAAATAAATAAAAAAGTGTTGAAACCTCACATTTGAGAAACTGGAACCAGAAAATAAATGTTTCCTGCTTGAAAAATGTCTGTAACAATAATAGATTATCAAACTGATTAATATTCTGTGACTAATCGTTTCAGCTCTGATACAGAATCAGATCCTTCAAATCAAGACTCTGAACAACAGAGACGTCTTTTTATCTGCGTGAATTTTAAGTAGTTTTCTCAAATCCTGTTTAAATTGTCTCCACCCATTGAAGTGGTGGAGAATAAGTTCTTTTACTACTTTTACTTCACTGAGTAATTCCATTTTATGTTATTTACCAAGTCACAGTGAAAATAAATTGATTCACACGTTTTGTTTTGTTTTCCCATGAAGGAGGGACTGATACAGTAGCGTTGTGTGATGTTGTGTGATGGAATAAATGAGGCTGATCTTTGTGCGACGGCCTTTCAGGCTGTGCAGAGAGCAGCAGGATCAGACGCTGAGCTCTGCACTGAAAGACAACTATTATCTGAAGAGGAGCAAAAGTTCTGCAGAAAAGAGGATAATTTTCATCCCGTAAATTTTTAATATCGTACTAAAAGACCTTAAATATGCTATTCATTCTGTCCCTGGCAGGAGCAGTTTATGGTTTGTGGTTTATGATTATGAATCACACTTTCAGAAACTGCATGATGGAAGAACTTCCAGCTGTTTAATGTTCTATAAACTACTGAAGTTTAACTAAAGGACAGTTGTAGTTATAAATGTAGTAAAACCTCTGATTTATCTGTCAATTAGGGTTAGAAAAAATGACAATGACAATGATTGAATGATTGTTTAATCATTAAAAATTAATAAGATAGAAAACGTGTTTCCTGCCCCCAGTTTCCCCTTTTTGTTTGTTTTTTTCTCTTTCAAGTTTCTTTATTCAACAAATGACTCTGCCAGATGAAACGTTAAACGAGGTGCAATTACTGCCATTTCTATCAATTAATTAATACATTTTTAAAATCTTAACAGTGATTAATTTATTTATCATTAACATCTCTACTGTCAGTCCTTGCTCCAAGTTAAATTAGTTAATGAGTTCAGTTTATAAACTAAACAGTTGTAGTTATAAATGCAGTAAAATATCTCATTTATCTGTCAATTGGGGTTACAAAGTTTGTGCATTTTCCTGAACAGATAGTTGAAAAAGCTGACAACTGAATAATCGATTAGTTATCAAAAATTAATCAGACACAAAGTGCATTTTTTTCTCTTTTTAAGTTCAAGTTTATTTATTGTCATTTCTCTTAATTAATTATCAATTAATACATTTTTATCAGTTAAATTCTTAACAGCGATTAATCATTTAATTGTTAACATTCCAACAGTTAATCCTTGCACCAAGTTAAATTAGTTATCAAGTTCAGTTAATTAATAATTTAATTTGAAAATAAAGAATTTCAAAGAAAGTTGAGTTATTGGCCTTCTTCTGTTTATTCAGTTTATCTGATAAATAACATTATTATTAATGTTTTTTATTAATTGGACCCTGGTCTCCTGCCATTTTGCAAAAGTGGCCCCTTGTCCGGTCAAAACAAACTGACCGTGCCTGCAGTAAAAGAACCAACGATGGCAAAGAAACTTGCAGAAAAGCCGTGTCTAGAGCCCGTGTTCACTTTGTCCATTCTGGGCTACTGTAGAAACATGGCGGCCTCCATGAAAGAGAACCCGCGCAAACGGGATTCTTATTTTTAGGCGATTTTACACTAATGAATGAATATTATGTTCAATTTCTGCCATAAAATATCTATAATTCTTACACACTGGACCTTAAAATAGACACGTAGCTGAAATATTTAAGTTTTATCCGTTTTTCTAAGTGTCGTGTCCATCGTGTGCAGAGAAAGTTGTTGTTTACTCCTCTCAGTGAAGGTTTTCTCAGTCATTTCCTCTGCCTGGTTCTGTTTAGCTTCATATTCTGTCCCCTCCTGCTCTAATGTATTCATCTGGTTAATTTCAAAGCTCGAGGCAGGCGTTCATCCTCCTGGTTTAGTGCTCAGACTTTCACCTCCTTCCTCTCTACCTGTGCTTTCACCCTAACCCACCCAGCGTTCGCGTTCCTCCCCTTGAATCCCCCCTCCTCCCCTCCAGCATGTGACCCACTTCTGCTTTTCTTTCTAGCTCTCAGCAGCAGCAGAGCAGTTAATTCTGATGCCAAGTATAACAGTTTTCTCATAATGAGGACGGAAAGAGAGAGAGAGGGAGGGATTATCCGTTATAGTAGTGAGGGAGAGTCTTGGAGATGGTACAGTTAAAGGCACAGAAAAAAAATAAGTGTGACAGATTAATATTAAAAGCTGCTGTTTCTCAGCTGTCATAACAGTGTACACAGGTTTATTCTGCTCAGATTTATGCACCCATTAATCTAACACCAGTTTTTAGTCTCAGCACTCATCAAAACATGACTTCTTTGGTTTTATCTCCTTTAAAGCACTGGAGGAAGAACTGCTTAGATCCTTTACTTAATATAGTATAATATTATTACCTAAAGGAGAAATCTGGAACACATTTACAGCAATAAATCATAAAATGACCAGGGTGTCCTTTGAAATTTGAATTCCAGCTTGTAACTCGTGTTATTGTTTGCCCATTTCACGTTAATTAAGAGTTCAAATTAGTGCCGAATGTTCGCCAAATGAGTAAGTGTGTGTTTATGCATCATAAAAAAATCATTAATAATCTTTTAGAAGGAGGAGAAGTTTATGACGGTTAAATTGAGCAATATCTTAATGGAGTTTGGCAGGTAGGAGGCACTGAACTCAAACTCCAGAGTGTGTATTTTCAGAGCAGTGGGATGAACTCAACATTTACTGACAACTGACACTTAAAATCAGCTGATCAATTTACAGTTACAGTGCTGCACTCGTCTTGCATTCCTGCAGTGTTACATATTGCTCCTTTAATATAAGTAAAAGTATCGATATAAAAAAAGCTCCGCATTTAAAATCCAATTTAAGTAAGAGTGCACAAATATTATCAGCTAAACGTACCTGAGATATCACGTTTAAAAGTAGTGTTTTTCACATGTGTGATGGCCAAGTCAAGGTAATATTGTTCACACACTCACCTCACTACTTTGTTAAGAACACTGATTCATTTTATTTGCAACCACATCCCAAACAATTCACATCCACATTAAAGTCAAGTCTACACAGTTCATTTGATTTGTTATCTTTTTATTTACTTACACTGTTTAAATGGAACACACACATTTTCACATTGTAGATTTAAAACAAGCAATTTTCCGTTACATTGATCATTTTCTCTCTTTGACTTGAGTTGCCGTGCTGGTGGGAGGTCTCTTCCTGGAGAAACAAAAGGTGTGGCCGGGGGTGGAGGACTTTTAAATCCTGTGTCCAGCTCATCGGGCCGTACCATCTGCTGCCATGTCAGAGGGGGGATTCGGGTTCAGTTAGTTTTTCCTTTGTATTAGTTCTAGTTAACGTCCATTTTGTTTCCCCCTCTTGTGTTGGTTTGTTGGTTTGACCAAGCTACTATATATGTTCCCTCATGTCTCATTCTGTAAGGTCAGTTTGGTCAGTTAACACTTTGTTTTGTTGCTGTTATTTTGCGTATAGTTCTATTTTGTTGACCTCTTCTATGGGCCTAGTTATTATGTTCTTGGTTTACATTGTTTTGCATTTTTTTGGGTAAATAAAAACCCTATTTTTTTTTCCAACAAACTGCTGTTCTCCTCATTGCCTCCCTTCTTGGTCCCTGAAAACAGGTTAGTAAAAATGTCCCCTCTGACTGTTAAATATGACTTGATTTAATTTATTTTGGTTGCCGGGTGACCAACCCTGTGGCTAAGCTCGTGTTAGCATAAACAATGTGTGGAGTAAAAGTAGAAGGTAGAAGGAAAGGGAAATAATCAGTTCCTCAGAATTGTACTTAAAGTTACTATGATGAACTTTAATATTTTGTTGATTTTGGAGCCCCCTGTGGACAAAACCGGTCGTGTCTTCACTGTAATTACCACAAAATATAACATCAAAAATAAAGTTATCTAATAAAACATAGGGATGCACAATCTTTTTTTCAACAGATAATTTCCTGCTTCTCATGGCTGATACTGACAACATAACTGTAACATTTTGTATTTAAAAAGAAGTTCATATATCTGTAGTTTATGCATGGCCGAGGCTCAGATGTGGTGAAGAAAAAAGGATAATTTAATGTTCCACGTCCCTGATGGGACCAAATCATAAAAACATCATAAAAACAAAGAACAGTTCTGAATCTTCAAATGTTCATGTATATTTTATAGTAAAACACAAAACCTCACAAATATACGTTGGATTTTATAGAGCACTTGCCTAAGAAATCAGATTAAATGCTTTGACATAATCTGTCAAATCAGCTGATATTTATCAGCTAATGTTCACCAGTACTGATATAGCTGGATAGACTAGTATCAGGGCCAATAATTAGTTTATTTTCTTATGTTTTAAATGGATATTTATTCAAGTAAAGAAAATCAGTCACTCACATAGATCCAGACTCTCTTTGTTTAACAAAGTGAAGTGATACTTAAAGGCACCTGTCATCAGTCTGCATTTAGCCAACAGAATAATTAGCCTAATTATAGTTATTTTCAGTGATTCATCCCACTGTGGTGATGTTGAACCTACTGTAATGGCCTTAACAGACTTCTCCTCCTACAGAAGTTCACATTAGTGGATGAATATTGCTCAAAGGAACTTTGTTGGACCTGTTTCCTGCAGTACAACAGGCTGATACGGTGGATGTTGTTTCAGCTCGTCTGCACTGGCTGATACATTATTAGTCCTGATATTTATCATGCATCCTGAATAAGAGTCTCCTCCTGCTTCAGGCTCATTTCAATTGCTTTCTCTATGACAGGAATTTAGAATATCTTTGTAGAAACAGCCAATCTGAATACACCCAACTGTCCAAGATGCAGAACTGCAGGAGGAACATTAATGCATATGTTTGGCAAGTCATTGCTGAAAAGTTTCTGGAATTTGGTTTATTCATCCACTAAAATCAGTCCGAAAAATAGAATTTAATTTGAATGATACGCCAGATTTCCAACTAGATTTAAAAAAAAAAAAAAAAAAAAAAAAAAAAAAAGAAGCAGAATATTAATTACCATAGGATACCTTGGAAAGAAATGTATGCTTTTATTTTGTAAAAACAATCCCCTGGACCAGTTATCACAATCTCTACCATTAGAGAGTCTGACCTTAGAAAGAAAATAAGGAGGAGATCAATAATGGACTCGAACATGTTCTGTACTGTTCTGTTTGAACCTGGACTTCATGACCTATAGAGCCTTTATATACACACCATAAATTATGGATTGTGAAGTTATTGTTACCATAAATTTTGTCACTGCTTTTGTCTCATCTCTTTTATCATCATTTTTTTCTTTTGCTTTGTGCAGCTCAAAGTGTGCCTTTTTTTGTTGTTGTTTTTTTCCTTTCCTTTATTTGCCCTTTTGCTTGCTTGTCTGTCTGCTTTGTTTACCTTGGTGTAGGAGGGTGGAAGGAAGGGAAGAGGGACATGAGGAAACTCAGCGTACTTTCTTATGATTGTATGATTACACCTCGCTGCTGGTTTATGGTGCACTCTATGGAAATAAAATGATGTTAAAAAAGAAAGAAAGAAACAGCCAATCTTCTCACTGATGCTCTCATTTGTTTATGTAGGTCATATAGAGGCATTAATATTAAATTTAGACTGTTTCATAATCACTAAAAATCTCCTTTTAGTAGATTTAAGTGCACTTCATCATCTTACCTCATCTACTCCATGCGGCGTTTAACCCTGCTAATTTTCCCACATTTTTAATTATTCATCAGGACGTCACCTCACTCGCTCCTCGCCTCACTCTTGTGTACATCAGAATTCCATTAAACCTTAACTACACATGCATGTACGTAGCCACATGCCTCCATGTTCCCCGTGTTCAGGACTCTGGGGATTATAATCTGTCATGGGATGTGAGTGTTGCACGGCGGCGGCGGTAGCCGTGTGAAATGGCTGACTGTGTTGAGTTGCATGTTGGACTCGTCTGTAAACCCGAGAAACAAGCTGAGGAGGCTGTGAGGAGAGAGGAAGAAACACATTCAGAGGTGAAAGCTTCTGAAAGGTGCGGTGGCATTGCACATTATTTCCCAGGTGACAGAGGCTCTAAATGACTGGCTACTGGCTGAGGTGTCAGTGCATTAGTGTAAATTATGACTGTAACAAAACCCTTGTGTGTCTGACAGAGGGGGCTGAATAAATATGTCAGCAGCACAAGCAGGGATATTGCTCTTATCATTATTATAGCTATCTTTCTTTATTAAGCCTGGCTGTCTGCTATTAAGGCGACTCACCCGTCTCCTACTGGCTACAGTGTGTGGTTTTGATGAAGCGCAGCAATCTCTTTCAACTTACTGCAACTGCTTGCTTACTCTCATCCAATTAATACTGTTGGTCCAGCTGGAGCCTAATGAACAAAACCTGTTAAACTGGCCCTCCCCTCCGTACATACGGACTCAATCAGTCAAAGCAGGAGTGCTGGCAGATACAGGCCGAGCCAATCAATGCAAAGCTAATTTAAAGAAAGCAATAGATCAGATGGTGTAATACTTTTAATACTGTGTGAGAAAGTTACCTCCGCATGAGTCACTGACAGAGTGAAGAGGTGGACAGCCTCCGCTGTGTGAGGTTTTCATTTCATTCACAGCCATTTCTAAATGCCCAGCTCGCAGCTAATGGATGTAATGTTAATGAGAGAAAATACAGTGAGGGATGTGAAAATTTACAGTTATTAATGCCACTCTGGAGAGCTGGGATCTCAGGGTTTGCATGTCAGTGTAACCTTGGAGTTGAAGCACAGACAGCCTCGTCGTACCTGATATGTGATGTGACATGGCTTTTGTCATGTTAATAGAGATGCACCAGAGATTTTTCCAAGTCTGATCCAGTTCCAATACCTGAATTTGTATATCTGTCTATACCAGGTACCATCTTATTAGTTTTGGTTACATGAGGCTGAAACTGAACATAAATTTAGTGGTGAACTGCTCTGTGTCAGTTTATATTAATGCACATCCAAGCTAGAGCTGCAACGATTAATCAATTAATCAATTATGAATCAATTATTATATGTATTGCCAACTATTTTGATAATCATTTAATCAGTTTCAGTAATTTTACTAAGAAAAAAAGGAAATTGTCTCTGATTCAAGCATTTTAAATGTGAATATTTTCTGGTTTCTTTACTCCTCTGTGACAGTAAACTGAATATCTTTGAGTTTTGGATGAAACAAGACATTGGAGGACGTCATCTAAGGCTTCAGAGAACACTGATCAGCGTTTTTTTTTTTGCCATTTTCTGACATTTTATAGACCAAACAACTAATCAAATAAAAAAAAATGTTGCAGTCGTAATCCTGTCAGTTTCCAGCATCTGGAAAGTTTGTCTAGTTTGTGTAATGTAATTTGTGTAACAGTGTCCTTCAACCATTGTGGAACGCTGTCAGATTCTGGTTTGTGACATTCACATATGCAGCTGACAGGCTGCGAGACAGCCCATTTGCATCATTTCCCATGATGCATTGCGAAGAGTTTAAGTTTACTATTTTATCTTCCGAAATACACGTTACTTTTTGTTAGTGCATGTACTTGTAATGTGTTTGTTCAGAACATGGTGGTTCATGGTGGCTTATGTTAGTAATCGTCATTTTTGTGCTGGTTTATTGTTACACCACCGTGTGTGGGTGTGGATGGATTATTTCAAGAAAAAGTGTTCCTTGCCCCTGTACAAATGATTATGTTAGCAGTTATCAAATGACAACAAAGTCATGTTTAATCTAGAGCTGCAATGTCTACAAATTTTCAGAAAATAGTGAAAATGTCCATTTCTTGAGTTGCCAGATTTACAAGCACAACATGATGTTTTACTTGTCCTGGGCAGGCGGCCAATCCTTATTGTTGAATCCTGCTTTTTAGGGTGACCTGCGAGATCAAATAGAGCAGCAACAATTCTGGAAAAAAATGTTCCAGGAGAGTAAAAACCACATCAGGCAAGATTGAGGCTACAGGATCAAAATGCCCCACCGAGACTGCTGGAAAAACTGGCAAAATTAAATCCAGAAAGGTTTTGTGCTGGAGAAGCCATATTTCATAGCCTGATAATCATTTTTCATAATGTAACATGATGATGCGGGAGGGTTTACCCTCTTAGAGTCTGAACCATTCGACATGCAGTGCAGCTCTCGTCAACATCAACTGTAACCAGACAGTTTTCCACCGAGGGAATTTCTCCAGTTTCTTTTTTCTTTTTTTTCTTTTTTTTGGTTCTTCTGGAGCTCTGGGATCCCACTTGAATAATCCACAATTCAGCTTCTGACTAACCGAGTGTCAGGCGAGGCGGCACAGGATTTTTATATTTCTCACCCTCGGCAACAAGAGGGAGATGTGCCTGCTGAAAAAACATCTGTTTTCTCTCTGATCATTGTTATTATACACAACCATGGTGACCCCCCTCCTCCTCCTCTTCCTCCTCCTCCTCCTCCTCTCTTCCTCCTCCTCCTCGTCCCCAACTATTAAAGGGGTGTTAGCTCATCAGAGCCTATCAGGCGAGTTTGACATGCTTCACTCACCAATGATTGGCATAATGGAGTTGATTTCTAATTGCTATTCAGTTCAGCTCGTCAGTCGAAGGCTCCCTCTCCACCCACAGTCCTCTCCTCCCCTCACCCCCTCTCCACGTATGGTAATAAGCATTGCAGCAGTGGCTTCCCTCATCCTCTTACACACATTCCTTATTCATATTTCGTGTGTGTGTGTGTGAGATGGAGAGAATATACATGTTGGCTGCACTGCTGCAGATTGTGCTGCTCAGTATCTTTGATTTGGATATAATCGTTGGATTATGGGAGGAATCCGTTAAAAATGAGAATTTTTTCTCTAATTGATGTGTGTGGTTTTGTTGTTGATATTGCGTGGTAATTATTGGATTATCTTTTGTGCGTGCACGTGTGTGTTTTGTGTGTGTATCTCTGCACCGTTGGGTGGATCCCACTGAGTTCTGTGGTGCTTTCAGTTCTCTGAGACGGGGAAAAAACACAGAGTTTTTCACAGCTAAGAGTCTAACTCCAAAACATCAAAGACACACATAGAGAAAGAGAGAGAGAGAAAGATAAAGGGAGGGAGGGAGGGGTATGCCCTGTATCCGGGTAATGATGGAGGAGAGAGAGATGGAGGGAGGAGGGGGGACAAAAGAGAGACAGAGGCATAGGAGGGAGGGTGAGAGAGAGAAGCCAGCCAACCAGTACGAGGAGAGATAGAAAGAGAGAGAACATGCTGAAGGGAGGGAGGAGGAGGGAGGATAGTGAGCGAGGGATGGGGAGATTGCCGGACCGAGCGGAGAGAAGTGTTACTACAGAGCTGCTGCTGCTGCTGGAGGACGGGCTGGGAGCCGAGGATAATGCTCCATCCCTCAGCGTACGGCAGCACGCCGGACACCTTGTAATTTCTCGTGGCAGCGGCGGCTGTGGAGGAGGAGGCTCCTCGTTGTTGCAGCAGTGATTGTCTTTTCTTTTTTTTCTTTTTTTTTTGTCCCCCTTTAACCAGTCTTCTTCATCATCTTCCTGCTCGCCCCTCCTCACTCCTCCTTATTCCTCTGCAACTGGCAACCGCTGGGCTCCCCCTCCTCTCTTTTCTACTTCTGTCCCTTTCTCCAGAGGAGGGATTTCTGTATTTCATCAGGGATTGTAGAAGACAGTAAGAATGTTTTCTGTCTTTTTCTTTCTTCTCCTCTCTTTAAGGAGACGTGCATGGAGATGGACGGGGGGTGCATGGGAGAGTGGAACAATTTTTGTGTTAGCGGTGGAGTCAAAAGGGTGTATGTATGTGTGCAGCAGGAGGGTGGGAGGGGGGGTTGCATGTTCAACTTTTACTGCATTGATGTGAAACATGAATTCCTCTTTCACATGGCAGCCTGTGCATGCAACATCCCGGCTTTAAACAGAGATATATGCAGCAGTTGCACAAAATAAACACTTAAAATGAGAGTAAAATGAAATGAGAGCAGCTGCGAGAGGGATGCACAGACACAAGGAAAGCAAACCAAGCAGTGTTTGGCAGCGGATTACTCCTTGATGCCAGCAGATGAATGCACTATCCCAGGTTTACAGAGCGGCAGAAGAAGAGAGAAAGAAGTGGGAGAATAAAAAAACAGGAGGACGCAGCAGTGGAGGGACACATATTTGTAGATTTGTAGAGGCAAAGACAAGACAAAGAATCAGATGTATGTGGCATCATCAGTAGAGATAGGTAAATGTATGAAAGATGCTACTTGTCAGCTCTTGGATTTATCATAGTGTCAAACTGATAATCCCTCCCACATACATTTGCATGCCTGCCAAGGATTGCTGATGATCTGCACAGAGCAGCTTTCTGCTCAGTGTTCACATTAAAAGGCTAACCAGTGCATAAAATCACCTCGTAAATCACACTTGGTCTACCCTAACATATTGACTGTAGCGTGTAAGGCAGGGTATGCATGGATGAGCATGCACACAGACGTACCTGAGCATTAAAAATGTGTAGAAAAACGCACTCAGGAGCAGATATAGATATGAATGTCTTGTCATGCATTAAACAGCAGATATTCCAACTGATGTCCTCTCACTTCAGCTGCTGCTTCTACAAGAAAAGGGTCACCCTGCCAGCAGGGAACATGTGTTTGGTCTGCCCCTGTCATTATCTCTCCACCTGAGTTGAGTCTATCTATAGATGCCTTTGTATCCATTGAACAAAGCCCACAGGAAGGTGACAGCAGGTCACTTTGCAGGGCACACATAATTACACACAAACCACTTATACATCGCATCGAGTGTTGCACACAGCGGCGTGCAGCAGCATAATGTAGCAGGACTGAAAGTTAAACCGCAAATAACTTGTTGTTGGAGGCGTTGAAGTGCAAGAGACGTGGCTGTGTGCTCAGCTTCTGTTTCACACAGATTTGGACAATGGCACACAATGGCGGGCACATCTCCCACACGCAGTCATAGTAACTCACATGCACACTCTATTCATGCTCTGTATGTGGCGTGTCGCCTCAGGGACATGGAGGTAGAGGATGGCAAGGCGGATCATCAGAGAAGACAGCCAGCGGTTACGCACCATGAGCGCGATTTTTAACAGTGGAGACTGTAAACGCCGCCGTCGGTGCGTTAATGGTGGATCTGGAGGAGCTTAAAGTCTGTATTGATGTATAAAAGTGAAGTGCTTTTGACAATGTCTAGTGATAATTCTGTTAAGTGTTGGTGCTACAGATCTATGAGTCAGTCTTTGGTTTGAGTGGTGCTCTAAGTTCAAACACACTCATCACGTACTGATGTCAAGAAGTCGCTACACGCTAACTTATCGCTACCGCTCTCACTGATCCGTTTCGATGCTCATTTAAAAAAATAATGGACGTCTTAACGCGCTCAGTTTCAAATTTGTTTGACCATTCTGCAGTTTCAAAGGCAGAGATGGATGATGGAGGCTGGAATGCTGGTCCAAATTTCCAATTTACTGGCCTGGAACTGTATGAGAACTTTATTTCTTTATTCTTAACAATTCTTAAGTTTTTGGCCAATTAATATGCCAATCATCACAGAAATGGACTGCTTTATTATAGAGGTCAACATCATTTACCTCTTGTCTAACTGCTGCAAGTTACCTTTAAAGATTTCCATTGTTAAAGGTAAAATTCAACACTTTTTATGTGGAGGTTCAATCAGCATTGGTAAAAGTAGTTAATTGAAGCAATAAATTCCTGATCGAGAGAGTTCTCCTGCTGCAAAATCTGTTGTTTTCCCTGCATGAGTGCCGTCACAGTGATGTAGTTGGTGTTCAGGAAGAACTACAGCCTATTTCACCTCTGGGTACTCAGGAGGTGTGCTAGATGAGTATTTTTGGTGGGCTAGATGATATCACTTATAAATAATACCTCCAATACCTCCTGCCGGCACGGCTCGGTGAGCAGGAGAACTCAGCTTTCTAGGTAGTATAGCACACAATGAGGAATTTATTGCTTCAATTTACTACATTTACTATTTAAAAGTGGCCAATTTTCCCTTTAATGTTGTGTTTCCTCATATATGGGCCTAGTTAGCACCTTGTTCTTGTTCATGGTTAGCTACAGGCTAACCACAGTTTACATCCCTTTCTCCAAACCATTAGCATTTTGCTTGCAAGAGCAGACAGTCCAGTATGTAAGGATGTAAATACACTAAATATAGTATGAAAACTAGCGGTTTCTTCAAGTGCTTCAACTGCAATCCACCATATTAGCATGACATCAGATAGTTAAATTATTTTTACCATCTGACTTTAAAAGAATGTTCTTACATTTTTTTCTGGTGGAAAGTAAGAAACAGGAATTTTAACCAGCAATAGATAATAAAAGTTTACAACATCATGTCTCACAGGCAACGTGTCAGTGAATGAGTTAGCCCCAGCTGTGGCAGATATGGATTTTTTCTGACTGTGGTGAAAATGTAACACATTCCTGAAGGATGGCGGTTTAACGCAACTGCCCAAATAATTACGTGTGAGCGAGCAGCAGACTGTGTGACGGTGCTCCTCATAGCAGAAAGTTGTCAGTGTGGCAGTAAATGTACAGTTCAGACTACAGTGTGTCAGCTAATAAAAGCTGCAACTTCTCAAGACCAAGAAGTCTCGTCTGTTGTTTCTCAACTGCAGGAAAAGTGAAGGTGATTAGCCCCAAAGTAAGCTGAGCAGGAAAGGCTAACATTAAGCTAATGCTAATACTAGCATTGTAACTTTACAATGTCGGCTCCAGTGAGATTGTAGTTTTGTAATTCAACCTTGACGCGGTGTCTTTTTTGAGTCGGGTAAAACAAATCCATAATGATAAATCCAACACTGAATGTCTTTTGTAGTTATTTATCCTTTTTTCTGGGTTGAAAACAGTTGTCATTGTTCGACCTCCACTGGCAATCCCATGATGCCTTAGGTTAAAGAGGTGACCAATCAGAGTTTGTGTTCCTGTCTTATTGTGTGTTTGTGGCTCTGATCTTAAATGCAATGGAATAACATGAGATTGACCCTTCAAAATAAAATTTGTGGTGAGCTCAACCCTGCCATTGGCATCACATGACCACAGTTTTTCAGTTATCGTCGCAGCCCTTTGAGTCAGTTTAATAAAGTCTTTTCCTCCACTCTCAAACCAGTGTGACACTGAACACCCAGCACACCGTTTGTACTCAGGCTGGTCAGGTTTATGTAACAATGTTTGATGCTTTTGAATGATGGGAGAAACAGACAAACCTCAGCATCAAACGAAACCTGTCTCTGTGAAGAGGTTCACAGGTTTGGCCCAGTTTATCTGTTCAGTCTGACTCCCTGGGAGCTCAATTAATTTGGACTGTGGAAGTCGAGTTGATCTGGTCCAACAGGCCGATGCAGCCGCCACTGAGTGTTGATTAACTGACTGTCATGTCGTTTGTACTTCAGATGTTGTTTGGCACAAAGAGAGTCAAGGTCCAGCAAACCCCCACAATTTGCCACCCGAGCAGATGAATTAGCATTCAGCCCACGTTAGCGAGGAAATACCATTAATTCCTTCCCGGACGGAAAAGTGTTATGGAACGCCACACTTTAGTTCCACTACATACACAGAGGACACAGTCGCACAGTTGACATTTCCACCCTGTGCGGTTCCCTCTTTGGGGATCAAGGGACCAAAATCTCTGGTCGCCACTCATTCAATTCAACAAAGCTTGACAAAAAGGGGATTTATCAGCACACTAGGGCAGAGATTACCTGTCTAAAATAGGAAAAAACAGGCCTTGACAAATATAGATGTTGATTAAAGAAGAAATCTGGAATATATTTACTGTAATGTATCATAAATTGACCATGATATGCCATCAAAGATTAAGGAAATCATTCTGACACTATTCTGCAGGACTTAACAATAAGGTTTGCCCGCTTGCTTGACACAAGTAAATCTAGGCTGGGCAAGTGGTAAAATAAAAGAGTTAAACTAGTTTGATAACGATTAACGCAATTTTTCATGCAAAAATGGCAGAAAATTGTGTTTTTAACCTTTTAAATATGGAGTTTTTCTGATTTTCTTCCTTTACTATCATATTAACTGAATATCTTTGGCTTTTAGACTGACAAAATGAGACATTTAAAGACGTAGACTTGGCTTTTAAAAGCTGGGATGGATCTTTTTCAATATTTTCTGACAGATGTTGCATTAAGTCTTTGATGTTATTTAACAACCGCTAATAAATAAAACAGTTTGTACAGGGGCAAGTAAAAATTGACTTTGGGCGAGGAGTCCTCCTTAGAAATTTCGGGCCGGGATAATTGTTTTAGTTTTCCTGTTTCAAGTTAAGTTAGTTCAAATTAATGCCGAATGTTTCCTGAATGATAAAGTATCTGTTCATGAGTCGTAGGAAATCATTAATATTCTTTCACATGGAGTAGCTATTTGTAACAGTTAAATTGAACAAAATGTTAATGGAGTTTGGCAGGCAGTGAGACAGGCAGTCATTGAACTCGAGTGTGTGTTTTCAGAGCAGTGAGCTTTTGTTTTCAGGATAACGGGCTTAACTTTACATAATGGACAACTTACATAGTGTAGGACTGGTTGCTGTTTGTTAACGTTTAAGTATAATGTTCCACTCGTCTTGCACTCCTGCAGTGCTCCTGCAGCCTGCCTGAGCTTCCTCGAGTCTGTGGAGGAGGGGGCTGGGGAAAACAACTTGCTTCAACCTATTTAATCTACCGTCTGTGGCTCCAGCTTGCTATTTGGACTGCAGTACTCATTTCTGGATGCACAATTGCTACGTATCGCTCCTTTAATTAATTGATTTTTATTAATTATTTCAGAATCCTCTTCCTCATGGGCTTGGGAGGGATATAAATGAGGTAAACACAGTGTCTTTTGGGCTGATTATCCCTCTCTTCTGTTGCTGACAACTTGTCAAAGTCCCATTGTCAGAGCCTCATTTTCTCTGAGGTTTTGTCGCCCGTATTGTTTTCAGTCTCTCTCCTGGTTTATTTGCTCAAGTGCAGGGAGTGGAGCTTAACTTTCTTTTCAATATTTGCTACGCTGCTCAGGGGGGATGTAGTTCATAACTCCAGATTTAGCTATCTCGTTTACTCTCTCACTCCCTTCTCTCTTTTTTTTTCCTCCTATCTCACTCATTCCTTCTCCCTCTTTTGCCGGCAGTAAACGACTGATCTGGGACAGACAGGCCTCCCCTGCGCTCTGTCCTACTTCAACGATGTCCTCTCTCTTGTTTCTCCTTTTTTCCTTTCCTTCTGTCGTTTACCTCTATCCACCTATCTCTTAGCCAGTGACTCTGCCTCAGTCTCTATTAATCATTTCCACCGTCAGAGACTGTTTCATCATACCAGAGTGATGGTTCTGTCTGGTGTTAATAGGTTGTCAGGGTGTTTGGGAGACAGAGGTGCCGTCATTTCCAACAGTACATTTTTCTCTTCCTGGCGTGATATAGAAAATTGATGCTTGTCTGCCATTAAACACCTCACCGTTGATTTGACGAGAGGTGATGTTTAGGAGTGAGAGTGGTCAAACCGCTCTTTGGTAGGTGAGCACAAAATCTGAATCTTTAACATACTTTTAAAATTCAGTTCCATTTCTGCTGGCAGCAGTCGCTCATTACTGGACATCAATAAAACGGTTTGTTTATTACTGTCATGTCTTGTTTGGAGTGTCTTGTACTGACCTTTCGATTGTGCATGATGGCTACCACTTCTCTGCCAACTAGCGTATGATTTAAAGCTGTGGTAGGCGACATTTTTTGGCAATAATTCCATAACAACCTTTCAGCATACTATAAATCAAGTGGTCTGAGAGAAAACTTGACTTCTGCACCTCCTCTTGGCTCTGTTTTCAGCCTTTACGAAATCTGGCCCGTGACGGTAGACTTAAACCAATCACAGGTCATCTCAGAGACCGGGCGTTCCTATTGGCTGTGCAGCTGTGCAGCTGCATGTGCACGTTCCTTCAGTGAGACAATCAATGGAGGAAAATCCTGCAGGAAAAGTTGCTATAAAACAGAATAATCAGACAGAGAATCTTGAAAAGAGTCCAGTGAATGAGCGACATGCTCAGCCCAGGAGTTTGTCAGCTCACCCGATTACTTTTGACTTCACCTTCGGTTGCTTTCATTCGTGGGCTTTTGCTGAGTGGCAAGAGGACAGCGTGGAGCTGAGACACAGAGCTGACAGACAGCTGCTCAGAGCCGGGGAGCTCTGGAGGAAAAGGGGGCAAACACACAAACACAGCTGATGTCTGTCGGCCTGTGCTTGTTTACGATTGCCTCAGTAAACTGTTGCATGCGTGCATGAAGCGTGTGCTGCTTGTCTGGTAGGAGGCGCTCAGGATGGAGAAAACAAAACCTAACAGAATCAACTGTTTTTCCAGGCTTCCCACCTACTGCAGCTTCAAGAGGGTCATTCAAAGTATTGAAAGTATTTCTGTTTAAACAGGACATGCACAGTGGTGCTTTGAGCTAAATGCTATCATGTTCACAGTGACAAAGCTAACATGCTGATGTTGAGCAGGTATAACATTGACCATGTTCACTATCTTAGTTTAGAGTATTAACATGCAAACAGTTGGAAGTAGCACTAACACAAAGTACAGCTGAGGCTGATGGGAACGGCATTATTTGTGCAGATATTTAGGTCTTTAGGGCTGTCACTTTTTCAGAAAATCAAATTTGAACTGATTTGAAATGACACACAGTTCATTTGAATAAATTCAAAAGCGTATCCCATCTTCCCCAACTATATCATGCATCAGAATGATGATAATGTGATGCTGCTCCACTCATCTGTGGTGCCCCCACTGCCTCACTTAGGTGGCAAGCCAGCAGGTGAGAGATTTGTTGTCCTTGTAGAGTAAGAACGGTAAAGACTTTCACACACCCTTAGATACTTTGGCATTGTGACTGTCGGCTAAGGACGGCTTTGTTTGCGATTGTCCTCTATTTTTGTAGCAAACACCATAACATTACTATCTTGGTTTACTGATAGGTCAAAAGGACATCAGCTGGTCAAGCTGAATTTTTAGAGCTCCCAGTGCTGTATCACATGTCACATGGTATCTTGAGCTGATAGAATGTAACTTTAGGTCATTTAAGTTTGAATTTGAACTTCTCCCCCCGCATTTGAACAAATGTTCAAACTACAAATAAAAAGTGACAGCCCTGTTGGTCATAAACCAAAGTATTGGACTTAATAAAATAAAATACATTTTGACCTTAAGAGAGCAGGGTTTTTCTAGCCTATGTAACTTCTGTCTTTGCCTTTTCTATGGAAAATTCCAACAAAAAACACAGGCTTTTTTTTAACACCTTTTACCTGCTTTGGTGCGTTTTGGTGCATGCAAGATCAAGGTAATCGGATGAAAAAAGTGTGTTTGTGAAAGCTAAGTTAGCTTACATAACATAACTAAACAGGACTGGATATCAAACCTCAGTCACCACTGTTTGAGTGCTGGTACTCGACAGATCATTTAGAAAACACATCATCTTGGATATTTTCACTGATTAATAGGTGAAAGCTGTTCAAACTGCTGTGCCTGTATCCAGCTCTGTGTACTTTTAGACCATTTTTTAGGTCTGTTAAAAAGTGTGACAGTGATTCCACAGTAATAAGCCCTGAACCATTACTGTTCGTCCTGTCTCTGCCTGATCAGATGCAACAAGTGCTGCAAAAAAAAAAAAAAAAAAAAAAAAAAACAGTCAGTCACCAGTTTGATTTCATCATGTGGGTTGTGATGATGCACTGATGATCATTTTTTCTCTTATTTTATATCAAATGAACCGAACTGAAGGTGTGGAAACACCTTCAGATGACTGTTAGCTCACCTCAGAGCCCTCACTCTTAACCACAGGGGTTTCACTTTGGGACCAGCAGTGAAAATACACATACTTCCCCCCTCTACACACAATTTGTCTGACGTCCTGCCTGGTGTTAGCTGCACTTTCGACCATTTAGCTTGGCATTTTAACCGTGTTTGAGGTGGCTGTTAACTAACGGAGGGCTAACATCACTTGCTGCCAGAGCCATATAGAATACGTTTGATGATGTGTCCGTAACGTTCGCACAGGATGGCAAAAATCAATTTTTTTAACCATGTAAGTATTTATTGATTTTCTTTCTTTCATTCAATCTTCATAAAATCATATGATTTCCAAAAGTCTTATTAAGTCAAATTTTCAGACGTGCATTTCCGAAAAGGGAAAACGAAACAAAGCAACACAAAAACAAACAAAAACAAAAAAACTAAGCAAAAACAGAGACAGTCAAATACACCACCCAACCATTTTACCAGTGAACCCATACAGCCCTTAATGAAAAGGGAAAATTTATCCAGGCCAATAAGTATTCAAACGAGGCAGTTTCCATCATAAACCCAATCAGTGAGGTCTTGGGATTTTGTGTTTTTCCATTTTCGTCTTGCTGCAATAATGAAGCCAGTTAACATTAACATGGTGCTTTAGTGACACCCGGTTTTATCTCCAAGTAGGCATAACTGAGGGGATTCAGGTACGGGCGTCTATCCACTCTCAAGTTTTGCCGAGGGCCACTATTCAATCAACAGCTCAGGTGTGAGGCACTGTAATCTGCATTGTGATTCTGGTCCATCCATGTAAGAGTTTCAGGACCCAACCCAAGTCAAAATCTGAATCAGGAGGTCACATGTTTAAAAAATTGGAATCGGATAAGAAAATTAGAATCTGTGCATCTCTAATTCTTACTCTAATATTGTTATCAACATGTCAGAAAATATTTTATCATGATATATGGGGCCATGTGGAGCAGCAGATCAGATATTTTACTCATAAGGCAATTTACTGAATGATGAAAGGCAGCCTTACTTAAAAAAAAGCTGTGTTTATCATGGTTGATGGTGTGTTGTGTTCAGTGTGTTTGCTACAAGAGCACAGAAACATTTCTATTTGTGTGTGTGTGTAAGTGTGTATTTGTGCCCTTGGAAACGATGCCCAGCTGGGCTTTGGTTCCCAGGGGGATATCCCCCACCCATCACCACTACACGTACTCACATTCACTGTATCTCATTCATTTCTCTACCTCGTCCTCCTCGCAAACTGATCGCATCTGTCCCGCTGCAAAGACTCCATTCATGGTAATTAGAAAGGAGGGTGGAGGGGGCTTGAGGAGGGGGTTGGAGGGCTTTGGCCAGACTTCCTCCATGCATCATGAATTCACTCTCAGTTTATTAGGGCTAATTGCACCATTGAGAGGCAGAGAGGAGGGGGTAAGTGGGGATTCTGAGTTCTCCCAACAGTCACCGCTGCATCATCAAAGTGGGGTTGCTATATTTAGCAGCAGCAGATGCATGGCAGCAGTGGAGCAGCGCTGGCCTGGGATGATGATCAGAGTGTTGGGTGGGGTGTGATTTGTGTGTGTTTATGTGTGTGTGTGTGTGTTTGTGCACAAATGAAGACAGCAGCATCAGCGCAGCATCTTATGCTGCATTCAGGTCCTGTGGGGAAGACAGTGGATATGAGCTTCACACTTGAAAGCACTGTTCATATCGGTTTTCAGGTAGTAAATGCGACTTGAACATTTAACGACTGGATGATAAAGTGGACAAACTGGATGTTGTTTTAATCACTAAAAAGGGCTCGTCCTTGATTTTTGCTTTATTTTTTTGACTTGTAAATGCTGTAGTGAGTGACGGGTGTGATTTTTTTTTTATTTATTGATTGTTTTTTTGTGGCCTGAAATGAGATCAAACACACAAACACTTCAATGTATTATTCTGGAAATCCTAAATTAGTTCTCACTGTTATTCCCATAAGCCTCGACTGCAGCACTACAGCCTGATAGGACCGTGAGCAGCGTTCAAAGAGTACCCAACAACCAAAGTGAATTTCATGTTCTTTTATCTGCAAGAGGCTTATTTGATTCAGCCAAACAGTGAAGTATGTAAGATCTGTGTAAGTACAGAAGGGATTGTGACATAGATTGAAATCGAATCATTTTTGGCTCGTAGGCAATCTCGTTTGGCAATGCACACTGCACTTTAAAACAATATTAATGAAAATAAAGATTCTTGCAAATGAGTCTTCCTGTTCCACATCACTTGGAGGAGAAATTTGTAACATATTTAGTCACTCCTCCTTTAACATCTTTATTTCGCTGCACAACTTGTGTTTTTTATTTGCCTGTTTCAAGTTAATTGGAGTTCAGATTAATGCTGAATGTTTGCTGAATGAGTAAGTGTCTGTTTATGAGTCATGAGTAATCATTAATAATCTTCTAGAAGGAGTAGATGTTTATAACAGTTAAATTAAGCAATATGTTAATGGAGTCTGGCAGACAGAAGGTACTGAAACGTAAACTCCTGTGGATTTTCAGAGCAGTGGGCTTTTGTTTATTTAGTTTTACATTGACCGTTTAAAACAGCTGATCAACTTATAGTGTAAGACTCGTCGTTGCATCTTATTGTCAAAGTATAATGTTGCACTCATCTTGTACTCCTGCAGTGTTCCTGCAGCCTGCCTGAGCTTCTTCGAGTCTGTGGAGGACCATAAATTCAATCATATATTAAATAGAATTTCAACCTATTTAGTTTGACTCACTGGATGCACTGCAGGCCAGGCCTGCCATTGGTTGCTTGGTTTCAGTTGGGATTGCAGCATCCTCTGGGAAACAACACCAACCTCCGAGATAGCAACCTACACGCTAAAGATGGCAAATTAGCACTTGGGTTGCTAATGTTACAAATGCAAACAAGCTAGCAGCTGTTACGTTTTATTTTGCAGGGATTTAGACATGTTAATGTCAGGGCTCGCCTCTCCATGTGCAAATGTTCCACCCAAACAAGTTCCACCTGGTGCTATTTTAAAGGCTGCATCCTGGGCGTAGCTCCGCCCAACACAACTGTGATTGGTTTAAAGAGATACGCTCAGTGCTACGGCTCCAATTCGCGATTTGGACTACTGTATACATTTTTGGATGTACAATTGCTACATATTGCTCCTTTAATGAACATGATTTTTGATTATTACGTTTCAGACAGTGGTTTGAGTCGCCCGTGTGCTAAAATAGATGTCAGCTAGCTTGTCAGTTCAGTCCAGGGTATTTGTGGCGTTGTTGATATTTCTGCTGACGTTACTGTCACTGTTTGTGACTCGTCACTTTGTGCAAACTCAAATTGGTGTCAGGTTTGCTACTTGTGATTGAGAGGTGTCGAGATGCATCGCCTTATTTTTGTCACAGCGTAACGGAAGCAGCTGCAGCTGATGGAAAATCCTGCCTTTGTGGTTTAGGCTTTTGACTCTATATTGTATAATATAGTGATTAGCTTTGACATTACAAAAACAGTTCATTATTTCCCCTCTCTCTCTCCCTGCAACCTCTTTAAATAGCAGTATTATGTCGCAATTTGTTACTGCGTCTCAGCTGAAAAGAATAGAACATAATTCTATTCACCTCCACTGAGCTGCAGCCCTCTGCTTCCTTATTGCATTACAGTCTTTTTCAAACAGTAACTGATCTGTCATCAAGATGCAATGTGTTATTTTTGGTTTTCATGCTGATTCTGCCTCTCTGCTCGCCTCCTCCTCCACCAATGAACTTGTCATGGACAGAAGTGTGTGTTGGTGTGTGTGCATGCACCTTATCCTTGTGTTTATGTGTGTCAGTTTGCACCAGCAGTAGGCAGCAGTGGGTGTTTTAAAGTTTATGGGAGATGATGAATCGGCGATGTTCGGGCCAGGGAAGGTTTGTGCGTCTTGCTGCATTAATAATGGAAGCACAGCTGGCAGTATTTATAGCAACAATGGAAGGGGGCCGTGGCAGCGTGAATGGGAGGTGATATATGAGATACGGTACATCCTGCCAGCTCGCCTGGACATCAGACAGTGTGAGTTCGCTCACACACACAGGCGGTACTGGATCTGAAATGGGCAGACAGAGGTGGTGGTGGTGGTTGTGGGGGATCTGATGGTGACATGTGGACAGACACGCACCCGTACACGCTCATACTAACATAATCAGACTTGCAGCGTGAATAGATTTGCACACAAAACAACACATGTCCTCCTTGGATCTCTGCAAAGTTGAGGCGTTTCATCAAAGGAGGAGAACAAAAAAAAAAAAAAAAAAAAAGAAAAAGACAGTGCTGCTGACAAGGATGTAGGTTTTGTTTTGACATTTAGATGGGTGGAGGGTCACAGAAGTGCTGCGGGGTATGGCTTAAAAATAATATCTCACTATTTTTAGGCTTTTTTTTCTAAAATAACACTGTAAATTCTCAAATAGTGCAAACATTTGATGATCTTATAGAATATGATGCATCGCTGTAGATTAAACTACACAACAGTTATGGCCAACAGCTTATGGTCAGGGAAGGTCATGGTTTTGATTGAAATGACTTTAACTTGCACTTTCTATTTCGTGGGTCTGGGGCTCCCTTCTAGACAGGATCAGTTCTGCATTCTGGCGACTGTTTATGCACCAATTCGAGCCTTTTCTGCATCTGTTTAGGGGTTTATATTATGTGTATTATTATCTAAAAGAAATGAGTTCCTGAGAAAAAAAAAAATCTAATATTGGAACCTTTTTTCTTCTGGCTCCTGCATGGTTATCAACCGTGCAAAGATGCTTCTTCTTCTTTCCCTTTTATGGCAGATTGCAACCGTTGCTTTTGAGGTTGCACACTGCCACCACCTGCTTTACTTTTGCAAGTCTCTGACTTGCATTCTTCTGGTTTGTCAAACTAAAAATCCTCTGCCTCTTTTTATTTATTAAATGCACATGTTCTAATACTGAGGAGGACGTGGTCCCTGTGTCCCCCCCTGAAATCTACACCAGTGGCTGCTGATGATTAGAAAGTTGTTGAGGTCGACAGTCCAAGCTATAGGGGGAGAATGAGCAGAAAAGAGAGTGAAGATGATGTAGCCACAAGCTGAAAATGGGGGAAGGAATGTATGGATAGAGGCAGTGGAGATATGGCCTATAGGAGTCTTTTGATGTGAAGCCATATTGATTGGCCTACATAGACTTAGATTAAAACAGTGAACACGTGATGCCTTTCCCTCCTCTGTGATTGGAGTTTAAAAAGTCTGATTGAATCGTTTCTCGGCTCCTTTTGTTACTTTCCCAGTCAGATAACAAGACTCACGAATGACAGTGGCACATCAAAAGCGGCAGAGTCCCGGTGGATCGCTGAAGTGAAGGACAAGGAGGTGAACGTGTTTGTGCGCAAGACAGCAGGGACAGTGAGGAAATAAAGCAGGGTGATATCGTGCAACAACCTCTGTCCTGTCCCACGACACATGATGTGTCATCTCTGTGACACGTCTTACGTAAAGCCACTGCAAAGAACTTTCAAATCGTGTTAATTTTGTATGTCCCTGTGGCAGAAGTGGAAGTGTTTCCACCATAATAATCACAAAATATAACATCAAAAATAAAATGATTGAACACAGGCTCATTTCATCAGGCATTAAGAATAGTATAATATATATAGAAATACCTGATCTTAATGCTGATGGTCTTTGTTTGCTTTTGCAGCTCATATAGAGACATTAATGTTAAATTAAAACTGCTTTATAACCAGTTAAAAACTCCTTGAAGTAGTTTGAAGTAAAAGTGGCAGCACGACAATGTAAAACACAAATTATTGTCACTCAAACGCATAAGTAAAAGTATGTAAAGTAACCAAAGTGACTTCTGTGAAGTTTTTGTATTGTACACACATATATTATATTGTAGAATTATTATTACTGATGCATTAATGTGTAGGTAGTCTTTAATAGTTGCCTCTGAAGTGTAGTAAAAAGTATAAAGTATAAATAAAATAGAAATACTCAGTAACTCTGAGACAATGCCTTTAATTTTCCTAGATCTACTAGCCCAACCTGGCATTTTTCTTGCCCCAGGCAATGGGCAATCCTTATTGCTTGAGCCCTGCTCTTCACCTGTAGTGTCTCCCCTTAACTCAGATGAAGATTACATAACTGACATTTGTTTAGTCTGTATGGAAGAATCCCATCACCAGGATTTGCTCAGTGTAGAGGGAGATAAAAGATGGGTTTTGGTAATGTGTCTACTTGGGATGCTGTGGCTGTCTGAGGGAATAGCTTTTCCGTTCAAATGCCTTGAAATGTGGAACCACAGACCCTCCTGGAAGAAGTGCTGATTCAGCTGCTGCTGAACCGCAGGGAGCTAAAAAAACTCCCTTCACTCGGTCAAACAAACCTTTTTCAAACCGTGACAGCTCCGTCCAGCTTTTGGCCCTCTCCGCTCGCTCTGCCTCGTTTTGTTGGAGAGCGCTGAGCGAGCATGAATCACAGACATCATCATGTCTCCCAGTTCGAGGTGTTTTAATTCCAACCACCATATAAAACCCGTCTTTTTTTTGGTCTCATCAGAGCTGCACATTCATCACAAACCCGACTTCGGTCACCTCCCAGCGGGTCGAGATCAAAACTCCCGTTGCCACGCCGACTCTGCTGACATTGGTACTTTCTGACAGGACTTCAAAGGACATTATTCTGAAGAGAGAGGCAAGACAGAAATCCAGCAGGCTCTTGTGAATGTAAACCAGCGAGACATGTGAAGCTGAAAACAAAAAGGGACGACCTGAAGGTTGCCACATGGTCCGACTCCCATTTGAGCCTGCGGCCGTGAAACAGCATCCACCTTTAATATTTCACGGCCCTTCGTATGTTCAGGCGGTCTCCTCCCCTACAGCTACTCCCATTGTGGCTTATTTATTCATGAGCTCCCCATGCGGTGCCAACTAATAGCCCCAACTTGGCCCTCAGTGCGGCCCCAGATAGCAGCAAGTGGGTCCTGTCACTCTGAGCGGAGCCACCACGTCAGCTCTTCAGCCAGACAAGAGACACACAGTCTGTGTGATTTAGGATATTACTCAGCTCTCTGAAAGCGGCACCGTACTGCATATAGCTGCTAGCAGAAAACAAGTACAGATTCCGAGCGGTCCCACAGAGATTTAGTGGTGATGACGAATAAAGCTGATTAATTAGCAGGCTATTTGAATGAGATCTCAGCACTCTGGCTCCCAGGCTGATTGACTGTCTTCATCTCTTCTGTGGAGAACAGAGGCTTAAACAAATGCTGTGGCCTCTTACATGCATGCAGAGAAATGCTGTTTGTGCTCGTACAAGACGGCTTTCTTGTAAATGATTAGTCGGTTAATGAAGCAGTTGCTTGACAGAATAATAATCAGCAACTGTTTCAATCATTTTCTAAAGCAAAATTGCTCAAAACTAAATTCTCTAGTTCCAGCCAGGGCTGCACACTCAGTTGCAATATTACCAAAAAAAAAACAATATGGCAAAGTGCTATGGTGAAATTGCAGAACCAGAACCAAATCAAAATTTTATGAGTGAGAAAACAACATTATAATGGAATACTGTAGTGCTGCATAAATGCCCTGGCCTGAAGATGAAAGAAAACGTGTTTGTTTGGTACGACCCCAACAAATCTCACATCATCACGATTTTAACAGTTTTTTTTCCCGTAAAAATGAAAACTGTGATGAAAAAAATTATCTTTCCCATGAGTCATATCACATATTGCAATTTCAGTCAAAATGCAGCCCTAGTTCCAGCTTACTATTTATGAGGGTGTGCTGCTTTCTTTCTTTCATGGGATAGTTAAAGGTACAGTACAGCTTTTTTCATGAGGATGTCCTGTCTTTGTTGATGGTAAATGTAGTCAACTGAAGCAATAAATTCCTCAGTGTGTGCTATAGTGACTGAGAAAACAAAGTTCTTGCAGCAAAATCTGCAGGCTTTTTCAGCGTGGACTTTTAGTACCCACTTCTGGTGAGCCGGGGAACATGAGATGAGCACCAGCAGACTGAGGTTTGCTTGGGCAATAGGTCTGAAAAGTCAATCACGACAATGGATAATTATTGATCATGTAGACTGTGGCCGGGCGATATGTTGTTAGGTGATAAAATAAGTTTGTTGTATTGCCGGTCTTGGTCAGGGAGGCATTCCTGCACAGTTTGCACACATTGGTGTTCTCATAGTTGTCCATCTGTCCATCCATTTTCTGCGTCTTATCCAAGGTCGGGTTGCGGTGACAGCAGGCTGAACATGACGTCCCTCTCTTCTGCAACACTTTCCAGCTCCTCCACTTCAGCTGGCTCTTTTGCAGTCCTACTCTGAGCTCTCTCTGGACTTCTGAGCCCCTCGTCCTCTGAAAGTTGTCCAACTTAAATCAACAAAAAACAGCCATGCCAGCAAATTGACCTGTTTTTTTTATCTGCACAAATCTTGTATCTGTTTCTGTTGATGACAATTAAACAACACACCTGTTGAATGATTGGCATATTCATTATGTAATTTCATGCTGGTTTGCATTTAATGCATTCAAGCAAAACTATCAAACATTTTACTGAACTATTTTTTATGGCTGTTGATGACATGTCTATCGCCAGCAGATATTGCTATGGTAGTGATAACACAACACCATGGGCGTGGGAGTCACAAGCTCGCCCACGGTGCATCCTGGTACATGTAGGCACTGCTGCACGGCTCTGTGAGCAGGAACAATCAGGATTCTTTGTCAGCATAACACACACTGAGGAATTTCTTGCTTCAATTGACTACAGTCTTACAATCATATAATTTCATTTAGCAGATGCTTTTATCCAAAGCATCTGAGAGCTGATACAACACATGCAAGGATCTAGTCAGGAGAGAACAACACGACTAAGTGCCATGAAGCAAATGAAGCAATGCTCAAGTCTGTTTGGACGTAGGTGCCTACAGGCAGTGCCAGTGGCAGTTTGCATAGAGTGCATGAGATACATTGGATTTTTAAATTTTTTTTGAATCTATATATATCTTGTGCAGTCAGTCAAGTGCATAAGTGTACATGAAAGAGCTGGGTCAACATTCATCTTTTAAAGACTGAGAGGGATTCTGCTGATCAAACATGGTTTGGTAGTTCCACCATTGGGGAGCCACAAACTGGATGGGTCTAGCTAGTGACTTTGGGCCCTGTTCTTGTGATTGAATCAGGCTACGTATACCATCAACACTGATTGGACATTCACATTAAGAGTGCAGAGTTTTCCCGTTTTGAAAAAATATCCCAGATACGAGCGCCACCGTCTCACTCTTGTGACGCCATGTGGAGCCAGAGTCTGTGTTGTAGTGATCAGAGTTGGAGCCAACTCAGTTGCAAGCAGGGCTCAGCTGATAATCATGACATAAAACCTTGTTTTATAGCATCAAATAACAAATTAAAAGCAAACTGATCAGAAAAACTAGCACTTAAACAAACATCAGCGTGATAAGAATTACCTAAAATAACAGAAACAATATTTTTGAAACATTTATCTGACATGTACTTTGATATTTTAGTTTAGCCTGTGAGCTACCTGTCTGATCTTTATGAGCTGTACTGCAGCCAGCCACCAGGGGGCGATCCAGATGCTTTGGCTTCACTTTTGGGGCCTGTATGCAGTCTCTGGTTGCACTAAATGAAACATTTGAAGATGTTGCTTGAGCTCATGGAAACTGTGAATATTTTTTTCCTACAATTTTCCTACATTATACAGGGCAAACAATGAATCAAAAAAAATATTCTTGCAATTAAATATGCAATATTTGACTAATTTTATTGTCATATATTGCACCAGCTCTTGCAAACCCTCTACCATCTTACTTATACCAGTGTTTTTGCAGCCCAGTCTCATGCCAAAGCGTGTTATAGACCCGTTGATCCACTAGTGAGGATCAGTGTAAAGGATCACTGTGGAAAAGTACGTGCCTGTATGAAGGTGGGCTACCAGCAGGGGGCGATAATGACAGGAGCAAAGGATGAATGTAGTATAGACCTTTTTACAATTGTTCAAACAATGAGAAAGCTGTGCATGCAGTTTGGCAATGGAAGTACGGCGGACAAACACAAGCAGTTTTGATCGCGTCTTCAGTCCAGTCAACACGTTTAATAGCTTGCAGCCACAGACGCTGCAGATTGCTCTGAAACGGTCGTGATCCTGTCGGAATTCTGAACAGCTTAAGTTGACCAGTGAAATATCAATTCTGACATATCATAGACACAGCAAACATACATTTTGGTGATTTTGATGCTGATAAAATGTTTAATTCAACATTTGCAGCTTGATAACTTGTGCAGATGACTCGGGAGGATGGCTACTTTATTTGGCATAATGCATGCGCAGGTTTTCAATGATGTTGGCTGTAAAAGGGTCTATAAAGCACAAGAAAGTATGCATACAAAAGAGGCCAGGGTGGATGGATGGATGGATGGATGGGTAAAACATACGACTTAAATGCAGGAGAACATGGTTTGGTTCATAGTCAGGTGATTGTTAAATTTAACCAAACTGTGACAGAATGTTTCTCAGCAAGTCTAACTGGACGTTGTTTATTTTTTATTACTAATGTGATCAATGTCAAGGAAAGGCAAAAAGTGACACCGTCACAGTGAAGCAGCGGGTCTGTTACACACTTTGACATGACACTGGGTTGCTTCATATGCTGTATTCACACTTGAACTTCATTTGCATCTGAGGAGATGATTAATATGCTTTGTGGCTGACATGCAATGATTTCTAGTGTGACATAATAAGAGTCATAGCTTGTTGCTTTGTGTGACATTCATCAGCTGTCAAGATTTGACAGGTCCTTGTAAACAACCAAACCTCTGTTTGATCGATGTGTAAGCAAATGAGCAATCCTCTGGCTCAAAGGGACATCAGCAACCTTGTAATAACATTTGTATACAAATTGATATAGCATGTGACCTTTGCAGTCCACAAAGGAAAACAAGAATAGAAGCTTCAAGGCAGCAGACAAAGAGGAATCTTACTCATGCTGATTATAATTGTTCTGATTTGACAGATTAAATTGATCTTAAGAGTCTGGAAAGCACGATTTTTGACTGGAAAAATAGTCTCTGTGTTGTGAGGCAATGTTTGGTAGCCTGAGATAAACACCATTTTGAACCACAGGGAAATAGGCTACGAGGTCACTCTTACCCCTCAGGAAGAGCTCACACGCTCATTTCTTTTTTGTTTCTTTATGTAGTTTTGTACACCCACTCACGTCTTCACTATAATCCACTGTTGTCTATATATAGGGTGCCCTCCGGGGTTTTGTTTTATTGCTTTTCCCCAACATGTCTCTAAATCCTCTTCCTGTACTACAGTAGTTTCTTCTGATGCTCTAAAATCAGAGAGGCAGAATTGGACAGATGTCTTTGGGCTTTTTGGCCTTGGTTTACATCATAAGATGGGTTGAAGTACGTTAGTCTCAGAGTAGGATGTGTGAAAGTGACTCCAGGAATGAAAGAGTCAGTCAGTCGGTTGGTCCAACTGTACTAAATGTATTGCATGAAATTTTGTACACATCCACGATGTCCAGAAGATGAATCCTAATGGCTTTGGTGATCCTTTGACCTTTCCTTTCATTTTTCTTAAAGTTTTGACACATTGCTCCACTGGCAAAAAGAAGTCTGATTACATGTGAGCTTATGAGAAAGTGACCTTACTATCACTATAGTTTCTTAATGGGCTTATAGTCTAAATCAATATTTTTAAATACAGCATGATGTTCATCTAGTAAATTATGGTGCCATTCAAATTGAAATAGACAATAAAGCATTGTTTGCTTTGGAGTGTGGCTACATTGACATTGACAAGTGGCTACCATGGCATGTCCTCAGGTTCTTAGTCAGATCCAATCAGGATAGAGGCATAGCGATTCGTATCCTCCCTAACTCCACCCTCTCGTCCAAGTATGGTCACCTCTGGTTCGGGGTTCTGACCACAGAAACATATTCCCGCTGGTTGGTGGTTTATTGCTTACCTTGTGAGGCAGCTGGATTCGTGAGATCATGAGATCACGTGAGAATCGAACTTGCTTCAAGTTAGTCATTTGTATTTACACCAAAAGTGGTGCAGCCAATCAGTGTCCTAGGAGGGACTACTGGCAGCTATGGGCATGGTTTTAGGTGTGACGACAGCAAGTGTCCGTGGGAGTGACTCATGTTGAATAAACACTGGCGGCTCCTGAAGAGGTTAACGTAGATACTGATGATAGCATCAGTTATATCAGAACTGGAGAGTATTTCTTCTTTGAAAGAAGAGGAAAGAACAGCACTGATAGCTTTTCTCCAATCACCTGCCAAGTGTCTTTTGAAAGTGCCTGCCCTTTTCCAAACAGTTTTTTAAGGATGACTTCCCAGACGATTCCCTGTAACAAACCATCTGGTGTGTCAGGTTAGTTTACTGCCATTTTATTGGACCCAATTGAAGCATACTGTCATAAGCATAGCTCCTTTAAGGAATAGGACAGTGTGTAAGTGTGTGTGGTGTGCAAGTGAAGGACAGTGAGTGGCTGACTACCCTTGCTAATAGTGGAGCAGAAACTTAAACCTAGCTGTCACTGTGGCAGTAAATGTACAGCTCAGGTTACAGTGTGACAGTTAATAAACGCAGCAGCCTCTCAAGACCAAGAAAAATGCTGTATGTGATTTCCCAACTGCTGGAAAAGTAACAGGGTTAGCCCTGAAGCTGAGCAGGCAAGGCTAATGTTAAGATTGTGCTAACGCTAGCATTGTATCTTTACCTATATGTTGGCTCTGGTAAGATCGTATCCCTTTCAGAAGCTTTGTAATCCCAAAATCCTGTCTTCTGTAGTTATTTTATCAATTTTTGAAAACAGTCGTTGTTGTTAGCCCAAGATGCAGTGGGTTGAGTCTGCCAACCAATCAGAGGCTGTATTCCTTACTTATCAGGATGTGTTCCACAAACCAATGGGTAATAATGACATTATCATCAGCCTTAGCTGTAGTTTGTGACAAGTGCTTACCAGCAAATGTTGACCATGGTAAACATGATGCCTTCTTAGCATTAGCATGTTAGCATCATCATTGTAAACATGTTATATGTTAGCAGTTAACTGAGATCACCACTGCGTAAGTTCAGCCTCACAGAGCTACTAGCATGGTTGTTGGTGTTTCGGTTGGCATGTCGGGTGTAGATGTGATGGGTGAGTTTGAGGTGAACAGAAGGGGAGATTCTGGGACACCAAATGTGCTGGTGTTCTTTTTGGAGGTGTCCTGGGCCTAATTTTGCAAATTTTTCCGTGATGAGAAGCCCAGTGACGCTGTTGCACACCCCACCCTTTTACTCTGAAATTCAAACCAGGTTCCTCCACCGGCACTCACCCTAGTTTAATCGCACAAGGGATGGTTACATCAGAATGTGCGTAGAAGACACGGCTTCATTCTCCTTCGCTCAAGTTCCCCTGGGTTCCTGCAGTTTAGATTAACATTTATGTCATGTATATGTCCCGTGTGGACACCTTAGTGCTGGAGGGTGATTATTGCATATGCACTATTGACCAGAGGGTCAAGGTTTACACACATTATTAGGCTTTAGCCATCTGTGTCTACAATGTCACAGGGAATTGTGTATGCAAGTTCTTGCACAGATACACAAACAGGGCGTACAGGAGATTTGTGGTGTCCATTTGTGCACATCAGAGTGCCATTTTGTGTGTCGATGTCAAACAAGGAGGGAGGGAAATTGGCCGTTCCAGTTTAGTGGCAGGAAAGTGGGGCGATCTGTTCTTTGGAAGTTTCCCAGTGAAATTTCCTGGGGACCAAGACACTGAAAATATCTATCTATATACAAGCTATGTCCTACATAAAAGAGACGGTGAACCAGAGAGAGAAAGAGGAGGAGAGCGAGCACATGAAGATACATGTGTGTTTGGGAGAGATAAAAAGAGACGGGGAGGGAGGTTAAATGTCACTGTGCTGGTGGGATATCAGTCTTCTGATGGCATCACACAGACCTCTGACAGATTGAAGCTTAGTGGAACCAGGTCAAGACTCCTCGCAAGTCACCCAGCAAAGTTACCTCATTTCCCCTCTCACTTCTGTCACATGAAAACTCCTCAAGTAGAAGTAGAAATGCTGCCTCATAACCCCATTCTCCTCTGCTCATCGTCTTCTGCCGCCCATGGCAGGCTCGAGAGCAGCGCGAGTGCGTGATCGTGTGTGTGAAACAGGATTTATGTGGCTTAAATTCACACCTGGCGACTGTGTCTGGAGTTAACAGAGATCAGATCCATCCTTCCCTTTGCCAAAATACAGATTTGCTAAACATGCCACTTCCTCCTGCGAGGTTTGCGTCTTTAAAAGCAGATGTTAAATTGCTCATCTCACTTGTTCCCCATCCATGAATATCTTAACATTTACTTTCTGACAAATGTCTTTCCGCCCAAGCTGCCCGCCACCTGTTTCATTTGTTGATTTTACTTGGTTACATTGAATAAATTTACAACTGGAGCTCACATTTTACTTTATTACAATGCAAAAATTCCATCAGAGTTTAAGGAAACATTCAAAGTTGAAATACTCGCTTCTCTGACAACAACGCTACAGCCGTGATGTTGTCCGTCAAAATGTCTGTTCTAGGCTTTTTTATTTTGCTGTTTAACATTAATTAGAGTTTAAATTAATGCCGAATGTTTGCCAAATGAGTTAGTGTCTGTTTATGAGTCGTAAGAAATCATTAATAACCTTGGAAAAGGCGCAGGTGTTCATAACGGTCAAATTAAGCGATTTGTTAATGGAGTCTGGCAGGCAGAAGGCAGGTAGACAGTGAACGCAAAGTCCAGAGTGTGTATTTTCAGAGCAGTGGGCTTTTGTTTCTAGGATAACAGGCTTAACTTTACATTGACAGACAATTTACATTGTGGGACTGGTTGCTGCTTGTTATTGTTAAAGTATAATGCTGCACTTGTCCTGTGCTCCTGCAGTGTGTAGTGAGCTTCCTCGAGTCTGGGGAGGAGTGGGCGGGGAGAAACAACTCGCTTCAACCAGAGACTGTATTTTAAATAGGGATTCAACCTTTTTAAAATACAGTCTATGTCTCCAACTCACTATATGGACTGCAGTACTCATTTTTTGATGCACAATTGCTGCATATTCCTCCTTTAAAAAGAAAGAAAATATAGCCTTAAACGTTTTAGTACTGCCAGAAACAGAGTCTTTTGCTTCTGGGTCTTTTTTTTGACTCATACTCCACAAACTGACCAAATGTAAATGAAGTGATGTCAGCCTGCAGTATTTTCAGCTCAGAATCATCGTCATGTTTTGGTGATTATATAAAGTCCATTAAAAAAAAAATTAAAAAATCACACTTTCCACAGTCTGTGTTTAAGACTGCTAATTTAGAACCAGTATTTAGTGATCACTGGATCGAGCTTCAGGTGCCTCCAGGGACACACATAAAACAACTCCATGAGAATCATGTATTTATAGATTTTTGCAGGCTGCCGACAGTGCAACAGTGAGTGACCCATAATGTTGTTCCACATGCTGTAAAAGGCTACCAGCAGGTGATTCAAATTCAGAAATAACATGCCTGTATGCACACTGCAGCTGCCTATAAACACATCATAAAAAAGCAAGAATGGCACAGCCTGTGAGTGCGTAACGCACTGCTGTGTCTTAAATCTGAGGCTCGACAACACACACTATTGAAAGCGACGCTGCCGACAGAGCAGATAAATATAAAAACTGTCAGATGTTTGCAAGCGTACAAATGAATCTACAGAAAATGTTCGAAGGCAGGAGCACACAATCAAACATAACTCTCCAAGTAAAATAAATAATGAACTACAGTATCTTGTAATGCCCATTAACTCACTCTCTATATAGCTTAGCATGCATGTTAAGCTCAGAAGATCAGGCCTGTCAATAATATATAATAACATAATTACAATAATTAACAGTAATAACATAATTAAGTGACTGCATAGGAAAATGAGCTTATGCAGTTTCTTGCCAAGACTTAGATGAGAAGATTAAAGGTTGCCTCTATTAGAATAGTGTTTTCACGATATTGGAATTTCTCATTTTTAATACAGTGTAATTTTGGGGAAATTGGGAAAAACTGACTCAACATGGAGGGCATAAAATTTTGGACTTTTATTAAAAGATGAATATAACAAGGCATGGATATAGAAAATGAGACAAGTGACAAGAAGAAGACAGCACTGTGAGGGAGAGGAGACAGGACTATGTGGGCACTGCAGCAGTGTGCGTCAACTTGAAGAAAAAGTGAGAAAGTGCAGCTGGTATCAGAGTATTGATAATGATTGAAAGTATTTCATATATTCATCGATATATTGATATTTTTGACAGCACTAATCTCTGTAAAGCAGAGATTAGGCCTGCAGAATCTGCAGCTGGTATCGAAAGTGTTCTGGTTTCTTTTTGTTGTCAGTTTGTAGGCTGCATGTGTGCAACAGTCCATGAGAACACATTAGCCAAGAAGCCAAGAACTTTTACTAAATTTACCTGCATTTATATGCAGATATCTGTTTAAAGGAATTAGCCTCCAACTCCAGGCTCATGTATCAAACAGTGAGCGGCTTATGGAAAAGGAAGTCTTGGCCCGGATGTCCTGGCTTCACTGGAAGCTCTGAAACTGTTGGCTGTTAACCCCAGAAGCTAAATCGTTTTCAGATGATAACAGATGGTTTACAAAAAATGGTCCAAAGGTAGCTATCTGCCCACCAGCAGCTCTAAGTCAAGTCAAGGTTTTTAACAGTGCATTATCACATGAAAGTGTCTCAACACACTTAGAGAAAACACTGAAGACAACAGGCTGATGGAAATTACAAATGATACATGATCATCATCATCATTATCATCATCATAATACATCACAACAATGACGAGACTGCAGGAAGTCACTGCTCCCAACCAAGAAGTATAAAACAAAAATAAAAGCGGGAATCAAACACAAAAGAATAAAAATCAGTAATAATAATGATAATATCACTACTTCTGCTGCTACTACTTCTATAAATAATAAGTTCATAATAAAGTTCCTGTGTTGTTGGGCCCATAAAGCACGTGTCCTACAGTCTCCTTCTCCAGCAGAGTGGGTCGAGAGCGTGGACATAATCCTGCAACACAGAGTGCTGGCACTCGACCAAATTGCCTCACAGCCCACTGCTTGATTCCCCCTGTTTCCAATCTTTGTGCTCAGCTAAAATAACCTGCTGCTGGTGGTCGCGTCAGACATTAGAGTGGCATCAATTGTCTCATCTGCTGTAAGTCTTGGCCAGGAAGCGAGCGAGTGTAGTTACCAAAATGTGGAACATGTAATAAATCAGGGAATTTGTATGTCGGACTGCACACTGAGATGTTACACACAGCCTGACTAGAACAAAACGCAGTGCAGCCATTTGTGTCTCTCATGTATAATGCACATGAGAGTTATGATGTATAATCTACTGCTGATTGCAGCAATTTCTTGTCCATTACCTTTTCTTTGAAGGTATTACAGGATATAATGACAGGGTTATGCAGGGCTCAACAATAAGGATTGCCTGGTTGCCCGGGTCAAGTAAAGTGCCACTTCTAACAACTCACTTGCTCCATCGGGCAAGTGGTGAAAAAGAATTAAATCCATAGTTTTTGGCAATTTTGATATAAAGACAAAGATGGTGGTCAGCAGGGCAATGAGCGCTTTGTATAGGGGCAAGTAAAAATGTACTTTAGGCAAGTATATTTCTGACCCACTTGCCCAGCCAGACAAGTGAGAGAACACTGCAGTTCCTTCCACATGTCCTAGATATAAAAAAGTGGGGGATCTTAGAACCCAATACCTCACAGAGAGGTACAGAGCGTACACCACCCCGTTAAGGCTGCTCTTTTCATGCAGCACCAAAAATCGTGTGTGTGGTTACATAATCTCCAGCATGACTGTTGAATATTCATTTGTTTATTTTTAATTTTGGGTGTGATAAAGTACCAAATTTGAGTCTCTAAAATAAATTCTCTTCATCTCTGTGATCGTGTCGTGGTTTGGTGTATTTTCCAAAAATCGTACCACACGTCTTTCCTGGGATCTCTTTATTCAGTTCTTGTTCCCGTTTAACCTCAACATATAATGTTAGATCCCTTCTTGATTGCATGAAATAACAATACAGGACTGACACAACTGTGGGGATAGCATTATCATATGCTTGTACAAGTACCTTAATAACAGGATGTGTTTTCATTTTCCCTGATTTTTTAAAAATATAATAATCCCTTATTTGTAAGAACACATATGATCTAACATGAGTTCTTTAAAGCCTCTAAAACTTCTCATTTCAGCTGTTTGAGTGACCATTACTGGTTTAAAATCACCATCAAAAGCAATCCATTTTAATAGTCCAGGTTTCTTTCACAATTTTAGTTGTTTAACAATGAAATATCATATACCTTGAGTAAATTAAGTCATTGGGTTTAGGTCTACCTCATCTTTTTTATCCCCTATACTTGCTTGAATGTGTACCTTGATGCAGAAATTCTGAGCTACATATACTAATTTATGTTGCATGAAAATATTCCTTTAAATTCAGAAGATTATGCACAATCGCAGTAAAATCGCAATGTTGCTGAGTGCAATATCCAAATCGCAAAACCAGAACCATTTTTTTGATAAAGGAAAAATGGATGAGAAAGCAGCACTGTAATGAGGTTCTGTAGTGATGCAGAGATGAAAAAAATCTAAAAATCTTCTTCTCCAGATGAAAGAAAACACGTTTGTTTGGTTCAGACCTCAATAAATATCACATCATCACGATCTGAATAGTTTTTTTTCAGCGAATATGAATGCCAAACAGATCATTTCCACTAATCATATCGCATGGTCAAAATAATCTCAGTATGAGCCCTAGTGCCATTCTCCGTTTGTCTTTAGGAAGCTGAAGTGTGTTAGAACAAAATATAAATCTTGATATTAGCTCGTCTCATTTAAAGTGTGAATGCTGGTTCTCACACCGTAAGTTAACTGAAGTTCTAGAGGCTCTTGATCAACTATTATTCTCCTAAAATGACAGTTACTGGCTACAAAAGAGCAACACTTGTTCACAAAGCAAAAAAAAAACTGTGCAGAATATCACATATTAACAAGAAGTAACAGTGTGAGTATCTCCAATATTGTGGAAAAAGTCTCACAGCTGTTACATTTTTAATCTCAAAATCGATGGACTTGAGCTGGCTCGCTCCTCATACGAGGTGTTCTTACTTCCCTGGTGGAGATAACATCGCTGATTGCTCAACAAGGTGAGGGTTAGCGGGGTTAATATGGTTTTAAGTTTCCCGAGCTGACTGAAAGTGTTAATGATGTGACCTGAAACTGAAAGAGCTCTCCTAGGAGAACATGGAGAGATAAAGATTTATGACAGCGAGATATGAAGCAGAGGAGATGATTATCACTTGTTGGCATTAGGCAATATCTAATCTCTCCATCGCCCTCTTCATCTTCACTCCAATAGACACACACACACACACAAGCTCACACACACAGAGCATTCATTATGAAGGTCTTTTATGTGTGAGTCATGACTTTTCTCTTGGGAACTGATTATCACTTTCTCACATAATTTTCACTCTGTCCTGACCTGTTCCGGCTTAATTGACGATGAGTGATTCTCTCAAAAGTTTGGTTTCAGCCTTTTAACTCTGCGTCCATTTTCTCTGCTGCATCCCTCGGGATCAGCCGATATCTGGCTGATATCAGCCTTGAAAAAAATGTGAATAGATAACTAAGAATGCGTGACAAACAGGTCCGTCACGCCAGACACTTTCAGGAGGCTGATGAGCACAGTGAGCCGTGGGTGGATTTTACGCGCCGGTCTGTAAAACCTGAAGTGAAACTTACCTCTGCGTGCTTTAAGGAGCTCCTCACCGTATAATAAATTTTCATTATGGCTTTCAGTGGAGCATTTTAGCATCCTGTGAGGGTCTAAATGATGTTTTTTGAGCCTTTTCCAACACAGCAAAAATGAAATTCTACAAAAAAAGAGGGACTCCATTCAATTTTTTGGCATGAAAATGTGGAAGAAGGCCAAATCCAAATACAATAAAAATCAGTACTGGATCTTGCTTTTTGGCAACCTCGTCCAAAAACTGTTGCCGTTCGGTGGTATCGTGATTCGACCCCATCCTCATCCTCTGCCTTCTGCTCCTCTCTGCTCTCAGCCATCCAGCCCTGTTGAGTTCACACCTCTGATTTCACAGCCACCTCTCACATTCAACTCCCTTCCTCGCTGTTCTCCTCCACTGTGCTTTTGTTTCCCTGTTCCATCACAATACCTCTGCTGTTTTTTTTTTCTTTCCTTCCTGCCTCTAGTTTTTCTCACTCTTGCTGCTGTGTCATTTTCTTGTCTCTCCGGCACTTCTTCATTTGAGATGTGCTCCCCTCTCTCCTGAACTAACCCCGCCATATTTTGAGCCATGCAAGCGGTGTCAATGTTGGTCTATTGTCAAACTATTCTATGGATTGCAGGGCTGTCCCCTGATATCAGAGACTCATATCATTAGTTGGAGACTCCTCAGACGTTATGCATTCATTTTTTCAGTGTATTTGCATTGCAGTTACAGGATAAAACAGATAGAAGTCTATAAAAATGCACAGGGAGAACATTTCCGTGAGGAATTAAGGAGGACATGAATATATTTCTGTATTAGCTGGTGCATTTATTCCTCGTGACAACATGCCCAGGTGGTTAAATGATGAGCGAGGGTGAAACGAGTGGTTGGTAACTTGCTGTAAACTTTACAGACCCAGTCTCAGACTTATTATAAACCACAAAACTAACTATGATGGAAGTGGAGAAGAGTGATAGAAACGGAGCGCAGGTGATGCGCTGCAGCAGCTGCTTCACCAGAGCACACCAGCGGTGTGTGTAGGACAGGTGACGCTTGCTTGTTTGCTCGTTTTTGCTTCCGACAGGCTCAGATTGTTCTTCTGTGTCTGATAACATAATGGAGAAACGCTACGGTGAGAGACCTTTCTTTAAAGAGAAAGATACCTTTTTGTTTTTAGCCAGAAACAGGTATTTTATTACTTTCATCTAACCAACCAGACTCATTTTGCAAAACATCATCATTATCAGCTTCAGTCAAACTCGGCAGAAACAAAATAAAACTCAACAAAAACATCTTGGTTCATCTTTCCAACAAACAGCAACTCTGGTTTGGTTGAAATAACCCTTAACTCACAGAGGACAGAAGCTCCACGGTGTGCAGATTTTATAATTGAAGTAAAGGAGGACTCACACTTTCACTTTCTGACTGTGTGAAGTTCTGTTGTTTTCACATTACAGATGATGAAGAAAGGCATTAAAACCTGAGTCTTACTGTTAAAACATACTCATGTTGGCTCATGTAGGAATTTATGCTTCCTTCAGCTCCACCACGAGGTTGACATTTGTGTTTCAGATTCATAGTAATATCATAATGGATTGCCCTGAAATATGACACAGTTAGTCAGATCACATGGTTGGTGTTTCGATCCCCACCTCCTCCTGCTCTCATGTCAAAGTGTGCTTGGGCAAGATGACGCTGAAGCCCAGTTTGCTCCTCAGTCACCAAGGATACACAAGCCAGTGCATTCCTAATTGCTGGTCCCAGGGTTGTGTCAGTGAGGACGACCGGCTTTAAAAGCCTTTGACAAATCAAATCTGCGGATCAAGATTCAAGGCTCAAGGTTGTCTTTATTATCCCTGAGGGGCTATTTATTGTGCAGCCAGCAGCACTAACCAAATAGCAATCAGCAGATAATGAATACCATATAAACAGTAAATACATTATACAGTCACACTGAGGTATTTAAAAGGCCGATGGCAGCGGGGACAAATTAGTTTTTAAATCTATCGGTCCTGCATCTTGGCAAAACGTATCTGTGGCCAGACGGAAGCAACATGAACCCCTTTTGCCAGGGGTGATCAGCCAGGATCGTCTGGGCCTTCTTCAGGCACCAAACCACGTGCACACGAGGAAGGTCATTCAAGGCCTTACCTGTGATTTTGCTGCACACTCTGACAATACCTCGACGTCTGTGTTTGTTTTTATCAACATAAAAAACTCTGAGTACATGATGAGCTTTTTTTTACACGCCCATGCTGGGTGGGGTGACGTCTGGTTTTCTAGTGAGACACTGATGATCTGCTGAGGTGATCCCTGATGGGGAGATGTCGGAAGAATTGGCAGAATTCTCATTAGTGTGTAATAACCTGGAGATAAGAATAGTTGTGTTTTCCTTTCTGTAGAATGAGCCCTTTATATCTACAGAGCGCGTGGCTCGTCTGCCATGTTGCACTGCCATGTTTCTACAGTAGTCCAGAGGGGACAGACCATATCCTAGCTTTAGAGACGGCCTTTCATGTTCTCCTACATGCTCGGAAGGGAGAGGTTTGCAATGTGCAAGTTTACCCCTACATGCCACTAAATCCTACACACTGATCTAACCTTTCCTCTGGTGCCAGCATCAGGTCAGTTTACCCAGTATTTTGGTTTCTTACCAAATACTTGCAAAAGTAGGCGTGTCACAATTCCCCATGTCCATTATCTGATTAAATTTTTCAAATTAAATGTTTTTTACAGTTATGAGTTATTATTAGACTACCGAGTCTTGATTAGCAAAAATCAGATTGTTGGTTTTTTACATCTGACATGCAACATATACAACCATACAAAATACAATTATGGCTGGAAAGCTGCGCTGTGTCGTCTTTGAAGTCTTTTTGTCTTCAGACACATGTTGGACGTTGCAAGTAGGCAAATCGATTGATTGTTCAGTTTAATATTGAAACTGTGACAGTCATATGTGAACTAATGACATCCCCAAATAACCTCAGCTGTAATTTGTGATTATTGCTAATTAGTAAACGATAGCATGCTAACATGCTAAGTAAAGATATATCAGCGTTTAGCTTTTAGTAGGGGTGCCATAATTTTAATATTAAAAAGCAGAACTTCAAAGCTGTGATATCATATTTTACACTGTATAGACTTTTTAAATAGATTTAATTTTAAACAGACTTTTGAAAGAAGAATTTTATCATGTAAATTATAGTTGTCATTGCATAAAACCAATGATCTGTTGATCTGTTGCAAAAATTGTGTTTAAATAAAAAAATTAAATTGAATTGTGACACCCCCTAGCGTGCTTCCTCTCACCTTTTTTAAATCCCTCATATTTTTTATTGCCGTCCTTTCTTTTTTCCTCATTCTTCTCTGTTGCTGCTGTCCTCTCTCTGTCTCTCTAATCATACCCCACTTACCTCACTGTGTCCCCCCTTCGTCCTCTTCCCTCTCCTTCCTCTCCAGCTTCCCCTATCTTTGATTACTCAGCACTATGCAAAAATATGGATTGTTCACTTCCATTTATTATCATATCTTCTGTAGGTACCTCTCTCCCTGGTCGGTCAGCTCTCTGACAAGACTGTACCAACCTCGCTACTTTCTCCCTCTCCCTCCTCCTCTGTCTCTGTGCCCTTGTCTCTTTTATTCATCAATTCCCTCCGACAATTTGGTTTCCAGCCCTCTTCTCCTCCCCTGTCATCTTCTCTCTCTCTCTCTCTCCGTTTAGTCTCACGAACTTGCTTTAATTCTGTCGTTTTTCGTCCATTCCTCCTGCACTCCTTTAAATAGTCAGAAAAAGCTTTATATAAGAGGCCTCATTAATTTTCGTTTACATTTAAGCGAGGCATTTCAACATTAATGAAGCTTTAAAAATGCAATTTATATAGCTATAGCAACTTTATAATAAGAGCCAGCCCAGTTAATGCTCATTCATGTTTACATTTACTCAAGCACTGTAATTAAGTATATTTTTATGCAACTTTATACTTGACATACTGCACTATTTGCTCTACTACATTAATTTTATGGCTCTTACTATTTACTACTGCAGACCGAAGGATTTCACATGCTAAACATAGGCTGAGGTTGAAGATTAAGATGTTGTTGTAGATTAAATAACCCAAGCGTGCATGAAGTGGAAAGAGTAGCTAATAGTTAGCATGTCACCTACAGTTCAGTCAGTTTTATTTATATTGCGCCAAAAAATAACAGAAGATATCTCGGGGTGCTTTCATATAGAGCACAGGGGTATTCTATCAATGTGGATAAAGAAAAAGTCAGGTTTATGTTGATAAGTCTGGCTAATTGAAGTGAGAGATCCGTTCACGACTCTGACTTATAGGAATCGCTGCTCAGTAACCATGGTAACTCATATGCCTAGCCTGCTCCGTCAGTGTGACCAAGCATGAATTTTACATGTTTGCTTTAGTTCCAAAGAACGTGTTAATTTTAAAAGGTAAGAAAATCACATCGTCTTCAAAAGCCAATAACACCCTTTTATTTTAAAGCCTAACATTTACAGTTTAAAGTGACGGTTCAAAAATACAGATTTTTCCTCTTAGAGCTAAATATCCATCTAGGTAGGACCAGATGGCACTTGGCTTACGGTGGTCCAGAAATCATGACCCAGTTACTCAAGATACTTCACAGATCTTATTGTGAGCTATTTCGGGCAGGAACTACTTTCTTTTTAGTAGAAACAAAGTAGTTCTATTAGATTCAAAAGTAGTTCCGATAGATTCTACTGCAGAACGAAAGTAGCTCCTACGTGAAACTTCTCAAAACAAGGTCTGTGAATTATCTTGAGTAACTGGATCCTGATTTTTTTTTAAAGAAACGCTGGTTTTTAATTTTTCAAATTCATTTTTTTGGTGTTTCGAGCACCACAAGCCGAGTTCCCTTTCATCCCATTATATTGGAGAAAAGGCAGACATCTCTTCAGTCGATATCTCCAAAACTCTGCAACTCTCACCAAAAAAAAAAAAAAAAAAAGAAAGAAAGCTAGATGAATAAATAGCACTAAGAGGAAAAACATGTATTTTAAATTTTTGGTTTGAACTGTCTCTTTAAACTCTGAATGTTAAAGTGTGCCAAAGTTGTTTTGAAGTTATTTATTAATTCACTCATTTTCTTCAAGCTCTGATTAACTGTTTCCCCACCATCGTTTTTTTAAAGCTGCCAGCCAGCGACAGCATTTTTGACAAAATTCACTGATTTTTCAACACCCACAGAATATTCAGTTCTATGAATATGTTAACATTGAATATATCAAAAGAAAGAACAGATCCTCCTTTCAGACACAAAAACTCTTTTGTTCGAGCTTCATTCATTATTTTTTTTATAAGTACTTGAATGTTAGTTGGTTGCATCAAAAAAATCCACTTTTTAGACAAAAAAACAGAGAAAACAGCAACATTTTTAAGTAGAATATCGACTTAACGTCTTTATTTTTGTTTTTTTATCACTTCATATTACATATGTCACAACATTAGGTCTGTATGTCCCCTGTCCCCCTGTCCCCGTGTCCCACTGGGGGCCTGGAGAGCTGTCTGGCCCGGCTGTGGCGCGACTCCCAGGGGGTGCTGTGCCCGGGCTCTGGTGCCGGGTCATGATGCTCTCTGACCCGTGGATCTGCAGCTGAGCACTGATGTTTTCACGCTACGTAACACCATCTTCTTCTCCTGCTGCTCTTCTTCGAGTGATGATTTATTTATCAGATGATGCATCGCAGTGTCCCCTACTGCCTCGCAGTGAAAAACAGTAATTGATAGGATATCTTATCAGTGGCAGGGAAAGAGTTAAATTAAGTCCAAACCATGAGATTCTTCTATGTTTAAACTTATACTTCTCCAGTTTCTTTATCTCCAACTTCAACTTCTTAATCAAACCCCTGCAGCCCTCTGTTGGGGCAGACGCTCTACCATGTGAGCTATTGAGGCATTATCAGCCTTGATGAAATACACCCCTTGTCTAGACCACACTCTATATTAGGGGGCAACTAACTATTATTTTTATTGTCAAGTAATCTGTTGATAGTTTCCTTGATTAATTGATACGTTGTTTGGCCTATAAACTGTCAGAAAATGGTGAAAAATTTTCTTCAGGTGTCTTGTTTTGCCCACAACTGAAAGATATTTGTTTATTGCCACAGAGGAGTAAAGGAACCAGAAAATATGAACATGGGAGAGGCTGGAATTCGAGAATTTGACTTTTTTTCCCCCTTCTGATCAGTCAAAATAATTGTTAATTCATTTAATAATTGACTAACAATTGATCAGTCATTGCAGCTAAAAGGCGACAGTGGCCTACAAAGTAATAATAATGATTAATTTGTTATTTGTCCGTGGTTGTCAAGTGTTGTTAAGTCTGTATCCTCTGAGATTTCTTCTCTATCAGTGGGTGACACAATCTGGATGTCGGGTCTGTTTAATGTCTACAGTTTGCTGTACGCTCGTCTGCCATCTCCATCTTCTTCATGACCGTGAACAGAAGTTTTTCCTGCTAATAGGCTTTCAAAAGTTGGAGGCAGAAACGCTGCCAGAGCATCAGTGTTTTGTCACAACCAGTCCTCAGCACCGAGTGTGTTTGTATGTGTGAGAAGTGAGGAGAAATCGAAAGAGAGCGACACAAAGAACGACATATATTCTTTCAACAAGCCGTTTAGCTTCACATTCAGGCTTAAAATTGTTTTTGTTTGATCAGTGACGGATTGTAGCGAGAAGACCAATTTTCTGTAAAGCAGTTTTATTTCTTTTAGTTATTGCCTCCAAATGGCTCAAAGTATGTACATATTGCTCCACTGGCGTCGGATAAATGATACTTGACTCAAGAAAATTCCTGGAACAAGTTGCATTATAATAAGTTGTAATAATCCCCCCTCACTGCCATGTTTTTATTTTTCAAGAAGACAGTTTTAAGACTTAGCACCAGCCCGACTGACATGTTGAAGTGAATATTTTTTACCATATGTGAGGTCCTGTTTTTCACCCTTTGGAGGAGGATGCTTTTTCCCCTTTAGTACAAATCATATCATCACACACACACACACACACACACACACACACCATTTACAATTTAATAGTCTCCTCATACTTGATATTCATTTGAAAAGCACTTTGTTTAGATAAAAAACTCATTTGAAATTTGTTTTTGTGCAGTGTTGTTTTGTTTAACTTGGCCAGATTGCACCAACAAGGATTATTTTTTAAATCTGATTAAATCATGATTTAACTTTAAATGATGTGGCACCAAACTTTTAAACTAGTTTAAACTTAAGAAAGATAAAATTTAAACCTCTCTGTAAACCTCATAGATTAAATTTAACTCTGTTGCACCAACAGCTCCAACTTAAAATACCATCCAGCATTAACTTTAAAATTACACTTGAGGAGTTTTAACTGAAAATGGCTGCCTTTTTTAAAATGGACTAAGAAAAATAATTCTCTGCTGAGCCACCACAAGTAGACTAACTAGGCTTAACTTTTTAGCAGGCTAGCAAACAATATAACTTTTTTTGTTGTTGGTTTTTAGCCAGTAGGCAAACTTTTACTTTTACTTTCTTACTTTTACATATAATATTTTTGCCTTGTAGCTCGCTAGCAAGCAAAGTAGCATTTGTATTAGTTTTTTTTTAGCTAGCTAACAAACAGTGTAACATTTTGTCAATGAATTTAGCCAGCTCAGCGCAGGAAAATGTTAACTGCCTCTTATTAATTCCTGACAGCGCTGAAATTTATTTATTTTTTAACATAGTTACTTATTTTTATTTGGGTAAGCAAGCATCTTCATACAGATTAAACTCTATTTAATTTCAGTATACAGCACTAAACTTGGATTTACTAAACTGAGATTAATTTTCAGATGTTCAACAAAGCTCTGCTTTAATTTAAATCTGAATGTACTCATTTTAAACCTAGTTTTGCTGAGCTCTGGTTAGAACTAATCTTAGATTAAATGAATCTTCGTTGGTGCGACCCAGTGTTAGTCTGTGAACTCACTTTCTTTCAGATCAGATGTTTGTGTGGTGTTTCCTCAGCTCTCTCTGCTGCCCGGTCAGTCCTCTGCGCCGTCTCTCTCGCCGTTTGTTATTCTGCTGTTTGGTTCCGTGTGGAGCTGTCCAGAATGTAGTGGTGCTGAAAATCCTGAAACAGCGCACAGAGCCAACCAGGAGCCACCAGGGACAGATCTGTTATCTTGCTCAGCTTGTACTTGAATACAGCGCTGCATCCCTGATGCTCTGAAGTGGCTTCTCGGTTCTCTCAGGGGTGATGGCGAGAGCAGAAGAATGTATAGTTTATCATATGAAGAGCTGTCGTCCATTACGAGTGTGGTGAACAGTCTGCTGTGCTGAAGTATATTAACAGTTCACTGAGGATGATGTTGGCTTTTTCAAGGAAGTGAATTAGTAAGAGCCGCTGTTTAATTTAATCTTGCCTTAAGTGTCTGCAATTACAAAATAAGTTCATCGTAATATGAATTTCAATTGCACAATTAAATTGTTCAAGGATAGTTAATGAATATCAGCTCTCAGCAGCTCCAGCATAACCAAGGTCCTTTATTACAATCCACAGTATGAAAGAGCTGGACTTCAAGAATAATGCACCGGTGATTTTTCTATTGGTTGTATTGTTTTTGTTAATTGCTTTACTAGTAGTGAGGTTTGTCCTGATAGAAGAGCGAGAAGAAAGGTTATGGAGTCTTTAAAATCAACAGGTTTATCTGATAGGGAGCATGACTTTATATTTGTATCAGTGATTTATTCATTAATACAAGTGATCGTAATCGATTGTCCTGAAATTCAGCTCTTTATTGTTGCTTGTACTGTACTCCATGATTGTAAGTCAACCAGGGTTGTATCCTAATTAGGCCTTTTATATTTGTTCATGATGTGTATCTGTCTTGCTGCAAAAACCAGTTGCCCTTTTGAGACAAATGAAGTAGAAAATTGAAGTTGAATTTGCGATTACATTGCAAACTTGAAATTTTTGGCTGAAGATGAGATGAGAGAGGTCGCAAAGGGGAAAATATTATTTTTCTGGTTTTCCCCGGTGAAGGCCATAGAAATTCTTGACCCATACGTTTGAATATTTCTTGTGGAAAAAAAGTGTTAATGCTTTCCTGATGGTTGCACTAAACTACAATTTAAAAAAAAACCCTGAATAATCATCCAAAATGTCATGACAACCTGCCCGTAGCTGTGGGCGTATGAACTTGGGCTGCACATTTTAAAAGTCAAAAAAGTCATATTCTCTGCAGCACTACAACACCTCATTAAAGTGCTGTGCATTATAGCGCTCACACATTTTTCCTTTTTCAAAAAATTGCGATTTGGTCCCAGTTCTGCGGTTTGGATGTTGCCTGTGGCCATATTGTGATTTCATTGCAATTGCGACTAACTGTGCAGCCCTACTATGAACAGACAGATGGGCAGAGAGACTAGTTGAATCATTATCCTGCTAAAACAGCAAAAATATCAATCAACTGGTTTTCTGATGTCTTTTATAATTTTTTTGTCAGATGTTTACAGAGGAACACTGTCAGACATTTCAAAGGGTTTTTACAATAACTTACTGGCATCAGTGTTCATTTTCATGGACACCACCTCCGTTGTTCTGTTCAGGTCGCATCTATTCACTAAATCACAGTGAAACCACTGAAGTGTAACTCTGTCATCTGCTTCTCCTGAACTTCTCCCCTCACAAAACCTGCAGAGCTGATGTGTTGGTTCCCAATCTGAACTGTAAGAAAAACCCTGAAAATCATTCACTGTAAAAACTGCTGGCGTCAAAGTTAAATACAGTAATGTACGTCAATTTAATAAAAATACTGAATTCAGCCAAAATTCTCACAATGCAGTGGAAGCTACAGTTATTCACCATAAAAACAATTTGCAGTATTTTTCTGTGCACTGTAAAAACAAAAACAGTTGATAAAACTCAAAGACTGCAACAGATTTTTGAGTTTTAAGCCCAGCTCAAAGTTTTACCAACTACTGATCTTTTGTTGAGATAATTTACTTTTCTTTTAGATAAACTTTGAATTTAGAAACTCAAAACATTTGTGTTTTAAGATTTTCAATTAAAACTATTTAATTTTTAAGGCACTGACAGGTTTGCAGCTCACTGTGACCAATTTTCTTTTTTTAGTTTCTAAAACTTTTGTTTGTCTAAAGAAGAAAAGTAAATTATCTCAACTAAAGATTATAAGTCAGCAAAACTTTTTAAGGTTTATTTCAAAACTTATGAGGTCGCAATCTATTGCAGTGTGTTGCCTTGAAATTTTAGGCCCTTTCCACTATTTTTTTTACAGTGTGTGTTATGTGGTAAATAACTGTAGAAAGGACAGAAATAGCAAACAGTTTGTCTTTTTCAGTGTTCATTTCCTCAAGGTTGTGTTGTAAATAAACCACAATAACAATTCTGTGTAGCAGTGCCCTCTGCGTGTCATAGTCGATCTCTCCTTATGAGCACATTCCAAGTAGTATGACACTACATAGCAGAGAGGAATAGTGGTGCTGTTCGTTTCAGGTGTCAGACACAGAGAGCTCGTGAAGGTTCAGTTATCTGCGGGTAAATCTTGATTCTAACAGCACCGGCAGGATGTCTGAATGTCTGTCGAGAGTCTGGGAGCTGAAAATTAACAGCACAAGTGTGTTCATTTATACATGAGGTGTGAATAGTATGTCATCATGCGGTGAGGGGTAGAAGTACTGCACGTCTGTTCCCATAGAGACCGGAGTGATGTGGTGAGGAGGCCTAGAGAAAACTTATTTCTCACAAACCTTCTTCTCTTTCCTTCCTCCATTGCAGTGTCTCTCTGGGAATGATGGTGTTGCCACTGGTGCCGCCCTCTCTGTCGCCATGACGATGCCGTTCAGCCCCCTGTCCAGCGACGAGGAGCAACAAAGGATGCTGGGAAACAATAGACATCTCTATCCAGGGGCAGAGGAGGAGGAAGAGGAGGAGGAAGAGGAGGAGGAGGAAATGGAAGAGGACGAGCGCGACGAGGACCAGGAGGAGGAGGAGAACGGCGAGCTGGAGGGGGAAGAGGAGGACGACGAGGAGGAGATGGTGGAGGAGGTCAGGCGAGGAGGCCTGTCCCGGGGAGGCAGGGGCGAGGGACACAGGCAGTCGGGTAAGATGGCCGGACGGCCCACCGGGGACAGACAGATCCGGCCAGGGAACCCTGGACACACCGCAAACCCCTACTCGTCCAATCCCGGACCCACACACCAACAGCCAGCCAATCACATACAGCAGCAGCAGCAGAGGAGGCTGAAGGAGCGCAGCTCCAGCTCAGTGCCATCTGAGGACGCCCACATCTCCATGATGGTGTTTCGAATCGGCATCCCAGACATAAAGCAAACGGTCAGTGCTGTCGCCGCGCACACCCACAAACACAACATCTGGCCAAGTTCACAGTCCCACCCTGTTCTCGCTCATTAGTCTGAACATCACAGAAACTGTATAAAATCCGCATGATGAAAAAAACAGAACAAGAATGAAATGTATCATGAGAGGTCAGAAAGCCACAGACTTTTTGTAATGATTGATAAAATAATAGAAGATCTGATCAGTTGTCTGTCAGAGCTGTGTGATTAGATTTGAATGTTTGCAGAGAATCAGTATATTATGAATATTATTGAAAAGTAGATCATAAAAGTGAAAGGCAAAGTTCAACATTTTGGTAAATACGCTTTTTGACTTTCTGGCTGTGATAAAATGAGAAGATTACAAGGTCAAAGCCATCGACTCGTTAGCTTAGCTTACAGCTGCACAAAGAGTGGAAACAGTTCTGTGTGCAAAGGTCACTGAATCTGCCTACCAGCACTTGTAAAGCTCACTATTTAACATTTTTTCTTGTTTGTTTAATCTGTGCAAAAACCGAAGTGTTAAAACAGTAATTGGTTGTTTTACAGGGGTTACGTGTCGGACTCTTTCCCAGCTTGGAGCCGCAGCTCCAGGGCTCTGTTTCACCCTGTTTTCAGTCTTTATGCTAAACTAAACTACCTGCTGCAGCTTCATATTTACTTTATAGACGTGAGAGAGGTGTCAACCTTCTCATCTAACTGTTGGAAGAAAGTAAATAAAAGTATAAGTATCTCCCAAAATGTTGAACTACTCCTTTAACATACAGCGGGCCCCATGCAAGAACCACTTGTATGAACAGACTCATTCTTTAATGAATTTTAAATCATAATATAATTCTAAATTTACACGTAAAGCCCATAATCATACCTGCTGTCAGGAGTACTTTCTGTATCTTTACATGCAGGTTTATGAAGTTGCTGTCCAGGCGAACATCCTCCGTTGTGTTGCCTGACAGTGCAAAATTACCTTTTATGACTTGTCCTCCGTCTCCGTGATGGAGACTACCCCTTGACCTCCTCCTCCCGCTGCAGTCATCGATCGCCTCGCCATGTGTTTCTTTTTTTTTTTTTTGAAATCCATTTTTATATTGAACCATTTCTCCTTTATTTCAGCGACAGTCTGACCCTCGGGCAACACGGCATTAACAGCACTCGTTTTTGCCTGTTTTTTTTTTTTTGGCTTCTGCAGGTCTTTTAATTCCACTGCTGACACTGTTGAAATCACAGAGTTTTTCTTTATGGATCTCTTTTCTTTTTTAACTCTTTGATGCCATTTTCAAGACTGAACACCTCCTGACATATGGAGCAGGAAGCACAGCCTAATATGGTATTATTGGGGTGTTAATTATGTTAATTTACAGTCTCGTACACATGCAAATTTAAGATAAGAATGCATAAATGTTCTTGCATTAGGCCCAATGTGTTAAAACATACCTTAAGTGCACAGGGAAGCTTAATCCAGCACCTCCATCTTTGTGACCCTGCACAGGGTAAGTGGGTATAAAAAATGAATGAGAGGATGGATTTCTTGTTAGTGAGAGTAAAAAGCCTTGGTTCAAAAGTCTGGCTCAGAGACTGAAGGAATAGCTTTCACCTTCACTTTAAAGATGTCACAACAAGAAAACCTTCACGACACCTTTCAGAAGGAATTGATGTCTGTGCCTCCTTACTGACATCATGCAGTGCGGCTCCGGGAGTCTGAGGAGTGATGTCAGGCGGGAGGGAGCTTGTGTTCGGTGGCATTGGTGCCCTGTGGCATCTTCATCATCCATGGGTGTGTGACAGTATGTGTGGTCAGTCCAGTCAAACGCTGCCAGAGGTGGTGAAAGTTCACACGTTCTGTACTCGAGTAGAAGTACAGGTACGTCTTTACTCGAGTAAAAGTGGAAACAGTACAGGCTCTGAAATGTGTAAAGGTAAACAGTCTCCTTCCAGCTGTTTCTGTGTAAAATTAACTGAACTGCACCTTTTCTTCGCAGTGAGTCTCCTCTCAGTCTGTTTCATCCTGTTACGTCTTTAATGTCTTTTACATAATTTTTAGTGTTGTTATGTCATTTTCTCGTCTTGTTAGGTCCTTTTTGTCCTGTTTTACATCATCATTTCAACATCATTTTTCGGGTTTTTGCATCTTTTACGTCGTTTTTGTCTTGTTGGGTCTTTCACATGTTTTTTATTATGTTTTTTCACATCTTGTTACATCTTTATATTGTTTTTGTCTTGTTGTGTCTTTTACGTAATTTTTCATCTTTTACATAACTTTTATCGTCATTATGCTTTTCTCGTCTTGTTACATCTTTTATGTCTTTTTTGCCTTGTTGCATCTTTTACATCATTTTTCATCTTGTTCGGTCTTTTTCGTCTTGTTACCTAGTTTTCCTCTTGTTACATCTTTTACATCTTTTTACGTCCTGTTACGACCTTTTTGTGTTGTTACATCTTTTACTTTGTTTTTTGCCTACGTCTGATTTGTCTTGTTACATCTTTTTTTGCCTTGTGTCTTTTTTGCATTGTTGCATCTTTTACATCATTTTTCATCTTGTAGGTCATTTTTTGTCTTGTTGGACAGTTTTCCCTTGTGCATCTTTTTATGTCTTATTGTGCTTTTACATAGTTTTTCGTCTTGTTTTGTCTTTTTCATCTAGTTATGTTTTTTTGTCTTGTTAGCTCTATTATGTTCTTTTTCATCTGTCATGTCTTTTAAGTCCTTTTCATCATGTTAGGTCTTTTTTGTCTTGTTACATAGTTTCCCCTTGTGATGTCTTTTACATATTTTACATCTTGTCAGGTCTTTCTTGTGTTGTTGCGTCTTTTGTGTAAATTTTCGTCTTATGTCTTTTTTCTCATGTTATGTCTTTTACATTTTTTTGTCTTATGTTTTTTTTGTCTTGTTAGCTCTATTGCGTCCTTTTTCATCTGTTATGTCGTTTTTGTCTTGTTATGTCTTTGACGTCATTTTTCATCTTGTCATCTCTTTTAATTTTGTTATGTCATTTTTGCCTTGTTGCATCTTTTCTGTGTGTTGTTGTCCCGTCCTTTTAGGTTGAAATCAGTCTCCATGTTAGGAAAGTGTTACGCAATTATGCAAAATAAAAATAATCCGTATTTCTCCTTCAAAATTAAGGCAACAAGCCTGATTTGAAAATGTAAGGAGTAGAAAGTACAAATATTTGTGTTCAAATGTAAGGAGTAAAAGGAAAAAGTTCTCATATGAAGTACGGTAACCAAGTATTTGTACTCAGTTACTTCCGGCTCTGAAATCTGCTTGTGCTCCAGAAACACTGTAAGTCGCAGAGGATTTGTTGTATGACGATCGATTAGATTGTCTCTCACTGCTTCACCAGCGGAAAACTGAGAGAAGCTCAAATACTCGTCAGCAAAGTGACTGATCTGAGAGAGGCTTTCAAGGTGACCCAGCTCCAGAGGAAACGAGGGAGGCAGCCAGAGACGGAGCCAAATTGCACACAAGAGCAATCATGGTGAGAATATGTGGGCAAGAATTTGATTTTAAAAACACTGGGAGCTGGAAAGGATTCAGAGAGAGTCAAAGAGAGGGAAATTGAAGTGAAAAGGAGAGGGTAACAAGAGCAGAAAGCGCTGCCTCTGGCTTAATGTCGCCAAAGAGCTTTTAAATGGTATGATAAAGCGTGCCGTGAAAAGACTTTTTTTCTGGTGTGACTGGGTTTTAAGAGGGTTGTCCAGAATCATGATGGACCGATCCTCCATCGCACTCCGTTTCCCACATGCGGCCTTTCTTACATCACATCAGAGCAAAAGCTTCCATCAGAAGCGTGTCTAAATTGGCTTCACGGGCTGGAGATGCAGCTGCCTCCATGTACTGTACGCCATTCTCCCACTCTTAAAAAATTAGGCAGCTGCCAGACGTCAGCAGACACCCAGGCATTTTCTTTCCCTTCTGTGTTTTTCCGATGAGAGATCCGTTAAAGTGAATCATGAGTAGTTACTCAATTGTACTGATAATTGAATTACGGAGACCAGGGAATCTGGGCTGCGAGGGACCGAGACTGCATCCAAGTGTGTGTTTTTGTGCAGAAGAGACAAAAAAAAAAAACAGTCGAAGAGGAAGAAAAAGGGAGGAGCGGAGAAAGAGACGAGAGTGTGCATCTTTGCTCGCTGCCAGATTACAGCTGAACCAGACTGTCTTTTGTGTTTGACAAACAGAAGGCCGCATATCTCAGACATTAGCGGTCTGTCCTCTTTTCTCCTCTCTGTTAAGTGATCAATGACTCGGCTTTATAAATCATCAGCGAGAATGAAACTGCAAATGAAATAAATGTATTTGTGAGTGCCTGTGTGTGTGCGTGTCCATATTTTATATTTACCATCCTAGAGCACTATAAATGCCTCGCTCAACGCTTCTTCCTCCCTCTCGCTGCCGTGTGATTTATATTATTATTGATCTGTGCATGGGTGTGTTTTCAGCTGTGTGTGTGTATGTGTGTGTGTGTGTGGATACCCAAGTGTGCTTGATTCAGTGTTTTTAAATCCAACCATAAATTATTCACCACTCCCTATTTATTCTAACAAATCGGCATCAAAGTTTAATTGTGAAAAGATGGATTAATGGGAAAGCTCAGGAGGAGAGAGCTCACTTTAAGGTTGGGGTCAAAACCTCAGAAATATGTTGACGGTCACGTAAAGATACGCATGGATGGATGGATGGATAGATGGTTAAATAGGTAGATAGATAGATAGATGGGTAGATAGGCACTTTATCATCTTTTGTACATTGGAAGGGCACCCTTGGGCACTTTATTGTGTTGGCTCCACTAGAAGGGTACCTTAGGTGGCAGTTTATTACATTTTGCCCACTGGAAAGGCACACTAGAGGGCACTTTATCTTGTTTTGCCCACTAGAAAGTACCCTAGGGGGCACTTTATCATGTTTTGCCCACTGGAAGGGCACTCACTATGGCACTTTATCTTGTTTTGCCCACTGGAAGGGCACCATAGAGGGTACTTTATCACCTTGTGCCCACTGGAAAGGCACCCTAGATGGCACTTTTTCGTGTTGTCTTCTTAGATGGCAGTTTATCATGTTTTGCCCACTGGAAGGGCACTTTAGAGGGCAGTTTATCATGTTTATCCAGCACTGGAGCACCCAAGAGGTCAAGGTCTTTTCTAATATAGAGTCTACCGGTGGTTTGGAAGTAGAGTCAGAAAAAAGGTGGAGTAGATCAGTGTACAAAGAACAGGATGTAGATAAAGGTAAATGGAGGAAGACACAGACAGAAGCAGATCAAAGTAGATCGACGTAGCTGAGAAGAGATAAAGGTAGATGGGAGACGACAGAGTTAGATAGAGATTGATCCAGATGGATGAAGTGAAGCTGACAGAAATAAACAAAGGTGGAGTGAGATTGAAGTGCACAGAAATAGAAGTAATGAGTACAGAAAGGGTTTGGGTCGCTGATTGAGAGAATCTTTTTAAGCTGACATCAAGGAATATTTTGTGTTGAATTTTTGTATCTTTAGATTTAGCCACGGAAAATGTAAATGTTCACTTTTTAAATGAAAATGTGATGCTTTCCAGAACAAAAAACATTCAACCTATGACCCCTTCAGTGAAGTCTTCATCACCTGAACTACATGTGTAACATTTGTCAAATTTGCTCCTTTACTTTGTTAAGAAGAAAAAAAATCAAGGCCCTCCTAGACTATCAAAATAAAATTAAATAATAATTTAAAAAAAACACTGAAGAAGAGATTCAGGAAAAAAAAAAAAGAAATCAGTCATCGTGGGAGGACAAATTCACCTTTCTCTCTCTCTCTCTCTCTCTGTGTGTGTTTTAACAGGAAAGATTTTTATGCAAATCGTTTTGATTTTTTGTGAGTAGAAAGGAGGTGGGAATGAAATAATGAATATGTATTTTAAAGTTAAATAAAAAAGGTTTTGACTCACAGTCCTACTTCATTTTCAACATTTAATTATTCAAATTCTTTTCATAACTAAAAGGTTTTATGAAGTATATGAGAGTGTCCCAAGTATGCACATTGTTCGTCACGATGTCTGTTTGTGGGCTCTAAAGATTGACGAGTGTAATCATGTTAAAGGGTAATTTGAGTATTTTTCAACCTGGACACTAATTTCCTACGTTTTTGTGAGACGAATGGGGACAACGTTTTTTTTTTTTTTTTTTTAAATTGGTCCAGTATAGAGGCAGAGCAAAACTGAACTGCAACGTAATCCTACCAGGTGACAACTTAAGTCCTCTGAATCTGTTTGTTTTTGCCACCGACAGGCTCAGACTGATGCTCCAAGTGTCTGACAACATTATGGAAATTATCTCTGCAGAGATTTGACCTTTTTTGTCATTATTTTGCTGTTTGGAAATGAGATGCAGCTATTTTTGTGGTGCATTTACAAACAGCTCTGACAAATCTTACCGTTAAGTCTAGTCCCAGACTAAAATGCCTGTTTAAGCTGTCTCAATTGAAAGCTACTCATGCAGACTTATCTTTAAATAATTGTAGATTTAGCCTGTCCTGGACCATGGGCCAAAAACAAACACCTATTGTAATGTGTTGTATAGTTAAGATGTATGATGGTGCGATGATCCCAAGTTCCCTCAACTGATTGACTTCCTGTGCAAAGTGTTTCTCCTCCTGCCTGCTCAGATTAAGAAAAACAAGATCTTTTTTTTTTTTTTTTTTTGACCTTTTGCCTTTATTGGACAGGACAGATGAGATAAACAAGAAAGATGGGAGACGGAGAGGAGCTAACGTGCAGCAAAGGGCCTCTGGCTGGGATAAAACAATGTTACATGTAACATGCTAATGCTAATGCTACAGCAATAAGAATTACAGCCTTAGTACAATAGGCACACTCTCTACCAAGAGGGCTACCAGGGCGTCCCTTGAAGAGCGTTTTTACTTCACAAAAATGAAACAGCATCGGTAAGAATTTATATTATAATTTTTAGGAATAATTTTAAATATTTTGGTGGACCGAATCAAATCTTATGACAGACCATCTTTACCCTGAGGGGCTCCACTCTGGGTGTCCCTGATCTAAATGGAGACCAGCAGGCAGCCAGAAGTCTGATTTTTACTTTGAAGGTAGAATCAGTAGGATTTGTCTGAGCTGTTCATTAATGCCCCAGAAAGTTTATTGTTGTGTCTCTTTACCAGGATGTTAAATACTGATGTTTTGAGTCGCTAAAACATCCCGAGTGCAGCAAAATCATGAACAATACAGGCAGAGAGGAGATTGTGTGCAGATACAGCCACCATCACACCACATGATTGGAAAGGATTATGTTTCTGAGTCTTTACAGGAAATGCTGCACATGATGCCTTTAAATAACTTGATGGTTTAACACACTTTGTTTTAGTAGTGGCTTTTTTATACTTAAGTTTGACCATTTGCTTCTGCTGTTGTGTTTTCTCAAGATTCACACCAGTCACTTACTTTTCTATCCCATTCCGGGTTTTTGTGAGCACCTTAGTTACTTACCTTATTTGCAAAGCTTTCTGGCACAAGATTAAAATTACTCATGAAGCATCTTAGCCTGTAAAAGAGCTCCTGAGTTGAAAAACTGTCAGAAATACGGAGGAGGACTTTTAACAGGCGGAAGAGTTTCTTAAGCAGAGGAGAAAATGCCAAAAAGACAAAGAGGTGGAGAAATATTCTCGGTGAATGACATGCTTCAGGTTAAATCATGCAGAGATAATGTTTGTGGTTGATCTCACATAATAATAAACTTTATTTATATTACACTTTTCTTAATGCTACTAATAAATGCTTCCCCTGTTAATATCAAATATATTAGGTACTGAAATTACCATCAGAGTAAATAAACATCAAAAATCTAAACATATTATAAATATACCAGCATGTGAAAAAGCTTCTGTGCAAGTATGACTGTGCTTTTTTAGACTACTTTTAAAGTCTGACTTGTAATTTATTAAAAATAATATTCATTATTACACCATGTCTTAATAGAGACTAAATTCTGTTAGTTTTACTGTGCATTCTACTCCCATTGTCACCAAGAGTACATTCTTTTCTTTTTTGGATCAACCAATCACATTCTTTAAAAGCATGTGTCATACGTCATGGTAACAGGGTCGACCACACCTCCTCACTAAAATAAAAGTTTCCGTCTCCCTCCGTCTGTCGTCCTCACTCAGAGTTGTTTTGAGAAGTTTCCTAAATCACTCCTCAGCTCAGAATCCTTGTTAGAAGTTTTTAGGCAAAGTTGGTCAGAGCTCTCTGAGAGGATTCAGGACTCCATAGTCTCCGACTAACTAATCCAATTCATGAAAGCTACTTACAAGACCCAGTTTAACAAGTAAAGATTCAGACCTTCTCCTGGATTCGTCTAAGCCGGGGGTCTGCAAACCTTTACTCTCACAAGAGACATTTTTTTTTTTGTCCAAATAAAAAAGAAAGAAAAAAAATCTCTCTGGAGCCGCAAATATTGAATTCTCAGAGACATTTCTTTTTTTGGATTTGGCATCCACAGCGAGCCGAGGGAGACTCAAGACCAGAAAGCAACAAATGTAAGAGGAAAAGTCGCCAAATCAAAGACGTGTGACTCACATTTTAGATGATTAAACATGAAAACGTTTTTGGTTTGCACTGTAATGAGGAAAAAATTAAACTCAAAATTTCAAAGCAACTTTCGTCAATAGATTTTTTGAGTTTTGATCCCAACTCTAATTCTTAAGTTTTGGAAAAGTTTGGCCAACTCATAATGTTTTGTTGAGATAATTTACTTTTATTCTTCAGCTGAATCTTCGAGTTTTAGAGCCTCAAAAACCCTCAAATCTAGTCAAGGCAGTCACCTTGAAATTATGAACTTTTTTTTTTTTAGAAGAATCACTTCAGGCCTGCAACAAGGATAAAAGAAAATTAAAATGTAAAATAACAACCAAAACTGTTATTCATTTCCATGCAGTTTTTTGTAAAAGCCACAGGGAGTCACAGGGGTAAAAAGCCCAATAAACCTGGTGTGTGACTCTTATAATAAGAGTCTGAGCCTGTCAGGGGCAAAAACAAGCCTTTTTTTCAGCCGACTGCCGGCTGCAGTGCTGGACTAATTTCAAAAATTGTTGTCTCCATTAGTCACTTAGACACAAAAACATGGGAAAATAGTGTCAAGGTGGAAGAATACCAAAGTTGCCCTTTAATTGCTCTTGTCTGACAGGGAAAATATGCAGCTTTCACTAAAAAAAAAAGGGTAATAATTATCTTTTTTTTTTCTTCTGATCTTTTTAAATCACTTATGTATTTTAATTCTTTGGTCTGCTTGTCTGAATTGAGTAGCTACATAAACCAGCAGATAAACATTAGCATATGAAAGAACTGAAACATAACCTTATAGACTTCCTGCCAAGATGTACTGACTCACTACATCTTGTGTTGCTCCCCAAGGTCATGAGAGTTATAACCCACCATCGATGTGACATTTACTCCGTCTCTCCTTCTCACTCTCCTCCCGTCCTGACTCACCCTCTTCAGGCCATTTTTCACTTTCCTTCCCTCTCATTCGCACCCTGCACATTCAGAATAAAAGCCTGTGATCTTCTTCCTCTGATTCATCTCCTGTCCTCCTCCTCCTCCTCCTCTCCTCCTCCTTCGTCTCTCACTACTGTTGGGTAATATCCCTTTACACTCCCAGTACATTAGGCCTGTTCTACATGTCAGCTAATTCACCCCCAATAAACTGTAATTGCTCGTTAATTGTGTTGTAATGAGACGAGGGAGTGACTCGTGCACGCAAATGCAAATGTTATGAATTGGGGGGAGGAGGATTTCAGGTGACGAAAGAGCGCTCGCATGCAGAAATGCACAGAACGCACACACAGACGCTGGTAATTAGTTCTGTATCTGCTTCTACTGGTCGAATCTGCATCTTCGATATTCACCAATCAGTGGTGTGCATCTCTGAAATGATTCAATTCGATGCAGTTTGATAACAGATTTAGCACTGCCAGTTGACTTTGATATGGAAATTTATGTTATGATTCCACTGGGACTGCTGCACATCAGGATGGTACTGATATTTGTTTGTGGGAGAAAGTGGTCGCACGCTCGAAGCCACGATAGAAAAAGGTAATATTCTTTATTTTCAGCGTGACGGTCTTCTTGATTGTTCTGAAGGACAAAGCAGCTCAAGAGACATTAAGGCCTCTTAACACCCACACAGGTGTCTTCAGTTCACCTGGCGGATTAGACCTCTTCTCAGACCTGTGTGTGGGCATGCACAGACTGGAAATGATTGACATCGTCCATCTGAGTCACCTGTTAGCTTTGTTATACTTCTCAGGACAGAAGAAATTGCATTACTTTATTATTCTTATTGGTGGATTAGATTTGTGACCTAATATCATTAGGTCAGTTTTTATTTGGCTAATAGATTCCCATCAAAGCTCTGATCTAATCTGTCAGGTTAACCAAAAACACCTGTGTGGGTGTTCAGAGGCCTCAAAAGGAGAAGTGTTCTGCACCTCTCCAGTATTGGTGTGTGTTCCTCCCTCCTACCAACGCTGATACTGATATTTGACAGGAGAGAAGAAATGTAATAATGATTTATCAGCTAATATTCTTTTGTCACACACTTTTTCAGACATTTTTTGGGAAGCGTCCGCAAATAATTAATATGATAAAGTTATGATGAAGATAAATCTAAACCTTGAATGCAGAAAAATGAGAAACTTTAATCTGCTCAGTATGAGCATGTTGTTTTGAAATACACTTTGTGGTGCTACTTGGACACGTCTTCACTGACGAACCTGAGTTTATAGGGTGTTTTGGGTCCTTAATAATCAGGCACCCTCGCTCGGGTGACCTAACCGGGGATGATCAGCCCCTGACTTGTGTCCAAGTGGTCCCCCCTCTCCGGATGCACAGCCACCGTGAGGCCTTTTCAGCAGCCTCCATGATGTTTTTGGCAGCTCTTCTGCTCTGCAGTACTTTAGCTCCAAGGACTTTGAGCAGTCGCATCAGTGAGCGGCAAGCAAGTTCCCTGAACCCAACCATGAACAACTTCACCTGATGCCGTTCAAACTTCCTGCTTTCTGTGACCTGACTTGTGCTGCATGTGACTCCGGGCCTGGCTCCTCCTCCGTCTGACCAGGCTCTGTGCTCAACACCACAGGTTCTGTGGTGCTAGCTACCGCTGCTGCTCATTGGTTCACTTGCTGCCTCCTCAAACAGGTGGATCTTCAGACTGAACTGCGCTCATAATCGATTGACAGTTTGCTTGGGTCATTGCCAACAGGTCCGTCCATTTGTGCATCCCTGCATAAATACAAGCTCTTAATGGCATGAGGAACACAGTAAAGGCCTAGAATTTTAATCAGAGGAGCTGCAGTCCAAGCCTTTCTCATGCCATTACTGTAAGTGCCTGTATCTGTGCACATATTGAGCAGATGGGCTCTCCTGCATTCATTATATTTTTATGAATATTTTGTGACATGGCAAATGCTAATGTCCTCAGACAGTAGTCAACAGGTGGGAGTTTGAAGCCAGAGCCGTAGCCAAGATTTCTGAAATACTGAGGCCATGAGTCCTAGGGGGGGTTGGGGGGCACTCCCCCTGCCAAGAAAACTTTGAAGACTTTAGTGTAAATCTGCATTTTAAAGCATTTTGAGAGTAACAATAATCATTTAAGAAATAATGTCAATGCCAACACATAGATGAGAATTGTACTGTGCTGGCAGGTTTGTTTTTTTCTTATTTTACTCTTGGGTATGTGGTAGCCAGACAGAGACTCAAAAATGGTGTGTTAAATACAAAGGATGAAAGAGGTGCTGAAAAATGTCTTTTAACAAAATAATACATAACATGCCCTTTAAAATAAGAAATAAAATTATGCAAATGAAATTCTTATTTGCAATAAAATTAAATGAAGAGGGATTGTTCACTATCAACGAATTATCGTGATTAATGAGGTATCACTGAAACATCTTGGTAATAATCACTGGACACAAAAACTATCTACCTGCCTCATTTCCTGTCTGCAAAGATTTTAATAGACGAAGGCGCAGCATTGGAGAGGAAAAGAGATGAAGAAACCTTGTGATTCCAAAATCTTTAGCAGCACAATGACCCAGAAGAGACCGACTTTTCAGATATTTATTTTGGACATTAGCAATGGAATTTAGCAGTTTTTTTTTTTAACTTTGATATATAAATATATATAAACATTTTTTTTAAAAAACACTCAGAAAACATACCGATGACATTTTCTGGGTGTTCTACAGACCTGTTTGGAGCTTTTTCCTGAAATGTTTCCACAGATCTCTCAGAGGAAACATCTATTGATGCGTCCTGCAGCCTCCCCTCAGTGGGATTTACCTTTGCTGCTTTAAAAACCTCTCTTAACAGAGCTGCACAAGCCTACAGGGGAGATCGCTCTCAAGTCACTGTCAATCAAGATGCCACTGCCGGTGCACTGACAGAGAGTGAGAAATCAGTCTACTACATTTGTCAGCAGGGGATTTGGGCCATCGCTACATGTTGGGAAATCTGGGCTTTAGTCGTTCGTTGTTACAGGTCAAGGAGAAATTCAGTGGGATGGATTCAATCGTCTCACGCTGCAGAGAGGGGGACAGATCAGGCTGCGGCGATGTAGAGAGTTATTTTGCACTGTGACAGCTGACATCCTGTCCCATTTTATCTACTGAGGGTCAAGGCGCTGCAGCACACAGACACTGTGTTGGAGAAAACTTATTACACAACCTGCAGTGAACCCAGTAAGCTCTGTTTCAGTGATTTGAAGCTCAAACATGTTTCAGCTGTTTAAACAGCATCTGATGGACTTTATTACTGTGATGTTTTGCATTGAAATCATTTAATTTCACTGCTTTTATATCTTTAATCTACTACTCTAGTCCTCTAAAACACTTAATTTCAAATGTATCCCAGTTTTTACTCCACTACATTGATTTTACAGCTGTGATTACTTGCGAGGCATCTGGATTTGCAAGATCTTGTGAGAATCCGTCTTGGTGCAGCCAGTCAGCATCCTAGGAGGGACTGCATGGTTTTTGGTTTCAGGTGTGACGATAGTGAGAAGCATCCGTGTGAGCGACTCGTCTCGAACAAATCCTGTGATAGCATCAGTTATATCAGAACCCGAGAGTTTTCGTCATTCAAAAAAGAGGCTTTTCTTGATGAAAAAGATGTTTTCACTCTTCTCCCGACCGGCTTCTGCAAGAGTTTGATCTGATTGGTTTAAGTTAGCCCGTCTTAGACACCCACCAAGTGTTTTTTGAAAGTGCCTGCCCTTTTCCAAGCAGTTTCTAAGGACGACTTCCCGGATGGTTCTGTGTAACAAACCATCAGGCGCAGTTACTTTGATTTTACATACAAAACATATGATCCACAAATAAAAAGTAGAAAAGTTGCTTACATGTTTATGCGCCGCTAATAATAATTAGGGTGAATTATTTTGAAGAAATATCTAATTGCAAATTCTTTTGACTGATAATTGCAATTGCGATTTAATTTAAGATTTTAGAGGAAAGGATCATTTTTACATAATTATTCTCACTTTCATTGAAACAATTTTTAGGGATCTGAACTAAACAAAGATGTTTTCTGAAGTCTAGAGAATGATGTGTTGTCCAGGACACCTCTGCAGCACCACAATATTTAATTTAAAATGGTATTTTGATGCACATTTTGCCTTTAACAAATATTGCAGTGGACCATATTCTGCTTTGGATGAAATTTTAATTAGTTGTTGAGCCCTAATAATAATCCAGTAATATAATATTTAGTTTAGTTTCAGATATGTTTTACTGAACCACAGACAGTCACACATGCAGCTTACTGCAGTGTCAGTGCTCATTTTCATTGTTTAAAAGAATTATTAAATTATAATACTGTGCACTGAAATACAAAGCAGACGATAAAGGTAAGAGGGCTGTACTTTGGATTGGACAGGATCAAAAAAGAAGACATTTTCAAATGAAGAAGAAGAATTACATTAAATAAAAAGAAGATAAATAAATGTGTGTATACTATAAGTAGATAAAAATAACCTTGTCTAAGAGCAGGAGCATAACTAGTCCTCCTCATTTTCTAACCCCCCCCCCCCCCCCCCCCCCCCCCCGTCTCCCTGTCCTCCTCTGTCCCTCCTCTCTGTCCTCCTCTGTCCTTCTCTCGCTCAGTTACTGGTCATGTAAAATGGAACAGTGTGTAAAAATGGGTTACAGCTCAGAAAATTCTACGTGTACAGTTAGGTGTGAAATAAGAGGTCAACAAATCTTATTGTATTGTGGGAGTCTGGCTTGGGAGACATCTTATCCTTTCTAAATGTAACGTGCTGGGTAAATCAGGTAGAAACATATTAACGGTAGAACATTTTGTTTGTGGAGAGGAATCATTGTTAGGCTGTGGTTAGTTTTGTGATATAATATTTACTTATATACAACTGACAGGGGTAATTTTCTGCTTTTTTAGTTCTTTTTATTATGTATATTTTTATGATACTTTTAGTACATGTTGCCAGTAATACTTACATACTTTTACTTAAGTGATATTTTCATTTGTAATGTATTTGTAATGGTGTATTTTCACAGTGTTCTTTAATTCTTTTACTGAAGCAAAAGCCCTAAATACTTCTCCCACTGCTGCCAGTAATCGTTGTTTTCTGCTTAAATTAGGCTGAAATGTTTTTCAGAGGTCTAATTTTCATTTAAATGCCGCTTCATGATTATATTTCGACATGGATCGGCCTGCCAATCCAGCTGAAATAGTGTCACTGAAACGATGAATTCGTAGTGACACTGATGAGGTGGATCTCTGAGTGCTGCGTATTGATAAATCCATGGCGCTGTCCGTGGTGCTGAAGTCGCAGATGGATTGGTAATGGAGCCTTTTTTTCTCTCAGTCTCACTCTAGATCTATAATATTCTCCAAACTATATGCTATAAATACCCAGTTCTATACTATATTTTTGCTTATGCACTTTATGGCACAGCCGCCCACTCGGGGGCCTGCTCCCTTTGTTTTTGGCACCGATTTTACAAGCTCATGCTTTTATTCTCTGTAATTTGAGAGTGCTGTAAAATCCTGGCTGTAATGACTAAATGTAAAGTTTTTGCAACTAAAAATTAGTACAGCTCAGTGCTTTTAAGCTTCTCTATTAAATTCTATTAAAACATCTTATCTAATTTATCTCCCGCTGATACTGCAAGTGATAAATGACTGTACAAGGCATGTAATACAGGCTCTGAAATACGGGGTGTGTTGTAATGATGTGTAATTTAAATGTTGCTTAATGTAAAATTGATATCCGATATTGATTAGCTAATTGGTGTTGGCACTGTCACGTTTACAGGGACAAATCACCCCAAAATTAAAAAAAAAAACAAACAAACATATTTTTCTCTGGCTCATAGGGTTATTTATCCATCCAGATTTTTTCGTGTGAGTTGCCAAGTTTTGGAGATCAGCTGCAGAGATGTCTGCCTTCTCCTGAATATAACGGGACTAAATGAATTTCGGTTTGTGGTGCTCAAAGCGCCAAAAAATACATTCAACACCGACTAGTTTCATGTAAGAACTACTTTCTTTCTGCAGTAGATGAAAGAGATCACAACAAGTTCTGTGGATTATCTTGAGTAACCAGGTCACGTTTCCTGGAGAGAGACACTGCTGTTTAGTTTTCCAAATGTATTTTCTTTGGTGCTTTAGGCACCACAAGCCGAGTGGCAGTTATTTTTATTATATTGTAGAGAAGGCAGACATCTCTATAGCTGATATCTCCAAAACTCAGCAACTCACACTAAAACAATTTAGATTCCTGTATTTCCACTCTTGATTGCAAAGGTGGACGATACAGCTGTTCAACTTAATCTAAAGCACCTTGATTTGCATGCACTTTCTTTCAGAAAGGTTTTAATGATTTTGAAACTTAATTTTAGATTTAGAGTGTTAGTTTTCTATAAAACATTTTAGCTTAATTTAATTTTTCATGATGTCAACATGTATTTTTGGCCGTTCGTCCTCCGTCCAGACTAATTTTTGTCCCTTCATTGGAAAGTATTTTGTCACCTTGGCTCTTTATAATAATGTCACCTTCATGATCAAAGTGACAAGCAGCGATGTGAAGACATGGAAGAGCAAGATAATTATAGAGACACACTGCATCCTGTATTCCTTTAATATTTCTGTATTATTCAGTAATGTTTGTTTATTTGACAGTTCATTTAAAAGCGCAGTTACATGGTTGCAGCAGCAGTACATGTTCAATTAAAAGAGCGTCAAGAATAACACAAGAAAGTGACAGGACTTATTTCCATTGTCGTCCTTGTTGCAATTAGATGTGCTTGCACATAGAAATAATGGAGCACAGCATTAGCAGCATATAAAAGCAAATAACGACATCAATATAAAAAAATAATCACATCTGACACAAAGAGGAATTATTCTGACAACTAAAATACATGATTACTGTAATACTAAAACTGGTTCATTAAATCTGCTACATACATCCCAGCCTACACTACTGTCTTTACAAAGGTACATTATCTAAAAGCCAGCGTTTGAGTTTCACCTTAAATGTGACTGCGTTTGTTGTCAGTTTAATGCTATTAGGAATCTTGTTCCAATCGTGGGCACCCGAGTATCTGAAGGAACTTTTACCCGTCTGCCTGCTGATTCTTACTGATGTCAGATTTGCTACACTGGACCTGGTGCCTTTCTCACTTGTGGAGGAAAAGTTTAATAAGTAATTTGGAGCTGCAACATTTACAAGTCTGTGAACCTGACAGAGTTTTAATCAGTGACGTTTTGCGATCGCAACGATTCATGTAAATTCCACCAATCGCTGTGAATTCTGCACAATCTTGTAATTCTGTACATTCAACGCAACTTTTTCGCAACTTTGACTAATCATCAGAGCTTCCTGCTCTTCCACCGGGCGCAGCATAGCATATAATTTTGTGCTTGCTTGAGTTTGAGCTGCAAAAAGATTTTGCTTCATTGTGGAATGAAGCAAAGCATGAAGCATGAAGCATGAACTGGTTACTCCCTATATGCTCTCATGGACCGAGACCTAAGACCACTCCTCATTTTATTTTGGGAGACCTGATGTTTTGTCCTTCATAACTTGGGAAGACTACAGTACTAGGAAGTGCTGGCGTAATCGAAGGGGCATTGGATAAAGCTGGTTGCCACAAGTTTCTGACCTTCCCTGACCAGGAAGTTCAGAACATTGACTTTCTGGCATCTACTTTTCCTGCCACTTGTCTGTGCTGCTAAAAATCCACCCCCAGATTCATGGGGGTTTGGGTTCGCGCACCCTAACCCTAAACTCCAACCCTCTCATTGAGCCATCTCCCCTGTTAAAAATTAATAAATCACCAACCGCTGGTGGCTGATGAAAAAGACACCGGTCCATTAACTCACTTGTGTGCACGGCAACAGTCAGATCTGCGTATCACCGAGTTGTTGATATGATTTTGTCACAGCGGGTGGTCCAGGCAGTTTTGCTTGCACGTTTATTGGATTGTGAAACTCATGCACACGCAGTCACGTTGGCATTTGCCTGCCGAGTGCATTAAACAGCGTGAAACAAATGAGTTTTTCTCCGCTATTTGACTTGAGCTGAATTCCTGCAAACTGCGGAGTATAAGCAGCAGCAGCAGCAGCCCCTCAGGCAGGATTTTGGCCTCACAAACATTCCACGCTGGAATACAGATACATGCAAGGACGCACACACTTATACTTCAGCGCCTGGTTGAGATGTGTGGACTTGAGGACACGGAGAGTGTCCATCATGCTTCTCTACAGCTGTGGAGAGGTTGTATGTTAATAAAAGGGTGAGGCCCAAAGGTGAATAAAGGGACAGAGATAATAGAGAGGGAAGTATGGGAGGAGGAGGAGAGGAGGGAGGGGAAGACAATGGAGACAATGGAGAAGGAGAGAACAAGGCAGAGAAGGGATGACAGTAACGCTTAAAAGAAATTAATTCGCTCTCCTTCTGAACTGCTGGAGAGAAGAAGGGGGTGGTTGGAGTGGTTGAGAGATATGAAGAGGACGTAAATGGCGACACGGCTGGCGTGCGCATGTGTGTGAGTGAGAGAGAGCGTGCATGTGTGTTTGGTGGGTGGGGGGGTTATTTCCCCATAGATCTCATTAAAGGCTTCTAGTCCCCCTGCACTTGGCCCGCAGAAAAAGGCCAGAGGGACAAGAGATAGCGAGCGCTGCAGACACACACAGACTCTCAGAGACTCTTATTTCTGCATAGATAAGTGACAGAGCTGTTACAGAGAGATGGCTGGAGAGGGAAGGAGGAGGGAGAATAAGATAGAGATAGGCAGGGGAAGATAAAGAGCAGCATGGACAGAGTGAGTGGGTGTATGTGAGTGGGAAAGTGTGATCACAGCTTTAGGAGGCAAGACAGAATTTTTGGTCTGCATAATGATAAAACCACAAGAGAAACAGAAGGGCTTAAAGCTGTGTAAAGAGTGTCATATAAAAGCTATATAGAAGCTGTTATATTTAGTGTTTTGTATGACTAGTACTCCAGTCATGATTGGGGGTTTTTTGTAATATCCTGGTCATGTTTTGCCCTCGTGCAGCGGTGAAGGAATGTTTAGATCCTTTACTTTTCTAATTCTATTCTGTAAAAACTGCAAGTAAATATTCTGCATACTTAAAGGGATAGTTCACCCCTAAATCAAAACATGCATATTCTAGAGCGTTTTGGTGTGAGCTGCAGAGTTGTGGAGATATTGGGCATACCTTCTCTACGAATCTATCAGGACTAGATTAGACCTGCATCGATTAATCATTTAGTAAATGAATCGCCAACTATTTTAATAATCGATCAATTGTTTTGAGTAATTTTTTTAAAGAAATAAAGCCAAAATTCTCTGATTTCAGCTTCTTGAACGTTAATATTTTTTGGTTTCTTTACTCCTCTCTGACAATAAAACAAGTAGTAAAACAAGACATTTGAGAATGTCATCTCAGGCTTTGGGAAACACTGGCCTACATTTTTTACCATTTTGCAATGCTTTAAAACAAACAACTATTAATCCATTGACCAAGAAAAGAATTGACTGCCCTTGACTAGATGGCACTCAGCTTCTGGTGTTCCAAGCACCAAAAAATATATTTGAAGAATACAGTTTTTCTGCAGTAGAATCCACTCTACTTTTTCTACATGTAACGGCTCACAAGAAGGTCTGTGAATGACCAGATCTGACCTTAGATTGTCATTATCATGACTATGTTGGGAGCAGTTTCATATAGGAACTATTTTTTCTAGTAGAAAACAAACACTCACATACAGGCAACTAGATGCTATTTGTAAAGAGTCACAAGTCCTAAAGATAATCTTTGCCAATGCATTGTTTAATATAAAATCATCATCTGAAAATTACCTGGTAACTAGAGCTGTCAAATAAATGCAGTGGAATAAAATGTTCAATATTTCCTTCTGAGATGCAGTAGAAATGAGCAAAAAATGGAAATATTCAAGTACCTCAAAGCTGTACTTGCACATGTAGATGTACTTTCCACCTCTGAACAGAATCCAGGTTTGTGATCATTGGTGTGCAGGTTTATCTCGACTCCTCAACATCTCAGCCATTCATTTCCGAGCATGATCACAGTTCCTGCTGTCAGACCTCGCTGCATTTAGCACCCTGCAGGACGTCTCCACTCTTCACCATCTGATCGTTTGTGAAAGAAAATGAGCGACAATATCATTTATGTTCTGCGTTACCAAAGTCAGGCCTTTCTTTGATAGTGTTTTTATCATCACATCATGTACCAACAGATTTTAGTTTCACTGATGTAGCAGAGATTTTTTTTTTTTTTTTTTTATCAAAGTACTCCAGCCAGATCCCACTTTTCCAGATTTCTGAAACCAGAATAAAGTGTCTAAATGGGAAGAATGTAACAAAATATATCCACTTAAATACTGTGGAGCATTTATCTGTCAGCTATAGTTAATGCCATATACAAACATATGATCAGTTTATTAAATATGATGTGTTGTTCTAGATTAAACTTCAGAGTAGCCGCAAAAGCAAAACAAAACAAAAAAAAAACAAACAAAAAAAAAACAACAACAAACAAACAAAAACCAGCAAAATACTACATACACGTTAAAGCATCAATAATTACATTGAGCTTACTTTCATACTTTTTGCTTAAGTAGTATTTTGAATGTAGTACCTTTTGCACTGTTGCAATGGTGCTTTCACTTACTACTTCTCAGTACTACTGAAATTCAGTGAGTCCCACTTGCTGGCACTTTTTGTGATTTAGTCTTTGAACATTGATTAAATAGAACAGTAGCAGGAACACGAAAGACAAAAATATTCTTGCTGTTTATATTTTTATATTTTGACATTGAAACAATATTTTCATTGTACAAACCAATAACTCGGCTATTTGGTCTCGTCTTACAACATAGAGCTCCTTGACCACTAGAGGGCACCAAAAACACTCAATTGCAAGTGCAGTGATTGGAGGCATTGAAGTTGCAAAGCTGTCTGTGTTCAGTGTACAGACTGTGCTACTGCATGACTAACAGTACAAACGTGTCTGCAGTGTGGAGTGAATCAGAGCCAACTTCAGGGACGAAGGAATCTGATGAGCCCTAATTGGCTGGCCGGTAGAAACTGGAGGATCAATCATTCCTCCGTTCCTGGAGGTATACAGATCAATAAGCAGCATGGCTGCCTCAGTGAAGCTTCTTAGACTGAAAGCAAAGTTATTACAGAAATGTAAATTTTATGATAATTATCAGTGTTTTATAATTGTTCAGGTTGACTGTGGGAATATTCCTCCTGTGTGAAAACTGAATCCTTAACCTTTATTCTCTCCTGCTGTGACTGTGATTCATTTTGGAGTGTGTTTGCTTGCATCCTTTATTGGGACTGTAAGTGCAGTGTGTAGGCTTGTGTGTGTGTGTGTGTGTGTGTGTGTGTGTGTGTGTGTGTGTGTGTGTGTGTAAGAAACCTAATCTAATACAAACAGACACACCTTTTCATCCTCTTTTGCTCTCTCACTCTCAAAGTCTTAGACATTCCCCTCCTTTTTACCCTGCTCTCTTTCGCCACGCTGCTCTAACACACACCACGCACATGCATGCACATGCATGCACATGCACACAAGCACACAAACACACATGAAAAAAAAAACCATGCACACTGATGCACACACTCACACACAAGCACATGCACACCCTCCCAGTACCCCATCTCCTAGGGAACACAGGGATGTCTCTATGGCAACAAGCAGCTTGCTCCACTAATGAACCGGTTGCCGTGGTGACCGGGTTGGCTGTGTGCGAGCGGAGACACTGGATAAAATAGAGGGAGAAAATGTTATGTTACTCCTCTGCACATAACCCCCGTGCTGGGTTTTATCTGTTTTTTCTTTGCAGGAGACACACACACACAACACACAGAAATGTGAGTCGGTGTGTGTGTGAAGAGATTAAGATGAATGACAAAGAATGAGAGAACGTTCTGGGTTACAGTTAGCATTTGCTGGAGACAGGACCCCGTACAGTAATGCAGTAAGAGGCAAGGAGCCTTGCAGCTGGCTGCACTGTGCATGGGCCAATCATCCTGCTGCTGCCTCAAGGTCAGAGAACAGCCCAAGTGCACTCTGGGCAAGGAGAGGGAGAGGGGTGGTGGTGGGGGGAGAGCAGTGCCAAAAACCTTCTGTCAGCCATCTGTGTAGTGAGTTACGCTCCACTTTGCTGACTGAGCCTCTGAGCCGTTATGCATTTGGCTGTTCACGAACCCACTGGAGAAAGCTGCACCAAAGTGCCATTCACAGCCTATGTGCTATCTGAGGCCACTGGGATTCACCCACTTTACTCCGGCGCTGTCTCCCCCTGCTGGTTCAGATGGGGAACAGCTTCAGCGTGTTGCAGTCAGACAGGTTAGAGCAGGGGGTTTTCAAAGTCTGACACTGTGGGCATCCCCTCAGACAAGACTGGGAAAAACCGAGCCTTCCCTGAAACTGTATGGAACCTCCACAGGCAGGCCCGCCTCCCACTTTGAAAACCTCTGGGTTAGAGCCTTCACTGCCACAGGATTATCTCAAGGGTCCAAAGATAATCTTTAGAAGACATGAGATGATTAATTTTGCCACACAAAATTTATTTCCCAGACCTCCTGTATCCCAATTATTCAAATGAAACCAGGGGTGGAAGCACTAAATCTGAGTACTAAAATTATGGAAACAATTTAAAAATATTCCATTACAAGTAAAAGTCTTCTAATCAAAATCAATCTAAAGTAAAGGTGCAAATGTATCAAAAGCAAAAGTAAAACTGCTGGTTCTGCAGAAAAATGCCCCCTGTGGCTAATAAATAATATTTTGGATTTTTAAAGGGGTAGTCAGATTCTTTTTACCTCATAAAATTCAAATTATCCCTTTAATACTGAGACATCAACCATACATTACCACCTACATTACCATTGTAGGTGGTTTTAACTACTTAATACAGTTCAGTACAGTTAATGCAGACCTCAGGTAGAGCTCAGCTTTAACATTTAAACATCTCGTTTAAGAATAATTGTGGCTTTTCCATAAGTGGTCCTTCCAAAGTCCCGCCCCCTTTTTGCTCTGTGCCCCAATAACAGTTGAACAAACTGGGTACCTTCGTCAACTGTCTCATTTTCCTGTAAAAGAGCACACAGCAAACAGGAATTGCAGAAAGTTGACCGAGGTACCAAGCCTGCTGTCATTGGATCACAGAGCGAAAAGGGGCCGGACTTAGGAAGGGTCAATTAATTTTGAAAATGAAAAGTTCCTTTTGGCTTTTTCTGTTTTTAAAATTCTGTTTTGCATCTTTTATTATTTTTAACATCAATTCTTAAAACAAATTTTTATTAACTTACTTTTACTGTGACTATAATTTATGTTTTTTTTAACATGATTCTTCTCATGATGTTTACTGAAGAGTAAAGGTCATTTAGAGTTTCCGAGTTAACAAATTAATGAATTACGAACTTAAAGCTGACCTGCGACTTCTGTCTCTCCTGCAGAAATGTTTGCGGTTTAACCCAGATGCCACGGTGTGGAAGGCCAAGCAGCAGGTGCTGTGCTCCCTGACCGAATCTCTGCGGGACGTCCTGAACTACGGTCTGTTCCAGCCCGCCACGGACGGCCACGATGCCAAGTTCCTGGAGGAGGAGAGGCTGCTCAGAGAGTACCCACAGTCCTTTGAGAAAGGGGTGCCATATTTGGAGGTACGATTCCAGTCTCCCTTTGACGCAGTTGTAAGATGGCCCCAATCCCAAAAAAAGTGTGTAAAACAGAATGCAATGATTTGTACATCATTTTTGACTTCTATTCAATTGCAGTCAGTACAAAGACAAGATATTTAATGCTCTAACTGAAGTGATGCCTGTAACATGTTCCATAAAAGTTGGGAAAAAACATCAGCTGTTCTTTTAACAACACTGTTTTCAGTTTTTGGGAACTGAGGACATAAATTGTTGAAGTTTTGAAAGTGAAATTCTGGCAGCATATTTTGCTCCAAATGTTTTTGCAAATCACTGCATTCTGTTTTTATTTACATTTTATGCAACATCCCAATTTTTTTTGGAATAGCGGTTGTACATAATAGAGAAGTGTGTGTCCTCAAGATGTCACAGTTATTCATAAATGTCAAGAAGTTGTCATAAAAGTTGTTGTTAAAATAATTTTCAATGTCACCCATTTGTCCTGATTTATAGATGCTGCTGGCCCAACCAATCAAATCCCAACACAGTATTAAGATCTCTGCAGTAGATTATGATTGTCTGGTTCTTGTCTGTTGTTGTTGTTGTTTTTTTACCACCAGTTTTTTGCCCTCACACCATGTGCCCGAGGTTTACTCTGCAACTTTTTGATGACTGCAGTAAAAGACAGCAGCACCACACGTCTGCACCACTGCATCACCTGTAACTGTTCCTTGTGTTACTTAAGTTAGAGCAGGTTATAAAAACCCTGGTTTATGAATGAACAAGGCTTCATACACACTTCTTAGAGGAAGTATTCAGCTTCCCTGCTCTGTTTACTGCAACATCCGCTAATCTCTTATCCAGTGTGTACACTTGCCTTCTTTTCATGCTATATTATGACCCAGTGGAGGCTCTAAACCGCCTTTAAACTGCTGTAAAGCGAGACCATTTCTTTCACAATTCTTGTCTTCAGTGAAGTAGAAGAGGGGGTTTGTATAGCAAACCAGATAAAGCTTGACTGTACAATAAATCTGCAGGCCCCATTTTGTGGATCTAGGCCAAAAGCTAAGAGAATTAAGGACAAACGCTCTCTGTGTTAGGATTAACTCTTCATTTCCTTTCTCTCCCTTCTTCTCTCTCGGGTTTAGTTTCGATACAAGACCAGGGTGTACAAACAGACCAATCTGGATGAGAAGCAACTGGCCAAACTGCACACTAAGGTATGAAAAACATTTGTCCTGAAGTCTCTGAAAGATTTCAGCTGCATGTTTCATCCTGGCACAGTGTGAGTGAATTAAAATCAGCACTGCACAGCAGTGTGGCACTCTGCCAGGTGGCCTGTTAAAAGTTTGAGAAAGATTTATTCATCTAAATTTCCATGATATAAAATTATTCTCTTATTTTACAAAAGGCTGCTTAGTTAAGTTGTCACCTAGATTTCCACAAACTCTGTAAAATCTCTGTCAGATTTGACAAAAACATGATTTAATCAGGCATAAAAAGGGTCAGCTATGCCTTAAGGACCCCTGTCTCACTTCCTGGTTTTAAAAAAAAAGGCAGAAATCCTGCACAAGCACAGGCAAGTTTTCTATTTTTTCATTTCAAATTCATCAAATAATATTGCTATCAGATGTGTCTTAACCATGTCAACTCTGTGGCCCCTCTAAATAAAGCTAAATAAGAATTATAGTTTAAAAATGTGTATGAAATATAAATACAACAGTTTGTGAACGCTGTCAGATTTTCCATCTTAGGCAGTTGACATCTTTGCTGATGGAGTTTTTTGTCAATTTAAGAAAAATGAAATGAATAATTAAAATAAATAAATAAAAATGAATAAGTCAGTGCCCCACTTGGGCCACCGAGTCAAAAGAATCTGGACAAACTCCTGTGACATCAACTCTGTCACAGAAAAGTCATAGAGGAGTTTTTTTCTGTTATGTCCATTAAATATATGTTCATAAGGATTTATAAAATGAATTTACATGAACAACAACGGTGTTGTTTGTGTTGTAATTGATATTATATGTTGTTTATCACAAAGACAAATCACATTATCAGCAGAAATTTTAAGTGGGCAACATTATAATGATATTTATTCCTTGAATAAAAACATGCCAAACGTTTTGATTATATAGCCTCATTAAATAATCTTATATTTAATGCAACAGAAGTGAACACTTCCAACACGTTGTATATTATGTTACTATGACTGTGTGTCTGACGGAGTTGACAGAATTCAAGGCATCAGCTGCAAAAATGTTATTTAATAAAAATAAAAAAAATCACTAGGAGGTTTAACAGCCAAGAGTTTGATCTTTAAAAAATAAATAAGTAGAATAAAGAGTAAAAATCAAAACTCCTCAAGGTTTTATGTTTCACTTTTAATCCACCTTATGCTTATTTACTCCTATTTAGCTGTTTAGCATGTTATATTTTTTCACTTTGTTATTTCATCGTGCTGCATCTTGATTGCTTTTAAATGTGCTTCATAAAAAAAACTTAATTTGATTTGATTCTTTGACATAAATAAGTAGAAATAATAGATGACACACACGAGGGGGTTCCTGATATATTTTTTATCCTGCAGGGGGGTGCTTGGTTGAGAAAAAACTGGGAATATTTCTAAGACAGAAGTTCTATCTGTTCTCTGTAAAACAGCAGCACTTTTCTCCCTGCATGCAGGCCAGCCTGAAGAAATTCATGGATTATATCCAAACCAGCGCTGTGGACAAGATGGCCAAGTTCATAGATAAAGGCCTCGATCCCAACTACCAGGACGCTGACACCGGCGGTAAGGAGCGCCACAGACCCGAGGAGCTGCCTCCTCCCCTCTGTCAATGAGCGTTTTCCTCATCTACATGCACTTCATCCACAGAGTCACTTTCTTTAACACAAAATATAAACCTCAGTGTTTCTGTATAGCAAGTTTCACATCAGCGCATAATAGTTAAACCTTTGTTTTTTGGTCTTGTTTCACCAAAAGTAACCTTGTTAGATATCTGATGCAGTGGCTCTTAGCAAGTTAAAAAAATTATAGTAAAACATTAAAAATCAATTATAGAAGTGGCTGCTAACCAGTGTATGGATGTTTGGACTGCAGTGATATGCTGTAATCCCAGCTGTTCACTCCTTGCAGCTCTTTCATGTGCATGCTGAGGTTGAGTTAGACTAAGGTGCACTGAAGATGCAGAATACTAGATCTGTTTCTCAGGTAAAAGGAATCTGGATTGCAAAATTTAATGTATTCATCAAGGGATGCAGAGGATTAGCAAAAAGAGCAGCTTCCTAATGTCTAATAAATTTTTTAAAGGAGACAAGTTTACATCCAAAATGAAGTCTAAATAGCAAGTTGGAGCCATATGGAACCACTGTATTTTAAATAGGTTGATTTTAAGCGAGTTATTTCCCCCTGCCCACTCCAACCAGGACTCGAGGGAGCTCAGGCAGGCTGCAGGAGTGCAAGACGAGTGCAACATTATAATTTGACAATAACAAGCAATGATGAGTCCGAGGTTCCTTAATCTCTGATGAAAAGTCACAGTCATTTTATGATCTATTACAGTAAATATATTACAGACGTCTCCTTTAAAATTGGCAGATAAGACACTGAAGTTTTAGGAAGTTTTTCTTGAAGGCTGCTGTGAATTCAAAAGTACAATTGCTTAAAAATGTTTGATTTTACTCTGTGCAGCTCATTTCATCCATATACTCTGTACATGCATCTATCTGCACACCCACACACTGTCAGATCTCCTCCTTCATCTGTCTCTCTCTGTTTATTGAATTGTTCTCTCTTGTCAGTTAAACACTAGACTTAGACAAACATGTATTTGAGATTCAGCATCCCCTATTAGCACGCTGGTGTCCAGCAGCTTCCTGACCTGTGGCTCTGCTGGATAAACTCGACCTTTAAACTCTCCGCAAATAACAAACCTCCCCCGTCCGTTTTCTGCCCTCGGCTCTGCAGCGTGTTGGTCTAACACTTTGTCAAGGATCTGTTCACAATTTCATTGCGTTTCCCAGATCCTGTTGGTGCTTTGGGGGTGGAGGGGCGGGGGCGCAGCAGACGGCTCATTTACAGTTTGGGTGTGCTGCTCTGTGTCACTCCAGCCTCTCTGGGAGCAAGTGTCAAAACACAAAACACAGTCTGTCATCACGGGTGTGAAACACACTTCCACTTCATAACACCAGGGGGCAACAGAGAGCCCTGATGAACTGAAATTGTACTCAGCTATGATTTTAAAAGTAACAAAGTAGATTATGTTGTGTATTGCATACTTAAGTAAAAGTACAAGAGAAATCTACTCATTAAAGTACAAGTACCCCCAAAAAACTACTTAATTACAATAATTTGAGCATTTGTAATTAGTTACTTCCACCCCTTGACATCAGGGTTTAATGCTGGACCCTGGTGACTAATCTGAGTCAAGAGTAGAAAATGACTTAATTTTTTTTTTATTTTGTCAAATTTAATTTATTTAATTCTAGCATAAAAGAGACCCTCCTTAACAACAGGACACATCAACACAATCAAACTCACATTTCGAATTTTTATTTATTATTAATTATATTTAATTTTGACCAGAAGTTAAGCTAGAAGTTACTATTTTCTTGTGTCATATGTCTGGGAAGTAAATTCTCTTCATGAGTAGTCATGTCTATCTGTACTGATGATAAATTCATGTGCAAAATAATGAGCTGCAGAATTTTGAACATAATGGCCTTAAGATGTCTGCCTTCTCTCCAATATAATTGGACTAAATGGTACTCGAGCTTGTGATTTGATAAACCTGAGTATTGCGATATTCTGTTTTTTATCGATTCTCAGAAAGACTGTATCATGATATCGTGATACATGCAAAGATTTGTGGCTGTGGCACAAAGCAGCAGTGTCATCTGTCTGAACTGTTCTGATTGCATTAAAAAAATAACTTTTAACTCAGGTTTCATGCAGGTTGTGATGTCTTCTTTATACTATGTCAGTTTTCCTAAAGTTAGATTAAAATTGAATCGTAACCTCTTTATCATAATGTGTGTCGTGTTGTCAGATTGCAAATGCACGGCTCTAGAAATCATGACCCACTTACTCAAGATAATCAACAGACTTTTTGTGAGCAGTTTTGTGTAGGAACTACTTTCTTTCTAGTCGTAAGAAAGTAGATTCTCCTGCAGAAATAAAGTAGTTCCTACAGGAAACTGCTCACAACGAGGTGTAGTGGATTTTCTTGAGATGATTTCTGGAAAGAGACATTGCTGTTGAGTTTTTTCAAATGTATTTTTTTCCCATCTTAGCCACTGTTTTATTTATGTAAGTTAGTCTGGGAGCTGTTAGGGTCTGAGGTCTGTACAGGGCAAAGAGGTGATCAAAAGCCTTTAGAAAAACACAGTTTTGTGGTTCTGGGACAGAGAGATTCCCACCATTATTAACAGTTTCTTCATGCTTCCCTGCACAGTAGAAGACTCACTCTGGCTGCCTTTAATAGGACATAAAATAATCCCACCATATTGAGCGTGGCTCCTGTCAGTGGGGGGGTCGCTTCCATCTCTGCCAAGAGAACGGCACGATGGGCATCCCCTAAGTCGTCCTGACATGCTAACTTCAGAGGAAGTGCAGTCAAAACATTTCCCAAATTATTTGTACCTGAGATCTACAGACGCTGCTCGAAGATAAAAAGCCCTCAATCATTTTCCTCTTTGCCAAAACTCTCCCGTCGCCATGGCAGCCGGTGCTCTGTAGCCTATCCTGTTTTCACTGGGAGCATGTTTAAACGCTTTCATTCTCTAGGTGTCATTGAACTTTCTTGCTGAAGAGGTTCAAGTGTGCTGAGTGCAGTTAAAGGTGTCGTGACACAGCTCTGCTTTTATTTTGAAGTAATTCCATTCAGTTTCTTTGTTGCTTTATTTAATGCCAGCATAACCGGCATCAGTGGGGGAAAAAAACAGCTTTAGCATTTACTTGGAAGCTAACGTTTCATTACCCATAGGATGAAACCAATCATCCCAAGAGGTAAAGCTCCAGTACATTTGCAGGAAACTTTACAGTTGGTTGAGCTGTCTCAGGCTGTGCAGTTGAGTTATCTGGGAATAAAACCTATTTCTCTCCTAAACCCCTCCGATGAATGCTGGTATTTGGGACTGACTTATTGTATGGAGTGGTCTTCTTTAAACTCTCTGAAATTCCCTTTTATACCTGAAAATATCCTTAAATAACTTTAGAGCAGGGATCTCAAACTACCAGCTCACAAGACAGTTTTATGAGGCCACCATGCTAGATTTTCTTTTTCGAACTGACTGCAAATGTTTGTTTTATTGTATTGCATTTTGAATCTTGTTATTTTAGACAAACAAGTCAGTTTTCTATTAAAGCTGCCAAATCAGACGATAATGGTCAGTGTAGCCAAATTAGTGATTTCCTCGCTGGATTTGGCAACTTGAAAGACCCGTATAGTGACTTTTTTCTTTCAGAAAAAGTGTCCCACACAGATCCAGGGACACTTTGGACACTCAAACCAGAGAATCTGCCAATATTTCCCAGTGAATGAGCTCTCATGTGGCTTTGGCTGTTTGACTGACTCTGTTTAGACTGTCTGTGTAAGTGGAGCGAAGGCAGCAGCACGTTAAAGGGATAGTTCACCCAAAAATGAAAATTCAGTCATTATCTACTCACCCTCATGCTCATGGAGGGTCAGGTTTTATTTTGTTAGTCCACAAAACAGGAAAGCAGTGTTGCAGAATCTCCCAAACAATGTAAGTGGACGGTGACCAGTTTTAAGTTTAAGCTTTAAAGTTTTAAGTCTCCTAAAGTCCCGACATGTTGTTTGCACACCGTCACACCACACACACCCAGTTCAGACGGTGTGCATGTGAACGTGGCTCCAATCTAAGGAGCTACAGTGACGACTCAGGCTAAAAACATGGTGTAAATAACATTTTTTTTTAGGAGACTTGGATTACACCAGACGAGCAGTATGGAGGCATTTTATGTTTTCATTCTGTTGTTTTTTAAGTTTGAAAACTGGTCACCATTCATTTCCATTATTTGGGAGATTCTGCGACACTGTTTTCCTGTGAAACTCCAGCAGTGTTTTGTGGACTAACAAAATAAAAGCCGACCCTCAATCAGCATGAGGGTGAGCAGATAATGACTGAATTTTCATTTTTGGGTGAACTATCCCTTTAAGTCAAGCAGTGATCAGCCACACAGAAACATGACTGAGCTGTGAATAATATGTACAGTATGAATAAGAAAAAAAAAAGAATATTATATTTAATTTCTGCTATACTCTGCAAATAAATCCTCATAAATCTTACAGACTGTACCTTTAAAGGGAGAATCAGCAGGATTTTCTGGAGCTGCTCAGAAAAGCTCACAAAAACCAGAAAGATCGGTGATTGTTGAGTCTCATTTCTAGAATGTAAAATACTGACATGCATAAAACTTTTTTTTCCAGGATTTTTCAATACTTTACCCCACTTTGATTTCTTAAGATTGTTGATATGTTGTAGAAGACATATTTATGAGATTAGAAGAGTTGAAAGAGTCTCTGTTGCAGTTTGTGTGGGGTCATGTTGTCTGCATTATTTGTTTACAAGAAAACTCCACAACTTCAAAAAGTCGTGCAATTAATTTTTGGAGTTTATCATCTGTTTTCTGTTTAAGCTGCAAAGAGAACACAAGTGTTGTTTAAGAATATAACCTCAAAGCAAGGACAGAAGAGTTTGAGTGTAAATAGTTGAAAACTATTGCTGAAAGATTTCCCACTGTGTGTTCAAACACCCCCCCGAGGAGCAAACAATCTGCTCTGTGCCCCCCCAAAAATAAAATGACTTTCAGACTCCTCTTAAAACAATCCTTCTGACAATAAATTAAAAACTTAATTTGAATCTCCTTGTGTTCGTCCGCCAGAAACTCCCCTGTCGCTGGCGGTGCAGTGTGAGCCGGGTGGAGGAGAGGCCATCCGGGTCCTGGTGGAGGGAGGGGCTCATATCGACTTCCGCGCCAAAGATGGACTCACATCGATACACAAGGCTGTTCGAGGCCACCGCCATACGGCCCTGCTGGTAAACATCATTCACACGTTCTGCTGTTCTGTTACAGACATGCTGATATCACAACAAGAACACTTTAAAAAACTTCAAGCTGAAAAAACTCAACTCTGAAGTTTTGAAACAGCTAACAGTGTTTTGTTTTAAATAATCTTGATTCTTTGAGTTTTAGAAACCCCCCAAATGACTGCTACTGACTGCTGTATTGTTTTTGTTTTTCACTTGTACATAATTCATTGCTGAAGACAATTCATGCCAATATTCATGGCTGGCTAATTAATTTTAATTACATTTATTTTAATTTAATCATTTTAAATCAGTTTAATTGAATTTTATTTTTATTAAAGAAGGAAAAGCGGAAGCACTTTTAAGTTGAAAGGCAAAGCAAATTTTGTACCATCGTATTTTACACACCAGATTTATTATTTAAAATTTATTATTATTTTTTTGAAGTGTCATTTTTTCTTTTCAAGGCATCTTTTAATACTTTTTCATTGAGGTACCTTGAGGTACCCAAATAATGGCAATTCAGATACACAGAAAAAAACACCCTTGAAATATTTGGGCTGTTACTAAAACTCAGATTCAAGTTTAAATAAAAAAGAAAAGTAAATTATCTCAACAAAAGATTATAAGTTGGCAAAACTTTGGGGGTTTTTTTGGCCTTGAAGTTTTGAGTTTTCTCAACTTTTTTAATTTTATTTTTAACAGTGTAATAAGTTTTCATTGTCATGCTATAAACTGAGAAAATCCAACCTACACCAGGGTAAATATCTGCAGGACGGATACTTTCCCTGAAAGCGAAGACAGAATAAACAGACCCTCCCACTCAGCAGCCCACACCTAACACACACACACACACACACACACCCCACACAAAATGCATATAAACCAAAAAATCTATTATTCTATTCAACCAGAGAGAAAACAGCATTAAAATTCAGATTGCCTGGTTTAAAGGTGTGTTGCACATTTACATTTTAGCCATTTACCCAGAATTCCAGCTGCCAAGAAGAGAGGCATGTGCCTTTGAGAGGGGGAACTCATTCAGGGGGAGATAATTGCATGTGTTACATTGTCAGAGTCCATGTTTTCCACAAAGGAAAGAAACAGCTGCTAAACTGCATAAAGATTTGCAGCAGACTCTGACTGAATACGTAATGCTCTCCAGCCTGAGGTGTTGCGTGACCTCTCTGAACCCCCGGCTATGTGTTCCCATCCTGATTTAAAATTCCATGAATATTCCTTAACTTGAAATTGGAAACCAGCTTAATATTTTATTTTTCCTTGCTGCTCCTTTATCGTCTTGCTGTTAGCTCATAAAAGTCATTATTATTTTACTGCATGATAATAATTGCATGCTTTATTATATCTCTTACTGTTATCATGACTACCTGTGTTGGAGAACGGCCTCGACATGAGGGTTTACCTTTTTCTGCTGTGCCTTGCTGCAGGTCCTGCTGTCTCTGGGTGCATCTCCGGACTATAAGGACCGGCGGGGGCTGACACCGCTGTACCACACTGTGCTGACAGGGGGAGACACCTCCTGCTGCGAAACACTCCTTTACCACCGCGCCAAGCTGGGCATCAGGGACGAAAACGGCTGGGACGAGACACATCAGGTACATGTGTGGGAAAGTATTTGGCTAAGACCTCAAGGAACTCCTTAGAAGGAGAGTTTGATGAGTAATTAAAAGAATATGGACACAAATATAAAAAGTATTAAAGGGATAGATTGTTTAATGTGGGTTGGTATGAAGTACTTATCAGTAGATGCAGAGAGGAGTACCAGCGCAGACGCTAAGCAATGTACTGTTTTAGCCACTTTAAAAAAGCCCATCCATGTCAGTTTAAATGTTTGCAATATTTAGAATATTTAACTGCCTTTATATAAACCAAATATAGCTCTCTCCAAACCAACCAAACTCCATGAGTAAAATCAGTTATTTTATCTTGCAGAGAATGGGAGTTGTTGGTCTACCACTGCCTCGATTTGTTAGTTTTTGTGTTGTTGTGTGATTTTGGTGAGTCATACAGTAACACGACCTAAACTAACCGATCAAGGCAGTGGTAGATCAGCAACCCATGTTTTCTGCAAAGTAAAATAACTGATTTCTGAGTTTGGTTTAATATCAGTTTAAGTGTATGCTAGATTAAGTGTGGTTTCACTGCTTTACTTTGCTGTCAGACAGCCTTTTCTTAAGGGAAACCACTGTTGTATAAACCAAATATTGTGCTTTCCAAACCAACCAAACTCCATAGGCAAAATCAACAATTTTATCTTGCAGAATATGGGAGTTGTTGGTCTACCACTGCCTCAACTGATTAGTCTGTTTGTGTAATTGTGTAACTTTGGTGAATCCGAATTTTCGTTTTAAAACATCAAAGTCACACAATAACACAAACAGAGTAACAGATCAAGGCAGTGGTAGTCCAGCAGCTCCTGTTTCCTGCAAAATAAAATAATTGATTTCACCTCTGGAGTTTGGTTGGTTTGGAGAGAGCACTATTTGGCTTGTATAAAGGCGGTTTCCCACCAGAAAAGGCTGTCTGATGGCAAAGTAAAGCAATAAAATTATATAAATAATTAAAAAAAAATCTAGCATACACTTTTTTTTAAGTGGCTAAAATATGTTTTACTGCTGACCCCGTCCACAGCAGTACACTGCCAAGCCTCCATGCTGGTACTCTGGAATGTACTGTAATTAATATACGATAAGTACCTCATACAACCCCACATTAAATGATCCAAACTATTCCTTTAAGTAACAGGTTACATTCTTTCTTGCATTATTATCAGCTTTTTTTAGAGGGTCCTTAGGGCAAAATCCTTCAGTCTAACAGGGTCAGTGGCCTAATTTGTGTCTATTTAGGGAGGCAGTATGAAAACACCAAAAAAAAAAAGTGTCCTGCCTTGGGGTGTTTGGGGTTTTAATGTCTGTTGTTTGTATTGCACAAGCGTGCACGCGTCCTGTTTGTAATGTATGAGTGTACTCTGTGTTCCAGTACGAGCATCTGTGTCTGCGTCAAAAACCATTCATGCCATGAAACACTACACCTCCCATCTTTTATCTCGGACACCTTTCACCCTCCATCCTACCCATCCTGCTTCTGTGGCCTCATATTCCAGCAGTGAAGTGGACAGAAAAATAAAGGTATCAGCCTCTTCATCTTGCTGTGATCGCCCACACTTTATCAGCATCTGTCTCTTCAGCTCTCCTGGCCACTCATGACCTCCATCTTATACTGTCTGTCTGTATTTGCTCAGTGGGATCTGACACATAAGTTTAGCACTGATGCTGAAATTAACGGTTTTGATCCACCGTACTCCATACACCGTTCTCAATATCTGGGGCATTCATATGGCCCCCTAAAATTAGTTTTTTAGTGTTTGATTTACTGAAAATTTCCACTAAATCCAATTCAAATGACACTGTTTTACATATGTTTTCAGCCCCATTCAAGCAGAGCTGCTTTTGTTTTTATGCTCTGATAAGTTTTTCAGTTTCATTTAGATACTGTAGACCCCATACATCAAAACGAAACAATCTCTGCCTGAGTTTCACTTCAGTGTACTGTATACATGTTTATATATATACAGTATATATATACTGAGGCAGTCAGCACAGTCCAGTCATCTGTAGGTTACTTATGTAAGTGATATTGCACTTCAAGGTTTCCCTTTGAAAGAAAATAAAAGATGAGGTGTTCTGATATGGGGCCGCAATGGAGAGCTGCCTGGAAACCAATCAAAAAATACATTTAATGTGGCCATGGTGTAAATGACAACATAATTAAATAATAACGGTTAAAGCTATAGAGCAGGGTTTTTCTAACTTTGTACGTGATGTACCATCTAACAGAATATTAGTTTTTTTATTTTAGATTATCCCAAATGTTTCCAACAATATTCAAACAATATTCAATACAGAGAAATCTGTAATTTATTCAAGATAACAGTGTGTTTCCTGCTAGCCATCGCTGGCTAGTCTCTAGTTGCTATAACTTCTGGGAAAACGGATAGTGAGGAAGGAAGTCGACGTGACTAAACGTAACATGAATAAAACTTTAATATTACCTCGTCTGTGAGCATGATATCTGCCTAAATCATGTCAGATAGATTTCCATCAAAAAATGAAGAAAAAAGTTGTCTAAAAGTAAAGAAAACAACTCCCATGATCCCACACTACTTCACAGTGTCAACAAATTACAACTTTTGTTAATGTTTTAATGTGAGAGGGACCCCCAGCTGCAGAACTGACATATTGTGTTTTTAATATAAGTGGAACATGTGTGTAGTTCGATTGTTGAACTACGATTGTTGTTGTTTTTGGATCTCTCACTATTTTCTCACGCTCTGATTAACTGCGGTGTCTTTCTGACTGTCACCTTGTTCCTCTCTTTCTGTGTCTCTGTCTCTCGTCTTCATCTTTGTTTGCGTCTCCGCCTCTCTGCCCTCTTTATTAAACAACCACATAAATCCTTCCTTTTTTCATTCCTTTTTTTAACCTCCTTTATTAAACTCTTTGCCTTTTCCACTCCTTCCTGCCCTCCCTCCCCTCCCTCTTTCCGTCGCTCCTCTACGATCTGTCCATCCTCGCTCAGGCCTGTCAGAATGGTAACGCGCAGCATCTGGAGCACCTCCTCTTCTATGGGGCGGATTCTTCCTCCCAGAATGCCTCTGGAAACACTGCCTTGCACATCTGTGCTTTATACAACAAGGTAGACACACTTTCTCATAACGGTCAAATGTCAGCTTCTATAGAGTCGAGAAAATGTTAGAATAATGCACCTTAAAGGAGTTTTTAACTGGTTATGAAACAGTTTACAATTTAATACTCATGTCTTTTAATGACCTACATAAACAGTCGAGACCAGCGAGATTATGCTATTTGAAATCAGATGAAATGAGCCTGTGTTTACATTTTCCCAGCCAAAGTTACAGTAAGTTAGCCAGTTAAAAGGAAGAAGGAGGAGATTTTTCTTTAGATAATTTTATTTTTGATGTTATATTTCGTGATCATGATGGTAAAAACACTACTGCTTTTGTCCACAGAGGCCTCCAAACTCCAAGAAATATATAAGTTCCTTGTAGTAGCTTCTAATGTTTGAAGGTAAAGTGAAACGAGATGAAAACAAACACATAAATGCTCTTTATCATTGCTAAATAATTGATTCAACTTTTTAAGAATCCTGAACCTGAAAGTACATAATTCCCCATCTCCATTTAAGATAAGCAATTTGAAAAAGATATTGACTTAGATCTGTTTGTGAGTTTTCATTTCACTGGAAAATTATGTATGAAAAATACTGTGTATTATAAACTTTTTTTTGTATGTTAGTTCGAGTTCAAATTAATGCCGAATGTTCACTGAATGAGTAAGTGTCTGTTTATGAGTCATAAAAAATCATTATTAATCTTTTAGAAGGAGTAAATGTTTTTAACGGTTAAATTGAGCAAAATGTTAATGGAGTTTGGCAGGCAGTGAGACAGGCAGTCAATGAACTCAAACTCAAGAGTGTGTATTTTCAGAGCAGTGGGCTTTTATTTTCAGGATAACAGGCTTAACTTTGCATTGACCAAGAGACTCATTGTCACTTGTTATTGTCAATTAACTGCAGCGTTTCTGCAGCGTTTCTGCAGCGTTTCTGCAGCCAGCTATTTGGACTACTAATAATCCATACTAACATATAATCATCTTTGGATGTGCAGTTACTACATATTGCTCCTTTAAGCAGTGATTATATATTCATATTTTAAGTTTAATTCACATTAATGAATGCTGTTTGTTGCAGGAAAGCTGTGCACGAATTCTGCTCTACCGGGGAGCAAATAAAGACACAAAGAACAACAGTGGGCAGACTCCCTTTCAGGTAATGGCTGAGTGCCTGGCTGGGTAATTATGCATGTTGGGTGGTTGTATGGTTTAGTGTCTTATTAAGTTAACGTAGCAGAAAGTGCCAGGGCCTAATTTCACTTTAAACCATTACTGTGCTGCGATGCACACAGAGGTCCCAGGCGGCAGGATTGCATGTGACCCCCTTAATCTGGATACATTAACTCTGTCAGTGCAGAAAAAAGCCAGCTGAGACAATCTGTTGTGTTTGTGTGTGTGTGAGAGAGAGACAGAAAACAAGAGACGAGACAACAGGGAGAAAAGCTTTGAAATGTTCTGGATTGTGTGCTGACCTGTGCAGTTTATCAAAAGAAGGTCAAAAGCATTTATGCAACAGTGGAAAGAATAAAAAAATATGTTCTCATGTGAAAATACTCATACATTTTTATGTTCTATAACCTGGATGACTGAGAATCTTCACTGATACTTGCTGGAACATTATACTCTTAGACTAACTAGAACCTTTAAGGGTTCTTTGGTGTGTCCCCATAGGAAAACCCTTTTTGGTTCCTGGTAGAACCTCTTATAAAGGTTCCCATTTCATCATAGGGTTCTACAACCCAGCATAAAGAGTTATACCTAGAACCATCTGTGATAGACCCCTCTCTGGGGGTTCTGTCCAGAAAATTTCCACCTTCTACAAGAACCCACCCAGGAGTTTCTAACCTTTTAATATTCCACTCACAGGGTTCTACTGAGAACCGCTGTTACATTCCAAGAATTTTATCTTGAATACACCCAAGAGATTCGGGGGTTCTACAGAGAACATTTTAATAGTTTGGTACAAAGAACCTTTGACAAGAGCTCAACAATCCTTGAAGAAATCTTTCTTCTAAAAAAGGTTCATTTGATGAAAAGAGTTCTTACTGGAACCCTTAGTCTTACAAAGAACCCTTGACAAACTTTCTCTTCAAAAGGAAATGGTTCTGGGTAGAACTTCAGCCCTCCAGGAAGAACCCTTCTGAAACCCTTGTTTCCAAGAGTGTATATTGCACCAAATGTGAAAATGCACAGAAAAAGATATCAAAAGTGAACCCAAACAAAGTAAGAAATTAATTGTTGGAACAACCACAGGATGTTCTAAGGTGTGCGTTCCTGTATGGATCATCCATCTTTCCTGCATCATGTGATCTGTATGTTTATATTAAATATGATTTTAAACATGCCACAGCCACTAATGCGGTTTCCATCGCTTGTGAATTTTCCCACGAGAGGCGCAAGTTCAGAGTGACGATGCTTCGGCGAAAGCACCTGCAGAGCGACCTCCTGTAATCACAAGAGAAATAATAAACAGTTTGTTCCACCCTTTCATTTTGTGCACTAATGTGACTGTATCTAAAAATACAGTGTGTGTGTGTGTGTGTGTTTTTGTCAGGTGGCTGTTATGTCCGGCCATTTTGAGCTGGGAGAAATTATCAAAAACCACCGGGATACAGATGTGGGTAAGTAGCGGAGGTCTGGTCTGAAATTGTCGTGCCAGTTTGGAGATGTGTAACATCCCGTAATGTTAGACAAAATGGTACAATCGACCTTCACATGGAAATTAGGGGAGTAATACTTGATTTCCAACATATTTAATAGTTTGAATTAAACAATTCTGTCGCCATATTTGTCAATCCCTTGAAAAACATATATAAAGGAAGTGCAGCGTGTAAAAGAGAACAGCCTGCTGGAACTGAAACAGAAATATGGATCAGAGTATGTAGAGGATGTGTAAAAATAACTCATATTAAACTCAAATCTTTCTCCGTCTCTCTTCCTCACCTCCCAGTTCCCTTTGTGGAGTCTCCAAAGTACGCCCCCCAGAGGCGTGAGAGTGCCCGGACGCTGGCAATACCCCACCCTCACCCCTTCCTCCGGGCCAACAGTGACAGCAGCATGAACCTGCCAGACTGGATGGCTGTGCCCAACGCCCCGGGGACCAACATCGTCTCTGTCCAGGTGTGTGACGTTCAAAGTTTCAATCCTTAACTTGAATAAAAATCATATATCAGAGTTCTTGACTGTTTTACTGTGTATGTAATAATAATGTAATAACACAAGGAAGCTAAACAAAGTTCCTGATACCTAAATTCAGGTAGAAATGAATGTTTTCTTTGCTAAACTGAATTCCAGTGTTGTAGAGATCGTGATTTGAAGGAGTTTTCCACCGAACTGTCCTGTTTGTTTGTTTGTTTGTTTGTTTTTTCTACCCAGAATGTGTCTGAGTGGGAGGTTTTATCCACTTGGTTCTAGTCCACTACAAGTATTTTATTTGCTCGGCCAAAAAATGTGTTTTGATGATTTTGATTGAGATGTCTTTGCCGCTTGTGATTTTGATTTCTGTTGACGTGTTTGATTAGTTCTAGATGTTTCTATATATACATTTATATATTTCCATGACACAGGTGGAGGCTTGAGCAGCTGCACTTCAGCACTTCATACATAAATGATAAAATTTGAAGGGACATTGTACAATATAATGGATGACCTTTATCAACCTCTACTGGTGAACAATACTCATTGCAGCAACTTTCTTGCATAAGCCGTCCATGTATTTGTATTTTGTTTACTATGTGCAATGTCACAGAAAATAAATGATGCAGTCACAGCCTTTCGTCCTCATCTTCTTTAGACACACAACATCATGTAACAGAGCTACATAATTTATGAGACATGAAGAGTACATGCATTTAATTATATTTATCATTTGATTAATATTGATGTAAACATTATATGCTCTTTAAAGCACAGTCTATGGTATTAGCAGAGTTGTATGATTAATTATAGATATGAAAGTCAGAGACAGTTAAGTTGTCACAGCAACAGAGAAGAAAATACAATAGTTAAAATAGACAGAAAATAATATAATAGATATCATAGAAAAATAGAAAATGCACTGATGTTAGAATAACTAGTCATCATAATTAGAATAACACAGAAACTTAAAACAATATTACAAGTAGAGTTATACTTGGTATATTGGCTATAATAAAAACACTGCTAGTTCTGCCCGTTACATTTAGTTACAAGGTAACTACAGGTTACGTGGGCTGTAATCTAAAGTACTCTTAGTTCTCCCCTTGATACATTTAGTTACAGGGTAACTACATATTATACTGATACAGCATTATTACAAAAATGTTACACCATAACACCAGAGTAATTATGCTGTATGTTGCAGGCTGTAATCTAGAGCATTTCCATATCATATGTATAAATATACATATTCTCTCTTTCTCTGTCTCTCACAGGGCTATAAGCATACAGGAACCCTCCGGAGCTCCAGCAGTCCCAGAGGGGCGAGGACGCGTTCTCCGTCCAGAGGGAGGATCGGGGACAAGGAGGACCGGAGCAGGCAGAGTCGGAGACAGCAGGGGTGAGTGGCAATGGCTGACATCAGAGAACAAGACACTGCTGAACAAGAACCTTTCTTTCACGTTTGCTCAGTGCAGAATACTGTGCGTTCATCAAAGCTGGTTTAAGCACTTTGAAACTTTCTACTGGATGTCTGCAGAGTCCATCACATTTTTTTTTTTAGGTGAATTACATGAGTCACGGTCTTAAAAGGTTGTAAAAGTGGTTAAATGCTTAATTTTTAGTCTCAAATATGGTTTCTTAGGTAATTTTCAGGGGAGAAATGTTTTTGTAATGTTAGTTAGGATTCTCAGAAGAACTTTAAACAAAAACGTGCAAAAAATAATAGTCTGACTTTTAACAAATTATATCATCACTATTGATAAGTTAGCATCTGTTAAGTGAATGTGCAGGCCTATAAAGGTCACAAATTAAACCTCTGAAATGTGACTAATGGAAATTCTTGGATTGTTCAGGCCAAAGACTGTATGTAAATATGGACAACATGTCTCCACCTCCGCCCGCTGTATTTATAGCCAGTGTATGCACAGTAGTGATCAGGGTTGGAGCCGCTGTGTCGAGGTCCCGCCCACACAGGACGGCTCAGCTGTCAATCATGATATGAAACCTCCTTTTTATAGCATCAAACAATTCATTAAATCCAAACTTATCAGAAAAATAAACATTTGAACAAACTTCAACATGATAAGAAGTGCCTAAAATGACAGAAACCATCTTTGGGAAAAATTTATTTGACTTGTACTTTAAAGTTTTAGTATGGCCCACGTCTCATCTGCTAACATGGAGGTGGTGGAGTTTAAGACCTGTACTGCAGCCAGCCACCAGGGGGCGATCGAGATGTTCTGGCTCCCTTTTTCCAGTCTGAAGTAGCCAGACTTTCACTTTCTCTCAAAAAAACAAAACAAAACAAAGCATTACACTCAGTAGTTTGGTCGCCTAAAGGGAGCTTTGAGTTTTAAACTGCACCTTCAATTCTGCCCCCTGCCACCCAGGCCTGCTCCTGCCAGCACAGCTGGACAAACTGCTGGCCAGCGGAGACGCCTCTATAGCGCTGTCCCAGGACGAGTCTTTGTAGCCACCCGATCGCACACTGCCCAGGGAGAGCGAGAAATCAGCCTTAATAAGGGAGACAGGGTCAAAGGTGAGTACCTGTGTGTTTTCATGCCATAATAGTCAATGTATATACAGTATGTGTGTGTGCAGGAGCATAATACTGCATTTTGTCTTCCACGTGAATTCAGAGTGTCTGTCCGGTTGGGAGTCGGTGTCTGTGATGATGTTTACACCTGGTACTAACATGACGGGGCTGTAAGGACACAGTGATGCTCTTGATGTAAATGTACCAAGCAGTTACATGTACAGTAGATCCTCTCTGTTTGGGGCTTTGGCGTGGACCCAGATAGTTCCCTGTAATACGTAAGCTGCTGACTGCAGGGGTTGAACAATCTCAGAGTTAAGATTTAATTAGCAGCTTTTAAGCTAACACCATTTAGCTAACTGATGAAGTGTTTTGGACACAAAGTGAGATGCTGCATCACAGGAAAATTTAGTTTAGCTACCAGACATTAGCTACTATTACACTGGCAGGTATCCAGTGACCATAACACCACAGCTAAGGCCAACACAAACACAGTCCAGCTAAACCATAGCTTTATTAAAGGGATAGTTCGGATTATTTAATGTGGGGTTATATGAGGTACTTATCCACAGTCGGTGTATCACCCACAGTCGATGCTGGTCTGGAGAAGCAGAGAGGAGCACCAGCATGGAAGCTAAGCAGTGTACTGCTGTGAACAGGGTCAGCAGCAAAACGTATTTTAAGTTTAAGTGTATTATATTTAGAATATTTTCACCACTGTACTTTGCCCTTAGATAGCCTTTTCTGATGTGAAACTCCCATTATATAAGCTGAATATCACTCTCTCCAAACCAACCACACTTCATGGGTGAAATCAATAATTTTATCTCATAGAACACAAGAGTTGCTGGTCCGCTGCTGCCTTGACCTTTTAGTTTGTTTGTGTTATTGAGTGACTTTGGTGAATCCAAACGGTCCTTTTAAAACACAAAAGTCATACAATAACACAAACTAATTAACTAATCGAGGCAGTGATAGACCAGCAACTCCGGTGTTCTGCAAGATAAAATGTTTGATTTCACTCACGGAGTTTGGTTGGTTTGGAGAGAGGAATATTCGGCTTATATTACAGCAGCTTCCTGTCAGGAAAGGTTGTCTGGTGGCAAAGTAAAGTGGTGAAAATACTTTTTGTTGCTGACCCTGTCCATAGCAGTGCATTACTTAGCAATGCTGGTACCTCTATCTGCTTGAGAAAGAGTTGAGAAAACTTATAATTTCAGGAAAACTGCCTTCACTAGATTTTTGAGTTGTGAATCAAATTCAAACTCTTAAGTTTTAAAATAAACTAAACAAAGTTTTGCTTACGTATAATCTCTTTTGAGATACTTAACCTTTCTTTTTTAGATTAACTAGTTTAACTAGTTTATCTAAAAAGTAAATGTAAAGTATCTCCAGAAAACATTATTAGTTGTTTAAAACGCTTTCAAAACTTATGAGTTTGATTTGGGCTCAAAATCTAAATGATCTAAATGCCTCTCTTATCAGCCCAAGCGCACCAAAGTGCCTTTGTGTTCAGCTCAGATACCCTCCGACAGGTGAACTACCTCTCTGGTGCAACCTTACCCTAAATGAACCCTGCCTCCAATTAACCCTCTCAGCTGCAGCAGGGCCCCTTTTCCATTTGTGGCCCTGAAGCTCGGAGGCTCTGTGCAGGCCACTGCTTTTAAAGATGCAGTGATCGGTGGTGGCTCACAGCAAGGCGACTCTTACTTGCATTTAGACGGGTCTTTTGTTTGTACAGTGTATGAGAGTGGCATCAATCTTCAAGCATTAAATTGAATTTCCCAAAATGTTGAAGTATTCCTTCAAGGGTCTTTCAAGAAAACAGTGCGTTGACTAGCATTGATAAACAACAGAAAAAGCCTGACAGAAGATGCATGTTGACACCAGGTGTAAAAGGGATCTTTGGGTCTCACAGACAGATCAGCACCAGGACAAATCCAAAGCCAAAGTGTCTTCAGATGAGTTTGTAAAATGGCCATGTCCTAACATGAGTGTAAGGTCTCTATATATGTTTGTATTCAATGTCTGCAGGTATGAATATGTGTGTGTTTGTGAGTGAGTCTAAGGTGTTGCCAGGTATGTATGTCTTGGTGAGTATGTAGGAGGTTTGCATGTCCGTGCGTGTGTCTACATGATTTCTTTTCTGTCTGTATATAATGTTGTTGTCTTTTTGTGTGTGTTCATTTCTCATTGGTGTCATTGTGTGTGTATGTATGTGGGTGTGTGTGTGTGTGTGCGCGTGTGTGTGTGTATTGGTGCGTGTAGTGTTGCCTTTTTTTCCTGACATGCTGCTCTCTCCTGCCCCACCCCCCTCTAGTGTTGAGTGTTGGCGAGGGCGGGTACTGGGAGGGGACGGTCAGGGGTCGCACAGGCTGGTTCCCCTCCGACTGTGTGGAGGAAGTGATGCTGCGAAGCCAAGACAACCGATCAGGTGATCACCACCAGCCGCACACACACACACACAGTAGGCTCATCCTGAAAAACACCCAGCATCACTTCAGTGGTAAAAACACACCTTTTAGCAAATAGTTTCACAAGTGGAGAGCTTACATATTTTTATTTATTTATTTATTAAAATAAAAGAGAAAAATACTCATTTCACACATGATTTAATTATTAAAGAGAACTGAGAGTTATGTGACCTATGTCGAGGACTTGACATCTTACAGAGTTGACAAAATGTTAAATTTTTTCCGATCTCTGCATAGTTGTAGTGAGTAATGTTAATCAAAATGCACATGTTTAAACCACAGCTCTTATTTAATTTAGATTTAGAAGGGCTGCTGAGTTGACTTGTTATGGTTAAGACATCTGATAACGATATTATCAATGAATTTGTGGAAAATTAGAAAGTTTTCCACTGCTTGAGCAGCATTCCTTCCTTTTTTTTAAAATCAGGAAGCGAAATAGAGGTCCTTATGGAATAGCCAACCCTTTTTAAGCCTAATTTAAATTATATTTTTGTAAAGTCTGAAAACAAAGGTGATTGTAATTGCACATTTTTACAGCTATGTTATCAGACAGCATTGTTAATTTTAGATTTTAAAGGCTTCTAACACATTTTTTAATTGTTTGAAGTTGTGAATTCTTGTCTGGGACAAGGATGTTTTCTGGCAGAATTTTATAAATTACGTATAGATCTTACATATAGATTGAAGACAATATGCTGCTATGTTATTGTATTAAGGAGACACCCTTATTATTATGAGGTTGACTGTTTCTTGGCAGGACGCAGTAGCTTCCTAAAAGTTCTGTTGGTTGACAGGACACCTCACAGTGACGCAGACTTCAGGAGGTCGCTGCTGTGTGCCAGGAAATAGTCCAGCACTTAAACCCCCTCCGTAGGATCACAATGTGTCATTTTTACACTTCAGTATTTGTACATGCTAAACAAACAACCTGTAAATTAGTGAGCTTTAGAAGTAGCTTTTCTCACCTTTGGACAGAACCATATGGAAAAGTTTGGAACTTGATTTTAAATAATTTCCAGGTCTTGGCAAGTATTTAAAAAAAGGAAAAGAAAAGACAGTATGTAAAATGGAAGCAGATACTCCAAAACCTTCCAACAGCCCACAAACAACAGTAACAGCAACATTACAATTTTCGTTGATTTATTTTATGTTAGTCAATCAATTAATTAATAGTTTAAGCACTGGATATTAGTCTTACAGTAGGTTTAGGCGTCGGTCACTGGTGTCTGGTGTATAAGTAATATTAGCGATACACTAACACAACTGTACCTGCTGTAAAATAAGCTCTGTAGACACATTTAATGTAGGTGTGACTGTGCTGATGTTACTGGGATTTTGTGTTTCAGAGAGCCGTGGGGAACGAGCCAAAAGGCTGTTCCGCCATTACACTGTGGGATCCTACGACAGCTTTGACGCTCCCAGGTAAGAGTCGCCTTCTTTGGAAGCACAGATCCGCTAAGCTTCAGGGCCACAAATGAAAAAAGGGGCCGTGCTGCAGCTGAGAGGGTAAACTGGAGGTGGGGTTAATGTAGGGTAAGGTCACACCAGAGAGAGGTAGTTCACCCATCAGAAGGGTATTTGAGCTGAACACAAAGACACTTTGGGGCACTTGGGCTGACAAGAGAGGCATTTGGATGCTTCAGTGTCTGTCTGGTGTGACATTAGGACCAGAGTGAAGCGTGAAAAGTGTCCTATTAGGACACTGACACATCCTGGTTAAATAAAGGTTAAGAGGAGGGCAGTTTGACATTCAGATTATTGCTCCACCTCAGAGAGGGTAAGGACCTGTCCAGACCTGGTATTAACACGCGCCCTCCATGATCCGATCATAAGTGGACAGCTCTGAGTTCACACCTGGCATTACAATGTGTCTCCAGATACGTCCTGAGTGTCCACATGTGGTCAGATCACTTCCCCGCTCTATAAGCAAATAAACACTTTGGCTGTTTTGTCAGTTTAATGTCCATTACTGTCCGTAAGACCATTTATGCGTCTTTTTCTTTTTTAAGTTCATGCCACATTGAACTCCTCTTTAAGCCGACAACATTTAGACAACATTTTTAATTAACACTATTTTCTTAAAGCAGAGAAGAAAGGTAGTTTTCCATGGCATAAATGTCATAAGTGTATTGTGGGGGGTTCGGGAGGTAACCAGCACTTCGTTAGTGCACAGATTTTTTTTTCTGAATGTGTGGGAATCTGATGTTTTCATATCACAGATGATGAAGAAAAGCCTTAATGACAGAAAAACAACCACAGAGCGTCTCTCCTGTCTGCTCTTCGCAGCAACACAACGTGTTTTTACACAGAAAGAAACAACTTCATGTGTTGCGTTTGATGCCAAATTTACAATAAGGCACAACTGATTAAGAATTTGCCATAGTAGTTTTACTTCCCAGCTCTGTTTGCAAACAAACATGTTTTGCAGAATACGCTGTTGTTTTTAACCTCTGGCTCGCTGAGACAAATGCCATGTTTTTTCCACAGTGAAAGATAAAGCCTACTTAATGTATGACAATTGCCGATTTTGCAAGAAGGTGCAAATAATTAAGAATTTGTTGTAGACTGAGTTTTACAAAGTTTGTAAAGTTTCTTTTTACTCAGCATCTCTCAAAATAGCGAGATTTTTCAATGGAGTCTGGTGTTATTAGTGTCGTCACAAACATCTGCTGCAGCTAAGAGACCCCAAACATGTAATTTGCATTAAATGAACCAAACGATGGACCTACAGGACGTCAGTTTAAGTAGGTGGTCTTTCAGTGTGGCCCAGGACATGTTTGCATTCATACATTTTAAGCGCGTTCACACATGTACTCAGAGGTGTCACTCAGGACGCACCAGGTCTGAACAGGGCCTGTGTCTGTTTGATTTGACGTAAAAGTTTCCCATTTGGATTCCGACACATCCTGGTTAAATAAAGGTCAAGAGGAGGGCAGTTTGACATTCAGATAACTGCTCCACCTGAGAGTGGGTGAGGACTATGACTGTTTTCTAGCTCGAACTGAGACAAGAAGGGGATCAGTGCCCTGGTAAAGAGCAGCCAACTTCCTTCCTCCCAGCGGGTACTGCAAATCAAACTGACAACCTTTTCATTATGACCCCTCCGCTCTAGTGTTTAGACATGCAGCACATGTTGAGAGGGGATTTGTTTGTACGGTAACATACTGTATACATCTATTGAGATCAGATGATTCATGTAGTGATTCATACGTTCCAGTGGTGCTTTGATTTGTGTGATGCGATGTGTTGTGAGTGATTCATGCGGTAGGATGACGATGTGTGAGGGTTCACTGCCTCGGGTCTGGAAGCTGATCCGCCTGCTTTCATAGCGGAGTCATCCTCAAGGCGCAGGTTTACCAGCCGTCTTTGACTTGCTGGTTTTGCTGAATTTAACCTGGGCAGACAGGCAGATTCCTGTCATATGGGGATTTTAGAGTAAGTTCCTTCCTTTGTGTGTCTGCCTCTTTGGCTCTGAGGTGCAAAGCCGCGTTGCCAGGCTGCAGTTTTTAGGTGGGCTGAACTCGCCGGTGATGGCGAATTTGCTTTCAGACCACTCTGATGACTAAGTCTGAAATTTCTTTGTGTCGACGGATGTTATACAATCACCCGGTCATCGTTGCTGCCCTTGATAACCCAACCATCTGAACTGATACATATGCAATACTCCGTCATGGGACAAACCATGAATAATCTTTAAACATCAGCCGAGATCTTTGACTTTTAATAGAAGGTCATGGTGCTTCTTGCGCTGATGCAGACAGTCATCCACCCACAAAACTGATCCAGCTCGGCTTGTTGAGCATCGACGTGGAGCTGAAACTTGGCTGCATCTTCTGTGGATGTGATCTGTTGACACACGCGTTGGGGGGGGGGACTCTCCTGTATTGACTTTGGGGCGTGTGATTTCTCCTCATTAACTCAGCCTAATATAATGTCATTCCCTTTAATGCCTTGCATCTGCATCGTGGCGAGCACGGCGTCGCTTTGAGGCAAACTCATTTCAGTGTCCGTGACTTGGACTGAGCAAAGAGAGAATTATTTACATAGAAATAAAGCCATTATCAATCACATGTATTATTTACACCGAATCTGCCTCTCTCTTTCCCTCTTTTTCCATTCTCTCCCTCATCATCAGTCTTTATCATTCCTCAACTTCCTCCGTCAGGCCTTTTTCATGTTTTCCTTTCTCTCAATCTCCCTCCATAACTGTGTTTCTCTCTCGCACATGCATAATATCATTTATTATTAACATGCTTTTCATCAACAGTGACATTTCATGCATGCGACGCACTCAGCCATGCAAACTCACACATGTGTGTTTGTACACACAAACACACACACACACATCATGGATAATTAAAGCCATGTACTGCAGTATAGACAGAGCCAGAGACTATTTGTTTGGCCATGCAGGCAGGCAGGCAGGCAGGCAGGCAGGCAGGCAGGCATGGCTGACTCAGAGCCGCCCTCACATGGGCCTACTTTCACAGCCTTTATCACTACATGTAATATCTCACCTATCCCTTCTTTCAACCCTCTATATTTGGCCACATCTCCTGACCATCTCTGCATCCCTCCCTCGCTTTCTATTCATCACTGTATTGCTAACCCCCCTGTACTTTTTAATTTTCTTTCTATCACCCTCTCTCCCCTGTGGTGTCTCCATCTGGAGGTCAAACAGTGAAGGGCACTCTAAAGGGAGGTGGGGGGGAGATGAAGAGCTTGGACGAGGGAAGAAGGGCATTCTTTGTTTACAAATTGGTGAAAAGAGGCATATGCGTGTTTTTTTTTTGCAAGCAACATGGGGCCAAAGCAGGTTAGAAAAAAAAGTGTGAAGAAGGATGCCCTCTAAAAAAACAGGACCAATATAAATGTCAGGGCTCGTATTATGAGACTGATTATTTTTTATTAGGGATGGTAATGTTGGACGGCGTGCTCGGTCAGTTGATCCACCACTGAAGTCAGTGGGCTGTGTATTGGTGATATGATGCAGGGGTTATGATTCAATAAATTGCAATATATTACAAAACTGTTATCAAAGTGATATATTAATTTTCTTACTCTAATTTTAGGAAAACTGTCATAGTGTAAAGAACACACCACCATATGCATAAAATCAGAGTTAAAAGTTTATTTTTTAATGCATTCAATAGAGTGTTATCAATATTTTCTTACACCTCTTGTCCGGATTGAAATATATCAAAAACTAGTGGATAGACATTTATGGTTCCCAGACGAATTCTAATGATGCTGGTGATCCTATTTTTACTTTTTCACCATCAGGTCAGGAAGTTTATCAGTAAATACTTGCAAAACACAACTAAAATGGCGAACGTGGTAAACATTGCACCTGCTAAATGTCAGCATTTTAAGATGTTCATCATGTTACCTTGCTGAAATTGCTTTTACAGGTAAAAGTGGGAGGTTGTCCTGCCCTGTGGGACACTGACTATTCTACTTTATTTATATAATTTCGATTTTCTGTCAAATGCAGATGAGGCTCCTATTCCAGCCTAGATTATGGGACAGACTACTCCTCACAAGAGGACTATATCTCATTTTCATTCCTATATGGAGCCAATAAACATGCCTGTTGTTTTTTATTATTAGGTAGAATCATGTTTTGAGGATATATCTTTGACTGTGATATAAATTTTAGGTTTCAAATGGGGGCGTGTTTTACGGTGTTTAGAGCACATTTGAACGCCTTGTCGTTAACTGGAAGTTTTCTGTTCGTTCACAACATTTTTCTCACAACTTCTGGGTCATAATTACGAGTTCATGAGTTCCATTTGAACGCAGCATAAAACCCACCAAATGAGTCTGTAGCAGCAAAACCTCTTCAACGTTTCATGTGTAAGATGAAGAATGTGTTATTTCTTCCTTCAAAAGTTATTTAGACTCACTTTAAGACAGGTTTGGTAGGATTTAGTGCAGGGGAAGAGTTTGGAAATGAACAAGACTGATGGGCTGATATCCAGTACTTTAGCCCGGTGTATCGGCCCATTCCTAATAAAAAGAGTAATCTCATTTGCCAGTTTCTGATCCACATCTTCTGTCCCAGACATGGCCTGTTATTAACAGCTGGATATATTTTATTCCTGGCTTTTACAGCACAGGACGAACCATAACATTATAGCAAGGCGTGATAACTGATGTCCAGTAATCAGCAAGAGGAACTGCTTTAACTTGATAATGTGGTGTGTTGATCACGTTAACGAGAACACAAAAAGATATGATGACTTGGGAACCAGCAGTGACACATGATAAACAAACGGAGAGCTTTTATGTATGTTCGCCCTGCCCCTCCACCTCAGATGTATTTTTAATCACCTCGCCTGTTTGTCCTAAACCTACTTTATATCGTTCCTCCCTTCTGCTTCTCCTCCTCCAACCATCACTGACTTTTTTCTCCTCCTTGGATATTGATATGCCCCACCTTTTAAAATCATGATATAAAAGTCCTCAAGTCAGTCAGGGTGAGACTTGCGCGAATATTTGGGTGCCATCAAAGCTCATCACAGTTGAAAGTATTCTCAACAAATCTGGTCATTTCTTCAGAGAGCAGCATCTAATTAATTGAAGAAAGAAAGAAAATGTGGACTTATTGTGGCAATTTAGCTATTAATCTTTGCATTTTAGATGTGATGTTTCATAAAACTTTAAAACTGCTCGTGGTGGCTGAGAGAGCTCAACACACTGCAACCTAAGAAAACAAAAGCGGAAAAACAGAAATGCTGCAAGTTGCACACAGATTTTAACGTTATGATTGCATGATTTTGATATTATAATAAATATTCAGTCAGTTGCAGGGGGATGCCCTTAACTGTAATACAACTCAACCCTAGCCGCTAATCCTAAAGTCAAAATTTTACTCTCTGTACATATTTTGTTAGCTGAGATGCTACTGGATGATCAGAGGAATTTAATTTATCTTCTAGGACTACATGTTTGCACTTGTCACCTTGATCATAAAGGTGACACTCCTCTATAGAATATTTATGCTACAATATAGTAAAGAACTGTGTATTTAAAGTATAGTTCACAACCTTTTTTTCTTTGGAGCCCCCTCACTTGAATCTATGAAAACCTCCCCAGATCTGGAGCCAATAGTTTAGAGAATATTATAGATCCAAGATGAAACTGACAGAAAGGTGCAGCTCAGAGAAAAAGGCACAGTTTGAGATCCGTCTGCGACTTCAGCACCACGGACAGCACCATGCATTTATCAATACACAGCACGGGCTACACGCACACTGCAGGCAAACGTGGCCCAAATCTGATTTTACGCTCATGTGACTCATGTTACAGTGCGAACAGGACAGGTCACATGGACTCTGACCTCAGTGTGGACAGTCATATTACAGTCTGTGGAGAGATGCTAACAGATGTAGTTAAAAGTATCCTCTTAACACTCTGAAATCTTGGATGAAATCTGTTTCTGTGAAGCCGTTCACATCACAGTCCCACCACTCCTGGCTCCGACTCCACATCCACACACACCTCCGTACAGAAGTAGCAGCTATTGGTCCACAAAAAGCCATAATTAAAAATTTGGCTCTCTTTCTCATCATACTTGTTATCTGCTCACGAATTCGCTGCTTTCCACTGCACATCAACTTATAAATGAAACCATTAACAGGGACTTCTTGTGCCCCATTAATGCTGAAATGTACATACAGGTTTTGGAGCAAGTATGCTGCCATCCCGACAAGTCTTTTACAGATTCAGCAGATTCATGTTCCAACAGTGTGGCTTCATAGTAAAAGAGTTCAGGTACTAGACTGACCTGTCTGCAGTCCAGACCTGTCTCCCATTGAATATGTGTGTTGTTAAAGGGACAGTTCACCCAAAAATGAAAATTCACTCTCATGCCGACTGAAAGTCAGGTTTCATTTTTTTTTAGTCCACAAAACACTGCTGGAGTTTCACAGGAAAAGAGCATTGCAGAATCTCCCAAAAAATGGAAGTGAATGATGACACAACAGAAAAAAAGCATAAAATGCCTCCATACTGCTTGTCTGGTGTAATCCAAGTCTCCTAAAACCCTGTTTGGAAGTCTTTTGGACCGTGTTGCAGGCATCAAATTCATAATGAGTAAATATTTACAAATAAAAGTCGGTATAGGTCAAAAAGGTTTTGCAAATCATTGCATTCTAATGTCCCAACTTTTTTTGGAACTGTGGTTGTAATTAACAAATTTATAAACACATAGTAACATAACCATTATTGTACAGCATTTGGTTGTAGAGAAATGTTTAGACCTTTGCTGTTTTAGCTGTATTTGCTAGAAGGTTTAACCTAGCTTACTGTTCTCAATAAAAGAGATTAAAGCTATGAACTGTTAGTCCAGTTCATCAGATCTCTGTGTCACAAATGCACTGAGTAACTGTACACGATCTGAACATGCTGCTGCTCCTCTCAGCCCACATGAGACCAACTTTGGGCCAACGGTAGGGTCAAATAAGGACGAGTGAATTTGGAGGAGAGAGGCTGATACCCTGCTAAACACTGCTGTGGTGGTTTGATCTGTCTTGCATCGCCTCTTGCTTGTGTATCTGTAACATTAAAGTCATTTGATGTTGTGTTTCATGTTTCTCAAACATGTATGACTTCGCCTTGCTTGACGTTTTGGCTGAAATTTGTAGCAAGAGATAGACAACAGATTCAGAGTGTGTGTGTTCAGGGTTTGGCTCATTGTATGATAGATGCACACACAAACACACACACACACAGTATTACAGGACACATTAGGCTGCAGATACACATAAATACATGATCGTGTGGACCTTCTGTTGTGTTCCCTCCCCTTTCTCCTTCTCTCTCTCTCTCTCCCTAATCACACATGCATGCACACACAAACACACACGTACTGTACACAGGATCACAGCGGTATAGCTTGACATGCAGGGAGAGCAACAAAAAGGCAGAGATGTGAGAAGAGAGGGGGACAAGAGCTGTGATCGTCCTCGAATGCAGGAGGGGAGGCAAGAGGGAGAGACGGAGAGAGGGAAGGAAGGAGGGAGGGAGGGAGGGCAAGTCGACGGAGGACAGCTTCGACATACGTGGAAGGAGGCTCTGACTAAGAGATGATGTGAGTGCCTATTCCAGAGAATCTGTACCTCTCTCTCTGTCTCTCTCCTTCTCCTCCTCCTCCTCCTCTTCCTCTTTCCGCCACTCACCCGCCAGCTGTTTCTCTGTCCTCTCTCTTCTTCCTGTCTGCGTCGATGCGTCTCCTCCTTCCCCCCTCCTCCTTCCCTAGCTCTACCCTCTCATTCATGCTTTGTTTACAGCAAATGTGAGAGGATAGTGTGTGTGTGTGTGCATGCATGTGTGTGCGTATGTGTGTGTGCATGTCAGAGGTTGGAAAGACAGCGAGGAAAAAAAAAGTGGGTGGGTGAGGTTAGTTAAGTGTGATTTAAAGGCACGTGGGGTCAATAACAGCAGGGGAACGACAGCAGCAGAGGCTCCAGACGCATCTGCACAATTTATTCTTACACAGATAAGAGCTTCTGTGAGCTTTTCTCTTTGTAATATTACATCATAATAATTTGTTTTATCTTTTATCATTATGTCACAGGATGATGATGATTCTTTTTCAGTCATTTAACTTCAAAACTAGGGATGTAACAGTCCCAAAAACTCAAGGTACAATAATATGCCAATGAAAAGTCCACAATATGATGTTTATTATGAAATTAAAAACCAAAGAACAATGACGACTTGAAGAAATATCCTTTATTAAATACTAAACCTGATGTATTTTTTCCTTTTAAGTTGAAGTGCTTCTGCTTTCCTTCTTTAATAAAATAAAATAAAATAAATAAGCCAGCCATGACTTGGAATTGGCATGAACTGTCTTTTGCAATAAATGTTTGAAGTATTTATGTACATTTGCAAGAGAAAGGCAGTCAGTAGCAGTGCTTTCATGAAATAAAAATAAATAAATACATTTATTAATGATTAATAGTTATTGTCTGCTGCAGCTTTGAGGCATTTTTTATTGCAATATTCAATATATTGTCAAGATCCTGCTATCATTCTCTTTGAATTAATTATTTCAGATAGGACTGTGTAGTAAAGACTTATCTCAGTCGCATCTGTTTTTATGAATGGGAAATCATGACGGGGACAGATAGGCCACAGGAAGCGGAAAAGTGAAGAGGAATGAATGAGGGGGAAGAGGAGGATGCAGAAAGAAGAGGACAGAGAGGATTATGAGTGTATGTGGTCGTGGTGTTTGTGTATGAGTTGATCACAGGAACGCACGCATGTTTGGACTGTATGTTTGTGTGTGTTTGTTGTGTGTGTGTGTGTGTGTGCATGTCAGAGGTTGGAAAGGAAGCAAGAAAAAGATGTGGGTGGGTGAGGTTAGTGAAGTGTGATTTAAAGGCACGTGGGGTCAATAACAGCAGGTGAAGGACAGCAGCAGAGGCTCCAGAAGCATCTGCACAAAGTCACATTTATTCTCATACAATAAGAGCTTCTGTCTGTGTTTTTTTCTTTGTAATATCACACAGTGATCATTTTACTTATCTTTTATCATTATGTCACAGGATGATGCTCAGATGAAAACTCTACAAAAACAAGACATTTAATGTTCAAACTGATTAGCTTTATTTGTTTTTTTTTACTTTAAATTTGATGCCTGCAACATGTTCCACATAAAAGCAACAATAGACTGAGAAAGTTGTGAAATGCTGAAAAAACACCAGTTTGGAACATTCAGGTTATATAACAGGTGACAGTATCATGATTAGGTATGAATCCTCAAAAGGCTCAGTTGTCCAGAAGCAAGGACGGGGCGTGGTTCACCACTTTGTGAAGTCCAACAGTTAAAGAACAATGTTTCTCAAGAGATTTCACCATCTACAATCCATAATATCATCAAAAGACAGAGAATCAGGAGAAATCTCTACACGTAAGGGGCAAGATTGAAAAATAACATTGAATATCCATGACCTTTGACCCCTCAGGGAGCACTGCATTAAACTCAACATGGGCTTGAGAACATTTTGAAAAACTGTTGATTGCCGCTTCATCTCCAAATGCAAGTTAAGACTCGACCATGCAAAGAGAAAGACATATATCAACAACATCCAGAAACACTGCAGACTTCTCTGGGCCCGAGCTCATCTGAGATGGACTGACGCAAAGTGGAAAAGTGTGCTGTGGTCTGACGAGTCCACATTTCAGATTGTTTTTTGAAATAATGGACGTTGTGTGCTCCGGGCTAAAGAGCAGAAGGACTATCTAGATTTTTACCAGCACTAAGTTGGGGGTGTGTTAGTGCCCATGGCATCATGGGTAACTGTCACATCTGTGAAGGCTCCCATTAATGCTGAAAGGTTCATACAGGTTTTGGAGCAACATATGCTGCCATCCAGACGATGTCTTTTTCAGAGACGTCTCTGCTTATTTCAGTGAGATGATGCAAAGACACATTGTGTACGTGTTCCAACAGTGTGTCTTTGTAGTAAAAGAGTTCAGGTACTAGACTGACCTGCCTGCAGTCCAGACCCGTCTCCCATTGAAAATGTGTGGTGCAGTATGAAGCACAAAATACGACAACAGAGACCAAACAGGACTGTTGAGCAGCTGAAGTCGTATATCAAACAAGAATGAGAAAGAATTTCACTTTTAAAACTTCAACAATTAGTGTCTCAGTTCACAAACACTGACTGAGTGTTGTTAGAAGAAAAGCTGATGCATCACAGTTGTAAACATGCAACGTCCCAACTTTTTTGGAACATGTTGCAGGCATTCCATTCAAAATCAATGTATATTTACAAAAAACAATCAGTTTGAGCTTTAATATCTTGTCTTTGTACTGTTTTCAACTAAATAGAGGACAAAAAGCATTTGCAAATCATTGCATCCTGTTTTTATTCATGTTTTGCACAACGTACCAACATATTTGGAATCGGGGTTGTATTTCAGATAGGACTGCATAGTAAAGACTTATCTCAGTCGCATCCATTTTTATGAATGGGAAATCATGACAGGGACAGATAGGCAGAGTGAATACTATACTGTACATGTAAACCATAGGGAGTGGAGAAGTGAAGGGGAATGAATGAGGAGGAAGAGGAGGATGCAGAAAGAGAGTATGGGTGTATGTGGTGTTGGTGGTTGTGTGTGACTTGATCACATGAATGCATGCATGTTTGGAGTCTGTGTGTGTGTGTGTGTGTGTAAACCCCCTGCCAACAAACCCAATCACCTCTCACTCTCTAAATTACCTCATTCTCTCCTCCTTTTTTTAAGCCACCTTACTCCCACCTCCCCTGCCCCCCTGCTCCTCTCTCTCCTCTCTTCCTCTCTCATTCTCTCTCTCTCATCTCTCTCTCTCTCTCTCTCTCTCTCTCTCTCTCTCTCTCTCTCTCTCTCTCCCTGTGTCGCAGTCACAATGAACCATCTCCATCTCTCCCTCTCCCATTCCTCCTCTCTCTCTGTCTTAAGTATGAAGGGGCTGGGAGAGCTCGGCCCTCTCCCTTTCCCTTCTTCTTCCATCTCTCTCTCCTCCTCTTCCTCCTCCTCTCCTCCTCCTCCTCCTCCTCCTATCTCGCGGCTCGCGCTCGCTGCTGTCTCGCTGGAAGACGAGAAGGAGAAGGAGCAGGAGAAGGAGGAGGAGGAGAGGGAGGGGAGGAAATGGCGATGGGGGCATGCGGCGAGGAGGATCTCTCCCTCTCCCTCTCCCTCTCTTCTTCCTGGCCGTCGCTCGGCCCTGTGAATAGGAGCGTCTGGTTCATTTACAGGTACCTGCCATGGTTTTTATACCCTCCTACCCTCCCCTCCCTCCCTCTCTCTCTCCCTCTCTCCCTCCAGTTGCCGGGGGGAGATAGAGGGGGGGGCAGAGGGAGGGATGCATGCATGTGGACATCATGGATGGCAGGGCAGGATCGATTAGATAGATTGACAGATGTTGCAACGCATGCTTGCAGACGGATGTGTTTGATTCTGTGTGTCTCAATGTGTGTGTGTGTGTGTGTGTGTGATGTATGTGTGTGAAGACGGACGAGAGCTGCTGCTGCTGCTGCACAGCCCGGTGTATGAGCAGTGCAGCCGTTCTGTGTTTCGCTGTAAGAACATGTGTGTGTGTGTCGTTTTCTTCCTCTCTGCTTTGAATCACTCTCTTAACAAACGTCCTCCAGCAATGCTGCACTGGCACAAGTGATGCTCGCTGCTTTTACTGATGTGATTGATTGTGTGTTTGTGTGCATGCATGCTTATGTGCGTGTGTGTGTTTGTGTGCATGGATGATGTGTTTGTTGCTGTCCATCAAAAACACAAAAGGTATGGCAGGGAAATTCTCCTCCTGGTGTCCTGTGTGATGTGTGGCGTGTTTCTGTATGTTTACCAGTGTGTGTGTGTGTGTGACAGAGAGAGAGTGAGAAAGAGGGAGGGAGACTGTCGACAAATTGGAAACAGCGCATGGTGAGGGAGTTTTTAACGATGCAGCATGCATGACAAGTTCCAGCTTCTTTCTGACACCTCTATGGAAGCCCGCTCGGCCAAACCTGTTTAATGCCGCGGCTTCTTACGTACGCAGTATGAGACACACGGTACACTGTGCTGGATTGTCCATCTAAGATACTGATGACAGCATTGGGTCACTAATACTGAGTGGCACTATCACTGAGTCCCAGTTCTGTGGCTGGATGCAGCCCACAAAGGTGGATCTCAGCATCTGAACCGGCTCTTCCCTCTAAATGAGACGGTAGAGCCTCACAGAGAGTTAAACTGATGGTGTGTTCAGGTGTCAGCTTGTAAAGAAAACAGGTTTCAAATTGCTCTCAAACACTCAACAAAGTGTAAATACAAGTGGGACAAGTTTAATGATACCCAAAGTTGCATTACAAGTTTAACAAGCACATTATGGACACCTGGAAAATAGCAGTGACATTTAAGATTTTTCTGTAAAACTCAAACACAACAGTCAAGTTTATGCCTGGCTTCCATAATTTACACCTGCTGAATATCGTCTGCTGCTGTTCCATTGGACGATGCCATTGTCCATGACAGTGATCATAACATTGTGATTTAAAAGTCTTCTGTATGTGAAGTTGTGTGTCCCATCAGAGTTGTTGTGTGTCTTCTGTTTTTGACATGTGAGAGAGAAAAATAACCTGTTGCTGCTGTTTATTGCATTATGCCTCCATGTTGTGTTTATTATTTTCTTTTCAAACACAACTCACCACTAGTTATAGTCATGTGGTGCAGAGATGAAGACCCTTAAGACCCAGCAGTGGTATCACCGTCCATCACCTTGTTTCACTGTGGACATCCTGCCATTCAGTTGGCATTGCCCAACCCTCGTGTAGGGTTTGCACTTCTCTAGGTGCTGGATCAAAAGGCAAATTTAAGGCAAGAATGAGATAAAAGCTCACTCGTTTGCGTCTCAGATGCTGATGACAACATTGGGTCACTGATACTGAGTGGCACTATCACTGAGGCCCAGTTCAGAGGCCGGATCCTCTAAAGGATCCCACAAAGGTGGACCTGAGTGGCTGAACCTGCTCTTCCCTCTAAATAAGATGGTAGATCCACACAAAGTGCTAAACTGATGGTGTGTTCAAGTGTAAACGTATAAAGAAAAGTTTAAACTTTACTTATAAAGTGAAGTAAAGTTTCAAATTGGTTTAGTTTAGTTTTGCAAGCACATTATGGACAAGTCAAGCCTACCTTCCACAATTTACACCTACACCTGGTAAATATGACCTGGTCATGTGATGTTTCCTGAGACAAACAGGATGTAGGGTATGTGCTAATATACTTCTACAGGTGCTGGATCAAAAAGCAAACTTAAGGCAAGAATCAAACAAAAGATCCACTCATTGTGGAGCTCCGAGCAATTTTTCTTGAGCAACGTTTCGATCTAACAGAGGTCTTCACCTGGAAATCACCATCAGAAAGTGAGAATCTACTATCAAGCTGGACCAATCAGACTCTCAACCAAGTAAATCACAACCACCATTGTGATGAATGTGTTTGTGTTTATGTGATTGGACAATGGCTGACGAAGATCTCTGTTAGATGGAAAACATTGGCAGATCTTCTGTCTAATTCTTACTATTTCTCGGCTTAAAAGTTGCAGAAGATCGTCTTAACGCTCTATTAAACAGTTGACCAGAAGACAGTGGATTTGGAGACAATGAGGACCTCTGAGGACGCACTGGTTGCAGGCTGCATTTCTCTGCTGCACTTGGAGGAGCATTGGGTCTAGGAATTCAGACTTCCAACCACTGAACTGGGACACAGATAAGGACACTTAAAGTTGATGATATCCTTGACGACAGCAAAGCCTGAGTTAGCTGTAGGCACCGGTTTGATGGGATTCGAGGCATGACTACTATGTATGCAACCCTGAGTGGACACACTGAGTGTAGTTAATGCAACACACAAGATACAACATATAGATAATTATATTTAGAATGTAACAGAATAGAATTTATACATATATACACATAGTAATATTAATAGTATGTTCAGTTATTTACACATGTACATATGAACATTTAGACACAGGAAATAATTCTGTTGCGCAAATTTTGAATTTGCGTCAAAGTTGAAACAGCAGCAACAAAACTGGGATGATAATATGGTCGACATCTTCACTAAAAAGTTCAGCATCTTGGAAACATTGTCCATCGACCTTGACTGAGTTTGCATATGAAGCATCATCAGTGTAAAAACACAGAGTCCTCCTCTGCTCCTCTTACTGCAGTCTTGCATGTTGCGTCTGTCAGTTTGGAGCGTGATGCTCTCAGGTGTCAGTTTGGGAGCGTTGATCCAGGGCTTTGGTTTGTCTCTTTCATTTTCCTGATTGAAAGTTACCCAAGAGCAGCCTTAAAACCACTGAAAACTTGGCTTGAAATAGTAAAGATGCATATATGATATCAAAGTTTAGTTTCTTATGAAGCATACACAAAGATGTGAATGAAAATAAATGTTCCTTAATAGGTTAGAAAAGACCTCGTTTTGCTGTTTGGACCATTTTTCAAGAGTGTGTGGACATGTCAGCTCACATTTGATTGACAGCTGCCTCAGGAGTCCCAACATGGAAGCTAAGTAATGTCCTACTGTGTGTGGACCGCTGTAGACGTGTATTTTAGCACCTCAAGAAAGGACCACCTAAAAAACTGAAGTCGTTGTCTCCATGGACAGAGACAGTCTTTTTACCTCGCAGGACACTGGAGTTGTAGAAGTTTGTGTTTGTCGGGAGGTGAGTGTTTGTTAGTTAGTTTGCATATTGTTTGACTTTAGTTTAGTTTAGTTTATTTAATTTATAGCAGGACAGCGTGCAGTGGCATGAATTATTCCAGGGAAATAAAAAGATGGATGCACCAGATTTAGCAGGAAAGCTAATTTCCATCTGTAGTCCTTGACATAAAAGACAGACGTCATAAATAAATCATCAGTGCTGTGACACTGATGTTTTAACACATTTGTTAGGATCTGAACCAACGTTACTTGCTGCGGATTGAGGCAGCGGTAGACCAGCAACTCCAGCGTCCTGCGAGGCAAAATAAAAATGAACATTTTCAATCAGTTTTGTGGCTGTGAAGAGAACACAGTCAGCAGCTTCAGTTCGCCGTCAGTAAAAGCTGTCTAACAGCAAAGTAGAGTAGGAAAAATATTCTAAATATTGACCAGGTTTGTGTTTGTCTGCAGCAGCAGGAGAAAAGACCCACATATCAACTGACATGGATTTTTTATGATTGGTTTGTGGAATAAACTGCGTAATTTTCGTAATAAGTCTCTGAGCACAACCATGACCAATTCAAACCTGACACTGCAAAGTGTACAAAAACAGATGACAAAATTTCGAATAATCAGATTTCTATTACTTTTTATATGCTACTATTATATACACAAGACCCTATATTGCATGGTTAGAAGACTACAGTGGATTTGAGCTCACGGAGGCTGCTCACCTCTTCTCCTCCTGTTGTGTTCATGGTGGTACATCCAGCTGATCTGCCTGCATGTTGCATGGATCTTCTCAGGGTCCACCGCACTTTAATCCAAACAGCACGCTTCATTTTCCAATGCCTACAAGTGTATTTCTGTCATATGTGATGCATGTTTCCGGAGAGAGAAAAAAGAAAAGTTTGAAGGGGCAACCGGCTGCTGAATCATACACAGTACAACATAAACATGACTGTTAGCATCTGACACATCTTCCAGTGACCAACTCTTTGTGAGAGAGACACTGTGCAGAAGAGTGGCCATAATTATTTGTTCACATGGTGAATGACTTGGCTTTGCGAGTGTCACTTTGTTCTCAGTGATTGTTGGCTGTGTGAAAGGCTCTGAGTGCATCTATGCAGTCGTCCTCAAAGTTTTGATCAGACGTGTTCTTGCATTTTCTATCACCTCTCATGATATTTTGTCATTCTGATAAGTTAATATAACCGGTTACATGGCACTTAAGAGGCACTGTTTGTGTGCATTACTTCAGAGTTTAGTGATGGATGTAATAGTTCTTCGAGTGTTGTTTTTGAGGCATTTAATTTTGCAGTCCCTCAAATAAAGGTTGCATAAATCTAGGAGACTTCATATTGCAGCAGTAATGTATTATATTTAGACTGGGCAGAACTACAACAACACCCGTAGGGAAACAAACATATGATCTGCTGCTGATGGTGAAGTTTCCTGGACTGATATGTTTGCTGTCTGCACACATGCTGAATTTCCATGAAGCGACTTGTTGCATGTGTTGCCTGCAGGCACAGGGGCAGGCTAACAGCTACAGGGGGAATTTGATGTGTGTTTGCATTACTTTGTACCTAAATCCCAGTAGTAATCTTCTCCCACTACTTAGCGCTACCTTACGATTTGTGGAAATGTGTTTGAATGTACAGTATGTGCTCATTTATTCGCTTGGTCCCTCTTGGGCTGGGCAGCAGAGATGAACAGAAGAGGACAAGAATAACAAAGAGACAGAGCCTTGGCAGAGACAGAGAGGCTCTCACAGCCTGTGGAGAGCATCATGCACTCAATAGGCTGAATGAAAAAGATCATTAGGGGGAAATGTGATTAGAAAAAATGAGTAGAAGTTTGGAGAACAAGGGAAGGAAGCCAGTACAGAGAGGTATGGAGTAGTCGGGGATATTAGGATGGAGAAATGTAAAAAGAAGAAAAGCCAGCGAAGAGAGAAAGAGAGAGGGATGAACAGATGGAGTGGGCTGGGACTATTTTGGTGCACGATGGGATTATCAGCATGTGGTTACAGTATGTTACAGCTGACACGGTATATATACCTCTCTGACTCACTGACTGACTGAATGACTGTTTGGACGGTCTGTCCATTCATAAGAAGACAAGAGTCCGCTAGAGGCCAGCAGCCCTTCCACCAAAGTGTTTTAACTGACGCAGGCGAGCATCCGTGTGCATCACGTGTCAGGACAAGATAAGCCTCTTGAGAAATACATATTTTAAGTACATTTTTAACATCCTTTTGAGAATGTAATGGACTGGGACAAGTGCATTTTAGTAGCTGTCCATTTGTTTTTAAAAGTAGCAGAGGTCAGTCAGCTGTACAGCTGAAAAGTCTATCATGATACTGAAGTTTTATATCGGTTGATAGTGATAATAATTGATCGTGTAAGCCGTACTCCTGGTCTTGATTGGGGGGGGGGTTTCCTGCACAGTTTACACACAACGCTGTTCTGATAGTCGTCCATTAGGGGTGTAACAGATTGTCGTTGGTGTGGGGTCCAGACAGATTTCCCCCCACGGTTCAGCCCACATGTGACCCACAGACTAAATGAAACCATCATAGTGTGAAACACATTTTTAGTCTGAAAAATCTGAAGAGCGACTGATTTAAAAGCCGTCACATCACCTCTATCGAGTGAAATCCTGACCGTGACTTTAGGCATTTTCAGTGATGCGATAGGGAAACGGGGCAGGCTCGTCGTCATGGAAATAGATCATAAGATCGTGATTTTTAAGATCATGACTTCGGCGATATCTGCTTTTACACATAGTCTGTGTCTGCTCACCAGTGCAGACTCAGTCATAATGTGTAACCAATCAGAGTCTAAATCTTGATAAGATCTGAACTGTGAGTTTTGTGATCAGTTGCACCCCTGTCGTCCATCCATCCATTTTCTTCCGCTTATCCGGCGCCACGATGTGGTGGCAGCAGGCTAACACATCCCTCTCCCAACAATGCTTTACAGCTCCTCCACCTCAGTTTTTGATGCAATGGAGCGGCGTCTCTACTGTTATCTGAGCCCCTTCACCCTTTGATAGTTGTCGCACTGTCCCAACCAAAAACTGCCATACCAGCAAGCTGACCTGTCCATTTTTTATTCACAATTTCATCTCTGTCTGCATTTATTTTGTCACTCCACACTGTTTCCGTTGTTGCCCTGTTGTATTTGTTAGATCCTTTCATGGCGGTTTGCATTTAATGCATTTAAGTGAAACTGTGGAACATTTTATTGAACTATTTTCTATTGCTATTGATGCAGTGTCTATTGCTGATACATATTGCTTTCGTTTTTTCACCCAGGTCTAATCACTACTCACTCTGATCCTTTATTCATGTAAAAATACCAATACAACACTGTCAAAGTTGAAGTACTACTTGAAGTACCCAGAACTTTTAGTCCCAGGAACTACTTTTCAAGGTCCAAAGAGCTGCAACAATAAGGGAGATTAGTCTACTGTTCTTACACGTTTTTCATGTGACTATAAAACAGTGATGGCGGGTCGTCGACCCATCTGTCGTATTCTTTCTGTAACGCCACGGTCTGCCAAAGCACAATGAATAAAAAACAAACTGGTTTGCAGCCACAGAAATTACTACTACCTGAGCAGGCGGATGAAATAATGTTCCTGGAACTTAATTTAGACCCTGGTATCTGGGGTGAAAACTCCTTCAAAGGTTCCCAGTCCCTGGGGAAAGTTCCTGAGGTGGAAACATGTCTTTAACTAGTTTATTTCAGTGGTTCCCAGCCTGGGGACAGAGTCCTGCATGGGTCCAGTTTTGCAAATCCGCACCTACACCAGCCCCAACCCAGTCCCCTGACCTGACCTGTGATGAAAACACTAGACCGTCACTCACTTGTCACTTGTGTTCTTGAAAAAGTTATCTGTCATCTTGCACAGCACCTGCGCTCCTGCAGCTGTCAGTGTGTTTCCTCAGCTCAGTTTCCTCAGTTCCTCGGTTTCCTAGCTTGCAACTATCAAATAATACTTTTTGGCACTTTTTACAAGCAGTAAAGCCACTGACAACGTTATTCTCACAATCTCTTATCACACCAAATTCCTCCCAAATGTCCGACTTGGCTTTTGACTATGTATTGTCCAAAATTTGCTGTTTTCCACCAGCTATTTTTGCCTTTTATTTTTATGCTGCATCAGGGACGTCCCATCATTTGGCCAGGATTTGAAATTAGGGGTCAGAGGTTGTGTCGAAGTCTTTCACAACAACAACAAAAAACCTGGTGGCTGCTGATTAAGCTTGATAATATTAGCTGCCTTCACTAGCTGCTAAAAGACTGCAGAATGTTTTTTATTTCTGAAAAACTACATATTATACTTACTTTTCTCTAATATTTGCTCTTTTCATCTTAGCAGTTTTGAGGGGAAATGACTCAACCCCTGGTTTAATCTTCAGTGCACTGTATTTTATAAGCTTATATGTTTATGTAAAATCTTCATCTGACTGTTGTTCAAGTTGAGTAGAAATATAAAGAAGCATGAAATCGCAAGACTCAAGTAAAATACGAGTACTTCAAAACATGCCTCACCTGCAGTTCCTGTTCTCTGCTGTCACTGACTACTAGTGTACCATTATGGCTTGGCTCTGGTGTGGACCTACCCGAGCAAGTTTCCCTGCGTCCAATTCTAGCTGTTGCTGAGGCAACAAGCAGCGCCATCGTACTGTATATAGCATCTCTTCTTCACTGAGGTTCTGGTAGAAACCAGCTCTGGGCTCGCTGTCAAAAACATACAGCAGGAATATGATAAAACATCAGAGTTAATATAATAAAAAAGAAAATATCTATATAAATATAAGCATGCAAGTACATATATACACATATATGCACACACAGGTTCCAGTTTTAATCCAACACACTGTTGTAAAGAGTTTCTATCTAGTGCTGGGGGTGATGTCATCAAAGGGGGACACAGGAAGTGGGAAGCAGACAGCACAGAGGAGGTGTGGTTTAGTTGGGGAAGGGAAAAGCTGCAAGTAAAATGTCATGATTTATGGATTTTTGAATTTGACTTTGTACCCATCATCTGCGTGCAAGGATGTACAGCACGCGACCTCCTTGTCTTCTGTCTTTTTAAAAATGTCTAACTCTGTTTCTCTCTCTCTGTGTCTTCTCTGCTAGTGACTATATAATCAAGGAGAAGACGGTGCTTCTGCAGAAAAAAGACAGCGAGGGTTTCGGCTTTGTGCTGAGAGGGGCCAAAGGTAAGAACGTGGAATTGACACAAACATCCCGCCCTGCAATCACGCTCATTAATTTAGGTAGTTCTAATCATATGTGACATGCAATACTAATGAATTCACATGTTTTCGTTGTGTCTCCAGCTCAGACTCCTATCGAGGAGTTCACCCCCACCCGGCCTTCCCTGCCCTGCAGTACCTGGAGTCAGTGGACGAGGGAGGCGTCGCCTGGAGAGCCGGTCTCAGGATGGGGGATTTCCTGATAGAAGTACTGCCATGATTCACCACTGCATTATGATATGAAATTAACCCTTCGCTAAGCTCCGCCCTCCTTAGTAACTGTTGCTGCGCCTGTCAAGCTTTCCATTCTCAAGCTGCACACATGCAGTTTACACTGATGGTGATGGCAGATTTAACGCTGAAATTGGGAGTAATTGTTGAAGCACTTGGCGACCTACAACTGTGGATTTCTCTCACTTACAGGTTTCATAAGTTTAGCTTATGTAAGCTAATGCTAATGCTAACCACCTTGAGTCAGCTGAGAGGTCCATCTGCAACTTTTTAATGTTTCCATCTGACCCATTTTAAAATGAGAACCCTGTGAAAGGGTCTGAAATGTTAAAAGTTACATAACATCTGCATGCATGATATAATGTTCATGCTAAAAGACTGAGCTACCGCTACATCCCAGCAAACTTTAGTCGTATATGATAGATGATCGATATACAGTCATTAACGTGGGAAAAAGAAGTGCAGGAACTAGATTAGTGCAGTGGATTGCCCAAGGAAAGAGCTAGGATAAGAGCTAAGCTAACCTGGCTTAGACCTGAGAGAGGTGCATCATCGCCGGTCCACTTTGATTCTGCACCATCCCACATCCTCCTCCTCCTCCTCCAACCCCTCACATAGCAAATCCTAACGCAACTCCTGGTGGGAATAAGCTGTGAGTTCGGCAAATGCAGTGGTGTCACACACAAGTTTGGCTGGAGGTAACGTTACTGCAGGATGCAAGCTAGGGTTAGTTAGCTGGACATGCTAACGTTTGCAGCTTATGTTAGAGAAGATAAGGACAAAGTTTAATCTAGTCCTCACACATCTTGTGTTTTATGTTTTTGAAGGACTACAAAAAAGACCCCACCCACCAAGCTCATGAGACACCAAGCATCACTTGTTTTAGAGCCTCCTGCACACTGCTTCAACCCGTACAGAAATGCAAGCTTTGCAGGCCTGCGGGGCCGCATTACAGTTGCTATTCTATATTTGGACTGTTGTTTGGAGGAGGGGCTTAGCAAAGGGTCATGAAAGCACTGGCATGTATTTTTGTAGAGGTTTTTGAACCTACATAGAACTAGAGAGCCATCACTGAATGCAGAACTGTACAGTCCTCTAAGTGTGGAATTTTTAAAAGGGGTTAGGGTTGGGGGGGTATAAGAAATAACAGTGGGTCATCCTCAGTTTTCAGTTTCCATCAGCTTTATTGAGATAAATGATGCTGCGTAAAAATGACAACAAGTCTTGTTATTAAACACACATGTACTTTGTCCCTCTCTGTCTCTGCGTCTGTCCCAGGTCAATGGTCAGAACGTGGTGAAGGTTGGTCACCGGCAGGTTGTCAACATGATCCGGCAAGGCGGCAACAGCCTCATGGTCAAGGTTGTCATGGTAACCCGCAACCCTGACATGGAGGAGGGCACGAGGAAGAAAAGTACGCGTTTTTTCCACCGCACCCTGGGGCTCCACTGTAGATGAATGCTGGTGGCACAGTAACTGAATTTTGTACTTGAGCAGCTTGACTGACCGTTGCTGTCTTTGTCTGTTCCCTCCCCTCCAGTCCCTCAGCAGAGTAAGAGGCTGAGCACTCCGGCCATCGCCCTACGATCCAAATCCATGACTTCAGAACTGGAGGAGATGGGTAAGAAATTGGCTTAGATAAACTTCTGGGGAATGAAAGGAGAAGAATTACAAAGAATGAAGAAACAGACAAACAAGGAGAATGCTTTAAAGGGACAGTTTGCTGAAAAATCAAAATACATATTTTTCTTCTTACTCATAGTGCTATTTATTTCATCTAGATTGTTTTAGTTTGAGATGTTGATTTTTGGAGGTATCTGCTGTAGAGATGTCTGACTTGTCTTGAATATGATGGAACTAGTTGGCACTTGGCTTGTAGTGATCAAAGTGCCAAAAAATACATTTAAGTGCAATTTCTCTTTGCAGAAACCATGACCCATTTACTTAAGATAATCTACAGACTACAGGGGCTCAGACTTGTTGTGAGCAGTTTCACGTTGGAACTATTGCCTTTCTTCCAAGCTACACTCGCAAATCTTATCACCATGCTAACTTGCTCAGCAATACTGGTTACGCCAAGGAGGATGCCATTAATGTTTACATAGTCTGACTCACACTGGATGGCTTCGGCATGACGCATGACGGCATCTGCTATCTGCGTTTTCTCTGCTCTCTAGTCTCTGGGAGACAACAACAACCTCTGAGCTAGCAACCTACACTCTGAAAATGGCAAATTAGCATTTGGGACACTAAAGGTACGAACCTTAACAAGCTACCTTGTAGCCTTGTAGTTGGACTTGCCTCCCAACACTGTTTTGCAAGGGTGCCATCGCTGCATCCTGGGCTTGTGATTGGTTTAGAGAAATACAAACAAGCCTATAGCCGAATGATAATGTGTGGAGCCGGGCCTTTCTCCCACATTGAGCTCTGTGGAGAGAGCAACACTAATATTTACATATCGTGCTGTCACAAGTACAAGCCTCTTGTCTATGAGTTGATGCACACCTTCTTCTGTGCAGTCATACGGTTAGCAAGTGTACTTTAGTAGAAAGAAAATAATTCCTACATGAAACGCCAGCACTCTTCCTCCAAACATTTAATGAGAGGGTCAGTCTGACCTGATGAGGATCCAAGTTGTATCGAAACTGTGTTTTCATTAAACTTTTGCGGCGTGGAGTAAATGTGCAGGCGTTACCTTTTGTGATGTGCGTGTATTTATTCTTCCTCTACCTGACTATCTTGAGTAAGCGGGTCATGATTAGCCTAGTATCAACTTGTTACTCTTCATTTCACTCTTCAGTCTGACATTGCCTCCACTCTAACTGATCTCTCTGGGTGAGGGGGGATTCGATTTTCCCTAACCAAATACTAGAGACCAGCATCAATTTGAGCCAACTCTGGTGTGTTGCCATGCCAACGTGCTTTGTTGTTACCGCACCAGTCTTCGGTTTTGTGGTTTTGCTACAAGGGAAAAAACACCTGCCTTGTTTGCATTTCTTTAAAACCAATCACAACTGTCTTGTGCGGTGCAAAGTCCAGGATGCAGTGATGGCGCTGCTGCAAAATCACAAACATTTGCATGTTGGGAGGCGAGCTCTTACATCACTGCAAAGGTAATAGCTTGTTTACGTTTGTATCATTAGCGTTCTGGGTGCTAATTTGCTGTTTTCAGCATGTAGGTTGCAGCTCGGAGGTTTTTCTTGTTTCCCGGGGACGTTGAAAATGAAGATAGCAGATGCTGCAATACTGCAGCCAATGGCACAACTTATACCCGCAGTATGCATCCAGTGAGTTAGACTAGCTAATCTTTAGTATCTCCACAGAGTTCATTGGTCTGTCTTTTTTTTTTGTTTTTTAATTTGAATGGAGTCAGTGGATTTAAAGGTTTAGACACACGCAAAGTCGTGATTCAAATGTACCACAGACCACCACGCCATCTAGTTCCATTATATTTGAGAGAAGGCAGACATCTCTACTGCTGATATCTCCAAAACTTTACAACTCACACCAAAACAATCTAGCTGGATGAATACCACCAGAGGCCAGAGGAAAAATATGCGTTTTTGATTTTAAGGTTTACTGTTCCTTTAAAGCTGAAGAGGAGCAGAAAAAGAGATACTGTAAGAAATAGATTGAGGTGATGGGGAATGATAGAAACAGTGTGAAACCAGAGTGTTGGGGGCTGCTAAAGATGCTCAAAGTGTGAAGGGGAGTTGAGCTAGGGCTAAATTTAGACAGTAAGAAAGTAGAGAGGGAGCGTAGTTACTCAGTGACAGAAAGTGGAGGGAAAGAAAAAAGAAGATTGGCTACCACCGTGGATGACGGTCTCAATGCATTTCACTGTTCTTTCAGAGGTTCCACACTGTCACTTCCAGCACCCCCACTACAGGTAACCCCACCCAGAAAAAGTGTCGCCATCCACCCCTGTGATTCCTCTCTCACTTGCCCTCCTCTCTTACCTCTTACCCCCTGCACTCCCCACTGCTCCCTGGCCCACCCACAGCTTTAACCCCACCACCCACAGAGCAGTCTACCAGCCCCTCTGCTCTACACACACACACACACACACACACACACACACACATACACTCAGCAAGTATTTTGTTGCCAAGGTAACACTGCAGGGGAATGGGCGTCACCTGAGAAGAGTTTTCCGGGTGCCACAAACATCATTGTAAAGTGTCTGGTCTTCATGTGTTAGTGAGCAAGTTGCAAAGTATGCCGTTTCATTTGATGATATCTTTTATCCTTTTGGAAGCATCTTTGATTCATTTGGAAGAAATCACACCCAGGATAAAATTATTGAGATGAGTAATTTTTGAGGAAAAAAAAACAACAACTTTGTTCCAGGTCTGTTGCTATGGTAACAGCATTATGTGTGGCTATGCTTATGCCATCTCTATTTGAGGCAAAATAGTGGGAGGAGAGTGCATGGTGAGGGTCAACGCCCCCATTTGCAGATCAGAATGTTGGCCGGTGTTTTATTGGTGATTGGGTCCTATCTGCTAAACATTTATGGTGTTTGCTGTGGCTGCCGTCTGGTTCTGAGCATGCCCAGTGAGCAACTGATGATGTATGAAAGCTGGTGACATGTGGAGCTGCTGGAGGAGAAGGGGATCTGCAGGGCTTCATCAGCTGGTCTCATTACTTTCTCTTTTGACTTAAAGGGATAGTTTGGATTGTTTGAAGTGGGGTTGTGATGATGCACATATTGACAGTCAGTGTTATACCAACAGTAGATGGTGTGTCAACACACCCCCAGTTTGGAGAAGCAGAGAGGAGTACCAGCATGGAAGCTAAACAAGGCACTGCAGTGGACAGGGTCAGTGCCAAAAGGTCCACCAAAAAAAATCAATCAGTTTAAGTGTATGCTATATTTAGAATATTTTACCACTTTACCTTACCATCAAACAGCCTTTTCCAATGGGAAACTCCCGTTATATAAGTCACATATTGCTCTCTCCAAACCAACCAAACTCCATAGGCAAAATAAGTAATATTACCTCACAGAACACAGGAGTTGCTGGTCTACTGCTGCCTCGACCTTTTAGTTTGTTTATGTTATCGCATGACTTCAGTATTTCAATTTCAATTTCAATTTATTTATTTGAAGGGACAGTGCAAGTTTATGAACGGATAAACAGGATAGTTCAGATTCAGCAAAGTCACACAATAACACAAACAAACTCACAGATTGAGGCAGCAGTAGACCAACAACTCCTGTGTTCTGCGAGGTAAAATTATTGATTTCACCTATGGAGTTTGGTTGATTTGGAGAGAGTGATATTTGGCTAATTTAACTGCAGTTTCCTGTTGGAAAAAACTATCTGACGGCGAGGTAAAGCAGTGAGAATATTCCTGATTTATATAGTGACGAAATACCTTCTAATGCTGATCCTGTCCACAGTAGTATATTGCTTAGCTTCCGTGCTAGTGCTCCTCTCTGCTCCTCTCTGCTTCTCTAAATTGGAGGTGTGTGCACTGCCATTTACTGTAGCCAATACACTGACTATGGATAAATACGTCTTACGATAAAATAATCCAAACTATCCTGTTAAACTTGTCTGAACTGGTAAACAACAGCAACTATAAAGAGTCCTGCCCTGCTGGTGTAAGTCTGGATGTGACTTCAGTTTATTTCCTGAGTGTAGAAATCAACCCTTTGCTTTATTCCTCCCCCGTGTCCTCCCCTCACCTGCCTTATCTCTGTGGCGTGACCTCACCTCACTGGCACAAAGCATGAGCACCCAGTCTGAAACACAGGCTCCAGTTTCCTGAACCCCCAACCCACCTCCCTACCTCCACTAGCTGCCACTATACACACTATTATCTTACCACAACACTGTATGTATGCCATGATACTGGATGCATTATCCCAATACATCAAACTTAAAGGTGCCACAGTAGATACACATCAAACAATAGCCACATTCATTTTGAGACATTGATGAACAAATTAACCAATTTAACATTTTGCAAAACTGTCTTGAAACTGGTCAATACATCTGCTGGATTGTTTTATATTGTTGATTGTTTATATAAGGCTGTGGTGGTATGGATTTTTTCTGACCGTGGTGATAAAGAAACATATTCATGCAGGACCATGACTGCCTTAATAACTACCTTTTTATTAAACTAAATGGAAGCATGCCATCATAAGGGTAGAGTAGCTCCTTCAAGGAATAGGGCAGTGTGTAATTTGTGTGTGCAGCATGTAAGTGGAGGAGGTTGAGCGGCAGACTGAGTGACAGTGATGCCCATAGTGGAGCAGAAAATTGTCAGTCTGGCAGTAAATGTACAGTTCATGTAAAAGCTGCAGCTTCTCAAGACCAAGAAAAGTCTCATCTGTTATTTCCCAACTGCTGGAAAAGTGACAGAGGTTAGCCCTGAAGTGAGCTGAGCAAGACAGGCTAACATTAAGCTAATGCTAACGTTAAACTAAGCTAATGCTAATGCTAACGCAAACATTGTACCTTTACAATGATGGCTCCAGTGATGGAGATGTGGTAAAGTAAATCCATAATGATAAATCCAACACACGAATGTCTTCTGTAGTTGCTGTTGTTAGCAATTGTTAGCTGCCCATTTGCAGTCACAAGATGCTTTGGGTTAAGTCTGTTGACCAATCAAAGGCTGTGTTTTCGGACTTGTGTGCGACAGTGCTGATCCATAATTGCATTAACAGATCTAAGCGCTGGTCTCAACATGAGATTAACCTTTTTGCAGATGTATTGATGTACAGTGTATGTCAGCCGATAAATCACAAAAAATTTAAATGCCAAATTAGGTTTGACATCATTTAGAGACAGCATTACCATTATGCAGTTTGTTCGCCAAAGAGAGATCATTTTTTAATTGCAAAATGTCCCACTCAGTATTAGCCTGGGAACCAGACAAATCTGTAAGCTCATGTTTTATTTGCTCTGGAAGATACGTCTGTCCCCCCCTCCTCACGTTCAGTCACAGTTTCCACTCGCCCTGGATCTGATCGGGCCAGTCACAGCTGTTTATCTACAGATGAGCATAACCACGTTGGCTTTGAGGCATTTTCGTAAACAGCCAAGATGGCTGCTGCTGAGTTTGAACAAACTGGACTGTATATTTTCTCCAAAAGAAGAACAAACAACTGCACAAATCTTTTGTTGATAAGATGGATGCGTTTACCGTCCTTCTGATGGGACCAACTACGTTACATCACACATTTTGCTCCAATTAGTTGTGGGTCCATCCACTTGTGTCCATGATAACGCCTAAAGGCCTGGTCACACAGACATGAATGCGGGGGAGCGGCTGCAAATTTGAGTCCATCTTCACATCAAGTTCAACTTTGGTAAACTTCTCCGTATGTGTGACCAAGCCTGTGCTGAGCTAAGGCACATTTGTGAATTAGTCTGGTGATGGTAGGCTAACTCACTGTGTATCTTGGTCACAATATTTATGTTTTAAAAATGTAATGTGCCTAAAAATTACTTTCAGCTGCTATATTGTTAGCCGATTCTTTTAAGTCCTTAACATCCATATTAATATCAGCCTCAAAAGTCTGACTATCTGTAGGGCTACATACAGTACATTAGGCTAGACTTTAATAAAATGGTCAGTTTGATTCAATATAAAGTGCATGTATCAGTAAATATCCGTGTTCCTTGAGCTGTGAGTGCTTAATTTGCAGTCAGACACCTCATAACTTAGATCCTCTTTGCTTTGGCCTCCGTCTGGATCAAGGTGAGAGGAGCGCAATGTGTGATGCAGCCATGTCAGGCTCTGCCATATGCTTATTCGAATGCATTAGAATTCATTTAGCTGTGACGCCTATTAAACTACCTCACCTCTGCGATTGGTGCAGTGTCCCAGTTCACCTAGAAGTCATGCTGCAAGATAACAAGGACATTAAAATGGAAATGATCCTGCAGTGCACTTTACGTCCACAAATTGTTGTGCTCCTGACGCTTCATTTCAAGTGTTGTTTAAATATGTTTGGACGTGTGTTTCGACAAAACTGTGGCTTTTTTTTTTTTGAAAGGCGTTTGTGCGGCGCGATTGTAAATAAGAGATGAAATGAGCACAAGTTCAAAACTCTTTCATGCTTGGTTTAACCATTGGACATTAAAATTTAATTTCTGTTTGATTAAGCTCAATAAACCACACATTATGAAATATAACAGCTTGAGTATAAGTATGGCAGATAACCCCAGTCAGTCCACACACACACACGAGCTCACTCACACCAGTGGATGCAAACACCAAAGGGTCATCTTTTATTCCTCCTCTGTGCTCCCCTCTGGACTTGCCCCTTTACTGTTCACTGGTTTAACCACTAACTCTGTCTTTTCTTTGTCTCCTTTTGTCCTCACTTCACCGCTGGCGGGATCTTAACCATTTAACAGTGGAGCGAGGTGGGACTCAGCTTCAGACTAATTCCACATTTGTGTGTGTGTGCGCGCGTGTGTTTGAGTGTGTTAGAGAGAGTAACAGCAAGCAGCACACTGTATGTGTGTGCAGCATATTTACTGTAACATAAGCGTGCAAACTTCAGCTGTCTTAAAGCGTGGGTGTGATGTACATTCTTTTACATCGAAGATCGAAAAGCCTGGCGAGGTGACTCAGTTTGTCAGGCTCCGGGGAATATGATTAGTATTCACTGTAACAACGCTATCGCACTTTCACTCCTGCCAAAACTTAAGTCTCCTTTTGTCCTCCTTCCAGCTGCTACCCCTTGGAAAAAAAAATCAGGTATGCTCTGGTACACTCTCGCTTAAGGCTTTGTATTTATGTCTGTCCAAAATGACTTGGCACTCGCCGCTCAGCCAATTATTGGGCTTATTTTGAGTTTCTTCTCTTTTAGAATTCGAATCCTCCCAAGTTGCAGAGAAGAAGAGGACAGTCTATCAGATGGCTTTGAGTAAGGGAGCTCATGTTTGTCAGTGGATGTTTCCTGAATCTCTTCCTCTCTCTCTCACCCACCTTCATCAAGTGTGTCCCTTTCCACATATTGTTTCCCTCATTTTGTTGCTGTCCATTTTTCTGTTTCATTGCTGTATGTCTCTTTCTCCTCCTCTCTGTCTGGCTCCCTTTCTGTCTCTCGCTCTCCCTCTTTTTCTCTCAGATAAACTAGATGAAATTCTTGCAGCAGCTCAGCAGACAATCAGCACCAATGAGGCACCAGGGACACGGGGACAGGGGCCGAAAAGGGACAGGGGGCGAAGTTTCTATGGAAATGAGGTGGGTATTGTGAAACACACTATAGTATATTTACCTGTGTTCTCGAGTTGACTGGGTCATCAGGTTGAGAAGAGTGCCTGTCTACCATGAAAATGTCCCTTCACTAAGCCCCGCCCACCTTAGTTACTGAGCTTTTCCTTCTTGCACTACACATATGCAGTTTACAGTGATCACGGTGGCAAATTTAACATCAAAATTTGCAGTTATTTTTGAAACTTCATGTCCACACAAGCAGCTTCTCATTTCTAGTTGATGACCGCAGATTTTATCGACTGAAACAACAACTCTCACGAGCAGGTTTCATAAGTCTATCTGGCTGATGCAAGCTAACGCCTGATGCTTGCACTGCGTTTCCATCTGACCATTTTAAAAAACAAGAACCCTGTAAAAGGATCTGAAATGTGCTAAGTTATTTAACAGCTATGTACCTGATTTAGGCTGACATTAATGCTAAAAGACTGAGGCTAAAGCTACATCCTAGCAAACGCTAAACTAAAACTCCTTAACTTGGGAAAAGGAAATGCAAGGATTAGATTAAGTGCAGCAGACCTTGAGACGATCACCTAGCTAGACCAGCTGTACCACGATCACCCCAGGAAGAGGGCCAGGATAGGGGCTAAGCTGCAGGTCTGCAACCGGCGGCTCCGGAGCCGTATGAGGCTCTTTAGCTCCTCTCCAGTAAAACATAACAGTTAAAGTTGGGCTCAAAACTCAAAAATCTATTGCAGTATGCTGCCTTGAAATTTTGACTCGTCTCAGCTATTTATTTATTTTTTTTATAGCGTAAAGTGATTCTTACATTCTCCACCTGTAAAAATATGTAGCCTATACACCAAATTTTTAATATCTCGTCAACTATAATGTGTCACAGCCTATGTCTGTGGCTTGGTGCCTTTTCCTCTTTTGATGGTGGCTCATCTTGTGTCGCCATCAGCTGAGGACTGTTTCCAAACTACGAAAATTTAAATCTTTTATTACACGGCTTTGTTTTGTACATAATCAAATTTGATTGGTCGATGAACAACAGGCCGTTGCTATGAAGAATAGACGTTGCTATGGATGTATTGTTGATCATAGACTCTACAGGATCAATGAAATCATTTAATTAAAGTCATTTTCAAAGTAATATTTCATGTCAAATTTGATTTTTTCAAATCAGTAATTTGAGTAGCAGTGTAATAAGCAGGATAATGTACAGTGAGCAGGTTATTAATGCAAAATGAACCCCTTCAGGCTTCGCATCAGGGTCTTGCACCACGCTGTCTGAGTTTATTTTACAATAATGACATGCTAACTGTACATCATCTCTTACTTAGTCGTATTATTTTAGCTCACATGTACTGTACAGTAGAGTCTCATGGTTCTCTCTGCTGTCCTTCACCTGCCCTTTTTTGCCTTTTCAGCAAAATTACGGGGATCAGTCCGGGATGGGGATGATGTCATCGGGGTTGGGCCTCGGCTATGACCGTGGCCAGTACACCTCAGGTCACGGCCCACCGCACGGTATGCTGCGGCAGAAATCCATCGGTGAGGCTGTCTGTTTTTTCTGTCTGCCCCTCCATTCGCCTGTCTGTCTGTCCTCTGGACCAGTAGAAGTCTACACTGTGCTGACCTGTCTGTCTGTGGCCAACAATGTCTCGTCTGCGGCCCAAAATGTGCACACTTTGTATCTGTATCTGTAGCTGGTCGTATGTTATACACTCACCTGTTTAAGTTACTATACCTGTATCGTAAAAATAAGATGTTTGCTTGTCTTATACTCACTTTACTACTATTTGTTATATCCTGTAGTGCCACTAATCTCCTTGTGTTATTCTGATGGCTTATTTTCTGCTTTGTTGCTTACTAAGGCTTTGCTAACTCTCCCCTTGAATTAGTAATGTGCTCTTTGGTGACCAACAAAAAATGCTGCTGTGATGTGCTCCAGTTGTTTGTGGAATATACTTTATAGCACTAACTGACTTACCTACTAACAGACATAAGAACTGAGGACAGACTCTGACAGGTAGACGGGCAGGCAGATTTAGACAGACACTCTCATTAATTACCCCCAGCTTTCCTTTTTTCCTTCTTTTTTTCCCTCTCCGCTCTTATTTGCCTTCAAACTTTTCTTTTCTTGTCCACCAGCCTCTCTCAGGCGTTGTCCACACGTACACGGGTATTTTACCAAAAGGATCTCCGTCCAGTCGAACGTTTTAGCACCGTTCCAGAAAAAAATCTCCATACTAACACACCTGGAAATGCATATTGCATGCAAATGCACCTACATTGGGCATGTGCATGCTGGTAAATAAGAGTCATGATGGTTTGTCATTTTTAAAAAGTGGGTCCCCAGTAGAAAAGTTTGGGAAACACTGTGTTAGACAATATAACATCCATTCTGTCAATGTCTTAAATACTTAACAGTATCATCACTCCAAGCTTGTGCTTATAGTACTGTACTGTTTTAGATAAGCTACTCATTAAACCGCATTTGAATTGTATTTTTGTCTTACAGCAGAATCACCTTTTCTCTTTATTGTATTAAGTTGTTACTGAACTGAAACTGAATAATTTAGTTTGTGAGACTGATGCAAAATGCCACATGCCATCATGCTTTGATCAAAACAAATGCATTGCTGACAACGTCATCCATGAAACAGTACTTTAAGTCACACAAATCTCACCATTCCTCGTCTTCCCACAAAATAGCCCCTCATGTCAACAAATGGGGAGCAAACTGTAGCGATAATAATGCACACTGATGTCAAACAAGAGACAGGAGTTTTTAAATATTTTCACTTTGGCAGGCATTTTCAAAAAGCTCAGTTTTTAGTGACCTGACACACTTTGTGTTTGTGTTTGCAATTTATGTTTTTTATTGAGAGAATTTCATAAATCATTTGTCATTTCAGGCCTTTTTACAGCATGACTCATTTTTGTATATAAAAAAAGACAAGTACAAGACAAAGAACAACATTCAAAATCAAGCTATAACTATACAAAAGAATCAAAACCAGACACACCATTTGTGTTTGGACAAAAGGCCTAAATGCATAGAAAAAAAGTGTTTTTAAAAATACCCATGCAAGTGTGGACAGGGCCTCACTCTAACTCTCCACCATCTGTTAACCTCTATTTCATCCAAATTTGTTTTTTTCTTCGTGTGTGAATGCTGTACTGCAGGGGTGCCTGAGGAGGAGAAGCAGTTCCTGCATCCTCCAGCCATGAAGTTCGCTCGTAGTCTGTCGGTGCCCGGCCCAGATGACATCCCCCCTCCTCCCACCACAGCTCCGCCAGACCCTCCATTCTCCTCTGCTCCGCCACTTGGTTGGAGAGCCAAGTCATCCCAGCAGCCCTCTGTCTCCGTGTCCCAGTCAACATCCACCTCTGCGCACTACCAGCCCTACTCCCAGGCAGTGCACTTCACCCATGGGGGCAGGGAGAGGGCGGGTGGTCCCAGCACTAGCACCAGTGGTGGAGCGGTGGACCACACAACCTCATATGCACATGCATCTGCCCACACAGCTCAAAGCAGGACTGCTTCGCGGAAGGTTGCCTATACTGGGGAGCCTGTTGGAGCTGGTGGAGGGGCCAAGGCAGCAGGTCTTAGGAGAGGCTACAGCACTGCCGTCCCCCCGTCCAGCATTGCCACTGTAATGCCCCAGCAACAACAGACTACCCAGAGTCAACCCCAGCGAGCAGACCGCGGTGCAGCTGGGGCTGGAGCAGGCGGTCCTAAAGGAGGGGCCCGGAGAGGTAAGGGCCCCCTGGTGAAGCAATCGAAGGTAGAGGACTTGCGCATGGGCCAGGGTACTCTGGGGGGCAAAGGCTCAGTGGAGAAAAGCTCCATCCCCATCCCCACCATTATCGTCAAGGCCCCTTCAACCAGCAGCAGTGGCCGCAGCAGCCAGGGCAGCAGTGTGGAGGCAGACGCTCCTGCATCAGGGGAGACAGATGAAGCCAAAACACCCCACGGCCCTCCTCCTTCTACTCCTGCTCCACAGCCCCCTGCCCCACCTTCCATCCCAGCACCGCCGCCTCCATCCTTGCCTTCTATGCGAGCCCAGGATAACCTGGACTTTACCAGCCAGTTTGGGGCTGCCATTGTTGGCGCAGCTCGCAGAGACAGGGAGCGGTTTCATGAAGCCCGCAGAAAGAGCGCCTCCTTGTTCATGTCTGCTGAGGAGGACGTGAGTCTTGGAGGAGTGAGTGATGGAATAGCAGGAGTAACACGGACTCAGGTGTCACAGCAACAGCTCAGCACACAGGCTGAAAGTTCATCAACACGGCTGCGTCCGTCCAAGTCTATTGACGAGGGCATGTTCTCTGGGGACACCTTTATTCATCACACCCGCAGTATGCCTCCAGCCTTTGGCTTACCCGAATACTCCTCACCTGCACTGGACTATCAGCCTAAGTCTGTGCCTACTGACTTGTACACAGCAGCGGGCAGGCAGCCAGCACCCTCCACCACCACCTTCATTCACCCTCTAACTGGAAAGGCTCTTGACCCCACATCACCACTAGGCCTCGCCCTGGCTGCCAGAGAGCGCGCTCTGAGGGATGACAGCAGGTTAAGGAGGGGAACGGAGCACCACTTCACCCGCCAGATGTCGAGCGTGGTGTTTCCTTCATCTACTGCCACCTCTCAGCCAGTGTCGTCCGCCGCCCAATCGTCCAGCTCCTCCTACCTGGTCACCTCATCATCTCTGGCTGCCACCACGCCGACTGTCGGCCGTCCGCCCTCACCCAGAATCCTCAGAGGAGTCGGGAGCGTGTGGAGCGAGGAAGGCAGTGGAGGAGAGAGGGAGCGGGAGGGAGGAGGAGCTCGCGAGGGGCTGAGAGTTCGCTTCTCTGAGGACAAAACGGTCCACACGCATCACTACCAGTCGCAGCCATATCAGCCGACCTACAAGGAAAGGGAGCGGGAGAGGTCGCGGGAACGGGAGAGGGAGCTGTCAAGAGAAAGAGAGAGGGACAAAGAGAGGGAGGGGTACATGAGGAGGGCGGAGCAGGCTGCTGCCAGCGCGGCAGCGGCTGCCACAGAGAGCTCCGCTCAGCAAGCGTCACAGCCTCGCAGGCCCTCTTTTCTCAGGATGGAAAGTCAAGCTGATGCCTATATCTTGTCCCTGACCCCTCCCTCTCCTCCACCTACCAGTACTCAGCAGACAGGGAACACTACTGGGACCACTGGGAGTGGCCTGATGGTTCTTCCTCCCCCTGCCCCCTCAGTTGATGCAGACGATGAGTTTGTGTACGCAGACCCCCTCCCGCCTCCGTTAGAGTTTGCTAACAGCTTCGACAGGGGAATGGGGAGAATATCAGGGTACTCACAACACGGGATGCTCGCCAACAGCCTGGCCTCCCGTCAACAGCAGGTCCCACCCCCTCCACCTCCTCCTCCTCCCCCGCCACCACCACCTCCTCCACCCCCCCAAAAAGAACCATTTTCAAGCGGGTATCCCGCTCATACACCCCTGCCCTCACCTCAGGCAGGGGACTCCACTGCCTCCAGCCTCACGTCATACGACAGTGAGGTGGCTAACCTGACTCAATCTGCTCCCTCCCCCTCCCAAACATCACCCAACCCTCCACCGCCTCCCTCACCCTCTACCCTGCAGCCCACCTCGATAGCAGGACCTCCACCTCCCCCATCTGTCTCACCACCGCCTCCTCCTGGGTCATATCATAGACCCTTCTCTATGTCCCACCCCCACCACCTTTACAACAGCTCTCACACTCCTGGGCGCTCCTCTTCCCCCACGCCTCCCCCACACACAGTCGCTCCTCCCCCGGCCTACCGTGGTCCCCCCACGCCCTCCTCCACTGCTGCCACCTCCGCTCCACTTAGGGGCACTGCCTCACACACCACGACCGCTAGCTGTGCCGCTACAACCACCACTGCTGCCACCACCACAACGAGCACCTCCACACAGCTCTACCAGGAGCGAACACACACCACGCATACGACATCCTCCACCACCATCATGGGCACTCGCAGGACAGGGGAGCACCACCGTCCTCCCCCTGCTACCAAGAAAGGGGAGTCCCAGGAAACAGTGGTGGACTCTGGGATCGAAGAGCTGGACAGCCGCAGCAGCAGTGACCACCACCTGGACAGCATCCTGGCTCTAAGTGGAGCCGGTGTCCGGGGAGACAGGCTGGACCGAGGGGACAGAGGAGGTGGAGCTGGAGGACGGATGGGAGAGGGGGGCCGGACGGGGGAATCAGAAAGGGCAGGAGATTTTCTGGAGTCTTACATGAGCTACCTGGATGGACAAACTTTTGAGATGCAGAATGCCACAGCGGCAGCCTCCACCTACCCAAAAACCAACAGGTTCAGAGAGGGAGCACGCACCGGCGATCTACACAGACAGACCAGCACCGCTCCTGCATCCTACCACTCCCACAGAAGACGGGACGAGCAGGAAGAGGAGGAGGCTGAGGAGGGCGTGACAGAGGATGAAAGTGGCCAGGATGGGTACGGGGTGAGGGACGTGCAGAATTTGGGACGTCCCATCTCACCGTACTTTGACCGCCCACGCACTCCTGAGATGAAGCCTCTGTGGGGCGAGGGGCAGATGAGCGGCGACGGAGGCCAGTCCGGGACACTTTTAGAGGGGAAGAAGATTTACCCTCCTGCGTCCAGTATGAAGCCCAGCATCATAAATGAGCTGAGCAGCAAACTGCAGCAGAGAGGGAGGGACAGCTGGAGCAGCCAGAGACCACTGAGCAGACACAGGTACACATCAGTTCAAACTTTAGCTTCATGTTTCTCAGTGTCACAGCATGAACCACACTTTCTGTTGTTGTTGATGCACGGCTTTGCAATTCTATTCACCTGTGTGAACAAATCTGTGTGCCACCTGTGAGTTCTTTACTTCCCACGATTGACGTTCAAGCCATCTGTAACAAACTGTGCACTGTCTGTCTGTGTCTTGTGTAAGTGTCGTCTATACTGTGTAAAACTCTTTTATTTCTCTGGCTTTCTCCATGTGTTTCTCTCAGAAGCAGAAACAGGTAATAGAAACACTTCCACACACTTTTTTTCTGTCAGGAAGAACATAAAACTTTGACACCTGCTTGAATTTATGGTCTGTTGTGAGACAGTAAGGAAGGACAGGAAACCTTGTTAAACTTTAGAATGTTAACTGATAGACTGATTACGGATGCTCCGATCAATCAGACGCCAATAGTCATTGTCTGATATTTGGTCTAAATGGCTTGATTGGTGGCAGTGCTCAAAATTAAAGATGGAATTAGTTAGCTTTCTCACACATGCACACACAAGGACAGGGACTCAAGATGCATTCAAGCACCCCTCGTACATTCAGAAATCTATTCTCTTATAGCTACAAAGGCTGTTTAAAATGAGTAACTTTCCATTTTTTTTCTTATTTTCCTTTGTATAAATACAAAGCCCTACATCTGTCATGATTTCTTGTTCTTTCACTACAGCATTTTTAATATTTAGATGCTAAAATCATAAACAATATCTAATTTAAAGGCAGAAAAAATCTTATCAGGTTGTTATCAGCAAACTCAACCATATTCTTGTAAAACTTGTTTTATGTTTGCTTTGCAATGGTGTATTTTAACATGCAGTATTTGTTTCACTATTTATTTTATTTATTATTTTTTTTATTTATTCAGCTATTTATTTATTTTTCTTGTTTAGTTTTGTTGTCTTATTATATTCAAACAATCGTACAACCCTACTGTTCACTGCAGAGTACAGACTATTATGTATGTGAAAACTGGAAAGAGGCATTTAACTTTCAGTCATAAAAAAAGAATAGTTAAACAAATAAATATTGCTATATTCTATAGAACCTGTGATCAGTATTGGCAGATACTGCTTCCAGCGATCTGCCCCAAAAAACCTGATCGGAGCACCCTTTAGACTGATTGTATACATTCAAGATGTTGTCAGTATAAAATCATTTTAAGCCACAGCTGAACAACATCTCTCTATTATGTGCATATTTATCATCTTACCGTTTTCTGTTTTCTATCACACTTCTAACAGTTTCTCTCCCTCTCGATTCACAGATTTTCAGAAGACTCGGCCTCAGCTCTGAGCCCCCCTCAGCTCGATCCCAGTCGCCATCTCCAATCTCGTTATCGCAGCCATCGTTATCCCCATCCCCGACCCCAGCCTCCCAGTACCCCAACTGGGGAAGATCCCCATCTCCTCAGCCTCCACCTGCCTCTCAGCCTCCACGTTCCCACTCCCCACTGTCCCCGACATCTTACTCCCCTTACCCCACGTCCCCCAAACACAGACCTGTCTACCGGACCAAAGCCCTAGAATTCCAGTTCATCCCCAGTCGCGAGTCCCGTAAGGCTGAATCACACATGCTCCAGCGTCGGCGAGCACCTAGCCCCCTCATCTCCCCGTCAGAGAGGCCAAAGCTGGGTCCACCGCGACCATCGTCCCTTCCACTCCTCCCCACCACACCTTATACAGCGCCATCTACGACCTCCGAGGGTCAATCACCCCACCATCACCTGGGAACCCTCTTGGAGATCCTTACTTCTCCCCCTCACCTCCTTTGTTTGCCCCCTCTGGCGCCCCTCCGCCTCAAAACTCCACTTTAGTTGTTTCTCGATCCCTCTCTCCAACTCACTTCCTGTCCGGGACGTCTTCTCCACCCCTGCACCCTCTCCCTCCACCTCCCTGCCTGAGTTACCCTCATCTTCCGCCCCCGTCCCCTACAAAGCCTTTTGCCTCCAAGCCGCTGCCCTACTGGACCAAGTATGACGTTGCAGACTGGCTCGGATACCTGAACCTGGGTGAGCACAGAGAGCGTTTCCTGGACAACGAGATCGACGGCACCCACCTGCCCTCTCTCACCAAGGACGACTATCTGGATTTGGGTGTGACACGTGTAGGCCACCGCATGAACATAGAGCGGGCCCTGAGGAGTGTAATAGACAGGTATGACGACAACAGTGCAACTGATCACTGCAACTAATTTATTAATTAAAGGGACAGTTCACCCCAAAATAAAAAATACATGTTTTTCTTCTTACCTGTAGTGCTGTTCGTCCATCTAGATAGCTTTGGTGTGAGTTGCAGACATATTGGCCATGCACTCTTTAGAAATAAAAGTGCTAACTAGAACCATAAAGGGTTCTTTGCCTTCTCCCCACAGGAGAACCGATAGGTCCCCAGTTTGAAGAAGCAGTAGGAGTCCTGATGTAGGAAGCTAAACAATGTACAGCTGTGTGCTAAAGTGTACGCTATATTTGAAATATTTTCACTGCTTTACTCTGCCATCAGACAGACTTTCTGTTAGGAAACCACTGTGATATAAGCTAAATATTGCCCCTTCAGAAAAAAAATGTAAATTTACTTTGCAGAACACGGGTGTTGCTTGTCCGCTGCTGCCTTGATTGTTAAGTTTGTTTTTGTTAATGTGTGACTTTCTCACACAATAACACAAACAAGCCAACAGAGGCAACGGTAGAAGAACCACTCTTGTGTTCTGTGAGGTAAAATGACTGATTTTGCTAAAGTGGAGAGACTTATTTAGCTTATTTAACAGTAGTTTCCATAAGAGAAGGCTGTCTGGTGGCAAGGTAAAGCGGTTATCACACTACGAGTTTTTTTCATCACGTTAAAAAAATTTACCATTTACCATTTATATGATGAAAAAAATCATACTTATACTGATATTACCATGAAAGTGGTGGCATGCTGGTGCAGTGGTTAGCACTGTCGCCTCACAGAAAGAAGGTTCTGAGTTTGAATCCCTCAGCCGACCCCCAGGGCCTTTCTGTGCGGAGTCTGCATGTTCTCCTTGTGTCTGCATGGGTTCTCTCCGGGTACTTCCTCCTACAGTCCAAAGACATATAGGTTAATAGGTTAACTGACCCTTTGCTAAGCACTGCCCTCCTTAGTTACTGTTGCTACTGTAAGCCTGCCAAACTTTCCATTCTCGCACTGTATTTCTGCAGTTTACAGCGACAACAGTGGAGTAATTGTTGAAACATGAGGTCTTTGATTCCTGAGAGACGTAAACAAAAGCAGATTCTCATTTCTAGCTGACGGTGGATTTTGTCCGCTAAAATAATGACTCACATGCAGATTTCATTAGTGTAGCTGGTTGATGTGAGCTAATGCTAACTGCTTGAGTCGGCTGAGTTGTCCATCTCCAGCTGATGTTTTAATGTTTCCATCTGACATGTAAAACAAGAACCTGTGAAAGTGTAAATGTAAAGTTACCTGACAGCTGCGTCCATGATATAACGTTAATGCTAACAGACCGAGGCTAAAGCTAGCTTACATCTCGGTAAACACTGGTCAGATGGTGAAATACAGCAGGTATATCCACATGATAGATGAGAGAGGTACCCTCATTAATGTGGGAAAAGGAAACACGGGGACTCGATTAGTGCAGCGGACATTGAGACAGGTCACCCAGCCGGACCACAATCACGGGAATAAGAGCTAAGCTAACCCGGCTTATACCTGAGACAGCAAGCCAGAAAGAGATGCATCGTCATTAACCCATTTTTATTCTGCATCAGCCCACATCCTCTTCCTCAAACCCCCACAGAACAAATACAGATGCAGTGGGATCTAACAAGTTTGGCTGGAGGTAAAGTTACTGCAGCTAGTAAGCTAGTGTTAGTTAGCCGGACATGCTAACGTTTGCAGCTTATGTTAGAACAGATGAAGACAGAGTTTAATCCATTCACCACACGTGTGCTCGTGTGTTTCACGTTTTTAAGAGACGACAAGCAAGGCGCCACCATCCAGACTCATGAAACACAGAGTGTCGCTCTTCTCAGAGCCTCCTGCACACCTTCAACAGGAGAGAAGTGGAAAGCTTGACAGCTCTAATTATAGTTGCTAACCTATGATTGGACAGTTGCTGTTTGGAGGTGGGGCTTAGTGAAGGGTCAAATCTAAATTGCCCATAGATTTGAGTGTGAATGGGCTCCAGCCCACCTGCGACCCTTCAAGGATAAGCAGTCACAGATAATGAATGAATTACCATGAAAGATATATGACACATCGCTATTAGCCTCCATGATAGTCCTGCTGCTTCTTCAAACCGGGGGCGTGCTGAACACCATCTACTGTGGGTAATAACACAACAAACATTGATTTTGACTTCCTGGGAACTTTAAATTGTGAACTGCTGCAATGCAGCTGAAGAAATGAAACTCAGCTCTTGTCGGTCATCAAGTGTGTGTGATGAATGTTTTCCCAGAGAGTCACCGTACTTTCCTAATGAACAAATGATTCTTTCCATTTTAAAAAGCTTGAGTCACACAAGAGAATAACTCACAACAAACACCATCATTATCATCTCACAAAAGCCTCCAAACATCAATCATGTCCTATGTTTGTTCTTCTGTCCTCAGGCTGTCCAGCAGCCCATTTCCTATTTCTGTTCTCTCACCTCGGGATGGACAGACTGAAAGGAGGAGGGACGATGGGAGTCGGAGCTGAGGTTGCAGACACGGAGGCAGAGAGAGAGAGAGAGAGTGAGGAAGAAGGAGGGGTTGGAGTCAATGAGGGAGGAAGACACAACTGCTGCTATCCATGGTGGATTCACACAACAAATGAGGGGGGAACAGATTTCACACAGAGAGCGACAGAAAGAGGGAGTCAAGTCCCAAAGGGAGATGGAAACACAGGGACGGAAAAAGGGCTGACGATCCATAAACACACCGGCTGGCGCTCCCCAGTTGTGGCGGGCTGATTTACACAACCACACTCCCCACACGCATGTACGGTCACACCAATCGACAACAAGTAACACAAACACACTCTCGTCCAAAACGCATACGAAGACACTATGGCTACAGCAGAGAGAAGAATCGAGACGAACCAAATACTTGAGAGGAACAATCAAAAAGCCAGTTAGATTTTCTTTAAAAAAAACGAGCAGGTTGCTTGAGAATTGGTTAAAATAAGGGTGTCCATTATCGTGAATAGCGCTTCCCCTCTCAGCCGGCTGGTTAAATCAGTTCAGGTTTAAAAGCGGAATTTACCAAGAATACGAGTGCAATCAATGACAACCCCTCCCCGTGTGAGTGGATGTTAAGTTTGTCTGAATATCATAGCTGATGAGTATTTGAGGATGAATGTCTGCAGGAGTGAGGCTTTGTCTGTCTGCATGGTGAACGTAGGACGACGCGGGGCGGGATATCACGACAGCTTCCACGTCTTTCAGTGGTGAAGAGCGCGAAGGCAGATAACTTTTTGCGTCCTTGGTTCGGCTTTCGATCGGTAATGTCTTGTTTTTACCTCACCACTGGTAGGGCTCTGTCCTCACTGCAGGTCCTGCGATCAGGATCGTACGTGTTTCTCTATAGCTCTTTATCATCTTAAGTCTTATAATGACGTATATACAGACTGGTCACTGTATCACAAATTTGTAGCAAAAATAAGTGCCCAGACCAACAAAAAAAAAAAAGAAAAAAAGACAAAAAAGAAACACACTGATACGCACTCACAGGCACCCGAGATACTACTATACATGCCTGCATGCATACACCAACATGTGGACACACACATACACACAAGCACTTACAAGTGGTTGTGTTAGAGTTTATGGGACACCTTATATATAGACACACACTATATGTTTGGATCCAAGATGTACTTATACAAAAAGGAGACAGACTGTGCTTTCAACTGTTAAGACGGGATACGTGACAATGTGAAGAGAAATCTCCCCGAGGATTTTATTTACCGAGAAAGACTTCCTCAGCGTCGAGGCAAACTGTTGTACACCCATGCAGACCTTCCGTCCGAGGGAGACTGGACAGGAGAGGGGAGGGGAAGAGGAAAAACTGCCATTTTCTTGCTCTTTCCCCGCCCAATCCCCCCTGCTCCTTCCAGGAGTGGCCCCCACCTTCTCTCTCGACAAAATCCAGGAGGAAACGAGCGGCCACCCGGCCGACCGAGGGGATCGGAGAGAAACGCTTATATCGAGTTTTAATACTATGATTGTTCTTACAATTTTTAAACTTTAAATGGGAATACTGGAATATTGATATGAAGAGATTTATTGTTACTATTTATCATTACTATCATCGTCCTTACTGTTATTATAGCTTCAGAAATTCCTGGAGTCGGGGGGTCTTGTGCAGTCAGTGTATTTTCTGACTGTGTAGTGAAGATAATCGTGTTGGTAATATATATAAATATAATATATATGTATATGTAGGTATTTTTGAATTGAAAGATGCATATTATTTCGTGCACTGTACCCTTAACATTGCTTCTATGTGACAAGAAGCACTGCAACTTAATGTGAAGCACATTTAAGAATCACTTCCTTTCAATCTCTCATTTCAGCTTTTCTTTTGCCAGACTAATAAGCTTTAATCAAAATTATATGCTGACCTTTATGAGTATAGAATATGATTTCCTCACTCTTGTAAAAAGTTTGTTGCCACTTAATTATTTGCAGATGCTGAAAATGTAGCAGCTGTTGCTCTGGGGATGCCCACGATACACATAAGTGAAAATTACGTATCACTTTATTTAACCAGTACTTTAAAATATTTTTTTTCAATTCTGGATAGCAGCCACCCCCCGTTTACAGAAGCCCCAAGAAGCAAATGAGACAAAAAAAACAAAAACAAAACTCCACTCTCTAAGTCTGATCTTGTTGGTTTGTTTTTTTCTCCTGCATTTATGACTCAAGAACAGGTGAAAGTTGTTGCCAGGATAATCTTTCTGAGGTCCTCAATAAAAATCTTATCTGTACAAAAATACAAATAAAAGTCTTGCCAGGTTAATTTTCTAAGTTTCAACTTCTTGTATCTGCGAAAACTGGTGAAAAAAAAGGCATTATTTTTTGGTCAAGGTAATGTTTTTGGCTTTTGGCTAGAAATGTGTTATCATCTGTAATAAAAATCAGCAGCCACAAGAGAGACATGACAGTCATGTTCACTTACTAGCACACAATTTATGTACCTTGTGTTTTAAGTGCATGAAGAAAATAACCCTCACCTGGAGGAAAACATTGACGCTGTCAGTCCCATTTAGAACAGGACTCCCAAAAACGTATTATTTCACCTTGGTGAGTGTGGTTTTGCAGGACGTAGCAGTGCATGCTTTTGGAAGCTCTGTGACCTTCTCAGCCTGCAGATATTTTGGTTCAAATAATGTATGTTACTACATCTAATTTGCACTATTCAGTCATGCTAATGTTTGAATGTCATGTGCCCCATATAAATTGCACATAGTTTTTTTTGTAGGTTACTATAATTTGCGTGCACCTTCGTAAATGCAGAACAAAAATCCTGAATTATTTTGGTTTGATGAAAATGAGAAGTTGTTCTTAGTGGCGCAGTATGGACTAGTTTTACTTCTAAAGCTTGGAAAATTATGCAAATTAGACTGATAGTCAATATATTTTCACACTGTTTAGTTATTATGATGGTTAATCTTAGACTTTATCATGTCTTATACAAATAATTTGAAAATCTGCAGCCGTGCCAGCAGTTTAAGGGGTAAGTTTATTTACTAAAATCAATAAAAAAACAAAAACATCTGTGTTTGAAGTTACAATTAGCTGTGAGCTCTCTGTGTATTTAATCTTGGATTTTCAAAAACCTTTTATCCAAAAAGTTATGAGGCGAGCCAATGAGAACATGCATCAGGCACACAGCGCTTGTTTTTAGGTAGTTCCTCTTTAGAACCTGGGGTAGTGGTGCACTTCAGCCTCTTGTGGCCAAAGTGAGTATGACAACAACAAACACTGACAAATAATATTTTTTTAACCAGAACTTTTTTTTTTTCTCCACCAGATTATCCTGGCAAGACCTTTTTCAAAACCTAGAACGTCATTAACACAGGAGAGAAAACAATTTGATCAGACTAACAAAATGGATCACCAGAAGGTTTTTTTTCCTCACTTGACTCTCAGGGCTTCCGTACCTTTTTGATTGATCACATACACAAATGAATTCTTTTTCCATGAACTGCACTGAAGTCCTTTTATTTTCCCCTTTTGCTTTTGCTGCACATCTACATCTCATAACCTCAGTCCTGCTTTTCTCGCTTGATGCTGAGATCAAATATAAGGGCTCTCTCATGACCTCTCTACCTTGAACAACACCTCACCTCTCCTGCTGCTTTTGAGTCCTCGAACACATATCAAACATGCATTTTTACATCAGGGGGGCCGTTGATGGGGACTCGCCTCCTGGCCCTGCTACGCTTAGTCTGAAAGATGCGAGTTTTCATAGACTTCATGCCGCGCAAAGTGCACATAACACACAGGCTGCAAATGTGAATGAGCAAAGGTCACTGAGGGGGATTTGTGTCTGCAATTGTTCTGCGCTGGTGGTCAAGGAGAGATTATATATGAATGCAAGGGAAATAGCAATAAGGACGATGAAAATAATGGTCATCTAATTATGGTTTAAGATGTAAAAAAAGTCTCAAAAGTTCTAAAGAATCTCTGTCTTCCAAATAATGTTTAACATGAAAAGGTACAATGTATTTATTTAACTGTTCTGCTTTCTATACAGTTCGACCTGTTCTCTACATCTGCCCCCTTCCACTGTTAATGACCTGACAGTCTGTTCCTCGCTCATCATTTGCATCTTCTTGTTTGTACAAAGCACCTGCTGCAGTCGCTGACATGTGCCAGTATGCTCACCGCTCATTGTTTATGACCAGCATATTATGCAATGACCCTATTTCCATTAGCAACTGTGGCTTTTTCACATTTCCCTTTAGAGGTTTCAAAGTCATTTTCAGCCAGTTTCCCGAAAGGCTGAACAAGCAGAACGTGGCCGCCTGTCCCGAACTCGACCCGCAGAGCCAGATTCTACTTGTCTCCATCAGGTCTCTGAAACGTTTGCTACTGTAAATAGGGCCAATTAATAACTGTGGCTAAGAAATTTTTGACAGCGTCTCTTTGCTGATACGACAATGTTCTCGTAAGTGACTGGTTTTTGGGTTTTTAATCCTTTCTTTGCATTTAGAAGTTATAATCAATAGTGATGGCTCATCGCTGCTGTCAGGAGAAAAAGTAAGATCTGAGGGAATCGGTCTGACTCTATAGAAAGCATTTCTTTTTCCTTTAAGAGATCTTTTAAAAAATGAGAATATGAACTGATGAAAGGTAACTTACAGAATATATATGTATATGTGATATGCATATACACACATTCATATAAACATATATGAATTTCAAATGTTTTAAGAGATAATAAATTGTTAGAATTATAATAAAGATAAAGAAACAAAGTTGTAATTTATGTTTTCTGATTTCTTGGATGAAGCATCTGAACTCTGTGGAGCAAGATGACAGTGTCTCAACCTTTTCTACCCCCATCTTCTGCACCCTCATGTGCACATGAAGCTGCCCCAGGGCAGGAAGGGTAGCAGTAATGGAGGATGGGGTATATGGGGTAACAATGATCTATTTACCAGGTGCCTATTGATGGATATGAGGTTACAAGGGAGAAAAAAATGTGTTTAGGAGGGACTTACTACTTTAAATTATCTAGCAAATATTAAAGGGATAGTTTGGATTATTAGAAGTGGGGTTTTATGAGTTTCTTGTCAATAATCAGTGTATTTACCCACAGTGGAAGGTGGTCGACAAGCCCCCAGTTAGGAGAAGAAAAGAGCAGCATCAACAACAAAGCAAAGTAATAAACTGCTGTGGAAAGGGTGAGAAACCAAAGGTTTTTTACCCACTTAAAAAAGGTCCACCTAAAAAATTCAGTACCAGTTAAAATGTACGCTAAATTTGGAATATTTTCACCACTTTACTTCGTTGTCTGACAGCCTTTTCTGACAGGAAACCACCATGATACGAGCCAAATGTGACTCTCTCCAAACCAACCAAACAAAAGGACACAGAGGTCACACAATGACACAAACAAACGTTAGATCTAACAGCGTTAAATCAGCAACTCCTGTGTCCTGCGAGGTAAAATGACTGATTTCGCCTATGGAGTTTGGTTGGTTTGGAGAGGGTGGTATTTGGCTTATATAACTGCAGTTTCCTGTCAGAAAAGGCTGTCTGACAGCAAAGCACTGTAAATGTTCTAAACGTACACACAAACTAATTTATATACGTTTTGTTGCCGACCCTGTCTGCAGCAGTACATTGCTTAGCTTTTGTGCTGGCCTCCTCCCTGCTCTTCCTGGGGGGGGTGTCAACCACCATTTACTGTCGATAAGATACTGTTTATGGATAAATACCTCATACAACACCACATCAAATAATCCAAACTATCCTTTTAAAAATAATTACAGTAAACCAACAAACTTAGCCTATGACCAGGGTTTGTACAGAGTGTTTTAAAGTTTGGAAAATGCTTAATTTTAACAGTTATATTTTAAACTATGAACTCACTCATGTGAGCCAAAAGTCATTTAATACTTGAACCTATATATATATTTATCTCCTGGCAGGAAATTAGTGATAATTAAATAATCATGACCACAATTAAAGTTATTATGAACATCTGGTAAGATATGACATATTGATTGCTGTGGGTATAAAGGGATTCAGTAAACTTTATTATTCACGGTTGCATTTGTAGTCAGTTTAGAAGTGATGATAAAGGCTTCGAACAGGCTGGAAATGTTTGGTTTAGGTATTTGTAACAAAAACGTCATCAAAAGGAGCCAAACTGTGTGAAACTTTCACCGAGCAAGAAAAAAACTTTAATATAAAGTTTATTTGCATTGTGCACACGCTTACTCCTAACATACTTCTTTTTCCCCAACATGAGTGTTGATGATCAGATGGAGCCTCTACAGTCGTGTTCTCTTTTATTCTATCATATTAAAAACATGTCATTTTATAGCTTCAGTCAGGAGCTTTTTTTTTCAATACTTAGCTTAAGATTTTTTTTCTGGCGACAGTGAGGTGCTCCATATTTAAAAACTTAGCACATTTGCAAAGTTACTTTCTTATATTATAATTTTGATTTGATTGTAATAACACTAGCACCTTAAAAGAGTTGTGTTAAACAGTTTGAGGACCGATTAAATATTCTAACATCCTGTGTGTACTAAATATTGAGCTGCAACTATCTTGATAATCGACTTGTTTTGAGTCATTCAGGGAACATTTTCCACTTTCTTTACTCCTCTCAGACAGACTGAGCATCTTTGGGTCGTGGACAAAACAAGACATCTGAGGACGTCATCTTGGGCTTTGGGGACCAGTGATCAACATTTTCTGGATCAAACAACTAATTGAGAAAACGATCAGATAAATGGAGAATTAAAATAATGAGTTACAGCCCAAACTTAATTTGTAGGCCATAATCTAATGTTTTAAAAGGTGTTGCTCATAACAGCAGAGAGCATAACAGCATTTTAAAACATAAGTGACTCAAGTTAACTTTGAAAACAGCTTTTGTTCAGGACTCTGGATTTTGTCGTTTGATTTACACATAACCAAAGGTTTCACTGCTGTGAGTCAGTCTACAAAAGAAAAGCAATTCCAACACATTTATAATCCAGCAGTTGACTCATGTCAGTGACAAATCCAACAACAGAGCGGCTCATAAGTCACTGCATCATTCCAATAATGTGCTGTCCCTTTACTCCAGTATATTTATTTAAAAAAGTGACAGAAAACATTAAGATGCACAGTTTTATTTGATTAAATCAGAGCAAATACACGTTCATATGCTTAGAAACAGTCAAAAACATACAAGAAACTTACATTACAACATGTTATAAAGAAGACATGTCTGCAGAGGACCCGTACCTGCAAAACACAAGAAAAGAGTCAGGCCAACAGGAATTCAAACAGCATGATCACAGTCCTACAAGGTTCAAAACATTTTTCAGCAACAGTCTCCTCAGACTCTGCCTCGTCAAGGGCAGAGCTGCACTTCTGTCAACACTCATTTTCTGAGCCCAGTGCAATACATCACAAGAGATCAGAATCCACAGTGTCTGCTGTTAAAAGGCCAAGAGATGCAGTGTTATGACACAAACCGGCCACTTTATTAGGTACACCTTGCTGGTACCGGGTTGGACCAACTTTTGCCTTCAGAACTGCCTTAATTCTTCGTGGCATAAATTCAACAAGGTGCTGGAAACATTCCTCAGAGGTTTTGGTCCATATTGACATGACAGCATCACACAGCTGCTGCAGATTTGTCAGCTGTCTGCACCAACAACCGTGCCACGTTCAAAGTCACCTTTCTTCCCGTTCTGATGCTCGGTTTGAACTTCAGCAGGTCGTCTTGACCATGTCTACATGCCTAAATGCAGTGAGTTGCTGCCATGTGATTGGCTGATAAGATATTTGCTTTAACAAGCAGCTGAACAGACGTACCTGTGACCGGTGAGTGTACATGGCTTCACGTTCAAGACCTGAAAAACAAAAGTCAAAGTTAATGAATTTGTTGTTTAAATTGTCACTTTTGATCATCATTAGTTGTATTTTCTCCTCAGAAACTCTGGCTTGTCAGGGCCAAAGATGCACTTTTGTCTCCATACAGACTCAGAGCCCAGTGCAAGTCATCAGGGGAGAGGGACAGCTAAACTACGTACCCTTTTAGATCGTTATTGATTTACAATACATGAAAGATATACAATTAGGTACACAGTATGCAGAAAAGAGGGACAGCTAAATCCACACTAATATTTACACTTAATAAACAACTTGCAGGAATGAATGCAATCCATCGTACTTAACGGAAAAAAAACATCTTTTAATAGATCTTTATTGATTCTTACATGATTAAGGGCAAAAATACAATAAATGTAATGATCAGAATTTACTTTAACACCCATTCCTACATGAAAAATGAGCCTAAAAAAAGGACGACACAAAATAAAAACACAAAAAAGGTGCACAAGCTCTTATATACACTGAGCAGTAAATACAATGAATGAGATCAAATCAAATAAACCACCAAAAGGTTCTTTTTTTTAGAGCTGCAACAATTAATCGATCAATTTTTAAATTATTCACCAACTATTTGGATAACAGTATTTCTTTAAGATGAAAAAGTCAAAACTCCATTTCAGCTTCTTAAAAATATGAAATTTTTTGGTTTCTTTACTCCTCTATGACTGATCTAACCTACTGATCGATTGAATGAGAAAAAAAGACTGATTAATCAACAATGAAAATATTTATTAGTTGCAGCGCTAATATTTAAAAGACCATATAAAGAACAGTTATGTAAGAGAAGAGAACTCACCAGGTCTCAAAGAAATGAAATCAAATGCGACCAGAGAGGTTCCCAAATTTGAAAGATTTCTATGTCACTCTTCCTCGTGTATCTAATTTTCTGCAGGTGCAAAAAGCTCCTCAGGTCTCTCCTCCATTAATAAATGTCAGAGGATTCTTATCAAAGCAATAAATTTCATAGCGTTGACGTATTGTCGATGCGGCGATGCTTTGCTTTAAAACAAGAATGCCAAGACCGCCATGAACAGGAGCTCTTCAAGTCTGCTTTGAGCGCAAAATGACCGTTTCTAAACAGAACATCGCTGCACTTCTGCTTTATTTAAAATGTGATATTTTCAAAGTTCTCCACAGAAGTGCTGGTATGTCGTTACGTATGATTTGAGTTCATCAGTGCAAGTGTTCATTGCCCTCTAGTGGCCAACCTTCATAACTACATCTTTAAAAGGGTTTTCACCAAAAGATTTCATAAAACTGTCTGCCCTCACAGTTGGTGTGTGATTTATGTAATTATAATTAACTTATGAGTGTGTGTTGCCTTTTACATACCTTTTAGGCCTCAAGCTGGGTCCAGGAGAGGCTTCACCAGCTGAAAGTGACCTGAAAGAACAAAAACCATATGTTAAATTGTGTTGTAATTAGCAAACCTTCTGATCATCATTAGGTTAGTTTCTCCTCAGAAACTCTGGCTTGTCAGGGCCAAAGATGCACGTTTGTCTCCATACAGACTCAGAGCCCAGTGCAAGTCATCAGGGGAGAGAGGGACAGCTACGTGCCGTTTTAGATCATATACAAGCAACATTTAAGTTATTAAGTGAGCCATTTCAAAACCTAACAATGCGAAGGCTCAATCTGAAATCTGAAAATCTTCTGCAGCCCACACACACCTATAATTATAACTCTGATCAACACGAGACTAATCATACAAATGATATCAGATGCCTTCTGATGTTACTGTGACGAGTCACCAAATATGGTGCAACACCTGTAAGATTAGGTCAGATAAATGAAGAACTAACATGGTAATTAAAACTCATAAAATCATTTTTCACGGCCTCTCAAGGCCCGTCTGCAGGGTCTTTAGGGACCACACTTTGGGAATCACTGGTTTAAGTCATAAAATGCAATTATCCACGTTTTGCTGCTTGTGAGACTGACTGATCTGTAGATCATCAGTGTTAGCTACAATGCTCTGAGTCACCATTTCTACACAGTACATCACCTACACTTCACCAATTAATATAAACCAGCAGAACTTCTGTTGAGCTGTTGTGCCTCATTTGAGTGTGTAAAATCATGAACGTTCACCGCCCTCTAGTGGTCAAACTTCATAACATCACCTTTGACAATAATGAAACCTCGAATTTTAAAAAGGTGTTCAAAGATCTTGTTAATCTGTCTGCTTTCACAGTTGTTATATAATTTGAGCATTTATAATTAACTCATGAGTATGATGCCTTTTACATACCTTGTAGGCCTCAAGCTGAGTCTAGGAGAGGTTTCACCAGCTGAAAGTGACCTGAAAGAACAAAAAGCACGTGTTAAATTGTGTTTAGTTGACAAACATTTTGATCATTCCATTAGTTCACTTTCTCCTCAGAAACTCTGGCTTGTCAGGGCCAAAGATGCACGTTTGTCTCCATACAGACTCAGAGCCCAGTGCAAGTCATCAGGGGAGAGAGGAGCAGCTGTGTAGTTTTAGATCAAACACAACACACATAAGCAGCGTTTAAATCATTTTTAAGTGTTATAAAATGCCCCTCAGCTTGTGATAACTGACCACGTGAAGCTAGCACTGCGTTAGCTTCAATGCTAACGTAACGTGGAGGATTCACCACGTGGTGCGGCCCGCGGTGTGACGGAGCAAGAACAGACGACAACTAAACCGACAACGTTCAACACCAACGACCACGTGATTTACAGACACGCGTCGCTTTGGAGTCACATCGTCACTATTATGTTTTAGCATAAAATAGCCCAAGTTATTGTAAACTGTTTAACAAGTCACTGTAATGACGTCACTAATCTGTAAAGTTAATCAACCAGAATTAAAGTTGAGGTTCAGTCTGAGAGGTTAAATGAATGTGTAACCTACATTTTAACACAAAAGACCGACGGCAGGATGTGGACGGTTACTTTTTAAGAAGTCATCACAACAAAATCTCCGCTAATTTAAACATATTTGTCACATTAACGCAGTTCATAACTTCATGATCTCACCAGCTCTCAGCGATGTTTCAGTCCGTGCAGACAGGAAACAACTGCCTGCTGCGGCTCGTCTTCCTCGTGTTTTGATTAATGGCGCCTGTCACTGAGTTATAAGAGCTTTACCGCCACCTACTGGAGCGGGGTGCAGCATGCGCCAGTAAATCTAATGAATTAAAGGAGCAATATGTAGCAATTCCGCGTCCAAAATGAACATTACAGTCCAAATAGTGAGTTGGATAATATTTTGTGTCAATTTATTGGTTTATTTTAGTAAGTAACCATGTAATAAACAGGATACTGTAAGTGAACGGGTCATTATTGTGATTCAGAGAACTGCCAACTGTGAGACTCCCAGAACCCGAGCCTACAGCACATCCTGTCTGGGTGCAGGCAGCACTGACGCAGGGCTGATACAGATGGCACCACGACCGAGTCCTGCCAACACCGACATGCTGGGGAAAAAGCACAAACAAGAGAACAGCACCACCCTCCAGCAAGGAGGGGGAAACCAAAAACAAATCATACTGCCATACAATACAAAATCCCTGCAACGGTGAGGCTCAGTGCAGCATCACAAGGCAGTGGTCTCTCCTGACACTTGGTGGTGAGAGGAAACATGATGCTGACCTTGACCAGCAGTGAAGTTCCCCCAGGAGATCACCACAACCACCCTACAGCCTGACATCGTGCTCCAGTCCACACCTACCAAGACGGTCATCATGGCGGAACTGACTGTCCCGTGGAAAGAGGGGATGGAGGCCGCCTTTGAGAGAAAGAAGGAGAGGTGCACAGCTGGCAGCTGTGTGCTCACAAGCCGGGTGGAGGGCGTTCACATACCTACTGGAGATCGGCTGCAGAGGCTACACTGGAACATCCACCCAGTGGCTCCTTAAGAGTCTTGGGATTACAGGCTTTAAGCTGAGGAGGCCCTCAAAGACCTGGCGGAGGAGGCAGAACAAGGGAGCTTCTGGCTCTGAAGAAAGGACAAGGCATGGGGAAAACAAGGGTACTAAGGCTGTTGCAGGGGTCAGTAGGGAGACGTTCCTGTCGCTGCTCCACCACCTTCGAGATGTTCCGAGATTAAAGGAGCAAAACATCAGTGAAGGGTGGCTCCCAGCTGATGATCCTGCAGCTGACACAATGGCACAGTCAAAGGGGCATCAGGCAGAACTGTGTACATGATTATTTTAAGAGTGAAGAAAATATCCATCTCACAATCCATCACGAATAATTACCACTTCTTAAGTAACTTTTCTGTTATTATGGTGTTTGTACTGTTAATACAAGTGTTGTAGTATCTGGTAGTTTGCGTTTCACTGCACCAAAACGACATTATTAGTAATATTCATGTTAGCTACCTAGTGGTAAATATTCCCATTGTATCAGTCGGCTCCACCAATCACAGACCTCACTGTTACACTTTAGGATGAGGATTCATGACATTGTGAATAAAACATTTTTTTTCTTAAAACAAAGTTGATATCATGCAGATTTGTGTCATCTACAGCAGCATACACCACGGTTTGACAATCTCATAGCTCCTGGTAAATCCACATTGGGTGGTTGGGACAATATGACCAATCTAAATCCTCTATGCAGAATATGAAATGGATTTTCACTTCAGAAACTTCACCGCATTTCGTATAGGTGGTTTAAGATACACTACACCACTGTACTAATCTGCCAGAATATTTAAAGGCTGAGCTTCAGATTCTCTTTCAAAGTGATCAGTTGATATAATATGACCACAACTGAACATATTACAACCAATGACAACAACAAATTCACTTATATAAATGTCAGACTCACCATTTCTCAGGTCTGACATCAAATCATTCTGTAAAGATGCAGTAACAAGGTTTGACCAGCAGATGTCGTCATTTTGAAATGTCAAAAGCTCTGAAACGATTAATCACTTTAAACACAGCTACATGTGGTCGAGCACTTTGCAGAGTTTTCTCCCCACTCAGTAATTTTCACACATGCACACACGACTCCTATTTTAGATCAGGTGGACCACAGTTGTTTACTGGGTGGCTGAAGATATGCCTTTTTCACATCAACAACAACAAAAAACTTCCTGTGAAGCCTGGTTTCATTTAGCCCGTTCTACATGGATGCTTTTTATGCCAAAATGAATATTTCAGCCACATCAATATAAACAAGGTAAATGCATTTTAGTGCATTTATCTGCAATCAACATTATTTTTAAAGGCACAATATGCAAGATTTTCCAAAAAAAAAATGCATAAATCTATTAAACATAATCCCGTTCCATCATAATTTATGACCCACTAGAAGTGTGTGGTGGTGTCTGTAGCTGATTTCCTGTCCTCAGCCTGTATTTCCTTATTTTCTCATTATTTTATTGTGCTCGGACACTTTACCAAACCAAAACATCAGTATTTGATGTCCTGGGAATGAGACTCAACAATCCACTATCATTTTGGTGTGTTTGCAAAGACAACTGATTCTACTTGTGAGTATTTTTTGTAGACGGATTTTGTAGATTGTCGATTTTTAAGTCTACATCTGCATGTTTCTTATTATGACATGAATAAGGAAGAGATTTAAAGTGAATAAAATGAATATCACATCAAAATAAACAAGGTGTTTGTTCATTTTTCTGCAATCAAAAGTATTTTTAAGTATTTTTTGTAGATTGTTAATTCTAAACTTGACATTTTTCTACAATATTTTCTTTAGAAAAAAATAAACATGCATACATTTTAACATGTGCCCACTCTGTTAAAACATTTCAGGGTTCTTTCTGATTCTTTATTTAAAAAACTGACCAGAAGAAGAAGAATTTGTATTTAATTTAACTGTTAAGTCAACAGGGACCTTATTCCACTTGTTGACACTTTCTGTCTCTGTTATCATTTTAATCACAGGATCTTCACAGTGCTGTCATGATATCTATCTCTCCAGATGTGATTATAGGATTACTAACACAGCATTACTGTTTTCTAAGAGCAGGTTGTAACTGGGCGTAAACATCACAACGTATAACAGCTGTCTATTTTCATGACATGTTCTGGCAAGACGAGGTTTCACAAGTTCAGCATAGCATGAAGCAAGAGCGAGATATGTGAGCATGAACAATTCTTCTGCAGGGTCTCTGACTTCAAAGAATCTTTAAACACACACACACACACGGACACACACATGCACACACACCGGATGTAACCTCCAGCTGTGGAGGCAGGCCTACCAAACTATCCCGGGGGAATGTTGAGGGGAGGAAAGAGGGGGTATAGAGACATGTACAGAGGGATGGAGTTTTCCTTATCTGGTCATGCTGTTTTGTGCTTCTTTGTAAAATAGTAAAACACGGTTTACAGACAGAGGTGGCAAAAGTTCACACATTCTTCACTCAAGTAGAAATGCAAATATTTGCGCGAAAAACAAAACAAAAAAAACAAAAAAACAAAAAAAAAAGACTGGTAAAAGTAGAAGTACTGATTCAACTTCTTTACTCAAGTAAAAGTGAGAAAGTACAGGCTCTGAAATGTCCTCAAAGTATAAAAGTCAAACGTTTCCCTCTGAAGGACATTTCTAACAGCTGTTTCTGTACAAAGTTAACTGAGCCACAGCTTTTCTCCGCAGTGTAGTCTCCCTGTTTTGTTTTGTTACATCGTTTTCATCTTGTTACGTCTTTTACTTGTTGCATCTTTTATGTCATTTTGTGTCTTGCTACGTCTTTTCCACTTGTTTTGTCTTCTTCGTCTTCTTTGTCCTGTTGTGTCTATTACATTATTTTTGTCTTGTTACGTCTTTTTCACCCAGTTTAGTTTTTTCCCGCCTGTTATGTCTTTTTATTCTTGTTACATCTTTTCTCATCTTGTTACGTCTATGACATTATTTTTATTTCGTTACATCTTTTTCGTCTTGTTTCATCTTCATTGTCTTGTTATGTCTTTTTTGTCTTGTTATGTCTGTTACATTGTTTTTGTCTTGTTACGTCATTTTCATCTTATTTTATCTTTTTCATCTTGTTACTTTTTGTCTTTTTACATCTTTCTTATCTTTCTGTTTCTTCTTCTTGCTTGGTCTTTCTTTGTTTGTTAGGTCTTTTTCATCCTGTTCTGTTTTTCTTTTTTGTCTTGTTACATCTTCTCTCCATCTTGTTACTGTCTTTTATGTCTTTTTAACGCAATTTTTTGTCATTTTGTCTTGTTTAGTCTGTCATGCTTGACTAATGGATACATCAAGGAATTGTCTTTTCTACATCTACATGTTACTGTCCCCTCCATTTATACTGAAATCAGTCTTGATCTTGGGAAGGTGGTGCACAATGCTGCAAAATAAAAATAATCAATATATCTCCTTTAAAACTAAAGTAACAAGCCTGTTTTGTGAGGAGTATAAAGTACAGATATTAGTGTTCAAATGTAGGCAGTAAAAATATAAAGTTGTCTGAAAAATTAATGTTCAAGTAAAGTACAGACACCTGAAAAAAGAAAGTATTTGTATTGCATGTGTTACTTCCCACCTTTGTTAATAGACTGTTAACACAAATACATACACAGACTTTGGCTAGGTGAGTCAGTTGTTGTCTGACTCACCTAGACATGCACACACACACAAAAAAAACCACAACACACACTTCATTGACACCACTCGGAGGGAGGTGAAGCGAGTGAATGAAAGAGGAAAAGATGGAGACAATCTCCAACAAGTGGGGAAGTACAAAGAACAAGAGAATAAGTTCCCCGCAGCTGTTTTGGAGGGAGGGAGAGAGATGGAGGAGGGAGGGAGGGAGGGAGGGTGTGAGGGAGGAAAAAAAAAAAAGAAGCCAACTCATCTGACACAAACAGTGGGCCAAAGAAAGGGGAAGAGCAGGAGTAGCACTGTCCAGAACGAGTGGAAAATCAAAGTTGCAGAAGGCAAAGAGAAGAGTGAAGAAGACGAGAGAACGGAGAGAAAAGAGCCTGAAAGTCTGCACAAAGACAGAAGAAAAAAGGGAGAGAATAAAGAAAGTTTTGACCTATAAAACAAAAAGAAGGAAAAAGGGGGTTGGAGCAGAGAGGGCCCCAACATTCAGAGAGGTAAGAAGCTGCGGTATGACTGCTTTCAAGTGAGATCTGATGGAGTGATCGAGCTCCTATTTCTGCTCTGTGTGTTCATTTGTTGCTATATATTTCCTCTATGCAATGTGTGCGTGGTGAGTTATGTGTGACAGATGAAACGGGGACAGGGGGAGGAGTGTGTGTGTGTGTGTGTGTGCCAGAGTGGGTGCAGGACACTAGGGGTGAAAGAGTTGCTTGGCTGGAAGCTCTTGTGCCTCAAACGAGTTTAGTTTTTAGCCAGCTGTTATGAGGTTTTTAGAGTTTTAGTTACTGGAAGAGTTACTGGATTGAACTTCTGAAAACTGGGGGAACAAATTTCCTGTCTGACCTGCAAAGAGATTCTCAAAAGTTTGGAGGACCCATGGTGGAATTAGATCTGTGCTGGTAGGTGGTGACTTAAACTTGTGTAGTGCAGGTACAGGAAACCTATTTTGCCACTTTCTATTAGTTCAATGAAAGCCAGCAGAGGTGGGAAGTAATAAAGTACTTTGTTACTGTACTTAAGTAGATTTTTCAAGTATCTGTACTGTACTTGAGTATTCATTTTTCTGAGTTTACTTTTACTCCCTACATTTTTAAACTGTTCTTTCTAGTCCTTACATTTTCAAAATAGGCTTAATACTTTAGTTTTAATGTGTTTGAGTGGAATTATTGATAAATTTTCACTTACATTGGTGTGCACTGCCTTCCCAAAGTTTAGACAGATTTCAACCTAAATGGATGGAACAGTAACACAAAGAAAATATGATTCATCAGTGTATCATATACGACAGATGTAACAAGACGAAAATGACATAAACGGACGTAACAAGACAAAAAAACGTTAAAAAAAATGTTAAAAGCATAACAAGATGAAAATGGCATTAAAAAAATATGCAAAAGGCATAACAAGACAAAACGACATGAAAGACATAACAATGCAAAATGATATAAATATGTATACACAGACACACACACACACACACACATATGTATATATATATGTATACATTCTTGAAAGATTTCAGACTCCTGTTTATTTACACATTAAGGTTAAAGCAAAGTCTGGGCCAATCCCAGCCCTTCAGATGGTGTTTAAATTGATTATTAAGTCCATGAAACCATGTTTGAGACGTCTATGGTGCTATCAGATTCATTCCAGTAGACATGGAGCTGCACAGCATACTTGCATAGAGACATAATGCTTATAAAGAGCATGAAATCCTATTTGAGAGGCATGCAAGTAGATCACAGCGACGATAGTACTGCAGATGGGAGGTTGCACTACTTTCTTGTGTCCGTACAGGGTAAATCTTACATGCAGTTGGGACTGAAATTACACAAGTAGTTTCCTTGTGTCTAAAGGTTAGCGACTACTCAGAAAAAGTTGTAGGAATGCACTAAATTATCGGATATTAGGCAGGCACAGCAGAGCTTCCCCACCCCCACCTTCCTCTGAAGACTGGGACACAGTCACATACCCTGAAGACAGTTAGTCAGCGAGGGGACAGGAAGTCGAGGTCAAGGGTTAAAAGGGAGGCGATTCATTATTTTTCTGACCCCTCGCAGATGTCAGGGTTGTGTAATCTAGCAGACATCAGCGTCAGAGACACGACAGAGGCGAGCCGAGGAAGATTCAGGCAGGGAGAGTCATGGCATTATGCTCTTTGTGGAGCATGTGATTCCCCGTGAACAGCAGAATGTGGAGGAAAATCATTGAATCTAATTGTGCGCCTAACACAGCCACGGGGAGAGATGGCTGCAGGGATGAAAAACAGGCAAGACATGAAGGCTGTCTGGGTGGAGTTCAGCTCCGGGTGCATCGAGGGTTTGAAACACCAGAAGGCAAAAACTGCTGTGAGCTTCAATAATTAACTGGGAAAGTTTCTTTTTTGGAAGTGGAACCACATGAGGATACAGTAACATTCAAAGATCACAAATTCTGAATGTGGATCACTTGACTTTGAGTCAGACACACAACTTTCTACGTATTTCCGGCACTTTCTGCTACGTGTGTGTGTCTGTTGTTGGTTAGATCATGTGAGCAAGCATGCAGATGCTTCTTTTTACAATAATAAAAGAGCAAACAAGGCGACCAGCATGGGAAGATAGTGTGTGCGAATGATAGGATGTGGTGACCTTTACCCCCAGTTTATTTTAGGATAGCTCGTGTTTCAATGCTGGGAATGCTGGGACACAGTACTCCATGCTCACTGATGCATGCCTCGATTTACTGTACGCCTCCTGGTTTAAATTTACTGTAGGCGAGACATCAACATGCAACAGCGACTACAAGTCTTTAATGGGTTTACAGAGCCTCCATTATATGATTCAGTCACTGATACACCTGCTGTGTATCTTCACATTAGTGCTGACAAGAGTGCAGCAGTCATTTATCTGAGGGGATATCAAACACTTTAATTTCATAGGCCCTCAAACATACATGCATATTAGTGCACTGATTCCCAATCAGAGGTACTTGTACCCCAGGGGGCACTTAGGTGGGATTGTGGAATAGCTCATTAGATGAAACGGAAATTATAAGTCCACCTATTGAGTCAGCTGTACACACCTGAGCACTGCACGTTGCACTGAGAGTGTCTGAAAAATACTTTGAAAGCAAACAAAGAGGCAGAAACAGTTTGGATATACAGTTAAAATAGATGTTGTCAGTGGATAAACAGATTAAAAAGCTCTCTTAATGTAATAAATACATTAAAATAGCTAGCTGAAAGTAACAGTTGAAATACTTGTCTAAAAGTAGATAAACAGTTTGAATAGTTAGCCTATAAGCTAGCTAAAAACAACAACATCTGAATTTGCTAAAAGTAGATGATCAGTTGAAATGTAATAGATAAACACTTAAAATAGTTAGCTAAAAAGTAATGCATAAACTGTTCAAATAGCTAAGTAAAAGTAATGGATAAACTTTTAAAATAGTTAGCTAAAAGTAACGGATAAACAGGTGAAATAGTTAGCTATCTAGGTCAGCTAAAAACAACAGTGTGATAGTTAGCTAAAAGTAAGGTAAACAGTTGGAATAGCTGGCAAAAAAGTAATGCATAAGCAGTTGAAATGGTTAAGTAAATGTAACAGATAAACTGTTAAAACAGTTTGCTAAAATTAATGGATAAACAGTTGAAATAGTTAGCTAGCTAAGCTACAAAAACAACAGCTGGAATAGATGGCTAAAAGTAAGATAAACAGTTGTAAATGTATTTATGGTTAAAATGTCCAACATCTGCCACTCCTTGCATTAAATGCAACCAAACCAGTTCATTCACATTCACAACTCAACTGTGTTTTACATTAATAATTAAACATCCAGTTCAAGATAAATTATATCAACACATAACACTGGTGGTGTCAGTACAGGGGTACTGGACTTGAGTTCATCTAACAAAGACTTATTTCCTGACAGATAGGAGGTTGTCCACTGACTCCCATATGTAAAGACTGTTGCTGGTGGTTTGAAAGTGAAACTGCGCCTGCTATATATTTGAGGAGATAATCATGTGAGAATAAAATATGTAATTTAAGTCACATACATTCTGTAAATGGGATCACTTCTGCTGAACTGAAATGTAATATCATGGTCGTGCTCGTCCCTAAAGAAGGGCTCATTTAAAAAATGTCTGACTTAGATAAGATTTCATTGTTCATGCCGTGGCTTGAGCCCCAGAGCCTTCATTACCTGCACGTGGAAGGCAATTACAGAAAGGTCAGTGTGCAGATTAAAAGGCAGAGTGATACTGTTCTCTAAACTAATCATATCCTCCTCCTCCTCACTCTCTCAGAGAACAGGATGTCGACACTACCCTCAGAAAACAGCCCCGAAGATGCCAACAATCGCAGCTTCTGGATGGTAAGATTGTGTGTTTCTGTTTGCCTCAGTCTTTGTTTGTCTTCTTCTTCGAGAGAGAATATGACTGATCCACAAGATAGCTCTTCCACTCCGTCTCTCAGGTCTTCACGACCTTACAGTTAAAAACAGACTAAACAGTTTTGTCGTTCAGGCTACATATCAGTGTGAACAAGGCTGTGCTTTCATTATTAAGTATGAACAGTAACCATTGTGCACTCTGAGCAGCGTTGCTTGGGTTAACTGCTCTCTGGAAGGTTTTTGTGATAGTGCTCAGCTCATTAGGTATTTGATTGTCTGTGTTTGCTCAAACAAAGTAGGCTGTAGTGTGTACAGCACAGGGGCCACATCTCCGGGGATCCAGGACACGATTTTTCCATTTTCACCGCTCTCTGCAACATCATTGTTCTGCTATAGTGCAGCATAATGTTTTTATTTGTTCTGCTGGATAAGGAAAAGTTTTGGTATGAACTAATGGCCGGCTTCCTGAAGTCTTCATTGACAACAAGGCTCCAGTGTTCAGGGCCTTCTAGAACTATAACTATAACAGAGGGGAACCCAGGGAAGGCCTAACATATCAGTATGTCAAATGTTATATTTAAATGTATCATATTTGATTTATCTAATTTAATTATTGGGCTATTCTCTTCTAATTCTAATTGCAACCTCATTTTCTATCAACTTTGCTTCAGAAATGCTGAAGACAGCACAATAGAGTTATCCAATCAGATTTTTTGTCGTTGTCTCTAGGCAGAGAGAGGTTAAAGCTGGCTCACTCACTGGTTAGGACTTCATCAGTGGGACAGAAGGACACAGTCTGTGTGTTTGTTTAGAAAAGTGACAGGTGAATTAACCAATCACATTTTGATTATCGTTGATCTGATTTACCCTCAGGCCTTCCTGAAGGACAGAGATATCTCACTTGAGACGAAGCAGTCAAGGCCGATGCTGTTGCTAGGTGGCTAACTTAATAGCTTCTATTTACTCTGTTACAATAGTGACAGAGTAAATGGCAGTTATCTACTGTTTAATACAAGTTTAAGTAAAGAAAACTCTATAAAAAAAAATGACTTATTCTCCTATCTTTGTGTGATGTTTGCTGCCCTCTGCTGTTTTTTTTTGTATATGGCAACTACACACTACCGACACACGTCACAACGTACCTGCTGCCTGCTGCTTATACCAGTAAAAACTTTTTGCATTTTACATTTGGTATGTCTGGCTAAGTTTTGGCCGTACTGCAGTCCCAGCTCTAATAGTCACAGTTCACTACTGAACTATAACTATAAAAAATATAGTTTTAAAATCGTTCTAACTCAAGTGAGTGGAGGAGTTTGGAGCACAGCTTTATAGCATAGTTGTGGTGTTGACTATTTTTTATAGTCATAGTTATATTCCTTGGTGTGGATGGCCCTTTAGTTTTAGTTTTAGCAGCCTGGTCTCACTCCAAACTCATTAGATACCAAAGATTTGTCGCCGCCCCTCAGTGACTCATATAGAAGCAGATGGTACCTGTTCACAGCTGGAAGCGACACACCAGGCTTTTCAAGTAACTCCAATGTAAACCCATCTGCAGCTGTATAAGACGCCCCGGCCTGCTGACATGTAGGATAAAGAGGGAGAAAGTTGACACGTGGAGGAGGTGGATGTAACGCTCAGAGAAACACAGGACTTTAAATAAGGACCAGGGTTTGCACCCTACGTGAAACCAAAACGTCGTAAGGAACGTAACGTTATGAATGTTAATCAGGTGTTAAAAGGGCTCATTCACTCATAACCACTCACAGAGGGCTGGAGCCTATCACAGCTGACACTGGGAGAGAGGTGGGGCGCACCCTGGACGAGGTGCCAGGTCATCGCAGCACTGACGCGTAGAGAGCCCAGGACACAAACTTCCCAGCCCCCACAGCCGGCTTGAAGATTCAAACTCAGAACCTTCCTGCTGTGAGGCGAACTTTACTTGCACACCAAAGGCTGCTAAGTGCAAAACCACTTAGTGCACTTGGGGTAGGACCAAGTTCACACCCCAGGAGCAGTTTTGTATTGATCAGATAATGTTAACACTCTGGATGAGGAGGCTCAGTCGGTACCTGCACATATATGGGCAGTTTTTGTTAAGTGGAGAGCAGGTTTTGGGCAAAGTCGAAAGGAAAAGTATAATAAATAAAATAATGGAACTAAAAATGTTTAGTTACTTGAATATTGAAGTGGTAACCCCTATGAGGTAATCATACCCCAAATGAGTTTGAGTTTGAGACCCCTGCACTGGGTGGAGCCTTTTATTCGAAGCTCTCATCTAGACAGAATAAAGAAAACGAGACACAGAAAATAAATAGTGCATAATCCCTTTAAATAATCACTTATGACCCACTAGAAGTGTGTGGTGGTGGGTGTATCTGCAGAGAATTTGAGATCCTGGGAATGATCTTTCTGGTGCGTTCATGAGCAGCTCTGACAAATCCTGCTGGTTCTACCTCTAAAAAATGTCCGTGACTTATTTTAAAACTGCCTTGTATCTTCTTTACTCTAATTCAGCACCAGTAACAAACATCACGGTATTTTACTTTTTCATTTCGTGAGCTGCTCTGCGCTCCTGTTTGCAAGTCACAGTTATGTTTTGGCACAGCGTTTTAAAGCCGTAAATACTTCCAACATTCAAAGTGCCTGACTATCTAATTTGAGCGTGCTACCGCTTTAATATTGGCTTTGTCTCCCGTTGGCCTCGATGGGCTGCCCCACTTTCATCTCTCCCCTCCTGTAATTTTGGCAGCCTCCTGTTGTGTTGGATGTGTTTCCAGGCCAGTTCCTGTCTGTGTCATCGTGCCGCCATGCTCAGGGGCTGTCTGTCATTATACTGCAAACTTAAGCTCTTTTGTGTTTGCAGTGTCACCACGGCTTCCAGAGGTTTGCAATAACGGTGAACGGTGTCGAGTAAACAAGGGAACTATTCATATTAATAGATGCAAACGTGCTGCTGTGACGCTTTCAACACGATCCTGCGTCCCATATGACACCACTACTGTCCTCTTTACTCACACTCTTAGAAATTAAAGTTCTAACTAGAACCATAAAGGGTTCTTCAGCTTGTTCACAGCCAAGAATCCTTTTTGGTTCCCGGTAGAACCTTTTATAAAGGTTTCACTCGGGAGAGAGAATCCAACATAAAGAGTTATACCTAGAACCATCTGTGAAAGGTTTCACCCAGAACCCCCTATGAGAAGTTCTACAGAGAACCCTTCTGTGGTGTAATGGCTCCACCCGGGACCCTCTCTGGGAGTTCTATCTAGTACCTTTCCACCTTCTAAAGGTGCAAACAAGACCCCGCCCAGGGGTTCTACTGAGAATCTTTTTATATTGCAAGTGTTTTATCTAGAACACACTCGGGTGGTTCTACCAAGAACCTTCTTATATTACAAGGGTTTTTATCTAGAACACACTCAGGTGGTTCTGCCAAGAACCTTCTTATATTACAAGGGTTTTTATCTAGAACACACTCAGGTGGTTCTGCCAAGAACCTTCTTATATTACAAGGGTTTTTAACACACTCAAAGGTTCTATCAAGATTTTGTTTATATTCCAAGGGTTTATCTAGATCACGCCCAATAACTTTTTAAATTCTAAGGGTTTTATCTGGAACCCACCCAGGGGGTTCTCTTTAGAACCTTTTTTATATCCCAAGGGTTTTATCCAGAACACACTCAAGGGGTTTTACATAGAACCTTTTTTTATATCCTGAGGGTTTTATCTAGAACACTCTAGGGGTTCTACCAGAACTTTTTCATATTTTAATGGTTTTATCAAGAACACACTCAAGGGGTTCTACTGGGACCCCTTCATATATGCCAAAGGTTTTTTATCTAGAACACACTAAGCCTTATACAGAACTTTGGATGACAAAGGTTCTTAATGTCTGAGAAAGAACCTTTGATGAACTCTTCAAGAAAGGGTTCTTCAGAGGCAGATGGTTCTGGGTAAAACATCAGCCCTGGAGAACCCTTCTGGAACCCTTATTTCTCAGAGTGCACTACAGATTATATAGAGACATTACTTACTACATGATCAGGTTCTCATGTTGTGTCCTTTAAATCAGACGTTCTCAATTTTTTCTCAGCCAAGGAGCCTTTGTAAGATAGAAAATATAGTCTACCACAGATGTTCTCATGGCCTGGAATAGTTTGTTTTTTTTTTTTTTAGACTTCTATTTTTTTTAACACAAGATAAACATACTAGAAAGATATAAGACATGTATTAAAATATTTAAACTAAAAACTGAGCCCAACTCAAACTCTTACCAACTTATAAAGTTTTGTTGAGATAATTTACTTTTCTTCTTTAGATACACTTGAATCTTTGAGTTTTAGAAACCCCCCAAAATTCAAACCAATTTTCAAGCACCCAAAATAATGTCAAGTCAGGTTTACGGCTCGCTGTGAACAATAATCTCCAAATACAATTTTTGGGATTTCTAAAACTAAAAGATTCAAGAAGAAAAGTAAATTATATCAACAAAAGAATTAAGGTTGGTGAAACTAAAGAGTTGGTTCAAAAGTCACACACATCAATAGTGTGTTTTACTCTGATTATTTAAAATATTTTTATTTTATATGAATGAAAAAAAAAAACCTCATCACGGACCCCCTGGTAGAACGTCATGGACCCTTTTTTATGAGCCACTGCTCTGAACACACACTTTTAACTAAAACAAAAGACAATCCTGTTTTAAATCAACAGACTGTAAATGTTTGGATTGGACTGGCGTCAGGCTCTTAATCTATCTATTTAATGTGTCTCATGAAAGGAAATGTTTATATTTAGTTTATAAGCACATTGGAAAGACATGAATATAAAAGCTGGTATATATACTTCTACTATTTCTACTACTATTAATACTACAACTACTGCTGCTACAACCTTTACTGTCACTATCACAGCCACTCACGACTGCGTCAATACTTCTACTGTGACCATTAGCGGCTCAATAGCAGCTAATATTACCGTTCCTGATGCTGTTCTACTTTTGAAGTGGTTCCCAGCGCTCTCTCTGTGCCCTGACACGCTCTGCTCTGTGGATAGGATCAGTTATATATGTGAAATGTGATTTTTCAATGGAGGACCGTGGCCATTTTCCTATTCTGCTTCTTGTTGCTCGGACAGATTCTCTAGTAGCGGATTTGCATCTGCCTCAGAGATTGGCCAACTGGGTCTCTGCAGCGTTGCCGTTGGCCTCAAACTGGATTCCTCAGCTGTTTCTGTTTAATTCTCAGACGAGTGAGGAGAGTCAGTGCAGACCACAACAGAAAGAAAGTAGGGAAGAAAGAGAGTGAAACGAAGAGGGGGGGGGGGGGGGGCACCCCAATAGATTCTGATTAAGGCATGAGGAAACTACAGTGTTTGATTAAAAGCACATTGAGGGCTGTGATTTCTATCTGTGAAGGCTGTCAGTACTAAATCACTTCTACATTCTCTGTTCTAATTTCTAACCACGTTAAGTTATCGTCACTGTCCAGTGAAAACCACTTATCCCCAAAATGTCAACTCTTCGTGAGCTCAGAAACAGCCTGTTTTCAGCTTTATGGCAGAGCATTTTTCACATGATCCAGTTGGCTTAATAAACGGTTTGTTTTGGTTTAAAAAATAGGAGAATCATCTGAACTCATAAGGGAGGAAGCTTTATCGAAAAATGAAAGCAAAACTATTTAAAACTAGAGGGACAGTTGTAAAGCTCAGACCACTGCCAACACCAATAATCCAGTCTTCTATGATATGCAAATCTGCAGGCATAACCACTATGTCTGGATATATTTCCAGAACTATTAGATTTATTACAAAATATGGTTGTGTCTAGCTGTAACCTCATCATCACAATTGCCCTGTCTCGCAATTATAAAGCTACTAGAAGGAACATTTTATATGTTATAAGCAGTGGTGTTTCATCATAATAAACATAATATATAATGTCAAAAGTTCAGATGGCCCAAAATTTCAAGGCAGCTTTCTGAAATAGATTTTTAAGTTTGAACAACTCAAACTCTCAAGTTTTGAAATAAATTTTAATAAGTTGAAAAAGTAAATTTTCTTCTTAAAGGAGTAGTAGTTTGTAAAACATTTTCAAAACCTAAGAGTTTGAGTTTTTTTCATTTTTACAGTGTATATAGAATCGTGTGAGAATGTTTTATATCCTGTTAAAAATATGATTCAAATCCACTCCAAAATTTAACAGGTTCTTCCTTGGCCTGTGCTACACCCCTCCACCAAGTTTTATGAAAATCAGGCTGGTAGTTTTTTCGTAATCCTGCAGACAAACAAACAAACAAACCAAAAACCTAATCTCCTTTGTGACAGGAGCGAAAAATAATCGAAATGGGGAATAAACACATCTACACTCTTAGAAATAAAGGTGCTGCCTAGAACCATAAAAGGTTTTCCGGCTTGTCCACAGTTAAGACCCCTCTTCTTCTAAAGGTTCCACTTCCACTCTTTTAGCGAGTTCTGCCTAGAACCAAACATAAAGGGTTATACCTAGAACCATCTTTTATATTATGGTGCTAAGAATCATCGATGAACAAGCTTCCCTCTATACACCAAACACTGACAGGGACAATACATGCTGGGAATTAGAATCGGCAATGACTACACTGGGTAGAAAAATGAAAATCAATCAATCAATAAATAAATATAGCACAATCCAAACCCGACGTGAGCCTGTGAAATATGTGAGAAATATGACCCAAACCTGTCAGATCTTGTTGGATTTGGGCACAGATCTCAAGCTCTACTTAACAAACCCTCTCTTTTAAAAAAAGGTTCCTCTGAAGCAAATGGTTCTGGGTAGAGCCTCAGACCTTTGGAAAGAACCCTTTTGGAACCCTTACCTCTAAGTGTGTGCACATGCAGTAGAAAACACACTGCGTACTTGCCTTACAGCTGCTGCTAACACTGTCCAAATGTTGTGACACATACAGACTGCTTGACCTTTCCAACACACCTGCATTTAATTAACCACTAATTAAGAGTCTCGTTAGGATCGAAGCCCTGTCAATTAGCTGTAAAGAACAAACACTAAGGTCTTCAGTCGAAGAGTCTGACAAATGCAAGTCACCATGGGAACACAAGGCCTGCAGTTGTTGTTCCTCTGAGGAATTAAATATCATCTTACAGAGAATCTGCCAAAAAAAACCCAAAAAAAACAGTGAGAGACTCTGTGGTTTACAATATAAACTGTGCCATATAGTGTTTAATGTATTCAATGTATATAAAAACACGCACACAGTGTTGGCATCAATTATAAGACATACACATTATATGTTGTCTGCTTTATGTGCCTGATAAGTCCGATATTGTTCTCTATTAACAACGTTTTGACTTGACATATCAGAAAAAAACACATGTACAGTCTTAGAAATAAAAGTGCCATAATGTTCTTCAGCTTGACCTCTTAGATAAACCCTTGAACCTAAAAGTTCCACTTGGAACCATTTCAGAGAGGTCTACCTAGAACCCAACTGAAAGGGTCATACCTAAACCATCTGTGAAATGTGAGCGGTTCTACTGAGGACCCCTCTACAGTGTAATGGTCCCTCTCTGGGGGTTCTAACAAGAACCTTTCCACCTTCTAAGGGTGCTAACAAGAAACCACAAGGGAGGGGGGTTCTACCAAGAATCTTTTTATATTCCAAGAGATTTATCTAGAACCCATCCATTGCTTAGCAAGAAAGTTTTTATATCCCAACATTGTTATCTAGACTTCACTAAGGGGGTTCTGCCAAGAACCCTTTTACATTCCAAGGATTTTATCTAGAACCCACCCGAGAACTTTTTTATATTTCAAGGGTTTTATCTGGAACCTATGCAGGGGGATCTATTGAGAACCCTTTAAATTTGAAGGGTTTTATCTAGAACTTGGTCCCTGGGTTACTGAGAATCTTTTTATACTCCAGTGGTTTTATCAAGAACCCACCCAGGCATTACCAAGAACCTTTGTATATTCCAAGAGTTTTATCTAGAACCCATCCAGGGGGTTCTACCAAGAACCCTTTTACATTTCAAGAGTTTTATGTAGAACCCACCCAGGTGTTACTGAGAACCTTTTTATATTCCAAGGATTTTATCTAGGTGCCACCTAGTTGGTTTTACTGAGAACCCTTTCCTTTTATATTATGGTACAAAGAACCCTCAGAAGAAAGAGTTCTTAAAGGAACTCTCTCCCAAAAAAGGGTTTTTGGGTGAACAGAATTCTTGATGGAACCACTAGTCTTTCAAAAAACCCTTGAAGAATACTTTTTTCAAAAAAGGGGTTATTCAGAAGCAAATGGTTCGGGGTAGAACCTCAGACCTGCACAAAGAACCCTTATTTCTACGAGTGTAGCTGATGATATTAACAGCGTCTCTCTGTTATGTTAAACTGTCACTAACAGCATCAGTACCTGGAACTCGATAATAGATTTTATTAGTTAAACCTTTGTTTGACAAGTGAAGATGTCAGCATGAGAAAGTTCTGCTCTCTGAGGTCTATTTCTGACTTCCATATTTAAACTTGATGATATTTACAATAAGTGCACTGTCTCAGATGATTTAACACGACATGACATCATATATGTTGTCCAGAAACCTTTCAATCAGCTGCCGCAGCGTGTCAGTGACTAACAGATAGAGTCTGACAGAAAGTGAAAAAGAGAGTAGGAGTGAGTGCTGAGTGGGAGCTGACGGCGGCTGCCAGGAAAATTGCAGAGAGATTTCCAAATACCACATCTACAAACAACACATTTGCTCCAGATATGTTATTACACTCAGGGCCTTGCCTCTGCTGCCCTCTTGTTCTCTCTCTCCGTCTGGATTTTTTTTTATGGCCCGGTTCTGTCCGCGTGTCCGCTGACCACACCCCACGCTGCTGCTGCTGCTGCCGGCAGTAGAGTTTACCACAGGAAACTTAATGCCAGTAAAGTGTCACTTGTGGCACGTGGGGGTTGACCTGAGGCGGCTGCGGCAGCTGTGACAGCTGTGAAAGGAGAAGAGGACGCAGGCTGGACCTTGTTACGACCGACTGACCAGAGAATAGACCAACAGTGCCTGTTTAAAGTTGAAGCTCTTACAATAGAACTAGAAATGGTCGCACTTAAAGTAGAGCTGCAACGATTAATCAATTATTAATTGATTATTGAATTAATTGCCAACTTTTAATAATTGATTAATCAGTTTGAGTCTTTTTTTTAAATTGGTGAAAATGTGTGACAAAAGAAAGTGACATAAACAGAATAAACAGAGTATATACAGATACAGAGGACAACACAACAGTGTATATGATGATATGGGTGAATGAGTCCAGGGGTAGAGATCTGCTGTAGGTTGTGTGCATGTGTTTGTTTGTGTGTGTGTGAGTGAGTGTGTGTGCGTGTGTGTGCATATCTAACTGTTTGTATGAGAGGCAGTGATCCAGTGTCCAGTGATGTGATGCAGTGTTTATGTACACATATATAAGTGTGTGTATGTATGTGTGTATACATGTACATATATATATAGATAGATAGATATATAGATATACAGTATATGTATATGCATACAAAAACAAATCAACACAAAACAAAAAACAACAACAAAAAACCCATTTAAATTAGCCATCGACTCATAATCAATTAATGGCTGCAGGCTTATAGTGAGACAGTATGACAGTATAATACTACAACAGTCTTTGCGATCCTTGTGGGAGAAAATTAATAGTAATATTGCAATAATACCCGTTAGTTCTAATTAATGTTGTGGGAGGAAGCTGGCCCACCTCCTTGATTAGTTAAAGTCAATATTTAAGAAAAAAAAAAGTCCAAAATCACTGAATTCAGCTTCTTCAGTGCAAATATTTTCTGGTTTCTTTTCTCCTCTCTGACAGTAAACTGGATATCCTTGAGTTGTGGACAAACCATTTTCTGACATTTTATAGGCAAACAAGTATTGATTGGAAAAGAAAATAATCATTAGTTGCAGCCCCTCCATAAAGTAACGTGTTTTATTTCCCACTGTTAGACCTTTATAAGAATTTCCTAGAGGGAATTTGGAACGCATTACAACTGATCTTTACCCTAATTACCCTCTAATGAAGTCTAATAAAGTCTAACATATTTTTTTCAAATTTTTGTCTAATTTGATACAACATACAGCTTGCTACGTCTTATTAGTGCACTGTAAAATAAAGTGTGACCGACATTTCACATGGCGGACATTTTGACATGTCAAACACAGGTGTGACTAACAACATTATTAATGGCTACATTCCATTTAGCTGTGCAGGTTCCGGTTCATGGATTTGCACATGCTGGTTAACTGTCACGACTTACTGAGAGTACCTGGATGGAACAGAGCAATCGTTAAAGGAACAGTTCAACATTTTGGGGAAATTATGCTTTGACTTTTTGTTAGATGAGAAGATCGATACCACTCTGATGTCAGAGATCCAGCAGCTGGTTAGCTTAGCTTAGCATAAGGACTGTAAAGAGAGTATAACTGGGCAACCTGAAAATACTCTGGAATGTAAAGCACTATTTAAATATCCACCTATCCACCTGCATCCACCATTATTTTGGGCTGATATTGCAATTGTGATATGATTTGCAATATTGGAGGTAATGGTAATGTTTACATTATAATTCTTATTTTGATTGAAAACATGTTAAAATGACTATGTTATGAGTTTTTTTTTGCAGGGATCTTTACTAAATGAAGATGTTTTTAAGTCTGTAGAATCTGATTTGTAGGACAGGACATCTCTGCCTCACGACATTCATTCATTTAAAAGTTTTTTGACACACATTTTCATCACTGTCACTCCTTTTCAGCAGCGTTAATTACGTAGATTAATATTTTTTGGCATAGTTTTAGTCAGCGAACAACATTTTTTCACTGACAAAAATGAGACGATCATTAAATAAATGATGACAGAGGCTGTGACAAAATCTTTTCATCAACGAATATAAACTAGACCAAAATGTTAGGGAGACGAGCAGAATCCGATATGACTGGATGAAGCTCCAGCTCTGCTCCTGGCTGTCTCCTCCACACCTCCCCAGATGTCAGCAGCTGTCTGTGGACAAGTGTCCCCTCCGCTCCACCCGGTCCTTCCCTCTGCACACACTCTGCAAAACAGCACGATACAACCTTTTTGCTGAATATTTTCAACTCGTGCCTAATACATTGTCACCAACAACATTATATTAAACCACAGTTATTCCAGGGTCTCATTTTGGTGCCTTTTAAAAAATGTGTAATAGTGCTGCCAGCACTACATGCCACTTCTAAAATATGTTGGTTCTATAGTGTCAGTACAAAAAGCACACTCACTTCCACAGTAAATTTAGGGAACTTAACAACATAACACTCCTGCCTCGGGCTGGAGCAGAGTTTCAGTGGAAATGGCCTGTTGGTGAACTCATGATTTATATTTTTTAAAAATAAATGCGCATTGTGCCGGGCAGGTCTATAATACATATAAAGTTTAACATTTGACCCATTAAATATAACCATAGATTAGCAATTTTCCCTCATACGTATGACACAAATATGAAACAAAAAGAAGAATGCATGTTTCAAGAAATGTAGTATAATTCATGTTAATATTCATGTAGAGCGTGCACCCCATATACTGACACTGAGTCCTCAGCACCGGCCATGGGTTTGATTCCAGTCTGCAGTCCTTTGCTGTATGTGTTTCCCCATTTCCTGTCATAGCTTCAGCTGTCCTATAGAGCAGTCATTCCCAGTTCAGCAGATTTAAGCTTTATATCTGCAGTACAACTCTTATTAAGCCTTTAAAAGGTGTCTATTTTTTTACAGATGAGAGGAAAAAACAAGAGCCTGTTAATTCTGTCTAAATGCACTTATTTCATATTTTCACTATTATCATAACAGAGACAGACAGGTTCTCTCTTGCAGACTTCTCTACCATGTCTTTACTGTCGTTTGCGGTTATTCTATCTTGTCCTCTCCTCTGCATGTCTGACTGAGGGCTGGGCTGCTGGCTGCAGCTCCGGTACGGTCATGAGAGTCTTATCAATCTCCTTATTTAACTTTTGGCAAGAGAGCAACTAAGTGTAACAGTAGATGTAACAGCAGATATGTCAGTAACACTATTATCAGTAGAAGAACTATTGATAGTAACAGTAAGACTACTAACAGTATAAGCAGTAGCTGTAGTAATAATAGTAGTAGTAGTAGTAGTAAGAGTAGAAGAGTCCTGTTAGATTGGACCATTTTAATGTTCCATTTTAGTTTCTAATTTAGTTTGTCTAATTCAGTTTATGGTCTACATGCTGTTGCCACTCTGCCAGGAATAAACTGTGAGCAGATGTACAATTTTCTATTCTCTGGCATCAAAATGTTTGAATTAAAAAGAAAATAAACTAAAAGACTGAATTGGATATTGGCAAAAATATCGGCCACTTTTAGCTTTTCCAGCCCAAAAAAACACTTATGTGGTATCAGTATCAGGGTTTAAAGGCCTCCTTGGACCTCCTTCCTCTCCTTATTTATGCTGTGTTAACAGTAGCTCTTCCTCGCTCTTTGTGTCCTGGCAGCCTGGGAATTATCAGCGCACTGTGAAGCGAACAGAAGATGCCTTCCAGGCCTGTAATGACATCGTGGCATGTTTCCAAGAGCGAGCTCGGGTGGAGAGGCAGTACGCCCAGCAGCTCAGTGAATGGAGCAACAAGTGGAAGCCAGTCGTGGACTCCAGTGAGTACTGTAGCTGCACACCCTGCGAGGCTACCTGTGCTTACAACCTGTGAACAGTGATCATAAAATCTTTTGGTGATTTGTGATCAGTTTGCTGCGTCATGGCAATAGTCACCTGTCACCTGTGAAGTCCCGCCCCCTTTTTGCTCTGTGCTCCAATAACAGTTGAGCAAACTTGGTACCTCCGTCAACTTTGTCCTTTTCCTGTAAAAGCAAATGTTAACAATGCTAGCAAAACTCTAGCTAACAAGCTTGCTAATGATGTAGACTAGCTAGCTAGTTAGCTAGCTTAATATGTAAATGTATGTTGTTTTTGCAGGTTTCCCAGCAATGTCTTTCAACGATCTTCAGAATTTGTTTTTCTTTTCAACATAAATGAGCCTAAAACATAGCATATCAGGGTAGAGGAAACAGGAGAAAAGAAAGTTGAACTTGCTCAACTGTTACTGGAGTATAGAGCAAAATGTTTTTTTTTCAAGCCATGGACACCTTAGCTGAAATTTTAGCAGCATTAGCCTCACCTTCTGCACTTTCACACGTGTTTGACAGAGTCTCTTGCTCTGGAAGTTACAAAACAATCCATTGCACCTCATTGTATGCTTACTTAGATAATAATACAGCTAACTGTCCATTAATACTATGAAATAATACAGAGCTAACTACTGTTATAGATAGCTCACAGTGATTAAATAGGAAATCTAGCTCACATGATTGCACAAGGGTATATGGGTAGCCTTTTGTCAATATTTTGTAAATTAAATGCTTTATTTATTTATTTTGGTGATTATTTTTTACAAATAGGCTGGTTTATCTTTGCTATGTTTTATTCATATCACGCACTTTGTTATTTTTGTAAAGAAAAAACAAACAAAAAGAAATCAAATGATAATTTGGGGGACCCCTTGTAGTAACTCTTAGGACCCCCTAGGGGCTACAGGGCTTGGGTATAGCACGAGTGAAATTTGTGCAGGAATCAATAAGCTCAATTTCTTAATGATTCCTTTTGGAATTAAATTTGGAACCGGTTCTAATTTGGAAACCATGTCTCGATGCCCAACCCTTCTAAAGCACAAAGAACATTTTGGGAATGTGATTCTCTGGTTTTTCTAACCCTAACCCCCCCCTCCCTCAGGTCCTCTATATGGATCTCTTATGAAGGCTTGGCAGTGTTTCCTGTCCTCCGCTGACCGGCTGGCCTCCTTACACGCCTCCATCTGTCGGTCCCTGGTGTCGGAGGATGGAGACCGGGTCAGGACCTGGCAGAAGGACACCTTCCACAAGAAGCTATTTGGAGGCTTTAAGGAGTCCCAGGACATTGAGACGGGCTTTATACGTGCTCAGAAGCCGTGGGCCAAACGACTTAAAAAGGTCTGAGTTTTACAGATTCAATAGCTGGGATCTGTGGGTTTTATTACACCGGATTATACAGATGATTGAAACCTCTCGCCTGAAACACTGATATAAACCAGATAAATCCACTTCTGGATGACAGAGCCACATTCAGACATAGACAGCATACATATCTACTCTGTAATTCACTTGTCCTGTCTTCTCCTTTGAGAAAAAAAACAAGCCAAAAGGAAAATGTTTTATATGTTCTGGTTTCATGATGGCGGCCCCTGCTTTTGCATTAATCTGATTTCTAGAGAACCAATCAAATCTTGCATAAAGCAGTAACGTTAGTGTTCCATCAGACAGAGCAGATGGACACACTGAGCCACGTACTCTGAACAACAGTCTGCATTATCTTTCCTGCTTCTAATCTTACAAACATGAACACACGTCTCGTCCTGCACCTCAGCTTGTTGAACGAGCCACCAAACAAACATTCACCCGAGGAAAAGTGCGCTGCTGACATCAGTTTGCAGGCTAAATGACTAATGAGCTGCTCGGCTGCAGCAGCATGTAAACGTACCTTCACTTTGGCCTGATTAGATGCTTGTGTGGTCCTCACTCCTCAGGACCACTGACAACACGCTGTCAGCCCATGACACGTCGGCTACAGTCAATGTTTGTTCGCTTTAGGTGTGACATTGGCACTGTGGCTGCCTGCCAGCTGCTGTCAATCAAACACAGACACGGACACGCCCCTCCAGCAGGCTGAGGCCATTTTTCTTCCTTTTAATAATTAAAAAAAATAGTAATGACACATTTAAAAACATGCTGACATTATTTTTGGTCTGCAAAAAGAGATAAGCAGTTGTGATCTGGCATTTAAACAGGAAGGCACTGCAGGCACTGCAAAAATAGTAACAACTAGAAATGGAAATTTACAAAAGCCTTTATTGTTATGGCTGAAAGATTTAAAAAGCCATCGTGTTGCTACCACTGTAGGTCTTTGTCAGGGCTTTGGATTAGGGATGAGTCATGTGATACCCAGTGTTGGTTATCGGTCTGAAATGGACCAAAATCTCTTGAATCCAATACGATCCATTAGCCTACACCAGGGTGGGCAGTTATTTTTCATGCAGGGCCACAAGAGAGATTGATCAGACCTTTATTTTGAAAGGGCTCAGTGCTGTGTTCATTGGTAATGATAATGAACTGTATCTTTTATATTAAACTGTAAATTTATTCACTCAGTGCTGCACATCCATGTTGTTTAAGTTGTTCTTTTTCTACTTTTGCTGCTACTATCATTGCACCTGTATGCAGCCTGCATGTTACACTGTAAAACATCAAGTTTTGACATTGCCATCAAAATATCAGCCCAAAATTCATCACATGGCAAATCAGAGAAGGTGGCCAACAGTAGACATGCCCTTTATACTGTAGAACACTTCTGACCATTCCTTAATTAGAGATTTGACCATTTTTAGGACCTTATATAATTAGTGTCTGGACATTTAAATTTAAAGGTTTGATTAATATGTTAAATGTATTATTAACAGCTTAGTTGTTTGAAGAGAGGGAAAAAAAACAGTATCAAGATGGTATCAGTGTCAGCAGATAGTCAAGGATGTGGTATCAATATCAGTTTTAGACATGAGAAAGTCATATTGAGCGATCCCTATTTTGAATTAACAAATATGTGTGTAATCAGACATATTTAGTACCAACGCCAATGGGAGACAATCACATCACATAACATGAGATAACACCAAAAAAAGGGGAAAAAGAACCATTTGAATACATTAAAAATAAAAAACAAACACAAATTTTAAACATTCATTACTGAAAAAATCATTACAGAAGACATGTGAAGTCTGTACCTTCAGTAAGGAGTCGATGGCCTCTTTTCTAAATCTGATTTCAGTTGGACTTTAAAACTTTAAAGTTACTTTAATGACAACTCATACAGCCACTTAAAAGCAACCTTTCTGTCACAATCAGCTCCTGCTATGAGCAATGGGCTCCTAAATGGATGTGCCTTTTTTCTTCCAAAGTTAGAACAGTTTGGGTTATTTCAAATGAGAGACTGTCACAAATCAACAGAGGCGAAATCATAGTCAAAATGAGTGTTTCTTCTGACTTATATTTCTTATTTTATAGGTCTGTTTTGTAAGTACTCCTGCTACAAATTAAGCAATTTTGAAACTGGGATCTTAAAACGGTTTATGTAAATAGAACTGTGAAGCTTTGCGCCTTCAAATGATGTGTGTTTTGTTTAGTTTTTGTGAAGATTAAACTGGATGCTTCCTGAAATATGATACCAAACAGCCCTCCCAGTCTATATTTAGACCGCTGCTTGTTAACGTCTTAATGAAGTTAACTACACGTCATTCTCTCTCCTATGACTTCCTGATCCACATCAAATTCAGTCCCACACATCCACCCAGTACAGCTGCAGCCCTCACTGCATTCTGGTTTTTGTTTTTGGGAGCATCTCTTCTGTCACATTTCCAACTCACACTTTACCATCCAGTCCAGAACTTAAGTGACCAGAACACAGACCTTTAACCACATAAACCCACTTCTCATATGCATTAAAAAGCAATGAGCCACTTGAATCAGTGCTCCTCTGTGTTTTGAGAGCAGCTAAGGACAAGAGGACATTCATCAAAAGCAGAATAACATATTTGCATTAAAAAAAAATAGACAAGTCCCTCAGGGAATCAATACTTCATACATACTAAAAGTGACTGCAGCATCACAAATAGGGACTCATTAAGTAAATGGCCTCAATTCAAGATCTATATTTAGACCACAGAGACCTAATGCACCACTATTTTATTCTGATGCTTCTCCAAGTCAGGTGCATCGCAGGTTTCAAAATTAGCTGCACAGGTTAAATGTAACGTCATGTTTTTGTTCGTCCACAGTTAGATAAAGCCAGGAGTGCGTACCACAAAGTGAGCCGTAAGGAGCAGGCCGCCAGGGAGCGAGAAGCACACGCTCAGGGGAACCCGGACGTGGCCATCGACAAACAGAAGAAGATCCAGGAGGAGAGAGAACTGGCTCAACAGGAGGCAGAGAAGGTAAGCGACACGTTTCATCTCATGGTTAATGGTTTTCGACTGGGGCTTTTGATTTAATTTGACCACTAGTGGTACTACAAAGAATTTTTTTTTTTGCAAGTTGTTTTGTAACTCCTGCGCACACACACACACACACACACGAGCTAGCAATGATGCAACACACTTTCCTGCCGCCTGTTTCAGACGGTGTCACAGATTGACAGTCCGTGGCGCCAAGAAACCTAGCGATGCCAACAAAAGGCAGGGACGGACAAGGCTGCTAGCTAGCCAAGATGGATGTAAACAGTTCAGTGCAGTGGGAGGGAATGGTGGTTTGGGTGGAATATCTAATTCAGATTCAAAATGAATTTCTAAGAAGAAGAAAGGGAACTGGATCACAGTGAAAATAATGGACCATCCATGAGCAATTTTGCTGTATTTTTGTTAATATTAAAGGCCCAATATGAAACATATGCCTATAAAAACAATATATAGACTCATGAACATAATCCCTCTTAATCATCACTTATAACCCATTAAAAGTGTGTGGTTGTGTTGGTATCTGCAGAGATCCTGCCCTCTGCCTGCATTTCCCTATTTTCTCATGTTTTGCTTTACTCAGGACATTTCTGGGCCTCGGCCTGTGTAGCAGCAGTGTGTAGCCCCGAGTCAACACAGCGTGCAGGTTTTGAGGTCGGAACTCTATGAAAAAGTAGCAACCAATGGTTACATCACTTTCTGTGTCTCTTTCCTCTGCTGAGACCTGCACAGACACACACACACACACACACACACAGGCAGAGCAGACTGAGGATCACTTCAGCTGTATTCACACACAATCTGGCATTGTGCGGAGGTGTGGGCATGTTTATTTGTACTTTAGAACTGTGAAACAATCAGAAAATAACATTTTATTTCTCAGATTCAGTGCTCTCTCTCCTAATTCACAGTCTGTGTCCGTCGCCCTCTCTCTTGTGCGTTGAGCCGGGGACGAGGGGCCAGCTTCAGATGGTGCATTTCCGAACAATTTCTCATATTCATTTTTTCTTATTTAGCTGTCATTCTAGTGTTAGTCTCAGGGTTTGGTTAGAAGAGAGGCAGTGTGCATCCAGGTTGGAGTTGAGGTTACAATATGGAGGGCAAACATATTATGATCTTATAGATTATGATGCATTGTTGCAGATTAAACTATCCAACAGTATAAAGGTAATTAAAATGAGCTCAACCTTAAACATCTACAGCAGAAAAATGCAACACGCACATTAATGCATCAGTGATATTAATCAAAACATCATATATGACACTGAAACACTGACAGGGACCATTTTACAGCAATAATGACTTTTATAACTTTTATTAAAGGTCACATTTTATGCAAAATACACTTTTTCATGGTTTTTCAACAAAAATATGCATCTTTAAAGAACCTGAAAATATGAGAAAATGCCACCCTCTCTCTTTCTTGCTTGCTACCTTTTTCAGAAAATGTGTGAGGCAGACTCTGCATTCAAAATCGTGTACTTTGGCTTTTTACTTTTGTACATGCTGCAGCTGCCCTCACAAGTTGCATGCAGTATGCATACAATTCTACTTCCTCTAAAATGGCGCCTTGAATTTTGACCCCCTTGCACATACACCCATCACAAAGGATTGTGGGTCAGAAGAGCCAGAAAAGCATGCTGGCTTGCATACTGCAAAAAACAACCAGATGCAGTAGGACATCCTGATATTTTTGGCATATTGCATTTGATATATTGTGTATTGGGACATACTAAATCTTTTTCTGGCATACTAGATAGTATGGCAGTTTGGGTACTGGAGCGCACAGAGGGTTTCAGACAGATTGTGAATAAAGGAGCTGCAAACTGGCCAGCACAAGAAAAAGAATGTGTTTTATGAACATTAAAGCCTGTAAACCTACTCTACTAGAACCCACAAATTAAAATATGAACCCAAAAATGAGCATAATATATTTTTTTTAAGGTTTAGAATGCAGAACTGTGGAGTTAAGGCAGAGCAACATAGACAAAGATCAAATATCACAATATTTTTGACCCTAGTGAGTCCTACGTTCAGCGCATCAAAGTGTCTCTAAACGTTTGCAGGTTCGAGCCCGCTATGAGAAAGTCCTCGAGGAGGTGAACCGCTACGCTCCACGCTACATGGAGGAGATGGAGTCCATCTTTGACCAGTCGCAGGACGAGGAGCGCAAGAGGATCGTCTTCCTCAAACAGGCCTTTCTCTCCATCCACAAACACCTGGACATCACCAACAATGAGAGGTGAACCACATCACTTCGTGTGCTGGCTGTAAAAAAAAAAACAAAAAAAAAACATTTCTTTTAACACCTAAGCAGCTGTCCTGCTGATTAGATGAAGATCAGTGTGTGCTGTTAAACAGGTAGAATAGATTTTTTAATTTGAGGCTTCCCATCTCGTGTCTGCCCGTATATTTAGAGCTAAGTATGTTAAAATCAATAACTTCAATAACTCACTGTAGCACTGATTAAATGCTGTTCCACCACACATGGCACAGGAGTGTTTCCCAGTGACTCACTTCTACTCTCATAAAGGAAATAATAGCTGAGACAGTAACCTAATTACTTTATAAAATCTTCGGGGGTTATGGGGTAGATGAGAGAAATTATATACTCTATTAATCTTCTTAATTCTTGGGTAACACTTTACTTAAAATGCTTTGGGTGGCAGTGCGAGCAGATTACGTGCCAATTAGAAATTTAAATAAACTGTATAACCATCAGAGAAACATCAGCAGGTTTAAATTAGAATGAACACCACGTCATTAAGTACACAGCTGTCCCATAAAGTGTTCAACCTCCTACATCGCTGCATGTTGTGTTTATTAAATCATGCTCAGGTTACGATGTCTGTAAAGCCTTATGAGCACCACTTCAAGTAAACTGTTACCGTTTACCGTAACAATGAACTCACAATGAAAAGATTTAAAATGACAGTAGAAAGTGACGCATTTGTTAAATTGTCGAGCAGCTTCTTGACCGTGGTTCATTTAGATGACACTTGAGTTTGAGTCAAAATATTCACCACAGCAGCAGCTGGTGTTTAGGGAAACTAGGATAAGCTAATGTTGCTGGTTTTTGCTGATAATTGCATGTGAAACATATGCCTTCCATTGGGAAAAATTTGTGGATTGTACCCATAAAGCCCCGCCTCTAAACAACAATTGTCCAATCATAGGTTAGCAACCGTAACTAGAGCTGTCAGGCAAGTTGAAGGTGTGCAGGAGGCTCTGAGAAGAGAGATACTCTGCGTTTCATGAGTCTGGACGGTGGCGTCTTTTTTGTCGTCTCTCAAAAACGTGAAACACAAGAGCACACGTGTGGTGAATGGATTAAACTCTGTCTTCATCCATTCTAACATAAGCCGCAAATGTTAGCATGTCTGGCTAACTAGCTGCAGTAACTTTACCTCCAGACAAACTTGTTAGATACCACTGCATCTGCATTTGTTTGAGGAGGAGGATGTGGGCTGATGCAGAATCAAAGTGGGTCACGACGACGCATCTCTCTCTGGCTCGCTGTCTCAGTCTGAGCCGAGTTAGCTTAGCTCTTATCCGGCTCTCTTCCTGTGTGATCGTGGTCTGGCTGGTCTGGCTGGGTGACCCGTCTCAAGATCCGCTGCACGAATCGAGTCCCTGCACTTCCTTTTCCCCCGTTAATGAGTGTATTTCTGTCATCTATCATGTAGATATACCTGCTGTATTTCACCATCGACCAATGTTTGCTGAGATGTAAGCTAGCTTTAGCCTCATTCTGTTAGCGTTAATGTTATATCGTGTATGCAGCTGTTAGCTAACTTTACATAAACACTTTCACAGGGTTCTTGTTCTAAAACATGTCAGATGGAAACATTAAAACGTCAGCTGGAGACTTCTCAGCTGACTAAAGCAGAGTTAGCATTAGCATTAGCGCACATCTGCCAGCTACACTTATGAAATCTGCTTGTGAGTCTTATTTTAGCCGACAAAATCCACCATCATCAGCTAGAAATGAGAATCTGCTTTTGTTTACATCTCTAAGGATTTAAAGACCTCGTGCTTCAACAATTAAAATTAAATCTGCCACCGTTATCACCGTAAACTGCGTAAATACAGTGCGAGAATGGAAAGTTTGGCAGGCTTAGCAACAGTAACTAAGGAGGGCGATGCTTAGCGAAGGGTCCTGATTTTTCTGTACCCCTCTGGTGAGGTCCCAAGTGAGTTGAGTGGATGCTGAAAGGTGAAGTTAAAACACCGCAGACCACTGATCAGTCAGAGAGGATCTGAGCAAACAGAAATGCAGGATTTTCTAAACCCTCCTGATTTTGTTTCCCTTTTGTTGTGCTGCCTGCAGCCTTTTCTCACAAAAAGCTTGTTTCCTTGTTGTAATAAATAACCCCATCCCCAGAAGAAAGAACACAAAACAGTGTGGCGAATGTACGGTTGGGCGAGTGAGAGCTAGCAGCAGAAAAGTGAAGGTGAATGAGAGCGGAGCAAGAGAAAAACGTAGTAGGTTGTTGTAGTAAGTTGTAGTAGGTTACAGCATGTCAGTTAATGAATGCTGCAGCTTCTCAAGGCCAAGAAGTCTCATGTGTTGTTTCCAAGCTGCTGTAAAAGTGAAAAAGTTTAAGCCCTGGTACTAACCCTGCCCACATGTAAGACTGTAAGTACTGTCTGTGGTGGACATGCATAACTACAGGCTATTAAGGCAAGGCAAGTTTATTTGTAGAGCACATTCAAAGCGCTTTACATGAAACATAAAAAGCATCAATTAAAAGAGTTACATAGAAAATAAAAATAGGATAAAACAGGAAAATAAAAGTTACAGTGCAATTTAAGATATTAATCGAAAGCCTCAAATTTTGTTTAATGAAAGGCAGAGGCGAACAGAACAGAACAGAACAGAAAAGAACTGAGAGTTGCAGCAAACCAGATTCCAGATATGATGCGTAAAAACTGAGCGCTGCCTCTCAGTGTTTTGTTTTGACTTTGGGGACACTCAGTTGGCTTCAAATGAGGCTTAATGTTAACACATGTTCTCTTAACTGTCCCTGAATATTACAACATTTAGTCCAACAACATCACCCCAGGCTGTATCAACAGCCACATTTTCAACTTGTTAACACCAAATTCTACAAAATTAACACTAAAACAACATAAAATCATTGAGCTTGAAACATTATGTACTGGGTAACGGATTACATGTCTGTGTAGTTTGTCTATAAAAGTTGTATCAGTCTCATTTTGGGCTGCCTTGTTTCTTCTATTCAGTGTGAGGGCCGTGTATGATGAGCTTCACAACACACTGATGGCCATCGATGAGCACGAGGACCTTCGCTGGTGGAAAAACACCCACGGGCCCGGCATGCCCACCGACTGGCCTCACTTCCAGGTATTTCAGTTTATGTCAGTTTCCAAACGTTTCTATTACTCAAAAACTTCAATTCTCCTTGTTTTAATTATGTTCAAATGTTTTTTTTGTTTGTTTTTTTTTTTTGGTTTTTTTTTTTTAGGAATGGACTCCCGAGAAGAAAACCAAAAAAGGGAAGAAAGAAGCTGAGAAGAAAGGAACAATAGAGAGGAGGTGAGAACATTTATCCCAAAGGAAATTATTCTGTGCAAGGTTGTTTTCACGATGATGTGAAGCCGTGTAGCTGTCGGTGTACGGCTGATCAAACATCCATCTGTCTCTCCGTCTCCTCTTTGTGTCACTCCGTCTCTTTTTCTTCCTCCAGCGTGATGATTGGAGGAGTGAGAGTAAGAGCTCTGTATGATTATGTTGGCCAGGAGACAGACGAGCTGTCATTTAAAGCAGGTAAACACACACTCGTAGCATCCGACAAAACTTAATTATGAACAGCATGCAGACGTGTATGTTATTATGTGAAACTGCTGTAATTTGGCACACTGTTTATGTTTCAGTCGTAATTAGTAGAGCTGCAAATTGGAAGATCTTTCCTTAATCAATCATTGGTAAAACTAATGATCAATTAATCAATTAATCATACTTTTGCATGTTGCAACATGCTGCACATTCTCTGACAGCATCACATACTGTACACTCTTAGAAATAAAGGTGCTAACTAGAACCATATAGGGTTTTTCTGCTTGTCCCCAGAGGAGAACCATTGTTGGTTCCTATAAGAACATTTTATAAAAGTTCACTTGGAACCCTTTCAACGAGTTCTACCGTGAACCCAACATAAAGGGTTATATCTAGGGCCCTCTGTAAAAGGTTCCACCTAGAATCCTCTCTGGAGGTCCAGAACCTTTATACCTTTGTAAGGGTGCTTAAAAGGTTCCAAACAAGGTGTTCTACCGTGATTATTTTTTATTCTAAGGGTTTTATCTAGAACACACAAAAGGGGTTCTACCTTTTTATATTCCAAGGGTTTTAACTAGTACTCACACTGGGGTTTCTAATCTATCCCAAGGATTTTAAGTAGAACCCACCCAAGGGGTTCTATCGAGAGCCCTTTTATATCCCAAGGTTTTAACTAGACCACCCCTGTTGGTTCTACAGAGAACCTTTTTATGTTCCAAGAGTTTTATTGAAGATGCACTCAAGGGGTTCTACCGAGAACCGCTTTATATTATGGTACAAGAACCCTTGACAAACCCTTGATGAAACAATTCTTCAAGGATTTAAACAATGCTTGAAGAACCCATGCTTCTAAAAAAGGTTCTTTGGATGTAAGGGGTTCTTAGTGGAAACCTTAGGCTCACAAAGAACCCTTGACACACCCTGTTGGAACCCTGATTTCTAAGAGTGAAGCCTATGAAACATATAAAGAGCTACATATTTCAGATGTCAATTTGACAGTACATTGATTAAATGATTACATGATTGATATATGAAACTATTAATTAAAATAATTATTTGCAACCCTAATTAATTTTTCAAAAATCATTACAAAAAAATAAAAACTGCTCTGTCTCCCTGCAGGTGAGGAGTTCTTGAAGATCGAGGATGAGGATGATCAGGGCTGGTGTCGGGGGATGAAGGACGACGGGTGGGAGGGGCTTTACCCGGCCAACTACGTGGAGGTGGTTTAGTTAAATGGTTCTAGACTGAAAAATGAAATATCTTTTTACATCACATGCTTCATTTCACTGTGTGAAGTCACAACCTGGTTAAAAATGCCAGAAACATAAAACCAGTGCTGTAAAGAACAACGCCAAGTAGCTGTTAGCCAAAGATCTGGTCTGTGCTGAGAGAGTGATCCTGCTTATAGGTGGTAGATTTTTAAAAACGACCCAGGTTGTGTGATCTCTTGAAGGATTTTCACAAATGTTTTAATATATACAGTATGCATAGACCACTTGTTACTGAAGCCATATGATAAACGATGCTTTAATGTTAAAAAAGGTAGAAAATGCTGCCTGTAAGGTACGCTACACAACCAGCCTTTTGGTGCTGAAACTGCATTGCAGGATTTTCTTTGAGCTGTTTTTATTCTTTTTGCACCACAACATATTGCTATTAAAATGCTCACAAAGCCTCTCGACATATGAAGAAAGTGACGCTAATACTGTGATTATAATTAATCCAAACCAGCCTTACAAGTGGAGTCAGCCTGATAGATGTAGATAGTTATATGATCTGTATTTCTCTTCAGTTTTTTGTGGTTTAAAGGAACAGTTATTCTTTTTTTTTTAAATATGGTTGTCAGCTGTCAAATACAAAATGAGATGTGAAGATTATCAGTTTCATCTCCACAGTTACGTGTCAAGTACAGGAAGGAAACTGCCGGCCAAAAGCATCAACACACATTCCTGGAGCTCCGATTCTATCTTGTTTTGTATATTTTCATAATAACAACTTACAGTACTTATGGGAAAAGCTTTTGCATGTAGTGACGAGCCCAGAGAGAAATATCACCAGACTCTGTGGATCCCCTCAACTCTGCAGAGCAGCTCTTTGTTTTGGTTTTCTGGCCCACAACCCACTGACATAAATAAAAATGGATCCTGTGGCTCCACTTCCTCCCACTGTGCAAAACTGACGCCAAAGTTTCCCAGATCAGGCGTTGCAATCAGGAGCAGAGCGCAGCTGTCAATCATGGCATGCAACCTCCGTTTTATAACATCTAATAACTAATTAAAACGATCTTTGGGGGAAAAAAATGTATTTGACATGCACTCTGATGTTTTAGTTTGGTCCATGTCCTACATATTAACACTGGTGAGGCAAAGTTTAAGACCTATACTGCAGCCAGCCACCAGGGAGGCGATCGAGACAGTCAATGGTTCAGTCTCACTGCTCTCATCAGCGGCAGTTCTCAGTGGAAAAGCTCTAAAAACCTGTTACCAAACAACAGACAGACACAGTGAGCAACTAGCTGGTGAACACATTGGAGCATTTAGCAGCTAAATCACCAGCTATTTCCCTCAGGAGTAGAAAAATAGAGCTAAATGAGAGTGAATATTGGACTTAAATTAATCAGGTGGACAGAAACAACACACCAAGTGGATGTCAATGTTGCTCTGTATTTGCTGGATGTGTAACTGGAGGGAACTGTTTGCTAACAAGTTCATCATATACGTCCGTGTCGTGTTCACAGTTTGTTCCCACAGCCATCAAAGTGGCCAAAAATCAGTTATTGTAGTTTTAACACATGTAGAAATAAGAATTTAAAAACAAAACTGCTTAAATCTGATATAGAAACTAATGGACTTGGCAGAGGAAACAGTGCCCCACTTTAAGTTGCGGCCTCCATTTCATTGATTATTTTCCTGTAGTGGGACACCTTGTTGTGCATTATCACTTACAGTATGTGTAAATAAGGCAGCTTTGGAGTTCTGCATACTTTGGGGCAGTTGAAGCTCAGTTGTCCAATAATTGCAGGTTGGTGTTCGGTTACTGCTGATAGTCAGCCAGTGCCTTACGCTGCAGCTCCACCACCATCAAACTCTGTCACAGGGTAAATGAGAGGCAAACTGTAGAGCATTCTGTCTGCTCATGTGCAAACTCTAATTCCAAAAAAGTTGGGTTGCAGAGTAAAATGTAAATGAAGCCAGAATGCAGTGATTTGCAAATACTTTTCAACTTGTATTCAATTGAATACAGCACAGAGACAAGATATTTAATGTTCAAAGGGCTAAACTTTTTGTGTACATGTTCACTTTGATGCCTGCAACATCTTGCAGCAGTTGAGACAGAGGGACAGGTGATCATGATTGATTGTTCACAAGAGTGGATGGGGTGAGGTTCACCACTTTGTGAAAAACTGTGGGGGCAATTAGTCCAACAGTTTAACAACAGCATTCAGAAATGCTGCCGACTTTTCTGGGCCCAAGCTCATCTGAGATGGACGGACGCAAAGTGGAAAATGTTGTCATGTCCTCCGGGCTAAAGAGGAAAAAGACCATCCAGATTGTTAGCAGCACTAACTTCAAAAGTCAGCATCTGTGATGGTCTGGGGGTGTTTAAGTGTCCATGGCATCATCTGTGAAGGCCCCATTAATGCTGAAAGGCACACACAGGTCTTGGAGTGACATATGCTGCCATCCAGACGACGTCTTTTTCAGAGACGTCCCTGCTTATTTCAAGGAGCGACACTGTCCATGTGTTCCAACAGCATGTCTTTGTAGTAAAAGAGTTCAGGTACTAGACTAACCTGCCTGCAGTCCAGACCTGTCTCCCATTGAAAATGTGTGGTGCAAAATGAAGCGCAAAATACGACAACAGAGACCAAACAGGACTGTTGAGCAGCTGCATTCGTACATCAAGTAAGAATGAGAAAGAATTTTACTTTCAAAACAACAACAGTTAGTGTCTCAGTTCACAAACACTGACTGAGTGTTAAAAGAACAGCTGATGTATCACAGTGGTAAACATGCTCCTGACACAACTTTAACATTAAATATCTTGTCTTTGTACTGTATTTACTTGAATATAGGTAGGATCCTGTTTTTATTTACGTTTTACACAACTTTTTTGGAATGTAGTTTGTATAAAAGTGAAGTTATGTCTCATTTTTTCATTTGTGATGAGCGAGGCTCGGGGTTTCTCTCTGTTTCTAGTCTGTTTACTAAGTGTAAGTTGTAGTACGTTGTGGACAAAAACCTTAAGGCCAAATCTTAGTCTGGGGACTAAGTTCATCTAAGTATCAACATGTTTTTGACAAACAGGGCCCAGGTCTAAACATGTCCCAGATGTAAAGCTGTTCAGAGATGAAACTGATACTGCTCTTCTTCATCAGATTCTCAGTTTGACGCCAAACATTCAGATTTCTCAAAATGTCCCTGTTCCTTTAAGATAAGGGGAACAAATGGTTTTCCTGTCTGTTTGTAATCTTTAATCATCTGTTGCTGTACGTATGACGCTTATCACGGAGAGCATCTTTACCAAAGTATGGAAACAGCTTCCAGAAACTGCTGGGTTTGCCCTGCCTCTGTCCTTCGCTTTCTTCAGTATCTCTGTATGTGTTGTGTGTCTTTATTTGTCATGTAAAAACTATGCTTCCCTACTTCTTTTGCAAACTGCCTGTCTTTTGGAAATAAAATTAAAACAGTTACACAAACATAGTTTTAGTATTATTGAATTTAGGATGGAAAGAATGATTGTGTGTGTGTGTGTGTGTGTGTGTGTGTGTGTGTTAGATACACAGAGATTGTTGTAGACAGTATGTGTGTGTTTGAGTTTGTGAATCACTATGCCATCATGCTCTGGAGTCCTGAAGTCCTGCCTGTGGATGTTGTAACATGTGCAGAGCTGTCAGCTGTCACACACACACACACACACACACAAACACACACACACGCTCACACAGCAGTCCTTGTGTCTGAGTCAAGAGCACTGCGTCCAGGTCAAACGCTGCTCTTTATCTTGATGATGTCACCAAAGAGTCAGACGCAGCCTGACATCAACTCGTGGCCATCAGCCAAACAAACTGTCCCACGCCGGTGTTCATGTTTGAGCCAGCAGTGATAAATCCGGGTATACTGTCACACTCTACACGCACACACACACACACACACAACACACACACACTGCACAGCGTGAGGGGATTTTGCAGTAAATACAAGCAGACAGGAGTATGTAGGAATGTCTGTTTCCACAGAAGTAATGGAGATAATGATGTCACCCTGGAAGGAATTTTCTCACCTGATGACAGTTTTCTTGCTTGTTGCAGACATGGACTGATGTGTAATCACAGAGACAGTCTCAGCTGAGCTCTGACACCCTTCCCTTTGCTGCCTACAATGTATTTGACAAAGTACTAGACAACCAATACAAAGTAGACCGATAACAAGTGCTTGAAGCTTTAAGGCACAAGTGTCAAACTCAATCCAGCCTGAAACCTCATTTTATGTGACCTGTGAGAGCTTGCAAAGAATATAATTTACTCAATACAAATCATTGTTAGATTATGTAAATAGTACGGTATCAATAGATGTAGATTTTTCTCCAAAAATCAACAATCAGCTCCCCATCCAATCAGGTTTTGCTGATGCTGAAGTTCCAGGGGTTGCAGTCATGGATGTTACAGCGTGAAAAGGACGGGGGCTGAGCACACAGCTCTGGGGAACTTGGACCGCCAATCCGAACTGTCTGGGGTCTGTTTGTGAGGAAGTTTGCCCGTCAGGTTCACTGTGTTGAATGCTGAGCCAAAATCAACAAACAACATTCTGATGTGGGTGTTGTTTTCCTCAAGGTGAGTGAAGACTGAGTCGAGATGACATCCTCTGTGTCTCAATCATCATTATTATCATAAAACATATATTATAGTTGTTTTGACTATGTATTCATAACAAAAATAACTATATTTGTTCATATGTAGCAATATAACATAGAAGTTCCTGTGAGCAAGATTCATAGCCACTAAAGGTCGCAGCAGACCAGTAGCCTCTCAGACATGCGCATCATTTACTCAATTCAGTTGAAAAAAAGGAAGTGGCGTCTACACACTGCTCCCAAAACTCAAACTATGTCAGTGCTTATCAAATATGGATCAAGATTATGTTACTACATTGATTATCTCTTCGCTAAAAGGTTTTCAGAAACATATTTTAGTGTACCATTTAGCTGTACTATCAGAAAGATTGTAACCAATCAGAGCACAACATTCACAGAGGGGGTGTGACTTCATTCTCTGCTCAAGATGTTGCAGGGATCTAGCTGCAACATAATTTTTGCGACATGCGACTCTGCCAGAACCTACCAAGTGAAATTCTAGAGTGGCGTCACCTGCATGTTACTTTAAACATTGCTGTATGTTGTCTTGATGTTTCTATCACTAGATGTTGTGACAGCGTCACTTTATATCACCAGGGTGTCATATGCAACGTCTCTGCTAAGACAGGGTCATTACCAGAATATGCTGCACTGTAACATTTTAAGTGTAATGTTGCAGGGATGTTGCTGCATCATAAATGAATAAACACCACGGTCACAATGTTGCAGTGACATACTGTATTTGTAGGGATACCCCGTAAATTTTCCTGCTTTAGCAACGCTGCAGCAACATCATCATATACAGTCCAGCAGACGTTACAAAAATACATGGTAACTGTAATGTTTCAGTAATGTTACACTGTCACCATCATGATGTTGCACATTTAAAAACGTGCTTATTTAATACTTGGTCCTTTTATACATCTTGGGTTTTATTAGGTCAGAAAAAATTACACATTATTGTACACATACAGCAGTGAGTTCTGTGCAGCTCCCAAATAATGAAAAATAAAGCTAACATCAACAAAACACAAGAGATAATTAAAGCTGCAGCTGTGACCATTTCACCAGACGCTGACTGGTCAATGAGGTGCTGAATTTTCACGTGCCTCGGACACTGCAGGAAGCAATTCGATGTCATTTCATGTCTCCACTAGGTGGCGCTATGACTGTGACTCCTGATTGTCATGTAGATGTGTTCAGACCCGGACTCTTAACAAAACTCCACGCCACGCCACAGCCACAGCCACAGCCAGCCCTTCAACGACGGCTAAATCTTTTAATAACTTTTGATCACAAAGTAGTCTGGATGGCACGCACAGATTTTGAAGTCATTATGATGAATTCTGTAGGAGAAGTTTGTGGAAAACACCGAAACTGACCACAAAATTAAAAATGGCTGACTTCCTGTTGGGTTTGGGTGATGGGTCCAAGAGACTTTTTTTGTGCATCTGGGCATGAAACATGTGTGTGCTGATTCTCGTGCATATCGGTGAAATGTGCTGCGGGGACTGCTCATCGCCGAAAACTGTATCACACGTAAATTTTCACCACAACTGATACACGAGCCAAATTTGGCGAGTTTTTGAGTATGTTTAAGCCTCCAAAATGTGATTTAGTTATGAAAGAATGATAATGATTCCTTCAGTTTCAATAGGGTCCTCACACTGAGGTTGGTACTCGGGCCCTAATTATCAAAAGTCATCATATTTTAAAAAATAGTTATATGCTTTGTAAATCTTCAATGTAAATTGTAAAGAAATAGATATAAATTTGCTTACAGATGGAAACACTTAAGTTACTTTACTAAGCAGAGTGTGTAGTTTCAGCCCACAACCTCTCAGTTAATCTACTAAATGAAAATAACAACCAATGTGTCCTTTATAGATCATATCTGGTGGCGTACCCTGACTACACTGAGAGATAGCTGGCCGCTGTAAGGAACGAACAGGCAGCCTCGCCCATAACAATCCGTCAAATAGAAATTCTCCAATGAATAAACCCCTCATGACACCTAAAAATGCACTTTAGTGAGAGAAGTGGCACAAAGGCCACAGGCAGTGGTCGACTGGCAAGTGGGAAAAAGTCACTTTGTCATGAGTCATCCTTCATCTTGTTTTCAACAAGCGGAAGAGTACATTTATGGGAAATGACAAACCAAGTCCATGACCTGAGCGCTTGTTTCCTGCAGTGAAGTGTTCTGCCAGCTCGGTTACGGTGTAGACTGTATTTTTCTCCTGGCTTTGGTCCACCGAGCTCTTAAAAGAAAAAGGTTATCACCAGTAAATACTCTGCCAATCCTGTGGGAGATCACACTCATCTTGAGTCTTTCAGGATGAAACATACCTCGATCAATAATAATTATGCAAACAGCGCATGATAAGAAACGAACAACGTGAAAGTCGTGAGTTCTCTTGACATTTCAGTTGGCAGCTTCACCTGTGGGTCGTGTGAGACGCAGCACAGAAACTTGTAATTGGTGGTTCAGAAATCTGATCTGCATCCAGAGCTCAATGTCTTTTTCTGTCACATTAGAGGAAGAGCTGAAGGGTAGCAAGTTGTTTTTCATGCTTCAGTCATTTTACAAGAGAACAATAAAAGGGTGAGAGCAATGTTGAAAGAAAAGGGAATTCTGCGATTTACATCTTGCGCCCAACTTCTTTTCGCTCTGACATGCTCTGCTAACATCCATTTTCACTTTCGCTCCTCTGATCACACTTTTCAGAGCAAACTGGTCGCCCCTCACCAAACTCCACAGTGAACTCTGCTCATTTACATTCATTATCTCGAGCTCATTTCATACTGCAGGTGCAATGTAAACACACACCCATTAGCAGATGCTTGTTTGTCAGAACAATAATGAGTGGAAACAGCTCATTTGCATGCTAATAGCCTCATGATATTCAATTTGATGCCACTGAGCTTTCAAACGCACACTGCTCAACAGTTTCAGCTCTTGATCTCAGTGAGGTCAACATGTGGACACCCACTCCCCTAATAACATGAAGTCGCTGCAGGAACGTAGATGCGACATAACTTTTGGGACAAGTTGACGCCGACCTCCTCACCCCTTCTCACCCGATCCAAACACCAGGCCTTCTCCATCGCTGCTCCCTCCCTCTGAAACTCTCTTCCCCAACATCTCAGACCAATCTCCCACACTCCCCAGTTTCAGAACTGCTCTAAAAACACACCCGTTTAAATCTGATTTTAATCCATGATTAGCCCTCTGTCTCTGTCTTTTATACTGATATTGCTTTCTACTGTTTTCTAGATGTTGTTGCTTTTATTCTGATGCATCTTTTACTTCATTTTTTTCATGTCTGTCATATTTCTTGTTAACGTCATTTTCCGACTTGTTGCGTCTGTCATGCACGGATGAATATTGCAAGGAATTTTCTTTTCTGTGTGTTATTGTCCCGTCCATTTAGGTTGAAATCAGTCTGTATGTTGGGAAGGCAGCTGGGAGTGATGCAAAATAAATATAGTACTTCCCCTTTAAAGCTACAGTAACTAAGAATATTTTGAAAACGTAAGGAGTAGAAAATACAGATATTCTATATGTGTTCAAATGTGGGGATTAAAGTTAAAAAGTTGTCAGAAAAATAGATACTCAAGTAAAGAAAAAAGATACCTGAACTATCTACTTAAGTACACAAAGTATATATAAAGTATAAGGATATACTGTGTTTTTAGGGTCTCAGTGTGTGTGTTGACCCCTTAAACTTTCCCAAAACATCTTCCTCTTTATGTTTCTCCAACATCAACAGCTCTACTGCTAATGTCACTCGCTTATGTCATATTTTTGAGGTCCTTATACGTAACTTGATGTTTGATGTGATCCTGTAGTCCACCAGAGGGTGCTAAAAGATCAGCAGCTCAACCTCAGCAGGCCTGTCTTAAGGAGAAATATGCACGCTGGGGTGGCAGCATAATGGGAAAATGTCTTTATTCCCTCATCTCTCATGTGGTGACAGGCAGAACTTTAGGTTGCCATGGAGAGAGCTGCTGAAACGGGGCCATAATTAACAGAGCCACAGAACTTGGTTCAATGACTCATTACATTTTGAGAAGTTAATGAGGAAATCACACAGCTCCTCGAAGGCAAATGACTCTGTATGTGTATGATGTGTACATATGATGAATGCCACATCATGAGGTGAATATTACTGTACACTGCTGCAGCTGGTCCTGCAAGGCTAATGATGAGCATGAGATCTGCCCCCGTGCAGTCTAGTCAATAGCTGGAGATGTGGTGTGTGTGTGTGTGTGTGTGTGTGTGTGTGTGTGTGTGTGTGTGTGTGTAGTGTGTGTGTGAATGCTTGGGTGGGTGCATTAGTTCGTGTGTGTGTATGTGAGAGTGTTGAGGGAATGACTCACCTCCTTGTCAGGGAGACACAAAACATATGAACATTTTCTCAGGCTGTCAAACACACACACACATGCACACACATATACTCCCCAGCTCCTTGCTCCAGATGTACTTTGGCGTCTATCTCCCTCAAATCCTTTCTCTGTCTCTTTCCCCTCGCTCTCCGTAAGCTCAGGCTGCCCTGGGAGGCTGCTGTCACAGCTAAGGGCCAACAGTGGGCCTGCTCGGGGGTTTACAGAGCAGCTAAGAACACAGGAAAAGCCGCCCAACCACCTGTAGACCTGCCAAGAGCACTTAAGCGCAAACCATCTCTCACAATTTGTCTCAAGGATGTCTAGAAAATCCCTCTTGACTCTCTTGCTTAAACAACACTAAGGCCACCGGCGGGGGATGCTCCCCCTGGAAAAGCAGAGGCAAGGTAGCGGCTAGGATGCCAAAGGTGCGAGGTGTCATAAGAGCAAAGCAGGGCCCGGCGAGCAGGGCTGGGTATCAAACATCAATACTTTTATGGCACAGACCAAATTGCTTCAATTCTATCGAGTATTGAAAAATGCCTCGTCATTCTGTGCAAAATTTCAATACCTTGGGAGTAAATCTCATCTGTGCCAGTGAGCAAATAAGCATGCAGCATGCTTGGACCGAGATCTAATAATCCTGGTGATTTGCTGTCTGGAATTGTAGAGGCAAACAGGAAAAACACTGCACTTATGTTACACACAGAGGTGGTAGGGCTGCACGACATGGTACAAAAGTCAGATTGTGATTATACTGACTGAAATGGCGATTGTGTTACGATTAGTGGGAATGATCATTTATGCATTTACATTTTTGTCGGGGTCTGTACCAAACCAAACATTTAGAGAACCAGACTTTTATGCAGCTCTGCAGTACTTCATTATAACGCTGTTTTCGCACACATTTTTCCTTTTTCAAAAAACTGTGATTTGGTACTGGTTCTGAGATTTGGACACTGCACTTTCATATTGTGATTTCAATAATATTGTTATTAATTGTGCATTTACAAAATAAACTCACAAAATGTCAAGAAAGGAAATAAACCATAGACCTTATGAATTCACCTTTTTCTGTCACCCAAATAAGACGAGCTGGTTCGTGAAACACTCTTCAAAATTAACAGAAACAAAATAAAACTCGCCAAAAAGTCTTTGTTAGTCTCGCCACTGTTCAACAATAACCAGCTCTGGTTTGGTTGAAAATAAATCCTTAATCCACCACTAATCCACCATGTTAGATTTGAAAATATTATGGCTCCCTGCTGCTTCTCTGATGATGGACCCCCCCCCCTCGCTCCTCTCTGCTTCATGTCTCTGTTTTCCCCGCCTGCTGTCCTCAGGAGTCAGAGTCCTGATTAGGGCCGTTGTATAGCAGCTGGGGACTGTATATCCTGTCATCAAGTTCGGTCGGTCTGGAAGCTGTGTCGGTCCCTGCAGTTGGTCGGCAGCTGAGCCCAGTTCAGTTGCAAACATAGATACTCCACCAGTACTCTGACCTGCACTCCGGCCTCAGCCTTTAGCTGCACAGCTAACTGAGCTAACGGCAGCTAGTAGGCTAACTACAGCCAAAGAGAGTTACAACAGCTCGTTAATGAGCAGCAGTTAGTGGTCACTCTGTGAATGTTGCCCCCTTTGTGTTTGGAGTTATCTTTAAACATTTTAACATCAATGTAATAATGAATACTACTGGGAAGCTATAAAACTATAAAGCTATAAAAACCTCAAAAAATCTGACATGAAATAATGGACCTGCCCTTTAAGTAGCCAGTGCAGCTAACCTGTTAGCTTGTCGGTGAGTCTCCTCGTCACCTTAACAACCCGGAGCCAAGGCAGAGGGCGTTCCTGATGGCTATATATAGCATTGCTTACAGACTGACAGGTAAAATTAGAGAAGCACCTGAAGTTGACGATCAGACTAGCTGCTCTCCTCACAGAGAAAGTAAGATGTCCCCACTCTGCCACTGTTTCCCAGTGACACAAAAATCATTGTTCCCTTTTTCCTCTTCTTCTTTGGGGGCTAATATTTGTTATTAATGTTCTTCTTAACAGTTATTTTTATTTGTATGTAATTCAGTTTCTTTATTTTAGTCCAGTTATCCAGGTTGAGTACAGCGTTCAGAATAAAAACTGCTGTTCCCAGTTTTTGAGCAGCTTCCTCTTTTGAAGTGAGTAATCGTACCGTAAAACCAAGGTAATTTTCTTGTTAAAATAGATTTTATATAACCCATGTCGAAGTCAGGGTATTAGTATTTGGTAACGGTATGAGAACTATTGAATAATGCCCAGCCTGCGGTACAACCCTGAGGCCGCAGCCTGCCGGAGCCAAACTCATCTGCAATAGGCAACGGGGTCAACCAAGGAGAGAGGCAAGACCGCCTCTCTTGGCTTCTGCATGCATTGTATAAGCATGCTTTTCATTTTAAACTGCCCAAAAATAATGAGCAATCAAGAAAATGGTTATTCTCGCATTTCAATTAGCCTAATTAAAGTGAGGGCAGCGGGCTACTCAGAAGAATGGCAAGCTCTACAGTAGAGTGTGTATTTGTAGGTGTGTGAGTGTGTGTGTATGATTGAGAGAGAGAGAGAGCAAGAGACTCTCCAAGGGGTTCAGCTGGAGCACTGCATCAGCAGTCAGAATGAGAGATTAACCATTTGCTTTCTTCTCTCCACAGCCTGAAGCAGATACACAATCTGGTCAGCGTGCTGTCTGCCAGAGAAGATTCACAATCACCCAGCGAGTCCATCAATCTATCATCAATCATTCATAGCTCGGATTCTGTGGCCTGAATTGTTCAGTTTATAAATAATAATCACCAAGTGTGTGTGTGTGTCATCTCTAGCTGTCCTCACTGAGAGGAACGTGGCATCTGCTCCTGTGTTTTTTAAAAATCGTTTGGATGTGAAGGAGATGCTGGCAGTGAAAGAGTTAAGCGTAAGTTCAGCATCCAGTCTGACAGTGAGAGCAGATGGTCATGTAGAGCACTTACAGTGGCATGGGCCTACACAGCTCCCCCTGCTGGAACACACACACACACACACACACGTGTTTCCACCACTTCAGAGGACATTACATTGACTTACATTAACTTCCTGGAGACCTACCCTAACCCTAACCCTTACCCTGACATGTACTAGAAGGGAGTGAATGTGAGACCCCACTGGTGCAACACTTTTGTTTAACATCTTGTCATATGTGGCATCGAAAGCAATCTGAATCGGCCAAGGATGGGAGCGGAGGGGAACTGGATAAGAACACTGAACACAAGATGTCCTTATGGTCTTCATTAACACATTTTTCCAACGTTTAACAGTCTGCAGCGTGTCTGCAGGGACAACTCAGTACCTTAAAGGGATGGTTCACCCAAAAATGAAAATTCAGTCATTATCTTCTCACCTTCATGCCAATTGAAGGGCGGGTTTAGTTTTTTTCAGTCCACAAAACACTACTGGAATTTCCCAGGAAAACAGTGTTGCAGAATCTCCCAAACAATTGAAGTGAATGGTGACCAAATGGAAAAAAGAACTGAAAAAACTCATAAAAGCTCTTGGGAATATGAGTGGTGATGTGAACCCACAAACCCAAACAGTTCAGTTCTTCTGTGGGTGATGGTACCAGAAGGGAGCAGGCAGGAGATGTGGTCGACGAGGCGGTGGATCTGGAACCAGGTGAGTAGACAGACGGAGCAGACGAGCTGACAAGGGACAGGCAGAAGGTCAGCTGAGGCCAGGCAGAGGATTGAGCAGCCGACAGGTAGGTACAGACAGGACACTCACACAGGGACACGTGTGGTGAGACGGGGAGAGTCTCTGAGACTCAGGAAGCCACAGACGAACAGGAACCAAGGACACAGATGCAGATCTCGTGGTCGAGGAAGGAAAGGCTGGTGCATTTACCGGGGATCAGGTAAGACAGGTAGGTCAGAGGCAGGCTGGAAAGAGTCTTGCATGAATACAAAGAACAGAGGCAGAGAGCCACTGGGCAAGGGAAGCGAATATATACTGGCTCGATTAGAGATGAGCTGCAGCTGTGTGTACAGGTGAGTGGAGTTGGGCGGATGAGGTGGGAGTGGCTGGCAGGTAGGGTGGAGCAGAGGCAGGGTGAATGGAAAAACACTGAGGGAGAGGGAAAGCAGGGGAACTGAGCGTGTGGAGCTGGTTCAAAAATTTTGAACCAGTCTTTAGTATCGTCTTGAACAACATGCTGTGGCATTAAATTCCACCTGACCATGGCTCTGTACACAACTGTTTTCTGCATCATATTTGTTTTAATTCTTTATATAATATTATGACGTGTGTGTTAATGTTGAGTGGATTGATGGGGTATCGATAACTAGTTAAAATGTGATGGATTATAAAATAATTTGTCTTAGGCAGCAAACATAAATATAATATACATTTCTCCTTTATCCCCGAGGGATACGATGACCTTCTGCACACCCCCAGGCCAGTGCAACTAAGTCCCAGAGCAGGATAAGTCAGCCAACCTCATCCTTACCCATGCCTTCGCCCTAAAATTAGTGATTTACATTTTGAGGACTTGTGTTTTGTCCCCATGAGGAAGGTGAGTCCCCATAATGTGAATGCATAAACAGGTTTATGTCCCCACAACATAAGTAATACCATGTCCCACACGTCCACACACACACACACCCCACACACACACACAATCCCATCAGTACCCACACACATAACTCATTTGCATGCAAACGTACACATGAACATCTCAGGCAGATTACAGCGCCTGTGATTCCCAGGTCATTTACCCATCTCTCTTCCACCCCCCTCCTTCCTCAGCTCTTTTCCCCTCTCTCACTTCCTCGCTCCTCCTCTTTTCATTTCCCTCGGTCTCAGTCTGATGGCCAGAGTTAATTGGCTGCTGTCTAATTGCTGCTCATTAGCTTGAGTAACCAAACATGTGAGGCGTAGCAAACAAAACCTTCCTCCGGCTCTCGCTCGGCTCTGCGCTGTGTTTTTGCAATTCCCATTCCAAGTCATCCTCACCCCCTCCTCCTCCTCCTCCTCCTCCTCCTCCTCCGTGGCTTCCTGCGCATTACCTGCTTTTTGTTTGTCGCTCCATCTTTCACTTTGTCGCTTCACTCACCCTCAACTCGAAAACATCTGAAACACAGAGATGAGTAAGTGCAATTGCCAAACGACATAAACACAAACTTTTAACGTTATATCAACTTAAAAACTCAACAAACAGTCCTTTTTCATGGTGGTTTTGTATTAATGTCAAAATGTTTGCTGTCTAATCTTCTGCCACTGAATCTTCTTAACGTGCACACACACTCACACTCTCGGGAACAGGCATATGTTTCTTACACACATCCTAGAAATCCGTATAATGCATGCAAACACCCACCCACATGTGCAGACACACACATCAGAAAGGCCAGCCTCTGCGCCCCCACACCCGTTGGCATTTGGCAGGTTCTCTATATTTGGGTAGTGCCCCTCCCATGAGCCCAGCCTTCTCAGCTCCCCTCCCTATTTAATCTATCTTAGAAAAACCTCAGGGGTTTAATTCCTCTCTCAAGGCAAAGTGCTTTGCTGGCATGGCAGCCAAATCCATACACAAGGAGTGCATCAAGCTTTAAAGTGGACATCTCAACAGCGGAGCAGTTTAGTCAGAGTGACTTGAAATATTACCATAGTGTGTCACTGTAGAACAAGAAAGACGGAACAAAAATTGGTCTAGGGCTGCTGCTGTCCTCTGGGATTTGGAGGACTGTGGTGAGAAACACTGGAAAGAGTGAGCAGAATTACACAATACTCGTAAATACACACACATACACAGGCAGACACGCACACACCCACTCATACCCACTCGAAAACCTTGTGATATGCCAAGAAAATTATTTACTACTCAAGAGCAGGCCCTAAATGATTAGATTAGTCTCCTGGCTCCGTGGCTCCTGTAGCGCCAAGAGACAGGATGGGATGAGACATTACTAACGTTAGAGATCCAGCAAAAAAAATGATGGAACAGTAAATATGATAAGTAAGGAAAAAAATGAAGAAAGGCTGAAGGAAAGAAGTGTACATCTCAAAATAGCATTAATATCAACTTCACCAACCCCCCACGTAGCCTACGGTGAGTCAGACCCTTTTCTCCCACCATACAAAACTGACGCTTGCAGCCCCCAAATATTCATAACTGAAACAAAATCATTCAGTGAGACAGAAATAAACACCGTCCAGCTAGAAAACATGAGGTATCCAGAGAACTCTCCTCGGTTTGAGAGGTCTGCTAAAAGGAATCATCAATTAAATTAGAAGAGAGCATGCACATCCCCACCTGCCAACAGATGGCGAAGCACCTACTGCAATGCCAACACAGCTGCCGTTGTCCCGAGCTGAAACAAGACTTCAAATTGAAGCAGTTGTTGATCACTTACGGCTCCAAGTGGCTGGTTAAGAAGAGTGAGAAGTCAGCTGTCAATTAGTCTGACTCACTGGATGCACACAGCGGGAATAAGCACTGCCACTGGTCGCTTGTTTCACCGCTCTCTGCCCCCGGGAAACAAGAACAAATTCCGAGCTGCAACTTAAACGCTGTAAATGGCAAATTAGCACCTGGGACGCTAATAGTAAGAACATAGACAAGTCTCTGTAATGCCAGAGCTCGCCTCTTGTTGTGCAAATGTTCCACCAAAACAAGTTCCCCCCATGACACAATACATGTCCACGCAGCAGCACCACCACTGCATCCTGGGCTTAGCTTAGCGCTGCCCAAGACATTCGTAATTGGTTTAAAGAAGTGCAAACAAAGCAGGCAAAGAGGTCTGGCTATGCAAGACTAGCTGTCAGTGGTCGTATAAAACAGACCAGTCAAAAAATAGAATTCCTGCCTCACAGTTGGATGCCAAGTTACAGTTTATATCCGTGTCTGTCCAGACTCATATAATGTCTGTAATGAAGGATCTTCATATGGCACTAACTACTATATTAATCTGTAACTTTGAAGGAATTTAATAAAAGGTATTGGAATCTCCAGTATCTTCACTTAGAAAGTATTTTTTACAACTGAACATTATGATGCAACAGTTAAGTTGACCTTTTACCTTTTGGATATAAAATGTCATCACCTCATCATTTTGTCATTTTAGAGATTTGGTGTGTAACTTTTAATGAATTCTTGAGTTGTGGCCAAAAATGTGTTCAGTGAAGTCTAGGGCAGGCTATCGGAGCTCAATATCCCAGTAGGTAAGTAGTGCTGAAATTTCTCCAGTCAAATGATATCTGCATTTAATCCTTTTGGTACCCAGATCTAGAAAAAGAAAAATAACTATTTATATTGCTTTGCTTGTAGTCAATCACTGCTCTAAAAACCTCATGACCAGCACAGCACCAAACAGCAGTCAGAGACAGTTAGAGACTATCTGGTGAACATACTGGAGCATATTGGAAGTCAGCAATTGGTGGAGACCAAAAACAGAGCTAAAAGAAAGTGAATATTGGACTAAAATTCATCAGGTAAACACAGCCACAATGTCAAATGTGTAAATATTGTATGTGGAAGTAAGCAAATGATAACAGATAACATAGTTTAATTTTATTTAAGATAAAATGAATTGAAAAAATATTCAAAATAACAATAAAAAAGGTAAAGAATGATTTTATGCTTAAATTACGATTAATTGTGAGTTCATGTTAATGATTTTATCTCCCATCAGATCCTCCTTGAGGCTGATCCAACAGTTTTAGGAGCACAGACCCTCAATGCTGCTTCACCAAATGTTCTTCTTGTAAATGTCCAACTTGGACTTTGGACAAAAATTCAGCAGTACAAGTCTGTCCCTATCCCCATCATACAGAACAGCCAGTTCTGAAAAATCACATATTTTGACAGTTCCTAGAAAGAGCACACTGCCCCAGACCCAGTCACGCCAGGAAGCAGTTGTTTGCTATAACTCCATGTACCTTCCTCTGCACTGCTGAATACCTTTGACCTCAGAAGTAGCAGCTTGCATAAGACTTTTAAAACCCCAGCCCCGAGTTCCTGCCACTGGGGTTCACCGGCAGCCTTTGAGGTTCCTGACCTTAACACATGCTGCATATGGGGCCTGTCCAAACTGCTCCAGGCTAAGAGAAGGGAGGTTGGAAAACCCCCCGAAGAGCATGGCCGAGGGACTGGACTGACCTTGCTGAGTTTGCTGGAGGGGTTCTCTGCCAGATGCTGTGACTGTGCTGGCTGGTACTGAGTCTTCCTCCATTGAAGGTATCTCAATAAAAAGAAAGAACCAAGGAAAGAAGGATAATGAATAAATTAGGTAAAAGGAGCAAATGGAATCCTCTGATGAGAAATTAAAGTGGGTGATGGTTGTGGCTGATGGGTGAGGGGGAGTCACGACAAAGACAATGAAGAGCAATAAAAGAAAGAGGGAGAGGGAGAGAGGCAGCAAGAGAAAAAGAGAAAGAGACAGAGGGAGAGCGAGGTGGGCGATTGGTCCTATGAGAGAGTTGTCATGGTAACAAGTGATCATGATGAGGTTGAGAATGATCAGAGACGACTTTTGGAAAGAAAGTGCAAAAACATACAGAAGATGCATAATTTCCTTAGACAATGAGATGCCAACACAGGACAGCCTTACGTAAGAGTTGGCAACGTGCGGTCGAAAGTAATTCAAAAGTTTATTTTTGCAGTTAAATTTCAAACTTTAGATTTAATAAACAACCATTTAATTTACACTGCATTAAGCTGAAGTACAGAAAATCAACTCCCAAGAGAAATATAGTTTCATTAAATAATCAAAAGCGGTTTTATAAAATAAGTGGGTCGTTTGTGCTGCTCTTTATTGCGAAATAATACAGCTGCATATCAAATCAGAAGATATTACATTTTGTCTTCTACTGTATAGACTTAGTGGTTGTGTCTATAGTTGCAGTGTCTATAGTGTGAGCAGAGCGCCTTCCTGAACTTTGGTCTTCAAGATCATGCTTGAGCTCTCATATTGGCATCATGCACCTGCACCAAAATTTACTCCACATTAATTTCCAACATGTTCTCACTCCCAACAGCATTCAAACTGATGCTGTAGGAACTCCTCGAGGGTCAGTTTTGCACATGCAAGAGAGCAGTATGCAACCTCCAGGTTGACTTAAAAATACACTGTAAAGAAATTTCTTCTGTTCGATAACTTGTGTTATTGTTTGCCTGTTTTTGTCTGTTCCACTCGTCTTGCACTCCTGCAGCATTATTACCTTACCTTACCTCACTATTACGGCTAAATTCCACCAGGTGCAGCTGCATCGCATTACGGCTGTGCCACGTCAGCCAGCACTGATCACAGCCATTTTCAGCATCATTGAAAATGAGGGCCACCCCTCAATGTATCCCCGAGAAGCAAAAATAAAGGTTGAATGAATGCATGAATGAAAAATTGCAGCCTGCCTGAGCTTCCTTGAGTCTGGGGAGGTCGGGGGTAAGGTGGCACAACTTGCCTCCACCATAGATGGTACTTATTTCTGGATGCACATATTGCTCCTTTAAAGTTAGGTAAAAATTGTGGTTTTGCTTTAAAACTGAAAGAGTTTACAGAAATTTGAAGCACAACCCACAACGTGTTTACTTTATTAACATTTAATGAAAACTGCAATTTGCCCCAAACTTTTGTTGCCTAAACTTTAGCTCACAACTGGACTCAGGAAGTCTCTGAGGCGACTTCCTGTGCTTTGTGCACCGTCCAACCCAAACTCCTCTCCACCTCAGCACTGTGGAAAATAATCAGTGCCACAATTACGTCCTACATTTGTGTCCCATGCACTTGTGTCCAGTGTTGTCAGCAATAATTTTGGTGAGTGCAGTGTTATCACAACTGACAGACAGTGGCCACCTTTGGACAGCACCCTGTCCGGATGTTTTGCCACAGGACATAGTTTGGCAGAAGTTGAAGTCTACCTAATTCTGCTTTGTTGGTGCAGCTGAGAAAGTAAAACTTGGTGAGCTATGGGCAACTTTGAATGTCTGTCCCCTGTGGCAAGACAAGACAGAGCAGACACACAAAGACACTACTTTTTAAGAGAAGCCTGTGTCTGTCTCCTCTGTCTTGCCTTGCCAAGAGGGACATCCCAGCTCTTCCTCTGGAGAGCTCGGGAACGTGGCTGAATTAAAGTATAGAAGCTCACCAAACCGACGGCGGCAACCGCTTGAGCAGATTGACTTGTCTTGTAGTCGGCCTCAACAGATATATTCATCTCACAGCGATAATATTAACAAGTCCAAAGGTTGACAACAGGTGAGAAACCTGCGAAAGAGTAAAGTCAGAGAGGAGGATGAGCGGACTGATTTTCTGGCTCTACTGCTGTGATTTAAGCACAGCAGGCACATCTCAGCATATGAGAGGTGACTAAAACTTACCAATGTATAAGAAAAGAGACAATCCTGACTTGTGTTGATGCTGGAAATCATTAGTTTTTTTCATCTTGGCTGTAATATCACAAATGATACAACGAGTGGTCATGGATCTCTGCAGAATCTGTGATCTCTGATATTTTGTATCATCATCATCATCAATGTTTTTACCCTTTAATTGCTGAACAGAGTTGGAGGTGAAAGAGAAGAAAAAGAGGATGAAGTGAAGAGCAAAGAGAAGGTCACAACCACAGATCTGCACTCTTAGAAATAAGGGTTCCAAAAAGGTTCTTCTTGAGTGGCCGCAGTTATACCAGAACCATTAGCTCCTTGTTGGAAGAACGTTTTCATCAGGGGTTCTTTTTAAGACTGAACTTTCCACTAAGAATCCTTTTCATCCAAATAAATCTCATTTCAAGAAAAAGAGTTCTACCAGGATTGTTGAAATTCTTGAAGAACGAGTTATTGGGTAAACGCTCTGGGTGGGTTCTAGATAAACCCTTTGGAATATAAAAGGATTCTTGGTAGAACCCCCTGAGTGTGTTCTGGATAAAACTTTTGGAATACAAAACAATTCTTGGTAGAACCGCCCGAGTGGGTTCTAGATAAAACCTTTGGAATATAAAAGGGTTCTTTGTAGAACTCCCTGAGTGTTTTCTAGATAAAATCTTTAGAATGTAAGAGGATTCTTGGTAGAACCCCTGGGTGGGTTTTAGATAAAACCTTTGGAATATAAAAGGGTTCTTGGTAGAACCCCCTGAGTGGGTCCTAGATTTAAAAAAAACTTTTGGAATATTAAAAGGTTCTTTGTAAAGCAAAAAGCAAAAGCTTTGGAGTAAAAACAGTTTTTTGGTAGAACCCCTGGGTGGTTCCCTGTTAGCACCCAGAGAGTAGAAAGGTTCTTCTGTACGGAACCATTACACCATAGAAAGGTTCTCAGTGCAACCTCTCACAGGGGGCTCTGTGTGAAACCTTTTAAAGATGGTTCTAGGTATAACCTTTTATAATGGGTTCTACAAGGAACCAAAAAGGGTTCTCCTTGGGGGAAAAGTGAAGAACCCTTTATTTCTATAGTGCATTTCAGGCCTCGGGAAGAACAGAACCTGCCCCCACTGACCCCACAGAGGTGAGGTAATGAGGGGTAATAAAGTACCGTGAGTCCAGAGCTGACATCACACAGATGATGCATCTGAACGGTGATTTGAGAACCCTGGATTTAGAGGGGAATGACCTCATCAGGGCGTCTCTGCCGTGGTCAGCGTAGATGCATTATTAACCTCACTTATGGTGCAAAGGAAAATCAGAAAACCACCTCCTTTAAAATAACGACCAGTGTCAGCTTGAGCTGCTGAGGAGGTTTTTAGCTTTGCTGCTTGTGGAAACTACCCACTTCAGGAAACTCCAAGTGGAACGAAAGCACTGATTGTCTTTGTAAACGAAATGTCAACCTATACTTTGGCTCCTTTTTTTGACAGCTAGAAGACGCCAATTGTTGTCACTTTGGACTCAAAAGTCAGAGGCAATCTGCCTGAGAAGAATCACAGCAGAAACCTGTGGAAGTTGGAGGAGCCTAAATAACTTGAGTACCCCCCCAAACACTGTATTTTTTCCCTGGGCCCAGGCTTTCTGCTGGTAGCAAATGGAAAAAGGCTTGTTAATCGACCTGCCATGTTTCTTTATTCTTTCACCACTTTTAGTTTTGACAAATTGTGACTTGAACAATGTAATGCATGCAGAGTGAAACAAACTAGAAATGTGTACAGAAGCAAGCTAACCTCCCTGCAAAATATCAAATTATATCCATTATGAATATTCATGTAAATGTTATTTCTAGTTACTCGATTTTGAAAACATCCCCTAAAGATAAGACACTTCTCAATGTCTGTTCTACAGTTCTATTAACACAGAGCAAAAGGATATAGAGAAGAATTTATTAGACAATAAATGTAATTTTCAGTAATAAGTACTGACAGAAATGTGTCCATCGGACAATTTTTTTCCAATAAAATTTATAAAACAAGATTGTTAAAGCCACAGTCAGTGCAAATCAGTGTAAATCTGCACAGCCAGTAGTGGTCAGCCGGCTGTAAATATGCTACCAGATTATCTCACCAGCACTGACTGGAAATAAAGATGGATGCCGCTGCTCCACTTCCTCCCACTGTACAAAACTGAAACCAAAATATTCTGAATATGAGCGCTGCCATCTTGGGCTGGAGACATCATTTGGAGCCAGAGTCTGTCCAGTGGTCAATCATGACATGAAACCCACTTTTTATAACATCAAACTACAAATCAAAACCAAAGATTTCAAAAAATGAACACTTGAACAACATCAGCATGATGATTTTACCCTAAAATTTATTGACATGCATTTTATGTTTTAGTTTGGCCCATGTCCTGTCTACTAATGTTTGAGGAGACAGGATTTATGACCTACTGCAGCCAGCCACCAGGGGGGATCAATGTGCTTTGGCTTCACTCTTATGTTGTCGATGTCGTTCCTTAACTCACAAGCTTCGAGGAGGGGTATGACATAGGACAGCCTCAAGCTACAAGAAGAAGCATCTCCAGAAGATGGCTGGTAAAAGTCGACAACATCACACCAAGGGTTGTGTTACCTTAGTTGAAATGGGACCTATTATGTTCATTCGAAGCTATGTATTTTTATTCCTGGACTCCACCAGAAAATAACTCTTACAGAGTTTTCTGACGAGCTAAATTTAGCCGTGCAGCTAACTCGGCTTAGGCTGGAGGCTTGGAACACCAAAGGAGCTTTCTGACCCAGGGCGGGGTGACCAAATGGAGCTAACTAGCTAACGGCAGCTAAGTTACAGTTAGCAGCAGTTAGTGGTTACTATTGCAAGAAGTAAAGCTGTCTGTCCATCAGAAACTCTGCAGCTGGAGGACACCAGAGGGAAAACCAGAAAACAGAGCAGTCTGAATCCTGAGCTTTTTGCTCACATGGATTACTTTTAGATACATTCACCTGGTTATTTGAAACTTTGGCCACATTTAATAAGAACATAATAGGTCTCCCAAAAGCCTTGATCGATATCAGCATGAGCTTTAAAACTGTGGCACCGCTCATTGGCAAAAACATCTCATATCATTTGTCACCAGAAACTGTTTCCACTTTCCTGGATTGTAAAAAGACTCATAAAAATATATTATCATGTGGTCACTGTGATACATTTTTAGGTGCTAAGCTTGGAGGAAAATCTTGCTTCCTTTAGCACCCCACCTCTTTTACATTTGGCAAGTAAACTAGAAATAAATGTACCTGAATTTGCTCTTAGACGAGCAATATATAACAATTTGGCATCCAAAAATTAATACTTCAGTCCAAATAGCAAGCTTGGAGCCATAGATGGTAATAAATAAGTTGAAATCCTATTTAATATACCTATAGTTGAAGGGAGGTGTTTCCTCCTGCCCCCTCCTCCCAAGACTCGAGGAAGCTCAGGCAGGCTGCAGGAACACTGCAGGAGCACAAGGCGAGCACAACTTGTAATTTTTACAATAATGAGCAGCAAGGAGGCTACACAGTAAGTTGATCAGCTATTTATAACAGTCATTTGTCTGTCAGTGTAAAGTTAATCCCATTATCCTGAAAACAAAAGCCCACTGCTCACTTTGAGTTCAGCGACTGCCTGCCGCCTGCCAGACTCCATTAACATATTGCTCAATTTAACTGTTGTTAAACAAACTCCATTACTGAAAAAGAAATTAACAGAATTTGTACGACCACTCATTCAGCGAATGTTTGGCATTAATTTGAACTCCAATTTACATGAAACAAGGCAAGCAATAACATAAGTTACTAGCTGGAAAATAAATTTCAGGGAGGACACCGTAGCTGAAGCATTGTTGTCAGAGAAGCCTGTATTTCAACTTGCATGTTTCCTTTAATCTCTGATGACACATCATAGTCATTTTATGATTTATTAAAGCAAATATATTGCAGATTTCTCCTTTAATGTTAAAGATTACATTAAAATTTGGACTCAGACATATTTTGCCTTATCGAGTTGACACCTATGGTCTTAAGTCACTCTTAATCTCTCTCTCTCTCTCTGTGCTTCTTTTCTCCCCTCCAGCATCTCTCGGTCTACTTTCTTTAATATGTCTGCACATGTGTGATGTTTAGATGCATGTACGCTGAGCGCTTTAGTATGCATGCGTGAATGCAAGTGACTGATTGTGTTTCGTGTGCAGTTGCAGCAGTGGATAATTTGGCCCATATATAAGAGATATTGTCACGCCAGTGTGTGTTTAAAAGGAAACAAGGTCTCTGGTCTGACAGTAGCTGCTGCCGCCAGCAGAGCTTTTAGTCCTCTCTTCTCTCAATCCCATTTGTTTAACTTTCCTTTTGTCCTCCTCTCCTCTCCTCTCCTCTCCTCTCCTCTCTCCTCTCTCTCCTCTCCTCTCTCTGTCTGTATCGCGGTGCACTCTATGCGTCCCTGTCCTCTTCTGTTGTGTGTCTCAGCCTCTCTCTGTGCTCTGCTGTGACAGTTAACAGAGGTCACTGTTTACTCTCATTTATCAGTCAATCATCGCCCGCTGCAGGGTTCCAAACACGGCTATTTTTCCATTCTCCATCCTTCTTTCATCATCATTGTTTCCATGACGATGACAAAGACAATGACTTTGAATTATGGGGTGTTAATTCATTAAACTATGTAGGACATATTTTTCTGTTTTATATCATTTCCTGCCATAAGTCCAACCCTGATCAGTTTCTCAAATATATGATAAGACAAGATATTATTATATTTGTCAGTGTGACAAGTTATTAGTAATTGGGCTGGGGATACATTATTATGTGGTCAATAAAATAAACCATTAGACAAAGGGACTCTCGAGATATTTTGCCCATTTCGTAAATCGTTGGATATGTGGAGTGACAAGATTTTATTATTTTGTCAGTGTGATAAAATCTTTGATGTAGATCACCAAATGCTGAGCAGGAGCATTAGTCTTGAATGTTCCCTTAATGTGACCCTTTTTAGACGAGGATTCCAAACGTTTTTCTGAATCTTTGTCTTGATCTTTGCTCGCCATTATCATAATAAAAAGCACAAGATCAAATTTGGATTCACTTAAGCTACGGTAATTCAAGTGCCCCTCCACCCTCATTCTCCAAACCCATCTGATGGCGTAATTAGCATTTTTATGAATAAATAACAGTTTGATCACAGCTGTGGTTTTTTTTCAGAATTGTGCATTTAAAACATTTCTGAGCCAAATACATGTAGAATATCAAGACTAACATTTGTAATATGGCCTGGATGTTCTCTGTGCTGTGTCGCCCATTAGGTGTTGTTTGGGTACAGTCTGTGAGAATGATTAATTCATCAGTGTACTTTCTTTAAATATAAAGGTCTGAGTCGGAGGACTTTCTTTATGACAAAAAATTATAAATACATAGGTCCTGTTTAACTACATTACCACTTAGATTTTTTCTGGACACACCTATAGGTTGAAGAAGAAATATCTGCAATGACAGGTGGAAAAGCAACTCACATGTGTTTTTCACTCGCAGAGAACGCAGAAATGCTGCACCAACTTGCAGCTGTGAGAGACATCTGACAGATGTAAATGCAAACTGAAACATTTATTTGGAATTCAAGACGCATTTTATTTTTCATGGGAACTTCTTGAACTTTTTCTCCAGTGTTATGGGCAAACTGTACATTTACTGCCACTAGACAACTTCACTGCTAAACTTTAATCCCTTGGCTTTGATCGCCATCACCTGTCTGCTCTGAGCGCAGCCTTCAGCCACCACTACTCTCTTTTTTCCTTTCTGTCTTTTGATCATCCATACCCACTATACGCGCACACACACAGTGTCATATGCATCATCATATGCACCATTGTGATGGTAAATAGATCAGGAATATTCGCTTCCAAATGCACGGACAATACAGAGCCTACGTAGACACTTCTGTCATCACATGACCGTGATGCTGATGTGATGTCTACAGTCTAGACAAGGGTGCTCCTCATAATCTGGTCACCTCGTCCTCAACCTCGCTGCTATTTTTCACACCATTAACTACACTCAAAACCCCCCTCAGCATCACTGGTACTGCTCTCTCCTGGCTAAGGTCATATCTCGCAACACTTTATCAGCATCAGCAACTGCACCTCCTCCACCATCTCACTGTACCAAGGTGTCCCCCAGGGTTCTGTGCTCGGTCCTCTCCTGTCTCCTTCCTATACATCCTGTCCCTTGGCAATATCATAGGTTCTTATGGTTGTCCTATTCGCTGCTATGCCGACAATGTCCTGCTCTACATTTCCATCAAATCCATCACCACTGCAACTTACTCCACCCTGACCAACTACCTCACCAAAATCAAATCTGATTTCAAAATCACCAAATCTGCCTTTCTCCATCAAAAACATAGCTAGTCTCTGCCCATCACTCTCCTTCTCTGCTGCTGAAACTCTCATCCACACTTTTATCACATCCAGAAATAGCTACAGCAACAGCATCCTCTATGGTACATAATCCAAAGTCCTCAACAAACTCGTACTGCATCACCAGTCCCTGTCCTACCTCACCGACATGCTCCACCACCATACTCCCTCACGTAGCCTCTGCTTTTCGATGCCAACCTCCTCTCTACACCACACAAGCAAGAACTTTCTCCCCAAACATATCCGTGACTGCAGTGACCTGCCCGTGTTCAAATCACTCATCAAAACCTGATTTGCTTTGTGTGTGTATTGTTTTCCCCATCCATTTTCTTCAGCTTATCCAGGGACGGGTAAGCAGGCTAAGCAGGATATTCCAGACGTCCCTCTCCCCAGCAACGCTGTCCAGCTCCTCCTGGGGGATCCCAAGGCCTTCCCAAGCCAGATGAGATATATAATCCCTCCAGTGCTCTCCTCCCAGTTGACGTGCCCAGAAAACCTCCAGAGGGAGGCGTCCAGGAGGTATCCTAATCAGATGCCTGCACCATCTCAGTTCCTCATCTTGTCTCTGAGGCTGAGGTCTGCCAGCCTACAAAGGAAGCTCATTTCGGCCATCTCATTCATTTGTCCACAAAGCTCATGACCATAGGTGCGTGTCGGTACGTAGTTTGATTGGTAAATTGAAAGCTTTATCTTCTGGCTCAGCTCCCTCTTCACCAAGGCGCACCAAGAAATCCACCATTTTCAGGCAGAGAACCATGCCCTCTGAATTGTTTTCTCTGATCTTTCAATGTAAAGTGTCTTTGAGTACCCTGAAAAGTGCTCTATAAACAAAATGTAATATTATTATTATTGTTCTTAAGAAATGACTGAATGCCATCAGTGATTGGTGATCTTCTCCAAACTCTATAGCTATACATCACACAGAGAACAAGAATCAAAAGCACACACTGTTCGCCATGTTAATTTATTATGGCAGCAGGCCCATATTGCACTGAACATCTTGAGGGGCAGAGGGATGACTTGTCTTACATAACTGCTAAAGTTGGCACAGCCTCAGCAGCGAGCAGAGAACAAACCCTAATGCAGGGGTTCACACATGTTGTCAACACATCAACCCGTAGGAGAACATTCCCGTCAGACCGTCTTCTAATTATTTTATCTGATGAATGTGATGAGATTCTTGTTGATGGAGGTGATTTGATTCAGAATTGGACATCTGGATATCTTTCTCATTACATTCTCCCACTCCCACTGCTTGATGTACAAATTCAGTTATAATTGAATTACAGTTTTCTTCATTTTGTTGGGCGACTCCCCTCTGGGAATAAGACAAGGACCCCAGAGAGGCGCCCTGCGGAACACCACTTTAAAAATAACCACTTTGATACAATGTGTAAACCTATTCCCATCGGACCGTGGAGGGTCCTCATTATCCTGCCGGTGATGTTACCATAAAACAGACAAACATTTTTATGTGCCCCCTCTCTCCTGATACGAGGCCTGCAGGAATATCATAATCCAATAATGACTCCAATAAGACCGTGTCTCATTCTAACTAGATCACGGCCTCTGTATACCTCAGCTGCTCTTCTCGTTGAGGTTTCCATGGTGCACACACACACACACACACACACACACACCTACACACACACACACACACACACACACACACACACACCATCACCCGCACACATACTAACAGCCTAAGAGCCATGTCCTTTTTTTGGCTCAGAGCCGAACAACATTGGCCCTCCATTCCAGCTCTGCTCTCCACTGCCTGACATCCAAGCAACACCTCCTCCTCACACTCCCCCGTCCCCACCTGCACCTCCTCCTCTTCTCATCCCAGGGATCGGGCACAGCGCTGTACTGGGCCTAGGGGGGGCTATAGCCACGGCAAAAATTAAAAGTTAAATAACCAGCCTGCTCATTTTGCTCCATGTGTGCACAGTAGACAGGCACATGGGTAAATGCACTCTGCACTGTGGATATTATTTACTTTCATTTCTGAGGCTATGAAAGACATTTAATCCATAACATTTTGACTAGTTTTGAATATCATCAGCCTACAAGTTTCAGTGTTTTTTTTTTTTTTTTTGCAATAGAAACATAATCACTAAGTGTGTGATGATAGCCAGTTTGTTTTACAAGTGCGCACACAGTTTCAGACATTGGCTAAATGCATTGCACTTCTCATTCTGGCTGCACTTTGGATATTATTAATTTAATTTCTGACATTGTGAATCTTCTGAAATATTATTACCAATGTAAAGTTGTCTGATGCATTTCTTGTTATTGTTTCATTTTGGATGTTTGGGTTTATTAATTGTAGATGCGTGATCACTGTCCAGTGCTGCAGTCTTTCCTCTTTGCATGTGAAAGATGCTTTTGTCATTGCCTTGTGGTTAATATTATTATTATGTCTAAGAAGACACAAGGCTGAAACTGGACTTCTGTTTAGTGGTGAAAAGTTTGGTGAAAGCTGATGTTGATGCACATCTGGAAAGCTTGTTTAGTTTCTGTAATGTAACTAGTGGAATGGCATCCTCCGAACATTGTGTAAGATTGTGCCTTGTGACAAGTTTGCTGTTTTATGTTACAAAATGCAAATGTAAATCACCTTTACACCAGACACTTTTTTGTCTGATTAATTCACACCTTAATAATATTTTTCAAACTTGTATGTATCCAATACTAGCTTTCACATCAACTGCGGAATTTCTTTAATGGTTTTATTTTTCAGACCACAGGCCATTGATTTTTCTGAAGTTTTGCTTCCAACATGAACACTTCTGACCAATCCACCTGCATGTTGTTGACAACTTCACATCCAAATCATCCAACATGGCAGACTGGTTGTTTCATGTTTCACTCAATGTTATATGATAAAAGGGGCAAAACGATTTCAAAGACAACATGTGGAGAAGAATAAACAAAGAGCTTCAGTATGGCGACGGTGTGTGTAGCTACAGATAGTTGCTGCTCTGGGTCAGTCAGCTCTTTGAAATGATTCCCCTGTTTCAGCTCCGTCCTGAAGCAGCTGTGTTACAGTTTCTACAGAAACTTGCCAAGTTCGCTCCTCTCTTACTTTGTATCAGCTGTACCCAAATATGTCATTTTAAAAGTCTTTTTAATAAATAAAAGAAGCCCCAAGTCATGTTCACCTGATGTTGATCGCATCTTTTTTTGCTGCAGTGTGATTCATTTTTAGAAGCCAAATAATTTATTTGCAAAATTGCTTGATGTGAATAGCCACACAGGTTGAAATTTTGTCTACGAAATATTCACAGTTTCGTGCCGTATATTCGTGTCACTGTTGGTGTGTAAAGACCTTAATTCTGAAGTCATGAAAAGTATTCCCTCAGCACCCTGCATACTAGTCAAACCCCTCTTTAGCAGCAGGAGAGAATAAATCCTTGAGCCGGCCATGCCAGGGATGCTATCATAAAAGGGAGTAACATTTTAAGTGCCCCCCCTGAAGCCACCTACTACCACCACCATCTCCACCACCTCTCCAGGGGCATCTGCAGGAGTATTATTATCTAATCACAGCTCTAATAAGACCAAACAAGATCCTGGGCCCTTCTAACCCACCCATGTACCCTCCAGGCTGAGAGTGGCCATTACCCTCCACACCAACCGCCCCACCACCAACCACCCCACCTCCTCACGGGTTCCCACAAACACACCAGCACACACACACACCACCTCTCCCTCTCTTGCATCTACACGCCCCACATACATCAGTATGTCTTTAGCACTGGCCGGGCTGTACAGGCAGTGAGAGCAGAGACACAGTATTAGTATTCAGAGCACAGGGAGGAAAAAAAGGAGAGGGAGCGAGCGAGCGAGCAGCCGAGTGAGAGTGAGAGGGAGGGGATAGTGAAATAGAGAGGAGGAAAAAACACAAGGAGGGGGGAAAAATATAAGAGAAGACTACAGGAAACGGGAGGGAAACGAGGGAGGGCAAAGATATCATATTGTCCATTTCTCCCTCTCAGTCTGCCTTCCATCCCGGCTGTTGCGGGGCTCATTGCTCGGTGCGTCTTGGAGAGAAGAGAGAGACGGAGAGAGGAGGGGGGGTGGACACACGGAAAGAGGGCGGAATGCCCCTTTACAAGCGTCGCATCTGACTAAAACAGCGGAGAGGCTCGTAAATCGGAAATTGGACAGAGAGGGAGACAGTGGCTTCTGCAAAGGTAGGAGGATATTCGCTTTGTTGCTCCTGTGGTCAGCATGCATTCGGATGTGTGAGATCTGCGAGCTGTGCGTTATTCGCATCATATCTTGCTTTGATCCTGCATCCCGCACTGGGCTCTGCTCAGTGTGCCCTAAATCTAGCAGCATGTGTCTGTTTTCCATAAATATTTAATGTATATTATTTGTGCACCACCCTGGCTCTTCCATATTGCATTCTGCCATTAGTAGGAATGTGTTTCGAGCATTACAGTGGGATGCATGTAGTGTGGAGGCAGCCTATACAGGCTGATGTAGGCTGTACTATCCTATATACTGTAACAGATAACAGGCTCCTGTCTGGATTACAAGTGTATCAATGGCAGCTCTCCACACTGATGGTGATGGTGATGATGGTTTAACTTTTATTTTATTTAGCCATTCAGACGAACAGACAGTGGGGTGTGCGCGCACGGGCACGCAGAAAACACACAGAAGACAGGTTGACGTGCGTAAGACGTGCGTAATTCCCCCTCCACCCACACCCCACCCACTTACACACCCCCCCCCCCCCCCCCCCCCCGACCATCAAAGGCACAGTTGCTCTGGCTTCACACCACACAGAACCATATTTATGTAAAAAAAAAAAAAAAAAAAAGGAAAAGAAAAACCACTGAGACACACTGACTCACCGGCTCTGACATAGCGGTAGGTGAAAAATGAAGTGAGGGCGGCCCGTTGTCTCTCTCTCTTTCTGTGTATGTGTGTGTGTGATTACACTCCCTGTCTGTAAATAGGTCCCGCTCTGCAGCTCCACTGGCTGTGCAAGAGACAGGAAGAGCGGCACCAATATCCCAGGGTTCCTGGCTGGCCACTTGCTTTCTATTTCCTGTCCCACGTTATAGATAATTTAGACACTTGCAGCTCCAACAGGCCCAGAGTGCTGCTGGAGAGCTGCGAGAGCCTGAGCAGCAACCTTTGATATGTGTGAATGTGGGATAGAAATAGGTGGAGATAAAAGGAGACAGTGTCTGCCTGGGTGTGAACGGGTGTTTGATTGCATGTTTATAGAGATATATGGTCCTAAGCAGATATTAAGGCCCCCACGCTCCCACCTCGTGTTATTTATTTGCTGAAAGGGTGTCCAGGAGCTATTATAGGACAGGCTAAATTGGAACAACCTCGAGGCTGAGTCTCAGCAAAGCTATTAACTCTAGTCAATAGACATTAATATCCCCACGCTCAATCTTGGCCTCATACGGCGCCGTCTCTGTCCCGGCGAAACACACTACCCACCACTCTACTGGAGTAACCAAAAAGATGTGTTGTAGTAGCCCTATCTGTTTACCCCTGTGCATCAATCCGTCACAGCCGAATGAGCAGAGAGGAGCGATGATAGCATTGTCTCGGGCAGACATCGCTGTGGCCTCGAAAGGAAGTGATGCAAAACAAAACCGAGGATATGCCAGCTCCGGTGGAGGGAGGTCACGACCTCTATGAATCAGGGAGAGTCCTGACGAATGGCGGATGATCTAAGGGTACACGAGTACATCGATTTGAGATGGTACACAACATGATACGGCCCAGCAGGGTACAGCAGAGCAGACAGCATCAAAGTCTGGAACAGAGAGGCGCAGGTCACGGGGGCCAAGTCGCCGGCCCGTGGAATGCAGCAGATGGGGAACGACACATCTTTGAAGGAAACTCCCGATGCAAAAATTGGCATGAGGGCGCAGACATGGGAAGTGTGAAACTCGCTTAAACACTTAAGCAAATTTGCAGACTTTAAACAAAACACGACAACAAAAGCATTCTGGGAAAGGATGAGAGGTTCAATTAAAGATGACTTCCAGGTACAGATGAAAACAAAAGACGGAGCGTGGCAGCGGAGAGGGGGAATTGAAAGCAGGTTCAATGAGATCTGACTGAAACATCCTATTAGGTATATCCAATGGATTAGTCTCCTTTGTCTACAGAAGCATTATGTTCTCACACAAAAAAGAGGTCTGACTGTTCTCACTTCAATTTTGCAATTATGAAGGTGTTCGGTTTCTCCCCATTAAAACAGTTCGACATTTCAGCGATAAACAGTAATTCCTATTAGTCCGAGCTTAATACAGAGAGATGAGGTGAACAGGAGGGGAATGAAAGAGATTTTTATGAAAAGTGAGTAAGAATATGATCCCGAATTCTGAAATGAAACCAGGAGAACCTCAAAGTAATACCTTTACTACTGTTTCCACCGCTAATAATACACTCTTAGAAGTAAAGACACTAACTAGAACCAGGGATGTCCCCGTAGGAGAACCGTTTTTGATTCCAGGTGGAACCTTTTATAGAGATTCTACTTGGAGCCCATGCAGAGGATTCTATCTAGAACCCAGCATAGTGGGTTATACCTAGAATCATTGGTGAAGGGGTCCACCCAGAATCCCTTATGAGAGGTTCTAAAGGAGAACCCTTCTGTGGTACAATGGTTCCACCTGAATCCCTCTCTTGGGGTTTTGTCCAGAACCTTTCCACCTTCTAAGGGTGCTTATAAGTAAGTAGTCCACCTAGGGGGTTCCACCACAAACCCTGTAATTTTCCAAGGATTTTATCCAGAACCTACCCACGGGGTTCTCCCTGCAGACCTTTTTATGTTCCAAGGGTTTTGTCTAGAACCCACCCAGGGTATTGCTGAGAGGCTTTTTATATTCCAGTGGTTTTATATAGAACCCACCTAGAGGGTTCTACCGAGAAGCTTCTAATATTCTGAGGTTTTCATCTAGTACCCTCTCTGGGGGTTCTGTCCAAAATCTTTACTCCTTCTACAAGAATCCACCCACGAGGTTCTACCACACTTTTATTTTCCACAGGTCTTATCTAGAAACCACCCACGGGTTCTACGGCAAATCCTTTGATATTCCAATGATTTTACCCAGAACTCACTGAGAGGGTTCTGCCAAGAACCCTTTTATATTTCAAGGGTTTTATGTACAACCCAGCTAAGGGGTTCTAATGAGAACCTTTTTATATTCCAATGGTTTTATTTGGAACACAGTCAGGGCATCTACTGAGAACCTTTTTATATACCAAGGGTTCCATTTAGAACACACTCAGGGGATTCTACAGAGAACCTTATTACATTCCATGGATTCTATCTAGAACAAACTCAAGGCATCTACCAATAACCTTTTTATATTCCAATAGTTTTATCTAGAATACACTCAGGGGTTTACCAAGAACCTTCCTATATTCCAAGGGTTTTAACTAGAACCAAATCTGGGGTTCTGCCGAGAACCCTTTTATATTCCAAGAGTTTTATCTTGAAATCACCCTGGGAGTTCTACCAAGAACCTTTTTATATTCCAAAGGTTTTATCTACAACACAATCAGGGCGTCTACCGAGAACCTTTGTATAGTCCCAGGATTTTATCTAGAACAATCTCAGGAGCACCTACCGATAACCTTTTTACATTCCAAGGGTTTTACCAAGAACCCAATCTGGGGGTTCTACGAAGAACCCTTTTATATTCAAAGAGTTTATTTTGAAATCACCATGGGATGTCTGGCAAGAACCCTTTTTATCTAGAACACAATCAGGGCATCTACTGAAAACCTTTTTATATTTCAAGGATTTTATTGAGAACACTCTCAGGGGGTTCTTTCGATAACTTTTTTAAATTATGGTCCATTGAACCCTTGATAAAAGAGTTCTTTAAGGATTTCAGCAGTCCTTGAAAAGTGTTCTTTGGATGACAATGGTTCTTAATGGAACTCTTAGTCTCAGAAAGAACCCTTAATGACCTGTTTCCTTCAGAAAGGGTTCTTCAGATGCAAATGGTTCTGGGTAGAACTTCAGGAGGAACTCTTTTGGAACCCTTATTTCTCAGAGTGTATTGATCCAGCTGCTTCTGAATGTGGAAAAAGCTACAATTTCAGCAGACTCACTTTTGACGCATTTTATTCGGTACAAACACAAATATATAATTTGAGGAGAAAATGAAATGCCAAATGATGATACGGGGTTGCAATAGATCACAGGTTTACTGTGAGCATCTGAATGTCTCCTGCTTCTTATTCAGCAGACAGCAGCGTTTCAAATGCCTTATCACTGTAATTCCCAAACCCAGCTGAGGTGTGTGATTCATCCCTCAGAGACAGATTGCACATACAGATTTCGGATTTCAGGCGCACTCTCTAACATGATCCTTGTTACTGAAAAACCCGCCCCCTGGGTTTTATCAAATTCACATTCGCCCTGCTCGAGGATTTTTGTTTGCTGTGGCTGTTTTTGGTGGAGAAAAACCACTGAAATTCTCGTGTGGAGGACTGCTGAGCCAAAAAATAAGAAATCCAATACACAAAAAAAGAGTGAGGGAGTGCATTCAATATTAGATAAATATTTATTGGTGTATGCCCCAGAAGTAAGAAATGGGAGTACTGTGTCGAGCAGTTTTTTTGGATGTGCTTCCTCACTCTAATTTGTATTGGATTTGTTGGATTCTTTCTCTCAGCTCTCCGTGCACCTGAGGGCGACTCCAAATCTGTCCGTTCTGTGCAAATAAAAGAATGATCCCTTCATTAGAAGGGTATACAAACATAAACGCCTCATCTGCTTCATCGCCTATAAGCTAGATTGAGGATGTAATGGCTGGACTGAGCCATTAAAAATGAGACACTGAGCTGATGCTCTTTAGTGATTAACTGGAGGGGCCATTCAGGGGTGTCTGGGTCAGTGTCTTGGTCAAGGACAACCGTTTCTGACTCAAATACCCTTGAATCTGCGTTTACGTCTATTTTCTCTTCCCACTGGGTGTCTGGTTCTTCTCTCTGGTGCAACTGGCCAGAGATTTAGCTCCTGATCTGATTGATCAGCTGCTCCCATGATTCAGCGGCTTATAAATAGGGCTGCATCTGTCTATTTATTTTCTCGATCAGTTGATTACTTGTTTGGTCCATATAATGTCAGAAAATGGAGAAAAAATGTTGATCAGTGTTTCCCAAAGCTCATGATGACGTCCTCAAATGTCTTGTTTTGCCCACAAGACAAATATATTCAGTTTGCTGTTACAGACGAGTAAAGAAACAAGAAAATATTCACATTTAAGAAATTGAAATCAGATGAATTTGGACATTTTCTCTTTTAAAAAAATGTTTAATTGATTATCAGAATAGTTGCAGATTAATTCAACAGTTGATTAATAGTGCAAACATATGATGATGTTATAGAATATGGTGCATCATTGTAGATTAAACTACCCAACAGTATATAAGCTAATTAAAATTAGCTGCAACCTTAAACATCTACAGCAGTTAAATGCAACATACACATTAATGCAGCAGTAATATTACTCCAAACAGCATCACATAAAACACTGACAGGGACTGTTGTACTGTACAATGAATAATTTAAAGGAGCAATATGTAGCGATTGTGGTGCCGAAATGAGTACAGCAGTCCAAAAAGTGAGATGGAGCCATACACTGTGTATTAAATTGGTGGAACTGCTATAGTTGAAGCAAGTTGTGTGCTCCCCCCAGACTCGGCGAAGCTCTGCAGGAGCTCTGCAGGAACGCAGGACACATGCAACATCGTAAACTGACAATAACGAGCTATGGCAAGTCCTACGCCATAAGTTGATCAGCTGTTTATAACTGTCAGTTGTCTGTCAATGTAAAGTTAAGCCTGTTATCCTGAAAACAAAAGCCCAGTGTGCTGAAAACACACACTCTGGAGTTTGAGTTCAGTGGCTGCCTTTCTAACTGCCTGCCAGACTCCATTTACATTTTGCTCACTTTAACCGTTATATCGCATCTACAGCTTCTACAAGTTTATTAATGATTTCTTGCGTGTCATAAACAGACACTTACTCATTTGGTGAACGTTCGGCATTAACTATTAACCATTAACCACATTCGCCCATTAACATGAAATGGGCAAACTAAAAAAAAGTTTTCTGGCCTGGAATAGAAATTTCAAACAGGACACGACAGCTGCAGTGTTGTTGTTGTCAGAGAGTATTTCAACATATCATGATCATATTATGATTTATTATAGAAAAAATACTACAGACTTCTCCTTTAAATTAATACAGAACCTTTGTTTGTAGTAGAGTTAAGGTTTTGGCAATATGGACAAGATCATATAGCACAATATTCTTGACCAAATACTGCAACTAACGATTATTTTTCTTGATTAATTGATTATAAATCAGTTAGTGGTTTGGTCCATAAAATGTCAGGAAATGATGAAAAATCCTGATCCCTGTTTTCCAAACTGACCTCAAATGTCTTGTTATGTTCAAAACACAAAGATATTCAGTTTACTGTCATAAGAGGACAAAAGAAACAACAAAATATTCACATTTCATATATTATTCATATTCCTTACTAAAAGAAAACAGATTTATGATTAATTTGATAATTGATTTATAATCAGTTAATCCTTGCAGCTCTAGAATGACTGCTTTCAGAAAATATAAAAATAATGAGATTTTTGATAAACATCTGAAATGTGAATATAATGACTAAGGAAAAATAATTACTAAAACAATTTGGTAAGTTCAGAAAATCACTTTACTTTAATGCAGCCTTTAAAACCAAGACAACCACATCATTACATAAGAATATATCTAAGACGATGTCAAGTCTAATATCATAATATTGATATAATATCGGTATGTTGCCCAGCCCTACACTGACCTCCTCCAGTTCCTCTCTCCTTTGTTTCCGTCATGTGATTGGACAGGACCTCCGTATCCTGACTCTCCTTTCCCCCCGTCGTGTGATTAGACTGTGACCTTGCATGCCGTCCTGTCTCCTCGGCCCGATCGGACGGTGACCTTACTGGTCGACCGGTCTGTGTTGTGGTGTATTTCGTTCCCATTTGTATTGATCCCAGGCAGAGCAGCAGTCAATGGAGCGTCTGTGGGAGGTTTAGTGTTGCTCTGTACACTACAGCGGGACCGCGCGTCCCTGGGCATGGCGCTATCAGAGTGGAATGATTCGTCAACATGTTTCTGAAGGCATATTTATCTGCGAATAACCAGCCTCTGTAAATATTTTGCTTGTAGTAAATTGCCTCCCCAAACCCTTGATTACCATTGTTGCTGTGTCACCCCTCGCCGCCAGCTTCCTATGTTTTTTTCCTGCCCTTCTCTGCTCCAGTTTTTTTCCCCTCCCTCTTTATCTGTCTCGCCACCAATTTAATGTCAGCATCTCTTTTATCCTTCTCCCTCCCTGTCTCCCTCTCCCTCTGTCTCTTGCTACAAAATCCTCTTTCTGTCTGTCTGTTTGTCTGTCCATTCCTTCGTTGCCCCCCCCAACCTCCTGATGCTCTCACTGGCATTTGAGGCAACCGGTTTTGTGCCAGACAGCCATTCCTCAGATTGAGATATCCTGGGTTTTAAAGTCACTCAGACAGATTTACTATCTTAATGGGAGAGAGCGGCGGGGGGGCAAGAGGAGGGCTGGTGTAGGATGTTGGGTCTGGATGGCGTTTTGATTCGGTAATTTCGGATTCCTTTCTGCAATAGGCTGAGCTGAGATGGACGGATAAATAGACTCTGCATTATCTGAGTTTCCCTTAGACTGACAGACTATCCTAATGTGACAATCAGCTTCTCAAAAGAGACAGAGACATAAGGCGAACAAGAGAGGAAGAGTGTGTTTCTGTCTTCAAGAGGAGACGGAGAAAACTAGAAAGGGAGTGGAAGCATTTCTTGTTCTGGATCTTGTTCGGAGTGAAGTATGTCTTTGCCTAATGCAGTGATTGATTGATGGGTGGGAGACAGATGGACACATAAGGAGCCCTTTGCTTGGGAGGTGCCACTCAATACACAAAGACTGACGCTGACATTTTACAGAACAACATACATCAAATGATCAATAGTCCTTCCTCTGTCCAGCGAGGCACCTTACTTGAGAAATAGGTCTGCTGCTGCTTCACAAGGACAAAACGGCTCGGTGGAAAAGTGAGCTGACCTCACCGTGAACATTGTTTCGCCAGTGATTTATTTGCCAGCCACACCACGACTTGCACACGATTTCTGGCAAAGACGCAGTCAATACCAGGGGTTTTGCAACGGATCTGTATTATTAGACACAACTTTGCATACATTCTCCTCAGTCAGAGTCCCTGGAGACTCGCAGACTGTGAGAAACCGGAGTTTGGGCATTGACCTCCTTTTATTTAGACAGAATGAGTTCAAAAATAAAGACTGTATGCTAAGGAAGTCTAGTTTCTCTTGGATGAAAGGACGAGGAGCACACACACATAAGGCAGCCAGACTTAATACATCTAATTATACCTCCATTTGATATTTTAGGAGGTTTTGTAGAAGATTGGACAATGTCTACAAAGCTGGCACATGAAACAGAGGATCATCGTTGTTTTTTTAGGAGGGTTGGATGATAGCTGTCCCGTTATAGAAAAGCAGACTTGCTCACCAGCTCGCCACCGCCCCACTATCGCTCTGATGGCAACCTCCAACTGTCTCACTCAGCTGTGAAAAGAAGGGAGCAGGCCAGTTAACTCTCATGGGTCTTCCTAAAAACTTTTGGATAAACTAGGAAAACTGTAACGTAAAAGTTGTTTATTAACCTAATGTTTGCTTCAACGTCAAGATTAAACATGTAGGAGACCTTGTGCCTAACTATAACTTCAAGCAGAGATGATTTTTTATATTGATCTGATCATCAATTTACGAAGATATACAACAGTGCAGTGACAGTTAACAGGAGTACAATACTTGATGCACTTGATTGGGAAATTAATGAGTAAACTCTCAGCCTCATTTCAAAGAGGTGGATAAACTGACTTTTCTTGGGTTTATCCCCTACTACACTCCTGAACTAAATAGTGCTATAATATATTGACAAGATGGACTAAACAAGAAAGAAATACAAAGATGTGGGGTCTGTATTCTGATATCAGTGTAATATTTTGCTCAAATGGCTCACAAGACTTACAAACATCAAATAAACCAATCACATATTATCATTCAGTCTAGTTTGACTCATTTTCCAAGCTTCGGAAATAGAAGTAACCTTTACTTTCCCACTCAGTCCAACTCTTTTCGTGTACTCAAAGCACGGGTTGGAAGGATTATGGAGCTCGCCCATGAGCTTGCCAAAGCAAGCACTGCTACGTCCTGCAAAACCATCCCCATTCAGGTGAAATACAAAGGTTTTAGGGAGTCCCCAACTCTCACATCCAAGCCGGGCAAATGTCCGACATAGGTTTAAAAAAGTCAGACAGCATAAAACAATAATCTGTAAATCATGTCAGACAACAGTAGTTATAAGTGGTGATATGTACTTTAGAGAAGGCCTCTGTTTTATGTGAAATATGTCCTAGTAATATGGGTAAGAGAACAGTAATAGCTGCCATGCAGTTTCCATACCACTGATTTACCCCTACAGAAGAATTGAAATTAACAGTCGAGCTCCAGTCATGTTTTAAACTAGGGATGTTCCTGTGACTACTTTCCCTGTTGTTAATTTAGACTAGTCGACTAATCTAACAGTAAGAAAACACTTGGAAAGCAGTTAAAATTGAGCACAGTTTATTCATTGATAATGTTCGAAACTGTCCAAAGAAAACTGTGTGTATTAAAACCCATTTGAAGCCGTTAATCACAGTCTACAGTCGTAAAATCATATTTTAAATGTTGCTGAAATGTGGCACTTTGCGCCGTGCAATATGAACACACACATTGCACATTAACCTACAAAACAGGACAACAACTCACTAAATGCTTCAACTTTTCAGACTGAAGAGGATCACAGTGTCTGTGGGTAAATGACCCAATGTTAGCAGTGCTAGCAGCAGCAGCTGCTGCTCTGCATGCAGTTTAACGTCCTTGTCTGTGCTGAATGTGGTCACGTTGCTCCAGTTGAGTGATTATATACCAGTTTATTCTGTCACAGTCTACATTCAACCTTAGATTAAAACACTGACAAACCACGCAGGTTTTATGAGCTGTCATCTGTCAGGGCATACGTGTTTACGGAGAGTGACTGCAGCTCCAACTAGTGGTCGGCAGTTGCATAACACCGTAGAGGGAACAGTTAGCTGGCATTGTGCATGAATAAAATATTGATAAATAGTATTTCTGGTGTCGATTAGCGAGGGTGGCGATGTTTAAACGTGTAATCAACTGATTGCGCACATCCCTATTTTAAACAATTTAAAATGCTCTACATGAAATAATAATTTGTATCTGATATGTTTTTTCTTGCAAAAGAAGTAAACCCAACCTGAATGAATCTGTTATTTTGAGACTGTCCTTGCTCACTGCAGTTTCAAAACAAGAAATACTCAGACGTGGCGTTGACTGCTTATTTTGCCCCTGATATGTCTTGTAACACATGAAAAACACCATATGGACATTTTAACAAGGTTGAAAATGTGATTTTCACTGCTGTTACTGCTTAATGCTTTAAATTATACCCTAATATTTGTTTTTTTAAGCCATACCTCCCAGCTCTAAACCCAAATCTATTTTGTGGTCCTCTAAACATTGTCATGTTTTTTCCACTGTATTTCCTTCTTGTTGTGTCTCTTCACCTTATTGATTGATTGATTCTGTCAAACTGTTTTTCAGGTGATGTTGGGAAGCTTCAAAAACGTGATTCCCAGTCCATGCTGACGTGTTGGAGAGACCACGGAAAACAGATGCACCCACCATTTACTGCTGGAGCTGGATGACTAGGAGCTCGACTCTATTCCCAACTTACAGCAAGACAAAAAGCCACTTGTCTGCAGGCTCTCGTTTTGGGTCTTGGAAACATTAGGAAAATAACAAGCAAAAGGTTATGCATGCACTGCAGGCATAACTCCGCATTCCTCAGCCAAACCTATTTGTAAAGACAATTTTACATGTAGAGCGTCTCCGCTCTGGCTTGCAAATTCAACATGGCCCAGAACCTCGAGAGTCAAGTTCAATAAAGGTAAAACACACAAACCACGACTTTATGACATTATTAAAGCTAATGAAATGCTTTAATTTAGATTCTTCTTCAGTACAATAGATCTACAGCAGAATGTGGAGCTAAATCTGAGGTAGCTGGTGGTTCTTACAGACAATAGATTCAATATGTAGAATAATGTGAAAAAACATAGCCTATCATTACAAATAAAAGAGAAACCAGCACACAGTCTCGCTCACTGTTTGTACTTCCTTCAGTATATTTGTGTTTTAGGGACTCAAACCAAGAAAGCTCATAATTATCTAAATTACTCTGTAATTGCAGTAAGGAGTGTTTTGCTTCCAAAGATTACATAAAGTTTCCGGATGATTGACCCGTTGGTCAGTTTCAGACACCAAAATCATCTCTGAATCCACAGGAGATTGTTGACAGAAGGGTTTCCGCAATTACATCGGCACCCTGTTGATCTGAAGCATCTGGCATTATTCAAAGAAAAAAGATTGACATTTAAGTAATAGAAATTGAATATTAATATTTTACTACATGGTCCATTTATAAATTTTTGAAAATAAAATATTTACTCAGTACAGTCACTGTAGCAAGCGTTGTTTTAGATGAGATACACAATTTTAGCTTTGCAAAGATGCCCTTCATTTCCTTCCTTCCCCTCCCAAAGGAGGCAAATATGCAGTTTACTACATTGTAATTAAATACTGGGTTAATTTATTTTATTTTTCTTTTATTTGCACAAACAATAAAGCAGCATAAAACCCAGATAATGAAAAACAACAATAGAGAATAATAACACTAATAAAAACTAAGCTAACGTAATTGCAGGGAAAGTGCGACAACAAGAAAGCACGCACAATGAGCAGGAAAGAAAGAACCAATCATTAAACAGCGATCCAGAAAGTACAGAACATAACAATACATGAACAGAGAGGAAAAAAATGCTGCATATTTATACATACATGTCAAGAAATAATTAAACATTGTGAATTAAATGCAATGACAATTTCTTTAAAAAAAAAAAGCAGCGTCCGTGTTTCGTTTAATAAAAAGGAAGCTACGATGAACTTGAGAATTAAATTTAAAGTAGTTGCTAAATGGTAAAAGACGATTTAGATATGCATCAAGTGATACTTTTGATATTAACGTGGAATTAAATAAAATGTTATGTGAAAGGATTGTTAGTGATGATGGACCCACTAAGAATGCAGCTGCTTTTTAATTCAGTTCAGCTTAATTCAAAATACTTCATTTGCACTTCAAGGAGTGTGTTGAGAGTCATTAACTAACTGGCCACACACAGACCGTATGGTGATTTTAAATGCCCAGGAGCCTTTTGCTGCCGGTCCTTTAACAATGGAGGCAAACAGAAATTCATTTGTGAAAATGTATTGTGTCCCTACGAGAAATGACAGCCTGGTAAATGGGATAATCACAGACTTCGCCACCAGTTTTTCTAGTAAACAAAAGACAAAAAATAAAATTACCAACCAGACTAGTAATCGGTGTGAGGGTGAGTAGATAATGACTCAATGTTCATTTTTGGTGAACTATCCCTTTAAGTGAGAACATGTGTTTCTTTGTATTGTTGTTCTTTTGTTTTTTTAATAATATGGATACATTTTTTGAGTAAATTTTGCCAAACACAACACAGATTTATACTTTTAGAAATAAAGGGTCTAACTAGAACCATAAAGGTTCTTTGGCTTGTCCCCATAGACCCTTTTTATAAAGGTTCCACTTGGAACCTTTTCAGAAGGTTTAACTTATAACCCAACATAGAGGGTTACACCTGAAACCATCCGTGAAGATTTCACCAGGAACCCCCAGTGAGAGGTTATAAAGGCGAACCCATCTATGGGGTAATGGTTCCACACAGAACCCTCTCTGAGCGTTCTATCCAAAATCTTTCCACCTTCTAGCACCTTCTAGAGTTCTAACAACAACCAACTCAGGAGGTTCTACCAAGCACCCTTTTATGTTCCAATGGTTTCATTTAGGATGCCTTAGGGGGTTCTTCTGAGAACACTACATTCCAGGAGTGTTACCAAGCACCCACCTGCAGGGTTCTACCAAGAACCCATTTATATTCCGCTGTTTTTATCTAGAGCCAAAGGGGTTACTGAGAATGCTATATTCCAAGGTCTTTCTTTTTTATCTAGAACCCTTGCAGGGGGTTCTACAGAAAATGCTTTATTGAATGGGTTTTATCTAGAACCCACCCAGGGGCTTCCTCAAGGATTTCAACAGAACTCTTTCTTCCAAAAAAACATTCTTAATGGAACACTCAGTCTTACAAAAAAAACTCTTGTCGAGCCCTTTCTTTAAATAAGGGTTCTTCAGAAGCGAATGGTACTGGGTAAAACCCCAGTCCTTCAGAGAGAACCCTGTTGGAACCCTTATTTCTAAGAGCGTGCCGGACTTTAGCATTTAAACTGGACTTGCAACAGGATCAGCTTTTCTCACTCCTCACTTGGTGCCAGTTGCCTCGTATCACTCTTCATAGCGAATGCTAAAGTGATGTTCTGTAGCACCGGAGCCAATGATCTATCAGGGACACACTGATGGTTTTGGCATCAGTGTTCTCACTTAATGGTTAAGGTGACCAATCTGCCAAAACTTGATTTGTACACTTTTATGTCCTTACACTCACGTTGCCAGGTTCTCTCCCTTTATGTCTTCCAGGGACAGTGAGAGGGGAGGGTGTCTCTCAGTCATACATGGACACGTCAGTGTGGTGTCTGTGATCCGGACCCTGACACCCTGCAGAGCCCCTCGTCTTCTTCGTTCATCACCGCTGCCCCCTCTGCCTCCTCTTCCTCAGTCCACACCTTGTAAAAGGTGGACGGGCCAACACTCTTCTTCTTACCCGAGCGCCGTCCGATAGGTGAGGGCGGCGAGGGCTGTGCTGTCATTGGCTGACTGCTGGTGAGAGTGCGATGCGGATTGGAGGATGTCGGGGGACTGGGATGAAGACCTGTGTAAGAAGGCGCTGGTGCTGGTGGAGGAGCTGTGCTTCAACTCCCCGAGAGGCTACAGCCAGAGTGAGCGCTGCCAGGAGTTCAACTACATGCTGAGAGGTCGCGGCAGACAGCTGGACGCAGGTAACGGACTCACCTGCAGCCTCACACACACAATGTGATGTTAGAAAATATCATGAGAATCAAGGGTTCTTCAGCTTGTCCTCATAGGAGAACCCTCTCTGGTTCCTGGCAGAAACCTGGAACCTTGGAAAAGCCTCGCAGCATGTTTTGGGTCTGATAACTGTCTTGACAAAAGGCCAATCAGAGCCCAAAATGAACGCTACACTCTGAGAAATAAAGGTGCTAACTAGAACTATAAAGTGTTCTTCAGCTAGTCCCCACAGGAGAACCCTTTTTGTTCCTTTTTAGAACCTTTTATCAAGGTGCCTCTTGGAACCTTTTTCATAGAGGTCTACCTAGAGGCCAACAACATATCTAAAACACACAGGGGTTTCCACTGAAAGCCTTTCTGTATTCCATGTGTTTTTTTCTAGAACACTCTTAGAGGGTTCTACCCGAGAATCCTTTTATATTATGGTACAAGAAACCCTTGGCGACCCTTAATGAAAGAGTTCTCCAAATATTCCAAAAATCCTTTCTTTGGATGAAAGGGGTCTAACAAAGAACACTTGACAAACCTTTTCTTTAAAAAAGGGATGCTTCAGAAGCAAATGGTTCTGGGTAGAACCTCAGCCCTTCAGGAAGGACCCTTTTGGAAACCCTTCCTTTCTAAGAGTGGGGGGCACTAATGTTAGCATGCTAACATGCTACCAATCACAATGCTAGCATTCTAATTTTAAGCAGGTGTAATATTTACCAGGTTCACCTGTGCGTTAGCATGCTAACGTTTGCTAATTAGCAGTAAAGATGATGTACAGCTGAGGCTGATGGGATGGTCATTAGTTTTGCAGGTATTCAGTCAAAAACCAAAGTATTGGAAATATTAGAATTTTGACTTGATTATGTTTCTAGCTAAAAGGTCAGGGGATCAGTAAAGGGATTACAGTTCATCCTGAGTGGAGTGTGAATGTCTGTACAAAATGTCTCGCAATAATACCATACTAACATTGCCACTGGTAGAGCCATTCCATTGGCATGGCTAAAAAATAGCTGTGAAACTTGCCTCACCCTTTCTTAAAGTAACACTTTACCCAAAATGCACCCTTCTATCATCACAACCTCACATTTGTACACATTGTTAGTTTCCTCCTTCACACAGAACAGAGGCTGTTGTCAGCTTGATTCGTGTCAGTTCAAATATACTCCAGTGATAACCAGCTTTTACAGCGAGAACAGTGTCCGCAGAAACCTGTCAGACGTCTCCTGCAGGATAAACCTCTCCATCTGTCCGTATGCTCGGTGTTTTGCATCACTAAAAACTACATCAACTGGCTTAGATTTTCAGTTCAATGTGTCCGAGCAGACCGCAGTTGCTGTAACTCTGTGAGGGAGGAAACTATGAACTGAACAGATACCTTTCAAGCCTACAGGGGGCGAGTCTTTGATACTGAAAAGATCTGGGGAATTGCTTTAAGGAACTTATCACCCGCTCAAAAGGAATTCGTTGAATTTTTAGTATCCCATTATGGTCTGATTCAGGCTTTTACACTCCAAAAAAAACTAGACATCTGATACTTAAAATATGGTGCGTTTTCTCATGAAAGTGAATATTATCTATTAAAAGCTTCAGCAGAAAAAAATCCAGTATCACCTTGTCAATTGTGGACCAGCACAGCAATATATATGTTAGACTTAAAGGCATGAGAAGGGGAATGTTAAGAGGAGTGCTCATGTTTAAAGGTAGTTAGAGTTACTGTGCACTCAGGACAACAAACCATCAAATATTAATCTGCAAGACTGAAATGGCTTCAAGTCCATCCCATTTCTTTTACGAGCCCCAGAAGACTCGCAGTACAATTCTGCAATTGTTATCTCGCAGCTGGATTGAAATTTTGTTTTTTTACCAAACTGAGTAGGTGCATCGTGGGGTGTATTGTGTGCAGAGTATTGTGTGTGGGTTCTCATTGAAGCATTTGGAAGTGCAATGCGCTGTTATGCAGATTAGCGTGGATATCTGTGGCTCAGTGTAGATTAGCCTGGATTGGCTGCATGTTGCCTCCGGAGATTTGGATGGCTCTGTGAAGAAATGTCACGCCATGGTTTTAGGCGTTGGCCCCCTCGCTCACCAGCTGTGATTTTTTCGGTGTTTGCTGACGGAAGTCTCCGAGCCCTCGGAGGACCGCGGCCGCCGAAAAGCTGTCAGCGAACGGCTTGTGTAAGCAGCGGGGATGTGTTTGATGTGGAGCGATGTACGAGTCCCAGTGGGCTTGCATCAGTCGCTGATTGACAAGGAGTCTCGGTCCCACTTCGCGGTGCACTTCAGAGACCTCCTACCCACCCACCTGCCTGCCTGCTCACGCCCGCTGACTGGCTTCTCATGCTTTGAGGATTAGCGATGGATCTTTGGCAGGATCAGAACTCGGGAAGGTGCAGCGGCTGCCCTAAAGAGAGACAAATGGAGGAGAGTGGTTTGGCCCCCGACAGTCCCCCCGCGCACGTTTGATCACAGCCGTGTCTTATCAGTGCACCCTGATCTGCCAACCACACACAACCTACTCCTCTGCCTCCTCGCTTTGTTTTTCCCCCACTAGATCAATACATTAACCTTTCTCATCCTTAAACCCCTCCCCTCTTTGGGTTTCCCTCTAAATCATTGTCACCTTGTTTTCCTCCATCTCTGTGTTCCTGGGCTCATTCTCTTTCCACCATTGCCTCCTCGGTTTCTCCTCCTTCACACATGGCGTGGTAGTTGCATCGACTTTATCAAGCCTCCGCCTCCTCCGCCTCCTCTGAGAGAATGAAAAGGGGGAATGGACCCAGTCAGCTTATATGTCTGTTTCAGCATGTGCACCAATCTGTTTTCAACCTTCTCCCCGTCTTTGGATCGTTTTTTTCCTCTTGCTCCATTCTCCTGCCTCCTCTTCCTTGATGTTTTCTACCTTCCTTTGCCCTCCTTTCCTCTCCTCCCGCTCCATCGCTTCACCCTCCCCCTCCTCCCGTCTCCTGATTTCCATCGTCACGTTCTTCTCCTCTCCCCTCTCCATCCATGCCTCGCTCCTCACTTCCCACTCCGTCGTGTTCTCCGCTGAGACAGATCGATGTCCCCCCTCACCCATCCCCCACCTCCGCGGCCCCCCAATCATATCTTTTGAACAAGTGCTGATTAATGACATACACAGACTGATGAATTATTCACCAAAGCGAGAGCGCGAGGAAGGGGGAGGCAGAGGAGGAGGGGAGGGCGGGGGAGAGAGAGAGAGAAGGTAGGGGTGACGAACAAAGAGACAGCCGCTGAGGAGAGGAATAAAGTCAAAGCGTGCAGAGGCAGACAGCATGGGAAAAGAAATGACAGCGAGGAACGAGGGGTGTTTGAGGGGATTATAGAGAGGAGAAAGCGAAAGAGAAAAAGAGGAGGGAGGGCGGGTGGAGACAGAAGGCGAACCGAATTCCAGAAGATGTACCCCAGGGCTGGAGGATTGGCTGCTGTTGTCTTGTTTTCACTCATTTGCTCTCAGTCTTGTTGTCAGCCGGTTACAGATAAAATTTCATTCTCTTTTGTGTGATTTAACAGTGTTTATGTCTTTGTCATGCCCATAAAGACGCTCTGAATTGGAGTAAATTGAAGGAAAAAGGAGGTTAAAGAAAAGCGAAGGCCTGCATGTGGATCTGGTGGGGGGTTCAGGGAACGCTTCCCTCTGTGCTGTTCTACACGAAGGTGATGATTGGCCTGCCCGCAGTCAGGAAGGATTGTTAATTGGTGGCCCTCTGGTCTGGACAGAGCCCAAGATGGTGAGAGGCAAAAAAAAAATCCAGTGAGATGCTGCGAGGTGGGGAAGCTCCTCGGTTAGCGAAATCTGCACACTGTATCGTAATGAGCCTCTCGGTCTACTTACAAGACATGAATATTCATGTTCAGGGCTCTGGGCCTACACTCTGAGAAACAAGGGTTCCAAAAGGGTTCCTCCTGAAGGGCTGAAGTTCCAGCCAGAACTATTTGCTTCTGAAGAACCCTCCTTTGAAGAAAGAGTTCGTCAAAGGTTCTTTGTAAGATTAAAGGTTCCATTTTTCATCCAAAGAACCTTTTTTGGAAGAAAGAGTTCTTCGAGGATTGTTGAAATACAATTTTTTGTACCATAATATAAAAGGGTTCCCAGTTAGAACCACCTGGCTGGGTTCTAGATGAAACCCTTGGAATATAAAAAGTGTGAGTGTGTTCTAATAATGTCCTTGGAAAATAATACGTTTTTCCGTAGAACTCCCAGAGTGTTTTCTAGAAAGAACTTTTGGAGTCTAAAAAGGTTGTTGATAGAACCCCCTGCGTGTGTTCTAGATAAAACAATTGGAATATAAAAAGGTTCTCAGTAGAACCCCCTGTCCTAGATCAAATTCCTGCAGTATGAAGCCCCAGAATGTTTACTACATAGAACCCTTGGAATTTAAAAAGGTTTTTAGTATAACCCCCTGAGTGTGTTCTATATAGGACGCTTGGAATATAAAAGGGTTCTCAGTAGAACCCCCCAGAATGTTTATTAGATAGAACCCTTGCAATATGAAAGCATTCTTGGTAGATCCCACTGAGTGTGTTCTAGATAATATCCTTGGAACATAAAAAGTTTCTTGGTCGAACCCTCTGAGTGTGTTCTAGATAGAACCCTTGAAATATAAAAGGTTCTTGGTAGATGCTCTGACTGTGTTCTAGATGAAACCTTTGCGATATAAAAGGGTTCTCGGTAGGACACCCTGAGCATGTTCTAGATAAAATTCTTAGAATGGAAAAGGTTCTCGGTCAAACCCCTGCGTGTGTTCTAGATTGAACCCTTGGAATATAAAGAGGTTCTTGGTAGATGGGGTGACTGTGTTCTAGATAAAACCCTTGGAACATAAAAGGTTCTTGGTAGAACCCCCAGGCTGGTTTCTATCTAATAATGGTTTCTAAATAAAACCTTGAGTGTGTTCTAGATAAAACCCTTGGAATATAAGTTCTCTACAGAAGCCCATGTGTAGGTTCTTGTTAGCGCCTGTAGAACGTGGACAGGTTCTGGATTGCACCCCCAGAGAGTTCTGGGTGAAACATTACATGCTAGGAGGGTTCTCTGTAGAACCTTTTATAGGGGATTCTGGGTGAAACCTTGCACAGATGGTTCTCGGTATAGCCCTTTATGTTGGGCTCTAGGTAGACCTCTGTGAAAGTGTTCCAAGTGGAACCTTGATGAAAGGTTCTAACAGGAACCAAAAAGGGTTCTCCTGTGGGGACAAACTGAAGAACGCTTTATGGTTCTAGTTAGCAGCTTTATTTCTCAGAGTGTAGCATTCATTTTGGGTTCTGATCGGCCCTTTTGTCAAGACAGTCATCAGACCCAAACATTCTATTTATAAAGAGACTTCAAATGGCTCAGGATAATTATAAATATTCATTGTATATTTAGTCTATTTATTTATAAATATTCATGGGATATTTATAGGGTATTTACAAATTTATGAATTCATCATGAATCTACGTATAATTGGCTCTGACACGTGCAGTTCTAAACCGTAAACAGAACGACAGAAGTTCTGTGTCTGTGGAGCAGAACTCGACTCTGCTCTCTTTGACAGAGGTTGTTGCTGGAACTGTCCAGCAGTCTGGTGCTGAAACTGCGCTTTTCTTTCATTCTGTACACTTTTTCATTCGGATGAGTCATACTCCACCCTCCCCACCAACACCCACATCCTCTATTCTGCCCCCCCCCCACTCCGTACCCACACACCCCACCCACCCCTCAGCCACAGTCCTTGAGCCTTCACAGATTAAAAAGCTAATAACCATGAGGAAATGCTGGATGACATTGTATTGAGACATCACTGTGGGTGTTGAATCTTCTGTCTTCTGTTTTCTTCCTCCGCTCTCCTGTAGAGATCTCCGTCAGCCTGCTGTCGGTCATTGTGACATTCTGTGGCATCGTCCTCCTCTCCGTCTCCCTCTTTGTCTCCTGGAAGCTCTGCTGGTTGCCATGGCGGGACAAGGAGGGCGGAGGCCTGAGCCTGACGTCGGGGCTGCTGCCCGGAAGCGCTGGCGTCGGAAGCCTCGCGGGCACCGGGGGCTCATCGCTCTTGCCCCCGCTGCTGCAGCGGAAGGAGGGCCACTCCTCGTCCTCGCTCTACCCCTCCTTGGGCCAGCAGCACCACCCCCACTTCTCTGACCTGGTGGGGCTGGAGAGGGGAGAGGTCGGAGGGGTGGTCGGGGGGCCACATGAGACCCAGGAACACTCGTACCTGGACATGGACTCCTACCCCAACAATGCCGGTGAGATCTCTTAATCCCAGTCTGACTGTAAGAGTAATGCCTCGGTCAATACCTTCTTATTTTAATAACTTATAGAATTTAATACGTTCACCTACATACAGTAAAAATAATTTATCTGTGCTGCAACACTGTGATGAATGCTGACCATTATTGTACATATAAATGGGTTTTCTTTCAGTTGTGCTACATTCTGGGATTATTACTTTTTCATCTTTCTTGCCCAGTCTCCGAGTTATTACGCACGCTTAGTTATACAGGAGGAAAATTTAGAAAGAGGTAATCTGCGACTTTGAGCTGAAGTTTCAATTAACACAAATTACAGCTGTATTTAGCGTGATTACAGCCCCATTAAAGGATTAATTAGTGTATTTCTCAAAGCAGCGTACTGCGCAAAGGCCTGTAATCACCTTGGCCATACATGCCAGCCCAGGAGACTCCTGCTTTTCATTGCCCTCTCCCCCCGGTTTCCTCCTGGGGTCACAATCCAGCCGCTTCTTAGTTACTGTTGCTATGCCTGTCAAGCTTTCCATTCTCACACTGCACAACCGCAGTTTACAGTGATGATGGTTGGAGATTTAACGTTGAAATTAGGAGTAATTGCTGAAACATGAGGTCTTTGATTCCACAGAGAAGTTCTTGCTAACGACGGAGGATTTTGTCAGCTATAATAATGACCACCAGCAGATTTCATATGTGTAGCTAGCTAATGTAAACTAATGCTTAAACTCTTTCCATCTGACACATTTTACAGCTCTGTGGAAGTGTTTTAAATATGGCAAATTATTTAATGGCTGCGTACGAGACAAAATGTTAAAAGACTAAGGCTAAAGCTAGCTTACATCCCAGCAAACATTGGTCAGATAGTGAAATACGACACGTATATGTCTACGATAGATAACAGAAATACACTCATTAATGTGGGAAAAGGAAGCGCAGGGACTAGATTTAAGCAGCGGACCACGAGATGGTCACTCAGCCAGACCAGCCGAACCGTGACTGCCTCAAAAAGGAAGCTGGATAAGAGCTAAGCTAACCCAGCTTAGACCTCAGAGAACGAGCCAGAGAGAAAACAACAAATGTAATATAAAATTAGCATTCAAATCAACAAGTCCTTACACAAAAAAGGCATTTCCCTGAGAAAATAAAATAATAAACTACCTAGGGCTGATAACGATCAATCAATTAACAATTAATCCACCATTCAGAATGTAATTGATCGAGTGTAAGTAAAATTTTATCGATCTAGTAAAAAAAAGTGTGGTTTGGTATAAGCTAATTTTTTATGTTTTTTTCACCCTCCAAAAGAGGGCAGATTGGTAAGAAATAGGAAAATATAAGTCTTGTAAAAAAGTGCACTTATTTGGTCACAGTCCAGAAGGTCAGCTGCTTGACTGGAGTCATGTTTCTGGCCACCTGAGGATCATAACTCATGCCCCATATTCACTTTTATTTTAGCTCCGTTTTGGTCTCCTCAAAGCCCTCAGAGCTCTTCAGCTCTTTCCAGATTGTCTCGACTTTCTTCACCAGCTAGTTTTATCTGAGCGTGTTTGCAGAAAACGGCTGCCTGATTCCACTGAATACAAGGCAGATGTGAGCAGTGAAACTGAACCAAACAGTAAATGTGCCATGAAACAAAAACAATGAGCTCAAAAGCTTGCCGGAGCTGCCGAGTTGGCTCATAATTCTGTGTGGGTTTGTTACTGCAAGCAGCCCCTTCACATTTCACATAGGCACTGAATTTAATCTTCAAATATGAAAAATAAAGACTGAAATTAGAGAGGTGGCCATTTATCAATCGACAGACTTACCGGCAACTATTTAGATTATCAGTTAATCGTTTTTAAGTCATATTTTAAGAAGGAAAAAAGCCAAACTTTTGACGGATCCTTAACTGGGAGGATTGGCTGCTTTTCTTTGTCTTTCACCAGAGTAAATTTAATACTTTGGAGTTTTCGGACCAAATGAGACATTTCATTTCAACTTGAGCTTTAGAATTCTTTTAGAAACTTTCATTCACCAGAATTTTCCATTGTTTCCAAACAACTGAAGTAAAGATTATCATGAGTTGCAGCCGTAACGGAGAAATATCTAAGTTCTTGGTAGGGAAGTTACAATACCAGAAAATGTAGTAGTTGATACCAATACAAGTGAATTTCCATGATTATCAATAAAGTATGCACCCAGTTTGATACCAGGCTAAAAAACAAACACAACTATAAAATTCAGCCATTATTATTTTTTGTTGCCACCTGAAATAAAAACCTCTCCTGAGGTCCTCGGACAGGACAGTGACGGGGATGTTCACTAAGCCCGACTCAAGTCCCTGTCCATGTTGTCCACGTCTGAAAATTAATGAAGCGCAAAAGTGATTTGTGCTGCTGAACCTTGAGTATTAAGCTGCACTCAGAGTGAAAGCTGTAGTTTAAAATTACTGACATGGTGAAAGACAAAACGTTATATTTTGCATATTTTGATGACAAATGAAACAGAGACAGCAGCGCAGCTGTGTCAGACAAAACTGATGATAACGTATATTTCAGGATAACGAGGACGAGGAGAACAGTTTGGATTCGTTGTTAATGTATCGTGAACATAAATTTAAACTTAATCACCATTTGAAGAATTGCATCTGTGGCAGCTCTGTTACTGTAAAAAAATGAGTGGCATAACATTTTGAAAATTTTGGCATCGACTTGATACTGAAGTTCTCGTTCTGGTTGGTTCAAAAGTAAGTACTGCAGTCTAGAGCTGCAACGTTTAATCAATTATTAATCAATTATTAATCAATTATTGTTCTAATTGGGGTTGTGAGTAAAACCAGACATTAGAAGATGTCGTCTCAGGCTTTGGGAAACACCGATCGTCATTTTTCACCATTTTTTTAATTTTTAAAACAAAGAAATATGAATCAATTCATTGCAAAAATAATCTTGACGATGCAAATAATCTTTAGTTGCAGCCCTAAACTTGACACTGAAGTTCACGTTCTGGTTGGTTCTCATGACATCCCAAGTCCCTAGTGGTCAAAAGTGAATACTGCAGTCTAGAGCTGCAATTAAATTAATTGCCAACTATTTTGATACTTGATTGATAATCAGTTTGAGTATTTTTATCAAGAAAAAAGTAAAAATTCTCTGATTTCAGCTTCTTAAATGTGAATATTTTCTGGTTTCTTTACTCCTCTCTGACAGTAAACTGAATATCTTTGGGTTGTAAGTAAAATGAGACATTTGAGAACAGCGTCGTAGGCTTTGGGAAACACTAATCAACATTTTTCACTATTTTCTGACATTTTAAAACAATTATTGATCAAGTAATTGAAAAAATAATTGACTGATTAATTGGCAATGAAAATGATCGTTATTTGCAGCCCTGTTGCTGTCCAAGGAGTGAACTGGAGCCATGAACAGTATATTAAAAATGTGAAATCCCTATTTAATATACAATTTATAGTTGACCCAAGTTGTTTGCTCAATCAACTGAACATTCAGCATTAATCTGAACTCTAATAAATGTGAAAATGGCAAACTATAACAGTTATTCTGGCTCAGAATGGAAATTTCAACTCAACATGTTTCCTTAATCTCTGATTACATATCACAGTGCTTATGATTTAGTACAGTAAATAAATATATTACTAATTTCTCCTTCAACACAAATACACATAAAGATATGTGATGGTGAGGTGAATCAGCCAGTTAAACTCAACAGCTAAGCAGCTGTTTTTCACAATAAGAGCGCGACTGTTAGAAACTGATGTCAGAGAGATATTTGGGACCTGGTTTGATGAAACAGCTCAGGTAACAGCTATGAGTTTACATTCTGGTGTCATATTTATGCCGCCTGTCAACGCCGGTGCAGGCTGTTTATCATTATTCCATGTCAAATGTTTGCCAGCTGCCTTTATTGCAGTTGGATGTAGCTCCCTTCATATCTCTTTGTTGTTTATGCCTTTCATGCTGCCTCATGTTCTGCTGTTGTAAATATGTCTGCTCATTCCTTCCCTTCTCTCTGCTGGTAAATCACTCTCTGTTAAATCAATGCAATTCAATCAATGCCATCAATGATGCCGCCCTGCGTTACGAAACAACAACAACAACATTGTTCTCAGCCGATGTAACGACCAAGGCCACAATAGCACTGACAGACAAAAGAGACATGTGAGTCAACACGGATCCTTTCGTCCCTTTTCTCCCTTTTTCTCGCCCTCCTAGGAACTCTGAAGCTGAGTCAGACGTCTCCAGATGTTCCCAACTCAGAGGTCGGAGCCCAGCCTCAAAAAGACCTGCCCAACGCTCATTCCCAGCAGCAGGTCACCTCACGGTCAGTTTTGAGTGCATGGAAGTGTTTATGGATTTAAAGTCAAGATGAAATTTTAAAAAGTCATTTTAGGCCATTTAACCCCATCTAATTAACAATATATTCCAAAAAATACTAATGATTTTTTTGTATTCTTCTACCAAAATCCAATAACTTCTTCTTCCTGCAAAACAAAATTTGACGTGTGCTTATGTAGGCTTGAACCAACTAATTTCACCCAGTAAAATCATGATATCCAACCATTAATTCAATCTTCAGCTCTTAGCAGCACAGAGCAAAGACTCGCTAGTTAGCTAGCTGGCAACAGCATGGTACATCGGATTATGACACGCCCACTTTTCAACATTAAATCTCAGAAATATTCTCAAAATGCATTTTAATCTGGACTTTGACGTGTGCATTTTTCATTTGACTGTACTGAACAAGTGTGTTAACTCAGAGATGTAGCGGTGAATAAAAACAGGAGTGAACCTTAGCCTCCAGCTAGCAATTATTAAAGGAAAATCGACTGAAAAACATGAGTGAAAAGTTAATAAAAGGAGAGCTTTTACTGCTAAAAAACATGTTTGTTTTTTTTTTGTGACCACATGGTATTGACCCTGTTGGTTGCACAATGTTGGCTTTAATCTTTCTCACCTTTTATGAAGGCTTTAGAGGAATCTTTTTTAAAAAAAGCCTTTTCATATAAGTTTCATCTTGCAAAACATCTCTTTAAAAAAACAAGCTTGTATTCGCAGTAGCTGTCACGAGGTGTCAAACACTTGATTACAGTATAAGGAGTGGGACTAACTCAGTCCAATGAAAACAGCTGAGTGCAATGACGCCTCCTCACAAGAGTCTACGTCAAACACTTCATGGGTTTTGTCACGTTACGCAAATCGATTTATTTTTTCATAGGCCACACTCCCTTTTTGCCAGTTGGCATGTCCTTTGGCTCATGACCAACCTTTCACACAAAAAAAATCCGTTTTGAAGTTTTATTGAGATAGGCCACTATCATAGCCACACTCCCTTTCAGCCAATTGATCCATCCTAAGTCCCGCCCCTTTTGGAACCTCTGTCCGTTTCCTGTACTTAGATAAGCTACGTGCTCGCCCCCTCTATACTATCCAAACAAAATCTTGAAGATGCTCAAAAGATGTTACTGGGAGACCTGTCAAAGTGACGTATACAGGACAGTCACATGTTAAGTCAGCTAGTTAAAAAAAACTAGCCATGTAGCTAACTAGCCATCTAATCTACGTCAATCTACAAAGTTAGTAAAACGCTTGCTACAAAGAAACTAAAAGTTAGTTTCCTTGACTAGCTTGCTAATCTACATCGTTACCTAGCAAGTTAGCTAGCATTTTGCTAACATTAGCTAATTTAAAATGTGGCTATATATGCCAACATCTTATTTTCTTTTCAACATAGATGAGCCTAGCACATAGCAAAGTTGAACACACCATGCCAACTTTCAGTCTCCTGCGAGAAAACTGAGTCTGCCAAAGGCTGGGAAAGTTTTGTGGATCGACCCACCGACAGAGCGACCTTAGACCCTTTTACAGTTTGTAAACACTGAGAAAGCTGCGCACACATCTGTTGCAATGGAAGTACGGCGGACCACAACAGCTTGTCAATGGGCTGCTGCAAACACGAGCAGTTTTGAATCGTGTTCTCAGTCTAATCAACACGTTTAATAGCTTGCGCCATAGACGGGCACCAGTTGCTCTGAAACGGTCACAATCTTTGGAAGTTTGAACAACTTATATCGACCACTGGAATATCAATTCTGAAGTATCATAAACTCAATAAACAAATGTTTTGGTGATTTTGGTGCTGGTAAAATGTTTAATTCAACCTTTGCAGCTTGATAACTGGTCTGGATGACTGGAGGAGACATACTTCTGTTGCAAAATGCATCGCAGCTCTTTGATGACGTCAGCTGTAAAAGGGTCTATAGAGCTTCTGGTTGCAGCTGATAATTACTACAGCTACAGATGTTAATTCTACAAAAACAGGAAAAAAAATCACACAGCACATTTCTCTATTTTTAACAGATATTCATTTGTTTTTTCTTGCAGTTTGTACTCCATCATCACACACCTAGCCTTGATTTGATAACACTTACTATTCTGCATGCATGTGTAAAAAAAGGTGTGTAAACTCTTATGCAAATGAAAACAGAGGCTAAACTCAGTTTAGATGGTTTACCCACCACTGCATCCCTGATTAAGCTGCTGAATCACAGCATCTTTTTTTTTTGTTTTCTGCTGTTAGTACGTGTGTTTGTGTGTGCTGTGCTCACTTAATATTCACCCTCTGAGCTCTTATGTGTCTGTTTAGGCCCAAGCCCATGACTCACCAGCTCTCCAGCCCTGATTTCCACGCTGAGGAGAAGGAGCAGGTAACCAGCATTGGGCAGATCAAACCGGAGCTCTACAGGCCCAAGGGCGACCAGGGCGAAGGCAAACAGGGCGACACCTGCGGCAAAATCAGCTTCCTCCTGCGCTACGCCTTCAAGTAAGTCAGCGAGCTTATGCTGAAATAACTTCTTATGTATAAGTGTGGAATTTTAACATTAATAAGTCATTGCCTCAATAATTTTAACCATAAACAATGAGGCCATCACATTTTGAAGTTAGTCTAAAGGTGCTGCACCATGAAAAACTTTCCCATGTGCATTTTACAAAACAATCAAGTCTCTAAACTCACCACAAGCCGCCACTGAAGGTGAAAGCATTATGAGACATCGTATGGCTGTCATTGCTCGGTGTCCTCAAAGTTAAAACCATAAGAAATGCTGCTGACTTTGACTTAGAGGTTAGAAGAAGTTAAACTGCATCAACGTTTCCTCACTTGTGTCTTAATCCGTGTGAAGAGCGAGGAAATGTGTGGAGGGAGTAATAAGACGTCTTTTCCTCGGAAGCATCATGTAAAGCGACATCCGTTTCTGACGACGGCGCCACAGCTGGATCTGCTGCACAAAGCGGCCGGCGTCTGTTGTCACCGTTACATTCACACTGACAGCGGCCCCCCCACGCCCCCACCCCGCGCCTTCATGACTCCGTTTAGACACATTCACTTGCTTTTTAATGGTTATGTTGTTGTCGTCATAACCTAACAGTTTCTAACACCTGAATAAATAATGGAATCCTGTACGATATAATGATCAAATATGATTATGGGCGCTGTTTGGGAGATTTATGACTTAACAAAACAGGCTGTGAATGAGATAAACTTAATTTAAACGTGACAGTGTTTCAGATCCCAATCTTCTTGCGTTAAATATCATCACTTTCAGAGTTCTTAATGTAGGCACATCTGAATTATAGTGATCCTATGCAAAGAGCAGAAATAAGAGAGTGAGAAGAGAGTAAAAGTGGACCTGAAATACTTTAGGATTGAGGAGTGAGGAAATATCAAATTAGAGAAACAAATGAATGCTGTTCACCTCCTGTCATGTTTTAAATAATATAAAATGATCTGCAAGAAGTAATTATTTGTGCTGTATGTGGTTTTTTTTTTTTTTGCAAAATCAGTTCAAATACCTTGTTAGAGTGTCTTACATATAGCTCTACACCTTAATTTATTTAGAATTCAAGGATTCATAAATATGCAAATATACCCCGCCCTCTCCTGATAACGTCTTGTAACACATGAAAAATGAAAAACACCACACCGTCATGTTAACAAGGTTAAAAGTTCGATTTTCACTGGAGGGGGTGTTTAAGAGTCGCCGTCGACCGCAGGTAATCCCGGACGCACAAAAGCCAAAAAAAAAAGTGATTTAATTTATGAAAACACAGAAGAAAAATGTTAATTTAATCATTTGAAATCCTTACAGTTAGAGATGATTAGGTTACCGAGAAGATTCGTCTAAACCTTGTGCCGTTCTGGAGCCTCGACTGAGATCTGAGACAAAACGAACTGATCCAGCTCATCTGCAAGTTCTCACTGCCATCATGGCCTTCCAGCGAGAGACTGGCGACAGGCCTGACATGTCCCAGCCTGTCCACTGTTTGACCAGTATTAAGGCTGGATTACTCGCAGACTGTGGACACGACGGATGTGCTGTTAACACAACGGTTCATTCAGTTTACAAACTGCTGCTCAGCAGACCAGATGTGCACATCAAGAGTCCATCTCCACATACGTTGTCTTTCCTCAAGTGATAATAAACTTAAAGATAATCCATGATGCACAGAATCATGATGTTTAATCTTGAAGAAGGCCTGAAGGCCGCGACGTGTCCTGCGTTCATGCACAGAATCTCGAACACAGGTGGCCCAGTGGCCACGAGGAGCACACGACCTGCTGCACACCCCCGACAGGACAGACCTCTCCCATGATGCTCCAGTGCACTGTTTCAAGATTTTTCTCTTTTTTTCGCTGTCTGTCTGTGGTATTTCCTTTCCTTTTCATTTCTTGTCTTCTTTTTTCTGAGCTGAACGTCACCAGTCAAATGTCAGCAGCTTGTTGCTTTGTGATTTGCACACGACACTTCAGTCTGTTGCCCTTATATGGATTCATTAGGTTGTTTCTATATGCTAATTGCTAGTTTTTTGACACACGCATCCTTTAAGATCAAACGCGATTCATCGACACACTCACATTCTTGTTTTCCTCTTACTGATTTGTTTGAGAACAAATATAAGAGAAAAATAAGGAAACATTCATGCATGAAGCACAATGACTGTCCAGCTTCATAGGTATTGATTGACAGTCAGGAGAAGCAATCTGACTGTGAATATAAATGATGAGTTTTGACTCACACAGTGTTTTATTTCCGTCAAATAAGAGACTCAGGGATGGAGGTTGATTCTAAGAGTCTTCAGCTGTGCTAACTGCTCTGTGAGGTTGTACTCAAGTACAACCGAGCTTTGAGCTACATGCTTACATCAACATGCATAATGTTTATTGTGCTCACCACCTTTGTTTAGAATGTTAGCATGCTAGCATTTACTAATTAGAACTAAACAGAATGTACAACTGAAACTTACTAATTTGATGACAATCCAGTAATGGATTTTGAGATATTTCAGTCTGGACCAAAACAGCAGACTGACTGACCAACTGATCCGACAGACAGACCGACTCTGACATCCAGCCTGCTGCTGTAAGGCTAAAAAAAAAAAGATGATAAATAAATAAATAAATGAATTGAAATAAGAAAAGACAATCCTTTATTAGTCCCACAACCAGGGAAAATTGTCACAGCAGCAAAATAGAAAAAAACAAACGTAAAAAGCAGTAAATAATAAATAAGTAAACAACAATATAAACAAGCGGAAATATTAAAAAATAGGCACAATTTAAACAAGATGAAATATAAAGAATATAAGCAATATAAGTGAGAGGAAATATAAACAATAGGAATGATATAAATAAGAAGACATATAAAAAATGGGAACAATATAAACAAGAGGAAATATAAAAGAATAACAATATATGTTATATAAACAAGAAATAGACTCAACAGTAGAATTTACACCACTGCGCGTAGGGAATATTGATGTTGCACAGTACGAAGAGAAAAAATTACACCTGAAATATTAATCTTGCATAGCCAGTATACACTGAGGCATCAGTAATTCTGTGGATGGTTGTGATATCCGTACAAAGTTTGGGAGAATTTAAACCTTAAAAAAGAGACCTGAACATAATTTGATGAATCAAACACTGAAGACATAGTTTTGTTGTGACTCGTCTCCAGCGAACGTGGACGCGTGTGTTCTTTGCACCACTTTGATCGCAGCGGTGGGCGCGCTCTTCTTCAAACACTTAAAGTCAAGAGGGCTGCAAACAGACACCGGTCTGCAGAATATCTTCACACCACTGAACAGAGAGAGAGGGAGGGCCGCTTCTTGGGAAATATCTTTCAGCGTGTTTATCCTCTCCAGCAGACACATAAAGAAAACCTTTAACTGGAGTAGAAAATTGAGTTTGAGACAGTGAGCTTCGGGTTTCATGGGAAACGTGGTCCTCATTTTGAAGGAGAGCAGCTAACGAACCGTTAGCATGAGATGTGAGAGGCTGCTGGTTGTTGTCTCGACTGTGGTCTTGTTTGTTTATGATTATCATACTGAAATATTAATGTCTAAAAATAACCATTAAATGTAAGTGACAAAGTGGCGGCGGGGTCTTTTATGTACTGTGTGGCACAGATTGCTGTAGTTACTTTCATTTTGATCCTTTGACGATTCTCTGCTGAATAGTCTCTGCTTGAGAACTAAGTACATAATTGATGGATGCCATGCTGTGAGGACCGGATGATGCGAGATTGTGTGTGTGTGTGTGTGTGTTTACTGTAAGTAAAGGTGGTTGTGGGTGTTGTGTGCAGCTGGCTCGGTCGGTCTGTGGCTCAGCTGGCAGTCCCCTCATTTCTGCCTGCCCCCGACATGTGGAAACATTACAATGGGCGAAAGTGCTGATGGTCAGAAAAGAAAGGGAGCGAGAGGCCGTTTGAGTCATGAATTATATATGGCGAGCCACTTTAAACAGCAGCCCCTGTCAACACATAACACCAGACTGTGTTATAGCTGCAGTTACAGATACAGAGAATTAGCAAGGGAGCCGGATGGAGAGGAGGGGTTAATGATGAAAACCATTCATGTGTCCCCTTTTTCCCATTTATAAAGTCACCAGATAATTTATGTCACGCTGTGGTCGCCTGTCGTTACACTGGAGGGAAATTGTTTTAGCAAGAAGAGGCCAGTTTATTTGTACAGCACCTTTAAACAACAAGACAGGAAGGCGTTATTTAATTAAAAGGACAGTTCGCCCCCAAAATCAAAAATACATCTTCTCCCTCTGGCCTGTAGTGCTCTTTATCCGTCTAAATTGTTTTGGTGTGAGTTGCAGAGTTTTGGAGACGTGTTTTATCTCAAATATAATGGGACTAAATGGCACTTTGGTTTGGTTTTAGTTTCCAGAAATCATGACACAGTTACTCAAGATAATCCACAGACCTTATTGTGAGCAGTTTCATGCAGGAACTACTTTCTGCTAGAACTATAATAATATTAACATATTTTATATAGCAGTTTTTCACAAACCTTTTTTTTTCCAGAGACCCACTTATTAAAAATGACAAACCATCGTGAGCCAAATCAAAATACGTACCTTTTTTCACATGTTTGGACTCATTTTTCAACTAGTGATCAATCTGGTGATCATTTTTTCCACCATTCAGTCAATTAAAATGTCAGAAAATGTTGATCACAATCCAAGATGGCACCCTCAAAAGTCTTGTTTTGTCCAAAACTCAAAGATATTCAGTTTACTGTCAGAGATGAGTAAAGAAACCAGAAAATATTCACATTTAAGAAGCTGAAATCAGAGAATTTAGACTTTTTTCTTAATTGATTATCATTTAATACTCAATTAATAATTGAATAATTGTTGCATCTCACTCACGTTTATTTCCTCTTATCAGGAAACCAATACAGGACATTTTTAACCTAGTTCATAAATGACACATAAAATATTCAAATTTTAAATATTTTATTAAAGGTGAACTGCAGATATAAATCTTTAAATCTGCAGAATTTGTTCCGTAATCTTCTATTTATTTGGCGACTTAAATCAAAGCTCCTGTGACCCACCTGTAAGAGTTTACAAAATGCTTTGACAGACAAATCAAAAGAGCAGCACGGCTAGGAGGTAAAAATAACAACAGAGAGCCAAGATTAAGCTCAAATTAAAGTTAAAACTAAGACTTAAACCCCCCCATTCGTATCTAAGAAAAGCTGAGCCCATATGAACACACAAACACTTAACACATCAATACTGTCAATATCTCATTACTTTAGCCATCATTTAATCTAAGGTCATTACAAATACTGTGTGTTATATATCTCATGGATCATAAGACAACATCACGTAATGTCAATATAAATAAATACAAATAAAAAGACTCTGGCTCTGTGAGCTTTATCTCCTGTTTCCGGTCTACTAGTAAGAAAGTAGCTCCTGCATGAAACTGCTCATAACAGGCTCTGTGGATTATCTTGAGTAACTGGATGATGATATCTGGAAAGAGACGCTGGAGTTCAATTTTTATAATGAATTTTCTTTGGTGCTTTGAGCAGACGCCTCTACGGCTGATATCTGCAGAACTCTGCAACTCAGCAAAACAATCTAGATGTATAAATAGCGCTACAGGTGAGAGGAAAAATATGTGTTTTTGATTTTAGAGTGAACTGTCTCTTTAATTGATTAAGAGCGGCAGTGACGGAGGGATCAAGGTTGGAGATGAAGCTGTGTAGGCATGTGTGTAGATCCACAAACACACAGAGGTGTGTTAGCGCGGGAGCTGTGATAAGATTGGTATGTTAATGTGTGAGACCCCGCTGTTTGCGGTGTAACAGTCAGAACAACAATGTCTATCTTCCTCAGATCCTCTGGGAACGGCATTTCTATTGACAATCCCATTAAAAGCTGACACATTTCCACTGTGGGAATAACAGCTAGCTTTCGGGCATTGTCTGCAGGAATAAGGCCGTGAATTTCAGTCCCTGCTCGAGCAGTAATGGGTATATTCTCTGCAGCACGCCTCACGGATTGTGTAAGAACTCCTGGTCTCGGTTCAGGCTCACGTCTTGTTCTGTGATAAGACACGTGAGCGTGGGGGAACCTGTGTCTTTGTAGCAAACAAGGAATGCAGGAAAATTCATGATGATCAGAGAGGGGTGGGTTTGTTTTGAGCACAAGCTTCCTGTCGTTTCCAATTATTGTACATCCGAGCATCGCTGTGAAGCACACCAGCTAATAATCACGGTGACTGCAGAGTCTCTTACCACCAACATGTCTCCAAATCACACTGGATTAAAGACCATTAGCTACATATTTGGATTGGTCAGGGTTTTCTCGTTAAAATATTTATCTGCCTGAGCTGGGAATGTAATTTCCTCCAGCAATTTGCCCCGTATATCATCTCCCTGATTTGATGTGATTGCAGAGTGGGCATGTTTATCCGATTGCCTTAATTGGATGTGATTCAGAGGTAAACACGTGTCCGGATTGGCCACGGTTGTATTGTCAGCAAGCGTGTCTTATTTGTGATCGGTACACATGAACGGAGGACGCTGTAACTGCCGGGGTCACTGTTGGCATTTGCCCTGTTTATCCTTCCTCGGCCCCAAAGTTCACGTTGCTCCGCTAAAGCAGCTAATGAAGTGCTGACACACTGGTTAACGCGGGGAGACACAGTCTAACGAGGTCTGATTAAAGGCCTCCGAGCTGTCTTCATCTTCATCTGGTAATTAAATACATAATAAACGGTGCGTGAGGCGCCGCCGTGACTCTGGACGGAGCGTCTGAATGTAAAGACGTGTGGATCATGTGTGCACACATGTGTGTGTCTATATGTCTGCACGTTTGTGTGCGTTTTTACCTACATTTGCTTTAAACATTTTAATGCCAAAAGCACAAGTGTACAGTGGAATATTCTTGACACTTTTCATTTTATTTTTGTAAAAATAAAGCCCAAATCTGTCATTTTTACAATATTAAATACACTGAACACTTGAAATAAAAATCTATCTTTAGATGAAGAATTTATATTCAAACAATTGTTCACCGTGAGCTGTGAGCCTGATTTATCATTATTTAGGTGCTTGAAAATTAAATGGTTGCAACTGAAAATATTAAATTGGAAGAATTTATTATTTTCACATCACGTTCGCAATTTGAATTTCAAATTTTTGGGGGGATTTTCTAAAACAAAGATTAGAGTTTATCTAAAGAAGAAAAGTGAATTATCTTTAAGTTTGAGTTGGGCTTAAAACAAAAAAAAAATCTTTTGAAGTTTGCTGCCTTGAAATTTTGAGGTTTCTCAACTTTTTCGTTTTTATGGTGTGTTTACAGAGTTTGACTCATCATTACTGAAGTTGAAACAGTCAGTAGACTGTCAGAAAAATGTTCATCAACAGTTGTGATAATTGATTGATTGTTTCAGTCATCAAAAAAAGGCTTTTCATATAATATATATTTGCTGCTTTTCTCTGATGAGATTATGTGGATGGATTTTGAACTGTGAGAAGGACAAAACAAGACATTCAAAGATTTCTCCTCGGACTCAAGGACACTGTGATTGGCAGTTTTCACGATGTGCTCTGTACGTTTAAAGGACCAAAGGATTAATCCCTCTGGAGAATAACTGAGAGTTGTGGCCCTACATGACTAATCAAGCTGAAAATATAGGTCTTTTTTTTTTTTTTTTTTTTTTTCACTGTGCAGTTTGCAAACAATATTTAACAAACCAGCATCCATCCAGAGATTTAGTTCATGTCTAATAATTGTCCCTGGATTTAAAACACCTGGGGGTGGGGTTGCAAATTATGTGCATTTTCTTTGACTGATAATTGAAAACACAAACACTTGATTAATCGATTAATTGTTAATGATATGAATGAATTGATGAATGCAAAAGGCACAAGCTTTTTTCATTGTCATTTTTCATGTATTTTTTCTCTTTTTTTCTTGTCATAAGTTTCCTTATTCAACAACATTGAACGATGTAGAATGAAGTGCAGTTACTACCAGTGTTAGACTATTGATTAATTGTCACTTAATAGATTTTTAATCAGTTAAATTTTTAGTTCTTCAGCCCCAAAGTTCATGTTGCTCTGCTAAAGCAGTGAAGTTGTGAATGATTACCAAATGATGGACCAGAGGTTTGGTAACAGTTAATGATCAGTTTCTATACCATCTATAAACATGTACATGTAGAACGTGATCAGTGAGCTCGTGGTTCCACTCAGAGCTGCAGGCGCAGAAACACGTGGAGCGTCCAGTGGGAACTGTAAGGTTCCTCTACACAAATTTTCATTTGGACAAACATCTTTTTCTGTCTGTTGAATGAACATGTGGAATTCTTTACCTGCAGAACTCAAACTTGATCCAGATTTAGACACTTTGAGTTTAAATTTAAGCTCAAACTGAAACTGTTTTTGAAGAAGAATCAGTTATGCAGCCATGAATAATTTGGTGCTTCTTATTCTATTGTGCTATATTATGTATTGCAGTTTGTGTCTTGTATTGTTCTGTCTGTGTTTTCTTATTGTTTGTAGTTTGTTTGTCTCTTGTGTATTTGTTGCAGAGTCTTTTGTATCTTAAAGCCCCAGCGAGGGACGCAGGGCATTACAAATTAGCTCAGGCTATAAAAGCGATGGTGTGTGGCATTGATTTATGCTACATACTTGTCCCTACACAAATAAACATTAAATAAATAAATATTAAGTGCAATGTACGTTTCATTGCATTGAGTTACATTACGTTATGTACATGAACTAATGTAAGCAACATAGCTGTCGTAATCTTTTCCTAAACTTAAGGAAATAGTTTTTGTTGCCTAAACCTACCCAAATAGGTTTTGTGCCCTTATTTTGAAAGTCTAGCTGGACATATTTCCATATTTGTTATTGGTAACTTGACTGCAGAGGGGCACCTACAGCATCATAGTTTGAAGCACAGGGTCACTGACCAAACTGGCATATTTGACAAGAACATGTTGTCTGTAAAATCATTTGGAGCCATTTTACAGTTGCAGCTAATTTTTCTGAAATTTTACAGTTGATCAATAAATGGTTGATAAATCATATATAAACATTATTTTGCTAACAGTAAACAATTATTAACCAAAGTTTAATTAACTTTTAATTTGCCATACATTCCTAATGGTTATTATAAAGTGTTACAGAAAAGAAAAGGCTGGAAAAATGAACTTAGTTTTGTGCAGCAGTGTTTTGTTTGTATTATTTTCTACCCCAGTAATCATGTGGCCAACCTATAGATTCAGCTCAGGATTCATTGAGGCGTCTGCTTCAGACCATCAGTGCACTGCTGATTAAAATGAACAAGGAATTTACAATCAATGAAACAAATATGTTCAAACACTGATGGTGGAAGATTTTGTCAAAGACTAGCATGAGTTTCTTTTTTTCTGAATGTGGATTTTGTTTTCTTGTGCATAAACAACTGTGTATATGTGTCCCAGAGTGAGTGTAGGATAAAGGCTACTGTGTTAAGGATTATTAATGAGCTCAGCTTTGACCAGACTTTCTCACTGACTGTACATCTGTGCTTACTGTGCACACAGTTAACATCGCTGATGGTGCAACCATGATACAGCTGCAGGGATGACACACAAACACACACTAACATGCACTAATGCACACACACACACGCTATTTTGGTTACTCCTTGCTTCAGAGACGCAGAACCTCCCACGCCATTATGTGTGTATAAAGTCTGCACAGGTGGTGTGTGTGTGGTGTGTGTGTGTGTGTGTGTGTGTGTGTGTGTGTGTGTGTGTGTGTGTGTGTGTGTGTGCGTGCGTGGGTTGATCCTGTCTGGGTCTCAGAGAGTATTTGTGTAAATTTGTACGACCCCTGCTGCCTTTTATACTTTTTTTATGAGCGAGTATGCGAAGGTCTAATGGCTGTGTTTGTGTGTGTGTTTCAGTACGGAGCAGCTGGTGGTGAAGATCCTGAAAGCTCTGGACCTGCCAGCGAAGGATGCCAACGGCTTCTCTGACCCGTACGTGAAGATCTACCTACTGCCAGACAGGAAGAAGAAATTCCAGACCAAGGTGACTCCCACTCCCTCTCACCTGCATCCTCAGTGTTAAACTGCAGTCATAAAGGGATAGTCCTTAGTCATTGCATTGCCTACAATAGATGCCAGAGATGGGCGCCAGCGCAGAAGCTAAGCTACGTGCTGCTGTGGACAGGGTCAGCAATAAAACATATTGTAGCCACTTGAAAAAAGGTCCACCTAAAGTGTACATTGTATTTAGAATATTTTAACCATTTTACCTTGCTGTCAGACAGCCCTTTTCTGATGGGAAACTACCATTAAATAAGCCAAATATCACTCTTTCCAAACCAACCAAACTCCATAGGTAAAATCACTGATTTTACCTACAGAGCACAGGAGTTGCTCGTCTACTGCAACCTCAATCTCTTAGTTTGTGTGTGTTGTTATGTGACTTTGGTGAATCCAAAGTGTCCTTTTAAAACACCAAAATCACACAATAACAACAACAAACTAACTGATTGAGGCAGTGGTAGACTAGCAGCTCCCATTTTCTGCAAGGTAAATTTCCTGATTTTTCCTATGGAGTTTGGTTGGTTTGGAAATAGTGGTATTTGGCTTATATGACAGGGGTTTCCCATCAGAAAAGGCTGTCTGATGGCAAAGTAAAGCAGTATAAATATTCTAAATACAGTGTACACTTAAACTGATATTGATTTACTTAGTGGCTGAAATACTTTTTATTGCTGACCCTGTCCACAGCAGCACATTGCTTAGCTTCTGTGCTGGTGCAGGGGCTGCTTCTCCAAGCTAGGGAAATGCCGTCCACCGTCTTCTGTAGATAATACACTGATTGTGGACAAGTACCTCATACAAATAACCCGAACTATCCCTTTAACGCTATAGAAACAAACAAACAAATCCCCCCAACATTTAGACATCACCAGGCCCGACTGTTTTCTCTCTGCTTGTTTCTGGCTGCTCTGATGACCCAGCCTCCTCATGGGGAATCATTACAGTTTCACTAATGTAATCTAATCTAATCTGGGACATAATTTATTCAAGATAATGTGCTCCAGACTATTACAGGGAACCGCTACTCAGCTCCTGTGTTATTCTGGTGTTTGAGGACAGAGTTGAGTCAATATTTGAGAACATTTCGGGACGTTCTGTACCAGGAAATGTACCCTTAGCCCTAAAAAAAATCCTCCTCTCTTTCTAATTTATTCTCTGTGGAGAAACTCAAGACTTATGTTCTCAGTGGCCTCACAAATGTGAGTTGTAGTAACACCATAAATATCGCCAGTATCTTTGTGCAGTGTTTGGATGAAACAGGGAGACCTGTTCTCATCCCAGGTCGTCAAATACAAACGTATTTGTCCCGACCCTCAGCGTCTCACATGCACGAGTTATCCTGAGGCTCTAACATGTGGTTAACGTTGTAGGTAAACAAAAGTACTCGGTTAGGTTTTGGAAAATATCATGGTTTGGGTTCAAATAAGTGATACTACATTATATAAGTCATGTCATGATCCACGTAACATTATGTAACTTAAAACTTTACATAAAGTCGGCTTTTGGTTTTCATACAGCACGAACAGGGTGAAACTAGGTTGCACCTAATGTTATTGAAAATGTTATTTTTGAAACAAATATAATATTTAAATTAATCATTTTTTTTTTTGTTATTCAATTAATATGTCATTGATTTACCCAAAATAAATAGAATTTGCTTCCATTCTCATGAAGTGTAATTAATATTTCAATATTTTATTCAATCCATCCATCTTCAACTGCTTATCTGAAGTCGGGTTGTGGAGGCAACAGTTCCAGCAGGGAACCCCAGACTTCCCTTTCCTCAGTCACATTAACCAGCTCTGATTGGGGGATCCTGAGGCGTTCCCAGGCCAGGGTGGAGATATAATTCCTGCTGCCTTGAACAGCTCCCTATAGGGAGGCGACCGGGTGGCATCCTTACGAGATGCCCGAACCACCTCAACTGGCTCCTTTCTATGCAAAGGAGCAGCAGCTCTACTCTGAGTCCCTCACGGATGACTGAGCTTCTCACCCTGTCCCTAAGGGAGATGCCAACCAGCCATCCGCAATCTCGTTCTTTCGGTCATGACCCACCCTTCATGACCACAGGTGAAAGTAGGAACGAAGATTGCCCGGTAGATCGAGAGCTTTGCCTTCTGGCTCAGCTCTCTTTTCGCCACAATGGTGCGGTAAAGCGAACGCCGTACCGCTCCGATTCTGTGGCCCATCTCACGCTCCATTGTCCCCTCACTTGAGAGCATGACCCCGAGATACCTGAACTCTCTCACTTGGAGTGAGGAGTCATTCCCCTCCAGTGCTCCTGCAGATCAGTTGTTCTGCTGTGATAAGACAGTTCCAGTAAGCGGAGCTTAAAGAGATGCATATTGTTACAAAAATGCTCCTGCACTTGAGATGATCGCGGTGAGATTTCCCAGAGGACAGGAAAAGTTCAAAATAAGATCTCGTCTTTCTAGCCTGTGTCTGCCAGACATAAATGAGCTCAGATCAAGACCAATATGATACTTTGACCATTTTCTGATGCTTCTTAAATTTGGCTCCTGAGAAACAACCTTTGTCTCGTCTCAGTCTGAGACTAATTTGAGCTGATTTTTTTTGTCTCACTGCACTGATCTTAAATTTGTCTTTGCTCTTGAGAAAACAGTGAGATCTAAAAGAAAACTCGGCTGTCTTAAAACGAGATCTTTGTCTTTGTCTCAGTGGTCAAATTAAAGGACGACCGGGCACGGCATTTTATTGCGATACATCGACACATGTTATGCAAACTGACATATTTCTGCCGATGATGTTGATTACATTGATGAATCGCACCAGGCCTCGTCCTGACCCATCCATCATGGACTTTCTCACTCTTTATAGACCTGCTACGTCACCTGACATGGATGGGCTGTAATAAAATGTTGGTATTTGATGACCTGGGAGTGAGATGGGTCTGAACAGGGATAAATTCTGAAGCTGAAACGGGTCAGAACTACTGTAGAGGCTGAAAAGTGTGAAGCTTTCAGTGACAACGATGCTGCAGCAGTTTGAAATTTGTCCCCTTTTGTGCGACTGTCTCCTGTATATCACAAAAGCCCCTTCAGCCATTGAAAAGTATGAATGCTTCAGTCATTTGCATAATACTGCTGCTCTTTTGTTTAGAGTGTAGATGATTGTTTCATTTCAATCACATCCTCATTAACATGGGATTTTTACACCTCTCGTATTTTCCCCCGCTTTTATCCGTGCAACTCATTTCAAAAGAGACACAGACATCACCTACAAGTAGACGTTGGAGCTTTGTGTTTCTGGTTTCTAAAGGCGCGGCGTCTCCATCAGCTGCACGTTTAATCCACAGCTAACAAGTAATCATCAAGTGCTAATAAGCCAGAGTGACAGACCCACTCATGCAGTGACAAAAGTTGGATTTGGAAAATCGAGTGTGTGTCACATTTTAATTATCACAGGCTTTATTGCATGACAGCATTTATATCAAATGCTTTCATAGCACATAAATCCCCAACAGTTAATCAACAGATAGTAAAAATTTTGTGTTGGAGAGTGAGGACAAATTTACAAATGTCGTGTGCGATGTGTTAAAATATGATGAGCAGGAAATTACAGCCGCTCGCTTTCCATCGGGCCGCGTTCTCTGATTTAAAATGATCCGTTTTATTTGACTTGTTACGAGAGGTGACAGATGGAAAAGGCAGAAAACACAACATACAGTCAAAAAAGAGGTGAAATTGTGGAATAAATACAGGAAATGTGTTGTGAACATTTAAGAGAAATGAATCTTGTACCTTGTACGTGTTGGGGAACAAAATATTGAGTTTTAGATTAGGTTTAGGTCCTTATTTCATTTCAGTAGGTTTGATTTGATTCTTCGTCCCAAAAGAAAAGGTGAAATTCACTTTTCTCCCTCTGGCCAAGGAGCAGGGTCGGTCAGTAGAGGTTAATTGTGCGCCCAAGGACATTTCAGCAGGTACAGCCACGCAAACCTCTCTAGAATATTCTGTGTCCTGATATGTCTTGTTTTTGAATGCACATTGATTTAAAATACTTGTAGTAATGTCTGTTTTGCTGCTTTCGGCACATTGTGCTTCATCCTACAGGCAGTTAATCAAAGCTTTTATATTCACAGCAAGTCTCTGGTATCTCATCTGCGAGAAGAAGAGAAAAAAAAACATTTGGTTCATGGGAAGTGATGCCTTTTATGTTTCCAATTTGTTTTGGATAAAACACAAGAAGAACCCGGCGATTTGCAGGAGCAGAAAACAAGCAAAACAAAAAAACAAACAGCCAAAAAAAAAGGACAAGACATGCCAAAACTTCTCAAATCTGAGTTAAAAGATTCAGCGCAAGAAAACACCACAGAAATGAGAGCTCAGCAAGATAAAGGAGCAATATGGAACCGTCCAAAAATGAGTATTCCAGTCCAAATAGTGAGTTGGAGCCATAGATGGTGTATAAAAATAGACTGAAATCTTATTTATTGTACTATCTATGGTTGAAGAGAGTTATTCCCCCCTGCCTCCTCCTCCTCAGACTCAGGCAGGCTACAGGAACACTGCAGGACCGCAAGACGAGTGCAAAATTACACACTCTGGAGTTTGAGTTCTGTCATTGTCTGCCAGACTCCATTCACATTTTGCTCAGTTGAACCATTACAAGCATCTGCTCCTTTTTAAAAGATTATTGCTGATTTGTTATGACTCATAATCAGACATTTACTCATTCTGCAAACATTCGGCATTATTTTAAAAGAAAAGGAAGTGAAAATGAGGATCTTGTCGATTACTGCTGTATTTTGACAAAATATAGCCCCAGTTTTGTGCCACTTTGAAAAATCCAGCACTGACTGACAGCACTTCCTGTGTTTTTGGAGACACGTCCAGAATCCTCAGTGATCCTGTTCTGCTGATATGAAAAACCTGCAGTTTGTTTGGATAAAAAAGAAAAAGGAAAAAAAAAGAGTTGCACCTTGAAAAACAAGTTGAAAATGTACTTTACTGTGCAGCAGATGGAATATTTTTCATACCAGCAAAACACACAGGGGTCTTTGAGGATTCTGGACGAATCTTCAAAACAGCATTAAGTGTTGTCAAACAACCTCCTGGGTTTTTCAAAATCCGGTTTGAAGTTATCTTTAAAGAAACCTCGACTCATGTCTGTGACTAGAATGCAATCATCAATGCAAAAGTCTCAAATGTGAAAACGATGTTTTACATGAAAGGCGCAGGCTGGGGCGAGGCCAGAAAATAAACTCGCTGATGTTGTAGATTGCAGCACATAAATTACTGTGTAATTATTCAGTATATACAGGTATCAATAAAATACTTACTAGGTATTAATAAAGCATACTTGCCAACCTTGATACCTCCAAAATAGATAGGGGTTTTTTATGTTAAATAATTTTAATGGTACTTTTAATTCTGAAGAAAGAATACAGAATAATTCGCCCCTCTGGCAGATTTTAAAAAATGCATGCCCCTTTCCTGTAAAACTTTCCATAAGAAATGAGAATTTTTCTTCTTCAAGATGTCTGAAATTTTTCTGGGCAGCTGGCAGCTCTCTTCTGTGTTCTGTGCATGCATCATCTGGTGCAGCTGCGTTGTTGTCCGGGTGGAAAGAGTAGATTTTTCTGGATGTTATAGCAAAAAGAAAGGTCATAAATTTGGAGAAACATGGGAGAATTGTGATGCCGGGAGGATGCAAGAAAAAATTGAGAGGGTTGGCGTTTACTTATGCTATACAGAGACAAATATGTAAGTAAACTGGAAGAAGACAGGTTTGGGATTAGGTTGATTTACTGGGTAACAAAACAGCAAAAATGTGTGAAACTGTGCTGATATTACACTGAAATTAGTCACAGTTTAGTTTATTTAAAAATTTTGACATATTTACAAAATATATTTTAGGAAATTACAGTGTAAAGTGTTTTAAATGAAGAGCACTAATTATTATTAATTGTGATATTACAATATATTGAATATTGCAATAAAAAATGTCTCAATACTGTACCGAACAGCAACTATTGCACAACAATTTTGTGCACATGCTTGCTCACTTTTTGGATTGGATTATATCAAGGTCCATACAAACATTGTAAGCATTCTCACAGGACTTAAAATAAAAGCTTAATCTGTCCGAGCCCTCTATAATACCCGGTTGTAACAGAGAGCACAGCAGTACTGAAATAAAATAAATATCACCAAGCCAAGGACCAACAATGTAAATAAAAAATACAGATATAGGACAAGACTGTAATATAAAATTTAATGCAAGAAGTCAGAGTGTTGGGGTGGTGGGGTCAGTTGTAACACTGAAAAATAAGCCATATTAACCCACTGTACCTCAAATAAAAGTACGACTTTTCGATGCATCATATGCTTTCAAAGCAAAAGACATGTAAATTTAGTGGAATATGTTCATTTTGTAACAGAAAAATGTGTCCACACAGTTTGATCACTTGATTATATCGGTTTGTATGCATTTTAAATTGATCTGTCGTGGTTTATGTTTTATCTAGATTTGGTTTAAAGGAGCCTGTACTATAAAATAAACGGGAACAGTAATGCAGGTTTGGGACCCAGTGCTGAAACTATCAGTATGTTGCAGAAGAAGCTGAAACAGCTTTAACGTCCTCTCACGCCATCAGATCATAAACAGTTAAGGAGCCGGACTCGTGTGCGTTCACAAGCTTTTTAGTTTATTGGACAACGTACAGATTAAGGAATACTGTGGTGAGCTATTCATTATGCATGACTTATTCCAGCTGAGGTAATGGCCATTACTTTCACTGATGGTACTTTACAATCAAGACAAAGCATGTGAAATGTGGGAGAGAGCACCTCTTATTAAAGTGTAAGTGTGGGGGGACGTAGGCTGCAAGAAAGTAGTCCCTTGTTAACCCACTTTTCACTATAATTATATAGTGTCGTTACAGGATATGTGGGCTGTAAAATAATGTCGTTGTTTGCTCTCCCCCTTATCCCCTGCATTAATTCCCCTGTGCCTACTCGTTTCATTGATGCCGTCTATGTACAGAGTAATTATACTGTAATATGCAGGCTGAAACATAAGTGTGGATTCTCTAAACTCTGCCCGTCTCTCTCTCAGGTCCACAGAAAGACCTTAAACCCAGTGTTCAACGAGACGTTTCAGTTCGGCGTGCCGCTGAATGAGCTACATTCCAGGAAGCTGCACTTCTCCGTGTACGACTTTGACCGCTTCTCCAGACACGACCTGATCGGCCAGGTAGTGGTGGACAACCTGCTGGACTTCAGCGAGGGCAGCGGGGACAAGCCCGTCTGGAGGGACATCGTGGAGGGCACAGCGGTAAGGACGTGGGCTCTGCTTGCAGAAAATAATCACATTCATTTTGGTTGGGGGGGGGGAGAGGAGATGGCCACGTTAGATTAGACTAGATGAAATCTGAATGAGCCCTGTGGCGATATCAGGCCGGTGCAGCTGCAAATTGTGGGCCAAAGCAGTGATAGATAGGACAGAAGCAGGAATGGAGCATATAAAACATGACACAAGTGACAGTTTCAATTCTAGATTTCAAGTAGAAATGCATGCATCCATGGTGTGAAAATGAATCTGATTTACAGCTGGGAAAGAGAAGATAAATAAATCAAAAATAAAGATAAAAATGAAGCCAAATGGTAAAAATAAACACAGCAAGATACATGCACATGTGAGTGCATATCAGAATATAAACAAATATGCAAAATGTGCCATGTATTCACATGAACAGCTGGACAGAGGACGCACATGCATATATACATATCTCAGAATTCACAGCTCTTCATATTATAAATTATATTCAATTTGCAGATGTAGATGGCGTGTGAACAATGCACGTTTAGATGTGTGTTGTAAAGTCTGGTTGCCTCTTCCTATAATAGCAAAAGTGACTCTATGGAAGCATTAAAGAGGCCAAAATAATTCCATTTCAATTTAACCACCTCTTAATACTGTATGTTGAAATGTAAATACCACAGAATTTAAAGCACAGAAATATTTAACTTTGAATAACATATGAATTTATGTGGTTTGTAATCCATTTTTGAAATTTTCAAAAGGTCATTTTGTGCATTTTCAGAAAAAAGTGATATGAAGTGTTGAATATTTAATACCAGTTCAAATTCAGACACCAGAACTCAAAATGAGAAATTCATTCGGAGATAATTGGCCGAGCTTTAATGGAATCAATCGCGCTTCTGTCCTTTGAGGTGATGTTCTGTCATATTAGCCCAGAAGAAGAAGTTCAGATGAGCAGATGAAATGTCTGTTGAGTTGGAAAAAACGTTTTTTAAATTGCAAAAAATGAAATGACCTTCTGGAAATTACAGAAATTCAAAACACACAAATTCAGCTGGTTTACAGGATAAAATATGCAGATGCTATCAGTTCTCTCATATTTAGCCTTCATTTACAAGACCTAAAACAAAAAATCAATCAAAAATATGTTTTTCGTGTCTAAAATGTCGGACCTTGACTGTACCGACGTGTGTCTGTGCAGGCCTTGTCACAAGAGAGGTGATTTCAAAGACGTCTGTGCACTTTCCTAAAGTCTGAGATTCAAACACACCTCAGACAAACTAGATTTGGTACGTTTGGCACAAAATTGAAAGCCGATTGCTGTTTAATATGCTTTATGCAGGCAATGAAACCTGAAACCTCCAGTGCAGAGCAGCCTTGTCAGAACAGAGAGTTAGCATTAGCTGTGTCAGCCACTGCCAGCTAACAAGCTAACAAGTTAACATAAACTAAGAGGAAAAACCTCCCGGTTGTTCTCCACCAGCCGGTCCAGATACACGATATATGTAGTGAAGACTTTGAAGGAATTTAATCAAAGGTGTAACAGATAGATGTAATAGATGTGCTTCCAGTTAGAGCTGCACAGTTCATCGAAATTTTATTGAAATCACAGTATGCCTTTCTGCAATTTTCAAATCAAAGGAAGTGCAAAATGTGTCAAAAAACTTTTAAATGAATGAATGTGGTGGGGCAGAGATGACCTGTCCTGCACATCAGAGTCTACAGACTTAAAAAAAACCCAGTAATTTTAACATGTTTTTCAATCAAAATAAGAATAATGATGCTCCAATATTGCAAATCACACGGTGGTGCACATTCAAACACAGGATCCAGGATGCTGTTCCAACAGTTTATTGTAGACAAATGCAGGTTAAATGGTCACAGTTGGCTGATTTTTTTTTCCTGTACAAAGAAACAAGAAAAAGAAATATTACTGATCTGAATAATATCAAAGAAATAATACGTTTGGTCACTGGCTTATCTGACCAGTTATCAATTGCAAAATTAAGTCAAAAATAATCGCAATTAGATATTTTTCAAAATCGTTCAGCCCTGCTTCCAGTCTCTTTTCAGAGTATTTTTAAACTTGTTATATGGGAAAACCATGTTAAACAAAATATTAATCCTAGTAGAGTTTATTTACACACTTTAAACCCGTCTGAAGGGGAACTTTAAGTGTCTTGTGGTGATTAATTTTTCAGTTTCTTACAGGATTTAAATAATGTTTATGTTCTACACTTCCATATGACTTAAAGAAGCACATGCATTGTTGTCTGTTGTCTAATGATCATATACTCACACTCATAATTGTAATTAGTGATGTAATAAAAAAGAAAGTAATCTAATCCGAATAGTTTTGGATTACTTTTACATGACTTCAAAATCAAAACTTTTACATATAACACCTTATACTAAAAAAAGGATGGAACCAAAAACATAAATATATAATTTATATTAAAAAAAATATTATTTTTTTGTCTTTAAACATCTGTAAAAATAAAATGCATATTCAAACTTTACAGTTCAGATCAAATTACTTTTACACTGTAAACCCAAAAAAGTTAGCAGTACTCAAAAAAATCGAGGCAATCAGTTGCCACAATTTTCCTGAGTTTATAAAGTCAAAAGTTGGAGGTTATCGGAGCTTAAAAAGTTGGAGTTAGTGTTACGTGTATGCTTTAAATGATTGAAACCAAAACCAAATATTTATATATTTATAATATATTTATAATTTAATAAACACAAAAGAAAGCAAATTCTAATGGCACTCAACATATTTAAGTTAGTAGAACCTTTAAACAAGTTTCGATTACTTTTACAGAAAATAATTTGAAAATTCAGTTTTGTAGTGTACAAAAACATTACAAGAAGCACTTAATCTTCCATCTTAATCTGTTTTCAATGTAAATAAAAAAGGAATAAAGACTTAAGTATCCATGTGTAATTCAGACTGATATATAGTTATAGATACTAATTTTTTGTAATCTATTTACATGTAATCCATTACTATCCAGCCCTGCTCATACAGTATAGAGACTGTGCAGGTTGGACATGGCCAGATTCAGTCTGAGGGTGTTAAAGTAAAAACTGAGCCCAGGAGAGTCCAGATAGATTACTGGAAAGGCACCGCTGGCCACATCCAAACTTTTTATCGCACAGCGTCCAAGTCAGATTTATATGAAATATTCATAGAAGGCTATTAGCAAATTAGACAGAGCAAAGCGTTAAAAAAATTTTTGGCATGGATGTCTCATTTATTAAATAAGTTTAAAGCATCAGCCTTTCAGCGTATTTCAGTGTTTCACCCGGTGGAAGTATTGATCGGTGAGGCTCGAAGCCACTAAGGAGCCATCATGCCACAGTGTGACCTGAATACCGCCAGTGTCATTACTGTGGTGCCATTGAGACCACAGGCAGCGAGAAGATCAGTAGGGATGGGAGTTTGGGTGCTGTGGGGGTGGGGGAGGAGGGGGGAGGCCGGGAGATATAAAAAGCCCAGAGAATCATCACCTCTACTTAACACTTTCCTCCACTCGGGGACATCGACAGATTGGCATATGATTCATTTACAGTGACGGCACTTCCCCTCTGCCTAAACACTCTGCCTGTCCACATTAGGACGCCTGCTGTCACCCGCCGTCAGTCACAGATGTAGCTCTTTTCTGCCCACAGACAATCATAGCAAACCAAAGGATGTCTGTCAGTGAGTGTTTTTCCTCTCTGTTTCTGAGGCTGTGTGTGTGTGTGAGTGATCACAGCATCCCTGCTCCATTTCTGATCTGTGTCTGTCTCTCTATCTGTGTGTGTGTGTGTGTGTGTGTGTGTGTGTGTGTGGTGACCTGCAGGAGAAGGCTGATCTCGGGGAGCTTAATTTCTCGCTGTGTTACCTGCCCACCGCAGGCAGGCTCACCGCTACAATCATCAAGGCCACCAACCTCAAAGCCATGGACCTGACCGGCTTCTCAGGTAAAGGATTAATGCACGCACACATCATGCCGCTGCGACTTCCTGCCGGCAGCCTGACTGCAAACTCATTTCAAGGAAAAATATGACAAAACAGCTTTAACACTGTCTAAAAAAAACAGCTACGGATGATGTATGTTGCTTTCTTGTGGTGCTTTAGGTTTATATCTCATTCTGGGTCATAAATTACCATGTGGAATAATAACTGGCATGAAATAAGTTTCTTGGAAGAAAAGAGAAACTTTTATGCCATTTAGAGCTAAATAAGGGCACAAACTTTTATCTCAACAGCCTCCTCAGTGAGCCAGAATGCACTGCAGCTGCAAAACACAAAATGCTCCATTTTGATTGAGGAATTTTAGCAGAAAGAAAATTTTCAAACCCTATTTAATCACTAACTGAAGTAGAGTTAGATGAAGCATGTTTAGGGGAAGTGCCAAGAAGTAAATTACTATAAATCTTTGCTAAAAAAAAGAAAAAGAAAAAAGTCCTAAAGTGCATCGAGCATCACCAGATTGATCGTTTTTAACTGCGCAAGAGAATCTGAGGGTTGATTTTCCCTTCGAGAAGTAGAGGTAGAGTTTATACATTATGCATATATTACCTGGAGCTCTAAAGTTTGTTTATTACAAACACAACAACCAGTATAAAGTTGTTGCAGTGTGTTTTGTCGCAAGTAAAATCAGCTGCAGGTGTAGTCTGCAGAAATGGACAAAAACAGCAATTGTTTTACCAAAGAAATCAAATTAGACAGAAACGAGTCTCTGCAGTCGTCTATAGACTCAATATTCTCCTCTGCCTTTGTAATTTGGCCTTTACTTGGAATACCTGTTTCACATATTGTGTTTAAAAGGGAAAGTAGCAGATATGTGATTTTACTTAAGTTTACAGTACAGTTCTGTTTTAACATGTCAAAAATGATCCTCCAATAAAGTCTATTAAGGCCCTAACAGTGGGAAATTATACAATTTAGTTTACAGTTCAGTTCTGCTTCAATGTTTCCTAAATTACAATTTCATGAAGTGTAATAAAGGTCTAACTGTGTGAAACTGTGCAGTTTAATTTATAGTTCCTTTCTGTAGCATGGTGGTCCTAATTACACTCAAATAAAGTCTGATAAGGCCCTAACAGTGGGAAACAATACACTTTAAATTATACAGTTTATTTTACAGTTCTGTTGTAATGTGCCCCACATTACCATTTCATGGAGTGCAATGAAGGTATAACAGTGGGAAACAATACACTTTAGTTTACAGTTCAATTCTGTTGTAATGTTTCCCTAATTACCCTCTAATGAAGTCTAATAAGGCTCGATTAAAGGGGTCTAACACATTATTTCAACACTACTTCATACAAAGTACAGCTTGTTATGTCTTATTAGTGTCCCGTTAAGTGTATAGTATCTAATTAGATAATAACTACTGTCTAACAAGTGCATATTATTTCTAGTTTTTGTTTAATTTTATTCAAAGTAAAGTTCCATGTGACTGATAATGCTAAAATTGAATGAACATCCTGAAAAGGTTTTATTCTTTTGATATCCTTCACTTAAAGACCTGTCGACTGCAGCGGCAGTGCCCTCTCAAATTAAATGCGATCTCAAATGATGACGACCGCACGCTGTCGTTGTTGCCACAGTGATCCCACGATGATCGCGGCGCCTGAAAGATGCTTAAAAATGCAGCATAAAAATGGAGGCGTGGGCGTGTGTGTTTTCCCCGGCTGCTGTCACCGAGCTGCACATGTTGAATGGATATCTGAAGTGATTCAACCTGTGCTGCTTTTCTACCTTTGTGTTCTTAATCCAGCTTTGCCAAGGTGACTTGATTTTCATGCCTTTTATGTGTTACAGACGCGGGTACCTGTGAGCATAATACCTAACAGTGTTTGCAGGAGTCCCCCCCTTATCTTTTTCTCTCTGCTTCCTCCCCGTCTTTCTGTCTTTCTTCTTTCCTGCTTCTCATCACCACCTCCCTCTCTTCCTTCCTTTTTTATCTCCCCCACCACTCCCTTTCCCCCTCCCTCCCATCTCTCTTGTCTCTCCTTCAGACCCGTACGTGAAGGCCTCTCTGATCTGTGACGGGCGAAGGCTAAAAAAGAGGAAGACCTCCATTAAGAAGAACACACTAACCCTACGTACAACGAGGCGCTGGTGTTTGACATTCCCAACTGAAAATATAGAAAGTGTATCCATCATCATCGCGGTGATGGACTATGACTGGTGAGCGAAGCTGAGGTGTTATTATACTGCAGCATGCTCCAGGCGCTTTAAAGGGAGAGTTCACCCCAAAATCAAAAATGCACATTTTTCATCTCACCTGTAGAGGAAAATGTCTGCTTTCTCTCAGGAACTCATTAAAAGTATTTTTTTTTAAAGTCTAAATCTGAAAATAAGGCTAAGAAAGGTGTTGTAGAAACTAGAAATAAATAATAATTTTGCATGATAGCTGAATAGGGCAGGCCTATGCTAATGGATGTTAATGTCAGTCATGATCAGAGGGGAAAAGATTGATATCACAATATGAAAGCAAGTGCTTAAACACTAACAAAGTGACTGTAGCTCACTAAAAACATTAGATTTTAGCACGGTAACTGATTATTTGTCTACCAGAGAGGAAAAGTCAGACTGTAAATCTCAGTGTCTCTTCTCATTACCTTGTTTTTCTGTGAGAAATGATCCCACTGAACAGCCAGAGGTGAAATACTTTAATGTGAACAACTATTGATCGCATCACCAGGTGAGATCATCATTTCATCTAACAAAGATCAAAACCAGGACTTTTTAGAGTTATAGGAGTTATCTTAAATTTCAGTTGCTCTGGTCAAATTAGCAGCTGTAATCTTGGCATAATGTTGCTGAGTGTCCCACAGGTTCCTCATGTCCGTGTCCAGTTTCTGTCTTCTTAAAAACTTGTTTTTTTTTTCTGGTTCAGCAGCTTATAAAAACTTAGTTCTGTTTCTTTGACTTACTGGTAGTGCATCCCAGCACACATCAGCATTTAGACATTTTTCTATTGCATGCTAGCAGACGGAAAGTGACAAGAGGCACCATCACACAATACAAATCAATGCTGAGCCATGGATTGGTGTGGGCGGGACTTAAATGCTTTCTGTCTCTATTGGTGCTACTTGGAGAGCTCAGTATTTTCTGAGGTGGTGCATGGTGTAAAAAGTTTGAGAAACACTAAACTAGATGAATTTTTGGGGTGACCTGCTCCTTTAAAACGAAACTGCTGCTCAGTGTGAAGCGTGCAGCTTACTGAATGTGTTTGCACATGCAGTGTAATGTTTGCTGTTACTTTTGGAGCTGTCGCATTTTGATGTTGGTGTTGCGGCGGTGGCGGTGTCGAACATGACGAGGGGCCCCCTCGTGAGTCAGCCTCCTGGTGGACGCTGCCTGTTTTACATAGACGGGCACCTCATGAATAAGCATGATTTATGCTAATGGTGAAGGAGGAAGTGTAACCCTGCCAGCATTTGAGTGTCTGCCGCTCGCAGCAACACTTGGCTGGTTGATGTGTTTGTGTATAGATGCACCGCCTCCCTATTATGTAGTCTGCCCTCCATTTGGCATCTCCATAGGTGTGTGCTTTTGTATGTTTGTGTTCGTGCCTGCTCCCCCGCTGACATCAAGCTTTTATACAGGGTTGTGTGTATTTGTGAGCTGCTATTCAATATCCTTCCTCAGCCGCTGTACTCTTTTCCCAGTACTCAAGGTTGATAAATGAGACTCTCTCTGGCTGTTTCTTACAAGCCCTGTCTCCCTCTCTCTCCCTGCTTTATTATATCCTCGCTCTCTCCCTTTCTCCACCCCCCCACCCCCTTTTCCCTCTCTGTCTCTCCTGCTCTCTGTCTCCCGTGTCCTTGCTTCCATCCCTCGTCGCGTGTCAGTATTGGTCATAACGAGGTTATAGGGATGTGTCGTGTGGGCAGCGACGCTGAAGGTCCGGGGAGGGAGCACTGGGCAGCCATGCTGGCCAATCCACGCAAACCAATAGAGCACTGGCATCAGCTTGTGGAGGTAATGAGCATATGATCATGTGTGTGTTCAAGTGTGTGTGAGCATGACTGTGACTCTGTGTGTGCGTGTGTGTGTGTGTGTGTGCATCAATGAGTATGATCTCATGCCACATATGTTATGTTCAGTCCTTGTGATACTTGATGAGTAGCAGCAGTGGGAGTAGTAATGACAGTACAGGAGAAAAGGTACAGTAACATTGACGTAGAAGCAATAAAAGAATCGTTTAGGTATTTTACTTAAATTTACTGAAAGAGCTTTGAAACTGGTTATGAAACAGTCTCAGTTTAATACTGATGTCTCTAAGTTAACAAGACCATCTGCAGGAAGATGGGTTATTTCTGTATGATTGTTCTTCATGAAAGAAATCAAATGAAACAAACCTGTGTTTATATTTTCCCAGGCAAAGCTTCACTGAATAGAACATGTGCCAGTTAAAAAAAAAAAGCAGGAGGAGATTTTTATTATGATGATTTTATTTTTGACATTATATTTTGTGGTTATTTGTGCTTATATGCTCCGCAGGTCCCATTGCCTGTAGTGGTGGTAAAAGCACTTAATGTATTAAAGCTACTGCAAGGAACTTTAAAATTGTGTTGATTTTGGAGACCCCTGTGGACAAAAGTGGTACTGCTTCCTCTGCCATAACCACACAATATAACATCAAATATATGGGCATTTGTCTTTCATGTGTACTCTATGCATTTTGGATGAATTTCTTCCAGAAATTGTGGCGCTGTCCCAGAATGCTCTGCAATGTCCATTCTCCATAACATTCTCCATATATTAAAGCTGCTACAAGGGAAAATTGTGTTGATTTTGGAGACCCTTGTGGACAAAAGTGGTACTGCTTCCTCTGCATAACAGCAAAATATAATGTCAAATATGAAATATATTTACTTGACTTTTTATGGACATTTCATGGGAATAATCGCAATATAACATCAAATATAAATACAGCTTACAGCTTTACTCTTTATGGGCATTTGTCTTTCACACATACTCTGCATTATTGATGAAAATACAAATAAATTTACTTGTGTTTTTATTGGCGTTTTATTTGCATAACCACACAATATAACATCAAATATAAATACATTTACTTGGCTTTTTATGGCCATTTGTCTTTCACATGAACTTTAAAATTGTGTTAACCCTTATGGACAAAAGCAGTAGTGTTTCCTCTGCCATAACCACACAATATAATGTAAAAAATAAAATTATTCAAAGAAAAATCTCCTACTGCTTCCTTTCAATCTCTTAACATACCGCTCACTTTAACTTTGCCTCTGAAAATGTGAACACATCATCTGATTTCACAGAGAATCCTTGACACTCGGTCGCAGGCCTCATGAATAACTGCACAGAAATAGCCAGTCTTTTCGCAGATTGTCTCGTTTGCTTATATAAGTCATATAGAGGCATCAGTATTAACTTGAGACTGTTTCATAACCAGTTAAAAAGTCCTCCGAGTAGCTTTAAATTTTAATTTATTTCAACTGAATGTATGAAATGTGGCTCCTTTTGTCATGAAGTATTAATAAAAACAAAAATCTCTGTTCCCCTGCAGGAAAAAGCAATCGGTACATTTGTGTCGAAGACTGCTACAACATCCTCCCCTAAGCCGCACATCGTGGTGGACAGTCCTCACTCCGATTAAAACTGTGAGCCTCTTTCTTTAATTTAATCACCATTATTAGCATGCTATCACACACGCTGTAGGATTGTTTTCTAGCTAACAGTGTATTAGAAAGTGTACCATTATTCCACGTATACGTTCCTTTATTTCTGCTTGTTGAAAGCACTCCCTGGACTGGAATCTTAAAGTACATCCATGTACTGTGCAGCAGATGCTCTCAAGTCAGATTTGCACAGAAAACTGGTCGAGTCTTTACAAGCATGACCTAACTGTGAGTGTGTGATAAAGAGGAGGCAGTGGAGCTGTCAGAAGTAGGAGCTCTAAGGCAGAAGCATCTGTATAATCTAGATGTTATGGGTTATGTAATTCATCCCCCCCTCCTCCCCCCAAACTTACAGTACTGCATACTGTTTATATATTCTCTCGCCCCCCTAGTGTCTTCCTCCTGCTTAATCTGCCTCCTCTCCCTTATTCCCTCTTTCCTCAGGTCATTATCATCTCTCCAGCTCCAGACTTTCCTTTCTTTCCTCTCATCTGTGAATAATTCTCTCCATCAAAGAAAGAGAGACACGGAGACACTGCTAGTGTCCGACTGCTAGTGCTGTTTTGCTCCTGCTAATGAATCCTCCACGTCCTGTGCTGTCTTTACCGAGCCGGAGGAAAAGAAAAAAAAACAACATCATCCATCACGAGCTACACTTTGAGCATCAGACTACACATTTACAAACACATGCAGACACTAAATGGTACAGTAGGACAGATATCGGGTGTAAATTTGGGGATCTAGCAAGGGAACGCACACACATAACTCACACATACACACACACAAATACACACAGAGTTTGTAGTATGTGCGTAGTTCATGTGTGCTTCAGATTAGTGTAGTGTTTCATCTAGGAGGAGTGTGATGTGACAAACTTTTCTCTCTTGAAAACAAAAAAAAAAAAAAGAAAAAAAGAAAGCCATCCCAGAATGGCCGTTTCGACCAGGACCAAAGGTTCATGCCCTTGTACAGACTATAAAAGAAGAAAATCACTATGTCGATATTTTTCTTTGCAACATTGGTGTACAGTATACGACGTACTGTATGGGAAAAAAAAAACATCTCACGTAGTACTTAGCAGGACAAAACATCCGAGGTGGATTCTCCCGGCCATTTTGGACGCCTTCTCCTGGCACCGTACCCTCTTGTTTCAGGCTTATTTTCCCCAGAGGAAAGACGACAAAGTGGTCTTTATTGATGTCAGAGGAGTGAAAAACGAGGACAGACTCTTTGGTTTAAGCATGTTAAGCAACCTTTGAAATGTGTCCCTCTTCCTCATGCTTTTCGTCACGGTCCTCATGGTGCTCATCAATTTTTTATTTTTTATTTTTTTGCTTTGTTGTTTGTGTGATGCATTATACATCAGAAAAAAAATCATCTGAAAAGGAGTTTATTCATGCCATTTTTTACAGTCCACCGAGGATGCGATGGTGTGAGCTTCAGAGAGACGCGGACTAGTTGATTGTCCTCTGCTCTCTGGCCAAGACTTTTCCTAAATGTAGGACTACGCAGGCTGAATGAAACCTGCGTTTAGGATCGGACCAGCATCTGTTCGGATTGCACTCGCTGGAGGATGTATTCCACAGGGAAGGATATCACCACTCTACTTTATTTTTCTATCATTCCAGGACTCTTTTTTCTTTTTCTCTTTGATTTTCTCGAGAAGTCATCGTCCAGCTTCAACTGAGAAAACGATTATTTTCAAGTCCACGCCATGTCCCTGACAAGACTTTAGAAGGACACACACGTCCGTGTTGCTTTTATTAGTGTGTGTTTCCGTGTTTGTGGGCGTGTTTGTTTTGTATTCGTGCGCGTCTGTGCGTGTGTGTGTATGCCTGTGTGTCACTGTGACCTTGCGTGTGTGTGTGCGTGTGACACGTTTGTGTGCTCACCGCCTCCTTCCCTGTCTTCGCCCCACCCTCCCCCCTGAATCCCGGCATCCACAGACTGAAACGCTTCGTCTCGGAGCCAAACGTGTCTTCTGTCCCGTGTCTTGACGAGGAGCCATTTTCTGTGTGTGTGTGTGTGTGTGTGTGTGAGAATGTGTGTGTACTATACGTGCCTCATTGCACTAGGTGGGGAAACACTGTCTCTCATAGACATTAGTTTGTATTGTCTATGTCGTCTCTGAGATCAGCTGCCAATCATCCAACCCTCCTCTCTTCCTCTCTAACCCTTTGCCTGATGTAAGTAACTGTGTTGATCGTGTACTTCTTTCAGTAATTTGTGTACTGTATGTCCGAGGGAAAAAAAAAACAGATGGCACCGTGATTGAAAATTAAATTGTTGGGTGTGTTTTGATTAAATTTACTGGAAGGAACACAAAAAAAAAAAAATGAAGAAATAAAAAAAAAAAAAACATCCGAGGCTCATTTGTTACAGCCTACAGATCATGACAAATTTAGATCCCCTTAAAGCAAGACAACAGGGAGGAGGTGTTGTGAGAAAACAAGCGCCTGGAATTTCTGCACTTCCTGTGTGTAAGCCGATACAGACTTATAAAGCCATGTCTGTCACCACTACTACGACTACTACTACTACTGTAACCTCAGCAAAACAACAGTACAACACCTCACTACAGCTACTTGTATTGCTATCGTTGCCATTTCTCTTTCATCCTCTCACACACACACACTTTTAACGGAGGAGTTTATGTGGGCGTGTGTGTGTGTGTGTTTCTGTGTGTGTTTTCGGGGAGGGATCTAGTTTCTTTCTCTTTACCTTTGGACCGTGGAAGCGCAGTGAGACCAGTGCTTGATCAGGCATGGTGACACATCCCACATCATACCTAGCAAGTATTCTGTGTGGGCTGCCAGCTGGTGGGTTTATCGATCAGCTTTTATAAGCAGATATGGTATTGATCCATAACTCCCTCTTTCCCAGCCTCTCTCTGCTTGTGTCTACCCTACCCTACCCTACCCTTCTTGATCGGGTAACACATCCTGCATCATACCTAGCAAATATTCTGTGTGGGTCTGTCTGCTCGGGGAGTTATTGATCAGCTCGTTATAAGTAGGTATGGTATTGAGCCATTAGTCTTGAGGCCCCATAACTACTTCTTTCCCACCCTCTCTCTGCTTGTATCTACCCTAGCCTACCCTTCTCTACCCTCCCCTGCTATGGTAACAGATCCTGTATCATACCCAGCAAGTATTCTGTTTGGGTTATCAGCTGGTAGGGTTATTGATCGGCTTGTATAAGTTGGTATGGTATTGATCCATCGGTCTTGAGATCCCATAACTCCTTCTCAGTCTCTCTCTGCTTGTGTATACCCTACGTTACCCTACCCTGCTTGATCAGGTATGGGGGAGGTAACACATCCTGCATCATACCTAGCAAGTATTCTGTGTGGGTCTGTCTGCTCAGGGAGTTATTGATCAGCTGGTATAAGTAGATATGGTATTGATCCATTGGTCTTGAGACCCCATAACTCCCTCTTTCCCAGCTTCTCTCTGCTTGTATCTACCCTACCCTACTCTTCCCTACCCTACCTTGCTTGCTCGGGTATGGTAACACGTCCCGCATCATACCTAGCAAGTATTCTGTGTGGGTCTGTCTGCTCGAGGAGTTATTGATCAGCTTGTATAAGTAGATATGGTAATGATCCGTTGGTCTCAAGGCCCCACAGCTCCCTCGTTCCCACCCTCTCTCTGCTTGTATCTACCCTGTTTGATCGGGAATGGTGACACACCGGCGTGCTTGATCAGGTATGGGGGAGGTGACACATCCCACATCATACCTAGCAAGTATTCTGTGTGGATTGTCAGCTGGAGGGGTTATTGATCAGCTTGTATAAGTAGATATGGTATTGATCCATCGGTCTCAAGGCCCCATAACTCTCTCTTTCCCAGCCTTCCTCTCTGCTCGTGTCTACCCTATTTAGCCCTCGTGTTACTGCCTGGTGATAGATTACAAAACTCATAGTAAACCAGCCCTTTCCCTTATTCTCTTCCTCCTTTCCTCCATCCACCTACCCCCGACCCCCATATCTTTCTGTTTCTGTCTGTCTGATTACTGTCTGATTACTCATTCTCTCCTCCAGCAACCCTTACCTTTCCTCCCGCGCTCCACTCCCCCACCACCTCCCCCTCATCTATCCATTTCTCGCTGTTTTTTTTTCTCCCACCTTCCCGCTCCCTCTGCTATCTCGCGTCCCTCCATCTTGCCCTCTTTCTTTCTGCGTACGACACCCCTCCCTCCCCTCCTTTTCTCTCTATTCTCTCCCCCTCTCTCTCGCTGTCTTCTCGTGTTAGTGCAGTTCTGAATGGTCATGGGGAAACATGTTTGCATGCTTATATTAACATGAATGATGTCAACTTGATGCAATGAAAAATTATATAAGAGATGCTTTAAGCAAAATCTGACAATGAACTTGATACTAATACTACTAATGACGACTAAATGGAGACCTAGCAATTGTTTATCTCTGTGGTCAAAAAAACGATGATGAAATAACATTGTTTATGCTGTATTTATCTTTCTCGAATTGGTATTCTTTTTGATTTATTGTTTTTTTTATATATAATTTATTTAAGAGGTTTACTTTTTTATTGGTTAACGCTGAGATTTTGAGTGAGGGGTTCAGTCAGGGCGATTGTTTCAGTCGGGACAGCTGTACCAGGTCGCAGGATTTAGGTGAATGTGTAAGTAACAGTGTGGCTGAAGCAATGATAATGGAAATAAAGGATATGTATCATCCAGCTTCGTGTCTCTGACTTCTTTTAATCCGCCAGGCTGGGAGGCAGAAGAGGTGGTGAAGCTGCTGTCACACATGCCAGGCAGCGTGCTATATATAAAATCCAAGACTCTGGGCATTTCAGATGTACACGGTCTATATTTGACTCAGGCGTGGAAGGTAAGACAGTCTACCTGGACAGAAGCAGCCTGAACTTTTTTTTTTCTTCACCAACCTGACTTTCTGCTGTGCATTAAGTCGTGTGTAATTATTCAGCCACTTTGTCATGAATTCTTTATTGTGGCCGCGTTTTGCCTAAATGCAAAATGGAGCAAGGCTGCCTGGCCTGTGTGCTTCCCTCCATCTGGCCTCCCCACTTCTGTTTTGCCTCCCTGTATTTTTAAAACACTCATATTATTTGTCATGTGGTTATTATGTCTCGCTGAAGCGAAGATGCACACCAGTAGCAATCAGCAACTCCGGCGCTTCAGCAGAAAGCAGAGCAGAGAGGAGGAAGACCGAGCTTGGATGTGCAGGGGGGATGACAGAGAAGGAGGAGTAGGAGAGGATTAAACAAATGAAGGAGGATGAAGAGCCGGTGTGAGGAGGAAGAAGAGGAGGAGGAGGACACAAATGGGAAAAAACCTGGAGAAGAAGAGGGGATAGCTGCACGCAGGATGTGTGTAGAAGTGGGAACAGGAGGTGGAGGAGGATAGCTCTGTATATAGACACACTCATCATGGGGCACCTGCAGCACACTGACGGTGTTAACAGTTCAAGAAGAGCGAAACACACACACAGACCACGATCACACACATGCACATACACACGTGACAACGCACCAGTTAGCACAGCTTTAATGCTGTAGACTGTTGAGAGAGAAAAGTGGGAGGAGGGGTTGGGGGGGGGACTGCTGTCTCCATGGCAACGTTCCCACCGTGCAAAAAAAAAAAAATCATTTAGTCGGAAAGACATTTCACTCAGTTCAGTGAGCTGAAAGAGGCAGAGAGGGAGGGGGGGGAGCAAGTTAGAGACTGGGGGAGGTGTGTGTGCAATATAGAGCTGTTTGTATCACACTGGAGGGATTTATCCAAAGTAAGCTGACAGCAAGGCATTAGCTCTTATTGCTAATATGTCTGATTATTATACATAATGATAATGAAAACCCTTGCATCATTAAAGATGAGTGCAATAGCTCTGGGTGATACTTTAGTGTTACAATTTCCTTGACAGGAGCGTAGCATGTGTCTGAACATTTATGTAACCTATTAAAAGTCACTTTATTACCTGCACCACCTACACGCCCAGAACCTTCCGTGACTGGAAGCCCAAACTTTTCATTTTGAAAGCGCTGCGCAAAAAAAAAAAAAAAAAAAAAAGGAACTCCGACCTTTTTATAAGACCACTTATTATGCCGCGTATACAGTTTTTAACATTTTATTCCAACACTATAAATAATACCCCAAACCTTTCAAAATAATGAATTCAATGAATGCATGCAAGTGGAAACCTCAACCAGGAGGAGTATTAAAGTAGCTTGCCTCTGCAGGGGGAGAGTGTATTAATGCAGGAGCCGGGCCCCAGGATCTGACCTTCTCTACAAATTGCTTTCATGGAAGAACTTAAAGATATTCACCTAACAAACAGAAACTTCTGTGAAACATCCTCTGACATTTTGTCTCTGCTGTCATGGTTTCAGATGAAGAGATGCTGAAGATGAACTCATGAATGTGAGTTTCTTTACAAAATAAATAAAGTAAAATTTGCTGTTTAATGCCATTTAAAGGGATGAAGTCGGACTGTATGAGAGACTTATCTATAGTCAGTGTATTACCTACAGCAGGTGGTGGTCGACACACCCCCGGAGAAGCAAAAGGCGTAGGAAACTAAGCAAACTGTTGTGGATAGGGTCAGCAGCCAAATGTATTTTAGCCACCTAAAAAAAAAATCAGTTTAAGTGTATGCTGTATTTGGAATATTTTCACCACTTTACTTTATTCTCAGACAGACTTTTCCAACAGAAACAACCATTACAAGCCAAATATCTCCAAAGCCACCAGACTCCACTGGCAAAAACAGCAATTTTACCTTGCAGGACGCAGCAGTTGTTGGTCTTTTGTGTGATTTTGGTGAATCTGAACTAAACATTTAAAACAAAGATATCACACAATAAAATAAACAAACTAACTGATCAAGGCAGTGGTAGATGGACAACTCATGCCTGTGAAGTAAAGAAGTAAAGTCCCAACTGAGTCTGGTGGCTTTAAAGAGAGCGATATTTAGCTTATATGATTTAATTAATTCAAGATTAATTGCACAATTAACAGAGGCATTAATCAATTATTTGTACAGATTGATTTATTAATCTTTAAATAAATAATCAAAATTACAAAATAATTCATTATTTGATGTTTGATTTGATAATAGAAACAGGTGTTGGTTTTTGTAATGATTTGTTTATTAGTGAAAATACAGGCAGAACACAACTGTTCTGTATTTAACATTTTTCAACAATAGGCCACTGATTAAACAATAGATTCAAGGAACAAAGTAGGAGAAAAAAGAATAACAAAAGTGTTATTCAAAAAAGAAATGTACAATGCACAAAATTCCCCCGCCTCCTCCAAACTAAACTGTTTTTGTTCTTTGCACTTTCTTCTTCTTTTCTTTTTCTTTCTTTTTCTAACACTGCAGAGAATCTCCTCTGAAGTACAGTCCGTTAATTCATTGATCCAGTGTCTTTGTGAGGTTGGAGGTCAGATTTCTAGTTTACATTTTTTCCAGCTGTTTAAAATATTTATCCTCAGTGGGATAATGAACCGTTGTTTAATCTGTTAGCTTCAAGCAACTCCTGTGTTCTGTGAGGTCAAATGATCGATTTTGCTAAAGGAGTCTGGTGACTTTTGAGACATTATGTTTACATAACGGCCGTTTCCCATCAGAAAAGTCTGTCTGACAGTAACATAAAGTGGTGAAAATATTCTAAGTATAGCATACAGTTAAACTGATATTGATTCTTTTGAAGTGGCTAAAATATGTGTTGCTGCTGACCCTGTCCACAGCAAAACATCGCTTATCTTCCTACACTGCTGCTGCTGTTGCTTCTCCAAACTGACCGAATGGCGACCGTCATCTACTGTAGGTAATACACTGACTATAGATAAGTATCTCATACAATTCCATTTAAATAGTTCAAGCTTGCAAAGAATATAACTTGCACAATATATTTTTATGCAGCGTTACGTAAGTAAGGCATCATTAGAGTAATGTCCCAGAATGCATATGATTTTGTTATCCGTGCACTGAAGGTGTCTCATTGCTAAATGTCATGTGTATATGCTAGATTCATATATCTGCTTCCAACAGTGGTGCTCCAGCCTGTTAACTTTAATAGTAGCAGCTAAGAAAAATGTCTAAGAAAAGAAAAGTTGATGCAGAGAGAAGACAATTTCATAAAAGACAGAAAAGCAAAAACATGTTTGTACTTAACTGAGACATGCCGGAATGTCCTCTTCATCTTATACTACTTTGTATATTTAATTTTTTTAAAATGAATGATTTCATTTAGTTATCATTCGGCGTGGCCGGTTCAGGAGTGTGGACTGGTAGCATGGACAGGTTGATTGCTCGGAGCGCTGCTATAAGTAGCCGCCGTTTCACTCTGATATATAATCATTGATGCACGTCTGTAGGTCCTGTTTGTGCATGCGTGTGTAAATCAGAGTGAAAACATGAAATTTAATGAAGAAAGATTAATAAAGCATGCCTTCTTCTTATTCTTATTCTCCTCATAGTTGTAGGCTACACTTGATTGTCTGCTTACCGTTATTTTTCCTAGACTTCTGCTTTCAGAGCTTGTTATTACTAAAGCCAATAATAATAAAATGCAAAGGCAATTATGTGATATCATAACAAGTAGATATATTTATATAATGCTGATGTGGCCTGTAATGAAATTGAGTTTGACATCCCTGCTTTAAGGAATCCATATTTGAGCTCCTTTTAATAACTTCTGCTGCACAGCACCGGTGTCAGACTGAATAGACGAGGCCCCGGAGCCCGGCTGGTGAGGGTCCTATCACAGCGTCCCAAATACTCTGGGTAGTTCTGGTAACCCATTTGTGTGGTTGTCAGTGTATCAGCATGCTGGCTGTGATTACCTGTTGTGAGCAGACCATCTGGCCCCCAGCATCCCAGCTGGGTACCGCGGTCAGGAGACGGATTGTCTTTACCACACCACCTGGACCTAGCAGACACGGAGCGCCGAGGCACCGGCCGCATTTCTCATTCATATTTTATTATGTCATTCTCTGACCAAACAAAAAAACAAAATGAAAAAAAAAGGGAAGAGAAAACATTGTCTGGTTTTCCGAAGGCACGCCCAGAGAGCAGGCTTTCTCTGTAATTGCTTGGCAACTGCTGGCTCTGTGTGTGTTGAAGTTCAAAGCAGCGAGACACACAGTAGATCCCTCTGAGCAGCAGAAAGCATCGGAGTTGCAAAGTAAAAGGGTGCCTACGCATGCACATTCACACACACTCACACACACACACACGCACACAAACATTCACGATCCAGTCTGTCAGTTTAATTTGACCACGTAGCCCAGCCAGAATAAAAAGCCGTGTGTGTGTGTGTGGAAGGGTTTTAATGTTTCATCATCTAAGGGGTAGCCTTGGGCATAAACCCTCCCTCAGATGAACTTTTCTTAGGTCGCCGGATGTGGCCCTGCTTACTGACGCCCCAAATGGAAAAGCCGCTCCAGCCCACAGCTTGTTGCCCTCCCTAGAATTTGGGTTAAATTGATATGGAGCATTGTTTCTGTGGGAGGTTTTGAGTTTGATGAGCTCTGAAACCCTTCACTGAACGCTGTGCTGAGCTGAGGGCTGGCAGTGCCACAGGGGACTGGATGCTAATGCTGGAGCCACACACACACACACACACACACACACACACAACGCGCCGATGTGTTACAACTACAGGTTAGCCGCTGGTGTATTGTGCTGATCTGACAGCAGGTTAGTGCGCTGATGGCTGCTGTAGTGATTACGCTCTTGTTTTCAGCGCTGAGGTTTCGGAGGGGGTGGTTGGGTTAAATGGAAAAACATGAAAACAAGCTGAACATAACAACCAGGTTCAGAGTTTCAAATCACAAACATTTTATGTTCATTTAAAGATCATTAAGAGAATGGTTAGCGGTATATTTTCTAAAGAAAGTGACTACAGTGCATCACAGCTTTTGGCCTTGGTGCACTTCCTTTAAATAGCCAGTATATAGTGACTGTATAGAAACACCTGTCTCAAGGGTGTTCTCAGTGAAGAAAAGGCCCTTTAAGTTACCATCTGCAACCTTGTCTCTCTCTGATAAAGACCAGGCCTCTACTGTACTTACTGTAGATATTTGCTGACATCTCCTGGAGATCTGGCTCAACAGCACTTGGGAATCTTCAGCGTTGTTGCAGAGAACTCTGTTTCAAACGTCAAAGAAGAAAACACAAGACCAGGAGTACTGTGGGCCTCACCTAGACAAGGCTTAGAAAAAGGGGCCTTGCTTAGTTTACTTAGCTTCACTCAATTCTCGGACGCCTCTAGATCACGACTATGTTGTATTCTCCTTGATTTTCTGCATTCTTTGTACTGTGATTTATAAAAATATAATAATAATTATATATTAATGTTTTTCATTCTCTCTTTTTTTATTTGGTTTGGTTTTTTATCATTATTGTGTTTTACATTAATTGATCTATTCTTGTTTTTATTTCCTTTCTGTGTTTTAAATTGAAGCACTTGCTTGGTGCATGTAATTTCTTTGCTGCTGCATTTTTGTATGCTTTATAGCTCAATATTGCTCAATATTGTAGTCCGACACAACATCAGACTACACCAAATACATGGAAATTTCTGTCCAAAGCACTAACTCTTGGAAAAAACAGTAAAATTCCCAAATATGTATCTCTGAACTATGTCTTTAACCAAATCACACACATTTAGGCTCTTATGTGATCTTCTTTAGATCACTTCCCCTCTGCGGGGCGTCTCATTTGACAACCTCTGCCCAAGTATTAAATTATCTGAATACCACAATGCATCAGCACACCTTGATAATTTAAAGTACAAATAGCTGTTTGTCTAGAACAGTGGTTCTCAACCTGGGAGCTGGGAATCCCAAGAGGGTTGCAGATATTTTCTGCTGGTTGGCCAGATGGTGTGGAGACAAAAATAAAATAAAATATCGTGGCAGGCAGCACTGAATGAGAGTCTGGAACCAGCTCTCAGTGACAGCAGCCCCATAAAGACATTCAACATAAGAGACAAGCACTCAGAAATATGCAAAATACAGCTGCGGCACTTCGTTTGAAAATGGTCTGCACTGTTTTGCTACAGCTTCTGGACTGAATGACATGTTTCCTCAAAACAGTGCGCAGCGGTGTGCGACCGGCTTTCAGGTACATTTTCTCTCCTTTGATGGGCGTGTCAGAGGTGTTACCCAATCAGCAGTGGCATATATAAAAACACTGCTGCATGAAAAGCGTCGCACTGACAGCACACCTGCATACAGAACAGGGTGTTCGACACACCTCCCTTTCAGCAGGGGCGTGTCTAGTGTTTTTTTTTTTTTACATGAGGGGGCCCAAGTGAGGCATGAGGTACATTTATCCTCCGCGCTCCACAATGAAAAACAGTTTTATTTTTATGATTTATTATTTAAGTACATTACAAAACAATACAAATTTATCATCAAACAGTTGGTTGAAACTATGGTCCTGCCTCTCACTGGACAGATAACCAAACATACTTGCAGGATAATGGGGTGACACTGGGGTGGCCAATCAGATGTCAGGGGTGGCCAGTGCCCCCCACTCTAGAAACACCCCTGGCTTCCTGATTAAATAAATGTTTCACTACGCTTTGTTGAGGCTGAACGTGGCCCTGGCAGCAAACTCACTCATGGGCAAAACTATAAACCAGAAAAAATGACAATTACATAAACCACCATGTTCTGAGCAAACACTGATAAAAAATTACATTTGCATTTGCAACATAAAATAGAAACCTCAGTCACAGCATGATGGGTAATGAGGGCTGCATTTTTACATTACACTGCCTGCTCCAGTGATATAAATTGCCTTAGAATAGATTTTAGAATCTTTTATATAGTGTGGTTGTGAGCCACAAAGCATGTTTGAGTTTCCAGGCAGACAGGGGTGGGCGGGTTGCCATCACCAGCCTAATTATTCTGAGGGTCGTGACTGAAAAAGGTTAAGAACCACTGATCTAGAACGAGCTGAACCTTGAACGTTACATGTTTCAGACATAACCTCACTTGCTCTGTGTTCACTACAAGAAACATGCTGAAGGTCAATATTGAGTAAAGGAAGGAGTGAAGTCTTCTGGCAGCAAAATATTGTGCTGCTGTTCACGTATAGAGTCAGGAACATGTTGAGATTTATGATTAAAATCTTTCCTCTCCACACTGAGCGTCAGACCACCACTGGCTCCACAATTCAATCAAACATGCCTGATTGTTAGAAAACAAATCTGAACATGATCTTGAGCTGACTGTGTGATTCACTTCTTTTACAGCCAGGAAGTCTCAAGGAAATGGAGACTGTCTCTGTCTTGGCCCCTGTCTTGGCTCTGTGTCCCTCAGGACGGCCATTAGATGGATTTGCGGCAGATATGAGCACAGATGACCTGTCTCATGACTAACGCCACAGGCGAAGCGCTTGCAAAGCGTGAGGTGAGGAGGTTCAAGCCAAGATAATATTCAGCAATGACCTCATGCCTCCAAGCTTCACTTACTTCAGTGTAAACACCTATTAAATGCATCTGCAGCTAGATATTTTCTCCTTTAAAAAAGTCCACCCATGGATGTATGAAGGTAGAACTGGATGCAGCGCTGGAGTCGGGCCTCCGTTCATCCCTGTGAAAACTGCTCAGCGGTGCAAAGTTAGTTTACAATCATTTCTAGATAGAAAATCCCTCTGATGTAAAGGGATAGTTTGGGTTTTTTTATGTGTAGGAATATGGTTGCGTACCGGTTGAGAAAATGTAGTGCCAAAAATAAAGGGCTGTCTAACAGCAACGTAAAGCGTGAAAAAAATCTATCGTAAAATATAACGTACACTTAAATGGATATCAGTTTTTTAGGTGGGCCTTTATTTTGGGGACTAAAATATGTTTTTCTGCTGACCCCATCTGCAAAAGTAAAATGCTGAGTTTGCATACTCAGGTTCTCTCTCTTTCTACGAACCGGGACTGTGCTGACCGGCATCTATTAGAGGTAATGCACTGACTATGGATATACAACCCCCAAAAATCCAAACTATCCCTTTAAGTGGCAACATGTTGAAAGCTTTTTTTTTCATCTCATCCATCTAAAGTACATCTTTCATGCTTAGGTTGGAGATCTCATTTACCCATTGGGTCACAGACTAAAGAAAATGACAGCTTGAGTTGCAGTGATTAGCGCAGGGTTGTGCAGCTCTGTGGAGGCTTAGAGGGGGCTTACTTTTGCTTTGAACATAACCACTGTGAAAGAATTAGAAAATGAAATAAAAATTCTCTCTCTCTTAAAGAAAAGGACACAAACCAAAGGAAGTGTCTTGGTGTCTCTATGCAGCGTAAACTGCAGCCAGACCGAGACGAAGTTGAGCACATGAAGTGAACCAAGCAAGGACAGAACTGGCAGAGTATCATCGTTTGGTCCATAAACTCCGCCTGGATAGCCCCTGTTTCACAGATATTTCAGGTTGGCAGGAAGGTCCAACCTGTCACTCTTGGGTGGTTATCAAAGATGCTTGCAAAGCAACACTGTATAAAATAAGCACAGCAGAAATGTCACACAGATTGGATTATTGTGTTTAACTATATGTGTCTGATTCTTACAATTACGGCTGAAAATGACAACAGGAATAAAAGATTTCAAATTCAAACCAACTGCCAGTTTTCTATCCAGAAGTCCGATCTATAGAATTATCCGGATCTTCCACCTATGCTTCCATATCTTGCAGCTCAAGTGCACTAAAGACTTGCTGGCTGTTGAGTGGGATAAAATGATTTAATCGTGCGGCTCCTCTAGACTTTCCAAATGTTATTGAACCAAATGGATCAAGTCCTGATATTGAAATGAGTTATTTTGCAGGGTTTGTAATGCTCCAAAAAATTCACAGTTTTGCAGTCACTTATTTCACAATGTAAGCCTATGGGAAAAGGTCCTTTTTGGGGTGCAGTGCAACATGTGATGTTGTCATTACACAGTTTGGCCACTATGTCAAATTTGCTTGAAAGCATGTTGCACCACCAGTAACCCAGAACGAAACAAACCAAACACTGCCTCTAAATCCAGCCTTTTGCTTTTTACGTGAGTTTTGCAGCCACCACAGTTTCTCTTACATGCTTGGAAGGGCAGAGTGATGTCAGGTGTTTGCAGTCTGCAAGCTCAATGCTAGATGTCATTTAATCCTACACATTGGTCCTCTGCAGCAGTAAATACACCAGGTAAATTTCACATCATAGAGTCCATCATAAGTCATTTTAACGCCAAAATACATTTAGAATTTTCTGCAAAGTTATGAACCATCCAGGTCATCTGGAGCAGGGAAGTCTGTTCCAACTCTCAGGTGTTTTAATGTCAAGGTTTAAATCTTTTCTGTTTGCCACTACACTATAACTGCCCCTCAATTTACAGATGAAACACCAAGACAGCTATCATGGTCAGTGATCGGTATACTCGCCAACCTCCAGACATCATAGTCTAAACTGGGACACCGAGTCCAGGATATGTGGACAGGATATTTTCCCAGAAAATGTTGAATTTCAGAGACTGTTTTCCTGTGTTCTAGTGAATTTTTGTTGCTGAAATGTTAAGCTGGGAGGACAGGAGGGCAGGGGGCATTGAAAGGGGCTCGTCAGGAGGATCTGAAGGGTTGGCAAGTAGCCACATCTACAACAGAAACACTATGAAAAATAATTAAGAAGAACAAACTTATTAAGACAGTGGATCCCGCAGGATAATTTTGAAAAGAAACAAACTAGATTTTAATTAAATTAGAAAAACAGCCTAGATATAGTAAAGAAGAAGAGAGTTCTTAGCTGAACTATTTTGTTTGGATTTGTCATATTTTTTCAGAGCTGCTTTTACACATATAGGAAACACTTTACAATACTGTGCACTAATATGCATTTATTAATGCTTAATTAATCAGCTCATCATGAGTTAATGAATGACCCCATGGCCCATGATGAACATAACTCAACAACTGTTATGTGATTAAGTGTTAGTATAAAATAAACAAAACTGTAATATTGTTGTAAACAATGTATATTTTAAAAATGTGATGTTTATTGAGACAAAAAGCAAAAGTTATTGTGAAATTGAATGTATTTTTTTCTTGTAATCATCTGTCCTCAGGGTTGGGGTCAGTTGCAAAACCTAACTTCTTTGTTTCAGATTGTGTAATCATCTACAAATAGTATGGATAATTAGCAAACAGATTTTTATTTAATATAAAGATTTGGTTGGTCTGGTCCAAAGAATCTCAGAGTAACTGAGATGAATACAAAAAGAACTGCAACCCTCCCAAGTCTCTCCTGTTATGTAGCCTGGTTCCAGGTTTTGACCTGTAGGTGGCAGCACCGCTCCCCGGAGCGGCTTCTAGTCACAAGACTAGAAAAGACGAAGAAGAAAAAGGTCGTGACGTTTGGGGGCCGGTTGTTTCGTCACTTCCGTCAAAAATACAACAAACGATTATGCTAACAGCGTTGTGCAGTCAGTGCTGTTAATTCAAACTGTTTTTTTTTGTTATATTCGTGTTTAAATAAATCCAACGATTCGACTGGCAGCCGTGCACCAGCAGGTCAGTCCACTGCGCTTTCTAGCAAGATGGCGGCGGGCAAGTTCTGATTATTTTAGCTGTGTTAGCTTAAATGGCTCTCTGACGTTTACTGACGGCACCCAGCTAACAGTCAGTGAAAAGCTCTGCGCAGTTCTGACTTTTGACTTCTTCTGATTTTACTTTCGTTTGTGTTTTATCCCGCTGAGGCACTGAAGTAGACTCATTTTATTATGACCATTAGTCCGGGATGATTGTTTTTCAGCAGTGTGTCAGGTGGTACAGTAGCCTGTAACAGTTAGCCAGGCTAACTTAGCCCTGACTTCTCTTTGTCTCGGGTTCAGCAGAGCTTAGAGCAACAAACAGCGCATATTTCAATAAAAGAAAAGCTTTTGTAGTGTTTCATTCTTGCTGCTGCCCACCAGTGTAATATGTGGAGTGAATATTACATAATAATTGTGAAGATTGGTCTTTTTTTACATGCATTTTGTTTGTCTATCATTAACTAAGACAGGAAAGTGAAACTGTCTTTCTCTGTATCCTGATCATTGTCACTGCGGTACTTGTCCTGTGTTTTTAGTTGCCTTTTAAAGTAGTTTCACTCGAATTAAGAATTTAAACTTAGGCAATAAATATAGTTCATAGTAAGCTTGTAAGTTTCAGTCCTTGTATTGATACCTTTCTTTTTCAATAATTACCTGCTTCTCATACCGATACCAATAAGATTAGGCCTGGGCAATATAACTGAAAAACCTATCATGATATTATTGATAATTATTGGTCATGTAGGCCATGACTGACAACATGTTGTTTATGCCAAAAGTGCCAAAGTGTGAAAGTGGCTAATGTGATTTATTGTGTTAACTCTGGGTAATGTAAACACTATATTTTTGACCAAACACCTCTAAATTTATATTCATTGATGTTATGACAATATTGTCATCAGGAAAAGACAACACTAATGCTGTATCACAATATGATATCCAAATTCTCGTCCAGGTCCATGGTGGCAGGTTCGGCGCTCATGGAATCGTCCACCAAGCCTGGGACCAACCAGGTGGCTGACGTGGTGTTTGTCATCGAAGGGACGGCAAATCTTGGACCCTACTTCGAATCTCTAAGGAAAAATTACATACTTCCAGCTATTGAGTAAGAGAGCTAAGACACTCCCCCTTTCCTAGATGATTTCTTTCATTCATGTCATGTCAAAATGCCTGTTTATTTTTGATTACTATTATTATTTTAACCCTAGATATTTCAATGGAGGGCCGCCAGCAGAAACAGATTTTGGTGGAGATGTGAGTGTTACATGTTTTATGTTTTAGTTAATTTTTTATCAGTGGTCTGTTAATATTTCTAAAAAAATCCCCTGTTTGTGTTGTCCTTCTAGTATGGAGGGACGCAGTACGGTCTTGTGGTGTTCAACACAGTGGACTGTGCTCCTGAGTCATACGTCCAGTGTCACGCACCAACCAGCTCCGCCTTTGAGTTTGTCTCGTGGATCGACAGCATCCAGTAAGTGATTATTACAAAGTTGACATTCTTACGGTATGATTGTCCCTTATTTCATCATACCAGAGATAAATGAGACAGTATGATTTTGTAAATACTAAATTCGTTTGTTTTTCCGCACAGGTTCATGGGAGGTGGAGCAGAAAGCTGTAGTCTAATTGCAGAGGGTCTCTCTGTGGCCTTGCAGCTCTTTGACGACTTTAAGAAGATGAGGGAGCAAATGTAAGTCTTTTTGTTTCACATTTCTGACTAATTCCTTGGAGCAGTCTACACCTTTTTAAAGGTGCACACCAATGAAAGCATCATTGTGAAGCGATCTAATGCTTCTGTTTGGTCATTATAAAGTAATAAAATCTGTGGAAGCGATTAGGAGAACAGAACAGAACCTTTTCAATGGACAAAGTCATTGTAATTTTTTTTTTTTGTTTGATTATGCAAAAGTACTGATGTCACTGATATCACTACATTAACTACATTACTGATATTCAATATCACTAATGATGTAGCTCAGTGAGAAGATGTCCCACTCTTTAATGTCAACCCGCTAAGGGCAAGAAAACCTTGAGTGTCTCCATTGAAGCAGCTGTTACGCAGCTTAACGCTGATGGTTTTTTTCCCACTTGCCCGGTTGGGAAAGTGGATCAGAAATCTGCTTGCCTGAAGTCAGTTTTTTTTTGCCCCTGCACAGACTGTTTGATTTGGGGTCCTAAAATAACCACAAAGACTAAAGCTGCTCGTCATGTTTAATCAAGCAAATTGTGTAAAATATCCATTCTAGTTTTGTGGGGTCGAAGGTTTAAAAGTCTAGTTTTGTCAGTCTAAAGCCCAAATATTCAGTTTAATATGATAACAAGCAAAGGAAAGTTTCTAAGCTCTTATTTGAGATGAAAGCAGCATTTTCTTCTAATTTGCATGAAAAGTTACTTCAACGATTGACCGATTATCAAAATAGTTTAATAGTTTATAGATGTGTCATGATTCTCTAATCTCATGATCCAATTTGATTTTTCAATTTAAGCTTTTTGCACTACAGTCATGCAGTTGTTAGACTATCGAGTCTTGATTTGAAAAGATCTATATGAATAGATATAAAAATCTATATGATATCAAGTGTGATATAACGGCCGGTAATTTATGCTGTGTTGTCTATTAAGTGTTTTTTAAAATTAATTAATTCTTTTGTTAGGACGGGCTGGATGCCGCAATTAGGTGCGAATGGAGAGAAAAACAAATACTGGGAGAATTGCTGAGTCTGTCTTTGAGTTCAGTTCTAGAAATCCAAAACTAATTTGATTGATTTTCTCTTGAATATTGAGATTATGACACCCCTGATAGTTTAATTATTCTTTAAAAAGTGAGTTGGCAGTCGGGCAGGTGGTCGACAACCTTTTACTTGCCCTGGCCAAGTCGGCAATTCATTTATCTACGGTCGAACTGAACAGATCTACAGACTGCACCTTGGCTTCTTTGGCAACCACCACAACTGAATAGCTGGCTCCAAAAAAACAAAATGTCATCAAAATTCTTACTTTAAATTTGAGCTTTTAAAAAATCCTCCATCAGTTAAAGCAAATCAGTCGATAATTTATTCCTACAGGGGCACTGGTAGTGATGAAAATCTCAAATCTTTGCTTTCTGTCTTTCTACTTTTTCCAGAGGTCAAACCCACAAGGTGTGTGTGCTGCTGTGTAACTCTCCTCCATACCTGCTTCCTGCTGTGGAGAGTGTCACCTACACCGGCTGCACAGCAGACAACTTGGTCAAAATCATCAGAGATGTGCGTTATCACTGATTAGATTCTTATTTATTTATGACAAACTTAATTTTGTCATTATTTTTGTGTAAGTACTCTAAGAGTGGAGTAGTGTCTGTGATGTGATAATATTTGTATTTGATTTATTTTATTTAATAGGTAAAAAGCAAAGTGAATGTTTTTCTTTGAATGTATTTTATTTTCATGTTTCATAGAAAGGAATTCACTTCTCTGTGGTGGCTCCTCGGAAACTGCCCGCACTGAGGGCTTTGTTTGAGCGGGCGTCTCCGGTAACAGGTGCGGTTGAACCTCATCCAGACTACAGTCAGGACCCCTTCCACATGGTCCTGGTCAGAGGCATCTCGCTTCCTGGTGAGAAACATCATTTAACAACTTGTTTCTGTGGTGGGCCACTGCACTCGGACCAGTTTGTCCACATTCATTTAAATGTCTTCTGAAGGAAATAGAACAGCATTAAACTGTGAGGATCTTTTTAACAGTATTTATTGTGTGATTGTTGGAACGTTTTTTTGGCTCACATTCAGTTAAAGCAGTTAATTCATTAATTCCAATACAGATCATCACTATCACAAAACCCTACAGGTAGCAGCTATCTGTTTCACAACCCAGAACTTGTGCACTGAAGAAAACTCAGTCTTCACTAATCTCTATCACACTGCCCCTGATCAAATTGTTCTGCTGTATGCTACTTGTGGAGCATTAAACAACAGATGAAGTTAGCAACTAGTCAGCTATATCAGCCCATCTTTAATACACAGTTTTCTCTGGTGTGACTGGAGACAAAACCAGGGCTAACAGAATATATATTGGACCTGCATCCCGTCCAAATGAAAGCTAATGTTTCTCTGTGTGTCCTCAAATAGGCAGGTTAACAGCTTTATTTGGAGATACTCTGTCAAAGCTGTCTGTCAGCTGGTTGTGGATCTTGTCTGCCCACAAGTGGCCAAAAACGATCAGTGCAGCTTTAATAGAAGCAGCTAATCACCTTATTTCTTTGACTGAATTCTTTTTGAATTATGTTTATCTTTGAGTGAGCTGCAGAGGTCTCTTAAGTTGGTTAGCCGTAGACAGTTATGATCCTAGATGGCTGCAGTAAGTGCTTTATGAATAATGCTTAACATACATTATGGAGACAGAGACGAGCAAAGACTTTCTCAGACAGGAAGAGGAGTTGTGGAATGCTTGTACAGTATATCTTGTTTCATAAATTACAATATATTGTACAACCCCAATTATAAAGAAAGTTGGCACGTGTGTGAAGTGTACATAAAAGCATAATAATATAAAAGCATGATGCCTGCGTTGAGTCTGGGTTGTATGTAGCAACATGCAGAATAGTCACGTTGGGTTTTATAGTTTCCCAGTTGAAGCAGCTGCTTTCCTGTAAGCTTCTTATCTACAGACACACTTTTGTTAGGATGTTACACCATTTCCATTTTTTTGCATTTGTCAGGGCTGCAAATGACAAGGATAAAGCTGGCATTAACGTTGTTATCTCTTTCCATGCATCTCTGTTTGTCTGCACTTTTCACTGTGCAGCTAAATTGCTCTTCTTATTATTTGTTTTCTCTGAGGTGCCTCCTCTACCAACAGCGGACTTCCCTCCAAGCTCCAGCCTGATTTTGTTTTCATTTCATTGTGGACAGTTTCCTATAACCACACCTATATAATATATTTGTAAGATACTAGTTGCTAATTTCACGTGTTAATTGCTGCTGGGGAAAAAAACTCCACTGTGAGGTGATGTGATTGATGGTTTGAACTCACCCTTGAGCTTTGCGGTAGCTACAGCAGGCGTAAATAAAGACTTCTCGAGCTTTTCCTAATGGTTACTCCTACACTTTTCTGTGAGTAGGAGTGAATTCCTTGGTAAATATGTCTTATCCTTCACTTTCAGCAAAGCACCCTTTTACTCCTACATTGGGACTTTAAAGCATTCTTAAAATCACATCTCAGAACCATGTAAGAACTCTAAGCTTATCCCACTGTCTGTGTCCAGTTTCCGCAGGTGGAGGACCCGGGCCGCTCAAACCTGTCCTCCCTCCTCAGTCGCTGCCTGTCAGTCAGCCTCCTGGTGGTGCTTCACAGCCCCCTCCGCCCATTAACACAACCCACCCTTATCAGGTAATGGGCAAGCAGCCACACAGCGTAAGGCTGCCTGGAGACTAATTCCTGCCGCCTGCTTTTGGCTCCGTTACAGACAGTGGTGTTTATGTTCTTTTCCTAAAACGTTTTTCCCAGCATTGTCTTCCTTTAATCTGCTTGCTGACAGAATCCGCCCCCCATGACTGCTGCTCAGGTGGCTGCACAGATGGCCGTGGAGGCAGCCAACAGCCAGAAGAGTCGCTGTGAGTTACCAGTGGACTCTGTGGGCCTTTGTGAACAATTTATGTTAGCTGAGCTTTTAGTCTCTATGTCTGCATACTGTATATGTAATTGTGTTTGTGCATATTACAGTAAAACCTATTGTCCCTTTTTTCTGGAAAACAAATATCAAAAATGGCATTGCTATCCAATTTTTAAAACCTTTCTTGGTATTTTTCTAGATGCTCTCACCTGTAGTGACCTATGATAACAGGATTTTTGGATTAGTAAAAATTAAAATAAGGTCAGAACAAGTCATTTTAAAGCAATTGTCTGTGTTTTTAAAGGGACAGTTCACCCCAACTCAAAAATACATATTTTTTTTCCCTGGCCTGTAGTGCTATTTATCTGTCTAGATATTTTGGTGTGAGTTGCAGAGTTTTTGAGTAGAGATGTCTGCCTTCTCTCCAATATCAGGACTAACCAGCGCTCAAAATCACAAAAATCATGACCTGGTTACTCAAGACAATCTGCAACCTTGTTGTGAGCAGTTGTTCATGTAGGACCTACTTTCTTGCTGCAGTAGAATCTACTGGAGCTACTTTCTTTCTGCTAGAAAGAATTATGGTTCCTACATGAAACTGCTCACAGCAAATCAAATTCAGTCGTATTTAGTCCAATTATATTGGAGAGAAGGCAGACATCTCTACAGCCGATATCTCCAAAACTCTACAACACACACCAAAAAAAACATCTAGATGGATAAATAGCACTACTGGCCAGGGGAGAAATATGTATTTTGATTTTTGGGTGAACTGTACCTTTTAAAAGTGTTCTCTGTCCTGATTTTTGCTGAGTTCTGGTCTCCTCCTTCAGTCCCAGGAATGGTCAATCAAGGTCCTCCATTCCCCAGTCAGCCAACCATCCCATCAGTCCCGGGGTGAAGCTCAATCCGCCCAGCATGTCAACAGTCACCACAGCAACGCAGCCCATGATGCCGCAGCAACAAGTCGCTCCCAATCAGCAGCAGCCAGTCCCGCCCCCAGGACAGCCTGTACCCAGTCAGCAGCCGCAGGCACCACCTCAGCAGCAACCCACAGCAAATCAGCCCACAGCGCCTTCAGCACAGCCCACCATGGTAAGTTATGATAATCAATATTAAACCAATGACATCTGTTATTTTTGTCCTTTTGATGAGACAGACACTAAACTTGTGGACGTTTTCCACTACAGCAGCTTAATGAGCCGTAACTTAGCGTGTAACCATTGTCTGCAGGCTGGCGTCAAACCGTGCAGAGCTTTACAAACAAATAAAAGAATCTTAAAATCAATTCTATATTTCTTTGGCAACCAGTGAAGGGATGCTACTACAAGGGAGACGCGGTCTCTCTTCTTGGTGCCAGTGAAAAGTTTCACTGTTGCATCTTGAAGTCGCTGCAGGCGAGCAAGGGAAGACTGACTCCCACATAGAGAGAGCTGCAGTAGTCAAGACGTGAGGTAATAGAAGTGTTCAGCAACAGTCTAGCTCTCCAAAAGACAGAGATGGTTTATTTTTGCTATCGACTACATAAGAAAAAAGCTAATGCTAAAGACAGAATGAATTTGTTTGTCAACATTTAACACAGACAAAAATGAAAACCACATTTGGGAGAATGACCACACAAGTTATTAGCAGTAGGGAAACATGAGCTGAACTTGGGTATGTTTTCAAGATTTGAAAAGTGCTTGGGTTTTGGATAAAGCGCTTGAACACTCTGACGGAATAGTTTGCTTTTTAGATAAATTAATAAAATAAGTCAGAGAGCCTAATTGCACAAAATGAAAACTACTTTGTTTGTGCCTGGCATGATGTTTTCTGCCTCTATTAGTGTGCGAGCGTCCACTGCGGTCTGTGTGACATAAATTTCATCATCATGTGTCGGCTCTGTGCAGACATTTGTTTAGCTGCCAATTTGTTGTGACTGTGCAGATTCATCCACAGACCTTTTCATGCAGCCACTACAAACATTGATCTACTGCGCTGGAACGGGTCCTCCAAGTGGACTCCAGAAAGTAGTAGAAACAGAACAGATAGGTGTCCGTGGCGTGCGCAGCTGTCTGTTTACACGTCCATTTGGGGCTATAATAGAGCCATTAGGGTGATTTGTTTGATTCGAGCCCTCTGCTGGAACAGTGAGTGGGAGGCTGAGAATACTGGAGGTTGCTATTTCAATGAGTGTTGGCTTGAAGTTGAAATTTAAGTTATTTGTCCAGTAATTGTTTGGGGGATTGTTTTCTATTGACTCAGCCAGGTTATGTAGGATGTCAAGTCAACTTACAGACAGGTGGCAAATTTTAAAACATGAAACTTTGTTATGTTTTCAGTTATAATAACATTTGATTTAATGCAATGAAGAAATAAAATAGCGTCCAATCATTTTGAACATATAAATAAAGCCTGTATAACTATGTAATTTTACCACAGCTGTAAGCTGAAATTGCACCTTGAAAATGCTAGAAAAGTGCTTGAATTTGACTTTGGAAAAGGTGCAGGAACCCTGTATAAAAAACAGCATAAAGCACATTTTGGATAAGTTGTCCCTGCTTGGTGACTGGATCCTTTAATGTGAAATGTTTGCTGTACATTGCTTGTATTAATGTCATATAACATTATGTTTATACATTGTCAACATTCTGTGGAGTTTAAATAAGTCATGGCACTCAGCTGAAGACGCTATTTGCTATTCTCACCCGCAAACACTATCAATGTTTAAATCATATTGATATTTTCAAATATAAGTGGCCCTGCTCGACTTAGAAATCAGAGAGCCCAGACTTTAATCTGTAATTCCGTAGCACCAGCAGCCTAGAGCTGAGTTTGCAGACTAACACGCTGTCTGAAGTGTAATATCAAAATGAATTTTAAATGTTAGCACTACTAACAGATCAAAACCAGACTCTGTTTCTCTTTTCCCTCGAAAATCTTTGTGGATACAGTTATTGTTTTTTCTGTTTTCCTGTTCATTCATTTATTCTTCTCTCTAGTAGTACAACATACTTATATAGATTTATTATCCAAATCTAATATTTAACAATGTTCTAGTTCAGTCAGCTCTACAGAACTTAACACTTTATGTAATTAACATAATGAAAGTCATACATTAGAAATATAAGTGTACTTGACAATTCATGGGAAAAAAAACAGACTAACTCTGAGTTGTGTTGTGGTTTTAAATTGTACAAGCACACCACATGTAACGTGTCTCCTTCTTTGTTTTCCCTACAGCCTGGTGTTTCTGCGGCTCAAGGGAACCCAAATCCAATTGGACAGCCGCAAGGCGTGGCCAATAAGATTGTGGCATGGACCGGTGTTCTGGAGTGGCAGGAGGTAACGCTCAGTTTGTCTGCTTTTGAAATGGTGCAGAGTGGTTTTTAGAGAAAGTGTTGTGAGGACCAATCCCTGCGGTTTTAATTGGAATCACTTATAATATTTAACAACTACATTTTAATTGTTTTTTTTTTTTTTGCCCTCACAAACCAGCGTTGAGGATTAAAACTCATGTTTTGGCTGAGGTGAAAGCCATCCTAGTTCAGTGGTTCCCAGCTTTAGTCCTTGAGTTTCAGGGTACAGAAGTCAGTTAAGGAAATGGTTTTCAGAAATGAACTAGACAAGAAGATTGACACCGCTCTCATGTCATGTACGGTAAATATCAGGCTACAGTCAACAGCTCAGGAAGGCTCCATCGTGGGGGAGTTAGTTCTAAAACAGGGAGTGATTTCAGTTGCGCGGGAGTGGTTCATTTACAAAAGATCAGATGTACAACAAACCACAGGAATATGTAAGTAGACGACAACGAAGTGGACAATACAACAAACATATTTCATCATTTCAAGCAGAAGCACCCGGTTGAGCACGAGGAGAGCTAAAAGTCAACTGCTGCTACTTTTGTCATATTGTCAAAAATATAATTGCAAAATACATGGAAATTCTGTGATATTGTTTTAGGGGCCATATTGACAACCTCTGTAGAGCCTGACTGCGAAAAGATGTTAACAGTGAGATATTAAAACATTATTTATATAATAAGCATCTAGCTATTTTGACTCAGATGTCAAATATGATCTGAAATATCGACTGAGAAGTCAAGAATGGAGAATATGTTGGAGCTCTGCATTTATTTAACTCTTTGCAGGAGAGAATATAAGTATTTCCCAAATTGCCGCAGTGCTGTTTTAGTTAACGTTGCTGTAGATCAGTCTGTATTGTTAGACAACTGATAACTGTGATCATCACCGCTGTCTAGGACCTATCACTGTTGTGAGTCTTAATAACCACCTGTCATTGATTATTCTACATCATGATTAATTGCACATCATTTTACCATCCTACACTATTTGTTTAGCTCAAGGTCAAATCGATTTAGTTTACAGTGGCAGTGCTGAGCCAGGAAAATGGATGTTAATGGCTTTTATGCGACACTCATGAGGCCTTCAAGTGTTTGTGTTTAGTGGACGGACTCGGATCAATCGCCTCTATCGACTACAGTCTCATTCTCCCTCTTCTGTTTGTCAAAATTATCTAAGTCAGTTAAATGAGAGTGGGAAGCTGAGGAAATTCTAAATATTGAGCACGTACAGTATGTATGAAACATTGCTCGTAATCTGCCACTTCCTCCTCCCATTCGCTCATTAGGCTTTCAGCTCAGTAAGTGATTCTCTCCTGGAGTAATCTGTAATGTTGAGGAGAATTACACTGCAGACCCGAAAACTCGTTTGAAGAAATAGTTGTTGATAAAAAACTCTCACAAGGGATGCCAACACACTTGGCTGGAGCTCGCTCTGAGTACAGTGTTATCAATGTGCTTCGTTCTGTTTTGGCTGAATTTCAATCAGTTAATTTCTGAAACCTTTTGTTGTCTGAAATGTGGGTTAACTCTCCAGAATTGTTTTGCTAATTATTTTTTTTTCTCCTGAATCCACCTCTAATTTAAGGTAGATGCGTTTGAAAAGGACTGTTTTATCACTGTCCATTTCTCAGGCTCCCTTTCATTCCTGCTTTAGCACATCCTGGAGATAAATAACCCATTTGTCTGCAGGGAACGCCCAGCACAATACATTTGTAATGGACGGCTCAGGCTCTACAGTAGACCTGACTAATATGTGATTGATTGATCATTGACCCCGTATTGATGCCCTGAAGATGAAGAGTGCCGGCTTCCCCCTGTGGGATTGCTGTATTGATGCACTTAGAAAGTAGTCCTTTTTTTCTCTCATTCCTGACATTTTTCTGAGGAGCGGGTTATCTGCAGGTCTTTAAAAGTCCATCTGTCCGTCCATTTTTTAATTGCTTGTCCTGATTGGGGTCACAATGGCGAAAAAGGGTGAGCAGGGCTGCACACATCTCTTTTCCCTCAGCAATATTCTCAAACTGCTCCAAGGACAGCTGGAAGATGTAATCCCCCAGCATGCCCTGGGTCTTCCCCGTTGTGTTCAGCAGTAGTTAATTCCCACAGCGTCTCCGGTAAGAGACAGTTAGGAGGCATCCTTAGCTGAACCACCTCCACCTTAACTTATTTGTCTCAAAATCCCCTTTTACGCTGGACAAAAAAACAACTAACATCGGCAGTCCTGAGTCAAAAGACTGCGCAGAAGTCATGCTGTTTTTGCCCTTTTTTCAGCCGAGGCAACAAAGGCTTGTTGAGTCTTTTGCTCCTTTTTCATACACGTGCTGCTTGACTTTGGTTTGACAGCCCAGCACAGCGGAGTTTACACCCACTTGAAGGTGTGTATTTAACTGGTCAAGTGCTTGTCTTTAGTCGAACTTCTGAAAGATTCATCAAAATTTAAGTTCCCCTTTATTTTGTTATCTAAAAGCTTTTATTATGAAGCAGCAAAATCTGGAAATGTTGGGTTTCATCAGCACTAACTTATGACGTAACATGACTTGTATCCTCTCAAAGTGAACATGAAACAATAAAATAAAGTCGTTACCCTAAAGTACAAACAGCGACATAGAGGAGAAACTGAACTTCAAACCACAGAGATTCAGTTGGAAGTTACAGAAGTTCAGAGAGCTGAATACAGACACTTTTAAAATTTAAAAATGTCTTTCTTGCTGCTGTCCTGCACACACAACATCACGAGTCCTTAGCAGCACCTTGATATTATGTCCGTGAATATTACAAACAACAGAGGTGACAGAGGACACGCTTGCTGGAGTCTAGTGCTCTTCATAAATGCGCTTTAGTCTGAAAGTACTAACAGCAATTTCAAAGATGGCACGTGAAATAAAGAGCAGCATATAATATGCTACGCACCGCATCGTAATGTAAATAATCATAATAATAGTTCTGTAACTTGGCAGAAATGATCCTCTCAGATATGTTCTTCTTTGCTTAAGATTTTTTACTTTTTTCCACCAGAGATGTAAGGATACTAAAGACTCACGGTACGATATCACGATAAAAAAGTCCACATATATTTATTGTAATATTAAAACCAAAGAAAACAACAACTCTAATAAATGTCCTTTTAAATAATAAATGATGTGTACATCATTTTTTGTTTGCATACATTTTTTTTCTCGATTAAAAAATAAAAGTAGCCAGCCATGACCTAAGCATGTGAAAAAATTGACATTAATTAGCTGTTTTTTTTTTCACACGGACAAACAAAACAACAGGAACAAACAAACAAACAATAAATATAAAGATAAATAAGATTAAAATAAAATATTTTACCATGTAATATCACAGTAAATATTGCCACAGTCTGTGCGGTATCTAGAGTTTTTTTTTGTTACATCTCTACTTTCCACAGTGAAATTGTTACGACCGTAACTACTCCTGTCAGTCCTGTTGGACACAGACGGGCTCTCCACTGGAAATAATGGGCTCATCATTGCCGCTGCTATTATAAGATTTTCCAGATTTAATAAACGCATGTAGACAAAAATGCAAATTTGACTTCCACTGGATTAGATGTGAAAGAGTAAAAATGTTGACCACCAGTCGCCTGAGTCTCTTTTCTCAGAGATTGTTGGTGTTGTGATTCTAAGGTAGTCTGAACACACCATCCAGTCTCCTTTAAAGTTGAAAATCTAGAGGTGTGAATTTTCTAAAACTGTTTAAATGTGTGAAAAGCATTTTTTCTTTCCACACAGTGTCTGTTGTCCTTGAGTGTAACTGATGTCCACTGTAAACTAAAAGGTGGAGTAAGCAGTTCTGGAAGAAACAGTTGATTGCTGAGTCACGTTCCCAGGTTGTCAGATACCGACGCTTTGGGTTGGTGGCTCGGACCGACCTGGGAATGTGACTCAGCAACGTAGACTGTATCATAAACAGTGAACGCAGCCTCTCTGATGTCACCCAGAGGTTTCTGAAGAGCCACCGTGAAGCTCACAGTGTGGTGGCTCCGGCCATCACCATCTCGGCAGTGCCTGACTTGGCTAACTGGGCAAAGAGGTGGAGCGTTGAACCTGTCACTCAAAGCAGTCACATCCCTGGATAACTTTAAGACTTGGTATAATTTAAAGAGACGCCTTAAATAAAAATTCACTTCCCTCACGATTGTTATGAACGGAGTAATACCAAAACTGTTTTTGTACCAGGCTTGCAGGCAGGCATTGACCTGCTTTTGTCCTGAAGTGGCCATTTGAGGAACTGCATTTTTCACACTTAGGCGTTAGCTTCATTTTTCAGTCCCGGAGGTTGATACTTGCTCAACAATCAATCCAAACCAAAGCGTCTGGATTTCTTGACCTGAGAATGAGACTCAACCATCAACTGTCTCTACAGAATCACTCACTCCACCTTTAAATTGGACCCTGTGGAGTTTTTCTCTAAACAAACAATAGTTTACGTTCTGTGTTACTCACCAGAATACATTGTTTGTATCCAGATGTTCCAAGTGCATTTCCTCCCTCATAAAACATCCAAATCAGATTTTGAAAAAGACAAAAATCCAGCATTGTTTACAACCTTTATTTACAAGCTTGGAATCGTCTTCTTTCGTGCCTGTGCTGGTGCATTGCAGCCTATCATGTGACTGCCTCCTGTAGATCAGCAGAATAGTGTGAAACACATCACCTGTGTTCACATGCACGTGCATCCTCCAGACTGGAATTGTCATGATAGCAGGCTTTTAAGCTTTGACTACAAGGAACTTTTATATTTTGTTGACTTTGTTGAAATTGAGACTATTTCATAACCAGTTAAAAAGTCATTGAAGTAGCTTTAAAGAGTTTAGGATACCCGTAAAGTAATGTTTGTCATGTGCTCCTGCAGATGTTCTTCAGACTTCTATCTTCTCATTTTGTGCCTTTCTCTCTGTTTTAATCCCTGCAGAAGCCTAAAGCTCCCTCTTCGATGGATTCAACCACCAAACTGACTCGTTCTCTGCCGTGTCAAGTGCACGTTAACCAAGGGGAAAATCTGTGAGTAGTCGATTAAAAACTGTGGACTTTATCTGTAATAAAGGGCAGGTTGTTTCATGCTCACTCATCGTGTCTTCAAACAGAAACACAGACCAGTGGCCACAGAAGCTCATCATGCAGCTGATTCCACAGCAGCTCCTGGTGAGAACATTTCTTTTGGTTTTTTGTTTCAGTGTGTGAAAATCAGCGGCAGCGACTTGTTTATGAATGATCCATAACTAAGCCCTTTTCCTCACCTGCTCTTTCCGCAGACAACCTTAGGTCACCTCTTCAGAAACTCTCGAATGGTTCAGTTTTTCTTCACCAACAAAGACGTGGAGTCGCTGAAAGGCCTGTACCGCATTATGGCCAACGGTTTCGTAAGTTTTCAAGCACTCTACCTTTCCCGAGCCTAAAATGTGTGTTCCCTCCACGTCCCCAAACTTATCCATCATTCAGCACGCCTCAATACATTTTCCATGAGTGGCAACTGAGTACAAGTCCCACCTCTGTCCAGTAGTTGGACTGAACATGAAGCTGTGTTGCAGTATTGTGCTGAAGACTCTAGAGGGGGTTCCAGGCCATACATTTAGTCTCTTTCAAGATGATTTTAAACATGCTTTGCCATCAGTTCAGACAAAAATCATCTTTTAGTATTTAGTTTTGAGTCAGTTTCAGAAGGCTAGCATAATGATAGAGGTTTTATCAGTGTGGCACAGTGTTAATCAAGTAATACCGCTGAGCATTAACAGTATTCAGTCCAGCTGAGCTCTGCCTTTTTGCCTGAATTTGATTTACAGCCCAAGGAAGCACAGTATGAATTAAGTTAATACCATTTGCATTCAATTTATAAAACCGATATGTTTGATTGGGCAAAGGAGCTCAGGAGTAGGTTATGTCATATCCCATAATTATGACAGAGTCCCATGTCAAGGTCTTTATCTGCCCTGTGACTCCCTCTCCCCGCAGGCCGGCTGCGTCCACTTCCCCCACACCACCTCTCCCTGTGAAGTGCGGGTGCTGATGCTGCTCTACTCGTCCAAGAAGAGAATATTCATGGGCCTCATCCCCAACGACCAGAGCGGCTTCGTCAACGGCATCCGGCAGGTCATCACCAACCACAAGCAGGTCCAGCAGCACAGAGCGGTGAGTGGCGATGCGAGGGGGAAAGCGGAGCTGGTGGGCAGAGAGGAAGGTTTCGGTGTGGAGTGGGGAGACCAAAAGGAGGTGATAATGAGAAGGCATTATCGAGGAGCACCCGGGAATTGAGGTGCATTGTTTACGGCATTAAGGTGCATTGTTATTGACATTTCATTTAGCGAGCCCGGTATCTTCACAGCAGCCACTAACGTCTCTCACTCTACTAGAGGCTAATGGGACTAGCATTAGCTAAATTCCTACTGCAGTATTAGCTGACTGTTTGTGCTCCCTCCTCATTATTTCTCTCTAAGTGAAGGGAATACAGGTGCAAAACATATGCAGTCTGTATGTTGAATTTGCTGCATAATTGTCTCCCAAACACTGTTTTGTAATGTGTGAGGATTTTGTTTATGGTAAAAATACAGCATTAACATGCAGACCTCATATTTTAAACTTTTCTTCATCGGAATCAGAAATACTTTATGGGGGGGGGGGGGGGGGGGGGGGGGGGGGATTGGTTGCGTTACACTTGCTCCTATTAAATAATCAAAGTATATATAGAAATAAAGAAAATAAGAAATGTGTAACAAACAAACAAAGTGTGGTAAAATGAATGTGTATTATAAAAATTAGTATATGTTGGCTAAAATGCACAGTACAGATAAATGCAGTAATGATGCCAGTGTATTGTACCATTTAATTATTATTGCACAGTTGAATTATTGCACAAAATTACTGTTCTGTTAGATCAATATATGCACTGAGTGTCCACTTTATCAGGTACACCTGCACAATCTAAATGAATCCAACTGTTCAGTTTTTGGACAAATAAACTCTCAACACCGCCTCCTTTAACTATGACCTCAGTAATAAAAATCTGAATTTACACATTTGTGACAATGTCACTAAAAACTGAAACATTAAAATTGTTGTAAAGGTAGAATATGTGGCTGAGCTGTTTGATTGAATTGCAACAGATTGTACAGGTGTACCTAATAAAGTGGCCAATGTGCTTTAGAGCTGCAACGATTAGTCGATGGAAATAAAAATTAGTTGCCAAATATTTTGATAATCGCTTAATCGTTTCACTCATTTTTTTAAGCAAAAATGTCAAACGTGCTGGTTGCAGCTTCACGAGGATTTGCTGCTTTTCTTTGTGACAGTAAACGAAGAGTCTTTGGACTGTTGGTTGAACAAAAGAATCGATTTGAAGACGTTACTTTGGGAACTGGTAAATTATGATTAATCATTACGGGGTTCAGCGTTCATGTTTTGTGATGTGGGTCAGAAATTTAGTTGCCCAAAGCCAATTTTTTCTTGCCCCTGTGCAATTTATTAGCAAATAACAACAAAGACTATAGTTAACTGTCATGTTTAATCTGGGGCTGCAACATCTCTAAAATGTCAGAAAATAATTAAAAATGCCCATCCCATTTTCTTAAAGTCCAATTATGAAAATTATTATTACACTAGTTGCTCCTTTATCTTTGCTATAGTCTGAAAATGTGTAAAGTTGTGAGATTCAGCTTTAAACAAAGAGCAGCTCTGGCAGATATGAATTTTTCAGTTGGGGGCTGCCACATGTTAACTTTATATGAGACGTGCTGAGGAGAAGGGATGGAGTGGCAGCGGTGTGTGCCAACTTTTCGGGACAGGATGAGGAAATCTGGAGACAAAGCCCTTCGTTCCAGCCTCTGTGGAGGAGGACGGAGTTCATCACAGGTTACAAACGCTGCCGCCTCGTCCACATGACATGAAAATTTCACTTTCCCTCTCTGCTCATCTTCATCCCCGGAGACAGGGTGATTTAAAATGTGTCCTCTGGATTAGCCGCCTTTTCCATCACGGGGCTCCACTCCAGCTTATTGCATCCTGCGAGGAGGGATGCTGCTGCAGAGCTCTGAAACAATGCAGCATCCACTCACGGAGAAGCAGTCTATCTCCATTTAAAAAATGAAGCCTGTTGTCAGGTTTACATGAGTTAGATTACATTTCTCCTCGCGGTCTGCTCTCATCAGCGGCGATAGCGCTTGTTTACTCACCCTGCTAATTTTATGTCTTCGCAGAAGCACGTTGGCCCTATATGTAACTTGAAGCTGTGTGTGTCTGAGCATCAGGGTGTTTAGAGGAGGCAGAAGACATGAAATTGTAATGAAGATTTTTTTTTTTTTTCCGCCTCTTGTGTATCATCACATATTCAGTGCTGCATTGCTAATAGGGAAGCGCTACAGCAATCTTAACGTAATTAAAATTTCAATTTGGACCACTAGTTAAGGTTTCTCTGTGCAAAGCCCTGGAGTGGCATTCTTCAGGAACAAGATTGCAGTGTGTTCTGTTTACAGCGAGACAAAATTGAATATTTTTCCCTTAAAAGCGATGCAGGCCCTAAATCGTGATCCGGGATTTTACAGGTTACTGGGTTAAAGACAGGAGATAAATCATAGACAGGAGAGGGGAGGAAGAGGCAGCCTTTTTGTTATTTCCCTCAAAAGACCTAAAGCTGTGTGTTGCGCTGTTATTGTTGGTCTGAAAACACACCGTGCATTAACACAATCCCAGGGTGATTTGTTCAGATTCAGCACGATGGATGGATGAAGGTGTTTTTTTTCCATCACACTTTTTTTTTTTTTTTATGTGAGTCTGTAGTTAATAATTTGTGCTTAGAGGAGGGATGAAACACCCGTCGTTCCTCCTTTTCTCTCCCTCAGTGTGGAAACACACAAGCCACCACAGCACGGTTTCACTTTCTGCCTTTTTAAGCAGTTATATCTGTCTTACCTGATTCCTTTTTTAAGTGCCTGACTCTGCAAATAAAATCAGGGTTCAATATTAATGTTTTTGTTTTTTTACTTGCCTTGTTGGGCAAGTGGGACGACTTTTACTTGCCGCTGCTCAAATTGTTTTATTTATCAGCGGTTATCAAATAAAAATAGCAACTAAAGTTAATCATGTTTAATCTACGTCCAGACAATGTCGATATATAGTGAAAAATGGCCGTCCCAGTTTCTCAAAGTCCAAGGTGATGTCTTGTTTTGTCTGACTAAAACCCCAAAATATCCAATTTAATGTTAGTGAATAAGCAGGAAATCAGTGAGGAAAAACACAAACCACCACAGCTCAGTTTCACTTTCTGCCTTTTTAAGTAGTTCTATCTGTCTTATCTGATTCCTTTTTTAAGTGCCTGACTGTGCACATACGATGTTAAATGTCTTCCTTACAGGTGTGTTCTCCAGGTACAGCTACAGGGTGCTTCCTTTCTTTTTTCACTCTGCATTTAAACATCGGATGGATATTGTATATGACTTCCTTCACTCTAGACTTTGCTGCCGGCTTTTAGTCATCAAGCTTCAGTTTGTTTTAAACTGTGAAATTCCAAAATAGCAAACACCTCAGCAGGTGGTGCTTGAAGTTAAATCTCCACTGGTGCATCATTGCATCCATGTTTGTGTTTGCTTTCCATCTACACACTCATAAATGAAGACGGTGAATATTTGGATCAAGTCCAACACTGTCGGTGTTGTTAGCACAGTAAACATCCATTACATGTGGAAAATATGTTCACTGGGAAATGTAGATCATAGATTCACTATGAAGATACAAAAATGTCAGAATGTGTTCATTTCGAGGGTTGTTGGTTCAGCTTTTTAAAATGAGAATGGATTTTAAAAGAACAGTGTGGACATGTTTATTGAAGGCGTCATGTGTAAGTGATGTGGGACAAAATCTTCATTATGTGCAAAAATACACCGAATTTTTTGCTAAAAAGAGTTTAACTTTGGAATATGCCCACTTGATTTGTCCATCTGAGATTCCTTAAGCCTCATGTTTGCTTCAGCTGAACTTCAGAATACATTTTGGCACACAAAGAGGCCCGAGGATTTTGTCCCCCATCACTCACACCGGGGCCAGTATGAGGAAGAACAAATATAGCGATCAGTAAATCTTTCAGTCCTGTGAGTATTTACTTATTTAATCCTTTATTTAAACAGTCGTGTGGAGATTAAAATCTCTTTTTCAACATGTACAGTGCAAACAGAGAAATGTACAACAAACACAACGTGCTGCACATACGCAGACCAGCGGTCACACATTAAGAAAAAAACAATCACAAGCTGTAGTATGATTGCTTGAGTAAACTGTTCAAACCCATTGAAAGTCATTCACAGTATTATTGTGATATCTGTAGAATATTTAAAATACAATAATGCTGATCAGTCAAATCATCTTTAACTTTGTTTACTGCACATTTTGTCTCTTTTGTGGCAAAAGATTTACACTCAGAATACAATCAGTGTTTGGAGGTGGAGTCTGAAACCATAGCTGATTTAAGAGCATACAGTATGTTTAAGAGGCACTGAATTATTTACATGATACAGACTTGTGCCGAAGCTGATTTTAATGAACTTACTATCAGAAGATTTTAGAAAAATAATCCCTAGAATCTGCACCCTGCTGTGCATTTACAGATGTTTCTGGTGGAGCGGGATGTCTGCCCCCTGAGTCCCATTAATCAGCACAAATGAATTTTAAATCTTAATTACAAACCAGTTTCCGTCTCTTTTCCACGGATCTTACACGGCGCACCTCCTCCATCTGCCCGCACATCAGAACTTTGCTCTGCGCTCCATTAGAGGAGTTAACGTCATGGATGTGATTTGGTTTGTGATATTAAAGATCTGGGCCTCATTGAAGGACTATAATGCAAATTAAGTTTTGGCTCTGAGCTGCCGTGATAAGCGGCAGATGTTTGTGAAAACAGTCTGTTTCATCCGATTTCACCACTGAACCAGTAACCACAAATATACCAAGACTCCCTTTAAAAATGTGCAATTTTGAGAGTAATTGTGTGAGCAGATAATTAATAAACTTTGCAAAATGGCTACAGAAATTCCTTGGTCGTTTGTGCCCACCTGTAAATTTTGCATTAAATGTAATGTTTTTCCTTGTAAAAAAAACACTGTCAGCAGGAAAGCTGTACTGGTGGCTACTCTGTTTTAAGTGCATCTTATCTGCCAACACTTAGTAGCAAGGTGTTTGAACTGATTTCACCATTTACTCTAAATTAATAAAAGAAGACAACATTTTATTACAGGTAAACGTCAGACTTTACAAAGACAGTAAAACCTAATTAACTACTGATTTGTTGCCTGTGAAGAAGATTCCCAGAAAAAACAACAACACAGTTTTGATTTCATTATCATTAATTTTGCTGTTAAAAGATTGTGAGTAAAACCTAAACATGTAATTAAATTAAGATAAATTAAGACTGTACCACTGAAATTCTTTGAACCGGTTCTGTAGAACAAAGAACCGAACCAGAGTGTTTTTACTGACAACAGTTTTCTGAAGGGTTCCTGAGTCCATGCAGTAATATCCTTAATATAATCATGATACTGTCACCTGTTGCCAGTTCACCTGTTTACCTGTCGATTGTTCCAATCAGGTGTTTTTGGAGTGTTCCACATCTTCCTCAGTCTTTTGTTGCTCCTGTCCCAACTTGTTTGAGCTGTGTTGCAGGCATCAAATAATCAGAAAAAAAAAAAAAGAAAGATGACAGGTTGCTCTGTATATTCACTAATTGTGGATGAGCGGTGTGTCGGGTGCTCCTGGAAACAGGGGAAAAAAACAGGATAATCAAACAAAAGTAGTCCAGGCACTCCAAAAAATAAATGGCAGCAATGAGGAAGGAAAAATTAAAAAAGCTTTTATTATAGTGGCATTTTAAAACACCAGCAAGTTCCAAACACTACAGGTCTTCATCAGGGCTTTAAGCAAGCAAACAGAGGTGTAGCTGCCTAAAGTGCCATTATTGCTTTTCTTTATTTAAAAATATTGTCTTAGCACTAGTACTTAGTACTTGTTTATTATTTATGTTTTACGCAGTGTTGCAACTTTTTTGGATCCATGGTTGCAGTTGAATTTTCTGTCTTAGTTCCCCTTTATTCCATTTCATAGAACATTCTACTGAACTCTAGACTGCCATGTTTTTGGGATCAGATCTTTGGTGTCAGGGTCGCTTGTTCGAACTTTTAAAAAACCTGGAAAGCAAAAAAGTATTTCGACAAGTTTAAGGTGTTAATGAGTATGGAGGTGAGGCAGAGCGGTGCTGGAGAAGAGTGCGTTCTGAATCCATAAATAAAACTGATAAAATGTTCTGTTCTGTATGACACTGTTGGAAAAACATCCTTATTACTGTTTCACCTTCTCTCTTGTTTCTATGCAGCAATTGGGCGGTGCAGGGGGGCCGATGCAGCCCGGTCAGGTCGCCCCCAACCAGAACTTCCTCAACAGGGCCCCTGGCCCCATTCCTGTCTCCCACGGCAACGTCCAGCAGCAGGTAAATGAAGCCACTCTGTGCTGGCATGTCTGCCTGCGTTTCCACACCGGTTCCCCTCTCACACTGCCTGTTGTTGACACCTTTACTGCTCCGGTGCCCGCTGATTTCTGCATGCCTTAATGGTAACCCTTTTCCTCCGCTGTCCTCCTTTTTTTTCTCACACTTCCATCACTCTCCCCGCTCCTCCTTCTCTCTGATCTGTCCTGTGTCCAGTCTGTGGTGGTGGGCATGCCCCCTGTTAGTCAGGTCTCTATGATGGAGGAGCAGCAGAGGCAGAACAACATGGTGAGACCTGCAGTAGCCTCTTAACATACAAGCAACATGTGTTCAGGGTGTCCACAGGTATTTATGTTGCTCATATATAGTGTCAGAAATAACCATTAACCCTCTGTTGCATGGTGTTGCCCTATCGCAACAATTGTTTTATCTCAATTTTACTAAAAGGCTGGAATGTAAAATCAATGTTTTACGGTTTAGTTGTGGTCTTTTACTTTGAAAGGACGAATAATTTATCGCATCACATGGCACTACTTTTAATATGGATACATGATGTAAAGGCTCTTAAAGTTGACTAATTATTCAATATTTAGGCAAAATTCCTTCAAGAAAAGATTTGAAATACTATCTCGGGCAAGTTAACTTTTAATTTTCATCATTAAAACCAGTTTAGATGGGATGAGTTTTTTGTAAAATGTTGAAATGCATTTTTTGCCATGAAGTGAAGTGATCTGTGTGCATTCAGTTAATTGGACTGTAATTGCTGAGTCTGAAAGAATGTTTACAGTTTTAATTACATTTATGTTGTGTATGTACGTTTACAAACTACCCTCCATTTTTTAAAATATTGCTCAGATATTTTCATTATTTAAGCAATTTAAAGTAATGAAAATAACATTTTCTGTCATGTGTAAGTAATAAATCATGTAATAAGTCGATTCCGTTCTTTGTGGAACTCGAGGACATAATGTTTTTTTTCCATAGTGAGGAGTACTTTGTTAGACCTGCACAAAAACACACACCTTCACTCCCATCTCACTGCTCAGCATCACGCTGGTGGACAGTTTCCTATCAGCATGTGTTGAATGTTCCTCTGGTAGCATGCCACTGAAACAAAACCAAACATATGTCATTGATAACATGCATGCATAAGTTTGTATATTTTATTAAAAAGGAACTTCACATTGAGCATGAGGTGACAGGATAGACCCGGTCCAAACATGATGCTTTACATCCACACTGTACAGCTGTTGTCTTTCCTGTTTATCCTCAAAAGTCTGCATTAATATCGTTTAGAACATCATAGGCAATGGTTTCACTAATATCAGAATTAAAGGGATAGTACAGATTTTTTGAAGTGGGGTTGTGTCAGTGCATTTCCTGCAGTAGATGCCAGTCAGTGCACTTTCAGTTTGTATAAGGTGAGAGGTCCCGGCACAGAAGCTCAGCATTGCACTGTTACAGGCGGGTCAGCAGAAAAACATATATAAACCACATAAATAAAGGCCTACCAAACAAATAAATTGAATAAATATCTGTCAGTTCCATTCTCAACCGCTGTATTTGTGTATAAAATGCATAAGAGCACCTGCCTGTGCTGCACGATCAGCTGTATGAGCTGTACGAGTATGAGACAAATACAAGAAAATAAAAATGAGCGCTTCTGCCAGCAACAACAAAATACAGTTCACCGTGGAGACACGAGGATACCTTAATGAACCGGAGGATACAGAGGAAGAAGTTTTGCAGAACGGACGAAAGAGAGTGAGGGGAAACTTCTGCAGAAACTGGAGGCCAAGCTGGGGGCCAAGAAAGAGAACAAGCTACCTGCTGCTGCAGATGTGTGAACTGTAAGCCAGTGTCCACGGACCCGGAGAGCTACCGCTGCCATGAGTGGGAATAGTAGCAAAACAACCTGAGGATCTCAGTGAGTCAGACGATGCCAGCGCACCAGCCATCCAGAGCTCCCTGCTGCACAGAATGCTGGTGTCCTGCAGATCGTCTTCAATATTCTGAAGATAAATTGGAAAAAAAAAAGAAAACGTCCTAGACTAGAAGGGCCTAATCAGGATTTGTCTTCAAAGTCAGTTTGATTTCAGTCTGAACTCGCAACTATCTGAGCCAAACAGCTGATCTGCAGCGTGATCCAGTGCAGCACAGGCAGGCACGCTCATGTGTAGCAGTACAGACGTACTACGGTTGAGAAAATGCAGTGCTAAAATAAAGGGCTGTCAGGTGCCAAGGTGAAGCAGTGAAAATTTTAAGTATAGCGTACACTTTAACAGATATTGATTTTTTTGTTTTTTTTCAGGTAGGCCTTTATTTATGTGGCTAAAATCTGTTTTTCTGCTGACTCCGTCTGCAGCAGCACAGTGCTGAGCTTCTCTCTCCTTCTTTAGTGGCTAATGCACTGACTGTCGATGGGTGCCTCATAAAACTCCACTTCAAAAAATACGAACTATCCCTTTAAGGTGGTGAACACTCCTTCATTATATATAAATCAGCTACAAATTATTTTTAACATGCAAGTCACAGCATTTTTAGGAGTGACTGTCACAGTGACAGTGTGTTAGAATTTTTGAAAAAGTTTATATACCAGATTTTGAATTTCTGTACCTTGATGGACTATTTTCTGTTTTTAAATCAAGAGTTCATAATTGTTTTTTCTTTATTATATGACATGAATATGGTGTAATGCAGCGGTCATGCGTGCACAAATTTGCGTCTTCATGTTTGGCGTTTGACTTTGACCGACAATGTGTGTGTGTCGCTCGCCTCAGCAGGCGGTGGCCACTCCCCCACACACTCGCCTACGTGTGACCGTGTTCTAAAACATCTTAAACTTTCCTTCAGATGACAATGAGAGCAGCTGGACCAGCCAACCAGCAGCCGCCGGTCAGCGGCGCCCCACCCAACCAGGTCGCACAAAGCGGACAAGCCCCGCCCCAGGGTTCCCTCCTCCGGCTCTCAAACCCGGGAGCCAATCCGCAGCTTCGCAGTCTACTGCTCAGCCAGCAGCAGCCAGTAAGAGAGCAACAAAACGTCTGAGTGAATCAGCCGTCAAATAAATGTCTCAGAGGTTATCAAGTGACTGTAACTGCTCCTCTGGAGGTTAATGCGGCTCTTCTGTCTCCGTTTTCTTCGCAGCAGGGTGGAGTGTCTCACATGCCGGGCATGATGTCTCACCAGGGTTTAGGGCAGCAGTTGGTCCATCCGACACCAGGAGGGGGGGCTCAAATGCAGGGCCAGTGGAGGCAGCCTTTGGCAGGTCAGCAAGCACCCCCCCACAGAGGTGGAAGGAGTTCAGAAATTTGACTCGAGTGGATGTGAAATTTCAGAATATAAGTCTGGAAATGTGCTTATTGAAGGTTGATATTTAAAGCATATAAAAACAACTTCAAAGATGTTGCAGGAAATGTTAGAGTCGTTTTTGGTTTAGCATCAGACAACTATCCTCCAAAGCAGCTACTAGTTTTTTTCTTGCAACCAGTAGTGTCTAAAATAATCAGTTTGCAGAGACTTGCTTTAGTTAGATATTCCACCCCATCGTCGCCCAAATTGATAATTGTCAAAGTTACATTTTTTTTGTGTATTTATTTATTGGTTTGAAACTCCGGCTTTAAATATTTCTGTTACTAAAAGATGAATTATTTTTGGTAGTATGACCACTGGCCCATTGAGACAAACACAAGATGCCCTGTAGATGAGTTACAACCAGTAAGACTGCAGATTGGCTCTCTCACACCTCTTGTCAGTCATTGGTTGCCATTTGTGTTTTGACAGGTGATTCGCTCTGCATCTCCTCAAAAAAAATCTAACAAACACCTTTCTCTCTGCAACAGAAAAACACATCCACAGTTCTACCCTGCCCAGACACTACTGGTGGCATCACTCAGCTCTGATGCATTAAGTTGATTTGCAGTTATTTTAAGCACTACGCGTTGATGGGGGCCAAAAAGAAAGAAACAGCCATGTCCACATTATCCTCACCTATACTTGCCTGTTGTTTGTTGCTGATGTTTGATTTTCTGACAAACTAATACTAGCTTCCTGTAGACTTATCACTGACACTTAAAAGTCCAGGATGTCTGAGCGTTCAGGCTGTACATTCATGCACAACATAAACATTTCAAACTCTACATGACACTAAAGTACCTTGATGACGTCGGTCACATTTCTAGTGCTTCTAAGTTGACCCTCTTAACAAAGTGAATGAAAACAGATGGCTGCATGGGAGTTAGACAGAAAGCACGGCATCATTCAGAAAACAGTGCAGTGTAGTAATGTAAATAATGCATCCAGATGTGACTTTAAACTGTATTTATCATTTTAAATTCTACAACTCAAACTTATTGTATGTTTGATAGATTTTTATATAGTCTTAAAACTTTTTTAACAACATAGTTATAAGACAAGACATAGCTTACACAAACTTAAAAGTATAAATAATAGGAATAGAAAAGACTAAATTAAATTAAAACAGAATAAAATAAACATTGGGCAGGAGGAACATTATCCTAGAAAATGGACGTAATTACATCAGTTTAAGAGGTACTTAAATGCATCTTACAGATGATCATTGGCAAAGTGACTGTCCACTTTATTCCTTTTTAAGTTTCAATTTATTTGTTTCATTATTTATGAAAAAGTAGAGAATTATAATCTTTGCCATATCTGATGAGGAGCAAAGGGAAAAACATCTGTGATCATGTGTTCTCCCCTAACGTACCTCAGCAGCTGGATGAAAGGACCCCAGATTTTCATTTTTATTTTAATACTGATGACATAGCCCTCTGTGGAAGCGTGGTAGTGTTAGTATCAGATTTCATTACTCTGCTTTGAAGCCTGACTTATTCTAAAGTAAAGAGGATCCCTTCTCTAACTCTCTCTTCCTTTTTTTTTTCCTCCGCCCGCCTCCCAAACATCCCAAACCCGTGCGCAGGTCAGATCCTGATGTCTGGAGGTCAGCGAGGCGCCGTACCGCAGCCCGGGATGCCCCAAGTCTCCAGCGTGATGGAGGATGAAATCCTCATGGACCTCATCTGATCGCACTCCGTGGACTCGGGGGCGCTCAGAGTTTTTAGTTGAATCTTTGCAGCCTGTTTGGACTCATACAGCCGCTCTGTTGCTTCATTGCTACAAATGTTCAACTAATTAAGGAATGAACCATGAGTAGTTTCTTCTTCTTCTTCTTCTTTTTTTTTTGTAACGGCACAGAGCAGCTGAACTTAATTAGGGGCAGACAATGCGAGCATTAGTTTTTCATGTAAATGGTCAAACCGACAGCACGCTAATCCTCCATGCTACACGCTGGTAGAAGCCAAACCAGTGGAATAGTCAATTATCTCATGCTTCTGGAAACTCTACTTTTCTATAAGTTTTACATTTTATCATTGAAAAAGTGTTATTTTTTTCCTTTTTTAATTGAGATTTTACTTTTTTCTGTTAGATTTCTTCTTTATTATTATTGAAAAAGTTGTTTTATGAGTATAAAATAAAATTAGAGTGTGACTGGACGACTGAAGAAGTTGTTTATCATTGTGAGGATGTTTTGCTGTCGATGCATGCACGTGATGATGCTGCACTGATGGTGTCCAGCCAAAGTCTCCACAGTCCTGCCTCCTCCTGTGTGAATGCAGCTTGGACCCTTAAGGTGAGAGGGAGACTGAAATAGACACAGTAATAGATAGTTCAGTGTCTTTTTCTGCCAAATAGTGTCACAGTGTTAATTTTAACTACTCCAATATGTCGTGGAACCATAGAGAGTCCCCTTGTGCCAAGTAGTCCTACCAGATGGCATCAGTTGGCCATGTTTCCCTTGGCATAACGTACAATCAGGCTGACCGCATGCGCACATGGCAGATACTCCACATATATGCCCACAGTCTGCTTTAGAAACGTGCCCTCGCATGCACGCACCATGCATGCAAGTTAAATCCTGCACACCAACAAGCACCACCCTGTCGTGTACCTGGCTGATGGAGACGCGTGCTGGAGCCTAGGCTGAAGCTGCAGAGCCGAGCCGGCCGTGCACGGGAGGAGAAGCACATGAACTTCGCTCAACCTCACACATAACGTTCGTGACACATTCACGCACCAGTTTGTGCATTTTTTCACACTTGGACACTGTGTACACACACATACACACTCACCAACAGGAAGTGATGTCAGTCCCTGTCACCTGGGAGACAGAGACGGTTGCTAAGATACCGTGACAGTGGGTTCTTGTTTCTGAGCTTTTCCTCAGCCCCGCTTTCACATGGACTCACACAGATAGACACTAGTCCCTCAGTGGCTGGTGTTCATCCCTCCCATCCCTTAATCACTGGCCGGCCCTCGGAGCCCGGCTTAGCTTCACTTTATCTTCCTCCCTCTCTCACACTCACTCCCTCCATCTCCATCTATCTGCCTCCATCTCACTATCGAGCTATTAGCGCCTGCCTGAGCTCATAAGTTTTTCAGCATCTCTTTTATTAACAGCAAAAATGTTCACAGGTCCATATGATGAACTGTAGCAACTAAACCGACCTCCAGTCATGATGGTTGTTTGGCAAACATCCACCATAATGACTTTCCTTTAAAAAGCTCAATACTTAAAGGAGAAATATGTAATATCTCTACTGTGATTTTTCATAAATTTGACTGTGACATATCATCAGAGATGAAGGAAACATGCTGACAACAACGCTGCTGCCACGGTGTCCTTTGCAATCTCTATTTTGGCCTGTAACGTGTGTTATAGTTTGCCCATTTAATATTATATAAAGTTCAAATTAATGCCGAATGTTCGCCAAATGAGTACGTGTGTGTTTATGCATCATAAAAAAAATCATTAATAATCTTTTAGAAGGAGTGGATGTTTATAACTGTTAAATTAAGCAAAATGTTAATGGAGTCTGGCAGGCATAAGACAGGCGATCACTGAACTGAACTTATCAGAGCTGTGGCTTTTTTTTGTTGTTGTTTTGTTATATTCTTGATTAATAGATTAATAGTAGTTTGTTTTAAAATGTCAGTAAATGGTGAAAAATGTCAATCAGTGTTTCCCAAACCCTAAGATGACGTCCTCAAATGTCTTGTTTTACTCACAACTCAAATATATTCAGTTTACTGTCAGAGAGGAGGAAAGAAAGCAAAATATATTCTCATATAAGCAGCTGAATACAGAGAATTTTGACTCTTTTTCTACTCAATCTGATAAATCGATTATCAAAATAGTTGAAAAGACAAGAGTTTTTTTTTTTTTTTAGGTAATTATATGCTAATGAAGACAAAGTGACGCATGTTCCCCCTATATCTTACACACGCTGAATCTTTAAAGGGACAGTTGACCCTAAAATCAAATTTACATATTCATTTATTCATCTAGATTGATTTGGTCTGATTTTAGAAAATTTGGAGATTATCTGTCTTCTCTCAAATATAATGGGACTTTCGCACTCAGCTTGTGGTGCCAAAATAAATTAGAAAAATTCAACAGTGATGTCTGCTCCCAGAAATTGTGTTCCAGTTACTCAAGATAATCCACAAACCGTGTGAGCAGTTTCAACAGTTTCTTTCCAGTAGAAAATACGCCGATTTTCTCCACCATCGCCATCCCCAGACCAGGTTTAGGTATGAAATCCTGAACTCGAGCTCCACCGTAAATGTTTTAATTTCACTTGTGAACTGGACTCTGAGGTACTCAGACTCCTTAACTTAGTGCAGCAGCTGCCTACCTGCTCCAACGGGACAATCCACTGTTCTCTGGGAGCGTGCCACAGCCTCAGACATGGTGGGGCCGGTGGCATGTGAGTGTGAGAACACTCATAAGTCTCTGACTGAGACAAGTCTTCAAGTTTTATGTGAATAAGGAGAAGACTGCTGCTGTATCTCTGTCTTTCTTGCCTTCTTGGAGTGTTGTTGTGTACTCGCCCCTCCACAGCGAACGCCACATAAGAGCACACATGTGCCTCATACCAGAACAACTTTGACCAAAGATAAAGTCATCCTATCTGATATAGTAGAGCCACATGTCTTTGACAGTCACATGCAAGCAAACTGTCAAAAACTTACTATGAGGTTTGTGTTTTCACCCTCACACCATCCTGGTCACCAACATCACCACCTGGCAGGTTAATTCTGCATTCCTGTGTAGTTAACGTCAGCCTGCCTGTTAATTTTTTTATTAAAATACGATGTTGAGTTCTTGTATGAGCCTTCCCAACCCTGTAATTACGTAATCCTGTTGCATGTGACCTGTTACTCCCCAAACCTGCTCATCTGAACAGGAGCAGATCTGTCGACAGGTCTGCCTCTGCTGGTGAGCTGCATCAGCTCTGATTGACAGACCTGTGAACCCACATGTGTGGAGAAGAGGTGAACTGGGAATGTGTGGCTGCAGTCCCAGTTCAGGACGGACTCGCCTCGCCTCGCTTCGCCTCGCTTTTCCCCTTCATTCTTGGGGAGGTTGGAGAAATTGACACTGAGAGTTCAAAGCCTGGATTGTGGAGGCAGCTGTCTACATGTGCTTTGTGGACTTGGAGATCGTGTCCCCTGGAGGGAGGTCATGTGGGCGCTGCTGTGGGAATATGGGGGATGCTGGGATGTCGATGGGGGAGTCATCAAAGTCATCTGGGCCTTGTGCACCCAGAGAGCGTGCTCTCTACTTCAAGATTCTTTTTACTTCAAAATGAATGTTAATCTGAATTAGAACAGAAGCATCATTGTCATGTCAAGAGTGAAGAAAAGCTGTTGAGGTGCAAGTGCTGCTTTTTCTGTGAAGAACACTTGTATGGCTGCAATAAAACTTCACATTTCTATAATTCTGGGTCAAATAACAGAAACAAAGTATATAACAAACTACAAAGTAATTTTTCCAGTCGAAGTAACTTAGTAACAGCTTCCCTCACAAACAGAGGCCCAGTGAGGGAACTGACAAATAAATTCTGATATAAATTGTTCTGTATCCTGTTTATAATTTAAGAACAGGTGAAAAAAGGTTTTGTCAGCATAATGTTTGATTTTATTTATTTATTTTTTCTGTGGAACAGGTGGAACATTTGGACGTCGGGAGGCAAGCCCTGGCATTAAAATGTCTGAATCACCGCAAAAAAAGAAAAGGTAACAGCTGCTAGCTCGTTTACGTTCGTACCTCTATCGACCCTGGTGCTAATTTGCCAGTTTCAGCTTGTAGGCTGCGAGCTCAGAGCTTGTTGTTGTTGTTGTTGTTGTTTCCGGGGGGACAGAACAGCAGTTGCCACGATGCTGACTCAAACAAGCGTCCGATTGCAGGTTTATACCCACAGAGTGCAGCCAGTGAGTCAGACTAGGATCAGTGTTTGTAGGTTTATTACTTCACTGGCTGCTGATTAAAATACAATTTCTAGCCAAAAGAAAAACATGCTAACATACAATATATGTACCTTGTTTATTGTTTATTTTGATCCCCATTGCGGCTCTTCCTGGAGTCCATATTTACAACGTGTGTACACATTCTTACCACAGCTTGCAACAATCATTTCAACAAATCACGTAAATCTCTGGACATTCCTCTTCCTCTCTACATACATAAATATATAATATGCAGACACAACCCCATGCCAATGCACTAACAGCTGTATCTGCGATCATGCTTAAATGCTGATAATTCACAAAACCACAGAGGGAAAGAGACAGAAGAAATTATTCATAGATATTTTCACAATCAGAAATTCATTAATCCTCAGGGGGAAATTGTTCACATTACAGATGCTCCTTTCAAGAACAGGAAAAATTATATTGCAAATTAAAAAAATATAACAAGGTTTATAAAAATATGTCCAGCCTACCAAATATACACAGAGACAATATGGTAATACATTTTTGATATTTTGAATCAAACTCAAAGTTTTAAGTTGAAATTAAATAAAACCTTTCATCTTTAGTTGAGGTAATTTACTTTTCTTCTTTTGATGAACTTGAATCTTTGAGTTTTAGAAACCAAATAAATCCGTATTTCAAAAATTGTTCACAATGAACCTGGTTTGTCATTATTCAGGTGCTGGAAAGTTAAATGGTTGCAACTGAAAATATTAAATTATCAACCATTATTCACTTTCACTTTGATGAATTTACTTAACTTTTTTTTTGCTTCTGGAACTCAAAGATTCAAGTTTTTAAAAAAGAAATTAAAGTAAATCATCTCGACAAAAGATTATAGGTTCGGAAACTTTTTAAAAGTCTATTTCAAAACTTTAGAGTTGTTCAAATCTAAAAAAATTGCCTTGAAATTTTGAGTTTTCTCAATTTTTTTTAAAACCTACTAATAACTGGAAAACACTTGAACAGCAGGGTGCTGCTACTGTTAATATTCACCAAAAAATAATCTAATAAGTTTAATAAGTGTTTTTTTGTTTAAGTTGACAAAAGTGACCCAAAGTTGCTGTTTGATTGACAAGTATCGTCTCAGTGTTTTCAAAAATAAAAAGGAGATAATACGTACTTTAGTGTTATTATTATTTAAAATATTCAGTTGTGACACAGATGGAAAACACAAGCTAAAAAAAATAAGTAGGTTTGACAAAATAAATCCCATAATCCATTAAAAATCTCAATATGAAGCATCTGAATATGGAAATGTGCTTTTATATGCCTCATATACATTTATGACATTTGCATTGAAAATGTGATTAAACACATTAAGTGCACTTAACCCTGGCTATTACATCCCTGAAGACATACTTCCCTGTGACTGAAGGCTGAGCTGTTTGACGGCTGTTTGCTGGGCCGGAGCAGAGTAAAACCCTCCCGCTCCGTGTTGGTCGTCTGTCCGTGTTGTCAACATGAGGAAGGAGGCGGCGGAGCAGTTTTAAGGGCCAGGTAGGGGAGGCTATGGGCAAGAGATGAAGATTATACAGCCTGGTGGCATGAGCGCTGCTCAGCATAATGGGGTTTATAGGCCTGGGGGCAGAGTTTGTTTTACGCCCTGCCGGAGGAGGTGTTGACAGGAGCGAGCGATGGAGGAGCGGCAGAGACAGCCTTATTATTAAGCCTCGCCACGCAGAGAGTGAATGTGTTGTGATGGTGGTGGTGGTGGATGAGTTTAGCCTGCACATGGAGAGATTAGGAGGAGGGTGCGGGTTGGAGGAGCATATAACACCTAAAATTGGATTTGTCTTCAGGGGCTGGTGGTTGAGGTCCACTTGGCCTGGGTGTGGGAAGATCAATGGCACTATCGGTCCTAATGGATGCGGTTGCCAGATAGGGCTGTTTCTGATAAGGGAGGAGTATTGGCTTTAGTGGTGGAGACACAAGCTTGGTTAACTCTGTGTTTAGAGGAGCTTCTTCTCTCTCTGTAGGTGAAAACACATTGTTTCAGGGTGTACACAGGCATAAGCGTCGGAGCGTTCAACCCTTGCTTGCTAGTCACGACAGCCCCAATGTTCAATTTGGTATCACACAGGTTGGAATCTCTGCAGCCGGTGGCGTGCTGTTTCACCATCAGATACGGATCAGGGCTCAGTTAGGGCCTCGGAGGCTGTGGAGAGTTCGGTCTCAAGATAGCGTGCAGAAACAGTAGGAGGAGGAGGAGGAGAAAGGCAGGCGGTGTGCTCTCAACACCACCGGCGTATCTGCCCCACTTCCTCTCGCCACGCCGTTCCAGCACAGCGCGGCGATGGCAGAGGTTTACCCCAGCGCAGCGACTGCCGCCGAGGCCTCGGGACCTGAACATAACCCAGGGCAACGAGAGCGTCTGCACGTCTCTCAGCCAATATGCCAGCGCAGCACAACACACAGGACGAGGGAGCAGCCTCGTCCACAGGACAGAGCCACAAACACTGGACGGCGAGCTCTCTGTCTTCATATGAGGCGCATTAATCCTCACAGTGGCTCCCATCTTTATTCATTCATCGGCCTGTGGTGTCCACTCAATCAGTCAGTTAAAGGCTGGCCTGATGGAGCGAGCCCTGCACACCCACCACAGCGAGGGAGGACAGAGACAGGAGGGGGAGGTTAGACTCCACGCCGTCGTACAGCCTGAGCCAGCGGTGTGAGCAGAGGTGGTAAAAGCACACACATCCTTTACTCAAGTATAAGTACAGATACTCAGGTAAAAAAGAGTCTGGAACAGGCTCTGAAATGTTCTCAAAGTATAAAAGTAAAAAGTTGACCTCTGAAGGACATTTTTGCCAGCTGTTCCTGTGCGAAGCTAACTGAACATCACCTTTTCATCTGCTGTCGAGTCTCCCTCCATCTGTTTCATCTTGTCGTGTCTTTTATGTCATTTTCGACTTGTGTCTTTTTCATCCTTCATATCTTTTTCTTAATAGTTAAATTATCATTCTTATAGATAGAACTATGGAGTAGAATAATAGAATAAGATTATAATTTCCATCTTGTTTGTCTTTTTCATCTTTTACATAATTTTTGTCTTGTTACATCTTTAAAGTCATCATGTCTTTATTGTCTTTTGTCTGTAAGTCTCTTTCATCGACCCTCTCGGTCTTTCTCATCTTGTTACGTCTTCTATGTCGTTTCCATCTTATGTGTTTTTAATCTTTTACATCTTTTTCATTTTATGTCTTTTACTTTTTTTCACACACTTTTTACATCATTTTTGACTTGTTATATCTTTTTCATCTTATGTCTGTCTCATCTTATGTCATGTTTGTCTTAGGTCTTTTTACATTGTTTTTGTCTTGCTACATGTTTTATGTCATTACATCTTTTTTGTCTTGTCTTTTATATCTTTTTCCATCATTACGTTTTCTGGTCTTGTTACGTCAGGTCTTTTCTGTTGTTTTACATCTTGTTACATTTGTTTTTGTTTTTTTTTACCTCTTTTTACATCAGTAAATCTTTTTTCATCTTATATTCCTTTGTCTTATGTCTTTTACATTGTTTTTGTCTTGTTACATCACTATGTCTTTTTTGTCTTATCTATTTTATGTCTTTTTCCGTTGTTCTATCTTTTTTCGTCTTTTGTCTTTCTTGTCTAGATACGTTGTCTTCATCTTGTCAAGTCTGTCGTCCATTATATGCACTGATGGACACACCAAGGAATTGTCTCTCCTATGTTTTATTGTTCCGTCCATCTAGGAATAATCAATAATTCCCCTCAAATGCTTTAAAACTAAAGTAACAAGCCTGTTTTAAAAAATGTAAGGAGTAAAAAGTAGAGATATTTGTGTTAAAATTAATAAAAGTAAAAAGTTGCCAGAAAAATAACTATTTAAATAAAATACAGGTACCTGAAAACTCTACTCAAGTACAGTAACAAAGTATTTGTACTCTATTACTTCCCACCTCTGGGTATAAGTTAGATCCAGCGGGGGCCCCGGTCCACACAGGACACAGAACAACATTTACATAGATATTCTGTGTATGGCAAAAAAAAGAATGATCAACTTGTTTTTAATAGTTAAATTATAGTTGTTATAGTTAAATAGAATAAGAATATAATTTTGTTATAGATTGTTTGTGACTATTTTGCAAAAGAAAAAGAAAAGAAAACCATGACCAAGATGCGTTTGCCTCTTTGAGGGCACAGAAAGCAAATGAAACTATTTAAAATTTAATGTAAGTTCTTGTTTGAACACAAGCGTACATATTTCCAAGGTGGCAGTCTGAATAAGAGAGAGGATAAGATGTACTTTTATTGATCCCCTGTAGGAGAAATTCAATTTGACACAGCAGCACAGGGGAGAAAATAGCTGCACACGAGGAAAATGTAGTAAAAAATAAAATAAAAGCAAATAACATAAGATAAAATAAGAATACTGCATACAATAAATAGATTTGTCACTTGCAAGGGCCCGTTCTCCATCATGGACAGATTTTGAGACAACGGGTTCCCCACCCCTCCTTTATAGGAACACACCCAGAGGAAAGAGACACAGTGTCTCTGTGTAGAAATAAGGGTTCCAAAAGGGTTCCTCCTGAAGGGCTGAGGTTCTACCCAGAACCATTTTCTTCTGAAGAAAACTTTTTTTGATATAGGGATTTTTCAAGGTTCTTTGTGAGACTAAGGGTTCCATTGAGAACCTTTTTGTAAGAAAGTTCTTCAAGGATTTCTTTCGTCAAGGGTTCTTTGTACCATAAAGCTCATGGGTGGGTTCTAGATAAAATATTATATAATGTAATTCTAGATAATATCTTGCAATATAAAGGGTTCTTAGTAGAACCCCTGGGTGGGTTCTAGATGACACCTTTGGAATAAAAAAGGGGTCTTGGTAAAAACCACCTGGGTGGGTTATAGATAAAACCCTTGGAATTTAAAAGGGTTCTTGATGAAACCTGTGGCATATAAAAAGGTTCTAGGTAGAGCCTTTTGAATGGGTTATTGTTAGCACCCTTAGGAAGTGGAAAGGTTATGGATAGAATACCCAGAGAGGGTTCTGGGCAGAACCAAGACATATAAGAAGGGTTCTCTGAACCTCTCATAGGGGGTTCTGGGTGAAGACTTTCACAGATGGTTCGAGGTATAATCCTTTTTGTTGGGTTCGGGGTGGACGCTCCTATAAGGACAAGCTGAGGAACCCTTTATGGTTCTAGCTGGCACCTTTATTTCTAAGAGTATATGTGTTTTGTCTCTTTGTTGTAGTTTTCTATCTTCTTGTGTAGGTTCTTTGTGTCTTTTTGTGGACATGTGATTGACTTTTGTAAAGAAATGTTAAACGGTCATTTCAAACAGACAATCTCACCCCTGGGCCCTGGGTTCTGTGCCCAGTCAAGCCTGTTCAATAATCCGTTCATGTTCTCCAACCGTCACCCACCTCAGTGGGCCCCAGAACGTCTAACTGTGCCTGCACTGTCTACATTTACGCCCCTGGCCTGAGCAGACACTGCAGTACAGAGATACAAACAGAGTGGGTTGGGGAGGAAGAGGAGGAAATGTGAGGGGGCTCTTTTAAATAATGAGGCAAGGGGGTGGATGGGGGGGTGAGGGAGAAAAGGGGGGAGGATGAGACAACTGGAGGTGAAAAGAGAGCAGCCTTGTATCAAGAGTGAGCGAGATTGAGAGGTTCAAAGTAAAGGAGGGAGAGAAGCGTCAATATGAAGGGAGAGATCCAGGACGACGACAACACCTCCACAGACTACTGAGGTATGTGTGTGTGTGTGTGTGTGGTGGGAGGGAGGGAGGGAGGGATGTGGTGCTGGAGGAGAGTGTGTGAGAGTTAGAGAGAGGGAGGGATATCCACTGCACTGTTGTGTGACTGGAAATTTAATAGAGAGAGAGAGGGAGGGAGGCAGGAAGGCAGCAGGGGAGGGGAGAGGAGGAGGAGGAGGAGGAGGAGAGGAGGGAGGAAGGGAGGAAGGAGCGACGCAATGCAAAAGCACTGAGCGAGAGAGACGTTGTTGTTGGAATTACAGAGGACTGGGACAGACTGTGGACGCTGCTAGACCCTCACTGCAGCGTGTTGGGGGTGGGGGGTGGGAGGGGGGGTCAATGAGTGAGAACATCCAGAGCATAAAGTGGAGAAAAGGCCGTGCAGAGCGTGTGGCGTGCAGAGTTAAATGAGAGAGGAACAGGTTGGCCACCCTGTTGCTGCATCCAGACTTAATATGTAAGGGTCAGTCATTACCTTGTTCCCCCTCTAAATCATGCTACAGTGTGTGTGGTCTGTGTGTGTGTGTGTGTGTGCAGAGCTGGAAGGAACACGTGTGTGAGGAGTGTGTGTGAGAACACGTGCCGGTGATGGAGAGCTGGCGTTGAGGTGCAAGGATGTGGGAAAGAGCGATCCTCTGAGTCTCGATATAGAACGTTATCAATCCAGCACTAATCACCCGTCTGAACCCCACACCAACACCCCCCACCCCCCCAACTCACACACGTGTTTCCATCACTTCAGAGGACATTACATTGATTTACATTCATTTTATTGAGATTTACACTAACCTCACCCATAACAACTACTCGCCTAACCTTTATCTTAACCTAAAACAAACCCTAACACAAGTTTTCTCCCTGAAATTCAATGATTTACATTATGGGAATTTGCATGTGGTCCCCATAAGGAAGACGAGTCCCCACAATGTGAAGGTGCAAACAGATTAATGTCCCCACAACATGAGTAATACATGTCCACACACACACATGTTTGTTTCACTTCAGAGAACATTACTAACCCAGTCTTAAAGGCATAATATGCAAAATTTCCCATTGAAAACAATGCATAGACTTGGGCTGCACAATTGATTGATTTTTTTTTTTAAATTGCAATATGGCTTTCTGCAATTTTCAAATCGCAAGAGGTTTGATATTTGTTAAAGGCAAAATGTGTGACAAAAAACAAATCAAAGAACAAATCAGATTCTACAGACTTTAAAAAAAACATCTTCATTTGGTACAGATACCTGCAAAAAATCAGACCATATTCATTTCCACATGTTTTTCAATCAAAATAAGAATAATGGTATAAAAATTATCATTACCTCTAATGTCTCAAATCATATCGCAATTGCAATATCTGTCAAGATAATTGCAATACAATAGTAATCCCTTTCAATCATCACTGAGAAGGAGACGCTTCCTCATTTTTCTCATTACTTTGCTGCACTCGGGACACTTTACCAACACAAAACATCAGCATTTGATGTTCTGACATCTTTTTTGATGTGTTTATGAACACCTCTTACTGATTCTTCCTTGAACTTACCCTAATCCTGACCCGAGTCTTCACCCTGATATTTAATGATTGGGGACTTTCATTTGGTCCCCATAAGGACGAGTCCCCACAATGTGAGTGTGTAAACAGATTTATGTCCCCACAGTGTTTTCCATCACATCAGAAGACATTACATTAACTAACCCTTACCCTAACCTTAAATGTATAATATGCAACATTTTCCATAAAAAACAAAACAACGTGTAGATGTGTCCTAAATACTTTTCAATCATCACTTATGCCTGTATTTCTGTACTTTTCTCATTATTTTGCTGCATTTGACGTCCTGGTGTCTTTCTGATGTGTTTACGAACAGCTAACCCAAGTCTTCATCTTGAAATGTAATGATTTACAAATGCAGGTCCCCATAAGGAGGACAAGTCCCCACAATGTGAGGGTGAAAACAGACTTATGTCCCCACAACATGAGTAATACATGTCCACATACACATGTGTTTCCATCACATCAGAGGACATTACAGTGACTAACCCTCACCCTCACCTTAAAGGTATAATACACAATATTTTCCATAAAAAATACGATGTATAGGCTCCTATCCACTCTTTCACATACGTCCTCGATGTTAACATCCTGCTTGAGGTGATTGACAGCTCACTCCTGATCTCACCTGTAACCTTAACCTGACCTTAAACCTCACTTCAGTCCCCCTTCTCCTTTAATTATGTAACCCCCCTCCTCCTCCTTCTCTCCTGTCGTATCCCTGGAGGGTCTCTGCTAAACTGCTCTCACTTGAGATCAATCACACATCCTTTAAAGAAGAATTTCTGTGAAAGAAACACACAAGCCCTCAATCATCTCTCCTCTCCCTCCATCTCATCTCAGCATGTCAATCAATACACCTGTATAGGCTACGCACTGTATATGTAACCGTATATGTGATGATGGGAGCTGCACTGGCAGGCAGGACTCAGATCCAATGAGGCAGCGCTGCTGCTGCTGTACAGGTGGGGCTCGGCACTATGTGCTTGAGCGTTGCCAAGGGAACCGGCCAAGCAGCAAATGTTCCCTGTAACAAGCTGTAAACACCACCATCATCATATTATAGAGATTATATGACCATATGGACACGTGTGTGATAAATACACAAATAACAAGAAGTAAAGTGAGACAGAAAAGTAGAACCAGAAAGATTCTGGACTTTTGGAGCAGAGGTAGATAACAATATTAGGGAGTAAATATATTGTATTACTGATATATTGGCTGATATTCTTTACACAGAATATAATATACAGAATATAGAATAAAGTCTACACTAAACACACATTTTTCAACAAATCTGCTTATCATTTACTAACAAGGATATGGATATTTTACAGTTTAACAATAAACTTTTGTCCAGAATGACATCAGGGCACTGAAACAGTAAATTTTCACCAGTATTTTTAATAATTATAAGTAACTATAAATTTAAAAAAAAACACACACAAATAGAGCTATTTATATAAATATGGACACCTTGTTGTTCTTACAGTTCTTTATGCCATTTCTTGCAAAATAAAGCCTTCAATCATGACTAACAAAGTCTTACTATGAAGCTCAGTTTATATTGAACTATTTTATTACATATTATTAATAATAGGAAGATAAACTCAAAAAAATGTCTTATATGTCGGAAAAACATATAACTCCAGAAACACAAAGAAAACAGTGTCAAATGTCGAGAGTCTTCTTGTCAATTCAATATAATTCATGAAGAAACTGTATTTACATGCAAACTTTAGATTTTGGACTTTGTCACCTCAACTCGCTACCAGTCCCCCTGTTGGTCAGCTGTAGTGTTTTAGTGGGAAAAGACAGCGGAAATGAGAGGCAAATAGTTTCAAAAATCAAGATTTCTCGCTAAAATAAGTGCTGATTGGTGGATCAGATACACGCCAAGTTAGTGATTTTTTTTTTCTTCTTGCAGCACTGCAGCTTTTGCCTTGGCACATCTCAGATCTTCAAAAATAGCAAAGCTGTGTGATCAAAGAGCGGAGATGCAAAAGCATGCATTTGCTTCCTCCAAGTCTAATAGTGGTCCTGCTCTGGCACCTGTGTATATTGTAGAATAACTCTCAAAAGATGGTCCTCTTCGGGTTTATTTATTACAGATAATGAGCACTGAGGTCTGCAGAGTCCAACACTGCAACAAAAAAAAAAAAAGATTACGTGGGTTTGTTAAAGTTAGCATCGCATCCTAGCTGGTCCTCGTCGCCTCCTACTTGTGGGACTTTTTTTTTTTTACCAATTCTGACATTTTCATGTCACTCCAGAAAGTTAATCCAATAGCCAACATGTTCCTGCTCTTGATGCATTCATGATCTGGTTTGGCAGTCGGGTTTATCTCAGAGAAAGCAACCAAGCCCGGCTGCACATTCTTTTACAGTCACTGAGCTCTTGGTCTCAAAGTTTGGCAAGTTTGGCCAACAGTCTGGCAAACTTCCTTCCATTACTAACTCAGGCCTCTACACTCTACTGATATATGTGTATATATGCTGATTATGAGTTATCCAGTTACACACTATATATTTCCACAAGTTCACTACAGTGAATAGAACTGGGAGCATAATAAAATCCACTACAATATATTTATATATAAGTATTTTAAAGTTAAATTAAGAAAAGGGATAAAATATACATAAAATGCTGCATGTAAAGCCACAAAATACAATCTCTCTGTTAAGTTAAAAACACAACTTTTCCGTACATATCGGACAACATATGGTGGTTAATATTGTGTGACAAATATGTTGGTTGGCCCCTAAAGAAAAGATAACAAAATGTGCAGTTAGAGCACTGAAATGCAGCATTTTGCTGTGTGGGGCAGCAGCATGGGTTCATCTAACTAATTACAAGCACAATTATTCTTATTATAGTGGATGCATTTGTTTATTATGTCATCTCATTTTTGGGTTATTAATATTTATGCCTCTGCTGTGGGCTGTGTGGGTTGTGCGTGCAGCGTGCATGGTGATGTGTCTGCACATCGCAACAAGTCAAGAAAGTCACAGTTTGTGGTGTGAAGCCGCTCAGTGAACTGCATCTCTCGTCTCTCGCACAATATACGTCATCGACGCCATCGACGTCACTGTCCCTCAGAACGTTACCTTACCTGAAGTGTTTTATACAGCGACTCCTGCTCCTTTTATCAGCCGGGGAGTGAAAAAACAAGCAAGACTTGTTGCTCTTGTTGCTGACTACATCCCAGTACGAAAAACACACTCACCATTGACTACCATTAGTAAGAGGAAGGACTTCAGCTCTTTATTCAGCCTCTGTAACACTCCTGGTCATTCTAGGCCCCAAGCCCAAATTATGTTCCAAACTAGCTGTGCATGATGCAAATGTGTTACATCATGATGTCACCAAGTTACGGAACAAAGGCTGGATTACAAACGAAGCGTTTCAGGCAGGTGTTTTCTGTAGGAGTGTGTTACTGTCTTTGGTATGCACTTTGGTCTTTGGGACTTTGCAGACCTGTTACATGCACAAAAAGGAAAATAACATTAAAGGAAAGGGGAAAGATTAAAAAGCGTGATATGGTCACTTTAAAGAAAATTCAAGAGGCAAATGCAGCATTGTGCTCTGTATAGCAGCAGCGTGGGTTCACCTAATCAATAACAATTACAATTATTATTATTATTATTATTATTATTATAGTAGATGCACTTGTTTATTATGTCATCTCACTTTGGGGTTGTTAATATTTAAGCCTTTGCTGTGGGCTGTCTGGGTTGTGTGTGCAGCGTGCATGGTGATGTGTCTGCAGATTGCAACAGCAGTCATTGTGATATTTTTGCATTCAAAAAAATAAGGAAATAAATGTGCAGTAAATAAATAAAGTTGCATTTCAGAGTCCCAGCAGCCGCAGCAGCAGCAGCAGCTGGTGGTTCCATCCACCTGAAGATTTCTGAGACAATTCTCATTACAGCGGCGGTGGCAGCGCAGCAGCTGAGAGAGGCTGAATCAATCTGAGAGAGAGGAGGAGAAACAGTGAGGGAGAGAGAGAGAGGAAGAGAGGAGGGAGAGGAGGAGAAGACAGCAGCAGCAGCGTCGGCGGCGGCTCTGCTCGGCTCTGCAGTGGAATACTCTGCTGTTATTTGAGGGAAGGTGAGATACAGGAGTCGTACCCGGAGTACCCGACCAGCCAGCCGGCCAGCCAGCGCGTGTTTCAGGACTTGATAGCAGCGTCATAAAACCATAAAGGTGAGTCTGCCATCAGGCACTGGCTGTGTCCGTGACATTCACACACATGCACATTCATGCGCTCCCATTCTGCTGCTTGTCTCGTGTGTGTGTGTGTGTGTGTGTCGGTGTGTGCGCGTCCGGACAGTTTGTGCGCGCCGCAAACTACGTTGGAATGAAACCTGCATCCATGACCTGATGTGTGCGTGAAGTGTCCTCGCGTGTATCGGCCCTAAAGGTGGCCGATATCCAGGAATTACACGTATGACGAGCCAGACGTGTGTGTGTGCGCGCGCGCGGTGTGAGTGTGTGTGCGTAAATAAATTGATTTGCAAGATCTGATTTCCGCGCAATTCAAACTTTTCTCACCCTCTCTGGTGTTTTTTTGACGATTTTTTTTTCCAATATTTGTCGTCACCACTCTTCATTTCTGTCAGTGACTGTAACCTTGGCGATAAGAGCAGCATCCACTGGAGCACACGCTGTTGACAGGGCTTACTGTTTGATCCGGTTAGCGCTCAGCTTTCACTCAAATACACTCAATGAGAGCTGCCTAATCGGCGCAGTTTACAGTGTTAATTTGTGTGTTGGGGTTCAGTTACCCTCGCTGGCCCCCGCTGATGACCCCAGATTGGGAGGGAGAAAAAAAAAATGCGCAGGCACCTTGCGGCTTATGCGCGGTGGGTTAAGCTCTGAGTCAGAGCCCGGGGCCCCTCCGGCTGAGAACAAGGAGCAGATAGATTAGGACTGATGAATGAAGATCTACTGCCTCTATCTGCAACACAATGATACGGTTATGAGAGGATTTAAATGCTAATGTGCAGTGTTTCAGAGAAATCCGAGCGGGCTGTGGGACTGCTGGCAGTGTGTGTGCACCGAGGACCAGCTGGATGATCTCCTGAGTTTTATGATAGAGAGAATAAGTTATTAATGGGGTGTTGGAAGGTGAAGTGGGGCACTGGGGCAGGATTAGACAAGAGAGAGGGGTGGGAGGGTGTTGAGCTGTGTGTATGGGCTCTAATAAAGAGGGATGGATGTAAGGGGTAATGCACTGAGAGCCCCCTCCAACACTGCCAGTTTTTTTGCACATTTCAATGTGAGTAAGGAGCTGAAGGAGAATTTATTTTTTATCCTGAAAAAAACAATGTACACTCATATGAATATAATCCCTTTCAATCATCACATATGACCCTCGTGTGGTGGCTGTATCTGCACAGACTGCCTGTATTTCCTTATTTTTCTCATTATTTTGCTGTGCTCCGGATGCTTTACCAAACCAGAGCGTCAGTATTTGACATCCTTGTATGTTTCCGGTGTGTTTACGAACAGCTCAGATAAATCCTACTGATTCCACCTTTAAACTGGCCATTTTGGGCTCATTTTCAAGCTTTAGTTTCTACTAGAACAGGTTTATTATTTTTCTCATACTGGCTAAACATGCAGTGTCAAACAACTATGCTAGGTCAGTTCTCCACTGTATGTTGGATTCTGTATAATTATGACAATAAAGTTGACCTTTTTACGTTTACGTTTCATTTACCTCAAAGGTCTGAAGTCGGAGCTGGGAATGATGTCACCCTCGAGTTGACCACGATCCGGTACAACAAGTCGAAAAAAACTTTTTTGAGCTTTATAACAAAGCATTCCGCCGTATTTGGTGTTGCGATGCGTCCACAGGCAGTATTGTGTGCACAGTTGATTCATGCGTTTACTACTGTTGAGGAACTTTCAGAGTCGGAAATCCAACTTCAGCGGGTGTTCCAGTTCAAGTTTCCCACGGGGAACTCGGAAATTCCGACTTCCCAGTTCAATGGAATGCACCATTACCTTTATCTCTATTAGACAGGTGAAGCCCCCCCCTTTTAGTGGACCAAGACAAACAAACATTTTTTTGTCCCATTTGAATTATGTCAGAAATTACGTATATGGTGTTTGTCAGTTTAAAAGCTAATTTTATGAGACAAGAAAGTTTGTGGTATCTCTTGTCTCGCAGAATATATGTCATCAGCACCTCTAACGTTGTCCCTTGTAACATTATCATGCCTGAAGTGTTTTATCCAGCAACTCATGGTCCTTTTATCATCTGGGACTTACTTGCGCTACGTCGCGGTATGAAAACACACAGGCATCGTAGCTTCAGCAGCTAACGTTGTCTTACTACTTATGTATCTTCACAGTCTTACATGTCAATAGTAAACAACAAACTGCGACTTCTTGATTATATAATTCTCTTATCATCTCTTATCTCTCATATATGTAATTTGTGGCAGAATTTAAACCCGATCAAAACAATATTTGTCTCTCACCATAGACTACAGTTCATGCTTTTCCGAAGTTAGGTCCCATCGTGGTCCATCAGAAAGGGAGGGACTTTGCCTCTCTATTCAGCCTTTGTCCATTTTAGCTCCTGGTCTTTTTAGGCCCCAGTCCCATTCAAAATTATGTTCCAAACTAGCTCTGCATAATGCAAAGGTGTTACATTGTGATGTCATCAAGTTACAGAACAAAGACTGGATTACAAACAAGGTATTTCAGGCAGTTGAGGAGGAGTGTCTTCCTCCCTTTTGCATGGACTTTGGTCTTTGCAGACCTGTTACATGCACAAAAAACTACATAACAGCGTTAATGAAGCGGGAAAAACTCAAAAAGCACAATATGGCCACTTTAAAGGAAATTCAGGAGGAGTGCTGTGAGGCATTTTTGTTCAACACATTACTGTAAGATGGCTGGTGTCATTTAAAATTTTTGTTACCCCCACAGGCTGATTAAGCTCTACTGTTTTGCTGCTTGCATTTTATGTCCTGTGATTTTTATTCATGCAGCCGTATTAGATTTAATGCTCGTTACAGTACCTGTAAACTTCTACACCATCGTAGCTCAACCGTCAAGTGAATGACCATGACACATACCATTTATGAGCCCTCGCTTCACAGAGCATTCTTTCCATTAGATCCAAAATAGGCCTACAGACGTAAAACTTTAAGAGGATGGTAAGTTTTTATGTTGCCTGTAAAAGTATGTATTTTATCCAATCACACCGTAGGCTTTAATGTTCAATAGTGAGGTAGTGAGGCCTCTTTTTCCCAGCTGATCGTGAACTGTGCAGCGGCACCAGTCGCTGCGAGGGCCTCGGCTTCATGAGAGGCTTGTCACATGGTATCACATTTAAAGGCAGGGTCCTCCAGCTCAGGGCGGCCGCTTCAAAATATCAAGTTGTCTCAGTGCTGCAAAAGTGTGGCCAAAATGTCAGTGGAATTTGTTCGTCTTGCCCTCCTCCCACTCCCCATCCAAAGCGCTACCCGAGCCAAAGCCAATTCGAAGTGGGCCACACAAGTTACTGAAAGGCAGGAATTTATGAGAAACGAAAACAAGAAGGCGGTCTGTGGCTTTATAGACGGAGGGATGTGAATTCATACAGGTCTCATTCTTGGGAATTTGACGGCAGAGAAATTCAGGGACGAGCTGCACAGAATTAGTGAAGGCCTGGAAGTCTATCGCTTAGGTCAAATCTCCTTTTAAGTCCTGAAGGATCAAAGTCACGACACCTCTTGACCTAATATGCATGTTATTAAAATTGAACAATGTCATGATTCAGCAGGAAAGGTTAACACAGATTAGTTAATGGGATGCAGGTGGAATGTTTTATTCAGTTGATTCCCCCTTTAAGGATTCTGCACCTGTAACAGGCTCCACATTCTGACTCTTCCACTGGTAGTCGACCCGAGGAGAGACATTTGTACAGATTTTATGTCGCCTTGTAAGAGAACCGAAACAATCCAGCATACTTTATACAATTAAAGGACCAGTGTGTATAATTTAGTGTTGAGTTTGCAGATTGCCGACACATCCTCTCACTCTCTCCTTCCTAGAGTATAGAAGAGTGAATACTGGGGCAAAAATAGAATAAAAAAGGGGGAACTGATAAATCTCCACTTCTTCCTACTCCTTTTCGGACATTAATTATTTATTTCTTCTGAATGTTTAGTTTAGTTTGTTCTGTCTTGTTTTAATCTTTTTAACAGGTTTAAAATAAAAATATCATCAAATTTAAATTAAAAAGCACAAAGGAGAACCTACAGTGGCCAGGAAACTCACAAAAAACACAAAAGGCTGTATCTAGAATAGAGATGTTAATAATTAATCATTAATCAATTAATCACCATTAAGGATTCAACCGTTTAAAAATGTATTAATCGATCATTAATCAATAGTCTAGAAATGGCAGTAATTGCGCCTCATTTTCCCTGGCAGAGACATTTATTGAATAAGAAAACTTAAATTAAAAACTTAAAATGAGAAAAAAAGTACAAAAAAACCCCCACATTTTGAATCTTCTTAAGTATTAATGACTAATTGATTGTGAGCATTTTCAACTATTGGTTGCCTTAAACTAGAGCCAGTGTTTGGTTTGTCCATTCTGGGCTACTGTACAACCATGGCTGTGAACACAGTGGCTTCCATAGAAGAAGACCTTCTGTAGGTACATATTTTATTAAATTCCAAGTCTGCTAATAAAGCCCCATAAATCTTACACACTGGACCTTAAATGAATCCGATCCACTTTTTATTCCTCAGCTGTAAAAGAAGAATCAAAGGATACCCTGAACTTTTTCGCCAGTTTGACGACTTTATAAAGGGAATAAAGCGAGCGGTCATCTCGCTAATTTTAACTGTCAACTGTTAATTTCAACACAGAGACACGCGTGTCCCACAAAACTGAGGGCTGACTCCTTCCTGTGTTGCAAATTAAGCCCGGCTGAGCGATTTCAGTCATTTGAGGAATCAGGCCAGGCTGCTCTTTAATTTCCGAGGCACACCACTTATGCATGGCCGATGAGCTTGATGAAAACAAGCAAGCAGGTTAACAGGGACATGGTAAATTACACCTGCACACCTGGCCTAGAGGGAAGGTGTGACTTTGAGATAATGCTCAGCCCCCCGCCGCTCCGACGCTGCTGGAATCGTGGAGCCATTGCGGATTATTTCCAGAGGAGATGAGGAAAAGTCACAGCAAATCCTCCCAAAACAAACACGCGAGGTGGGAAAGGGCGCAAGAGGAGTCCGGCATATAAATGATTACCCCCTAAAATATCGCCCAATGTCAACGATCTGCACGTCTCTCCACGAGGCCAGGATGATTTCAATCTGGTTAAAGTGTAGTTTGCCTTTCCTCGTCCCCTTACTGTACATAAAAGGACAAAGGACTGCATTAATTCTGAGGGACGTCTCTGCTGCTACATTAGAATGCAAAGAGAGTAACTGTTGCCCTAAATTTGGTGTCTGTGTGAGTGTGCGTTTGTGTGTGCGCATATGTGTTTATGCACATACACTCATTTCTGTGCATGGCAGAGAGCAAGAGGGAGACAGAGATTATAGATGACACTAAAACTGCTCTAATCAGGGCAAGCTGGTCGCTGATCTCTTCATAGGGCGCGGGTGTCATTGATTGATGGCTGCACGACTTGCTGATGTACACAGGTTGAAGGGTGAAGAGAGAGCCGCTGATCAGCCATGAGAGGCTGAAAATTGTGGGAACAACCTCCGCTGTCTCTTAATAATGCAGCACAACAATGAACCCCCACCCCCACCCCCACCCCATCTGAGACGCTGGGATCGTATCACACATGTCCCTGCCGGTTTGCCACGTGCTCACGCCATGTCTGAACCCGGGCATGGAGATCTGAGATTCTGTTTTTGCGCATGATATGGCACAATTTGATTCTCAGTGACCGGGGGGCTGCGAGTGCATGAGCACTGACCCATCCACAGCAGAAATGCGACGCTGCCTATGATGACGGGGTGGATATAATTAGCCATGATTGGTTTGATTGAGTCTCCCGTCCAGGCCTGGGTGTTGGCCCTTCGGGGATCATGATGACTGTCCGCGCATTAATTATTGAATAATAGTTGGAAGAATGGCAATGGTTAATGACACAAAATGAATGCTATAATCCATTGATTTGACATAATTAGAAATGGTGAGATTTCCCCGAGGAATATATTCTCATCATGACCTAAAGTGGAGAGGGATGCCTGAAAAATGGACCGAGGCGATTCCTTCCTCCTCCCTCCTCGTGAGCGCATGAACGCGCCGTGGGAGAGAGCTGTCTGGCAGTGCTCGGCCAAATACCCAATCATGTGTTAGTAAAGATGGTCAAAAGTAGCGAGTCATCGCAGTAGCAGTCGGGGCACGGCTCGGTTTATGCTGTTTGAAATGAGCTGGCCAGAGAGAGCGGTCAGCGCTGCGTGTCTCATATTGAGTTTGGCAAAGAGAAGCGATATTATCTTCTCCTGGTTAGATTAAGTATTAGTAAATGTGATTGGGTAATGAAGGCGGTCAGGCCTCAGTGACCACCATGCTTTGCAGCTACTGCCGGCTTGGCTGCATCCAGGCTCAGAGTCTTGAGGGAGTTTGTTTCGGGTCAGTGACAGCATAAGAGCTCAATACAGCATTGCAGAGTCAGGCTGGGGCCTTTCCTCTGTCTGCCTTACTGACTGGCTGCTGCGCTGGCTGGAGGCACAACAGTAGTGGCATACTGATGCTGCTGATGATGACAGTATAAATATTGATGATGTAGATGGCAGCAGAAGCAGTAAACATGAAATTATAACCCTGATGACCAAAGTGTGATGCTTAACAGTTTTTTTTATCTCCTTGTTGTTGTGTTTTTGTTTTTTTTTCCACTCCTTGTGATTCAAGCCTGACACAGACAGGTTTGGTTTCCACGGCGCTCTGAGAGATCACGATGAGACGCCTGGAGAGAAGCGTGGGCGCACTGTCGCACAAGATGACACATAATCAAACGTCCTTTTTGGATGTGGATAGAGGCTGTCGTATTTTTTGGTGGTGGGGGGATGGCAGGGCATGGGGGTGGCACTGGGGGTGCTGATGTCACGGTGAGATGGTGGCTCCAGAGGAGGGTGATGAGACATGCCAGCAGTGGTGCCTGGAGGCTGCTAACAGCCTCAGAGGAGGTAGTTAGTGAGGCTACGCGCCATCGCCGTGATAAATCACAGATTCGGCCGCGTGGTTAGGACGATTACTCTCAGTGCCATCACGTGAACCTGTACATGCACTTCACTGTTTGTTTTCCTGCTCCCCAGACTCTCCCTCCACGATATGTGTAGAGTGTTGACTCAGTTGTACTAGTTTATTTATATATTTTGCCCCTCTTGCACTTTTCTCTTGTGGTAGCTTTGGATTGGGTGGTGCAGCGGTGAGGCGTTCAGAGCTCAGATTTCCCTGTGTGGACTACTGAAACAATGGCTGTTAACTGGTATGGCAAGGTGTGCTATTTACTATACGTAAAGCTCGAGTGAATCCTAATTTAATCTTTTTGTTTTAAAGGAGAAATATGTAGCAAGCAAGCATGCAAAAATGAGAACAGCTGTCATATTAAATAGGTTTTTTTTATACTTTTTATTATCAGTTTGTAGTTCCTTACAGTAGTTACTCACAAAGTATAGACACAGAGGTTTTAAACAACTTAAAATATATTGCATATCCCTCCCACCTCATAATCCCAGCACTCCAAAAGCAAAGGAAGAACAGCAATGATATTAAAAGTAATAGTGACACATTTGTTTAAGAAATTTAAATAACGGAAAGGCAAAAAAAGAATAATTAATTATATAAGTATGATTTAAAAACAACAACTTACATTCAATATACATCTATGTTTGAAGTGAGTTATTTCCGCCCACCCCCTTCTCTCCAGACTCAGGAAGCTCAGGCAGGCTGCAGGAACACTGCAGGAGTGCAAGACGAGCGCAACGTTGTAATTTGACAATAACAAGCACAACAAGTCCTACACTGTAAGTTGATCTCCTGTCTATGTAAAGTTTAAAATTTAGCCTGTTATCCTGAAAAGAAAAGCCCACTGCTCTGAAAATACACACTCAGGAGTCTGGAGTCAGCGGCTGCCTGAGTTCTACCAAACTCCATTCACATCTTGCTCAATTTAACTGTTATAAACATCTACTGCTTCTAAAAGATTATTAATAACTTCTTACAACTCATAAACTGACACTAACTCATTCAGCAAACATTCAGCATTAATTTGAACTCTAATTAACCTGAAACGGGCAAAATAAAGCAGTTATTCCAGCCTGGAATAGAAATTTGAAAGGACACAGCAGCTGTAGCATCATTGTCAGAGAAGCTGGTATTTCAACTTAACATGTTTCCTTGAGCTCTGATGACATATCATGGTCATTTTATGATTTACTGCAGTAAACGTATTGCAGATTTCCAAATTGTTTTGTTAAAAGTTGGGAGCCATAAAAAGCCTATTCTGAGCTTTCAGAGACAGTTTTCCTCTCAGCTGCGTGGCTGTGGTGACCCACGTCTAATAATACATCAATCTGACCTGCAGATCGCACTTGTTTTGTCAGTTATCAGTCATCGGCTCGCTCAGAAATGTTGTCGTTTGGAAGTTTTGCGAGACAGATTGGATCCGGGGACTTCTCCATCACACTGCAGGGTTTACTGAACTGACGCCCCGCTTTGGGAGCTGCAGAGCAGGGCCGCGGACGCCCCGAGCCCCCGCCGACGTGACGGAGACACGCAAGATGGTGAGTGGTTACTATGGCAGGTTACTATGGCAACCTCAGGTCTCTGTGAGAGCTTCCATTTCGCACAGCGTGGGAGAGAGGGAGCGAGAGAGGAGAGGGGTGGAGAGAAGAACCCGCAGAGAGGAGAAGGGTGGAGAAATCAGCAGAGGAGGTGAGGTGTGGAAATAAACATGCCTTAGGTGCAGGAAAGGGAAGGGGGCGAGGAGAGGAGCAGACGCGGAGGAGAAAAGAGTGACGGGGCGGGGGGAGGAGGGGGGTGATGGAGAGGTGTGAGTGATGGGGTGAGGCTGAGGTGTGAGAGGAGCAGATCGAAGGGCAGCGAAGACGGTCACGTGGCCCGTTAGACCAGATCTGCACCGCAGCCGCACACACGCTGGAATATTTCACCGCTGCTTTGTGATCATTCTGGTGCTGCACACTGTGTTTCCACTCTTTATCTCCTCCTTTTCTTTCCTTTCCCCTCCCTCACCTCTCTGATTTAGTTGGCACGGTGCTCGGCTTGCGAGAGACATTGTGTCAGTCTTGGTGACTGGTCTCCATGGAGACGTCCATCAGTCAGTCCATGTCAGTGTTTCGTGGGCAAAGCCTTATCGTGTTTGTCAGTGTGAGTGTTTATCTGTCTGTGTATTAGTCAGTGTGTCACTCATAGAGAAGGCTGGGGCGAGGCCTGAATGGATGGAGGCCAGCGGAGTGTTTCTTATCACGCATGCACGCACGCACACGCCGTTTGTTTGTTTGTTTGTTTGTTTGGAGACAGACAGCCATTTACACGTAAAACTGTAAGGTCTGGAGTACAGTCATGGAGCAGGAGACACGTAGACAGATGGACACATAATTAAAGCGTAGCCACCTCTGCTCCACATGTTGCACCACACTGTCTGAATGTTTATTTCCCTTTTTTTCACCTCTGAAATCCTAATTAAACACCGAGCCGTGTTCACAGTGTAAAATCTGTTGCTGTACACTGCAGAGTGCTGCTGATGGTGCACAACTCATTTTTCTTCTGTGCATCCTAAATGTTATCTTGTTGATTCAGTACAATGTGCAACAATGTACAGTAATATGACACCGTCACAACACTGGGTTATTGATTTATTACAGGGCCATTATTATTATTATTATCACCACTTTTTTTTATTAAAGTCTGGGGCTGTATTCTTTGCACCACCTTTCTTTTTTTACACTAAAGATTAGGGCTGTCATGTTTCTCTAACTCCATGATTTGATTTGACTTTTGACTTTAAGGTCACGATTAGATTCAATTTTTCAATTTAAACTTTTTTTTTTTTGTACCGGTGCCTTTGTCGCTGTTAAACTATTGAGTCTTGTTTTGCAAAGATCAACAGATTATTGATTTTACGACCTGACAGCTGACATTTACATGTTCAAAGTCTTCTTTAAAAACATCTGTATGGTATAAGGATGTCAAAGTAGTAAAAACAATATGATACTAACATTTCATCTTATTGAATATAAGTGCACATTCATGACTTCAGTTCAGTTCTTATTGTTCTGCCTGAAATTTAGCTCGTTCAGTGACTTTTCCTGTACCAGTGCTGTGCATGGGGTTGTTGTTTTAAAAAAGGGAGAAAATTAACATTTTTACTGTGCCTAGAACTTTTTAAAATTTTTGTCTTGGTATCTGAAGAAGCATCAAGTATCGCTGTTTTTCTACACTAGTATTGAAGTATCGATTATTGAAGTTTAAAATTCTGGTATCGTGACAACTCTGATATGGTTTCAGATTCGATATGACGGCAGAGAAGCTGTGTCGTCTTTGAAGTGTTTTTTCTTGCACCCAGTAGTCCACCTATGTCCGGCATCCAGAGGAAAAAAAAACTGAATTCTGTCATTGATTTAGTTACATTTTTATCATTTTGTTCTTGATATTCGATTTAATATTGGAATTGTGGCACCTCTATAATCTACACTTCAACAATTGTTGTCAGCTGCATCGTTGTCGTGATGTTTGAAGGGATGGGAACCGAGAACCAGTTCCAGTTGAGAATTGAGTTCCAGTTGTAATGGTTGTGTTGTTGATTGTTGTTACTGTTATCGATGCCGCCATGTTTTTCCAACAGCTGCAAGTTGCAAAATGACGTCAAACTCAACAGGAAGTCATTGTGGAGAGCCTTATTTTCTACTCTGTTTCTAGTCATTTAATTTTAATTCTGTGCAAAATGCTCCATAAAGGCCAAAATATAGCTGTGAAGTTTTTGATGATCTGTAATAGAGAAACTGTACGAACTTTTCAAGAGTCAGAACTGTTCTTTTGTTGTTGTTGTAACAGTGAGGTCAGTTAGATTTGTAGAATATCAAATCATCCATCTTTGCTCACTACATCCGAGCCTTTTTTACGCTCAGATGTGTGTGACAAGAAATTATTGGTTATCTTCAGACTCAGAACTAATAAAACAGTTCCACTGCTGTTGAAACTCTGTGTAGGCCTACCTTTTTTCCCTCATAGATAATCGATTAGGAATCAAAAAGGGAATTGATAAAGAATCAGATAATGACATTGGTATCAATAAAATCTTATAAATAAAAATATGTGTGTTACAGCTTTCACCTTTATTTATTTTATTTGTAGTTTATATATTTAAAGTATCTTTTCGTTCTCAACATTTCTTTTTTTAAAACGATGTAGCATGAGTTGAAGCCACAGCTCCCTCTGTGCAGTCCTATCCTGATGACCTTGACCTTGAGTAGAAGAGTAATACTTGTAATCACATTACTTATTCTCATAACAAACAGGTGTGTTTGCTCTCTGAAGGTGCTCAGGTGGAGCGGCTCGGTTGAGTGTGTGTGAGTAAGACTTGGTGCTGCTGTTGCACTGCGTCGGTGAAGTGACATCCACACTCCAATTAGACACTCAGTGAGCTGGTGTGTGGATGTGCAGCACATAACCCCCAACTGTTAGATATACTGTAAGAGTGCACACTCTGCACCACCTAAATAGTGCAAACTATATTTCACCCCTAAACAGTGCAAATGGTACAAATAAATGAACATGCATGAAGGAAATGCTCCTCCGGAGTCTCAGAAATGTAACTGTAGTCTAACATGGTGCTGAACATCAAATCTGGCGTAGCACAAACAATGTGCGTGGGAGCATGTGTAAATAGTTTAACTGCCAAGCCCCGTATCCTTTGTGCTGCTGCAAAACATTCTCCATGTAACTAATACACTGATACAGTATGACGTTAAAATTAGTCTGCACAGATTTCCATGATGCAGCCAAAGCAGTTGTGTAGGAAGAATTCAGAACCACGCTGTAAAAAAAAATGCTTACAAGTACAAATCCTGCACTGAAAATGTTGCTAAAGTAGAAGTGTGTGAGTGTAGTCAGGAGAATCAGAGCATCACCTCAGTGGAATTCAGTATCAGTCCCCATCATAGCATTAAACAAAGTGTACAATATAATACAAATACAATATAATCAGTCCCTGCAATCACAACAATTCCTGCAAACTCAACCGATCCCTGTGAATTCTGTGCGACTTTGCAACTTTTTCCAAACTCTGCAACTTTTCCGCAAATTTGACCAATCATTGTAGCTTGCTGCGGGTTCCACCAATCACAGCAGTCCCCTGCACAAACATCATACATGTACGTCTCAATGAACTGACTCAATGTTTTGTTTTGTTATTCGCTATTTTTTTGCATTAATGTATTTTTTTGTTTGTCACGGGTTCTGAAAAGAACACATTTGTTGTTGTAATGGACTTTCGTCAGCACTTTTACTTTAATTGGTGCTGTTTTTTTTAGTTTGAGCTCCAAAAAGATTTTTACTTCTTTGTGGAACACCCCTCAGGTTCACTTCTTCATGTACGCATAAAGCAGATTTTTTAAAATCATTTTTGTAATTCTGAGCCTTTTTGGTGAGGTTAGTTAGAATATTCAGGACAAAGTGCGGCTTTGTTCTCCCTGGAACAAGTTGTCTTTGATTTTTAATGAATTCTACAAAAAAATTGCAACTTTCTTTTGCAATTTTTTTTAGATAAGCTGCTGTGAAATCAGGCATTTTAGGCTGCAACAATCCCCCAAAAAAGGCCTGTGAAATCCTGGAGGGACTGCATAATAAACAACAGTCCACAATAAAACAACAGCTATTCAAACACAGAGGCCTCTGAAGAAAAATAAGCACATGTCTCCATCATCCTGTTCTTTATGATGCCTTAAATTCATAAAAGGATCCCAGTGGATCTAATTCAAGATCTTTTTGTAGTCTGTTCCATGCCCATGGTGCATAGAAGGAAAATGCAGCTGTGGTTTAACTGTTTTGTCACTTTTTTGTCTTCAACTATTGTGTATCCATTGTACACATTATGTATATTTTTATTATTCTACTGTGCCCAACAACATCTGGCAAAAGGGCTGCTGATGAAAACTAGCCTTTAGCTAACTCAGATGCTTTTACTTTTGTTTGAATGTTGATTGATACACATTGTTCCTTTTCAAATCAATAAATAAAATGCTCGTTAACTATTTGAAGTAAAAGTACTACATGCAGGAAAAGCAGCAAAGCCTCAGTTTTGTGATGCATGATTTTTTTTTTTTTTTTTAACATGACACCACCATTCTTGGAAGGGGAGATTGAGGGGAGTTGTTTGTAATCTACAAGCTCGCCACTAGATGTCCCTGAATCCTACGCACTGGTCCTTTAACTGTTGGGTAGTTTAATCTCTTCCAGTGTTGCGTACTAGTACTATTGTCACTTCCATACCAACTTTCCCCACTGGAACAATAAAGTATATTTTATTTTATCTTAAATTGTAATAAAACATAATTTTTCATAAACTCTTTGTAGGTTTGTGAGTAAAAATCTTCAATTTTGTAAAGTAACTAGTAACTAAAGCTACAGAAAAATGTAGTAAAGCAGAAGGTGCCATGAAAGGAGAAGTACAAGCTTGCACTTAAGTACAGTACTTGAGTAAATGTACTTAGTTACATTCCACGGCTGGCTGAAAGTGATCAATTATATTGAATATATGTATATTCAATGGTTATTAAGGTTTTTGTGGTGTGTTTGTTAGAAGTGTAGACTTCTAACAAACATAAACCACTGAACTGGTGATGTGTTCAGGTGCTGATGAAATGCTCCGAAATGTGAGAATTCAATGATTTGCTGCCAAATATCACTGCATTCACAAGCAACAGTATTTGAAAATCCCACCCAGATGAGGCAAATATATATTTTATTAAAAGTCTAATTTGAACTTGACAGCCAACTGTTGTTATACTGCTGTTATACTTCAGTTTTATCATAAGTGGCTGTAGAACAATCGCTTTAATGCATCAATAATACAAGAAGTGTCAGAGAAGGAAAAACACTCCAGTTTTATCCAAACAAATCTCAACAAACGCAACTTGTTTGCAGAAAATCTAACAGATGCATGTAGAGAAATCAGTGCATTATTTTAGAAAATGAAAAGTATGTAAAGTATGGAATTTGATTTTAGTAAAGTATGGGGAAAAAGAAAAGAGAATATGGGAAAGATTTGTGTTTCCAGACTATTTCCCCTCTTCTGTTTTCTAAAATATAGGTAAGATTAAGAATTTCTAAGAAAAAAAAAAAAAGAAAAATACAAGCAGAGAGTTTTTTGTGGCATTTGGAGCAGCTCTCAGAGCTCTGCATTTTCCAACGAATGAATGATCTAAAACAGGCTCGTGTCATGTGAGGAAAATGCATCACACTGTAATTTTACAGTTTAAAATGACCTTCAATTTGTATTTTTTACTACTGACCAATTATGCAAGTTAATGTCAGATGCCCCAAATTGTGTTTTAATGATTCTTAATTCCAAAAGTTTGATCAGTCAGGCATAGTGACGGTTTTAAATGTTAATAGCTGCTTACAGACTGTGTGGGCTAAAACACACAGGAAGCTTAATTCTCCGTAACAATAATTCACTACATGTTTACAATCTGGTAGACAAACTCAGTGAAATATGTCATAATTCATTTGTACTGTTATGGGCAAATTTTTTTCTCTGGGGGAGCAGGTCACAGGACCAACCTACTTTCCCCTGCTGGCTGGCTGCTCCACCTCCCTGTGGAACGAACTGTATATTAGTTATGTAGTGATGTAGTTTAACTTCTAATTCAAGCAGACATTTTTTAGTGTTTTTTTAAAGGCCTGGGTAGTATTATATTTTTTTTTTAGCCTTTTATTAGTTAATTTAACAATTAAGCACAATGTATTTGGGTGGTAACATCCCTTGTTGACTATTTTAATTGTAATAAATTTCATTTTAAATTGAGTTTTACTCCTCTGTTTGGTTTTTAACTCCCTTGATTTATTTAAGAGCCTGTGAGCCTTTTCAGTATTAGTAGGATCAGTTAGTTTACTTCCTCTCTGGGCTGAGATGTTTGACAGTAGAACATCATCCAGCTTCCTGTGTAGAACACAACAGTTACAAAATGCAAGTTTTCCAAAGGCTGGTTTGATAATCCCAAATATAAAGCCTGTTTGGGCAAAGATTCCAGAGCGGAAGAGAAAGCCACATGTCAAATAAGGTCAGAAAAATCTGCTGAGAAGTCTGGAAATGTGTGTTTGTATTTTTTTTTATTGCCTTTATCTTTAAACCTGAGTGAGAACACACTTTTGACCCTTTGATGCACAAGCTATCCAAACCCCTTCTAATGCACAACATGGGTCTGAAATGACCCGTTTTCATTTCCTGTGTGATTTTCACGGATTGGTCAGCGTTTCTTTCTTTTGAAATCATTTTATCTCATCACATAATATCCTAAATATTCTTTACATATCTTGTTTTTTTATTAACACAAAGCATTATTTTCATTTTACTTCCTTACTTTATGACAAAAAATTAATATATTTTATGTATTACTGCATTAGGTTTACATGCATGTGTCAAAGTGGCCCACTGTCTGGAAATGTGATTTTAAAAAGAATAAAGATTTACTATAATAATAATTTGGATAAAATCATTTGTTTAGCTGTGATTTAGAACAGTGGTTCTCAACCTGGGGGTCTGGAGCCTGGGGGGGGCGGGGGTGTCACCAAATAGTTGTGGTGAATAAAGTAAAATACAAACTAACATTTTGTATTAAGCAGTATTGCAGTAGGGTCCTAGTCTGGTGATACCTGGCCTGGCCCACCCATTCGCAGCCTCAACCCAAGTGCAGGGCGGGGGTTTCACTCACATCACTCTCCACATATACCTCTGACTACCCAACTCTCCCTTCTCCTCTGGGCGGAGGCGTGGCTTCAGTGTCTCCTAGATTTATGTTTAGACACTAAAACTACTTGGTTTAGTTTAGGAAACCTGACACCTGGGTGCTAATAGCATCTGCCGCAAAAAAATAAGGATTTCTGGTTAAAAAAATCAAGATATTTATTGAATACCTGGAATATAAAATGATAAAATACATTTATTTCAAAGATATAGCAAAGAAACACTCAGCAATGTATGCAATCGTGTAGAAAATGAATGCAAGTCTTTTTAGACCCATGTTGTGTATCAGAGGGGCAGTGATACAAAACTTATTTTTATTCAAGAAGTAAGAAAGGGAAATCAGGATTCATGATCAAAGACAGGTTTACTGAGGAATTAATTATTGCAAAGATATAGAAAAGATATGGAAAATAAAAACTCAGCCGTGTCTTTTTAGACTCATGTTGTGCATCAAAGGGTAAAAGCAACAACCTTCCAAACTCTGCTCGTATGAGTGATATAAAGAACACACAGTCCTGTAAAGCCTGTACTCTGATATATTACAGTAACTTTTTGATATCATGAGATGCACACACGCTGACTGCAGCAGAAACTGACCCCATCACAGAAATGTCACCAAACACACATCACATGGAGCCGGAGTTGACACGCTACAGTTTGACCTCTGAAAAAACTACACACACGCACACGCATGCACACACACACAATGTCTCTCTGGAGCAAAAAAAAAAAAAAAAAAGAAAAAAAAGGAAAGCGAGGGCAGCGTGAAACAGAAATGCTGAACCAAGTCGTCCTCCTCTCCAAAACAGCTGGGAGCAACAAACGCTCAGCTCCGAAACACTGGGAAAGGGTTTTAGAGCAACCCAAAAACTGTGCAGTTTACATTGCTCTGTAAATGGCTGAGAGACATTTTGATTAGCTGCTGGCTTTGCCCCCCCCCCCCAATCCCCCCACCCCCCCAGCATGCAGGAATTGAGTGTATCAACACACTTAACAACCTTAAATACGGATTAATTGTTCAGGAAATCGGCGTCCCGACCAGGCAGCGCCACAGAACGGACAGTAATAACTGGATTTTATTTGAAGTTGAGAGCTGGTGGAGTGAATGTGAAGATGTTAACATTAAAAAGACTTTTATCCCAGCATGTAATGACAAGTGGTTTGAAGCCCCCAGTAAGGGATTTGAACATGTGGGGTAGGTAATGTAATGTCTGTTAATAGGAGTGCTTTAGCAGGGTGATGAACACAGTGACTTTTAATCTGCAGCTCTTGGCCCCTTTCTGAAGTGGGGGGAGGAGGTCCCCGCTCCTGTAGGAGCAATTCTGAATAGATCAGGGCTCCTCTGTGCATCCTGCATCCTAATGAGAGCAACGGCGCGTCTTTGGACATTTTGAGTGGGAGGGCGAGGTAGGAGACAAATACAGTGCAGAGGGGGGCTGCGGTATATCCTATTTGACAAGGATGAGTGGTGATTAAAATGTGGAACGCCGAATGCTCCGGTTTAAGAATCCTCATCAGGCTGTTGTGCCGCTTTCTAAAAATAAGCACTTATTGTAATATTGCTCCAATAACCAAAACTAAACCGTTTGTTGTTGCATTAAAATGTGAGAGTGTGACAGGATCTGAGGCTGCGTGTCCTGTCATGAGATCACATTAAGAAGCTTAATAAGTAAACAGGGAGGAAACGAGGAGGAGTTTCTGTCTAATTAATAGTTTATCAGACAATCATAAGCTCAATTGACCTTCTGTACATTCAGCACAAAATGACAGATTAGCTCAAGTGCTAACAAGGCAGCATAAGACATCAGATAAGACATCAGAAGTGTATTTACTACTTTATTATGGATATGATATATTCATCACAACAGGAACATTAAAACCAATATTAGAAAAGATAACTCCCTGTGTTTTATGTGACATTACACATAAAGACAATTTTAGACTTAAGAGATATTTTTAACACCGTTATATTGCAGTTTAGTGCAGTTATTTGCAAGAATTTTCATGTAAATAAGACTTTGAGAGGATCTTGCTTCCATAATCTGACACATTTCCATCAAAACTGAATCTTAAAGGAGAAATCTGTAATATATTTACTGTCATAAACCATAAAATGACCATGATATGTCATCAGAGATTTATGGGAACATGCTCAAATGAAATGATTGCTTCTCTGACAACAACGCTCCTTTGAAATTTCAATTTCAGTTCTGAACTTGTCCAATTGTTGCATATTGCTCCTGTAATATATGTACGTGACCAGAAGTAGATGAAGAAAATGATAAGAAATTGGTAGGAAATTCTTAAGTACACATATTGGCGTGCCATCAACGTCCCACGCCTTTGCCAAGGCTGCACAATCTGTTCACCAATTTGTATAATATTTCATATCTGCATGTAGATCCAAAGATGTATCAGGATACACACAGTGACAGACAGTGATAGTGCTATATATGTGGTCTTGTTTTCTTTTTTTTTTCTTTTTTTCTTTTTCATTCATGAGGAATAAACTGAAATGTTCAAAAAATGTCCTCACAAACAAGATTCCTGGATCTACATCAAAACCTAAACCTTTGTTCCTCGGCCGTTTGCTCGCTCTCCCAAATCTAATGTGAAAAGTTTGAAATTTGTTCTCCCAACAAACCACAAATCAACAGGCCTGAAAACATACAGAGGCAAAAATCTCCACTTCCTGGTTTTAAAATGAAAGTGCGTATTTTTGGCTTTCATTTTTAGAAATTACCTTGTTTCATCCACTGTAGAGCTGCAACGCTTCGCTCGTTCATTGAAGGAAAAAAAATTAGGATAAAATGTCTGATTTCAGCTTTTCTGGCGTCTTTATTCCTGTAAAATTAATATCTTTGAGTTGTCCATAAAACAAGACATTTGAGGACTTCACACTCACATCGGACTTTTGGAGACAGTGATTTGCTGACATTTTATGGACTAAACAACTAATCAACTAATTAAGGAAATGATCCACAGAGTCAGTTGCAGCCCTGGTCCACAGCATGAAAGTTAAAATTCTCCAAAAAAAAAAAAAAAAAAAGAAATAGTTTGTGTTCATGATTTGTCTGATCACAGTCCTCATCCTGGTCGACTCTAAAAGGAGACACTTTGGAGTTTATTATCAAAAACTCACAATTAGTCTAAGTGATACTGAACCAAATTTAAATGGTCTAATCACTGTGAAAACATCGTTTTTTTGGTATCATTTTATAGACGATGTAGCCCAAATAGTCTTCTTTAATAAAGACTTGTATACTGTCTGCTGCTTGTTCAGGGGTGAACTTGGGATGCAGAGTAATTATCTAACAAGATGAGAAATGGTTTGATCGTGAGTTTAAAGTGTGAAGAAATCTTTTGCCGCGAATTCCTTCGACTTAATAAGGATTCAGAATACTGCCTATATGTGCACAGAACTCTGGATCTTTTAGTAAAACATGTGCCAGGATGCAGATACATGAAGTGCCATGTTTGTCTGTGTGAGTGTGTGTCCTCCAGGTGTTTATACTCTAGGCTTGTTTCATCTAACTAGAATGGTCACGATACTGGAATTTCTAATTTTGATATAATACCTTGAAAAATATTGATATTTGATACCTTTTCGATACAACAGGGAAAAACTGACTCAAATGCAAGGATGTGTGTGTCGGTGCCGGAGTATCAATACTGTGAAAAGTGAGTATTTCAGTGATTCAGTATCAATATTTATTGATTTTTTTGACAACACTACATCTAACTTTAAAGCAAGGAATCTCTGTCTGCTTCAGATTTGGCAGGTGTATTGTTGGGGACCAAACGAAGTTCAGTGTCAAGTTTGGTGCAATCTGGACATGTGACACGTTGAATATCAATATATTTTGAATGAGCAGGCAAACAGCAGTCTGTGTTGGAGAGGTTAGAAACAAATCTGATTACAACGACAGTGTGTTGCAAAGTTGGCTGTGCCCGGTCAAAGCAAGATTTCCTGGTGACAATAAAAGTTGCAGCTACAAACTTCGCTCACAGTTGTCTTCAGCGTGGGAGTATTTTAGACAGAGAACCAGCTTTGCTGAGCTCTGTGAGCGCTGCAAACTGGACATGTCTCATCACAGCAGGACAACTGCTCCGCACGAGTACTTGAAGGGAAGCTTTTTAAATTTTTTCCACGTAAAAATTCTCCGTCTCCATGTCCTCGTCACCTGCTTCATGGTTGTCACACGCAGTATGTTAAAAAGATGTTCGTCAGCTGTGTTTAATGCCCTAAATTAAACACCCAAGTAACGTGGGTAACATTTGCCATATTCACAAGGCGTAATAAAACACCGCATGGTCACTTTCCAAGCAAGTTCCCTCCAGTATTTGAAGTGTGATGTCTTAAAATCTGGCTATATGCAGGACGCCAAGCAGTGTCATGTAGTGACGATCTGAGTTCAGTAGCAGATCCGCCATAAACATGTAACAAAAAAGCAGCATTTGTCTCATTTTGGCAGATTTTTAGGATTTTTTTTTATCCAGTGTTGCCTATTTATTATCATTTTTCTGTAGGTTTAAATTGCTGCAGTCAACTAAAGATTTGTGACTTGAATTTGAGAGGAAAAAAGTTTAGTTTTTTGCAAATCTTTCCATTTATGGTGCACACATGCATGCTTTAACAACACTTTGCATAGGGCCCCTCCCAGAAAAAAGCTAGTAACAGCCCTGCCTGCTGATACATTAATTTCTAATTCGTTTCTCTTTTATTTTATTATCTACAGTGGCGAGCTTTTGCAGTATTAGCAATGTACAGTTCTGAAACCCCTAAGCAGTCACTGTTGTGTGGGTTTGGACGAGTGGTTCTCGAGAAAACTGCAAGCAGCCTCACCGGAGGCCAAGAATTCGTCCTGTTCTGAGCAGGCACAGTGTGAGCGGGCTCTGCACCAGTCAGTAATAATAAGGAACAACATGTGAAACCAGATTCACCACCTCCCGATCCCCAGTTTGTCCCATTACAGCCACTTAATGATATCATCTACGAAACACAGATTGAGCTAATCGGTCGGCCGACTCAAATATGTTTCTACATAAACTTGTGGGGAAATCGCTGCGTGCAATATGAGGCAGAAAGAAAAAATCAATATCAAGTACAATAGTGGTGTTTTCACCTGAATCTGGTAGCGTGCTGGCATAACACACCCCTGTCCTTAAATCCCTGTCGAGGTGGGGGGGGGGTGGGGGGGGGGGGGGGGGGGGGGGGGGGAGTTATCGACTGGCATCATTGATTCACCTGTACTAACATCTAACGTCTCTGAATATTTCAATAACCTGGGGGGCTCCTTCCCCTGGGAGCCAGACATGAATCAGGTATAACTGAAGCAACACAAAGGACGTTAGTACGCTATTAGTCACACTGCTTACAGTGTGTGTGTGTTTGTGTGGTGTGTGTGTGTGTGGGCAAGTGACGTCAGGGCTTCATTCACCAGCAAGGCCAGCGCTTGTCCAGCTTTCTTTCAGTGCCGAGGGGGGGTGGGGGGGTGGGAGGGCAAACACAGCGGAGGAGGCCAGCAGAGGAGACAGAGCGAAGGAAGTGGGGGAGTGTGGTGCTTCCTCTCTCCCAGCCAGCACAATATGCCCCCACCACCCCACCCTCCACCTTCCACCCTCCACCTACCCGCCCACTATTCACAAGCACCTTCTGCCATAGCCCTGTATTCCCATCCCCACCCCCCCCCCCACCTCCCCCACCTCCCCCACCTCCCTCCCTCCACGATCATTAAAAAGAGAAAACCCTCTGCGTGACTCGGCTACTTCTGCAGATTTTTTTTTTTCTTGTTTTGTTGTTTTCCATTAAATCAGGGCTTCTGTGTCCTGATGCAGAATTTCCCTTTTCCATTTTTTAAAAGCGCCCCCCTGGTCTTTCATCCCAAAGTCAATTTTGCCTGGCGGTTAAGTCACATGCTTTAAATGTTTATAAGTGCCTGTGAAGAGTGTAAGCCTAAGTGTGATAGACTACCCTGGGACCACGCCGGGGCTGAGTGTGAAGGAAAAATGAGGCGAGAGGAGCAGACTGGGCTAAAAATTAATGCTGGTTGGTAGCAGACTGTGGACGGTCTGGATGGGATTATAATGGGCTGATTATAGTGAAACTGTCTCGATGGCAGGATTACTATCTGACACTGAGAAAAAAAGCTGCTAACTAGAACCATAGAGGGTTCCTCAGCTTGTACTCATAGGAGAACCCTCTTTGGGGGCCCGTTCAGAGAGTTTTACCTCGAATCCAACATGAAGGGTTGTACCTGGTGAAAGGTTTCACACAGAACCCCCATGAGAGTTTCTACAGAGAACCTTTCTGGGGGTTCCATCCAGAACAGTTCCTCCTTCCAAGGGTGCTAACAAGTACCCCCAGGGGGATCTACTGAGAACCTTTTCTGTATTCAAAGGATTTTATCCAGAGACCACTGGGGGGATTCTACCAAGAACCCTTTTAGGTTCCAAGGGTTTTATCTAGAACATACTCAGAGGGTTCTACTGGGAACCTTTTTACATTCCAAGAGTTTTACCTACAACCCACTGAGGAGGTTCTACCAGGAAGCTTTTTATATTCCAAGGGTTTTATCTAGAACACATTCAGGGTGTTCTATAGTGAACCTTTTTATATTTCAAGAGATTTATGTAGAACTCTTAAAGGGGGTTCTACCAGGAATCTTTTTAATATTCTAAGGATTTATTTTATTGAACCCGCCAAGGGGGTTCTACTTTAAACCCTTTTAGATTCCAAAGGTTTTATCTAGCACATACTCATGAGGTTCTACTGGGAACATTTTTACATTCCAAGAGATTTATGTAGAACACACTGAGGGGGTTCTACCAGGAACATTTTTGTATTCCAAGGGTTGTATCTAAAATAGACTCGGTGATTCTAGTGAGAACCTTTTTATATTCCAAGGATTTTATCTAGAACCCACCAGGGGGGTTCTACCAAGAACCTTTTTAGATTCCAGGGGTTTTATCTCGACCCCACCAACAGGTTCTACCAGGAACCTTTTTATATTCCAATGGTTTTATCTAGAACACATCCAGGGCATTCTACAGAGAGCCTTTTTTTTTTGGTATACCTGTAGGCAGAGCCCACAAAGGGGGTTCTACTGAGAACCTTTTTCACATTCCAGGGATTTTATCAAAAACCCACCCGGGGGTCTTACCAAGAACCCTTTCATAATCCATGTGTTTCGTCTGGAGCACATTTAGTAGGTTCTACAGAGAACCTTTTTATATTCCCAGGGTTTTATAAAGAACCCACACAGTGGCTTCTACTGAGAACCCTTTTATATTCCAAGAATTTTATGTAGAATCCACCAAGGGGTTGTCCAGAGAACCATTTTATATTATGGTACAAAGAACCCTTCGTGGATTTCAACTATCCTCTCTTCCAAAAATGGTTCTTAATGGAACCCTTAGTCTTACAAAGAACCATTGACAAACCCTTTCTTCAAAAAGGTTTACACAGAAGCAAACGTTTCTGGGTAGAACCTCAGCCCTTCAGGAAGAACCCTTTTGGAACCCTTATTTCTAAGAGCGTGTAGAAAGCTGCTGAAACAAATGAAATGTGTTTTATTATTTTAAACGTGGACGGCGCTCGTCTCTTCTAGCTTATGTGGCAGAGTTTATATTTAGTTTGGCCTCTGCGTTCTGTGTGTTATTCTGCATGAGCAGCTTTTTTTTTTTTTTTTCCTGCTCCGGACAAACGAGATATTGCGTCTGTGAGCGAGCAGCGCCTGCCCAGTGAAAATTCAGAGGTTGTTTTATGTTAACCAGCAGACATCGAGGGTATCATATTAGCGCTGATTTATCATATCCTAAATTTGTCTGCTTCTTATGAGCCGTGCAGCATGGAGATCACACTTGTGATAGAGCGGCTCTGCCTCGGCCCGGGATGGCCTGGAGAAATTAACGTCTGGGAAAGTGAAAGACCTCACTGCAGCCTCATACTTGATTGTATTGTGGTCCGTCATATTCCCTTCTAATAAGAAGCAGTGAGATGAGACTGATTTGCTTTGGCACTTTGTGTTCAAATGCACTTCGCTGGAGGGCCCAGCCTCTTTGGAAATCTGAATCACTTTAAGAAATTATGACTGAGCCGATCTGGTTTTTAGGTGACGTTTGTCTGCTGGTCAAATCGCTTTTAAATGATGAGAGATCTGAAGACGTCCGCATCTCCCTGGTATTCTCTTGGATGTTGCAAACACTTTAGCAATCACGGCTGTATTGTGAGGGAAAGCGAGCTTTTAGCATGATGAAAAGTGAGAAGCTTTGAGCACTTTCAGTGCTAATTCACAAATGTTAAAACTGAAAGTGGATATAAATCAATATTTTATATTAACACTGGACCACATGGCCGCCTGTGTGAAGGGGGTCACTTGTTATCACATGACTCTGCACTTCCCCTCAGCTACAGAACTTTAAACTGACAATTCTGACAGAAAAAAATGACACATTATTCCTCTTACAAATGAAAAGTTGAATTCATAAGCAGCCAGTTTAGGGAGTAACAGATTACATGTAATAGGATTACATAATCTGGATGGATGTTGAATTTCCATGGGATCAAATAATCATGATCCCATCGACACCCAGGAATTGAGTGAAACTATCATGAGAGTGTTGCTAAGACAGAAACAGTTCTTGAACAAATCTGATTATCTCCTGATTTGTCTGTCTGAAAAATACAATTTTAGTGTCAGAATGTTCGGTCGATATGTGGCTTGAGAAAAATGGGTCCAATATTTACTTTGGTGACTATGAGGTGAAATAATTGGTTATAATCTGTGCTCACGTTCAGTTCTCCCATTGATGTGAATAGACTCGGGACCTGGTCTAGTCTCTTAAAGGGGTGGCGCAGTGCTGAAACCCACGTGACACAGATACAGGAAATGACTCTAAAGTATGTTGTCTCCCTTCTGAACTATTTATCCCGTGACTGTCATTTGAAACTTCAACAACTGCTGCTCAGCAAATTTACAGAGTCTCTTTTAGCTCATTCTTTTGGTTTTCTGACCCCCAACTTTACTTTTTTGGTTCACGCTCGCAGCTCTATTAGCATTGTTTTTGGCTGCAGCAGGCAGCTGTTTTCAGCACAGATGTTCTGCTCAGTACCAAATGGCAGACGGACAAAGTTAGTGACTAACTGGTAAATAAAATAGTGGAGCATTTATTAGCCTAAAGAGCCAGGTATTCTTCTAGGAATTGGTGGAGACCAAAACCAAGCAAAAAGGACAGTAAATCTTGGACATGGACACGACTCAATATGCCAAAGCTGCTCTGCATCTGTTGGATGTGCAAATAAGCAAGTGTTAGCTAACAAGTTAGTCAAGTTAAAAGGTGATAATTTTTTCTAGTCTATGTTGTGCTCACATCTTGTTTATACTGCCCCCAAATGGCCAAAAAGTCTGTTTACTGCAAGTTGAAGCATTCTGTATTTTGAATGAAAGTCAGCCTTTAGCATTATGCAAAATAAGAAAACTGAACTTCCTGTGTTTTCAGTGCTAATTCACAAATTATTAAAGGTGCTAAACACAACATTCAGCCTCATTAGATGTTGGCAAACAACTCTTTGCTATGTGGAGATATAGTGGAGTTATGGCTTCCTGATCAAAATATGAAGTTGCACTCCCACATCTCTGTTTAACCAGAGATGCTGTGTGTCCCTCGTGGCCTGTTGAGTAAATTTATCATATTACAGCTAAACAGTACATTGAAATATATTTCTGAAAATATTTTAGGCAAGAAATAGTTGATGCAGTAACGGAATAACAAGGGAGTTTTGATCAACACTGCTTAGTTCAACAGTTTGATATCCCATAGTTGTGTCTACAAGATAACCCTAAATATGTGAAACTCTTGCAAGATTTGTTCACCTTGCACACTGTAAAAAAACAACAAAAAAAAAACAAAAAACAAATTATGTTTTATGATGTGACAATGCTTTGTTTAAGATCTGGGTAGGTTTAGGAACAGAAAACACTTGGTAGAGATTAGGGAAAGATCAATTGGGTTAAAATTATCACTGTCTTCACAGGTCTGGGGTTCCTTCTAGACATGAAAGCTAAAATGGCGGCTGCCTGGGTACAGCCTTTCTCGTCTTACAGCTAAACAGTAGACTAAAACATTTTTCTGAAAACATTTTAGATGAGAAATGGGTGCTGCAGTTGTATAATCTTGATCCATATTTGACTTTTGTTTTGGTCTGAGATGCTGATAATATTATATAGCTGATTCAGTCAATGAAGTCTCCATCCCACCTTCATTTTAAGACAGAAAAAACAGCTCCTGATTACTCAAAACATGTATTTTATTAGTCATAAATGATACATTTTGAAAAATATTTAAAATTAATTAGTAGCCCATTATTACAGAGACTCACCTTCGATCATTTGCATAATATATAAAACTAGATTGTCCCGGGACACAGACTGTGACCAAGTGAGATGACCACTGGGATAAGAACCCGAAAATGTGCCATGAGAAGGGATGATCCTCTGTTCGACACAAGGAATTCACTTTTCCCCTGAGACTTCGCCCCCTAGCGATGCCTCAAGGTGCCAAGACTGTGTCAGTTTGCGAGAAGACATCCACTCATCGCTGTTGGCATTCATACTGAAGTGGGAGACAGAAGGGTTGGAGGGGAACAAGGCAGGAGGTGGATCTGGGTTCTTACTCTTGCCCTCTTCATCACCTCTCTGCTCTCACTTGCTGCCAGTCGTGAGCAATTAGACCACAAGCGTTGTTCCTGTTTACAGACATCTTGTGTGCTGCAAATTCTGCAAGATTGTTTCTGAATCGTTTTTTATTGGTAACTGTTATGTGGCCTGTTAAGGCCGATATTGATGCTGTTTGGATCGTAGGAGCCAATTTCCCTCAGATTTTTATTTTTCTCAGGGTAGTAAAGCCACTGAAACAGCAGTTAATGTAGAACATGAGGCACTAAAAGTCTGCACAGAAAACATAAGATAATAACAAAAATCAAACTGCTTTCTGTGGAATCTGATCATTGAGTTCAGTCCAGATTAAGAGCTTCAGACAGTGTCACTGATCAATAATGATATTGATCAGGAAAACCTCATCATATCAGACATGGATCACTGCAAAGTGAATTTTAATAAGAAGTAAATTGATTAAATTGATTCAGTAAACTGACTGAATCGGCAGCTGCCATGAAACATACCGTCCCTGATGTAACAGACGTATCAGCAGTTCTGGTACAGTAAGTAAACCCTCTCTCTGCTGTTTAGGACAAAAAAAAAATCTGTCTCAGGTTATTATTTTAAATTACTTCCTTGTCTCAGAAATTGGGGTGTGTGAGAGCAGATTTTCCACTGTCTTAAAGCCTCACAGGCACAACCCTGATTGCTGAGATGTCACCGCGATCAGGAAAGGTCATGGCTCTATTCCCACCGCACACAACCGACATGATGAGCTTTTTCTCTCTTCTTTTTTTTTTTTTTTTTTTCCTCGTGGCTGCGTGAGCTGCCATCTTGGTGTGTGTCGAGTCATTATTGATGGGCCTCCACGCTGGTGTGCAGACAGGACACTGGAGAGAAGGAGCGTACTCCTGTCTGTTCGACTCGACGCTTGTTCGACTGTCAGCACATGTTCCTGGTTGTCTCTCTGCCTGTCTCTCTCTCTCTCTCTCTCTCTCTGTGCATCAGTTAGAAAAGTTAGCGTCTGCTTCTCAGTCCATTCATGGTCAGTAAACTCAACTGATGATCAGTTGCTTCTGGTGGAGAGAGGAGAAAAACTCTACACTCTTTATTTTTGTTTCTTGCTAAACATTATTTATTAGTTTATTTTTTATCAGTACAGATGACAAAGAAAAACAATACTGCCCTTCATCCCACCCCACTTTCCCTTATGCATTATTTTTTACCCCAAGACTGTTCCACCTAACCCTTCTGTGCTCTGATTGGCTACTACTACTGAGTTGTGATTGGCTAGTTGTTTTTGCCTCTACGAAGTGATTTCCAGGTTGATGTGATTTCCAGGAGCCTATTTTCAGGTTTATTTTAACTATATACTATAATGATTTCCCAAGTAATTACATGTAATGTGATTCCATTACTACCCAAGTCACTTTTGTGCCTAACCCTACCCAAGTTTTTGTGACTATAAGTCATTTTTGTGCCTAAATCTAGCTCTGTTTTTCTGCCTATAAATAATTTTTGTGCCTAAAACTAGCCCAGGTTTTGTGCCAAAAAGTCCAGTTTTTGTGCCTATGAGTATTAACACAAAAACAAAACACTAGATAAATGTACAACATAAAGCCACAAAGAACAGTAAGAACACAACAGTACCGAAATAATATACAAACAGAAAAAATAAATAAATAAGAATTACATGAAAATTATGAGGTAGTACTCTTTTTTATTTTTTTTTATTTTTATTTTTTATTTTATAAGAAATTCCAAAATGCAGTGATGCAGGGTTCTTTTACATTCATTACACCACCTGTGGGGTGTAGGGTTAATATTTGTGTCAAACCATTGTTTTTTTTGTTTGTTTGTTTGTTTGTTTGTTTTTGTTTGTTTGTTTTGCTAAGTAACAGTATAAGTGGGATAATGTATAATGAGGAGGACATTATTAGAAAATAAACCCCTTCGTGATCATGATCCTGTATCACCATGTCGAGGTTTATTTGATAATAATGATCCGTTCACTGTAAATTATCCCTTAAATTATTTCTGTGCATCTTCACAAACCATGTTCCAAACCTTGAGTGTTATTTTCCTCATTTAAATCTCGTCTCCATACTAAATTTTCCTTCTGAGGACAGAAATAAAAAAGAAATCATAAAAAGAGGAAATCAAGCCTTTACTGTAAGCCACAGTCATTTGTTAGATGTTCTTCCCATGGGGAGGGGGCTGGAATGTCATATTTTCCATTTTGACTTGCCCTGCGCTCCTTATTCTGTTTCTTTTCCCAACCACCCACCTCTAAGTTACGGCTCTGTGGTCACAGGTAGAGATGTAGTGGAGGGTAAAATTATCCAAACTCAATTACCCAACCTTTAGAGGCTGACATAAATCTTTATGAAATAAAATTCACCAGATACATCATTGCAGCGAGGATCAAAAACATGAAGATAGGGGTCTTTTAACCTCTTCAACCCTGCGGAGCCTCTGGCAAGTCGAGCATACTGGGCAACCAAGCATTGCTCAAATGCACAAAACTTAATTTTAAATTCCTGTCAAGATCCTGAAGCTATCCGATATGTCAGACTGAATTACAGGGAAGTACAGTATGTGTAAAATGATGCACACACGGGACAGATCTAGAATTTTTCATTTGATGGAAACATACATCTTTAAAAAATGGTCTTGAATTTTAATATTTCATACAACGGAGGATCTACTGTATATGTAATGTTGTCTAACAGTGTGGGGAAAATGTTTTATTTAACTTTGAAGCTGCTCTTTGAAGCTCGAGGGAAATCTAAGAGGAAGACTGGGAACATTCTGGGTTGACGATTAAAGGGGGAGGAAGAGTGAATTAAATTTTTTTTCTGTCATTATACATTTAAAGGACTATACCACTCATTTTGCATCTTTTACCCCATCTGCTACCAATCTTTTATACTTAACATCCCGGCCAACAAGCTGTGTTATGTTGTAGAAATTTAAATGCTCCAAGAATCCACTGGTTTTCATTTATTTCTGGAGGAAAAAACAAACACAAATCCCCAAAAATACTTGCAGATACTTTTTGACATGTATTCTATTGAATATGATCCAAAAAAAAAAGGTATTTAAAGTTCAAATCTATTGGTAACCTTATTTTTTTTTTAGCAAATATACACTCATGAAATACAAATCCCAAAAAAGTTGGGACAGGGGCATGTTTCCCACTGTGAGGTCTCATATTTTGTGCTTCATAATGCACCACACATTTTCAATGGGAGACAGATCTGGACTGCAGGCAGGTCAGTCTAGTACCTGAACTCTACAAAGACACGCTGTTGGAACATGTGGGCAATGTGGCTGATAGCAGCATATGTTGCTCCAAAACCTGCATCTTTGTGCTGTGTGCAACTGAATTCTAGCTGAAAATGATTTGCAAGTTATGCACTCTTCTTTTGCGTTAGCTAACAGCTACATGCTCTTGTCTCCAGTGACAGTACTGTGTGTGAACATCAGCAGCATTGTGAGGTAAAGCAGTCCAGACTTTTTCAAATCAGTCTGAGCTTAATAAACTGCACAACAAATCAATGATAATGTAACTGTCAAAAATTAATGCAGACCTTTCATTTTCATACGATAATTGATTTTCAAACCAAAACAGAAATTAATGAAAAATAATGGCTGAAGGGAGCAAAAAGTAAACTACATAATCTTCATTGGGAAATGTTTCAGCAACAGTGTTAAGTCTACATGCTTTAGTGTGTATGATTTATTGGTAAAATATGGCAGAAGTATGTTTTCATTAGTGTATAATCACCTGAAAGTAAGTGTATTAACCTTAGAATGAGCCTTTTGTATCCACAGAGGTCTGCAGCTGCGTATTTCTATTCTGTAATTTCTATTCTGGTCCGTAACTTGAATGAGTTTGTGTCTGTTTTGTAAGAAATCATTAATAATCTTTTAGAAGGAGTAAAGGTTTATAATGGTTATATTAAGGAATATGTTAATGGAGTCTGGCAGGTAGTGAGACAGGTCGTCACTGAACTCAAACTCCAGAGTTCAGGATGACAGGCTGAACTTTACATCGACAGACAGCTGAGTTATAAACATCTGATCAGTGTAAAGTCAGGAATATAATTTTTTGCGCTCATCTTGTGCTCCTGTAAGACAAAGTCCCTGCAGTCTGCAGACAACCCACCTGAACTCTGAGCCTGCGGAGGACAGGGCGGGGGAAACAACTCGCTTCAACAATAGATCGTATTTTAAATTGGTTGTCAAACTATTTAATATACAGTCTATGGCTCCAACTTGCTATGTGGACTGCAGTGCTCATTACTTATTGCTTCTTAAACCAGAGCGCTGTCACATCATAGAAGAGATTTTTCTTATAACATTGATTTGAAAGGCTAATACTGGTGTCAGAGTCTCTTATAGGATTCGTGGACAAACAACATATTTTGTTGTTTATTTAGAGGACTTGTTGCGTGGTAAGAAGCTGATTGAGAAGACAGGTTGGCAGGATCTTTAAGTTGTTAAACGTTGCAAACTTGCCTTAGAAAAAGCAACATTTTGCTAAAAAGAGTAATGAAGTATGTGGTGGTGGATGTATCTGCAGAGACGCTATCCTCTGCCTAAAATTCCTTTTTTTTCCTCATTATTTTGCTGTGCTTGCTTGGGACCAACCCAAAATGTCAGTATCTGAGGTCCTGGCGTTTCTGGGGCATTTACGAACAGCTCGGAGAAATCCTTGTGATTCTAACTAAATATATAAAATCAATTCATTTAATTTTAACGTGCCAGAATTACAGTTTACTTACCTTTTTATTTGCGCACTAAATCATGACTTGCAGGAGACACGACCCTGACCTTTGCACTGGTGATTTGTGGTTGCTTGTCATTTGTGGCGACACTGGCCAAAATTAAAGTGTACTCTCCTTCACTGTAAATCACCGCGGACCACAGCGTCCTCCTCATCATCATCGCCGTCGTCATCGTCAGTGCTAAAAATCAGCTGTAACGCAGCCTCACGGCTTCTGGACCGTTGATGTCACACACACTCGTGTTCGGTCCGTGCCATTTGTATACGAGTGTGTATAGGGTGCTAATGAGGGAGGAGGAGGAGGAGGAGAGGGGTGGATGTGGAATTGGTGGGATACAGCTGGACGGAGTGGGAGACTGTGGTGAATAGGTAACCATGGTAACTCTGTTGGCTAAGATTTGAATGCAGAGAGAGAAAGGGGGAAAGGAAGCGGCAGTGTGTTTGTGTGCAGTGGAAAGAGAATGAGGGGGGAGGTTAAGGGTTAATATGCATCATTGTAGCAGGTTAATCTTTCATCAAACTGCGAGGTCAATGCAGCGTTTACCCCCGTCACTGGACACTACAGTGCACCGCACAAAAGGAGGAGGGGGGGTGGAGGTGGAGGTCCAGGAAATAAGTAGTAGTAGAGAGGAGGAAGGAGGTGTGAGGCAGCTGGGAGGAGGAGGAGGGGTTGAATGAGTTCGCAAAAGAGTTCTCAGAGAGGAAGAGAGTGTTCCCACTTTTATAGAAGGAGATGGGAGATGAGGTTTAGATATCAGGGGAGATGGAGAGAGGAAGAAGAGGGAGAGGATAAGGAGGGAGAGTTACAGGTAGAGACTATTGTAACATGTGGGTAGTGACAGCAGCGAGGCAGAATACAATCAACCAGCCTCTAACCAGCTGTCAGCTCCAACTAGTCTCAGTCTCCTCTATGGACTCTCCGGCTCCCCCCACCACCACCACCAACATCTGAGCTACCATCTTAACCTCCGCCTCATTCTCCACCAGCTCTCTCTTTTTCTTTTTTTTTTTTTTCTTTTTTTTTTGCACCTTTCGACTCTGCTCAGATGCTGTCTACCTGAAATAGCTCTGGCACTTAGTTCTCGCTGGCAAGAAAAAAAAAAAAGAAAAGGTGGCTGGAAATTAAAATACATAAAAAGGTGAGAGCCGATCCAAAAATAACACTTGAGTGCCTCTTTATCCATCGGCTGAGTGTCAGGATACAGACGAGGAGCAGTTGCAGGGCAGCACAAGCTGCCGCCGTCCCCGATGACTGTTGCATCATTGCAGGATTTTTTCTCTCCCAGTGCTGAGGGGGAGGGGGTGGGGGGGCTTGACCAATGTGTGGGGTGCTCAGGAACTAGTCATTTTACAAGACTTCAGAGTTACTTCATAATAAAATGCTCATGTTTTCAATAAAAGCAGATATGACACAGAGCACATTCAGTATACGTGTAGTTTTTCATTGAATTTGGACAAAGAATATTCAATAAAAAGCTATAAGCCTGATTCAATTGACCGCAAGGTGATGACAAAAACGTCTTTAATGTGAGCGGCCGTGCAGCCACAATGAGTAACACAATAGGGGAGAGTCTTCACAATGTTTGCATTTTTCACTTTTCACTCTTTTACATCTACATATTTAATTTCCTCTGGCAAACTACCTACAGTACATGTGTCTGCAGTCATAGTCCACAAAACAAGTCGCGAGGAATTAAACCAAAAGTGGACGTCGTCCGATGTCCAACTGAACCGGATACGAGTCCCAGTTGTCCCAGTGTGCCAGTGTGAGAAACAGCAATAAACAAACGCTTCTAATGGCAAATCAACAATATTTCAGTCAACTGTTTCTACATTGATTTCACAGTGAGGATGTGATCAGACAGTGTAGAATCATAATAATATTATGAAAACTTGCTGAATGTACCAGTTGGCGCATTTGTGTCCTTCCTTGTTGGCAGTACATTGATTACACCTACATGGTTAGCAGATATGATTGGTGAAAGTTGTAAAAATACTCAACAACCCTAATCTGATCTAAAATATAACTGAGTGAACACAGAGAGAGAGAGAGAGAGAGAGAGAGAGAGCCTGTTGGTTGACATGGTGCATGGTGCTTTTTGGGGAGACCCTGTGTAATTACACACTGACCTTGTGTTACCAATGAGCCGCTGGTCGCACACATGCTTTTGCGTTCTTGACATGTGAAAACCTGATACATGCAGACAACTGTGTGGATTTTATCTCTACAACAGGCAAACACTTTATATTGGAAAACACCCCTGGTTATTAATTTTTCCTTCATTTGTGCTAAACTAGTTTTCCATAAGAGGTTCCCTGCAGAGAGGATGAATTCTGTTATTATTTCTCAGGGATGTTTAGTTCAACACTGGCCTCATGCTGATGTGATGACATCATGATGACGTTTTCACAGCAAAAGAAAATGTGCATTTATTCCATGTGCATAATTAGACAACTGTGCACTGCACTGAGTGTCTGTATATGAGCCATAAGAGATCATTAATGATCTTTTAGGAGGAGTAAATGTTAATAAAGGTTAAATTGAGCAAAATGTTTATGGAGTCTGGCAGGCAGTGACTCCAGAGTGTGTATTTTCAGAGCAGTTGGCTTTTTGTTTTCAGGATAACAGGCTTAACTTTACATTGACAGACGACTGACAGTTATAAACAGCTGATTAACTTGTCATTGCACTCCTGCTGCGTTCCTGCAGCCTGCCTGAACTTCCTCAAGTCTGGGGAAGAGGAGGTGGGAGGAAACAACTCATTTTAACCATAGATCGTATATAAAATATGATTTCAAGGTATTTAATATACAGTCTATGGCTCTAACTCACTACTTGGACTTCTGTACTCATTTTTATATATTATGCCTTTAAAAATGATAATACAATAATTTACCCTTATGCCAAACAACTGTGCACACATGCTGTAAAACAAGATGGCTGGTTATTAACTTTTGCATATTTCTTTATTTAAAAATAAAAAAAATGTGTTTGTAAATGCAACAGGACATCAAATACTAACATTTTGGGTTGTTTAAAAATACGGAGCAGAGCAAAATAATGAGAAAATAAGTAAATTTAGTCAGAGAGCAGAGTCTCTGCAGATACAGCCACACACCTCTCAAAAGCAATGATTTAAAGGAATTATGTCCATATGAGTCTTTACATTGTTTTTTAGGAAAATGTTGCATATTATACCTTTAACCAGGGCTGTGTAGATTTGTGATGTGGCCGTAGCCGCCCCATAGCCCCGGCGTAGCGCCGTGCCTGCACGGTGCTGCAGTTGCAGTTGCAGTTGACCAGAGATGCTGCTGCCGATATGATTTATCATAGTGTCCTTGTGTGTGTGTTTTAATGTCATTGAACTACTGCGTACGCGTTATTGATCAAACTGGCCCCCACCCGTCCCACCTCTCCTCCCTCCCTCCCTCCCTCCCTCTACATCTCCACCTGTTTCATATTCATCCCTCTGTATTGTCTTTTGCCTCCATCTCTCCGTCGCTCTCTGTTTTATATGCGTCTCTGTGTTGTCATTCCCCTCCCTCCATCTCTGTCTGTTTTATATTCATCTCTCTATTGAGCCTCCCTCCCCTCTTTCTCTCTCTCTCACTGAGCGAGAGATTATTAATATTAATGTGTCTCTTCTTCTCTCCCTGCCTATCTTCCCTCTTCCACTTTTTTTTATCTTTCTTTTACTACTGATCTCTTTCCTGCTCTTCCCACTATTTATACCTCTCTCTGGGTCTTTATCCCTCATCATTGCTTTCACTCAACCTTCCCTCCATCTGTCTCCATCTCTATCTCTTTTCTTTCTCCTCTCCTCTCTTTCTCCGGCCCGCTCCGCTCTCTGCAGCTGTTCAGTATTCATCTATTACTGTAGTGTTGATAATTCCCTTCTCTGCCTGCAGCCATACAGTCATCTATCAGATTAATAATCCTTCTCTCCTTCTCATTCTCTGTCTCCCTCTCCCCCCCCTTGTCTCCTTTCTTACTGTGCCAAGTGAGGATGCTCAGCGTGTCAAATGAGTTTGCGTGTCAAAGTCCCATCATTACAACCATCATCATTAATAACCGTATCTAGATTGCTGGATGCCCTTATTAAGGTTATTCAGGTCTAAATAACCTGCAGAGGGGGAGACAGGCTCTCCGCCTCTCCAGGCTGGTGGAGCCTGACTTGAGCTGGCCATCTATTAGTGTTAATGTAGACTGCACCATTCGCTACCATTCTCCAGCCCCTAGAGCATGCAATGCTGCGCCGGTACAGGAATGGAATTAACATTTTAGTCTCAACGCCGAGTCTGTGCTTCTGCAAAAAAAAAGTGGCGCTGCTGACTGGGTTCAGTCTCTTGTGTTATCAAGGTTTGAAACTTAATTTTTAATTTAGTTTTCATCAACAACAACACAGTATATACATTTAATTCCTTCTTTTTCCTTTTTCAGCTGTGTAAAACATTTGTAATCCATTATATTCAAATATTAAATAAACATAAAGACTACATAAACATCCACTCCTATATAACCCACAAAATAAAGAAAAGAAAAATAAAATAATAATAGTAATTGTACACTCCAACGTACAATTACACAGATACAAGTACAGGTGCCTTCAGCACTTTCATCAGCTTAGAGTAGTTTATGTAGTTAGAGTGATCCACATGGACCAATCAGGTCACACTACAGGATGACATCATTTAATTATATACTTCATAGAAACCTGCAACTTAAATAAATCATGCTACTATAGGTAGAAAAAAATATATATATATATACACACACATATAATATATACATATATGTATATAAAAATCCAAAAAGCTTCACATCTGTTTAAAAACTTGTCGTCTATGAACAGAAGCTGAAACTGAATCGCGTAACTTAAATCTTCTTCTTGGTGTCGTCGGCTTTCTTTACAACAATTATGTGACTTTTGAACATTTTTTTGCAAGTTTGCATATGTTTTTTTTTTTAGATCTTTTTATTTCCAGAGACTACCTAAAGTCAGCACCAATATGTGATCATACAGTCATAACAAAGTAGAGTTTCCACATGTCCCTCGTCCCCTCCCTCCACCCTCATACACCCAAATAAACAAAACAGAAGCAAGCAAGAGAACAAATAACAGAAAGAAAAAAAAGTGTGCTTAAAACTGCACAGAACAAAACAAAACAAAATAATCAAATAAAATAAAGGAATGAATACAATTTTGAAAAAGAAAAATGAGACGAGATTCGTGAATGTTCCTTCAACAGTTCTGCATCTTGGACAGTTTTGTGTTTTATCTTTAGACATTTTATGCATTTTTATGGGAGTGAGAGAGAATTTATGGATGAACTTAAAGTTAGTTTACATATTAATTTAATGTCTATAGACCTTCGGTACCTTGATAGATTTATTTGAGCTACATATTCTATGAATGATGTGAATTCTATGATGGTATTTTTCTCTTCTTCGCTTACTTTTTGTCTGGATGACAGAGTTTATAAGACAAATTTACAAGCTCTTTCAAATATTTTTTTGGGTATGGAAGCTCTTCTTTATAATTGTGCATTTTGGTTTTTTTTTCTGCACGTTTACATTAGGGATGAATATGATTACGATCATTTGATGATCCATTAATCAGTCGTTAAGAATTTGGTTGATCAAGTCTAATTTAATCGATCTACTATCAAATAAAGATCTGAAATATAACGGGGGTGATTTTTATGAGCCTGCTTCATGTTATCTGATATTCAAGCAGAGCTTTATGTCTTTATATGTTTCCTAACGCTGACAGAGAATATGCAGTATTCTTTTGGTATTGTCTGGTATCAGCAAATTGTTTTATTTCATTTAATAATGAATAATCAATTAATTGATTGTTAATTTTACCAATGATTGATTAAGGAAAATGCTTACAATTTGCAACCCTAGTTTATACATTCCTCTGCCTGCTGTACCATGATTCATTTAAGCTGCATGTTTCTGTGAATGATGTCAGCTTGTACTTTGACCTGATTGGCCCACGTGAATTACTCGATCTCTCCCTGTGTTTTGTAAAATTAACCTGCAGACGAAGCTCATCGCTCCAAAACGTTATTATTAAATCTTGAATTTGAAAGTGCAGGCGTTTATTGTCGTGTCTTCCCCTACTCACCTGACGACTTACAAGGTGTGCAAAAGTTTTACTTTTTGAAAAGTACAGATGCAAAATTTACTCGAGGGAAGAGTTCAGCACTGGGTCATAAACATCACTGTATTAATAAAGTTATGACAGGACTTCACTGTTTGGTAAATTTGTTCCATCTAATAAAGATCCCAAACTGTTTGGATCCTTGTATTCTCTGTGGGAGGGGCCGGTTTCAGCCTTCTAATGCTTTTACACCTCAGTGCTGCTGTAAGTATCATATTTAACAGGTATTTCTTGTCCCTCCCGCTCAGACTTTTCAGAATTACACCCAGCAGAGTCTTGTGTCTTGTGGAATATTCAGTTTAAAAACCTTTGAGGGCATCAGACACCTCTCTGCAGTACACAGCCAGAATAAATGGGTGTGATTGGCAGCGCATGTTCCACGGTCCCTGTGGGATACGTTCGGCCCATTTCGGATGTTATTTCTGGTGTTCTGAAAAATCTAGTCATTATTTTCCATTTAAATTCCCTCCACGTGTTTGAATTTGTAACCAGGTGTGCCGCAGCGCACGCTTCCTCTCCAGGTGTCCCGTGATATGACCGTGGTGATTTCTGCTTCCCATCTCTGCTTTATCTGTAGGGAAGATTCATAGATAAGAATATATGATATACTTTACTAATCATTTTAGTCAGTTTTCTGGGTGTGTTTTATGAGTTTTCCCTCAGTCATCATGCACTGTCAGGAAATTCCCTAGCTGAAGAAATCTTTCCTTTTTGAGAGATTATCACCATTAAATATCTGATGCAAATCAGTCAGGTGACATTTAAATTGTTTAGGGTACAGACCTTTATTAATCCAGTGCTTGTCAATGAAGAATTTAGCTTTGACTGTCCAAAAGCTACTTTATTTTATTCAAGATTTTTAGAGTAGTTGAAGACCAGACTTGCATCGACCCATCTATGAGTTCGGCCTGATATTGACCTGATGTGGGCTTATCAAAGATACAACAGTATCAGCATATATGTTTACTGATATGCACTAATATGAAAATGAACATATAATGCAGAAAAGGATGCTTAGGATGCAATAAAGAACAAGGAAGTTGTGCTTCTTGTTTTCCAGCCTGACCCCAACTGACTGCTGGTGTTTAAATATCCAGCAATTAATCTATACTGACCAGCAGTGATGTTTATTTATCTTTTCATTTTATTCATTTTTATTTTCCCAGTGTTCATTTCCACAATTAATTGACAATGTATGTCAATGTATGTGTTAAATTATTGAACATGTTAGATATTCTTTAATTAAGTCAAGTAAGAAAACAGCCCTCTGGGTCCTTTGCGTTTTCATATCGCTGCAAAATTGGTCTATTTTTATTCCAGCTCAAAAATTCACTATATATTATATATATTTGAAGTTTCATTGCACCAACATTTTATGGTTTTTCACCATGCATTGTTTTTAGGTTTCATTCCTCTTTTATTCCTCATACCTGCCTGTTTACTCAAACATTACTGAGTATTATTGTTGTGTTTTATGTGTAAAGCAATTTGTAGCACTGGTTTTAAGTGCTATACAAATAACTTTATTATTATATTATTATTATTATTATTATTATTATTATTATTAAATTGGCCACCATATCAGAATTTTTCCCTGCTAGAATTGGCATTGGTATAAGTGTGAACAGACGTGACCTGAAAAATTAAGGATGGTCTCAAATTATGAGCAGTTTTCCTGAATCTTGTCCTGTTTGTCCCCAAAATGAACTGTTACAGTAATAGATAATATGAACCTGTGAACATAAGATGAACATATATAGTACATATATATAGTTTCTGCTCTTAGTTTTTAAAGATTTCCTGTTTCTTTTTGTAAAATATACCAGATTATTACTGATGCGTTTTCACTTGTTTATTGCATTGATTAGTCATAAAAAAATGGATTGTTGATGTCATTCGACCAGTTCAGATGAGGGAGAGTGCAGTCGCCACTGTAGGAGGACTTTGTGATAAATATGTTAAAAAATGTGTTTGTAGCTGTTTGTTGCAGTTAAAAAGATGTTTAAAATTATTCTAACACACTTGTCACCTGTGCCAGGACCATATCATCCTCACAATCTGTAACTGATCTTCACAATATTCATAACAAAAAATCTGATGCTTCTTTAAATAATTCTGTACATTTTAATCCTCCTGACACGACATATTCACCCCCCGCCCCCACCCTGTCCTGAATTTCAGCCATCCTCATCTGGTTGCCCTGATCTGTAACAGTTTCGGGCTCTGGTTTACTTGAAGGTGCGAATGATAGCATCTCCAAACATCAATATATCAGTGTCGTATTAACTGTAATACCTTGATATAATTAGTGTTAACAAATGAGATGCTGAGATGACTTGAAGCCGCTATCTCACACCGGTGCTGTTATTAATGGTTCTCAAAATTAAGACCACCTGTCCCATAAACCCTGTTGCCTCCTCTCACAGACTTATGTTACTGTTTGTACTGAAGAATAGAACTGAATGATATGCAAAAGAAATATATTGCAATTAGTTTGACAGATATTGTGATATGAGTCACGATTTTAGTGATGATGGTAATTTTTGTGCTTCTTTTTCATTGAAAAATATATAAAATGATTATAAGATCTTTTGCTGCAGCCTGTAACAGACAGATTCATAATGGCATGTTGTCACACAGTTTGCATTTATCAAAATACTGCACCTCTTGCTTTTTGAATATTACCATTTTGTGATTTTGGTAATATTTTGATTAGTTGTTCAAGATGTTTGACAGGATTTTTCCTTCTTCCATCAGCTCCCATCTCAAGAATTTATAGTTTTTGATTCATGCAGAAAACATGTGTCCTCATCTGCTCTGTCTGTTTTTATTTTACATTAACTGTAACTTTCCTAAAATAATAATAATAAACTCTTTTTGTCTTTTTTTAGATTACATAACTAATGATGTTTTTAGAGGAAAGAAATTAACATTTTGCTGTGATGGCTGTTTCTTAAAATAGTTTATTCTTCCCCAGACAGCCTGATGAAAGGGTTTATTTGAGGGGAGTTTCTCCTCAGCCAACTGAGGACAGAGGGTGACGCACACTGTGCAGGTTGTAAAGCCCCATGAGGTAACCTCATCTCCCATCTCCCCCCCTAAAAGATTTGATTTGTGATATTGGGCCATGTTTTAAAACACATGTAGTCCAGTAGAGCAGCCATTCCCAAAGACTGGCTCGTGACCCACAGCAGAGTTGCCTCCTTTCCCCACTTCTTTATTCGGCGGCTATCGAACTCCAGGCAGTTAGTATAAGTGAGCACGATCTCATCAAACCAGTTAGGCTTGGAGCTGCTGGTCACAAGATCTCCCTTTATGTGGATGATATTGATCTTTTTGTGTTTGATCTCTAACAATCAATCCCATACTTACTTTATTAAGTTTTATTTTGAAAAAAACAAACAAAAAACAACTAATAATGTTTTGTTGAGATAATTTACTTTTCTTCTTTAGATAAACTACTAGTTTTAGTCCCCCCCCCCCCCCCCCCCCCAAAAAAAAAAAAAAAAAAAAAAAAAAAAAATTGTATTTCAAAAATTGAGTGAAGTCGTAGTTCTGAGTTATCTCAACTCTCACCTTTTTTTTCAGGTTTGTTTTCTTGATGAAAGGAAATAAAAAAAAAGATTGAGACCTCCTGTTAACTCAGCCTAAATGCATTTATATTTATTTATTAATTAAGTATTTAATGTGTATATGCATGCATCAAGGTAATATAAGATTCAAGATTTATCGATAGGATAAAATTTGGGGAATGCTGCACTAGTGATTATTGATTACATGTCCTGAAATGTAATTTGTAACATATTCTATTAGATTACTCAACTTAAGTTCAAAATCATCTTACTGAGCCTAATTGTCTCTGGATGTGAGTCGTAGTGTGAATGTACTGCAGAGGTCCCTTTACTGTTCTCACAGAGCAGCTACACAGTAACATTAATGATCAATTAATCATTATTCAATCAATCAAACAATACCAAATGCGTTTTTTTCCCATCAGTTTCCGCAGCAATATGTTTGACATTCTCTGACAGAATTATGAGACATATGAAACAAACAAGGTTTACATATTAAACATATCTAATTGAAAATCAGATAACATGTGGAGCGTGCTCATACCAATCAGACCATATCAGATCTTTATTTGATACTAGCTTGATAAAGTTTTATATGAACTATTAATTCTTAACGACCGATTAATTGATCATCAGTTAATCATTATCATCTCTAATTTGCACTCTTTTCACCTCTGCACCTGTCTGTGTGCAAGGATGACTTTTCCTGCAGTCATTTTATGGATTAATCAGTCATTTAAAATCTGCCTGTGATTAAGACCCTGAATGCAGCCATTTCTGCTCCACAGAAAAACACATCGCCGCTCGACTCTTTCAGCGTGATTGCGTGTGATGCCGCTCGTTTGTTTACAGCAGTTATACCAATTTTTCAAAAATTCATGTCTGTCTGATTTATTCATGTTTACATGCTAAATGCAGTCCTGTAAAGCCAGAAAACACATTGTTGTCCTACTTTTGATTGCGTGTTTTCATATTTCCGCACCACCTCCTCGAACCGTTAATTACAGAAATCGGCTTCCACCTGCCCTCGGTGTGCGGATTTGATTTCTGACAAAATGTCTGCTCAGGGATTATGGGGGATTTGATATGAGCGGTGACACAGAAGTTCTAATGCTTCTCAAAGATTTTTTGACGATCCCTCCCATGATAAGCTATACTGTAGATGTCTACCTATTATTTGTTCAATTCACTCTGTGTTGGTGAAAACATGAAGCGCAGTCTGTGTTCTGTCTTTAATATCTGCTGTCTTTGTCTCTCTGTCTTTTGTTCTCCCACAGTAACTCCTGGGTTCTTCTCACTTCACAAAAAGCCTCACTCAAATCCCCAGACAACACGAGAAAAAAAAAAAGGAATAACATCTGTTTATCTGCATATTTCTATGTTCAAAAAACAAGAGGAAAAAACACAGAGATCGACAGAGGGCAAAAAACATCTCAGAGGATGCAGAATTAGAAGGAACAAATTGCCACTGGAGGACCAAAGGGAAAACAAACCTTTTCTCGCACATCCACCAGCGTGGAGTCACCTCACCTGCACCTTCGGATTAAAGAGCAGGGTCATGTCCCAGTTGCCATGCGCATCGCCACGCTGACCTGCCTTCCCGGCCCTTCCCCCTTCCTCTTTCTATTGGCCCAGCTGCTACTGCGGCTCCTCCTCCCTGGGTCGGAGTTGGTGGGAGCCGCCTCCTCCTGCCCCTCCCTCTGCACCTGCTCCAACCAGGCCAGCCGAGTCATCTGCACCAGGCAAAACCTGGAGGAGGTGCCCGAGAGCATATCAGTCAACACACGATACCTCAACCTGCAGGAGAACTCGATACAGGTAAATATTGGCGGGAGGAAGTCGCTCGTCAGGTCGCGTCATGCATGTCAGTGTTGGTTTGCGTTGTTGATTTTCATACAGGAAACACTGATCACATGACAGAAAGTTTGCTACATGAATATCTAGAGGACACATCTCCATTATTTGAGTCAAAGTATAGATGCTGCTGGTAAAATATTAATATTATATAATATATATTATAATGAATGACCCTGATATAACATGAGATTAAAGGGATAGTTCACCCAAAAATGAAAATTCAGTTATTATCTACTCACCCTCATGCCGATTGAAGGTCAGGTTTAGTTTTTTAGTCCACAAAACACTGCTGGAGTTTCACAGGAAAACAGTGTTGCAGAATCTCCCTGTGACCAGTTTTCAAATGTAAAAAAAACAACAGAATAAAAACATAAAATGCCTCCATACTGCTCGTCTGGTGTAATCCAAGTCTCCTAAAGCCCCAGCATGCCAAGTTGACTAAAAAAACACGTTATTTCCACCATGTTTTTAGCCTGAATCTTCCCTGCAGATCCTCAGCTTGGAGCCACGTTCACATGCACACTGTCTGAACTGGGTTGTGTGATGTGACGGTGTTGAGCTTTAGGAGACAACATGTTTGTTCGGTGCAGACCTCAATGAACATCACATCATCGTAATTTTAATAGTTTTTTTTTTTTCAGTTTTCACATTCGCAATTTCAGTCAAAATAATTACAATATGACTTTTTTTTTACCAAATTGTGCAGCTCTGATGGGAATTGTTGGGCCAACTTCAACAAAATAATTCAATAGGTGACATACAAATGATGAACTCATTTTTTTTTTAAATCAATTGTGTTAATCAAACTTTTTAACTTCATTTGAAAACTTATTTGTGTTTTGTAAACTGGAAAAACAAAAACTGCTCACAAATAGATAGATTTTTATTTCAAACATATTAAAAAGAAAAGTAAACAAAGAACAGAAACCTGCACAAGTTCACTCTCAAAAAAAAAAACCCAAACAAAAACAACAGTTTATTTAATCTTTCTGATCTCAGTCTCAAATGAATTAAGTTTTCTCAAACAAATTAAATTAGTCTGAAATTTATTTGAACAAACCTAATTATATGTGGGTGTCACCAACTGAACTGATACTTTTAACTTCGTCCTGCAATTCTCTTTTTTCAGTGTATAAAAAGTCAAAAGTATTTGTCGTTCAAATGTTGTGGAGTGAAAGTCATAAGTCCCCCCCCCAACTCAAAATGTACTGTAGTGCAGTATTACAGTAAATGTAACAGCCCGACAATAAATCAATACCTGTTATTTACCAGTGTAAGTAGGAAAAAGTGATGTAATTTAATGGTTGTGTAAAAATATATATATAATATTTTTTTATGACTGCCGGTTGTTATTCATGATGATCGACTGGAGGTCATGGTTTCTATCGACAGCTTCATGAGAGCCCAGAGAAAACACACAGTTTTAAACACATCAGTGTCTCGATGTTTCCTCTCAGCTCACAGCCTATTGACACGTCTTAATATACTTATTGATTTCATTTATTATAATCGTTGTTATTTATATAGTTATTGATAGGCGAGACAAATCAAAGAGCACACACACTAACATTATGTCTCCTAAACTCTTGTAAATGCATTTTTTTGTATTTTAATCAAAGGGAACATTTACTTTTGCAGGCAGTTGTGGATGTTAGGATTAACTTGTTGATACAGGTTTTTTTTTTTTCTTAGAAACTTCTGAGAAAAGACAGAAACCTAAGCGGCAATAATGGTAGAAAAAGGCACTTAAGCCTCTGCTGAACTGAGGGAATATTTTATGAATTGAAAGGAAGGCATATTTCCATGACACCGTGCTGCCTTTTGTATGCATTACCAATTTATCTCCAGTCCCTAGACAGCGTTTTGTGGCTTTACAGCTGCAAGGGAAGATCATTTAACCGCAGACCATCGATACAGAGCACATGAATCTCTACTTTTATAAACAGAGTGGGTTGATTTTACTCTTTGCAGCAGCATTTGAAGTAATTGGATCCCTCCTCATGTTGCTGACAGTGCTTTGTTCTTTTGTGATTTTAAAACCCACTTCCATCATATTTTATCTCCGCTAATGAAAAGCAACGAGGATCCTAAACATTGTTAAAAATGTCCAGTGCATCTCTCATCATGTCAAACGGCCCGATATCCTCTATTCCTCAGAGAAAAACATCTTATTAAACATTATGTGACGTTAACAGAGCATAAATGGGACATTGCGCCACATGATTTAGTATGTGAGGCTTTAGGAGATGCAGTTCACATGAAAGAAGAATTAAAGAAATAAAAACAATATTCGTCGCGTTTCGTTTTTAGCCTACAAATTCCGATTCGGTTTGTTGTATCCTGCAGCCTCACTTGAAATGATTAAAAATCTAAAAATGTTTTAACACCTGAAGGCATCCTAGATTCTCTGGCTTATTTTTTCCTTCACTGAGTACCCTGAGAGTAAAGCCTTGACAGCTCCCACCCCCTCTTAACATCCCCTCCACTCCCTCCCCCCCTCCCTCTCCCCTCTCTTTGCCCCCCCACCTCATCCCCCACTCCTGCTCTACATACAGAAGAGGCACTGGCCCGACTCCAGGAGGCTCTGTGTGTTTCAGAGGGCTTTGGCCACACATATCTCAAACAATCAGAGATTTAAGGGGCTTTTAGTCGTGCTCGCTAGTTTAGCTCGTGTGTCCTCTCGCCAAATGATGTCCAGCTGGACCGTGCCTATGCTGGCTGTCCAGGGCCTGTGGCACCCATGTTTGTCAGAACCATGTTCTCCTGCAGAAAAACATATCTCTTGGTTGTTCACTTGGGTACCACTTTACAAAAAATAATTAGGTTATTAATTAGGTTATAAACACATTAAATCGTTAATAAACATGTTATAACACATTGATGTGAGCTCACTATTTGGCAAGACCCAGTTACTGCTTAGTATTAATTCATCTTACACTCTAGAAATAAAGGTGCTAACTAGAACCATAAAGGGTTCTTTGGCTTGTTCCCATAGCCTTTTTGGTTCCTGTTAGAACCTTTTATAAAGGTTGCACTTGGAACCCTTTAAGAGAGTTCTTCCTAGAACCCAATATAAAAGGTTTTACCTAGAACCGTTTGTGCAAAGTTTCCCCCAGAACCCCCTTTTAGAGATTCTGCAGAGAATCTTTCTATGGTGTAATGGTTCCACATAGAACCTCCCTCTGGAGGTTTCTTTCCAGATCCTTTCCACCTTATAAGGGCACCAAGAAGGACCGACTCAGGGCGTTCTACCAAGAACATTTTTATATTCCAAGGGTTTTATCTAACATTCCAGGAGGGTCTACAGAGAACCTTTTGATATTCCCAAAGTTTTACCAAGAAGACATTCAGGGGGTTCGATAGAGAACCTTTTTGTATCCCAAAGGTTTAATCTAGAAAACACCCAGGGGGTTCTATGGAGAACCTGTTTATATTCCAAGGGTTTACTCTAGAACCAAACCAGAGAATTCTGCCAAGGATCTTTTTATATTATGGTACAAAGAACCCTTGATGAAAGAGTTCTTCCGGGATTTCAACAATCCTTGAAGAACTCTTTCTTCTAAAAGTGGTTCTTTGGGTGAAAGGTGTTCTTAATTGAGCCTTTAGTCTGACAAAGAACCCTTGACAAACCCTTTCAGGGCTCTGCAGAAGCAAATGGTTCTGGGTAGAACCTCAGCCCTCCAGGAAGAACCCTTTTGGAACCCCTTATTTCTAAGAATGCACGAATGAGTTACTAATATTAATAACTGGTGACAGGAAGTCTTATTGTGAAAGGTAAAAGTGAGCAGGCTGTCAAAATAAACAGTATTTCCAAAGCCTCAGTGTTCTCGTTATGTGATACCAGCTTGATTTGTCAAATTAAACTTTTTTGACTATTAAATTCTGTTGATGGGGGTTAAATGCTCGTAACTTATTGTTGTGATTTGCGGTGACGCCTCATGTGAGAACAGTCCGACGCTGATAATCAGCTTATTATCAGGGGATTATAATGTGTCAGTAGAACGTCCCCTGAGTCTCACTGAAACAACAGTGTGAAAAGCACTTTATAGTCTGGAGCGGATACTGAAATAAGGTTCAGGGTTAGAGACAGGGCCGGTTCTCCAGCAGGGTTACCACGGTTCTTAGAGACGTAACAGAAAGTCAAGTGTTTAACATCTGCGTTCTGTCATGATCGTTTTTTAATAGAAGCATTAAAGTACAAATTATATGTGATTTTCTTTTTTTTGGCATTTTTCAGCAGGTCCTGCTGGGCCATGGTTCTACACTCTTAGAAATAAAAGTGCTAACTCGAGTTCTTCAGCTTGTCCCCTTTGGAGAACTCTGGTAGAACCTTTTATAAAGATTCCACTTGGAACCATTTCAGAGGGTTCTACCTCACTCAGAACCCTCCATGGGGTTTTTTATTTTGAATCTTTCCACCTTCTAAGGGGGCTAACAAGAACCCATCCAGGGGGTTCTACCAAGAACCTTTTTATACTCAGATAGTGTCGCTGAAAACCCACCCTTTAATATTCCAAGGGTTTTATCTAGAACGCACACAGGGGGTTCTACTGAGAATCTTTTTATATTCCAAGGGTTTCATCTAGGTCACATGTGGGGGGTTCTATTGGGAACCTTTTTATATCCCAAGTGTTTTATCTAGAATCCACCCAGATGGTTCTACTTGGAACCTTTTTTTTATTCCAAGTGTTTCTTCTAGGTCACATGTGGGGGGTTCTATTGGGAACCCTTTTATATTTCAAGGGTTTTATCTAGAACCAATCAAGGGGGTTCTACAATAAACCTTCTACATTTCAAGGGTTCTATCTAGAACACACTCGGGAGTTCTACAGAGAACCTTTATATTCCAACGGTTTTATCTAGAACCATGTGGGGAGGCTCTATTGGGAACCCTTTTATATTCCAAGACCCATCCAGATGGTTATATTCCAAGGGTTTTATTTAGAACCCACCTGGTGCTCTACCAAGAACCCCTTTCTAAAAAGAACCCTTAATGCAAGAGTTCTTCAAGGATTTCGACAATCTTCAAAGAACTTTGTTCAAAAAAGGGATGAAACAGATTCTTAGTGGAACCTCTTACAGACAACCTTTGACAAACCCAAATGGTTCTGGGTAGAACCTCAGCCCTTTTGGAACTTTTCTTTACAAGAGATTCATAAGATTCAACAGAGTTCATGGTCTAACAGTAGAATTGGTGCATTGCCAGAATTAGCTGTAATAAATATAGTATAAGAAAATATAAATAAAGATAAAAGCAAGTACTGCGAGTCAAGAAGCATCAATAGAAAAACAGAAAATCGACAATAACATGAAAAATATTATAACAAAGAAAGAAAAAGAAAAAATATTTATAATATGATGTTATTTAAATGAAAGCTCTGTACATTTGACAGTGGATCAGCAGACTGATTGTCAGTCTCACCAACATGGAGGCCACAGTGGCCCTCGGAGCCAAAACAGAGGCTTGGAGACACGTATGTTTAACTGGCGTGTGTCACTAACAGTCAGCGTGAGTCTGACTGAAAAGTCCACCGTCCCCTGCAGACGGCAGCGATCGTCACTGTGGTGGAAGGGTCAGCTGTTACCACTATGAACAGACAAATTATTTATATTAGACTCAGAAAAGCTTTACTGTCCTCCAAGAGGCAATTTGTGTTACAACACAGAAACATACAGACATAAAAAAAACAACGAGTCTAAGACCATCTGTAGCAGCCGTCATAAATATTATCACAGTCCAGGCAGGCATTTAAGTGCATGTCAATAACTACATTACAACAAATGTAATAAAAATAAACAGTGAGTATACTGCCCAACCCCTGTGTATGTTTCACAGCCCCTAGTCCCTGTGTTTCCCCTGAATCACAGTGCCGACTGCATCTGCTTTATTTGAGCTGTTGTCATGGTAATATATTGAGTTTTTGCCCATTTGGTTTAGATCTTGGGGTATCTATAACTCTACACCTCTACCTATTTGTATGGTGTGTTTGATTTAACATGCATTTAACCATATTTGTATGGGGGCAAATAAGAGTCACTAATATTTTGAGCTTATGAAAGGATGTACGCAAATAATTTCACACCTGCAGTTGTAGATCACGTCTCGTGTGCATGTGCAAAAAAAATCATGCACATGTACAAGTTTGTGAATGTGTAATCATGTTTTGCAGCTGTAGAAATATTCTGTGCATGTGTGAAAAAAAGTTGTGCTGACCGGCTTTATTTAATCAGCCGTGAAAAGTAACTTCAGGGTCACAAAAACAGTTAGCAAATTTGAGTGTCCGTCTCTCAGACTTTGTGAAACCTCTTTTTTTGGAAGTATTCCTGCACAAATTTTAATTACAAATACACAAAACATTTCTTCAACTACAAAACCTTTGTACACGTGTGTGTGTGTACTACCTCTGTGCACAAAACTATTTCAGACATGCACAAAATATTTCTACAGCTGCAAAACATAATTACACACTTAAAAACCTTTAGATGTGCATGACATTTTTTTTGCACATGATAGACATGATACACAACTGCAGGCTGTGAAATTATTAGTGAATATCGCTTCACAAGCTCAAAATATTAATGACTCTTATGACTCTTAAAACTTAGTACAGCAAAATTGCGAAAGCAGCAGAAACTGTCTACCATTACATGCTGCAAACAGTCGTGTTCATGCATGCTTTGATCTTTTTACATTTAAATTACTGTGTAACTTCTTGGTCACAAGCAGAATCTAAAACAACCGAGCTTTTAAGGATGATGTACAATCGAACAATTAAAGTTTTGGACAGGAAGCCGATAAGATCACATCATTGCCAGGTTTTTAAGAAATTAAACATATAAAGTTTTGATGATTTTATTAAATTTGCTGATCCATAATCAGGCTCCTTGAGTCCCCAATGACCTTGTGGTTCCACTCAGAGCTTCACGAACACGTGGCTCATCCAACAGGAAATGTAAGGTGCCACTATGAAAATCCTCACTTGGACAAACAGCTTTTTCTGCTCCAGGAATCCAAACTTCAAGAACTCAAACTGGATTCTGATTTAGGTTATTTTAAACTCAAACTGACACTGTTTTTGAAAAGAGATCAGTCATGAATAAATGGATGCTTCTTATTTTATGGTGCTTTATTGTATTATAGTTTGTGTCTCGTATTCTGTCTGTTTATTCTTGTTTGTGTTTTGTACTGTCTCTTGTGTATTTGTTGTTGACTCTTTTGTATTTTAAAGGCACTGCAAATTAGCTTAGGCTATAAATGTTCTGGCGTGTGGCATTGGTTGATCCAACATACTTGTTGCTATGTAAATGGACATTAAATAAATAAATGTACATGGTCAGTTCCACATTGTGAAAACTGGGTCACCCAAAGTTTGTTACAAACAGCTCTTATAATTGATAGTGCATTTTTCCAAAACCCTCATATCACACATAAATCGTTGTGACAAACACTTCACATCTGTTTGTAATCTACATAAATTATTTCAGGGGTCCCCAAAATTTTTTAGGGACCTCCACAATAGATGCACATTAGACCCCCAATTTATTTTTTAATTTTAGGTTTGAAGATTATAAATGATCAACCCATATTTCTTCATGAAATGTGACAAAGTTAAAATATTCTACTCTTTTTTTGCCATCTCAAGGACCCTTGTTGGTCCCCGGACCCCAGCTTGTAATCTACATGAATTATTCCACGTTGTTCAGTAACCGTATCGTTTTCTGTGCCTCCAGGTCATCAAGTCAGACACCTTCAAGCACTTGAGGCACCTTGAGATCCTCCAGCTCTCCAAGAATCAGATCCGTCAGATCGAAGTCGGAGCATTCAATGGCCTCCCCAACCTCAACACACTGGAGCTCTTCGACAACCGCCTCACACTGGTGCCATCACATGCCTTTGAGTACCTCAGCAAGCTGCGAGAGCTGTGGCTGCGCAACAACCCCATCGAGACTCTGCCAGGCTATGCCTTCCACCGTGTGCCATCACTACGTCGCCTGGACCTGGGTGAGCTCAAGAAGTTGGATTTCATCTCTGACGCGGCCTTTGTCGGCCTCATCAATCTGCGATACCTGAACCTGGGCATGTGCGGGCTGAAGGACATTCCCAAACTGACGGCCCTTGTGCGTTTGGAGGAACTGGAGCTGTCAGGAAACCGGCTGGAGATCATCCGACCCGGTTCCTTCCAGGGCTTGGTGTCTCTCCGCAAGCTGTGGCTTATGCACTCGCAGGTGTCTGTCATTGAGCGCAACGCTTTCGACGACCTGAAAAACCTGGAAGAGCTCAACCTGTCCCATAACTCCCTGCATTCCTTGCCCCATGACCTCTTCACGCCCCTTCACCAGCTGGAGAGAGTACACCTCAACCACAATCCCTGGATCTGCAACTGTGATGTGCTTTGGCTTAGTTGGTGGTTGAAAGAGACGGTGCCCAGTAACACCACCTGCTGCGCCCGCTGCCACGCTCCCCCATTCTTAAAGGGCAAGTACATTGGAGAGCTGGACCAGAGCCACTTCACGTGCTATGCTCCTGTCATTGTGGAGCCACCAACTGACCTCAATGTCACCGAGGGCATGGCTGCTGAGCTCAAGTGTCGCACAAGCACCTCCACAACATCTGTCAACTGGATCACCCCTAATGGCACTTTAATGACCCATGGCTCTTACCGGGTGCGGATATCCGTCCTACATGATGGCACGCTCAACTTCACAAATGTCACTCTGCGAGACACGGGCCAGTACACCTGCATGGTCACCAATGCTGCCGGCAACACCACAGCAACTGCTGTCCTCAACGTCACTGCTGCTGATGCCAGTGTCAACTACACCTACTTCACAACGGTCACCGTGGAAACAGTGGAGACACCAGGAGAAGAAGATTCTGCATTAGTAGCCATCAATGAGACTATCATCCGCGTTCACCCTGGCCCCACTCCCTCGGGCCACCTGTGGCCAGAGGGTGTTTCTACCACTGCCTCCTCTCTGTCCGCCGGTTGGTCCTCCTCCTCTCCACGAGCCACCCGACCCACCTTCACTGTGCCCATCACGGAGCCAGGCTTCTCCGGCCTGGATGACGTGATGAAGACCACCAAGATCATCATCGGCTGCTTCGTAGCCATTACCTTCATGGCAGCGGTGATGCTGGTGGTGTTCTACAAGCTGAGGAAGCAGCACCAGCTGCACAAACACCACGGTCCTGCCCGCGCCATTGAGATCATCAACGTGGAGGACGAGCTGGGGGCCGGGGCCAGCGGTCGGGGCAGCGGGATCTCAGGAGGCTCCACCATGACACAGGGCGGGAGCGGTGGAATAGGAGGAGGCCAGAGCCTCAGACTGCACCACCCGGAGATAGTGAACCTGCCAAACCTGGCCCGATCGGAGCACCTCAACCACTACTACAAAACCCATCACTTTAACAACAACATGATGGGCCTGGGCATGGGCACAGGTCCTGGTGTGGGCCTCAACAACAACAACAACCCCTCACCTTGCTCTCAGTCTCAGAAACACGTCCATATCCTGTTCCCAGGTTCCAACCACCACCAGTGGAGGAACGCCCACAGGGGGCACCCTGCCCTCCCCTGTGCCCCTGCCCCAGCTGGGTCTCCACAGTTCTCTGAAAGGCCTTATGGGGAAAAGCCAGAACGAGCCCCTGCTTTTTAAGAGCGGCTCCAAGGAAAATGTGCAAGAGACTCAAATTTGAGTAAAAGTGAGAGTGGAAGTAAGAGGTAAGAGATGCAGGATAGAGACAGAAAAAACCCATGGGACTGATTGTAGCCTACTGTCCTCATGGACAGATTCCAGAAAAGATTACATTTCACATAGTCGCTGCTTTGTGTTGTCAATCTGTTGACAGAGAGACGCAGATAGACGACTGAAGGAGACAGAGTACAATATCTGATCAGCACTAGTCCCACCAGCAGCATCTGCACATACTTTTAAACAAAATCGGACACAAACATTTACGATCAGAGTCATTCAGTTACCTGCGCAACCTGCTTTAGTCTTTGCCAAAGTCCAAGATCAAGCCAACTGTTATCATTTGCGTCCACAATCACGGTGGAAAGCTATGAATAATACACGTGCAGTGAGCCTCTCTAGGTTTTATACAGATTGCTTCGTATATTTCCAGACACATTCAGTGGATATATTTGGAGGGAGACATAATATTGGCCATTGAACATGTTGTCAGATTAGTGTTTGGCAGAGACACTGAATAACAAACAATGGTTTGGGTGAGCGGTGCGGTCCCAGGTTTCCAGGAAGCACTAACACAAAACAGAGCAGTCAAAATTAGAGCAGTACAGCGATTCTGTCCAGGACACACGTATCAGACTAGTATGCAGGGAGACAGATTGTTTTTTTCAGAGTGGTTTCACTCTCACTTTCTCACTTTTTTCCCTTTTACACCTTACTGGCTACTGTCTTCTTTGAAGGAAGAGAGAAACAGAGTGGTCTATCATGGGAGAAGAAACATCCCATGGCATCAAGGACAATGAGAGATACTACAAAAATGACTGAAAGTACATAGTATATATACCGTAAATATATTTTCATTCAAAGAAATAAATTATAAAGAATCTTTATCAAGCTTCTGACTGAAAATTACAATGTCTGAAGAATATATAAAAAAAGAAAAAATAGACACAGGCGTTGTAGTGGCCCTCCCTTACGACTTTTTCCGAACTTGGAACAAGATGGCCGCTCCGACTGTGCTGCTTAAAGACACATGTGGGAAGAGTGGCGTCTGGGAGCGATGTGAGAGGGAGCTAGAACAGAAAGCTGGCAAAGTGTTTGAGTGAGTTTATTTTGGTCTTGACTTTTTTGTAGCCACACAGAAGTGTTTTTTCCCTCTCCTGTCGCATTCACATAAACAGGGTCATCAGAGGAGGAGGGAGATCTTTACTGCGAAAATATGAAATACGACTACAGCTCTTCATCATTTGGTATACGGTATAGCTACAGTATTAATAATAATGATCATAATGGTAGTAATGATAACAAGCTTTGGCTTTATTTGTCATAATGGTCATGATTAACACGTTAAATGACAAACAATATGTTACAATATGTTACTGTACATATTACTAAAAAGCTGCACATGCTAGTTTAGCATGCTCTCTAAAACAAATTTGGTTTGAACATGTATAACGTAAGATCTATCACAATGATGATATGACGTATTATTATGTTATCATTATTATCATTCATATGACTATTATTATTACTACTTGTGCCTACAAATAGCTGAGAAGTACTTTTTTTTCATTTGTATATGACACTGAAGTTGTTTCTGACGGATCCTGTTGGATTTCGGCTAATGAACGACAGTGGGACGGACTCTGCGTGCCACTAAACTCGAACTCCACGTGCATCAGCAGGAAATAACCCGGCCCTCAAAATGGCTTCCTCAGTCCAGCCCTCACTGACTCGTCTGCTCTGATGTCTCAAGCAGTCCGGACACCCCCTCATGTTATCACGCATTAAAGACAGGACACGGACCTTTGATGAAGACTGCTCCTTTGCGGGGGATTATTTCACAACTGTAACTCAGTGTTATCGTGTATGAGTGGATTTCATGGCAGCAGGGAGCTAAATGGACGACAGGCATTGCCAAGCATTTTTAAAGGTAAGCGAAGCTCGTTCAGTGAAGGAGAAGGTGACATACAGTGCAGTATACAGTGGTGGGTGAATTTTTTTCTAAAGAAAAAGGACAATTAAATGAAAAAATATAGAAGCTTATAGATCTCTTTTAAAAAACAAAATTATTATGTGTTTTTCATTTTGGGTTTTTATCTAGTTTGATTATTTTATGTTTTTTTAAATCAAGTGTTATCTTTATTGTAATATTGTTATTGTTATTATAATTAGCTAATTACACTGGTTATAATTATGAGAGATGTTCTGTTAGCAGAGGTCACTTTGAAAATTAAAAAAACCTGGCACATAAAATGGCAGTTGAAGTCTGTGAAATTTGGTGGCTATTTTTTTTTTTTTTTTGTTCTAATCAACTTTAATTGTAGTATCACTGTTTGTATCCCTTTGGCTCTGCTTGAGATGAGACATAGCGAATGTGAAATGGTCAGCACTGGGTCCTTTTGTTTTTTTTCTGCACAGGGGGACAGGAAAGGCCCTGCTCTGGTTTACAAGCTCACTCACACTCGCTCTGTGCTTTCCTGAATGTCATCGCCATCACAGTGTTCATTGCGCTATGTCAACACCTCGTTGCCATGACTACACACTCAGACAAATGCGCCAAACGGCGTCACCATCGGCGCCTCGTAGGGCACCCCGTCGCCCCTTGTCAGTCACGTTCCTTTTAGGTGCCATATCTCGACGAGCCGGCCAGTGTTCCTTCAGTGGTAGCAAATCAACCTGAGCATTGTACCCATGTCCTCGCATAAAATGCCCCCTCCTCCTCCTCCCGCTCCCCCCTCAACCCTCAGCATCCTGCCATCAGGTTTCCCTGGCAACTGTTGCCGCTGCGACAGCCCTTATCACAGCGTCTTGATTTGGGTTTCGAATGCTAAACAGACGGGAGCAGACAGTATAGAATCTCGTCCATGTGTGCACGCACATCCATCTTTGAGACTTTTTTCCCCGTTTCCTCGTTAATGCTTTTGATTTGTTTACACCAGCAACTATATTTCTTACACCACTGACTCCCTGTCAGTGAATCATGCCATTTACATGCCACTCTCTCCTATGCATTTAATTTGCATAGGCCCCACACCATTGCTAAACACATTTATGCACCCTCCACTTGTGATTAACACTCATACCCTGCATCAGTCATTAACATATTCCTTTCCCAGCACAAGGGATCCATATTCCCCTCACAAGTTATTTACATATTCATCTGCCTCTGTGTGTGCAAATAACGGAGAAATTATCATGTGGGCATGCTGGTGGGTATGTGTGTGTGTGTGTGTGTGTGTGTGTCAGTTCTGTGTACATCAGTGGCTGAAAGCAAGGACTGTTACAAAAGCTATTTACCCCTAATTCCTCAGATACTGCGTGCCCTGCCTATCGCCTGTAGTAGCTCATCACTTTGGAAAGCGTTGTGTAGCCCCTATAGCTCCTGTGAAGTGGCACGAACCAGAGGCCATGTTATTGAGGCTGTGTGTTCGAGAGAGCAGCGGTTGAGCTGGAGACACAAAGTCACAGTGCTGCAGTGTCTGAGTCACAGAGCACTGAACACACTCCCAACACTCTAATGGAAATGCTGTGTTTACTGTGCAGGAAGGGACCCGCGCGTTCACCCATTCAGGGAATAGGTGAAAAACACCAGAATATTGGTGTGTGTGTGTGTGTGTGTGTGTGTGTGTGTGTGTGCAGCTCTGGATTATAAAATGCCTGTTGTACTGTTGTATAAGTCAAAGAAATCAGGACATTTGAAGCAGTTCGCTGTTTATGGCAAAAGATGTTACACCATTGTTGATGCGATGCTGCTCCGTGTGTGCGTGCGTGCACATGTGTGTGCGTGTTCAGGTGGGCTTACGCTAGCTAGGTTGTGTAAGGAGGGGAAGAGGGAGGAGGGGCGGTCAGACCTCCATTTTAAATCCCCATTTCAAACCAGCTCTGTCTGTCTGCCTCTGCTTCAGGCTACTTTTATGATCCTCTCACTGACACTTAAAGTAAAAACAGGATTTTTTTTTTTTTTCCCCGCTTAAGCAGCTCCCCCCTCCTCTTCCTCCTCCTCCTTTCTGTCTGTCTGTCTCTCTGCAACCCAACTGATGAAAGGTCTGCTCAATCAGGGCAACCTCTCTTTTCACCAGAACATCCTCCTCAGCCTCTTTAAGTCAAAACAAGTTGAGGGTCAAGGGTCAAGTCTGGTGGCGGCATCCTTCATTTGCCTCACATATTCAGCCTGCTAATCAAGGTTAGCGTTCCCATTTTGCATTGTACCATTTGTTTTTATTGTTTTGCCCTGGCTCGGCGATATACGAGAGTAACACCTGTTGGTGCGGCTTAAGTGATTTTTAATGTGCGTTTTCAGTGGCTGCATTTATGGTTAATCGCCTTGACGGTGATGTGACTTTTAGTCATAATCATAACGACGCACATGAAATGATTTTCTCTCTCACGGTGGGTGATGTTTGTGTGAGCACAGACATGAGGGCGATCCAGGTTCATGATGCTGGTAACAGAGTGTTTTCACGGCGCGCCATCTATCCGGAGGTCGGCCATGTTGGCGGTCCTGACCATAGACAACGTCTCTGAGGTGGTGTAAAGCAACAATGAATGTGTGTTCTAAGTTTGTCACATCACAGAAACATGTTATTAACCACCCAGCCAAATTGGAATGATTAAAAAATTGCTAAGTATACAAAATTAGGTCTCAAAATCATTTTTAAAAAATTAGCAGTTTTCTCCGCTCTAAAACACTGGGGGCGTGTCCACTCCACTGTCTTCACCTGAAAACGACCTAAAACATGGACACTCCTTCTAGCAGCTTTATTGGACATTTCCAGACATGTTTGAGCGTCCAGAGCCAGAGGACACTGATAAGATGGTACTTTTTTGTTCCCATGCTGTTGGAACTGCACCGAACTGTAATTGCCCTGATCTGAACTCACCACTGTAACTGATTATCAGTGTTGCCAGATGTAAAATAATTATTGCATTTTATTTTTACAACTGTATGATGTACAATCAATTATTCCAAAAAGGCAGAACGTACGATATTTTTGCCATTTCGATAAACCCGCAGTGAAACAAATTCATCAGCACTGCACTGATCAAGCAGTGTGTTGTTCTGGAGCTTTTATTTTGACGGGTAAGAACAGAGGAAGTGAGTGTGTCAAGCGATACACAGTTGCCATCTTGTTCCGACAACACAACCTCCATGTAATGTGGTGCACACGGCACAGTTTTGACATTCACTGTAGTATCCTTCTACGTTTGCTGTGTTCACGTGAAGCGTTCATGTGAACGCCCCCCTGTTTTGGTGATTTTGTCCCAATCCTGAAAGAAAAACTCTTGACCCATCCTGTTCCAGTTTATTCACAGTCCACACATGTTATGCACTGGTCAGGTGGCTGCTGCCAGACGCCCGAGCTGACAGGAAAGATTTAAAAAAAGACCGACCCCAAAGCCGAGAACCAGAACAGACCCGTTACCTGCAGTTATTTCCAAATCTGCACCTGCCCGGACTATAAACCCTGCGCCCAAACCAATTTATTTTTACCCATGCCTGTACCTGTGAACTTATTAGAACTATATATTTATAAATATATTTATAAAAAAAAACTGACCTATTGTTATTATGATTCTCGCTCCTGGTGACTTTTTTTACTGTCCCAGTCCAGTGTTGAACTTCCCATGAGTTCATGAACATTTGAAGGCAGCATTGTTGCAAATGATCAGTTTTGGTCACCAAATCAAAAGCTTGTGAGAAAAATAAATTAATTTTTCATCAATTTAATAAATTTGCTGAAAAGGGGCATTTTAATTGATTATACGTTTATGACAGATCAGCATTTTGATCCAAAAAAGTGCTCTAGTCGACTGTCAGACTGGAAATCTTTAAATGTTCAAAATGTAAAGATCAGTTGACCACTTACCTTGGTTTTCATAATACCCGTTATTGATGAGCTGATACTGAGCCTCTTACACCATTGACACACCATCAAACCTTTGTAACATTTAAGGTCTTCACCTGTGTGTGAGCTCAGCAAAAAATGAGCTAGTTCACTATGTTATGATAGCAAAAAGAAGACAAAATTGTTTGGTTGTTATTCCAAGAAGAGGGAGCCAACTCGTACGTTTTTTCACCACCTGTTAACCTTAGTTTCCCAAAATGTTGTGCCCATTCCTGCTGACCACGTATTTCTCTGTAAGTTTTAGCAGCTTCCACACATTGTCCTGAACTTTTCCCTGGTTTAGACATCCTGAAGTTGGCTTAGATTGAATTTTCAGCGTGTAATCCATTCTGTTGTTTGCATCCCTGTGTCTCCAAAATGGCCGCGCATCCGGGATACTGACTGAACCGGTGCAAAGATTCTAGTGTGGCCGGCAGTGTCAGAAACCGTGGCCACACTCGAGCCAGTCCCCAAGGGCGGTGTTGCACACATGTTAACCTCGGCACTACAAGCCCTGTGTGAGCTCCACGCTGCTTAATTTCTTTTCTGTCACCCCCCCTTTTAAAAATAGCAGTGAAGCGACAGCAGAGCTCAATGCATTATTGATACGCGTGGTGTCAATGATGCATGTGCTTAGGCGCTGGTGCTAATTTTCTCCCCGTTGCAGGGCCAAAAGCATCAAACCGCTGTAATTTATATCATTGTTATTGCTATTATTTTTCACACAGCCATCAAGACGGTCGGTGTGAGCAGAGCCAAATGTTGCAGCTTGTCTCCTCACATGATGGCTGCTGTGATTCTGTTAAGTGCAGCAGTGTTTTGTGTGCCACTGTGTCACCAAGGAGCCCCCCACCCCTCCACCCGGCAGCAGCGGCAGCAGCCCTGTCTCGCTATGCTTCGCTGTGCCTCTGCTGTGGGATGTTTGGCAGTCAGAGGCTGGTTTCATCACCATCACGCTGGTCCAAGGCCGACTTGATGGCACCAGTTTTAGATGCCGGGGTCATTCTGTTCAGTCACGTTATGAGAAAATCAAGAGCCCCCACCCCGCTTTTTTGTCACTGCAATGTTGCTTCTGCTCGAGCTTGAGATGTGATGTGCGCAGACGTTTTTTCTGTGTCATCACTGTGAAAACCCTGCCCTGAAGCCACTTATCAAACCTTACCACACACACGCACACATGTGCACATGTGAGAACCACACGCACACACGCTGTCACAGTGACTGACTGAGTGATTTATTGATTGAGGCGGGGCTTTCTTAAACAATTTGCAGCCGAGTGCAGCGGAGGTTAACACAAACCTCTCGACCGCTGCCAGCGCGCTTCAGTTTACGCGTGTTTGCTTTATGTCCTGTGAAGGTGTCCTTAATTTGAGAATGGCCGGGACATTAGCACATGGCTTATTTCCTTGTTGCCTTGGTAACCGTGTCGTCGGTCACAAGATGTCCGTTTTGGTCGTCTTGCGGTGAGCCGTGTGGAGTCGGAGAGGGCTTGTCAGCGCGTGTGGGCTGTGACGTGAGAGTGATGAGTGGTGTCTCATCCCAGATGACTATCTCCTCTGTGTCACTCAGCTGTGGGTCAGCGGGCCTGTGAGCTGCAGCTCAGAGGAAAACAGAGAAAAATCCACACAGTCACTGAAATAGTAAAATGGGACACGCTCACAGCCCATGTAATTGTAAAGTACCGATTAATGGGAATAGTAAAGCCGGAGCGCTGCTTAACACAGAGCTGCTCATGAATGCTTTATAAAGGAGGATATCAGTGTTGTCATGTGCAAACCTTGTAACTCTGATTCTGAACATCAGTGCAGTGATTACATTTCTGTATTTGCAGTGAGAAAACTCTACAGCCCTCGGTGCTGCATGGTGAAACCCTTTCACAATTCCGTGGGGTAAAGTAAAAAAAAAAAAAAAAGCGCGGCACAGCGAGTTCAAAAGCGGGCTGTGTTTCTTAGATCCTGAAAAGCTGACATTTGGGGCGATGCAAGGTTTTCATCCGACTGCGACCATATTGCGCTTTCAATTACAGATCCGTGTTTTGAGAACAATCTGGGATGTTGCGGCTCGTGTTGGGATTTGGAAACATTCTTCTGGAGCAACTTCATGCCCCGGAGTGCAGTGGAAAACTCCCCCCTAGTTTTGTGATGTGCGCGGACTCGGGGACTTGTGTTGGAGTGTCCTGAACCATCCGTAACTATTAAAGGATGTGCTGACCCAGCAGCTGTGCTCCTCTCTGGGGACAGGCTCACAGTTAAGTTTCCAAACACACATTCCCCCTCGCTCTATCCACAGCGGCTCCTAGATTTACTGTTTATGGGCACCTTGGCTCGGCATCATAATCACACTGTGCTGTGTCTGATGTTTGTTTGAAGCTGGGCGGGGGCCATAGAGTACATTTCAACTCTTTGAAGTGTAAATTCAGGTCTGGTTGGAGCACCGTATGGAGGGCAGCGAGGAGATAGTGACAGCCATATGGATATAAGCTGCTGGTTTGATAATGGAGCTGTCTAACCCTTATCTGTCTGCTGAGGTGGCACGGGCCCCGGCGGACACGAGGTCAAACTCAGACCGGACGTCAACAGCAAGGGTCAGGAGCCGTCTGGGCTCAGAGACGTGAAGCCAGAGCAGAAATCAGCCCCTGACCCAGATAAGCCTCCCCAGCTGAGCTTTGAATCAGACCTGCAACATCCTCCCTGTGAAATAAGTTTTAAAAAATGCAGGAAACAGTTGTAAACAGTCATCAATAGAAATAAACTTTTACTGGAGATATTGATTTTCCTTTACCCTTTTTTGTCTCCACCCACACATGTCAGCCAGTGAAGCATGCTGCTTCTCTCATTGGTGTTGATTTATTTATCCAGCCTGGCCCTTAATACCCTCATTTCATGTCTGGTCTCATTTTTGCTCCCAGTCTATATGAAACCAAGTCATATTTTTACTGCCGATGCTCTTGAACGGCTACGAGCAACATTCACCAGGCACGACAGCAGACTCGAGCCGCAGTGTTTGTGTACGGCCTGTCACGGCCGTGCCACGTTTACCGCCGGGCTCAGCCGGCAGTGGAGCCCGGCCCGCTCACCACACAGCAGCAGCCTCTGTCGCCTCGGGCCTCCCCACCCTCTGAGCCCAAAGGAGACAGAGTGACAGGGGAGGACGGGTCAGACAGAAATAGAGGAAGAGAAGGGAGAGCTGGATTGAAAAGAAACGAGGATGACAGCAGGAATGAAAGATGACACTGAGAGGCATGCTGTCACTCCATATCTATGTAGGTTTTAATCTACATGTGTGAGTGTGTTTGCATGAATGTAATATGTCACACACACATGCACACACACACACACAGAGGCTCCAGCTCTGCACGCTCGGTGTGTGTTTGTGTAATATCTGCTTGAGTGGCATAAGTATGCATATTTATGCATACGTCCGAGTGGGTTGCGTGCGCACTTGTGTGCACTCGAGTGCGCACGGTATCCGTGTTTGTGTATCTGTGTGCGGCAGAGATAAAGACATGAAGGAGGAAGGGCCGCCGTGGTGCTTATATGTCACCCAGCGCCAGAGGGGAAATGACTCCTCTATGTCCCCGACCCAGGGAAGGCAGAGGAGGAGGAGGAGCACGGCTGACTTCTCCTGCTTCTCTGCCTTTTTCTCACCCTCTCCTTCAGAAATGTAGCTAAAGCCTCAGTCACGGCCTCTCCCTCCCTCTCTGACTCACACACACACTCGTATGCCCGCTCGCTCGCAGGAGTGCGTCTCGCATTATCCCCCTTCTTTACCCCCCCTCTCGTGCTTCTCATCCCTTTAACCCTCCAGTTCCCCTCCTCCGCTCTTCTCTATCTACCTCACGCTTCCTGTTCCACCCCTCCCACCTTCTCCTTGTGCCATTTTTCACCCCCTCCAGCTAGATGTCAACCTGTGATTCTGTGTTAACCCCTCGATCCACACACACACACTCTCTCCCACGCTCCCGTTGCCCCCCTGCACCGCTCCGATCCCCTCTTAGGAAAAAGGAAAACAAACCCAACAACAAAACCAAGGCTTCTGATATTTCCTTCCCTCTGTTCAATTAAACATGGCCTCCATCTGCTTCTTTGTTTCGCTTCGGCTTCTCTTCTGCAATATTGACTATGGTTGTTCTTGTGATTGTTTCTTAAGACTGTGTTTTAACCTGTTATAACCACAGATGTACGTATTAACACTGGAGGAACATGTCACGGGGGTGTGTGTCTGTGTGTGCGTGTGTGTGTATGAGAGAGTGTGTATGCGTGGAGGAGGGTGGATTTGTTCTGCTTCAAGGTTCTGTGCCAAATCTTTTTCAGAACATTCAATCTCTGTTCATGTGCCATACTGAGAAATTTATGAAATAAAAATAACGTTTTTTCACAAAATTCAAAGTGAGATTGGGGTGCTTATTTTTGACTGTAGATCTCTTAACTTAAAATCAAGACAGAAAACAAGTGGAAGTGTGTGTGTGTGTGCCAAATCAATACAGCTCAACTGTTTGTCTGCAGGTTATTTTGCCTGCATGTGTGTGTGTGAATGAATCTTCTTGATGTGCATGTTCTTCCACGTCGCTGTTACTTTCCCACAGAGCCTCCTCTTCCTTCAGTCAGCATCCGCTTTCTTTCTTTTTTTTTTTTTTTTCTCAGCGTGCCGCAGCAGTGTTGCAGAGTGTGTGTGTGTGTGAGTGTTTCGGAGGCATTGTGTCAGTGTGTTAAAGCTGATTTGACACTGAGGCTGTGGACCGGCTGGCTGCAGGGTGTGTATCGTGACCCGAGCGGCTGACCTACGCCTGCGCCCCACGTCTACCCGTGTGCATGTGTGTCTTTGTGCTCATGTGGGTGCGTGTCTGTGTGTGTTATACGTGTGTGTGTGTGTGCGTGTTGTTCGTGGGATGTTGTTTAGCCTGCGGTGAACACTTAGCTCGTGCTGGATGGGGGTTTGCCAAGAGGTCAGCTTCTGAATGCTACTGACTCAGGGTTACAATTATTGGCTTACAGTGTGTGTGTGTGTGTTTCTATATGTGTGCAGCGATAGGGGTGCAGGATGGGGTTGCTGGGGTGGGTTAACATTGATTCTCGCTGTCTTAACAGTGATTCTCCTGTAACATTTGAGGAAAACAACTATTTTAATATCACTGACGGTTGACTGCCTGTCGATCGACAACAAAGGCATGGAGCTTTGAAAGTGTTAGATGTTATTTCAGTGAAGTGCCTTTCCAAATCTATCACTAAACTTTGCTGCAGACCTGCTGACAGCTGAGTACAACTAATGATGGAAAACAGATATACTGTGTGTGTGCGCTTATCGGGACAATGCACAATATTAAAAACGTCCAGGTTTAAACTGCTCAATAATGTAATCTGGAATGAAACATAATCAATGACTCTCAGCCAGAACTGTAGACAAAAGACTTGATTTGGCCTTGAATGCTGTGAGGCTTATTTAAGACTTGACTAAAAACATTCAACGCTTGAATGCATTAATGAAGTTTTGAATATTAAACTGTTAATGGAGAAATCTGTAATATATTTGCTGTAATAAATCATAAAATGACCATGATATGTAAGCAGAAATTAACAAAAACATGTGAAGTTGAAATAGTGGGTCTATTCCGGGCCAGAGTAGTTGTTTTTGTTTGCCCGTTTCACGTTAATTAAAGTTACATTAATGCCGAATGTTTGCTGAATGAGTAAGTGTCTGTTTATGAGTTGTAAAAAAACATTAATAATCTTATAGAAGAAGAAGATGTTTATAACAGTTAAATTTAGCAATATGTGAATGCGGTTTGGTGGGCAGTGACACAGGCAGTCACTGAACTAAAACTAAGAGTGTGTATTTTCAGAGCAATGAGCTTTTCTCTGTGAGGCTGCTCTAATGCACAGCAATACTTCAAGCTAAATGCTAACATCAGCATGCTAACATGACAACAGTAATGGTTTCATTATGTGTTTTTATGTGCATTTTCAAGTATCACAATATAAGAGTTAAGTGGCAAAATCCAAGAAAACTTTCTCAGTTTTGCAAAGAAGTTTTAACACTCACTTGAGGTGTTTTTTTTTTTTTTTTTTTTTTGTTTTTTTTTGTTTTTTGCATTTTCAAAAAAAGAATATATGCACTTAATAAGAGGTGAAAATACATTTAAGTTCTGACATAGTGAACATTTCAACTCACATGACTGATCAGGTGATTCTGCACTAAGAGAAGAAGAAGCTCTTTCTGCTATCAGCACCAATTCTCCAATGAAAAAAATAATGACTGGCCTAAATGAAAAAGAAAACCCTCAACACCTCTCTCCATTTTTCTCTTGTAGATGGTCAAGGCAACTGCTTTTGTTTTTTTCTTCTTGTTCTTTGAGGTTTATTGGTGACTGGCACACAGCTGGTTTTATTTCCAGTTTGAGTCCTCTACTTCTTCTTTTCTGTTTATTAACGCAGCTTATAACACCAACTTAAGACAAAACTGCACTTTGCATAGCCTTGTTCATTCACTCATTTAAAATTTTCTCAATAATTGATGACATGATGAAAAGAGAACACAAATATGTTACATCAGTAACCCGATCTTAAGTCTTGGCCATTTAAGGAGGATAAGTCAGACAAGAATTTGACTTTGTGAAAATAGGCAGCCAAAATTTATTCCACACACACACACACACACACCACACACACACACACACAAATAAATTCACCTTTCACATGTTTCACTTAGATCGGCCAATAAAAAACAGAGCCCCTTTAAAGCTATAATATGTAACATTTCTGCATGTTTTACCGCTAATCATTGCTAGCTAGTTGCAGGATGTGTCAGACAGTAAGGAAGGAAGTTGGCAAACATGACTAAACATAATGTGAATAAAACGTGGTAACACTTTATTTAAAGGGTTGTGCATAAGACTGCCATTACACTGTCATAACCACGTCACGACACCTGTCACAAACATGAAATCTTTATAAATGTTTATGACTGTTCTCATTGAGTGTCATTTGGTCAGTTCTGTCATTTGTAATGCAAAGCTGACATTGATTTGGACGTCTTTGTTATGACAGCATAATGTCTCAATTAAAAGATTCATGTTCATGATAGGTGTCATGACATGGTTATGACAGTGTAACAGTCATGCACACCTCTTCAAATAAACTGATCCGTGAACATGATTTCTGCCTGATTCATGTGATCCCCTTTTCTTCAGAGCTCTTATCCAGATATTAACCCCACCCTCCCCCCACCCCCCAAAAAAGGACAAAATTAAATTGTCCTCCCTTCAGTTTTGTTAATACTCAGGTAGTGTCATATTCAGTTTAATACATTTAGTCTTTGCTTTTTGTCTCTTCAGTTTAGTTTAGTTCAGTTCAGTGAAGTCAGCTAGTTTCATCTGGCAAGTCAGAGTCCAGAAGCTTCTCAACTCCGACTCCTCCACACGTGACAGCAGGGGTTGTTTTGCCTCCCGCTCGCCAAAAATCCTGTCGTCCTCTCTCAGAAATGACCATGCAAAAAAAGCAGGCTGCATAAGGTAAAAATTAACTTTACTTAATGTCCTTTTCTCAAGAAACAGATAATCATTGCTTCCTCAAATGTTCACAAAACAGAACATGAAAACATGCATAAGACTGGAAAATAAATGTTGCACAGCAGTAGTTTAAGCTTCTCAAAAAAATCCCATCACAAATTCCACAGCGCTTCTGATTTAGTCAAAAACAAATATTTTATTGTTTTGCTTCATTTTTTTCAGTCAATCATAACTGTTTTAAGCTAATATCTTAATTATCGCAATTCAAATTAATCTTCTGTTAAACAACAGAATACCTGAACTTGTGCTTAACCGAATCTCAGCAGTTATAAACATATTTTTTCCTCCCAAATGACGTCACTGTATGAAAAGTCAAAATCAAAAGTCACCGAAGTTATTTCAGTTCATCCTGGGAGTTACCAAATTAAATGGTAATCTACCCAGCTGTAGTTACTGTAAGACTCAAAAGCACAAATGAGACTTCATGGAGGCATGAAAAGTAAGGGGGTGACAATCCATCAAATAGATAGATAAATCAGTCTGGACCAATGTGGTGAAGAGACTGATGTTGCCAGCACTGCAAGGAAAATGTTCAAATGTCATTCTGCTTGCATTCAGACTTGCGAATGACTTGCAAAGTGAAGACTTGACCTAAAAGACTTGAAATCATCTTTGCTCTTAAATTACAGTTTGGTTACTGGTGACTTGATTGGAAAAATCAAGTCACAACACCAAAAAAAAAAAAACATAATTCAATCAAGAATGCAAAGTATGATGTTTCATCTTTACTTTTCAATTAACATTTAAAAAAAGTGACCCTGCATTTCTAAACTGTCCTGGACTCTATTATTTACAGCTAGTCTGTTTTAAGTCATGCATATAATTGTTTGACTCTACTGCAGAATCTCCTCTAACAGCTTTTACATGTAAACCAGGAAGCATTTATTCTTTTTTTTTTCAAAGCTGGTAATCTAGCAATTTAGCTTTCCTTTTTTTTTCTCTCTCCAAAAAATTCAGTAAATTCTGTAATCAGATTATTGTAATCCAGTTACACATTATGCATTACTCCTCCAGCCTTTGTGTGGGTGTGCGCATGAGGAGCAGCAGCAAAGAAAAAAAAAAAAAAAAAAAAAAAAACTCAAATGCAAACAAGCACTGTCCTCTTTTGCATGATGTCTGCGCACAATCCTTGTTAAAGCGTGCAGGTTTGAATTGCATGAGCGTCATGTAATTTGTATCAGCGTCTTAAAGGCGGTGTGACGTGTTCTCTGCACGGGTGCATGAGCGTCTGTGCACGACGGTTATCAATGAGTGGGAAATGCGAGTGTTCTTTTTTTTCACAGGAGTCATGTGTTCAGAACTTCAAAATGCTGATGCGACACCACCTCCGTTCGCGTACATGCCATCCAGGGTGCAGTCAACGGTCGCGCTGAATAGATTATGCAAAACCGCCTAACAATTCTCATTTTCACTTCACCGACACTAGTATCTACATGACTCAAGGGTAGAGCAGCAAGTACGCATTTAAGATTGGAACAGACTGCAGTGAGGCCAAAGCATGCAACTCAATCACAAGGCTCTATTTCTCTCTCAGCTCTAGTTAGGTTAAAATAGTTGTGATTGAAGGTGTTGGGGGGGCGCAGGCAGGGGGAACTGTCAGGGAAAAATAAAGGCTGGTGGACGAACAAGGATGGGGATTTTAGGAGGAGGAGAAAGAGGAGGAGGAGGGGGAGGGGAGTCCTAACGATGAGCGGCAAACAAGTTTCCGTTTTCTGCCTCCCCTTCTCGTGAAAAGGCCAATTCTTTCAGTTGGCTGGAATCTAAGTGATTTCTCCCCCTGCTTCTCCCCTTCTGGGGCCTGTCGCATGTCACTCTCCTCCTCCCTGCCATTTGTCTCTGGTTTTCTGCTCCGGTGCTCATGCTGCGTTGGCGTTGTCGGCGGTGGCGGCGGCGTGGTTACTCTGGGAGGTGAGCTTCGTCTGGAGGTCAAGGCTGGCATCGGTCCTGGATGTGAAGGTCAGATCCGGAAAAAGGTGCCTCTGTCTTTTTTAATTCGGCCTCGTGTGATGAACGGTCTGTGTCACCCTTCCACAGCCCCCACCCGCTCCTTCCTCCCGCCACTCTCCCCGTTCTGCGGTGATACAGTTGTAAAGTGTAACCTTGGAGACAGGGGCTAATCATCCATCCCATAGCTACCCTTTCAATCCTTCTCCCTCCACCTCGCCACCTCGCTGTCTCTTTACGCCTCTTCTCCTCGCCTTCGCCTCCCACCTCCTCTCCACCTTTCCCCTCCTCTTCACCGCAACAGGCTATTTAGGTATTTCATTGGGTTTACAGTATTTTCTCAATTATCTGCCTACCTCTTTGCCTCCCCTCTCTCCTCCCCTCCTCCCCTCATCCTCCCCTGTCTTTGTTTGTCCTGTGGAAGGACGTTTGTTTTCCTGTGGGGGTAGAGGGGAATCGACATCGAGAGATGAGTTATTGATTAGAAAGCAGGTTGCAGGGGAGAGGTAATGCGACTCAGAGAGAGAGGGAAAGTGAAGACAGGATGACACGTACAACCTATGACACATCCTGCATATTGTATTAAGGCGGCATACCCACGCACGGAACATATGTGCAGTGTAGTGTCTACACGCCGTTACATGCACACATGATCAAAGGTGACACAAATTGTCACTGTTGTGTGAAAATCTTTGCAGTTCTCATTTAATAGATTAAAGGTATATGTGACATTTTCTTTAGTCTCATGTAATCACGTCATCATGTCATCACTTATGACTGATTAGAACTGTGTGGTCATGTCTGTAACTGCACAGATGCTGCCCTCTGCCTGTATTTCCTTATTTTTTTGTTTATTTCACCGTGCTCGGGATGCTTTACCAACCCAAAATGTCGATATTTGACGTCCTGGTTTACAAACAGCTTAGATAAATTCTACTTATTGTACCTTTAAAGGGATAATTCATCCAAAAATGAAAATTCAGTCATTGTCTACTCACCCTCATGTCGATTGAAGGTTGGGTTTAGTTTTTTTGGTCCAGTCTGGTGACCGGTTTTCAACTGAAAAAAAGAAAAAAAAAAAAAAAAAATGCCTCCAAACTGCTCGTCTGGTGTGACCCAAGTCTTCTAAAGCCCCAACATGCCAAGTTGACTAAAAAATGTTACCTACACCATGGTTTTAGCCTGAATCTTCGCTGTAGATCCTCAGCTTGGAGCCACATGTGTGGTCTGACGGAGAGCACCTATAAGTGAACAGCATGTTGGAGTTTTAGGAGACTTGGAGCCCTCTACCATCATAACACTGTGATCTAAAAACCCTCTGTATTAACTAACTAACTAACTAACTAACTAACTAACTAACTAACTAACTATCACTACCATCTCGTCAAACCCAAGATGCTCGCTTACTTCGGCAGCAGCAGTCTATCTTTTCTTTCCAGCTACCATACATCACATGTTTCATTGCTGTGATCGGTTAGAACTCCTGCGCACTGTTACTGTTATTAGACAATATTAGATGATGTGTCGGTCAACCTGACCTTCATCAGGTTTATGGGCAGCATCAATCCTTGTCTAGTCTCACATAGCCAGACGTCTCTACACAGCGCTCAGTGCTTGAAAAAGGTATGCTATAAAGGGAAAAAAATGCCCTGCCTTGTTTGCATTTCTTTAAAACAATCACAAACGTCTTTGGGTGGTGCTAAGCCCAGGATGCAGCGACGGTGCTGCTACAAAATGGTGTCAACTGGGAGCTTTTTTGGTGGAACATTTGCATGTTGGGAGACGAGCTCTGGTATTAACATGACTACATTACAGCTGTTAGCTTGTTTACATGTACTATTAGCGTCCTATGTGCTAATTTGCCGTTTTCAGAGTGTAGGTTGCAGCTCAGAGGTTGTTCTTGTTTCCCGGGGACTTTAAAAATGCAGATAGCAGACGCCGTGATACCGCAGCCAATGGCAGGACATATACCTGCAGCGTGCATCTGGTGTGTCAGACTAATCCTCTTCCATGTGTATATATATATACATATATATATATATATATATATATATATATATACACACATATATATATATATATATAGGATGTAGGATGATAGACAGGGAGAGAGGAATACTTTTACAGTTGGATGTAATGTCATTACTTTGAGTTTGTGTGGCTACTTTATTTCCACCACAGCCCACATCTGGTCAGCTACAAAAGTTTTCTGGGCGTTAACAGTTCACTAGATCAGCAAAAAGTGCAACAATGCTGCCAACAAGGTACAAAACGAGTAACAAAGTAATGTAATTACTTTTGATACCAAGTAATAAAAAGTAATATTACTTTTTAAAGGAGTAATAAGTAAACAGTAACTTATTACACTTGAGATGTAAGATTTATTTCAAAGTTGCTCTGATTGGTTGTGTGCATGTGCAGTCGGATCCAGAGGCATTTTGGCTTGGTCCGTCGATAACAGGCCTTGAAAACTGAAAATGAACCGACCCTCAACCGGATCACTTTCTGCAAATATTTGAGTTGACAAATAGGGTGTCAACTGCAAGTTCAAACTCAAAATCCAGTGCTGCTGTTTTTCATCATCATATAAACTACTCTCCATAATGTGCCGATCCGTCCGACTCTTAGCTGCCAGGAATCGATTTTCAGTTCATGGTTTCCGAAGTAAAATCTTATTCCGAACAAGATTCAGGGTAGCTTTGCAAGCTCAAAACAATGCAATTTATTTCAATTCCTGAAAGGAAACACACAGGGGATCCTGTTTTCCACCTGACTGTGACACATTTTAACTGCGCCGTTAAGCACACAATATAACGTAATGAAAAACCTACACAACTTTGGGCCACATGTGGCTCACATACAAGGGCAGGTACGACACCAGCAGTTTTGCAGTTAGACAGAGCAGAGAATATGTCATCCCAGGAGAAGGTCAAAAAAATCCAGCAAACAACAGAAGATGTAATTTATAACAAGGATTTACCCAGGGACACTATTTCATGCACAGCTATCCATGAAGAGATGTCTTTTTTTTCCCTGAGAGCAGGCATATGTTCTGTCAGACACCGGTGGAGGCATCAACGTAACACCAGTACACCAGCCAACGTGTGTGAGTGTGTGTGCGCAGTAAAAAACAGCTCTTTAAGGAGGTGCCAGAGCCTTTTTTCTGTGGTGCACAGCATTTGCAGCATGTTGACTTGTGATATGACGCTATCACAGGCTCCAGTCTGGACTTCAGCGATGGGCTCACGTCCACGCATCCGTTTCCATAGAGCTCCTCAAATCCTGACATCCGACAGGACCCTGTCAAAGGAGATGAGAGCGTTTCAGCCGGCCGGATTGCAGCCCCGCTATCTTGGATAATTATCTCTGATATTCAGCATTCCAGACTAGAGCAGAGCAACCGGGAGACAATCTGTACAAACAAACACGATGCGATTATGAATGCATTATCATCCAGCAGACAGGCAATCAACACGCAATGACTTGTCGCGCAACCCTGCAGAATTAAGAGTCCTCTCAGGTTTCTTACACACTGGAGATGATTGACATGCAAACAGAAGCTGCTTGTATAGAGTGGAGTCAGCCTCGCTTCACCCCTCCCACCCTCACCCCCTAACTTGCTTTTACTCTTCGCTCTGTGTCTCCTGGTTACATAAAGGTGCTGTGTACGTTTCCCCAAGGTGAATTGACTGGCTTGATGGTGCACGCCGGGACGTGATTGCGCACTTGTAGTACATTTTAAAATCCGTGTACTTTGCGGCGTGCAACCTTCGCTCGTGCACATGGTCACTGCTGCCACCACTCCCTTCCTTCCTTATGCTGCAGCACTAAACGATTCAAGTAGTTGCGGTAATGACTTGAGGCAGGGAGGCAATGGTTGAGGTGAATCTCTCCCTCTCTTTCTCTCTCAGTCTCATCAGCGTCTTCAATCCATCGATTAGCTACAGAGGAGTACTGACAGGCAGCAGCCACTGCGGTCCTGCAGGATTGCCTCTGTGTGTGTGTGTGTGTGTGTGTGTGTGTGTGTGTGTGTGGGGTGTGTGCGTCGGCCTGCGAGTGTGAACAACAGATAGGGATACAGACAGCAGACACGGGGGCAGAGCCTGCAGTCGTGCACACCTATGCGAGGAAGTGCGAGAGCCTTATTTACTCCACTACCTGGTTTATTGAGTCAACCCCCTCAGTCAGGCTCTGATGCAGCTGCCTGCCTGCCTGCCTGCCTGCCCCCTCAGCTGCGTGCTAAGTCACCAGGCATTAGCAGCGTTTGTACCCCCCTGCAACTGAGTGCAATCACAAAAAAACTCTTGTGCATATGCAAGCGTTGTCGACCATGCAGGGGCACGCCACCTCTGCGCCCGCGCCGCACACACTGGACCTGTTTACGCATGGACAGGTGGCGGCAGCAGTGGTGTCTAATGAGACGACATTATTTATAGTCCGCCGTGACAGCAGCGGCCTCACCATTAGACTGATAATGAGTCACTGGGATATTGATGGATGCTTGTCTATATTGGTATTCACCAAGGAGCCGGTGCCACTTCTCTGGGTTGCCGTGGATACCAACGTTGCCTGCTAAATGACCCAATAATAATAATGATAACAATGACAGCACTATGTGGAGATTGAGTTTTAAAACCACAGGGAGAAGGACGCCGGCCGGAGCGCGAGAGTAATGAGGATGGAAAGAGAAGCGATACAAATGAAAAGGGGGAAATAAATGTGGGAGGGTGATGGTGGTGGGGTGTTCTGTCAGTGGTTTTTGGTGGGGTGGGGGGGAGAAAAACACACAATCGATGATCAGTGAAGTAGCATTAGCATTGTTCACACATCCCCAGCCTCGTCCAACCGCCCCCCCAACATCCTCACCCGAACTCCCCCACCTCCCCACCACCCCCTCTTACTCTTGCGGCCTCTCTCTTTCTTTCTTGCTGCAGCGTTGCCATGGCGACGGAGAAATGTGGGAATACCTCTGTCCTTCAGAGAGAGAGAGAGTACAAGAGAGAGAAGGAAGAAATGGAATGAGACAAAGGGCACAAGGAAGGAAGAAAGGAAGGAAGAAAGGAAAGAAGGAAGGAAGAGGATTGGGGGGGGCAGAAGATGCAGGGGATCACGGGGGTAGAGGAACAGACATCGATCACCGGCTGAGTGCACATTAAAAGCCTTGTTTAGCCCTGAAGGAGCAGCTAAAGTATGAAACATTGTGATCTTAAACACTCGTGTACACACATAAACAAATGTGCGTCAGAGTCGGCGCCCCACTAATGCATTCAGCTCCCTGCGCTGGCTCTGGTTCCATGAAAGAGAGTCAGTGGAAAGTGTTTTTGAGTGAGTTTGTGCGCGCAAACACACACACACACTCACAGTCTCGTTTCCATCACTTCAGAGGACATTACATTGACTTACATTCATTTCCTGCAGACTTACCATCAACCGCGACTTGGCTAAACCTAACTTTAACCTAAACCTAACCTTACACTAATCATAAACTAAGTCTTCACTCTGAAAATTCATGCTTTACGTTAGACAGGCTTGCATTTGGTCCCCATGAGGAAGGCAGTTCCCCACAATGTGAGTGTGTAAACAGGTTTGTGCAAGCAATACACATCCACACACACACACAGACACACTTTCTCATGCACATGCTCTCTGACACACTCTTCTCTCTCTACACACATGCACACACACACAGACGTGATTGTGATCGCACACATGTTAATCAGTGGCCAGCCAGGCTCCTATGTATTTACCTGCTCTCTGTGTTGTGAGGCCACGGTTACTATGACAACCCATCCAGACTGAAATAGTCTCAGTGCCTTTTTGCTTTCCGCTGCGTGTAATGTTTCCCTCACCTTGTTTACCCTAAATTCTCCCCCTGCTTCCCCCCCTACCCTCCTTGTCGTCCGCCCATGTGAGTGACTGGTGCATTAGCAAAACTAGTGAAGTGCTCCCCCCTTCCCCTCACCCCCCCACACTCCATCCAACTCTGTTGCCGCTGTCGTTGTCCCCTTCTCCCGCATCGCTCTCACCTTCCTGCCAACCTGCTGCAAAGATCCTCCTCAAATTCATTTTATTGGCAGCTAGCATTTCCATGGAAACATCTCGAAACCATGGCAACTATTTGAACGGAGCCAAACGCTTTCAAAACTGCTGCACTCGTCCCCTCACTCTACCTCTTTTCTCCCTCTCCCTCATGCTATCTTCACTCTCATTTTTCTCCTCTTCAGTATAGACAATATTGTTGTCGCAGCCGACCTGTGCGTGTGTATATATGTGTGTACATACAATACAGTAGATAGTCAACTTTTTTTATGCAGCCCAGCATGCCATTACTGCACCTGCCTGTGTGCTTCATGGTCCACATGCATGGATTTGAGCTTTCATTTGGTTTTGGCCGTGTGTCTGCATGAGCAGATTGTCTTTAACACACACGTGTGTATGTGTCCGTGCATGTTGCATCCCCCTCCTCGTGCACTCTCTGCAGGAACCAAACATGATTATGGATGAGTGCCTAATGCCTAAGCCTCCTCTCCTTCTCCACTACTTACCTTGAGCTTGTCCTCTCAAGTGTTACAGCAGCATGCCTGTCTGTCAAACTTCTGACTCCTCCCCTGGGATACAGCCTGATGATGTGAACCGGAGTAAGACCGAACTGACTGGCTGCCTGCGAGTCCAGTCACAGCAGCCCTCTCTCGACTGGGTCCGACGCTGCTGCAGCCACTGTGGTGGACTCCACAAACATCCAGCCAGACAAAGACCCCCACTAGAATTGTATTGGTTGAGATGAAATGAAAAATGGCATTTTTTAAAACCCTTTTAGATCACATTCCCAGTCATATTGTGCACCTATTTAACAATATATGCCAACAAATACAAAAAATCAATTTCTTTGTGCAACCCCAGTTCCTAAAAAGTTGGGATATTGTGTTAAATATCAATAAAAACAGAATGCAATTATTTGCAAATCATTTTTGACTTCTATTCAGTTGATTACAGTACAAAGACACGATATTTAATGTTCAAACTGATAAACTTTAAATTTTTTTGTAAATATGCATTCATTCTGAATTTGATGTCTGCAACATGTTGCTAAAAAGTTGAGACAGGGGCAACAAAACACTGGGAAAGTGGAATGCTCAAAAGACACCTGTTTGGAACATTCAAAAGGTAAACAGGTTAACAGGTAAGTGGTTGTTCACAAGCATTGATGGGGTGAGGTTCACCACTTTGTGAAAAACTTTGTGACACCATCTACAATCCATAACATCATTAAAAGATTCAGAGAATCCAGAGAAATCTCTGCACGTAAGGAACAAGGCTGAAAACCAACACTGAATGTCTGTGACCTTTGACCCCTCAGGCAGCACTGCATTAAAACTGCATTAAAAACCCACATCATTGTATAAAGGATACTACATGGGCTCAGGAACACTTTGGAAAACCGTTGTCAGTAAACACAGTTTGTCTCTGCAGCTACAAATACAAGACTCTACCATGCAAAGAGAAAGACATATATCAACAACATCCAGAAACACTGCAGACTTCTCTGGGCCCGAGCTCATCTGAGATGGACTGACGCAAATTGGAAAAGTGTGCTGTGGTCTGACGAGTCCACATTTCAGATTGTTTTCACAAATCATGGACGTCGTGTCCTCCGGGCTGAAGAGGAAAAGGAGTGGTGTTACCAGTGCCAACTTCAAAACCCAACATCTGTGAAGACCCAATTAACCAATTAATGCTGAAAGTTACGTACAGATCTTGGAGCAACATATGCTGCCATCCAGATGACATCTTTTGCTTATTTCAGAGAGACGATGCCAAGACACATTGTACACGTGTTCCAGCAGCATGTCTTCATAGTAAAAGAGTTCAGGTACTTGACTGAGCTGCCTGCAGTCCAGACCTGTCTCCCATTGAAAATGTGTGGTGCATTATGAAGCACAAAATACAACAACAGAGACCAAACAGGACTGTTGAGCAGCTGAAGTCGTATATCAAGTAAGAATGAGAAAGAATTTTGCTGTCAAAACTTCAACAATTAGTGTCCTAATTGACTAAGTGAGTGTTGTTAAAAGATAAGGTGATGTATCACAGTGGTAAACATGCTCCTGTCCAAACTATTTTGGAATGTGTTGCAGGCATCAAATTGAGAATGTATATTTACATATGTGCACATTTTGCTCATGGAAAGTTTAGATGAATTAAACAGTGCTATGTTGCAAACAAAACCTCCTCCCTCTCATTTCCATTTGGATCTGTGAATACGCAGAGTTGCCAAATACATCTTAAAGGCTAAGGAAGCACCACTTCGCGTGAAAAACTGAGGGTGTTGTTCCAGTGAAAGGCGATGCTCACTTTATGACAGAGACGTGAAGTGTAGACATTATAGTTGAAACTTCTTTCACCTCCTTACCACCTCTGATAGATCCTCCCTGTCAGATGTGACACGAATGTACAGGACGACCGAGAACATAGACAGAATAAAGCTTTCTGGAACATGTGCCGTGGTTTTGTGTGTGCAATAATGAGCTTCAGCTAGTAAAAGTTTGCACAAAAGAAGTCACAGCTTGACTGGACTGTGACTACTGTGAGCTGGATCTGACTTATCATCAAAGAGCTATTAAAAGTTGTTTATTTTTATTTTTTGAGGTACATATCAGAGTGGTTTCTTTAACACTGGGGCTTTGAATGTGACAGTGCTGACTGGGAAAAGAGATGTTAAGAAAACATTTAAACAGAAATGCAACCAACAAATGCTTTGTGCGACTTCTCTCGTGTGCCAAAAAAAAGGGAAGGGAAAAAAAAAAGTGCCATAACTGTGAAATTTAATCTGTCCTATTTTAGATCCGTCTGTAATAATTGATATCTCACCACAGTTCTGATGCGACAGAAGGCTTTGATTTTATCTGAAGGATCTAATTGTGAGGCTGTGGTCATACAAGCACAGGGAAACTAATAACATCACTCTCAACACGAAACTGGGAAGATAAAATAATTTCCATCCTTAATGATAAAGGAGGAAGTGCAGATATGTGGAGAGAGAAATCTCTGCATCCCTTTAATGTTGAGCTGCCCTTATTGTCTTCATCAAAGAAAACCATGAAACACAATCACTATTCTGCTTCAATCATGACAATCTCTTCAGTCTTGCGTTCCAGCTTGTCTTCTTTCTCACCTCCCTCGTCAGTTTTTTTTTTTCAGCTTGCAATTTTTCTTTTCCTTAAAATAAAGCATTTTCAATTTTTAGCAAGTAAAGTGAAATTACCGTAATTGTTTTAATGAAAAAACCCCAGGGCGTTGTTTTTTTTTCTTTTCTCCACCCTGAGATAGCAGATGAGTCCTTTGTACCTAGAGGCAAGGCTGTCCCCAAAATCAGAGGAAGCAGAAAACAAAACCACGGGAACAGCAGAAAAATATAACAAATAGTACAAAAAATACAAAAAACAATACCCTAAAATAATAATACTATTACTAAACATAATGCAGATGAAAGCACAGGCGTATACACAAGTCTATTCCCCAAAGACTTGCTCAGGATTTGCTCAGTGGGGAAAAAAAACAATTACAGTGGCATGAAATGAATAAAAGGTATATTCAGTTATCTGAGTCCTTTGAAGATGGGTGAGGACGAGTAAGCAAATCTAATTCAACAGCGAGGGTTTTCCATTGCAGAGGAGCCTATGAGAAAAAAAACCCTCCCAAAATGCAGAGATTAGTCGCTAGAACTGCCAGTTTCTTCATCTCTGGGGAGTCTTGTGTGTGTGTGTGTGTGTGGGATTGTAACGTAGACCGACCCGGCCTGTGACAGACTGAGGAGACAAACTTCAACGGGTTGCAGGATTCCTGGGAGTTAATGACGAGGAGCCAGCCGAGGTGAGGACGTTATGATCAAACACACGCAGAGAGAACAAAATGAACACAATCGGGGGGTTGACAAAATAACAGGAGGACCCTAACAATATGTGAGCACCACGCAGCTAATAAGGAGGACGACCACTTTTCCAGTCCTCCCTGTGAAGCTTTCATGCTGCTTCGTGGACCGCGTGCGGTGGGATCTTGTAGCTTCTTCTTTCAAGAGGGAGAACCTCCAGTTACGAGGGATGAGGGAAGGAAAATCTCCCGGTTGAGACAAAGCTGCTGTTCACAATTTTTTTTTTTTTTTTTTTTTTTCCCGTAAAAAAAAAAAAAAAAAAAAAAAAATGTTCAAGGATCTCTGAATCAATTATTTTTCTAGGAGAGAACAGATTTAAAAATATTTTACAAGCGTCCTACAAGAGGGATCAGCTCTTCTAAGCTTTTACAGTGAGATAAAGTGCCATGAACTACATTTGTTAGTGTATTCGGTGAACATCGGCAGTTCCCGACCATCTTTGTCTGATGTGCCCCCCGACAGCCCTGTCAGATGGTCAAGTTGACTACTGCCTGATCGCCACTACAGTCATCCTCCAAATGTGTTCATTTTAATTGATTTATTGTTATTTCCCACTATTATTGTAACTGCTTTCTCCATACAATTGACCCTTCCTAAACCCCGCCCCTTTTTGCTCAGTGCTCCAAAAATAGTTGGGCAAATTTGGTACCTCGATCAACTCTCTCCTTTTCCTGTAAAAGTGACATATAGGGCCACTACTTAAGTTGGCTAATATTGACCGAATGCTAGCTAACTAGCTAGCTGCTGTTAGCAAAATGCTAGCAAACTAGCTGGCTAATGATTGATGTAGTTGAACTAATTTAAAGGAATGTAAAACATGCTAAGGGTGAGACTGTTATCAGTTTTCTCATTTCTTATTATTTTTTTTTATATATATACATGGGGTAATATTGGTATTCAGGTATTAAGAAGCACAGTGGTGTAAATGTGGGGTTGATCAGTTTGGAGGGGAGTGGGTTTATGTAATGGACTGATTATTGATGGATTAGTATAGATTAGGAGCAGGGGTTGAGCTAGACAAGCAGGTTGCTTCTTCCTGCACCTTTTCAGACGTCAACTGTTAATTTATGTTTCTCTTTGTAGGTCTGCTCTGTATTTATTGTTTGTTTCTATTTTGTATGCTTTTTTCTACATGTATTTTTTTTAATTGTTTGAAAGAAATACATCAAATTAACTAGTTAGTTAGCTAGCATCTTTCTAACAGTAGCTAACTTAAGATGTAGGCTAAATATATGTTGCTTTTACAGGTCCACCAGCAACGTCCTAGCATGCAGCATATCTAAGTACAGGAAACACAAAAAGGACAAAGTTGGCTGAGGTACCGAGCTTGCTCAACTGTCACCGGAGTACAGAGTTTAAAAAAAAAAAAAAAAGGCGGGAGTTAAAGTTTTAATTGAACTGGTTTGTCTAGTCAAATTTGCAGTCAATCGTTTACCACTTGGAGTGGCAGTAGCTGGGCGTTTGAACCATTTATCCATTACTTTTAGCTGTATTTTGACTGTTTAACCATCACTAACTGTGACTGCAGTATAAACCAGGGGTTTTTAAGTCTGTGGCTGCAGGGACTCCCATCAGACAAAGCTTGTAAAAAAGAGAAAAAGAGTCCCTCCCCTGATTTATCTGTTTATCTGCACTTAATTCCTGGACATTTACGGGACCATAATTGTGTTATTTAATCCCGTAGACACTCAACAGTTGAGCTGAGACAGCCTAATATGGCTGTTTCATATAACTTCAGATGACATCAAATTCCTAAAAAGGTCTATTGAAAAGGCATTTATTAATTTATGACTCTCTCATGTAATTTCCTTTAGCTAACAATTTTGACTGTGTACTCCCTCCTTTAACTCTTTCAAATGTTTATCCATTAGTTTTAACTAACTTTCCAACTATTTAGTCATTATTTTAAGCTAACTACTGCATTGCAACTGCTGCTTTTGGAGAACTGTTTCAAATTTTTGCTCACTTGCTAACTACAGTAGTCTGCACACACTCTCAATCACAACACTGGTGAGGTTTTAAAGCTGTGTAATATGTGGATCTTTTTAAAAATAAAAATCATGATTTCCATTTCTTTTCAATTAGCTGAACTTCTCCACAGTCTTTCCTTGTATCCCCTGGCCACTGCAGAAGTACCCTGGTCTGGAATCAGTGGCGTGCAGCATCTGCCCTACACATCATGGTGCTGAGCCTTTGCTGACTGCAGTTCAATCCGCATTAGGATGCAAACAACAAAGGCTCAGCTGTGATATATGATCTCGGATTGGGTCATGGTATATTTACAAAGCCCTGTGCCTTGTGTAGCTGTGTGCGTGGATGGAGTTGTGTCTTATGAAGTGTGGAGACATCATGATGGAGCAGTGTTTGCACCAGAGGCTGCGGCTGCCATTTGAAATGGCCTCATAGTCCTTGTCTGTTGCATGACCATGCAGATCAATCATTATCCCATAATGCCAGGCTACAGGACCGACCGTACTTACAGTTACAGACCCACCATCATGTCTCACAGCTGACACCCGATACTGGGCTGAAGGCACTCTTTGGCTTTCTCCAAATTCAAGAAAAAGAGAAATGACAACCAAACAAAATCTGTTTATTTAGATTTTATCCATCTGTCTTTTATATTCTGTAGATCTGCAGAGCTCAGTGCATTGTGTTACTCAGATTTTCTTTCACTGAGGAGTTAATTATGTGGTCATTTTAGGCTGTAGTTTTGTGTGACGTAGCAGCCTTCCTTTTAGGTGTCTGTCCTGACCACTCTTTGGCTTTATTAGTGCAGTTTGTCAGCATTTTTCATATGTTTTCTCGATTTTCCAGACTGTTATTCCTTTCACACTATGCAGATGGATTTACATACACAATATGTGGCTCATTTGTGTGTGCCAGCACATTAAACACCTACACACATATGCATGCGTGTGTGCACCCACACATGTTACTTATGAGAACCTTCTGTTGGCTATATTTATTCCCTAAACCCATATTCTCACCACCACACAGCAACCTAAAACTACAACGGGTTAATACTTAGTCTGATTCCTAAATCCAATCTTAACAGTCTTCTCCACCTTTTTCTATCATATTAATCAATTCTGAACAAAATTTCTATTTCAGCAGACATGTTCATCACAGTGAGAGCAATCAATACACTGGATAAGACATGGCTTTGAGAGCAGCCTGTTAAGACTGTACCGGGGAGCAGTGAGGATTAAGGAGCTCTATCTCAAATCAGCTGCTGGTACTTTGAATAATCAGACACGTTAGTATAGGTGCTGATGATTTGTCACCACCGTGTTTTATCTCACAGCGTCCAGTTTGGCAACCTCAGGATTGCACCTCTGCTTTTTGCTGACGATGTAGTTCTGTTGCCTTCATTGGATGATGATCTGCAACACTTGAGCGATGTTTCCTCAAAAATCCTTCTTCCAATGTTAGAGTCTTTAATTCTCTCTTTTTGTGAACCTCCACTACAGCTCAGCAGGAAAAACTGTCCACAGAAACACTAAAGCCCCTTTAACATCACATCTGGGTCAAATGACTCTGCAGAAGTCACAGGTTTCTGTGCAATTTTCTCCCAATTTGTTGTGTTTCAATTTTACGATTCATTGTGATTTTTGTTTGCTTTTTTGACACTACACCATGTGAAAAAGTTAAATACACGTGTCAGACAGTCTTTCTAAGTTTTATTGCAGCAGCGTCATTGCTTTAAAAGTCTATGCACATAAAATTAGCAAATAAAATACTTTTTCAGTTGAGAAATCTCAAAATCTCAGTGGACTACAGTAGATTTTTTGAGTTTTGAGCCCAACTCAAGTTTTGAAAAAGTTTTACTAACTACTGATCTTTTGTTAAGATAATTTACTTTTGTTCTTTAGATAAACTTCAAGCTTTGAATTTTAGAAATCCAAAATATTATATTAAACATATATTGAGTAAAGTCATTGAAGTGAAAGTAAACATTAAAATGTTAATATTTTTAATTAAAACGATTTGATTTCTCAGGCACTAAAAAAGACAAATGAGGTTCGCAGCTTGCTGTGACCAAATCTTTAAATTTTCTATTAGTTTATAGAACTCAAATATTGAAGTTTCGCTAAAGAAGAAAAGTAAATTTTCTCAACTAAAGATTGCAGATCAGCAAAACTTTTTAAAGTTTATTTCAAAACTTTAGAGTTTGAGTTAGGCTCAAAACTCAAAAATCTATTGCAACCTGTTGCTTTGACATTTTAAGTCCTCTCAACTTTTTTTTTTTTTTTTTACAGTGTAAGAAAATATTAAATAAAATAGGATTTCAGGTCAAAACAAATAGAAGTTTGGATTTGACCCTTTGAGGTGAGCAGCTCTTAGTTTGTTTTGACAGATCAGGAGAAATAGATGCATGAAAGTCTGAGCACGTTGTTTTATGTTAAGCATGTCAAGTAAAATGACTCCATTTGTTAAGATTTTATTACCATGATGCTCATTTCTGTTAGCATGTCAATGGGAATTCCCATTATGTATTACCATCAAGCTAACAGACTAAGCACTAGTTAATTATATATAGTATTAAAAAATCAATTCAGCAACCAAAAAATAGATTCAGGAATCATAAAAAAAGAATCACAATACTTAAGAGAACTGATTTATCAGCTCCAGCTCAGCACTGATCATTTTCACCCTTTTTCAGCAGAAGCAGTGAAGACTTGTTGACTCGGTCAAAAACTGAGACATCAGTGCATCAGCTCAGCACAGCAGAGTTTGCACCCGCTTTAAGATGTGTTGAGTTTCCATCAGCAGCAACTTAACACGACTGTATACAGCTGAAAGCAAACACGAAACAGTAAAATAAAGTAGATACGTCAAAGTACAAACAGGGACAGTCTGTCAGAATTCAGTCAGAAGCTACAAAAGTACTGAGAGTTTAAAAGAGAGATGTTTTTCTCTCTCTGCTCTCCTGCAGACATGAGTTGAGTCACAGCTTTCCAGCACATGTCAGGAAACAAACAAGACAAATGAGGCTACTGGCAATGGAAAAAGGGTTGATCGCCTATTTTAGCAGGTTTAGTTGAGTTTAAAAAACCTTCATTTGCACACAAATATTGGTGTAAAAACTGTATAAGGAGGAATGTTGTCAATAAGACTGTAACACTGGATGATCCCAACATGATCTGACAACTCTGAACTCTGAACTTTGTTTAGAAAGAGGACTGTAATCTTTGTCTCCCATCACTTACATTAAATTTGCTTTTCAAGGGGATCTCTGCAAGGCCAAAATAGACAAGGGCAGCAACTCATAACCCTTTTGGATATGGTCTACAGCTGTTTTCAAAGTAGGGGCCCTGAGGGTGCCAGGGGGGCCTCAGCAAAATGCTAAAAAAAATTCTAAGAAAAAAAAACAAATGATTGTTATGTGATCTTATTCGGTATGCTTATCTCTCTAATTGCCTGCCAGTCAAAACATCACCTGGACTGCCACGAAGCAGCTCTGCTCATGAAACTTAGAGCTAACTCGCAAAAATAGACACGTTTTTGAAAAAAGAAAGACCTGACGAGCAGACCCACGCCCCGACCGACAAGAGCTCAGCTGCAAAAAATACAAAGAACTCGTGGCTGAGTCAAACTCCGTACATTCAGGAGGGATTTATCGTCATATATAAGGATGAGTATGACTCAACCCAAATAAAGTCTCTGCTCTGAGACCCTCTCAAATGAATCCATCTAAGCTGCAGCATCAGTTGAAACAAAAGCATAAAGAGGTCGACTTTGGGTTTTTAAAGGACCCAGCCATGGGCTCCCCTGAACCGGCCATAAGCTAATACTATTTGGGGGTCCTTGGCATTGAAAAGTTTGGGAACCCCTGGTCTAAAGACTCTAAAGGTTGCTTCCTTCTGATGGGAGCAGGTTTCTGCAAGTGTTCTAGTGTCTCTTCCTTTAGTTCCGAGGTGAGGGTATTTAAGATGACAGAAGGTTTATGTTGGGTCGTACCAGACTGTCATAATGAGGAAGGAATACAAAAGTCAAAACTGTGGATTTAGTGGTGATCAAAACAATCATGGATACTAAATGACTTGGAGTTCTTGAGGGTCTGTGATGAGTCTTCAGAAGTTTAGGATTTCCTGAAAAAACTCTGACCTCACTGTGTTTCTGGATGCCTCACTGTGGATGTTCAAATGGGTGGAGACTCCAGAGAACACCCAGGACAATGGAGGGATTATATGTCCCGTTTGGCCTGAGAACGTCTCGGGATACACCAGGAACACCAGGAGTTGGAGGACATGGCTGGGGAGAAGGACACGGGGCTAAGTCTGGTTCCCTCGTGACCTGGACCGTGTTAAGTGGCGGGAAAATGGATGACACACTGAAGAAGATGATGGGAAATGGTGTCCAAGTTGAAAATGGCTGAAATAAACCAAAGTTCTAAACTTGTGTTAACACTTTCAGACGTGTATCCTTGAAATTCTGTATATTAAAAAAAGAAAATGAACTGAAACACATTTTCTTGAATTTTAATATATTGATTTAATATATTGAGCAAGTCTGGTTAATTAACATTCCTGGCAAGCCGCAAAAATGTTTATACTGAACTTCTCAGTAAAATATTCTTTGACGATGTATTTGATTTGTTTTCTGCTAAAATAGGTCATCTTGCAAAACACTTTAGACTTGTTGTGAGAAAGCTTTATACAAAAGTTATTTATTATTTAACCAAATTGATAAGCTTTCCCTAACCTTATCCAAAGTGCTTTTGTTGCCTAAACTTATTCAAAACCTGGATATTTCTTTACCATAATCTCAGAGCCTTTTTCACTGGAGTCTGAACATGAACCCTGGACTGAAGTGTTAAAGTCTGGCACTTTGTACGCCCACAATCAACACCAACCACCTCCTCATGAATCCACCCAGAGGAAAATTTTGTTTTCTTCAATCGTCTTTTCTTTTTCTCATGAGAAATAAATGAGATTATTATTTTGAGCTCACTGAAGTCTCATCTGTTTCTCCTAAACTCCACATTAGGCGAAAAAAAAAGACCAAAACAAAAGAAAAGCAGAACTTTTTCCTTGACGACCGTGTGGAGCAACGAGACTTTAATTTGACCGCTGAGACAAATTTAAGATCTCATTTAATACAAATAAGTTTCCTTTTAGATTTCACTGTTATCTCAAGAGCTAACGATTAAAGACAGATCTAAGATCAGTGCAGTGAGACAAAAAAACATTTTAAGATCTTCAGTTGGGCTCAAATTCGTTTTGGGCTGAGATGAGACAAAGAATATTTCTCAGGAGCCGAATTTAAGAAGAATGAGAAAATGGTCAATGTCTCAAATTGGTCTTAATTTGAGCTCATTTATGTTAACATGATCCAGGCAGGGATGTAATTCTGAAAATAATTTAGTGATATGCAAATGTAATGTTAATTTCTATTAAGCTAGGTTCCAGCATTTAAATGTTTTTTTTTTTTTTTTGCTGTGTTGTGTACTTTCATCATCCCAAATGTTTCCAACAATGTTAGAACACAGTGAAATCCATCATTTATTCACGGTAACGGTTTGTTTCCGGCTAGCTATTTACTAGTTGCTGTAACTTCCGGGAAAACATGCGATACATCTGGATATTCATTAAAATTTATTTTAAACAAGAAATAGGTGAAGCAGTAACAGAATCTCGATCTATATTTCATCAGTACAGTCTAGTTTGACAGTTTGATCCAAGTTTTGTGAGCTTTGTGAACTTCCCCCCGACTTTATTGCGTAAACGAAGCGTGCATGTGTTTTGGTCTGAAATGCTGCGACCTCTAAGTGAATTTCGTACAGCATCTTTAATCCTTATGACCTTAACCAACCCCTTGCAAAAAAAAAGTCCTCACTTTAGGGGATTTTTCTTCATATGGACAGAAGCTTGACAGCTCTGAGCCACCCTCAGTGTACACAAAGCTGTCCATTCCTGTCAGCCACATGCAGTCATGAAGTTGTCATTATTGTGAAATGTGAGGGCAGCGCTCTCCTTTAACGCCCCCCCTCCCCCCAAACACACACACACCCCAGATACATTGTGCTCATTATATGGGTCGTGAGCTCAGGGAGGGTTTGGGCTCTTTAATCAATGAACACGATGACACGGGGTATAAGTCACACTGGTATTCAATAGAGCATACCATGGCAACCAAAAAAAAATCCCAGACCAACGGACGATGAAGACAAAACGTCCATGCGGGTATGAGCGTGATGTAACATACAGTACAGCGGTCAGCTTGTGGCTTTAAAGTAGATAAATGGACGTCGTGTGCGGTGCAGAAAACACAGCTGGATGGTCCTATATGATATGTGTGTGTTCTCCCTCTGTTCCATTTAGTTCTTATACTGTAATTACATGGATGAGACTCACTGCCAGGCTCTTTCCCTCCAGTGCTCTTCCTCTCTCTCACTCCAAGTCTGTGATTTCATGTATAATTACTTGCATAATTATAGTTCCCTCCATCCTACTGTTTCAGGAGGTCTGTTTCTGTCTCTTTGGTATCTCTTGTCTTTTTCTTTTCTCGAGCATGCACACACACACACACACACACACATCCGCACACAGACATAACAGTGCTCGCACCCTACTGATTCCGCCTCCCTTTCGCCTGGTGGTAAGACTTGTCTTGTCACTCTCTTTTGTCTCGTCTCCGTCTGAGGCAGGCCTGTTCTAATATTGGCAAGACAGCAGAGCAGATACAGTGTGCATGATGGTGTACTCCTGGGCTGCCATGCTTCCTCATTAATTATTCATTCAGACATCACAAACTTAAAGAGCCTTAAGGTGTGTCACAGGGAATGAGGGGAAAACAAAATGCTCTGTGTTTTTTTTTTCCTTGCTTACTACTTAAAGCTTTCCGGAACTGTGTGAGAACGGGAGAGGCACACACAAACACCAACAGTAGCGTTGTAAACCCGCACCTTCTCATGTTTTTAAAGTTTCATAAGGCTCGCGGATGATGCCAGTAGATACAATTAGTTTGATTGCTTAGCAACTGAGCATCACTTTTGAGAGAGAGAACAGAGGGTAAAGCTCAGGTGGAGTATCGAGGTTACATGCTGTTTTTCTGAAGAATCTGTTTTTCCCAAAACTTCCATGCAAAGTAGCATGCGGTGTATCTTCGGCACCGCTTTCATGTGTCAATCAGCGGAGTAACACACCACGCTGTGTCTCAGGTTAACTGACAATAAGATTATATCAACACCACACATAATCCACACACACAGGCACACACACTTGCAGAGTAATTTACTGCTCGACAGGGTTCAAAATTTAAGCTTTGTGCTGCACTGCAGGTCTACTGTGCAGCCAATCGTGGCCTACTTTCAGGTATCTGGAGGATTTTCCCTGCTTTATCTGGGCATTTATGCCCTCACCCTATTTCAGCTCATCTTTAACAACATGCTGCAATGTAAAGGAGGAAATGCAGCCTATTGTACTCAGAAGTGCTGAATGTTTCAAGGTGACTGCCAAGAGTCGGGATTAGGACGGCCGGTGTGGAGCTCCAGTCAGAGATGCATCGGTAATGTAATCGCTCTTAATAACCTGTCACTCACGATTACACCACAGACCCTAATGATGGTCAGTCTGTGGTGGTCTGTGTCACTGTGCTCTTACCCCCTCTGCTGGAGAGACAGGAGACCAGGACCTAATGCAGTGAGTGCTGGGACAGGCCTGGAGAGTAAAGTACCTTCACGTCCCCAGAGGAGGGTGGTGTATTTATTCTGCAGCAGACAAACTATCTGATGTCTTCAGGCTGAACTTCTGCTTTGTGTCTCCAAGTTTTTTTTTTTTGTTTGTTTTTTTTCAAATCTTCCTTCTGTCAGATGGTCGAGTCAGGGGGTGTGTTTAAGGGAGGGCGGGGTCACTTGGGACGGCGGTCTGGGCTGCAGCACATCGGTGAGGCTTTAATTTGGTGTGCGAGGCGAGCCACGGCGGACTCTCCCAGCAGAGACGGTGCTGTGTTTGTTTTGCGGGTGTGTAAATTAGCGGTAATTCGTTTGCTCAGTAATGACGTGGGAGAGCTAATTAGGGCAGTGTTGATGGGTGCATTAATTAGTCTCTAGTGTGTGATGCTAATGAGACCCTGATTCGGAGTGTGTGTTTGTGTTTGCATGTGCATGAGTGTAAGCCATGTATCTGTAAAGGCCTACCACTGTAGGTCACGCCATGAGGAATGTAGTAAGATAGCATGTGGGACTGGATGAAGACGGGCTGAGTGTGTGAGTGAGTCAGCGTGTGTGTCCTGTGTGTGTGTGCATGAAGGACGCAGCGGGTTTATATCTGTGTGTGAGAACCCCTTTTATCCCGGTGGCTCCATGATGTCGGCCATGCCTGGCTGAGTAGTGATCCCTCCATTCAACCATCACAGGTCCGCCAACGGGGCTTCACACACCTACAGTACACTCTGAGAAACAAGGGTTCCAAAAGGGTTCTTCTTAAAGGGGCTGAGGTTCTGCACAGAGCCATTTGTTTCCATTCAGAACCATTTTCATCCAAATAATCCTTTATGAAAGAGAGAGTTCTTCAAGTATTGTTGAGATACTTGAAGAACTCTTTCATCAAAGGTTTGTCTAGTGTTCTTTGTACCATAACATAACATAAAAGAGTTCTTGGTAGAACCTCCTGGGTGGGTTCTAGATAAAACCCTTAGAGTTTAAAAAGGTTTTTGATAGAACACGCTAAACAGGTTGAAAACCACTGAAATATAAAAGGGATGGCAATAGAACCTTCAGCATGAGATCTAGATAACCCTTGGAATATAGAACGGTTCTGGATGGAATCCCCTGCGTGTGTTCTTGATAAAATCCTTGGAATATTAAACAGTTCCCAATAGAACCCCCTGCATAGGTTCTGGATAAAACTTTTAAATAAAACCCTCTTACATATAAAACAGATGGTGATGGAACCTCCTGTGTGTGTTCTAGATGAAACCCTTGGAATATTAAAAGGTTCTCTGTAGAACAACCTGAGTGTTTTCTAGAAAAATCCTTTGCAATATAAGAAGGTTCTCAGTGGAATCCCCTGCATGGGTTCTACATAAAACTGTTGGAATATTAAATGGCTCCCAATAGAACCCCCTGCATGGGTTCTAGATAAAACCCTTGGAATATAGAACAGTTTTCGGTAGAACCTCCTGTGTATATTCTCAATAAAATGCAATGGAACGTAAAAAAAAGTTCCTGGTAAAACCCCGAGTGTTGATTCTAGATAAAACTCTTGGAGTATAAAGGTGGAAAGGTTCTTGATAGAATGCTCAGGGAAGGTCCTGGGTGGAACCATTACACTATAGAAGGGTTCTCTTTAGAATCTCTCATTTGGGTTTCTGGGCGGAACCTTTCACAGATGGTACTAGGCATAAACCCTTTATGTTGGGTTCTAGGTAGAACTCTCTCCGGACCATTTTACACCAAATTAGCTCCGGTTCTTGAACCGGTACTGTTCAAGATCCTTGGAACCTTGGTGCAACAGAAGACAGCTGTGCTGTGAACCTGTGGTTCCAGCCGGGAACCAACTTTTAAGGTTCCAAACTAATTTTGGTTAAAATGCTCTGAACAGTTCAAAATTAAGTGTTTTCTACCAGGAACCAAAAAGGCTCTCACATGGGTACAAGCCGAAGAATATTTATGGTTCTAGCACCTTTATTTCGAAAGGCGTACCACCACAGCGAGCAGGCAGAGGTGTGCAGCCGCTCGGTCACACCGCAGAGGTTTCACTGCATCACAATCATAAATTCATCCCAACCTATAAAAACGTCCCGGACACAAAACAGACAACACGGGGAGCCGTAATGGATGAAAGGCTGTTTTATAAGTGTGTTCAGTGACAGGTCCACTTCACAGATAAGAAGGATCCGTGTGTGTGTGTGTGTGTGTGTGTGGTCACAGCGGGGCAGAGCTACTACACTACTCTGGCTTCTCTCAGTCAGAATGTGACAAGGTGGCAGCTTGCTGTAAGAATTTATGGTATACTACTGATGTGGCATTCGTCATAGCAGGCAAGCATATAGGAGAGCGGGGGGGGATTGGCTTTAGAGCCTCACCAGTGATCTATTCTAATCATATTTATTCATGACTATCCTGTTATACATAATCCATTACTATTCCTGTTCAACTGTATCCTCTGCTGTTTCGTGCTGTCGCTCACTTCTTCGCCTCCTCTCCTTTCTCTTGTACAACTGTGGAGAGAAAGAGAAATTTAAATCAGCGCGAGAGGCCAGTAGATCATCCTGTTTTAAGAAACTACAGCACTCGGAGTCATCTGCGGCTCTGAAACTTTCAACTGACAAATACAATAGGGGTGATTTATTTTTAGCACATGGAAGCGGTTAGAATTTCAACTGAAGTTTCACAAACAAGAGATCAGTCAAAGGGTTGAGGAGCTGGAGATTTGTCATGCTGAGCTTTATTGAAGACTGTCAGAGAAAGAGTCTCGCCCTGGCCCGGGCCGCGATCCCGCTCGCTAACTTTGAAAGCGTGGTATTATGGGATGTGAAGCTCAGGCGGCTTACCTCGAACCTCAAGCTTGCACTCCACCTCGTCCTGCCCGAGATCATTGATGGCCCTGCAGGAGTATCTGCCCCCGTCGAACAGGCTTGGCTTGCGGATATTCAGAGTCAACACGCCCTGTTTGTTCTGCATCAGATACTTGGGGTCCTCGCCGATGATCATGTTGTTCTTCATCCAAATGATCTTTGGCTGAGGAACAGTGTGTTGGAGGAGGAGGCAAAATTTGGCGGGATGGAGGAGAGGAGAGGGGGGGAGGGAGCGTATAAACAGAGCGAGGGATGTGGGGAGGGTAGGAGAGCGGAGGGAGGAGGAGGGAAGAGGGAGAGGTGAAATTAGGTCAACATTTCGGCTTGACAAATCTTTGCCGATTCGGAGGGATAAAAAAAAAAAAGTGTGTTCAAAGATCTTTCTGCTCCACCTCTTGTTCTAGCTTCAGACATAAAAATATACTCCTGCTGCAAAGGCATCAAAATCCTCTCCGACTGTTCTACACTCACTGTCTGACTCCCAAAACTTGTATGCTCTCTCGAAAAACATAGAGTATGAAATCTGTGGTGTAACCTTGCAGCAAAGCTATCGGGGGGCTAACACAGGCAAAGTGAGTATTGACCGAGGTGTTGCTGCAGAGCTGTAATGTATTTGCAGGGACGCTGCCTGTTTCTATGCTAAATGACAGTTTCTTCTGTTATGACATGACTTCAAAAATGTGCAGTATACTTTATCCTAACCATTGCACATTCTGGAACATAAATGCACTCAAATTTAATCATTATTTTAAAGTCAGTGTAAAAGAATTTTTTTTTTCCTAAACACATTAGAAATGTTAGAAAATAGTTGCAGAGAACACGTGAGAAAACTGAGAACATCGTGACTTTGGTGTTATTTCTGTGTAAAACATACAGTGCACTGCCAAATCAAAAACACTAAATAAATTTTCCTCTTGCCTGTAGTGCTATTTATCCATCTATATTGTTGCCTAGTTTTGTATGTACCTTTAGCTTTGTTTCCAACAAATCCGACGCTGAAGAAAAAAATTAGCATCCTGTTGCAGACTGAGAGGAATGAGCTGATTCTGAATGAGTTTAGGGTTTAGTCACCGTTCTACAGATATCTGTAGTTTATTTTCATTAATTCAGGTGAAAGTGGATCAACTTTCTGACAAAATAAAAAAATGTCATACCAGTGTAGAATTTCTGCCTCACAGTTTTATGCCTCTACAAATCAGTCAAATTGCAGTTTACATCCATATTTATCTGGATTCATATGAATACAGTATACGCAGTGAAGATTTTGAAAGAACCTACTCGAAGGTTTCAAGTGTATTTTTTGGCCAAAGTACAGAGGACTGACAGAATACTGTACTTTAGCTCAAATTATCTCCAAGCTCGTGAATAAAGAAATAATGTCACTGACACAGCCTTTTTCACTGTAAACGTGTAAATACCTTGGGGTGGCCGCGGACAGCACAGCTGATGGCTGCAGAGTAACCCGCAACCACACTTCTGTCCACCAGGGGCGCTGTGAACTTGGGGGAACTGCTGATGTCCTTCTCTTTGAAGGGTGAAGGGTTGTAGGTCAAACCTGCACAGGTGGAGAAGCGGTGCATGTCCTGATTTAGACACAGCTTCAAGAACATAAACTTAAAACACTTCCTACAACTCTTCATCAGTTATCTTGCTTAGTTAGCTTTCATTAAGGTGGCATCTAAGGCTGTTTCCTTATGTGAGTTATGTGAGCTGGTAACAGTGGAGTATTAAACACAGTATCTAAAATGGATATCCAGCCTTTTTACCTATTGATAACTCGAGATAAATTATTGCATTTTCCAGTGAATATTCTGAAAAGATGTTGAAGATTAAAAGTTTTGTGTTTATATTAATTTATATCTATTTGTGTGTGTATCATGGTATTTTGTAAATAGTATTTTTTCAAAAGAAAGCAATGATGATAATGTTGCTTTGTATACTTGCTATCAGAGGTGGGACCAAGTCATTGTTTTGCAAGTCTAAAGACTCAAGTCTCAGGTCAAGTCCCAAGTCAAGACAAGCAAGACTAAACTGCAATAAAATTCCAGATGATAAGTGTTACTGCTTCAAATTTTATTTATTGTGAAAATCTGACTCAAGTCCAACCCTTTGCATGCTATCTATGATGTTTATCAGTCACATCACTGATCAATGGACAATATACAGTTTAAGGAAACCTTCAAGCCTCTGAACACCCACATAAGTGTTTTCTGTTAACACCTGATGACACCTTTTCTCTGGTGGGCATGTACAGACTGTCAGACATCTTCCTGAGTGTCCTGTTGGCTTTGTTACACCTGTTAGGGTGGGACAAATGCCACCTTTATCATTCATATTAGTAGATGAGATTTGTGACCTAATAAATTCCCATTCCCTTCAACCTGAGCAGAGGTCTAATCAGCCAGAATAGCTGCAGCTGTGTGGGTGTTCAGAGGCTTTAAATCACGGTGTACTGGAGTGTCAATCTAATCCACACCAAAATTTTAAAAATGTATTTTTAAAGTCAAATCCATTCAAGGACTGTGTAAAACATCAACTGAAATGCTTAAGCAGTGACCAGCTGTTATCTCTTTCAGGTGCTTTGGGATTGGTTTGCCTTTAATATCCATACCAAATCCTGTTAAACTCGGAAAATTGTTTCAATTTTCAGATCACCATTTGAATTACTGAGTCAGGAAACTGACTTTTGTTTCACCGTGAAGTCAGGTGGATACTATGATCAACAATCCTCACAGTTTTATAGGCCAGACTGCTGCTTGGAACACAAAAGAGATTGGCTGGTTGGCAGCCAAATGTTCTGGTAGAGTAAGTAAATGCAACAACACAACAACAGTTGCAGCATTTGGCTGGTGGCAGGTGTTAATTTCCCAGCCTAGTTGCTCTCATAATGCACGGCCAGTATTAAATGTTATTTAACACTCTGTCAAAGAATATTTCTGTTTAGCATAATCAGCGTGAATTAATTTTCCTTTAAATTATGTTGGAGTAATTAATCACAACCAGCCATTAATCACCAGTAATATTATTACTGTGTTCTACAGTTAAAGATCATATTACAGTTTGTATTTTTAGTAATATTTGCATGTATAATCTTAATAACAATCCCAATACCTTCCTCTTTCCTTTATTGTGCCAATTACATACCATAATTCTTTTAATATACTTCATACAGTGAAGCCTGCAGCTCTGCATGCATTAGGTGTTCTATGGCATCAAAAGCAATACTATCATGTTACAGTGTGCGTTGTTCGGCAGGGATTTCATTACCTGTTTTGGTAATGACGGCGGTGTTCTTGCTTACGCCAGGCTGTTCGCTGAGGCCACAGATGTTTTCGCTGAACACTCGAAAGGAATACTCGTTCCCCATGACCAGGTCAGACACAGTGCAGCTGGGCCTGCGGTTGTGCTCATAGACCGTGAACCACTCCTGATGTGAGAGAGACAGATAGCGGGACAGAGAAAGAGGAAAGGCAGAGGTTCAAAGAGGCTTATAGCCCAGGTTGTGAGCTATAAGCTGAAGAATCTCCTATCCCTAGCATCCATGTTCCTCTAGTCCAACTTTCTGTCGATTCATACAACATAACAACCATGACGGTGTAGTGAGGCTTTGCAGCTATGTGACAAATCTCCCAGCAGCCATGCCTACAACCATTGGACGCTTATGGATGTTGGAAAATAGCAACGATGCAAGCTTTCAACTCCAAACCATGCCACCAATCTGTGCCACGAAACACAAAAACCTGGTCCATGTTATAGGATTATACAGCTGATTTTCTATTTGCTGACAGTTTTTGGAGATGACCAAGACCAGAGGCAAATTAGCACTTCACAATAGCAGCAACCAGCTATGACAAAAGCATAAAGATCACAGATGAAAAACCAACTTTGCTTTGTCCAATGATGACTCGAACAAGTGCCAAAAACAAACAGTTAAAAGTTATGAAAGAGGCTAAAGTATAGGCTAAGCATCACCAATGAAAAAGGAGTCCAGTGATGCCTCCCAAAGGCGTCTACGACTAACAGTTCATGAGTTTGGTTATGTTACATGCATCCGATTAGAGTTTATAGGCCACTCCCACTTCCACACCCCCTTTTTGACAGTTGTCATGTACAGTTAATCAGCTGTCCTCTGGTTCATGACCAATATTTCTACAAAATCTTGTGTGAGTCTTTGAATCCATTTGGAAGTTATGCTCATTTTTATGATAGGCCTCTCCAGTTGCCACGCACCCTTTTAGCCAATCGGCATGAACACAAACACACACTTGACCTCCGTGCCAAATTTCAGCCTCTGAGAGCTAAAACTGTGATCGCCATTGGTGCTACATTTTTGTGGACCGCCCGACTGTCTGACTGATGGAGCGAGCTACAGAGCTGCTGGTTGCAGCTAAAATTGCGAAAAAGTAGCTCAAACTATAGCTTCACCTCCAGGAACCACAAACATTACATCAGCATCACGCTTGTGCACATCTATATAGGCATCATGTTCATGCAGCAAAGTGGCCAGCAGAAAAGACGCCAAACTTTATGTGCAGTGTGCAGTTTTCATTCAATATGCATGAATATTCGTGATCTATTTATCCATCAACATGATGCCTATGATTGTGGCATAAGCACTGCAGTGTGTGTGTATGTGCAGTGGGAGTGGATAAGCAAAAGAAAAACAGATGACAGGCACTGGCGATCAGAGCAGGTTTAAAGTTTAGCAGTGAGGCTGTCTAGTGGCAGTAAATGTACAGTTTCTCCACAAAAACGCTGCAGAAAAAGTTTAAGAAGTCCCTGTGTCTTGCTTCCCAGCTGCGAGGTAAAGTGAAGGCAGAGTCTGTGGGATTATACTGGAGCAGAGTGAGCTGCTCTCTGGCTTTCGAGCACCCTCTGCTCTTCCTCGGTTGCAAAATGTGGATAAAATACATTTTCAGTGCCTTTTTACTGGATGCCAGCCTCATGTTTGCACGTGTATTGTCAAAGAATTGGACTTTAAGTCTAAATAAATGCCTCACGATGTGTTTACACCCGTCAGACGCAGCTGGGACGCGAGACTCTGGTGCAGACAGCTGCAGGGATTAAAATGAGAGCGTTTCTGTGAGACATGCAAGTTTGAGTTGCTTATGGTTGAGACAGGGGGTAAGAGCTGCAGGCCTCCAATATGGCTGCCAACTCTCTGCACACTCCCATGCACTTCTTTCCCACCATGCATACCTTAGTCTTCATGTCAGCCTTCTCAATAGTGTAGCCGATAATGTCACTGTTGCCATCATCTTTGGGCGGCTTCCACTCCAGCGCAGCGTTGAAACCCCAAACTTCTGTAACTTGCACATTAATGGGAGGACCGGGCTTTTCTGTCAGGTTTGTGAGAGCAAACAGAGATAAAGTTGGAGGATTTTGTGTGTGAAACTCTGAAGAAGACAGGCTCATTACACAATTATGAGCAGGAATGCATATAGCACCAAGAGTCTGGGAAAAAGTGATAGCTAACTCTCCTCCTGGGTAGGCCGGCTTTTCGAAAGCAGAGCGAGAGAGAGGTAGATTGATAAACAGATCTGGAGCAGGAAAAGTCCCATGGAGAGAAAGAAATCAACTCTCGCAGCGGTAGAGATTTGGCAAAGATTGACAGATTAGCAGAGCAAAAGACAAAGGTTCAAGGAAAGGCGGTGATAGCTGCATACATTACTAGAAAAACTGTGCTGGCATTGAACTGACAAAAGGAGAAATAGTATGCTTTGCCTGGATTACAGAGCAGAGGAATGCAGTGTGTTTATCATCAATCTCTCTGTGTGGCCTGCACTATTCACAGTGCAGTACAGAAATACTGTACAACACAGTAATGTATTTGTCATTAATCTTGCTCTGCGTGCTCTCCTCTGTGGAGTACAGTACAAACAGTGAGCAGCACTACTGTTAATCCTTCCTGTACTGTCTCCTGCTGGAACAGTGCGGTGACAGATCAGCTGAAGGGGGGGGGGGGGGGGCTCATCAGAGGAGCTGCAGCCTCTCATTAGCTCACCCTTCTCAGCGGAGGAACTGACAGAGTAGCCCTCAAAATCCAAGCCTAATCCCAGTCTACATGCAAATAATCCCAGCAGAGCCCCACCAAATAATCCACCTAGCACTCTGACCCGGGGAGACGAGCCGTAAGCTGAGGAATGAGCTGGCGGCCACAGTGGCGGTGCAGGAGCCAGGATTATACGGGAGAGAGAGGGGAATCGGTGCTTTGATGATTTACTACTTTGAGGCGCAGATCCCCAGGAGTATGAAATTAGGAATTATCATCAAATTGGAAAAAAACTCTTGACATGTCACAGATTTGGGCTCAAGCCATCATCCCCTTCCAAACAGGTTATTAATAGTGCACCTCGTGAAGTATGAACCATGCACGGTGTTCTAATCTTAATGAGAGAACGTGCAACAGGAGTGTATCTCCAACCCGGTATTAGCATACTTCCTGGGTGATCCGATCACATGAGGACAGCTCAAAGTCCAGGTTCTTTCAGCAGGCCTGGAATTTCATCACTTCAGATTTCCCATATTAATACCAGGTGGAAAGAGGCCCCCTACTTAGGTGAAGATGAGAGGTGTTGGTGCCGTGACGGGACTGACCTACAACCTGGATGTATATGTCGGCGTTGTCCGACATGTTCTCAATCTGAACGGACAGTGTGTACTTTCCGGAGTGGACTCTCTCTGCGGAGCGGATGAAGAGGATGCTGTCCACTTCACTGGTACGAGTTCCCACTGTTTTGTCCTCCAGGGGAACGCCGTCTTTGAGCCAGTTCACAACAGGGCGAGGCTTTCCCTGCAGTCAGAGCGATGGAAGGAAATCACAGTAAAGTGTTGTGAGAAACATTTTGAAGGAACAGAAACTTTCAAAGAATCCATGAAATAACAAAATAACTTGGAATAAGGTGCAGTTTTTAACAGTCAGTTTCAATTCTCACATTCTTAGAAATAAAGGTTGCAAAAGGGTTCTTCCTGAAGGGCTAGAGCTGTACCTAGAACCATTTGCTTCTGAAGAAGAACGGGTTGTCAGGGGTCCTTTGTAAGACGAAGGCTTCCATTAAGAACCATTTTAAACCAAAGAATTGTTTTAAGAAGAAATCATTCATCAAAGATTGCTGAAATTCTTGGAGAATTCTTTCATCAAGGGTTCGTCAAGGGTTGTTTGTGCCTTAATATAAAAGGGTTCTCAGTAGAACCCCATGGGTCGGTTCAAGATAAAATCATTGGGATATTAATAGGTTCTTTGTAGAACCCCCTCACTGGTTACTGGATAAACCCTTTGGTTTTTGAACCTTTGGAATATAAAAAAGGTTCTCTGTTGAACTCCCTCAATGTGTACGACATAAAACCCCCTTTGAAGGTTCTAGATAAAATGTGGAACCTTTCACAGATGGTTCTCGGTATAACACTTTATTTGAACTCTGAAAGGGCTCCAAGTTGAACCTTTATAAAAGGACAGGAACCAAAAGGGTTTTCCCATGAGGACCAGCCAAAGAACCTTAATGGTTCTAGTTAGCACCTTAATTTCTAAGGGTGGTCTTGGAGAAAACTTTTCTGTCTGACTTTTTTCACTCATTAACAACAGAAGATTAAACTTCATGTTCCGGCCGTGACAATGATTTCAGGTCATCCCGTTCTAGTTCAACATGTCCCAGTGTGGTGTTCGGTTCCACCACATATTCCATCAGTGTGAGAACAGCCGTTGGAACAGACTCTGTCCAGCTCTTCTTGGATAAGATGACAGAGATGTGGGGGCTCTTTTCTCCCAGGAGGACATCGTGTAGCCACGTCCTCTGTCTCTGAACAGGCTTTTCATGTGCTTCTTCAAAAGCGAGCTGGAGCCATCACTTTTTCTTGTCTATTTTTATTCATAACAATCGCTTCCCCTTTGACACTTATGGTTAGCCTCTTTCTACCAGTGCTATAATTTGCAAGTTGCTGTCAAATGCTGTAATGCTTCTTGTGCCCTTTGAGCTCTTTGCTCTCTCTTACTAGGAAAGTTTACAGATCTGATTTGCATTTCAGAAGAAGAAAAAATACCCTATCAGGTTGCAGAAAGAAAGCATTTATTTGGACTGGACCACTGGAATCTGCTGTTTTAAACGTGATATCTCAACTGTCTTTTTGGTCCAGTTGAGTTTTTACTTCAAATAAACCACTCCAGAGTTCACTCGAAACCCCCCTCCCCTCTTGCAATGACCTATTTTATGTGGATCATGGAGTGGCTTTTTAGACTTCTATCCAAACTCTACTCCTGCCTTTTTCTCCACTCTTCAAATAAACCAAACTTAAGACTTTTGAAAGCTTCACATTCTAAAATAGCCATTTAGTGCAGGTCGAGGTGGTGGTAATCTTTAAGCACAGAGTATTGTTCACTCTTGGCGTTAAGAGTGGTTCTGCTCTGGTGTTGCAAATCAAGTGTATGCACTCAGAAATAAAATGGGAAAAAAAAGAAGCCAGAGCTTGGCCAGACTTGGACTAACCTGGAAGGGGATGACCAAGTTCACCTTCTCGCCCACCTGCACGATGTGTTTGGTTCTCAGATGGCGAGGCAGGCGGATCTTTGGATGCTCTGTGTGGTGGACACACGAGAGACAGAGAAAGGAAGTAGAGTTTGAGTGGGTGGTGTGGAGAAATGTAGATGCACTAAATGTACCACATTGTTACCTGATATGTTCATGTGTGTGTATCAGAAACGTAAATTACTGAGACGTGAAAACACACATATTACACAGGATGTGGTAAAGAAATACTGACACTTAAATTGAAAGGGTGTGCATTAGACTGTCATTACACTGTAATAACCATGTCATGAACACGAAGGAGTCATTAAAGGGATAGTTCACCCAAAAATGAAAATTCAGTCATTATCTACTCACACTCATGCTGATTGATAGTTTGGGTTTAGTCCTTAAAACGCTGCTGGGGTTTCACAGGAAAACTGTGTTGCAGAATCTCCCAAACAATGGAAGTGAATGGTGACCAGTTTTCAAACATAAAAAAACAACAACAATAAAATCATAAAACGCCTCCATACTGCTCATCTGGTGTAGTGCAACTCTCCTAAAGCCCCAACATGCCAAGTTGACTGAAAATATTATTTTTAGGAGACTTGGATTACACCAGATGAGCAGTATGGAGGCATTTTTTTTTCCAGTTATTTTTTACATTTGAAAACTGGTCACCATTAACTTTGATTGTTTGGGAGACTCTGCAACACTGTTTTTTCATTTTTGGGTGAACTATCCCTTTAAGTGCCATTTGGTCCATTATGTCACTTTTAATCCAAAGTTGACCTTGTCTTTGTTAGGACAACTTGACTTATAAAACTTAAAGAAACTGTTAAACTGTGTTTGGTGCTGCTGGGTTTGGCTCCTGGCATAAGGGCTGAATTAGCTAATTAGGTAGCTATCTCCACGGCTAACTAAGCCAGCTAGCTAACGGCATCTACAGATAACAGCAGACAGGAGTTAGCCTTCTTCTGCAGCAAGTTAACTAGCTAACAGCTAATCTGTCCATCAGGCAGCTCTATAAGCTACATCACCATCGGTACCGGACTCTGTAGTCAATCTGGCCTTATGACATTTAATGACATCTTTATGACAAGTCTTAATGGCACCACTGGTTGGTTTTGACATGCCGTCATAACACACTTATAATGATGTCATGACAGCATGTCAAAACCAACCACATATGACAGTACAATGTCATGTTAAAACATAAAGCTAAACAGACAGATAGATATCATTAACTTGATTAATATCAAGTTGTCATAACAAACACATCTTTAAAAATGTTGCATTAAAAGTGGCAGATCTGACAGAATGACACATTCATAAAGACTCCTTCATGGTCATGAGTTATGACAGTGTAATGACACTGTTATGCACACCCTTTCAGATAAGATGTTACAGTGTCTTCCAGTAGCAGTACTATGCTTTGTTTAAAATTATGTCCTATCTGGTGAATTTCTGTAGATAAACGACAGGTGACAAACTTCAAACGTTTCTCTGACCCATGATCTCTCTGATGGTGACAGCCTGGGAGAGAATGGCGGGGGGGCTGCGCCCGGCGATGTTGACAGCCACCACTCTGAAGAGCATCTTCTCCCCCACTGGGAGACCCTTCACCCTGTACTGGTTCTTACTCACTGGTTCCTCATTAGCCTGCACCCACTCGTCACCTGAGGAATGAGTCAGAACAGAAGGAGAGAAGGATCAGAAAACCAGAAACCATCCAAAGATCTCGGGATAATATTTAGACAAAATTGTTCACTAATTGACTAAACACCGCCCGTATTATTTATTGTTGCTGTCAAGTTTTACATTCTTGCATGGCACATTGTGCAGGTCTTAGTTTTCAAGTCATGAACAGTTCTTTAGTGAGCTTTCATAATTGCAGTGTGAAACCAGAACTAACCAGATCAAAAGGAACCAAGACCTCAGAACTTGGTTCTGACTTTCAGGTGTGAAAAGGCCCCATAAAGCCTGAGTGTAAAGTGCTTAATATTCTGCATGTATTTACTTCCTTCTTTGCAGTACTCAATGATGTAGCCGTCGATGCCGCCTGCTCCGATTTTCTCTGGAGGACGCCACTTGAGAGCACAGGTAGTGTCTGTCACATCATCCACCACGAGACGAGTGGGCTCGCTGGTGGGGGCTGAGAGAGACAGGAGCTAATTAATACGTTGATACCCAGTGTAAATGGGATGGGAGGCAGGTTAAGCTGCCTCAAAATGAACATTGTGTGTGAAGCCTCTGTTAATTAACCATTCTGCTAATGATAAATGCCGACGCACCAATGGGCATGAAGGGCTTTGAGTTTGTGCTGGGCTGAGAGATGCCGATGCCGTTGACTGCAAACACTCTCATCTCGTAAAGTACGCCCTCAATCATCTTCTTCGCATCATACGTGGTCGACTCGTAAACATCAAAGTTGAGCTTGGTCCATCTGGACGAGCCAACCTTCTTCCTCTCCATCAGGTACCCTGGAGGAAGCAACATCAACATACGGTGAAGTCATTAAAAACGGCTCAGCGTTCTTGAGGAAAAAAAAAAAGTTCAAAAACATTGCGATGTGATAAACAGAGTGGATTCTAAACTGCTGTTCTCTCCGGGGAGGGAGACATCAGATGTGAACATTAGATGCTGTGTGTTTCAGGGGTACCTTTAATGGGAACTCCGCCGTCAAAAGCAGGAGGGTCCCATGTGATCATGGCAGAGTCCTCGCCAACTGATGTGCATTTGACATTCTCAGGAGGGTTGGGCACATCTGGAGAGGCAGGTTACAGTTGGAAATGGAAAGAGAGGAGAGATGAAACAGAGAGAAATGAGAGAAAGCATGAATGTGAGTGTGAGGAAGTGTGCTTTTTAGGCAGTACAGTAAGTACTGTATTCAAACCTTATATTCTTACCCCTGCTTTGACCCTAATTAAATGATCTACATTGTTTTTTTGTCTTGCATAATACTGGCCACATCCACCTCCCTGCCAAGCAGTGGCGTAAGCTAGTTATGAGGGGCCCTAGTGCACACTAGAACGTTAATCGCCCGAAAAGTTGATCCCGACAAGGCCCAAGCCCGACAAAATCCTGTTTCCCCAAGTTTCCCTCTATGTACCAAACAGCAGGAGTTGGCAGTGACATGGAAAATAGATGGGGGAAATTTGGGGAACTTAGGGAGAAATCTGAAAAAAAGAATATTAACACTACTACTAATAATAATAGTAAGACCAATAATAATAATACAGCCCAAAACTGATATAAGCCCATGAAATATGTGACAAATACGACCCGACCCGACCCAAACCCGTTGGGTCCCATCGAGTTTGGGCACAGATCTCAAGCTCTAGTGCACACTAGTTAGTAGTTATGACACACACACACACACCGTTAAACGTATATATATTTTACCAGCAATGTGTTGAATTTTACAGTCAAATGAGTTAGTCAGTCTTGACAGATTTTGCGTCTAAACTAGCTTACGGATATCGTCTTGTCACATGATCAAATAGAGACTTGACATTGGACAACATCAACATATATTACCCAGCAATCATTGCATATCAATGCATGACAAAAATAACGAAGAAAATAATAAATTAGTCATTTAATTGAATAGTTTATTATGATTTAGCTTTAGTTTTTATAGTTTACGTAGAATAAGCATGGAATTTTTTAGGACATATATGCCACTTTCTGTACTTTCAATACTGAATAAGTTTTTGTTGTTTTCTAACAAAGACAAGTTAATTATCTTAAAAGAGTAGCGGCTGGTAAAACTTTTTCAAACCTTAAGCAGTTTGAGTTGGGCTCAAAACAAACGATCTATTGCAGTAAGTTGTTGTTGTGTTTTCTCAACTTTTTCCTTTTTACAGGAAAAAGTGTGTATCCAGCCACAAATATACTGGGAATAACATGCAAAATTCACATTTTTTAAAAAAAAGATGGAACTAACAGTGAAAATTTTGGATGATTCTCACTCATTTTGCGTCAGTATTTTCTGACTATTAATCTCAGTTCAAGAGCAAGGTCATACAGCTCTCAGTCGGTTTGGAAAAATAAAATGGGAGCAACAAAATGAAGCCAAACAAGAGGTGAAAAGGGTGAATAAAGCAAAAGTGAGAAGAGGCCACTGACCCACGATTTTGATGATGAGTTCAGCCTTGTCCTCTCCGGCAGGGTTAGTCACGGTGATGGAGTACAGGCCCTCATCGTCTCTCTCCGCCCCCTCGATGACAAAGCTGCTCAGGGTCTTCCTCGTCTCCACGCGGACCCTTCCCTCGGCCTCAGACACCACCTACCACACAGGACAGGACAGACAGAGCGACAGAGGCAGAGAGGCAGAACAAAAGGAGAAACGCTGAAGAGAAAGGTGTCGTACGACGATGACACAGCTGCCACAATGACAGGTGATTCAACCTTCCCACTCTAGTTCATGTTTCATCCTTCTATTGTGCTGCTCAGTGACTAACGGCTGGAGACTGACGCACAAAGGTAGAAAGTATCTGACGTGTGTTTGAGTGTGTACAAGGTGAACAGTGAGGATCCTCTCTATTCTTCCTCACTTGGTCTCCTTTCATCCAGCACACAGTGGGAGCTGGCTCTCCTGTGATCTCAACGTCAAGGCGAAGTTTGTTTCCCGCCACCACGATAATGGTGTTCTTGTTGCCAAGGCCACTGGTGTCCAGGTGTATTTTGGGGGGATCTTTCAGTGTGGAGAAGACGGGAAGAGAAGAGGTCATTCAGGTTGGAAGCAGAACATGTTTAGAAGGAACAAACACACCAGTGTTATTTTTGCTATTGTTAATACAATGGAATTGTGGTTTATAATTGAAAAGATGTATTTAATAGGAGCAGATTACAACTTTGAAAAATTCATACATAAACATAACATTTCTGCAAGGTTTTGTGTATGTCGCCCTTATTTATCCTGTATGAATCTGAACCACTGCAGATGACTTTCCTGTCGTCAGGACAACCGCACCCCTTTTGGTGCAGTTTTCTTTACAGGTTAGTTAATGATATAACAGAGAAAAGTGTGCCTGTATTGAAGTGAATAAGAAAAGAGCCAAAGACCAAACCAAACCAAAGAGGAGTTTGTTTTAACAATCTGACCACCTGAAAGATCGCAGAGCAGACGATATTTTAACGTTAATAATTCACATAAATTCAGCCTTTTAATACCTTGTAAAGAGCATCAAGTAAAGGTGGAAGTGGGGCTAAAACTGACCTGTGTTCTACTTCTCCGCTCATTGTAAAAGGTTGCATAATAAGCACAAGATGGCGATCAAAATAAAGACAGCGGCGATGGAAGCTGCAGTAACCTCCATCATATTGGCAGCAGGTGCATTTATCCGACTTTAGACTCTAACATTTACAGCCAGGCAAGGTGATGAATAAGATCAAAAAACAACAAAAAAGATAGCAGAGAAATATTTATTTGACAAAAACCAACACTTGCCTTGTCTTGGAACGTAGTCAATCTTGATTTCTGAGGGGTGAAATATATGAATCAGTCTTCAAATTTTGACATGGAATTTCACAAAAAATTCACATCAGATGCTTCATATTTTGGTTTTCTCACCCAGGAAGTTGAGTTTTGCGGAGAGAGAAAGCGCATAGCCATCAGGGACAAAGGTATAATCCCCGGCGTCCGAAGGCTTCACGTCATCAATCGTCAGCTTGTGGGTCCTGGGGACAATTTTACCAGATGTTACCAAGGAGACAACACCGGTTGTGACCCGCGATTATGCAAAAGACAGTTGCCCTGGCAACATACTCCATGAGGCAATATCGCAGAGTGAGAAACATACTAAATGGCTTTCACCTTGTGTGACCGCTGTTGCCTCGGCATATCTCCTGCCCTCTGATGGAGGGATTATTGAGAGAAACCCGGACCCCAGGGGTGTGCATGATGCATGCGAGTGAGTCTGTGATGTGTGTGTTTAGAGGTTAGAGCTTTACAGATTGCAGACTGTCCAAAAAAATGGGTCAAACAACTAAGAAAACCCCCATGGTAATAGTTTGCCAAGCCATGTGGCAGACAGTGCTTATTGTGAAAGCTGTATGATTTTGTGTGTGTGTGTGTGTGTGTGTGTGTGTGTGAATGTGTGTAACTGTACATGATGGTTTGGATGGAGAGCTTACAACAACAACAACAGCAGGTTTTTTGACATTCAAACGTGGACCCACAGCAGTTTGATGTGATACCTTCCAATGTGCGTCATTTTGATGCGATCACTGGGCTGGACTTCGACGCCGTCCTTGAACCATTTGCCCGTCACTTTTTCATCAGACACTTCACACTTGAATACGGCCTGTTCAGCAGCCTTCACAGTCAGGTCAGCGATGCTCTGCAGAACCTCCAGCTCCTTATCTGAACACACCAACGCCAACATGAGATCAGTGTACGCGTTAGAACGTGCCAGCAGTTCTTCCCGTTCTGACCACTGTCAGGTGGCATTAACTATGCTCTTACAATAAGGGTTCCAAAAGGGTTCCTCCTGGAGGGCTGAGAACTATTTGCTTCTGAAGAACCACTTTTTGAAGAAAGGGTTCATCAAGGGTTCTTTCTCTCTAAGGGTTCCAATAATGACCCGTTTCATTACAAAGAAAAGTTCTCCAAGGATTGTTGAAATCCGGGTTCTTTGTTGCATAATCTGGGTGGGTTCTGGATAAAACCTTCGGGATATGAAGGGGTTCTTGATAGAAGCTCCTGGGTGGGTTCTAGGTAAAACCCTTGGAATATAAAAGGGTTCTTGATAAAACCCCCTGAGTATGCTCTAGATAAAACCCTTGGAATATGCATTGGTTCACAATAGAACCGCCTGAATGTGTTCTAGATAAAACTCTTGTAATATAAAAAGGTTCTCAGTAGAACCCCTTTGATGGGTTCTAGATAAAACCTTTGGAATATACTGTACATGGGTTCTCAATAGAACCCACTGACTGTGTTGTAGATAAAACCCTTAGAATATAAAAAGGTTTTCCGTAGAACCCCCTGGGGGAGTTCTAGACAAAGCCCTTGGAATATGAAGGGGTCCTCAATAGAACCCTCTGAGTGTGTTATAGATAAAAGCCTTGTCATATGAAAAGGTTCTTGGTAGAACCCCCTGGGTGGGTTCTGTTAGCGCCCTTAGAATGTGGAAAGGTTCTGGATAGAACCCCCCAGAGAGAGTTCTGAGTGGAACTATTGCAAAATAGAAGGGTTCTCTGTAAAACCTCTCATAGGGGATCCAGGGTGAAACCTTTCATAGGTGGTTCTAGGTATAACCCTTTATGTTGGGTTCTAGGTAGAACCCTCTGACAGGGTTCCACGTCGAACCTTTATGAAAGTATCTACGAAGAACCAAAGAGGGTTCTCATACGGGGTCAAGCCAAAGAACTGTAACTACGACTGTCCACTGAGGAGGATGGACAGACGTGTCCTCACACTCTAATCAATTTAGGAAACTCGTCTGGCTCGCGAGTGCGCAGACAGCCTGATCTCCGGGGGTGAGACAGGACCCAACCATCAGTTTTGGAGGTGTAAGATAAAATTAGCATGACGAAGCGTGTGATGAACCACAGATACAAGGGATTCATGAAGTAACATTAATTATGACAGGAGTCATGACTAATTTATTGCTTCTCATGCTTGTCAGAATGAAAAACATCAACATGTCCTGATGTGTAAATTTTCTGCAAGTTCCTGATTGAACGCCGACGTCTGAAATACTTGTTAGCAAACTTTATACACCAGCTGATCACCCGTGGTTCACTTTAATTATTCATCTAGTTTGTGTCTTTTTTTTTTTTTTTTTTAAATAAACTTGATTTGTAGATAAAGATGCAAATTTTTTGCTGCATTTTCAAGCTCATTTGAGTGTTTTCCAGTTGGAGAAAAGTCTGGTCACCCCCTGTAATCACCACCTTTTTAACCTTTTTAATTTAAATTTCAAACAATGGTAATAACTTAAGCAGAGGAAACGTTACCTTCAACCTCCAGCTCTGCCTTCGACTCTCCTCCATTGGTGAAGACGTAATACATTCCAATGTCCTCCTTAGTAGCTTCATTTATGATCAAAATGTGTCTCTTCCCATCCTTTTTAAACCTGTACTTTGAACCTGCCGTCTCTCTGTTCAGCTCGACTCCATCTTTCATCCTGAGGAGAAAAACACACACACACACGCTTCATGGACACTTCAGCATACAGAGAAGGGAGGAAGAGCTGACTGACATGTCTGCAGTGTTCTACATGGCTGGAACCCTCAGGGATCACAGGGCTTTGGCACTTTTTTAAAACGGTGCAGAAGGTGAAGATTTCCTCAGATTTATTTGGTGGTTTTAGGGGCTGCGTTCGCAGCCAGACAGTTATAAGAAATGTACAGTAGAAGTGAGGGATTTTCAACTGGAAAACTGTGTTTTCAATCAAGCAGTCAAGCTTATCGACAGCTAAACTTGAATACTACAGCCTAATTTTTTGGTGCACATTCATGACTGTATTCTCAAGGACCTCTGTGACTCACAGTTTTTTGAAAAGCACTGGAAAACTTAAACTTTTTTTTTGCCTCAATGCAGGCTACATTTGTTTACATCCAGTTTATATTAAGCATATTACCATATTATCACATTATCTTTATTTTTTTGGATAAATAAACTTTTGATTTGATGTATTTCTGTCATACTTTGCTTAAAAATATTGCTTCATGTTTATCAAAGCCAAGAATCTTTTTTTTTTAGTGTGACGTCACGTCCATCCCACTGTCATGAAATCGCAGGAACGCTTGGAGGGAATTTCTTCTAATTTGGTACAAACGTCCACTTGGACTCAAGGTAACAGTGACTGGTTGGAGTGATCTGGTTCACGTGTTGGTTTTAGATGGGAAAGTAGCAGATATGTGATTTCACTTGAGTTTACGGCACAATTCTGTTGCAGTCTGCCCCTGATTACCCTCTAATAAAGTCTAATAAAGGTTTAACAATGGGAAAATATACAGTTAAGTTTACAGTTCAGTTCTGTTGTGATGTATCCATAATTACCCTCTGATAAAGAGTCTAATATTGTCTGTAAAAGAACATTATTTTTTTCAAGATGTGACCGTACTGAAAAAGAAGAAAACATCTGGCTGTGTCACAGCAATATGTTTATACTTGCAGTTTAATAATTGGCATTTACTGTATGAACTCTGCTGCTGTTACCTGAACTGAAAATACTTCCTGCTCATGATGAGTAATTTTCCACTACATGAGCTTTGCCAACATTTCCCATCAGACCATTTGTTGATGTTTGACGGGAGTGCTTTGTTTGCAAGTCTCTATCTCAGTGGAGCGTGTTTGAGCTGGGTACGAACCATTAGCGAGGTGTGACATCACAGGTTATTAAATGACTAATGCATTTTAACCAAAGGGACATGTTGGCTCACCATCTGACGTTGGCTCCTTCCTCAGACACTTCCACCTCGAACTCCACCCTCTCTCCCACCACGGTGTGGACGTCATCCAGCAGCTTGGTGATGGTGATCGGAGGCTCTGAAGACAAATTCAAAGCCCCGAGTCAAACTTTGAAAGTGTTTGAGAAGGTTACTGAGTCATTACCAAACTGCACCACTGTGTTACGTGAATCACTTACTGTAGTGTACACAGTACGTCTTCTAAATCACCAGAGTAATACTGGTGAGGAGCATGAGAGGAGGATAAAAGAAGATAGTTGGTGGATGAAAAGAGCTGTGGGGTTTTCAGTCCGTCAGTAGTGAGTTTTTGCACAGGACATGAAAAAACAAAGAAGTAACAGTTGAAGGCCAGAAGATTCTGGCGCATGCAAAGTCTTGATTTGGACTAAAATACAGTCTGACAATGCAGTCCAAATCAGACACAATTAAGTAGAAATGTACCTTCCTAAAATGAGTAGCTATCATTTACCGTCCTCCAGTAAACAATTATATCACAACAATATTAGTGTGTTATGTTATGGAAGTAGAAAATTTATTTCAATTGATGACTCCAAGCAATCTGTACTTAGACGAGTAATATGTTGCAGCTGTGCATCCAAAAATGAGCACTGCAGTCCAAATAGCAATTTGGAGCCATAGATGGTATATTAAATAGGCTGAATCCCTACTGAATAAAATTTTGATCAGAAGAAATTATTGGTTTTTATGGTCAAGTGCAATAAGAGACTTTGGATGCACCTACACCCTGAGGAAAGGCACGCTCAGTGAAGAAACAGCAAGAGCAAATATTGCAAGAGTTTATCTTCTGGACACAATCATTTCTGGACAACACAGGGGGAGGGTGAGACTTCAGCCATCCTTGAGAACTGGGACTCATCATTCATCAGCTTTAAAACTTAAACTAAATTAATACCAATATTCTTATTTAGTTTTTTGGGTGAAATGTACTGTATTCTTTAGGGATATATAAATTTATATATCATATATATATATATATATATATATGATATAGTAAAGAAAAGTTTTGGTTTGCTTTAATTTTTTTAACTTCCACAAAACACCCTCGTCCCTGACAAGAATCAACAGCTTCAAACAATTTAAAAATGTGTTTAAAGCCTTAAAAATCTAAAACCTACTGATAACATAGGTGTAAAAATGGTTGTTTAAAGATTTCCATCAACTCTGTCAGATTTTTACGAAAACATGATTTAATCGGGTATTAAAAAGGGTTAGCTATATGCTAAGGACCTGCATCTCACTTCCTGGTTTAAAAAAGGCGGGAATTTTTTTGATAAATGAATTAAATGATATCACTGTCAGATGTCCTAACCATAACATATCAACTCTATAGACATTTTAAACCAAAGCTAAATAAGAATTATGGTTTAAAGATGGGTATTTTGATTAGCATTACAAGAGCTCTGAGCAATATAAGAAATAAAATGGCTGCTCACTATGACGATGCTGTGAAATGAAGAAAAAGTGACATTTTTTCCACTCTGTAAGACTGTCAGACAGAGCTGACGTCTACATTTAATGAAAAATGTAATCATGAGGAGACTGGCCTGTGACAAGGTTTAATAGCCAAGAGTTTGAACTTTGAAAATAGATTTTTCAGCATTATTGAAGAGTAAAAATCAAATCCGCCTCAAAATACGGTTTTGTCCTAAATATCAAGAATGAGTAATTTATGTTAGTGTTCTCAATGAGTAGAAAACCCTGTGCACCATTTTTTAGTTCTGGAAAACAGCACAATGTTCTCCTGCAGTCCTGATCAATGCCACCGAACACACCCGTCTGCAGAGGTGGAAGCTACTTCAAGTCTCCTGAGGTGGTGGGAGTCACATTGTGTAACCACATGGTGTGATGCTTGATGCTCTGCTAGCCTCAGCTATTTGTCATCGTCAGCATCCAGTCGCCCCTCCGGACATCTCAATTCTCTTCAACCTCAGCTGGAGAACCCAGAAACTCTCTGAACCACCGTCACAGAGAAACACGTACATTTTGACTGCAGGCCTCAGAGGTTTGGTTAAAATGAACTTGATGTCTTCAGTGTAATTTGTGGTTTTTCTGCATGAAAACTGAGAGAAGTGCATTTCCCACAGTAATGCATGAAGGAGAGACAACTAGTAAAAAGCAGTGAAGTAGTAGTTTGTAGAGATGTACAGGCACACAAAATGTAGAAGTACTTTACTTCTAGCTGTAATTCTACATGTGTGTTTTTTTTATAATCTGGTTCTTCATTCTATTTGTTTGAGCAGTTGCAGTATAACAGCTCTAACAGTGTGTTCAGCAAATTTTAGACTTGCCTAGAGTGTCAATCGAAAGATGCTATAGGGTGTGAATTCGCCCAGGGGCTGTGTGAACTGAGGCGACAACGACAGCGTTAGGAATCTTATGCGTTACTGCATAAACATACAGAGGTGAGACGAAAAAACAGTGAGACTGAAGGAAAGTGACAGAAGAAACTGAGTTTCTGGTGAGTTTTCGAGTTCGGTCAGAGGCCGAGCTGCCACACAAACACACACAGGCACACACAAACCACACACATGGTCAGTTGTTAGCTAGCTTACAGAACAGCTAACATGTATGAACAAATTTCAGCAGTGATCCACAGTAAATATTCCTCATTAAAAGCATAAAAACCAAGAAACTGGCTGGTTCTGTACTGAATTAAATGTTGCTTGGACCAGCAAAGAAATCACGTTGATGATTTCCCGTCCTTACGTCTGTGTAGTTGGTCCGTTGGTGAATAAACGTGGACTGCACAAATGGTCCAACAGTCAAGTTTGCGCAAAGAATGTAAAGCAAAAAAAAAAAATAAATAAATAAAATCTCCGAACCCCAGAAAAAACAGCTATATTAGTCGTCTGTGCATGCAGCTTATTACGACTTATAATTTTTGTTTAGTGCAGTGGTTCTCAACCTGGGGGTCAGGACCCCCAACATGACCAGCCCGGTCTCACTCCCAACTTGTTAGATTCCAATGAAATGTCACCTCCCTCTGCAACTCATGAAGTACAGGACTTTCACCCAGAAGACCGGGGTTAAATACCACAACAATATTATCAAAAGTTGTAAAGTACATAACGTTAAGTACGACTTTTGTTTTGTGTCACAAGCAAGGAGTGACACATGAGTTACGCAGGTCATGTGACTTTTGTTTAAATGTCATGGTAACCCCAAACAGGGTTTTATCCTAAACCTAACCATGTAGTTTTATCTGCAGAGTTAGGCGGCGTTTCTCAAACTTTATTAGAATGTGTACTACCTCAAAAAATACTGAACTCTCCAAGTGCCACCTTACTGTTTTGTGACAATTGGTGCCAGCAGATTTAGTGAACACTTCACAAACACCGTGTTCGTTTCACTGTCATCTACTTCATTTTCAAGACGGCTGCTCCAAATATTCTCCTCCTGAGCTGCACTTCTCTTCATAACAGTTCCTGTTTGGAGCCACAGTTGCACTGTTTGATTCTCTTCTTTTTACCTCTGCTGACTATCTTGCCATCACAGTTTAGCTTGTAACTACCAGATGGATGACATACGCGCACGCTAATACAGCAGGTTGATCTTGAAACATTTCAGTGATCTGATATTTTATGTATTTTAATTAAAAATCCTGTAGTATATTGATAGCATTATATGTTCTTAAATTAATTTATTAATTAAAAAAAGTCATTCCTTCACATACCACTGCAGGGAGCTGGCATACCACCAGCGGTACACGTACCACAGTTTGAGAATCTTGGTATTACTGCAATATTATTACTTTACCCTGTGATATGTAATTTCCAAACAGTAATACTATTACAGTTACTGATCCAAGTAACTCTGAGTTACTTTTTGAAGGAGGTAGGGAATCTTATCATGACTTGTACATGCGGTAGGTCAGTGCAGGTCATGACAGCTGTTGCCAAAAAGCTAAACGAAGGATGGAGGATGATACTGCCTCATTATCAGACACCAAGGGGTGGTGACATTTCATCAGTATGCGACACCACATGGTCACATGACTTGCATAACGTACTTAAGGCCAGTGCTGCCTGTCGCTGGTCCTCTCCAGCAGTCTTATATGTTATTTTGGGAATATTGGCAAGTGAAAATAGGAAAAGTGAAACAAAGGTGGAGGCAGCTTGTTAGTGTTAAGAATATGTTTTACATGAATCTACATTTGGTTGCTACTCATTTCACAGAGCTTTGTGAGTGTTGAATTTGATGTTGGTGGAAACACAACACTCACCTGATAATCACATCATACCACAACACAGCAAAAGCCCGAGCTTTTGCCTGAGTACTTTATGTCTTTATTTAAAGTACTGTGACTGCTAGTTTTGACTAGTTGTCGTCTGCTGAACGCCCTCACTCAAGATGAATTAGCGACAAAAGGTACTGATGTAGATGTTTGCAAACAGCATCATGAATGATATTTTTTTATGGACACAAACACTCATCCGCGCACGCACAGACACACACTGTAGCTGCATGGGAGCTGTGTCTGTGGTGAAGAGCTTACCCTCTTGTATGGCCTCTGAAATTGCAAAAGCAGGATGGGCAGCAGTGAGCACACAGAGTAAAGCATGGGATTAATATAGAAGCAGCAGACCCAATTACATCTATTAAAACCTCTCATGCTCACGCACAAAAAGGGACACTGAAGAGACCATTGAGATATAAGCACCAGAGTTAGACTGATAACGTCATACAGTTGTATATAACATCATATAACGCTTGTCTGTTAAAAATGTGTCTCAAGAACCAAGTAAAACTTTACAGTACAGGAAGATACTTGTGCTTCTTTGGAAAATGTTGGTATACAATTTAAAGGGGACTTAGTACGCTTTTCCTTATTTTCTGTCATATACATCAAATAATGAGGTAAACATATGTAGAAGTAATCCCTGTGAGCAGAAGTTTCAGACTGCTCTATATGCAAGATTTTCAGTGTTTTTTTTTTTTTAGTTTCAACGATGTGTATTTCTTTCATAGTGTGCATACCCAGTTTTTCAGTTGTGAAGGAGTTACATGTTGTCAGATTTCTCCTCCGATGTCCTGCAGTTGCTCAACTCTCTGTGATTTACAGCGTTTCTGATGGACAGGTGTCTTTTCTTGTTGCTAAAGTAGCTAACTGCTACTGCTAGTTAGCTGTGGACTCCTCCGATGTTTGAGCTCCCAGCCCGGGCAGATTCTGCTGCATGGCTAACTGAGCTAACTAGCAATTAGTGACTAAAGTATCTAACCGCTAATAGCAAGCAATGCTTTGTCTATAAAGAAACTCCATAACTTACAGAAAGTTGAGGCAGAGCAGCTGGAAGACACCAGAGGGAAAAACAGAAATGTTTGCTTCATAAAATATGATCTGTAGTCTTGCATAACTAGACTGATCTCTGAGCTAACTAGCTAACTAGCAGCTAAAGTTGCCACTAACAACTTGTAAATCTGTCTGCAATCACAAAACTCTGTAGCATAATTAGCTGAAAGTAATGGCAGAGCAGCCGGAGGACACCAGAAGGAAAAACAGAAAATATTTGCTATTTGATAAACAGTAAATTAACAAACTTCATATTTTCCATGCTAAGAAGGTCATCAGAAGCACTTAGAGTGCTGTGGTCTTGCATTGCTAGACTGATGTCTGAGCTAACTAAACAAATAGTGGCTAAAGTAGCCGCTAACGACATGTAAATCTGCCTGGAAATCACAAAATTCTGTAGCGTAATTAGCTGGAAGTGTTGGCAGAGCAGCAGTGACCAGAAAATATATTCTCACATGCAGTGGTTCTTGCTCGTCAGAGAATCTGGCCAATCAGAAGAAGTGGGGTTTTAGGGTGAGGGGTCTTTGTGAGACAGCAGCAGAGTTTGAATAGAAGGCCAGTATAAGATAAAGAAGGATATGTTTGAACTGTGAATCACACAGAGCTACTCAGAATGAACCTCAGAATGAAAAACGAAGCATGATAGGTCCCCTTTAAATTCACTGAATATTTCCACAAAATATGGACATTTAACCAGTAATTAAAATGGCCTTCAAAAACACCCATATCAGTCGAACTCTAATATATGTCAGCATATTAATACATACAGCACGACAACAGTGAAAACACGACAATAAACAAAACATAAAAATTTCACTTGCCACGTACCCATTAAAAATGAGTGAGCAGACAACAGAGAGCAGCATGCTACTGTGTGGCATAAAAGCATCGAAATAAACAGATGACAAACGCAGACACAAGAAGGGAACAGAGCTGTCAAGCCTCTCAACGCTCAGATGACAGCATTTGCTAAACCGAGCAGAAAAAAGCTCTCCCTCCTGAAAGAAGGATTCCTCCAAAGACAGTGACTCATATACCTTTGACAAAAACCTCCGTGAAGCACTTCTCCTCCCCAACCACGCACTCGTATGCTGCGTCATCAGACAGGTTGCACTTGTTGATAGTGAGTGTCCGCTTGTTGCCCACGCTCTCAAACACATACCTGGACGCACAGGGATGATGGGGGAAGATTATACGAGGAGGATAAAGAACAAACGAGGGGGGAGACAATGAAAGAAAGAAAGAAAGAAAGAAAGAAAGAAAGAAAGAAAGAAAGAAAGAAAGAAAAACAGGGAAAATAATGAATAAATGCTTCCAGCAAATCCAGCCACAATCAGATGCAGAGGGCCTGAAGACAACAGAGTGACTCACCGTCATAGACCAAGACAAAGAATCCACACATTCTTGCTCAGACCTTCAGAGCTGTGCACGCACACACACACACGTATACGCACCCACACACGTACATTTGGGCTGCTGTACGAACATGGTGACAAAAATCAAAGGACTACAGTAATGCCACAGTGTCTTCACGCGCAGTGGAAGGTAGTGACGGGAAACATTCCCATGGTTACGAGCTACAAGTGAACACATCGGACAACTCAGGATGGCGACTGCCATTAATAGTAAGTCTAATCTGGAATACTGAGTGAATAGTTACCTCCTGTAGGACTGAGGCAGAGTTGTTTGTGTGGGAGTAAAACATAGTGTTTGATCAAAATAGCATTAAAAGAGCAACATGTAGCAAAAGCACGTCCAAAAATGAGTTCTGCAGTCCAAATAAGAGAGTGGGAGCCACAGACTGTATTTTAAATAGATTAAAATTCAATTAAATATATATTTAATAGACTGAAATCCGGTTTAATACATTATCTATGGTTGAAGTGAGTTGGTCCCCTTGCCCCCTCCACCCCAGACTCAGGAGGCTCAGGCAGGCTGCAGGAACAATAAGTGACAATGAGTCCTCCACTGTAAGTTGATCTGCTACCATGTCATGTTGGTGACGTTGTTTGGAGCCAGAGTCTGTGCATTTGTAATCAGGGTTGGAGCTGCAGTATCGAATTCCCACTAGAGAGTGACACTTTTCTTCAGGATTCCCGTGGGATAAAAGTCAATATCACTATTAATCATGGGACTGGAATGGGACAGGAACAAAGGTCAGCAGGGACAGGTGGGTGAGGGAATCATAATAACAGGAGGTCAGTTTTTTAAATATAAATATGCTCCTGCCTGCTCTGGTGGCCACCTGGCCAGTGCATTATACGTATGTACTGCGGATTTTTTTTTTTTACTCTGTCTTGGGATTGGGCAACTCATTGGTGAGCATCAAATTACTAATTAGAACTGATCAGAACACTTGATTTTTTTTTTTAATTTGGGCAATGTCCCATCTGCTAACATAGAGGGGGTGTGGTTTATGAACTATAATGCAACCAGCCACCAGGGGGCTAATCTGTATGAACACGTATCTGCGTATGAGCATGCAGAATCTGCAGCCAAGGGACAAAATGCTGGTATCGGAAATCTAGTTTCTCTAGGTTTCTCTATCTAGGCTCTAGTTTCTGTTTGTAGTCCGAGCAGTATTGACCAGTCACGTTTAAACTAAAAAAGTCTGTGTGCAATCTCAGCACATATTGGCTTTTTTTTTAAAAATTATCTATATTTACATGCATCTATATGCATGACATCTTTTTTATAGATAGATAGATTTTTAGCTTCTTAGATAAATCATATACCAGATAATCCTCTGTTCATATTTTATCATCCTGTATGTAAGCAGTGCTGGTTTATTTTTGGGCTTTATATCTTAGCTACGCCAGTGGTTTATATAAAAGACCTAGATTGTATCAGTGTGTTTCACTCTTTCCTTTAAGCACTGGAGATTCCTAATCCCACTGGCTCTGACTCTCCAACCTAAAACATTTGATTTGTTAGATCTCGGTGGTCACAGTGCACAGCCTGCAAGAACCTCATAGGAAGCTCCGCTCAGGACAAAAAAAAAAAAAAAAAAAAAGTCCCCTCTCCCATAGTAACTGTCTTAATCAAAACAGGAAGAGGACTGCCTTACTTTCAATGAACAGCATGAAGCTACTCAAAATGGCAGATGGTGGAGCCATTGAAAAAATACCACTCGCAACAGCTGTACCCTCTTCAATAAAACACCAAAAGAAGCCTTTGAAGGAGGAGGGGAAAAGAGCAAAGAGGAGAGCGACTCAGACGCTGAAGAGAGCTCAGCAGGCTAAAGAGGCTCAAAACTAACATTTTATATCTGTTAGTCATATGCCAAAGGCAGAGATTGTGCGTCAAGATTTGTGAATTAACTCTTTACAAAGCATTGTTGTGGCTCTTCTCCACAGTGCAGCGTCAATGTGTAAAAAGTTTCCTGAACAGTTTGAGTGCTACGCTGTTTAATCAAGCCCAGCTAATTAGAAAACACTACAAGTTTCTGCTTGTTGCTCACTGCAAGTTAATGCTACTTGTCATGGGTGGAAGTAACTAATTACAAACACTAAAATTACAGTAATTAAGTAGTATTAGTACTTTTACTTAAGTAAAGGGTCTGAATACATCCCCTATCAATGATTAAAATTATGAAAATTAAAACATCATCTTTTCCTATAGCCTCCATATGGACAAGTAGCTGCAGCGACACAGTGTCATCTGATATTTCCTGCACGGCAGCAAGTGAATATTTTTCCTTATCACCTTTGAAAAAGCAGTCACCATAGAAGATAACTAAACCAGCTTAAGTTCTTTGGCCCATTTCAGTTTTTCAAAAGTATAAAATTAAGTGCTACTTTGCTCACTTGGCTGATGGTTTGATTTCCTGTCCATTTTTGAGCCACTTGACTGGAACGTCAGGGTCGGCCACTTCCACTGTGAGCTGGATCTTCTTGCCCTTGTCCACAGAGTAAGCTGGATCCAGCTTCCTCAGGAAAGCTGACAAGAAGGTATCCTGTTAGTATAGTTCATGCACTGCTTTAATATCTAAATAATCCATAAGTGTCAACCAGCAGCAGGCATATGCTAACAGACATTCCACCTGTTGTCGCAGCTATATAACTTCTCCCCCGAGGCCTTTAAAATGCTGCTGGTATTCACAGCCTGCAGCATTACAGAGCCTCATTCCCTGCATGTAAACGGTCTTCTTTTGCCTTGTAACCCCTCTCTTGTCTCTCCTCTCGCTCCTCACCATCACTTTTCTTGGGCTCCACCTTCTTCATCTTCTTCAGCCTCTTCAGCATGCCCCTCAGGTCTGTGATGCCGTACTCAAAGGCGATCTTCTCGTAGTCACAGGGCTTGGCCGCCTTCAAGATCTCCCATACATCCACTTCTTCTTTGACCTCCTCCTGTTTCCTCTCCCTGAGTAAGTGTGAGTGTGAATGAGATAAATCCAGAGAGAGAAAAACAAATGTAGGTTACTGTGTTATGTCTGTAGCTGATTTAGATGATAGAGGTGCACAGAGACGTCATTATTTAGGGTCCACACATCTACTGGCCAGTATTTAGTTTGTGTGGCTCGAAAAATTGGTAGGCACATGTACCGTGTCCAGACGTACAAAAAAGCCTTTAGGAGCCATAGCCTAAACCCAACAGGAAGTTGGCCATTTTGAATTTATTGTCTTAAGGCACTTTTTTGCCATTTCCAGGTCTTGTACTTTAACAAACTCCTCCTACAGATTTAATTACATCAACACACGCGTGCACCTCAAAGTGCATTGATTGTTGCTTGCAGCTTAAATTGTATCTGTTCGGCCAACAAAATGATCTTTATCTGTATCTGTATTTGGATAGAAGAACAGAAGTGGGCATGTTTTAGTCAAGTTAAATTGGCCAAATGATGTCTATTCTAATTTAAAATTCAACGTCAATGTAATTTTTGTGTCTACAAAGCATCAAAATTATATAATACTGACATATAATTAAATATTCCCTTTTCTTTCTCTCTATCTTTTTATTTTTACCTAAACTAAGTTTTTTGAAGCCCACCACCACCTCCCCTTTAACTGGGGTCATTGAAAAATCACAAACTGAAAAAAACTGTCTTATAAATCTGTTTTGCACTGTAAATAAAAACTCTACTGTAACGATGTACAATATATGAAGGGAATAATCTTGGTGCATTAAATCAGTGATTAATTTTGGTAACTAAAACCTTTTGTAACTATGCTGAAGTAATCATGGAGCTGACTTTTTCCAAATAATGATGAACAACTTTGGATTGAGGAAATATCTGTTTTGTGTCCAAGTCATGTATTCTGATTCAGGTGCACCCCTGGCAGACGATCTTACCTTTTCTTGAGCAGGGCGCTGAAGTCCAGATCACCAGCATCCTCACCTGCATCTCCACTGGAATTAAAAGACAAGCGTGTCAGGAGGATTATCGTGGTATGTTTATAGACGTGTGCTATTTACAACACTGGTGAAATAAAAGCATTAGGAAATATACATCCCCTTTTATTCCACATTACACAGACCTATAAATACACAGAAATTACAGAGCAAATACAATAACACACATCAGAGTTTTAATGAATTAGTGCCGGTAGTTAAAGCTTACCCTTTTTTCGTCCTGTGTTCAGATAGACGCAAAAATAGGATGAGTGAGAACAAAGAGCAGAGCGTTTGATGATGACTACAAGCTATCATCATGGCCTAAATTCAAGTGACAGACAGAAATCACAATAGACAAGCACATATAAGCAACATAAATGTGTGAAAAATACGCTGTAAGCAAAATAGCATTATAAACATGTTACAGATCAGAGGTTTGGGCGCAGATCCCCAGGGTCCCTCCCAAATTCTCAAAAACATGAAGTTACCCCCCTCCAGTTAATGATAAATTATTTAACTGAAAATACTGTATGTATTTAATAGGAGATGACACCTTCTCTGGATTAATTTATACATAAACACAACACTTTTTAAACGTTTTGTTTATGTCTTAAGTGAGAATTTGGGAAATGGTTTACTTCATCCTGATACCTTTGAGGGTAAATCCAGTATCGTTAAAGGACCAGTGTGCAGGATTTAGTGGCATCTAGTGGTGAACTTGCAGGTTGCAAACACCTTGTGTCACTCACACATTCACGCGAACTGCAAGAGAAATCCTGGCAACAGAGCTGCAGCTGATTATAAATTAATGAAAACATACTTATTTATACTTAAACATTATCTTACATTTATTCCATATTCTGCCAATAAATCCCCCTAAATCTCACATACTGGACCTTTAAACCCAAGCCCTATTTTTGCAGATTTTGGAGTAATAGGTACAAAAATTTGAATTGGAATTGGTCCAGTAGATCACCTCAGCCAGCACCTGCAAAATGGGCTGCAATGGCTGCGACGTAATCCTTGGACACTGCTGCGTGTGTCAAAGTACACCCACATCCAAAGTACATCCTGTTTTTTAATTTTGAATTTAACAACATTATGACCTTTGTGTCAAAGACTCAATCTCTTCAAAGACACCAGACTTGATCGTAAAAACAGTCATTTTACCTCGCATAACACAGGAGTTGCTGGACTACCACCGCCCTGATCTTTGTGTTATTGTGTGACTCTGGTGTTTTAAAGGGTTTGTTCAGATCTGAGTCCCCACACCCGGGTCAATCCGAGCAGATAAGTCCAGGGCTGAATTTCTTTCCCAGTACACCACTCTCCCCCCCTAAGTTGTTATGAGATCTGCGCCCTTGATTATAGGAAACACAAGTGACTAAATCCAATCTGATTGTGCAGTTTTAATGGCTAAGATTTTGTTAGCATGGATGTAGCTAATAGTGATGTTACATGGAGGTGTGATCAGCGAATGGAAGTGAGATGGACCCTCGAGATTCAACAGTTTCATGCAGAATAATATGTTGACAGAGGGAAAATAACTATGGCTGTGTTTCACTGCATAAACCCTTTATTACCCGTCACATGCACGTTTACAAGTGATGAGACAAAACCACGTGGTCTTCAGGCATCAGTCACCCTCTTGTGCTCAACAAGGTGACAAGTGCTGTGTGTGGCACACGCCAATAAATGTCTACAGGCTCGAGTGCTTGTTGTTTTCCACTGTGAACAGTTTTGGCAGCTCCTTTACAGCGTGCAGTGTGTTTTCCTGCCATGGTTGAGGCTCATTGAACCCCTCAGCGACCAAGATAAATGCCAATAAATTCAAAGCCATTCTGAGAGATCATGTTCGTCCTATGGATGAACGGTTCATCCAAGGATAACATCCATCCATCCATGTTGTCCTTGCCTTCCTGATGGGAGTAAATTCTCCCAGGGTGATATTGCCCTCAATCAGAGCGCACACATGATAACCAAACGGTTGGGCGAGCATGAAAACAAGGTTAGCCGTGTAATGCGGCCACAACAATTGCTAGATTACAACCTACTTGAGTGCTTTTGAGAGATTCTTGAATACTGCATCAGATAACCACTGCTGTCAAATAGGGCTGGCCATCAAACACTGCAGGATGTTTTCACACTTACTTTACTTAGATGCTTTTTTTTTTCAGTGTGACCGGGAGAGCATGGGTGAAATTTGGGACAGGGGAGCTGAGGATAAATATAATAATTAAACTGAATAATTCAGAGTAACATTTTGCTCTAAATATTATGGAGCTCAGCAGATCCTGAGGCAGATTTCAGCAGATAAGATTGTCATTAAGTGTAATGCTTACAAACACTTTTTTTTAAAGATATTTTTATCATAAATTCTTCCTGCAGCAGTGGCTGCAATCTCAGTGTTCTGGTTTAAAACGACATGACAACGAAATGACATCAACAATCTGATATTTATGACCAATCAGTGTGATAAACAAGTGAAAAGACATTAATGATGCTCTTACATATTTTACAAAAACAAACAATGTCATGTCCAAGAAACTCTGTTAAGTTATGTTTAGTTTTTGTCTTGTGTCTTTGTTGTCTCGTGGCTTTTATTTTGACATCTAACTCTCCTCTCGTTTCAGGTAACTTGCCCTTCCCCTTGTGTGCCTCCCACTAGTCTTGATTGTCTGCCCCGCCCTGATGGTTTCCACCTGTTCCCCATTACCTTGTGTGTGTGTGTGGGTATATATAGTCTGTGTTTCCCTTTGTGCTGTGCCAGTTCGTCTTGTCTTGTCCAAGTCTGTGAACCACGCCAGTCCATGTCTCAAAGTCTCGTCAGGTTTTGTATTCATTTGATACTTTGTCCTGTTTTTTTACCTTAGTCTTGCCATTCGTTATTTTGATACTTTGTCCTGCCTTTTTCATAGCTTCATTAGCCTTCCTCGTCTGAGTGATTTTTTGTTGTTACTTTTCCTCTGTTGAGTGATCCTTTTATTTTTGTGCAGATTGAGTTTTCCTCCATTGAGTGAATTTTTGTTGACACTTTGTATTAATAAATTGTTGAACTGATCTTTTGTCTCACGAGTCGTGCATTTGGGTTCAGTCCTAGTTCGCTTGTGACAAACAAGGCATTTTTAACAACTAAAAGCAGGAATTATAAGGGATTTGATCAGAGTATTTTCATGGATTATCTAATGCTATAACAGCTCTGCTTTGGGACAAACAGGATGTCCGGTCACCCTAAAGTTCATTGATGTAAAAAACTGATTTCCCAATTCTGTTGTGGTTTATAAAGTCAGACTGGAGTTAACATGAAAATGGGGATCAGGGGATCACTATAATGAGCTCTGTTTCATGGTGCGAGTGTGTGCATTGAGAGAAAAGCACAAAATGCTCATCTCTCACATTAGACTGTGTTATTAGACACATTTCAGCACGACTGCAGCAGGAACTGTAGCTGCATCAAGGTACAGTCGACGCTCACCACCAAACGAAAATTCAAATGCAAACCTTGTGCAAACTGATGCTGATGACGGAAATGAATCTTAGCGTTAATGCAAACTGTGGTGCACGTAACTAAGTAAATGTCCTCACACACTGTGCAGTCATTTGAGGCTTAAGTGTCTGGACTGTGAGTCTCAGACGGACTTTAGTCCCGCGTGAAAAAATGCAGCCGCCACATCCATTTGAATGAGACCAGTTCAGAAGTGCAGCAGCAGTGTCACCGGGTCATCCAGCCAAAAAGAACTACTTTCTTTTTTTCAAGTGGAAGACTTTGATTCCTGCTCTTTGGTGACTTTTAAAGAAGAAGAATAACAAAAAAAAAATTTTTTTTTTGGCAAACAGAGGCCTATGAATGACCTGTAACTGACATTTACTGGCTGAGATGGGACGACAGCATTTAGCCTTACCATGTCCTTTTTCAAATTTGATTACAGTGACACAGAAAATTCATATGCTTTGTTTTTCTAGGGATATGTTTAGTTAGGCTGCCCCTTTCTTTTAAAACTTTCCATGTAAAACAGGAATTCCTCTTTCCAGGATGTTTTATATTTGCTTCTTTCCCTTAGTACTCTCCGTTTCTCTTTTCATTTCTCAGCAGCAGGAAAACAAAAAGAGAGGATAGAGGAGTCTTTTATGTTAAAATGGAGGATTTAGATTCTTTTCAAAAGGTGTGGGATTATGAGGACAAACTTTTATTCTCTTTTGCTGATGTATTGCTTTAATGAAACTTATTTATTTAATTTGTTGGTGTTTTTGTGATTGTTTGTTGCAATTCAGGTCAGTGTAGAATAATTTTATCTGAATAAATGATTGCTTAAAACTCAACTCAACCCCGGACACGTTTCACTAATAAAGGGTTGCCTCCTAGTCACGATTGTCACTCACTGAGGAGTAGGGGGAAGATGAGGCACAAGCGTGACTGTGTTAGTGACAGGGTATGGCCATACAGTGGGTGCGAGCATCTCTCTTTCACTCACGAAACAATATTGTGTGTAGCTGTATTGTTGTGCAGGTGGAAACAGCAGGCTTTGTGCCATATATGCCATAAACCAGGAGGAAAACTGGAGGGAAATGAAAAACAGGAGCATCCAAGGAAAATGGGAAGGGTTGGCATGTATGCCGGGTAATGATTTCTGGAAAGAGATGCTGTTGTTGAGTTTTTCAAATGTATTTTTGTCACTTTGAGCACCACAGAATGCAGACATCTTCACGGCTGATATCTCAAAAACTCTGCAACTCGCACCAAAACTAATTAGATGGATAAACAGCACTACAGGCCAGAGGAAAAATATGTATTTTTGATTCTGGGGTGAACTATCCCTTTAATGTTTTCTTTATTTTGGCTTTCATCTGTATGTAGCATTGTCATGACGTACAGAATAAATTCTGCCCTGTCAAGAAGAATAAACTGGACTAATATGAGTGCAAGCAAGAAATGTTTTTGTTCCTCTGACAGTGTGAGAAACACTCACAGACTGCAGCTGCAGCGTACAGTATATATTCCACAGAATAGTTTCCCTTTGAAGACTTTTCAGCTGCCCAACCAGTCAGCAAAGCGACAACATGAAAAAAGAAGAAAAAAATAGCCTGATATGCCCGGGCATATGACGGAGAGCTCGGGCTATTTCAGACATGAAACACACATTAAAGTCTGAAATAAAAATATTCCAGAGAAATAATGAGTGAACAGGAGTGAGTATCCTAAAGAATGGAGTCACATCACATGTATCTGGATGTGCTACTGGAATACATGTCAAGAGAAACACACAGATCCCACAGGGAGCAGGATTCCTCATACTTACCTTCTGGAGGTTGAGCTGCATGACCTCCACATAACAAGGTGTTTAACACGCTCATCCAGCAACATATTTGAGCTTTAACCAACTTTTCACTTTTCATTTATCACACCACCCTCTCTCTCCCCCTCATATCAGCATTCTACAAATAAGCACACTGACATCCTGTCCAAACCACAATATGATTCTGTCTTTTTGCCTGTTGTGTTCCTCGTCTTACCTGAGCCTTTCTGCTCATGCTCTAATGAGGAGAGGAAATTATATTTTTAAAGATTACAAATATTGGCTGGTTTCATAGATAGGGCTTAGATAAAGCCAGGAGTAGGCCTCAATCTGTTCTAGTTAAACTAAATAGCTGTCATGGATGTGGCCTAAGTTTGTCTTAGTTAGTCAGAGATTATGGAGTCCTGCTTTAAGGTAAGTAAGCCTAAATGAGCACACCTGGATTTAGCCTCATTAGGTTCAACACGAGCACATGTTGTTGGTCTAATGGTGCTCACAAAAACCCGGAAAGGAGTAAAAAACACAATTACTGCTGCGAATCTGGAGGTAAAACAATGGCAGGGGCAAAAAGAGTTCATGTTAAAAAAAAAAAAAACTTTAGTGAGCACAAAAAAAATGTGCTTCTAAAACAAACTGTGTCGAACCATTTAGCAACGCCTCTCCACGTTCTCTCACGGTACAAAAATGAAGCCAAAATATCTTCGATGCGAGTGCTGCCATCTTGCGCTGCACTGTTAAAAAGAAGCAAACGTGATGCAATAGATTTTTTGCATTTCCACAAATTTTGGCCACTGTTGTTGACTTGACTAAGGTCTACAAGTTTAGACAAGAAGTCTGCCAACTTGGATCTTCTTGTTCATCAAATGATGATGCTCCTGAGAGGCTAACAAGGAAACTCTTGCTTCAATGACATGAATTTCTACCTTCGACAAATATAGACATTATATACAACATGCTGAGATTCGAAAACCCCGTAGATTTGCATCTACAGGGTTTCCCACAAGAGAATTAAGGTTACTGTAATTGCAATTACAGTACAATTACAATAGAGAGAATTTGTTGTCCAGACAAGTTTTTGTTACTTGTAAGTGGCAAAGTCTTATTTCTTGGTCAGATGAATTTGAAAACTTTAATGAGATCAGCAATTGCTAGTTGTCGTTTTTGCAGTTTGGTGACGTCATTTGGAGCCAGAGTCTGTGCAGTAGTCACCAGCGTTTGAGCCGCGGTATCGAGTTCCCACCCACACAGCCAGCCGACTCAATCACAAGCAGAGCTCAGCTGTCAATCACGGCATAAAACCCTGTTTTTATATCATCACATAACTAATTAAAATCAAACTGATCAGAAAAATGAAAAACAAACATCAGCGTGATAAGGACTACCTAAAATGACTTAATCAATTTGGGAAAACTTTATTTGACCCATGTGGTTGCTATTAATATATGGGTGGCAAGATTTATGACCTGTACTGCAGCCTTCCACCAGGGGGCGACCAAGATGCTTTGGCTTCACTTTAGGGGAGCTATGTATGCTAATATATGTCGTTGCCTGTAATGCATTTTTGTCTTCATTTAAATCAGAGCTACCCAAAGTGGAGCCTGTGGGCTATACAGTTTAGCCTGCCAGTTGTTTCTGGCTAAAAAAAAAAAAAAGAGTTATTAATTAACAAGTATATATAAAATCTAAATTGTGTGTGGGGGTATTTGACAGGGACAGCTGAAGAGTAGACAGGAAAGGGGGCAGAGATAGAGGGGATGATACAGAGCAAAGGCCTGCAGGCAGGAGTTGAACCAGCGGCTGCTGCAGAGGACCAGTAGGTTCAGTACATGGGGTGAATGCTCTACCAACACCCTGTGAAAGTGCTTTTTAAGGGGTGTCCTGGTAGCTCACTTCATGTGCCCCATTTACTGGAGTCCTTATTGCAGAAGACTTGGTTCAATTCCAACCTGCAGCCCTTCACTGCAAGTCATCGCTTCTCTCTCTTACCCGTTCTATCCAATAAAGACCAAAAAAACTATTTAATACTGTTAAAATATGTAGGATCCCTAATTATTAATTGTTTTCATAATTTGAGCAGACAGCCAGAGTGACACTTTCTACAGAAAGTAGGGTAATTAAAAGAACTTGGGATCGTAGCACCATCTTACATCTTAATAATACAATACAACAGTTGTGCGCGTTTGGCCCATGGCCCATAATGAAGTTTCAGGTTTGGCTCTCCAAGGGAAAAAGTTTGGCCGCATTTGATTTCAACTTTACAAACTCTCCATGCTCCCCCACCCAAAAGCATAAGTTAAACCTGCCTCTTTGAGGGATTATTTAAGCGACAATGTGGTCCTCCCTCTTGCAATCAGTTATGACTATTTTAAAATCAGTCTGTGCAAGTTGCTTTGAGTTAGGACAGTTTAAACAGGTGTTTAGTCTGAGACTTGGCTTAAGCCTTGTCTGTGAAACCAGCCCTCAGTGTGTCAGTGCAAAGGTGTCGGCTGATATACGATCACACAGCACACATACAGTACACAGGCTGAGAACAGCTGAAATAGAAAAAACTCATTAAAAAGCTCCACAGTCACGGGATGCATACATAGAAACACTTCACACAAGCAGAGGCAGAGACAGAAATAGAAAGTGAGGGGAAGAGATACATATAAAAAAGGAAAGGTCCCTTCAGAGACTGTCACCGAGACATGTGACGAAATACATAAGATGCTAAACCATGAGGGACTCCAGGTGAAGCAAAACACCAAGGCTGCAGATGCACTGAGACGTGACAGAGAGAGAAAAACGGCAGACAGACCGACTCGTTCAAAGTCGGCTACCGCTGAGGGATAGACAGACAGACAGGCGGAGACACTGGTTGAGACTGACAGATGCCCAGAGGCAGTGATCTACAGAGGAGCATATGGGAGACAGTGTGATGGGTGACATGTTGAGTAGACCCTCGCCGACACTGACACTCACGATCGCTTAAACGCCTCCAAGATGTTGTCCTGCTGCTCCTCTTGTACAGCTGAAACCAGACAGAAAGAGGAAGACTGGTGAGGGCTCGGCGAGGTTAATTCATTACACAGCAGGCCCGAGCCGCACAGGAATAATGGACTGATGACCTCACCACGCCACTAAATGATAGGACCTAATGTGTATCACACTCACTGAGTTATTGGCTGACAAAGCCGGTTACATAGTAACGGTGGATACACTAATGGAAGATGACAATAATGTGATTGTCTGTCTGCAGACCTACCCTGCACGCTGACTTCGAATGTGCAGCTGTCGCACTTGTCTTTGGAGGTGACCTCGCAGCGGTAACCACCTGCGTCTCCATCCACCACTTTGATGATGCTCATCTCGTAAGTGTAGATCTGACAGAGAGGGAGAGGGGGGATGATGTGCAGGGAACACACGTGATTAAATGAACACCAGTGCACACACACACAAACACGAGTTGGAAACAGACAACACATTTTGACTGATATCAGTTAGCCTTTTATGAGAGTAAATGCAGTTTGTATGATTTTAAAACTATTCTGCACAGAATTCAATGCAACAAAACAACAAAAATATGCAAGTGCATCTTTCCAAATGTTGAATGCAATTCAGTATGATTTCAAATTTTAGCTATCCTTGCCAGGGATCACGAGGGATCACGTGTGCCCAACAGATCTGGGGCTTGTCTGCAGCTAATCTAGCGTACTATTGGAGTCTAACTTTTAGTGCACATTCATGATTATTTGCTGAAGGACCTCTGTGATTCACATTTATGCCGATGACAGCTGTGGCCACAGGCTTTATGTTTTCAGGTCATCTTGTGAACGTGATATCTCAAGAACGCCTTGAGGGAATTTCTTCAAACTTGGCACAGAAGTCCACTGTGACTCAAGAGTGAACTGCTTAGATTTTCATGGTTAAAGGTCAAGGTCACGGTCCATCAATCCATCCATCCATTTTCTTTCTCTTATTCTGGGTTGAGCCATGGTAGCAGCAGGCTAAGCAGGGTATTCCAGGAGGACATGCCAGTTGAATGCATGCATGTCTTCTTGCATTTGTAGCTATGCCAACAGTACAAGGAGTAAAAGTGCACCTATGTAAACTGATGATGACAAATTTTAAAATAATCTCTGTTTGAAGTTACAATCAGGTGTGATCTCTCGTATGTTTTATGTTGGGGTTAAGGCAAAGATAAGGCAGGAGTGTAAAAAGGTTCTATTAACACACATACATACCTTGGTGTTCCTGTCATAGGTCTCTTTGAACTGCAGGTGCTTCCCAGCCTTGCTGCCCAGGTCCAGCCACTTCCCCTTCAGCCATTTCATGGTGGGCTTCCTCAGCAGGTTTGAGGAGTCGACTTTAGCCACAAACGTGATGTCCTTGCCTGCCAAAACCAAGAGTGAGACACAGTAATTAATCAAAATAGATTAACTGTCTGTATTCCAACAGGAGTTTGGCATTGAGTGGAACCACTCCTTTCACTTTGGATATAATTCAGGATTTTTATGGCGGATCGTTTTTGCAGACCTTTTGTCGCTGTGGTGCTCTCCGGCTTCAGCACGAACAGGCCGGTCAGCTCAGACATCTGAGGATCCTCCCCTGGAACATGTTCTGTGATGGGCGTTGAAAAGATGAATCACAGAGGGCAAATTAAAGCTGGAAATCACGATCGGGGCACCACTCAGATAAAGAGACGACAAACAGATTGTAGACGACAACAGGGAACAAGTAGACCAAGCAAACCACCAAATCAGCAGTCTTTTTAATCGTAGTGCTTTTATGGTGAAATTCTGACTCACTGATCATTTGGGAAACGCATAATTTGACAATAAGAAATAAACCCCACCCACTGAACTCAAGGATCTATTCCCTTTGCACTAAATCTGCAAGGCAAAACCATTCAGCGAGTTTGTGTAATGCCTTTCCTGTTACACAGCATAAACCGTTAGGGACCCTCTGACAAATGACAGGCGACCACGGAGCCCCCTGGAACAGGCTGGCCCCAGGGAATAAAGAAACTCCTCAGATCACCTCTGAAGACAGCACATTAGGGTTGACTCTCTGCAATCTTCTGCCACCCTGACAGAACATAAGCTGAAGGCTGTATACTCTTATCTTGGCGATAAAAAACGAGCTGCTCTTTTATCCGTTCACTTGTTTCTTTTGCAAGTAAATTGATGTAACCTCAGTAAGGTGTTTGCTTGTCAGTTGATATACTTCACAGAGACACTAACGTATTCATTTCTCTTACCATCAGGAGGCAACTCTGCGTCGGAGGGGGAAAAAAAAAAAGAGAGAGCGGGGAACACGTCAGTCTGTACAGTATCTGTGCTGTGCTGCTGTTAAACACAGGTGTTAATTGGCCCAATGATAATGTTGACTTCAGGTGAGGAACACTCACACGTTATATCAGCGTGCGCTCACACTCCAAAAGACACATTGTTCTTTCTCAGACTCAAATTAACAAATCCTGTTTTTTCTTTTTTTCTTTTTTTTTTTTTTTACAAAAACACATAACTGTTAATGAGTTATGTCTTCAGCAATCAAGTTCAAAACTCATCACTTTCATTTTGCTGAAGTCAGGAGGTTGTACATAATCTGCAAACACTGGGCTGCACCAACAAGGATTCATTTAATCTAAGATCAGTTCCAATCAAAACTAGATTTAAAGGACCAGTGTGTAGGATTTAGTGACACCTAGCAAACTACTTGTTTCACTCTCCCCTTCCAAGTGTGTAGACCAACTCGTGGTGGGCGTGAAACTTGTGTAAAAGGTGAAAAAGGTGAAAGTATCTAGAGCCAGTGTCTGGTTTGTCCATTCCGGGCTACTGTAGAAACATGGCAGTGCAACATGGCGGCCTCTGTGGAAGACGACCCACACTCTCTGTAGATATAAACGGTTTATTCTGAGATGTCACTACACTAATGAAAACATGAATAATATATTTAATTTCTGCAATATTCTGCCAATAAATCCCACTAAATCTTACACACTGGACCTTTAAAATGAGTAAATCTACATTTAAATCCAAGTAGAGCTCTGATGCACGATTCAGAATCTCAGTTCTCTCAGTGAATCCAAGTTTAGTGATTTGAGCCTAAATTAAATAGTTAAATCAATATGAAGATGCTTTCTTAACCAATACAAAATGAAAAGAAAATTTGAATGATGTGACATAGTAAGTAAATATAGCTAGCTAGCTAGTTAAAAGTAAATAAAAACATTGTTTATTGACATTGTTTGCTAACTAGTTTAAAAGGTGGTTAGCCTAGTTAGCCTAAGTCCATCTCGAGAAGGCAGCTATTTTAAAAGTTAATTGTCATCAAGTAAGTTTGAGTGAATTAAATTTAAACTATATTTAAAGTAAAAACTCAACCGAGGTTTAAAATTAATCTCTCTAAATTTTAAGATAATTTAAAGGTTTGGTGTAACATAAATTAGAGTTAAACTCTGGTTTAATCAGGTTTAAAAATGAATTCTTGTTGGTGCCGGCCAGCCAGAGACTGTTTCTGCTGTTTCTCTCACTTCCTCAGTCAGACATACAGTAAGTGTGACAGGAAAAGAAGGTTTATGGACGAGACGCAGGTAAAGATAACGGCACATCGGACCACCAATCAAGTAGAGTGAGTAGGGCCCTGGGTGGACATCCATTGGACGAGAGCAGTTGCTGAGAGAATGGATCCAGGGTCACGTGTCAAATAAGGTCATGCGCCTCCATAAATCCAGAGAGCCACACCGTCGGCGCCTCTTCCTCTCTCTGCTTTTATGGGCTCAGTTAATTTGATCTTTTAATCAAAAGTGCCCCTGAGGACAGATCCAAGTTCAGATGTTCAGGATGATTTAAAAGGTTTCAGTTAGAATGCTAAGTGGGTAAAGCTGATCCTGGAACGGCACCCAGGGGACACTTCTGAATGTTTACACTCTTACACTGTTACAGTGGACACAGTGTCTGTGTTTGGGACGAGCGTCGCTCAGTAAAGTTAGCTCCAGACTCTGCCCTTGGCTCTGGGAATGGATGCTTTAAATGTTCTAATAGTCTGCAGGGACTCATTGACTGAAACCCCTCTAGAGACCCTGTGAATATTTTGGATAATGAAGACAATTTGTAACAATCCCCATTAAAATATCCAGAAGAATTAAGGGCCCAGTTTGTAAAGTCGTTTCCAGAAACTTTCCTGGAAAGAACAACATAATTCGATCATAATTTTAGGGAAAATGGAGATTCAGAGTTCAGAGACAAGTTTATTTTTAGACTGTCCTCCAAAGAAGAACCAGTAACACCATAATAACCATCATTAATAAATGGAAAATTGTCAGTTATAAACTTAAGTTAATAGCTATTTCACTGGTAACAAACATTCAAAATAATGTTTACATATAAGTTTTTTAAAAATTAATAGAAACATAATGGCCATCCAGTTAATGTTTATAGATGCACTACACAGGATTTATTGTATTAACATCTGAATTTCATAATACAGACGCAAAAACATAATTACATAAATTTGTTCACGTCATCAGTTCCAACTTTATAGTCGCCATCAAATAATGTTTATGGACAGTTTACAAACTAATTATTAACCATGAACAAAGTGTTACAAATATCTGCTCCGTCTCTGTAATGATTTCTTAAAGGTTACAGATACTTAATATTGTTTGATAAAAGTTCAACAGTGGGTAAAACAGTGAAATAATTATAACACACTACAAAGTTTCATTAACTATCAGTTTTTAGTGATGATTATTTTAAAGTGTGCAGATTGTTTCCTGTGAATATTACATCAGAGGTGAGATTTCCTGATAATTTTAGGGACTGTTTGTACAATCCATCTGTGTCATTATTCTCTTTATTTTTAACAATCATACAAACTTAATGGGCTCATTTTTTGGTAAAGTCAGCGTTTTCTTTTTCCCGACGCTCGGCCATTGTTCTATTAACCCTTACAAGAGTGCAGGCTGTGTTCAGGTCTTCACGGTGCCCTCAGCCTATCCTGTGAGATTTCTTTAACTTTATATTTTGAATAATTTGAATAAATAATTTGCTTGAAACACAGGCTGACTCACTCAAAAAAAAAGGATTCTTGGTTCGTATAAACTTGAAGCAATATTTTTAAGTAAAATATAACTGATATATAAAATCAAGTTTATTTGTACAAAAAAAGAGTAAACATAATGTGAATATTCTTACTATAAATATACTGATTGTAAACAAATCAAGTAAACTTTATTTACTAAATCACATGTGGAGGCTCTGTGCGTCACACTCCAATACAGTTTATGTTTAAGTTTGCATTCAATTAATCAAATCTGACTTAATATAATTCATTAGATAGTTAGATTTTTTGGGGGGGTTATAGTTTCAACATAACGTTTTCTTACACACATTAAAATCAAGACGACCTCGCAACACCTGGTGAAGCTCTGGTGACCCTTAGTGGGGCCAGACCCCCAGGTTGGGAACCAGTAATCTAGGTTACACTGGCTTCGTATTCAATTGGAACTGATGACTTTTTAAACTAATTGAACACGTCTGTATTTTATTTATAATTATTGCCAAATTACATAGTTCCTTTCTAAAGAAATATTAAAGAGATAGTTCATGAAACTTTATCTACTCACCCTCATGCTGATTGAAGGTCAGGTTTAGTTTTTTAGTCCAGAAAACTCTGCTGGAGTTTCACAGGAAAACAGTGTCACAGAATCTCCCTGTGACCAGTTTTCAAATAAAAAAAAAAAAAAAACAACAGAATAAAACCACTTCCACTGTTTGGGAGATTCTGCAACACTGTTTTCCTGTGAAACTCCAGCAGGAGTTTTGCAGACTAACAAAATAAACCTGTCAATCAATCAGCATGAGGGCGAGAAGATAATGACTGAATTTTCATTTTTGTGCGAACTATCCCTTTAAGAAATGATGAGGAATTGATGGGCCCATAGAACAAGATGTTATCAAATATTCTCTCCCTGACTAGGTATTACTGCATTAAAATATCCATTCTGTCCATAAAGTATCGTCCTATATATAGAATGTATAGTGATGTAATTTCACACTTATGACTTATTCAGTATTTCATCAATTTATCATCAGAGCAGCAGCAGACTGAACACACAGCGTCTCAGATCCCTTCAGTCTCGTGTTGTAGTACATCCACATGTGTCACACACACACACACACACACACACACACACACCCCGCACACCCCACACACACACGTATATATGATGATATATACCCAACATAAGTTCAGGCAGGATTTTACACTTTCCATTAACCAGACCTCATCAGAGTCAAGTTCACTTCACATCCAAACACTCTCAAATGTTCTCTCGGATGCTTTGGTGGAAGTGATCTAACCACTACAACTTTTGATCAGCATGTTTTTGTTGCTGTCATAAACTCCTCTGTCGTCCGTTATTCAGATATTTTATTGTCATCTTCTTTTATCTGACAGTTTATCTGATGAATTTGAGCTGCTTTTAAGTTGTGTCTTTGCATTGGTTTCATCCTTTATTTTCCCTCGACTTTCCTTTCATGTGAGACACTTTGTCACTTTCCTTTGATACATAAATAAAGTTATTATTGTGATTGTTGTTATACTCAATGTCCAGAAATCTTCAAGGCTGCAAAAAAAAAAAAAAAAAGAAGATCGTAAGCAATCCGTCTGCTGAGTGAAAAGCTGTGATCTTAAGCACCAAAGACGGCCATCACCAGAGCAATCCCAGGCTGCTGGGAGGAACAGTTTGTCACAGTCAGTAACAGAAACAGATATCCAGGCAGAAAAAAAAAAAAAAAAAAGAAACCACAGGCAGGCTGAGAAACGGCGCGTTGGGTCTTTTCCTTACCGTCCCTGGGCTCACTGTTCGCTGAGTGGAAAGAAACAGGTGGTATGTGGAAATTAGTCATGTGGATAATGAAGGGTTAAATCACTTCCCACAGTGCAGTCGTCTCCTCAGACTGCAGAGTGTGTGTGATTGGGTGTGTGTGTGTGTTGTGTTGTGTGGTGTGTGTGTGTTGTGGTGTGTGACTGAAGACGATGCATGAGCCTGTTACCCGAGAGAATATTTTCATACAGGCTGCGACTGAACACGCCAGAGGTAGAACACACGTTCTTTACTCGAGTAAAAGTACTGATACTTGAGTAAAAAAGTGCAAATTCAACTTCTTTACTCGAGTAAAAGTGAACAGGTACAGGCTCTGAAATGTACTCAGTGTATTAAAGTAAAAAGTTTCCCTCTGAAGGACATCTCTACTCGCTGTTTCTGTGCAAAGCTAATGGAACCTCAACTTTTCTCCAGTGTCAGGTGTCCCGCTGTCCCTCTCTGTTTTGTCTTGTTATGTCTTTTTCGTTTTGCTAGATATTTGTGTCTTCTTATGTCTCGTTTTTAATCTTTTTATATCTTTGTTCGTTTCTTTCCGTCTCTTATGTCATTTCTTGTCTTGTTATGTCTTTTATGTCTTATGACCTCTATTAGCCTTGTTAATCTTGTTTTTAGTCTTGTTACATCGTTTTCATCTTGTTACATTTTTTTTGTTTTGTTACGTCTTTTCCATCTTGTTATGTCATTTTCGTTGTTACCTCTCTCACCTTGTTTTTTTGTCTTGTTACGTTTTTTTGTCTTGTTATGTCTTTGTTTTTTTCTTGTCACATCTCTTACGTTATTTTTTGTCCTGTTACATGTATGTCTTCTTTTGTCTTGTTACGTCTTTCTTGTCTTGTTACGTCACTCACGTTCATACACAGACAGCAGCAGAGCTCTTACCTACAGGAAGCTGGGCGTCTGTTAATGAAGAATAAGCACAGGTTAAGCAGATGAACAGGATGATCAGTAATGCAGATATGATGTGATGTAAGTATTTCATTCACATACACAGCTTTTTCGTCTTGTGTCGTTTTTAGCATTGTTATGTCTTTTTTGTCTTATTATCTCTGTTACCTTGTTTTTTTGTCTTGTTACGTCTTTTACATTGTTTTATCTTGTTGCATCATTGATAGTCTTGTTACATCTTATTTGGTCTTGTTATGTCTTTCACATTATTTTTCATTTTATGTCTTTTCATCTTGTTAGTATTTTTAGTATTGTTCCATCTTTTTTCAGTCCTGTTACATCTGTCTTGTCATGTGTTTTTGTCTTGTTCCGTCTCTCACACACACACTCACACATTCACACACAAACATACTAATGTTAAAAGCAGAGCTCTTACCTACAGGAGGCTGGGCGTCTGTTAATGAAGAATAAGCACAGGTTAAGCAGATGAACTGGAGCAGATGAGCAGATAATGCAGATATGAAGTGATGTGAGCATTTTAATCATAAACAGTTTTTTCATCTTGTTGTGTCATTTGTTTTTTGTCTTGTTATGTCTTTTTTGTCTTGTTAGGTATTTTTGTCTTCTCACATCTATCTTTTTTTTTGTCTTCTTATATTTTCTTTATTTTGATGCATCTACATCTATAAACATATTAATGACAGCAGCAGAGCTCTTACCTACAGGAGGCTGGGCGTCTGTTAATGAAGAATAAGCACAGGTTAAGCAGATGAACTGGAGCAGATGAGCAGATAATGCAGATATGATGTGATATAAGTATTTCATTCGTAAACAGCTTTGTCATCTTGTTGCATCGTTTTTTATCTTATTACATCTTTTTTCGGTTTGTTGTCTTTTACGTCATTTCTTGTCTTGTTACATCTTTTTGTCTCATTACCTCTCTTACCTTATTTGCTGTCTTGTTACATCTTCTCCATCTTGTTGTGTCATTTTTAATCTTGTTATATGTCTTATTTTTGTCTTGTCACATCTTTTACATTGTTTTTTTGTCCTGTTATGTCTTTTGTGTCTTGTTACGTCACACACAGACACTAATGACAGCAGCAGAGCTCTTACCTACAGGAGGCTGGGCATCTGTTAATGAAGAATAAGCACAGGTTAAGCAGCAGCAGTTTTTTTTTTTTTTTTTTAAACTTGCTACATCTTATTTTTGTCTTGTCACATCTTCTGCTTTGTTTTTTTTTGTCCTGTTACATCTATTCCTTTTTTTTTTTTGGTCTTACATTTTTTATCTTGAGGCATCCTTTTCTTGTTACGTCTTTTTTGTCTTATTACTTCTGTTACCTTGTGTTTTGTCTTTTTCATGTCGTTATGTTGTTTTTCATCTTGTTACATCTTTTACATTGTTTTTCTTGTTACGTCTTCTTTATGTGTCTTATGTGTCTTTATGTGTCATTGTCAAGTCCACTTAGGTTGAAATCAGTCTTGATGTTGGCACACAATGACGCAAAATAAAAATAATCAATATTTCTCCCCTTAAAAACTAAAGCAATAAGCCTGTTGTGAAAATGTAAGGAGTAAAAAGTACAGATATGTGTGTTCAGATGTACACACACTCACATACATTCACATACACACATTCATACACAGACAGCAGCAGAGCTCTTACCTACAGGAGGCTGGGCGTCTGTTAATGAAGAATAAGCACAGGTTAAGCAGATGAACCGGATGATCAGTAATGCAGATATGATGTGATGTAAGCATTAACTCTTAGCTTCATGAGCGTGCTATGGCTCTGTGAGTTATATTGATGATTTTAGAGATAATCGATGTGTTTCATTTAACAGATGAGTACACACACACACACAAGGAGAGTGGGCTACATACCCTCTACAGCAGGCTGCGTCTCTGCCACTGAAAATTTTAGAAAACACAATGAACCCCTGAAGTCACTCCAGATGATGTGGTTTTTCTGTTACAAGTGTCTATTCAAAGTGTGTATTCAAAGTGTGATAGAAAATGTGACGATAGACTGACTTGATTGGTTGGTTCCTCTTCGACACTTGATCTATGACCCACCCACGTAAGATCAGATCCAAATCATCAAATGTGTTTTCAGATGTGACACAGAGGGTGTTTTCAGATTAGGTATGATTACTTTCTACCCAAGTACCTGAGTATACTTGCACTACAGTATACTGCCAATCACAAGATCCCAGCAGCAGTCCACTTCCTTGGTACGGTTAGCTTTCACACCTGATGCGGACTCTGCCCGAGTCCACACAAACTGTACTTGAGACCACCTTTTCCAGTGGACCCGGGCACAGATCAACGAACTGAATGACCACAGCAGCTCGTTAAGAAAGTTCTCCACAGATTTAGTATTACATTTCTGCAGGAAGTGCAGAAGTTTCTTTTTTAAATGAACCCAGCACACACAATCCTCTCTCTTGTCAAAATCTTTTGCCTACATTGCCCACAATGCAACTGCAACTGCCAACAGATTCAGGTGTGTTATGCTGGGGTTCCCTAAAAACTTAATATTTCCTCTGGGGGGTGGTGCCTTACGTCCTGCATCACACAGAGTGATGTGTGCCTGCTGCGTGTTCTCATTGGTGCAGAAAGTTAAAAGTTGTTTATTAGCATAATCTGAAGATACAGGAGACCTAATTTCAGATTTTTTTCATTATTTATGATCATTGATTTATGTAGATACACTGGGATTTTGACTCCTTGTACTTCTGGCACAGCTGCAGCTACGATTCCACTTCCCTGTAGATATTAAAATGACTTTCACCTGATGAAGATCAATTCTCAATGAACTCATAACGTTATACTGGAAGTTGTACAACTAATATGCTAAAACGTATTGACTATTGACAAAACAAAGCAGCAGTAAACTCCCAAACACATGGAAACACATCTCAATCTGGAAAATCAGTCGGTTGCCCCTTTAAGTTCTTTATGGCTTCATTGCAACTTGACATGAGCTGTGATGAGGCGACGGCAGGTTAAAGAACCGGTCAGGGAGTTAAGAGCACACTATCAGCTATGTTCTCTCAGGTCAAAGATATTATTACACAAGTGTTCTCCTTCAAAGACTGAGCAAAAAATGAGTTGCAGTATTAGTATAGCTCACTGCTGTGGCTTGTCACTGCACCTGCACAGACACACAGAGACACACACACACACACACACACACACACAGACACACACACACGACACACACACACACACACACACACACACACACACACACACTCTTAATCACTCTCAGCGAGCCACAGAAAGTTTATGCAATAATTCATCTCAGCAACTGACAGTGACTGCATATACACACTGAAACACACACACACAAACATGTGTACTGTACAAATTTCCGGCTCATACACTCACAGGTATAAACTGTACAACCACTATGAAACCATTTAATATTTTCAGTTAAAATGATTTAACTTTTCAGGCTCTAAAAAAAACACAAATCAGGTTCACTGCTCTCTGTGACCAAGAAGTTTCTAAAACTTAAAGATTCGAGTTTATCTAAAGAAGAAAAGTAAATTATCTAAAATTAATATTATAGGTCAGCAAAACTTTTTTAAAGTTTATCAGGCTCAAAACTCAAAAATCTATTGCAGAGTGTTGCCTTGAAATTTTAAGTTGTCTAAAGTATTTTTTTTTTTTTTTTTTTTACAGTGCAGGTTGAGGGCTGTGATGGGATACATAACAAACATTTCCAAACATGCAGAGACTCTTGTCATCTTTCCTCGCCCCCGCCCAAAACCCCATCCTGCTGCCACCGTGACCAAAGATGGTGCAGGGCTCAAGGCTACATATCATGCTACCTGCTGGGAATACATGGTAGTGGGTCACGATATCTGAAGACACAGCTGATACAATAAACTAAACTACAACACTGCTGTTACAGTTGCTCCATAATATGAATTTAATCCAACAACTGAATTGAAACAGACTAAATGTACAACAAAGTCCGTTTTACTCTCAGGGGACTCATTACTTATTACTGTGCTACCAGCACAGGAAATTTACATAAACATACATTCTGTACATGCATGCGTTTGACAAATAAGAATGTATAATGTTGCTGCGTAGTACATTATTCTACCTGATCTGTACATACATCTCACATATCATGTCGCTACATACTCTGCTGCTGTGGGCTACGACACCCACACGCATTTATTTCACATATTTTGCTGAATGCATTGACCTCAACCTTGGATTGGACTTCAGGGATCAGGATTTTCAGGCACGCAGGGAGTTAAAGCCTGCCATTCTGAATCTTTCTCTTCATTCTCAAACATAAAAAACAGCATCATCTTGCAACCTACATGCACTTATAGTGCATTCATGTGCTCCTCTGACTTCGATGTATTGATGTGCTTTTAGGTCATAAAGTGGAAATAACATGGATGCTACTGAGGGAACAGTAGAGAAAGATGTGTTATTCTGAATCCATTTGGAGGCAACCTGACTTGTTATCAGGGTTAATGCTAATAAATAACATTTCTAATTAATCTATGTTGACAGCAACATGTAACCAAAAAACTGATATGGAATTTGTGTATTGATAAAAAGTTATGAACTAGACATTTCAAGTCGAGTTAGCATTAGCTCACATCAGCCAGCTACACTCACAAAGTCTGCTTGTGAGTCATTATTTTAGGTGACAAAATCCACTGTCGTCAGCTAGAAATGAGAATCTGCTTTTGTTTACTCCTCTAAGGACTCACAGACCTCGTGTTTCAGAAATTACTCCCAGTTTCGATGTTAAATCTGCCGCCGTTATCATCGTAAACAGTGCGAGAATGGAAAGCTTGGCAGGTGTAGCAACAGTAACTAAGGAGGGCGGAGGGTCAGTTGGCAATTGATGTATTCTGTCGTGTGGGTATGAGAAATGTTGGAAATGTCGATATGAGAGTGGCAAGAGTCACACTGTCACATTAATGTGCACTGATGTAAGACTCGTTAAGTTACGTCAAGATACGTCAGCTGCACCTTCCACCTACGGTTGCACCAAATTTCATAGTTTCTTCCAGGAAACTCTCGGCAGTCATGTTAGAATTATGAACCCATGAAATAAAATGTTTGGAAATAGATTTCTAATGAAGGCTATCTATCTATATAAATATTTAAAAAATGCACCAACATCCCAATGAAGACCTGCACCACCCTTTACTCCGAAAACAAGTCCTGTGGCTGCACTGTGCATTGAGCTCTACCAAACGTACCAATAGTGGAGTGACTGGTTATTCTCACTGTGTAAAAATAGCACAAAATGGTAATGCAACCAAAAAAAAAAAAAAAGTGGTGTTGATTGTAAGGAAAAGAAACCAAAAGACAAAGATTTTACTGCTGATGAAACACACATCGCATCAGAACAGAAGAACTGTGATTTCACTTCAGTTCACAGTCAAGTTCTGTTGTAATGTGTCCCGAATTACCCTCGAAGAAATACCGTCTGATAAGGAATGTATTATTTCTGGATTTTGTCTAATTTGGTACGAATTACGACCTCTTGCTTCATATTAGCATGCTGTAAAATAAAGTTCTTTTAATTGCACATTTCATTGGCCAAAGCCCTCAGCTGTAGTCAGCACACAGAAGAATACCAACACTGCTAACAAGTCAGTGGTACAATGGGAGCTGAAGGACAAATGTGAAAGATTAATTTGCATGTGCTGTGTGCATTCGCAGACTGAAGTATACCCAGGCTGGAATAGGAAAGTCAAACACACACACACACACTTATAGAAACCTTGTGACCCATAAATTAAACACCCTCTATTTTGCTCCCAACACCTACAGTAATTTAATTAGCATCTCTGCTGCTTTAAATAAACTCGTAGCATGTCCTCAGTGCTAATAAAAGAATATTATGTATGTATATTTATGTATGTGTTCACTCCTCTCTGCGTGTGTGTATGTGTGTGTGTGTAGCATCATGCATCTGCACGCTCAGTCCCATCACCACAGAAGTTCGCTGCTTCTGTGTTTGTTTCATCTGTGAGTCTTACCCTCCTCCTCTGCTGCTGGGTTCTCTGAATGACGGGAAACACACACATTATTTTGCGGATTAGGATGACGATGACAGTGATGATGATGATGATGATGATGACGAGGATGATGATCTATAAGCAGTTACATCTCTGGGACACACAGACGAGCAGAACACTGAATACAGTGTGTCTTTTCTTACCCTTTGAGTCTGAAAGTGAGAAACAGAAGAAAATAATTAGAAAATTAAACAATCTCTATGAGAGGATTTTTATTAAAATATTTGTTTTACAGTGGTTAGTGCAATTTAAATGTATAATAGCTGATTACTACACGCGTAACTCAGAAATAAATTGGATTTCTGGAGCACAGCTTGTGGGCTCAGATTAGATGTCATGAAGGCACTTACCAGCAGGGGCTGCTGCAGCCTTATCGCCCTTGGCTTCTGCAATTAAACAACAATTATGCAAATTAATTTGTACATCCTCATTATTTCCTATCATACAGCACCAGCAGCACAGTGTTCGGATAGTCACGGTCTTCTGAGGTGAGACTCAGTGTGATGTTTAAAGAGCCGCATCTGGTGATCTGAACCATCAGGAGGCAGTTTGTGCACATCAGTGGGGGCAAATATAAGAGAACAGGGATGAAACTGTATTTCATGTTTTTGCAAAAATCTGAGTTAATGGAAATCTGTGACACAACTTTAAAGGGCCAACATAAAACAAATATACATTTTAAAACAAAGATGATTATAAAAGGACATCTTTATACTTATTGTATGAGTACTATTATTTTTTAATTGTTTGAAATTGTTAAGTCTGGTCTGGGACACATTTTTTTCTGGCACAGAGCAACTTAAGAGGTTAAAACAACTAAAGGAATCCAAAATATTTCAGAAATTACTTTAATCCTTAAAGGGATAGTTCACCCAAAAATGAAAATTCCGGAGTTTCACAGGAAAACAGTGTTGCAGAATCTGTCAGCTTTAAGTGAATAGTGACCTTTTCAAACGTAAAATTGAAAATTGAAAAAAAAAAAAAAAAAAAAAAAAAAAAACCATAAAATGGCTCCATGCTGCTCGTCTGGTTTAATCCAAGTCTTCTAAAGCACCAACATACCAAGTTGACTTGAAAGACGTCATTTCCACCATGTTTTTAGCCTGAATCTTCACTAGCTTGGAGCCACGTTCGCGTGCACATGCACACTGTCTGAACTGGGTGTGTGTGGTGTGACGGTGTGCTTGTTGGAGCTTTAGGAGACTTAGATTACACCAGACGAGCAGTATGGAGGCATTTTACATTTGAAAACTGGTCACCGTTCACTTCCATTGTTTGGGAGATTCTGCAGCTCTGTTTTCCTGTGAAACTCCAGCAGTGTTTGTGGACTAAAAAACTAAACCCGACCTTCAGTCAGCATGAGGGTGAGTAGATAATGACTGAATTTTCATTTTGGGTGAACTATCCCTTTAAAGAATTTTTTAATGTATATAAAATAGTATTCTGTGTTTCTGTGTGTCCACCATCCACCAGAGCTCTCACTGAATCTGAGGAAACACACAGCAAATAAAAAAAACAACAACTCCTGTTCGACATTCCTTTATAAATATACAAAACTGCACAAAATAAACACTTTTAAATAAACAGCTTCATTTTAATAACATAAACACACATTCACAAGTGCCCGCGCAGGGAAATTACATTCAGGCAACCTTGCTTCATGCACCTCCTCTTGATTTCTGAGGGGTTTGCCTTTGGCAAAAGGGAGAATGTTGGATTTCAGCAGGGGAATAGTGCATGAGTCAAATGAGGCACGGTTTACAGAAAACAGTGCTGCTGAGATAAATATAAGTACATTTTTCAGAGATCATGAGGAATAATTGGGCTTAAAAAATTCTGAAAGGGGCGGCCTCAAGACAAAAATGCTTTTGATAGGATAAGTACATCAAAGTTCCAGGATCCCAGATCTAGGTTACTTTAGAAGCTCCGGGGTGTCTAATGAGATGGCAGATTAGGCATGAGGTTTCCGTCTGCCAGACAAACTAAAGCACACAACTGCACAGTAATAATTCAGCTTTGGCAGCATTCACAACCTAACCATCTATTCAATAATTTCTCGGGTCTGCGCCCTCATTAGGGTCCCTGATTAAATGTTAAAAAAGGGTTCGGTGTCTCGCTTTGCCGCGGCGGTACAGTCAAAGTGCATTAAAGGGCTGAGCCACAGAACTGAATGAGGACATCATCATGACAGCTATCGTCTCCCCAAACCACCAACAACAAGCCACAACTGGCACTGCAGAGCCGGTGTCCCATGAGTCCACTTAACAGCGGGTCTAAGATATCAAGGTTCGGCCTTGGCACTCGGCTTGTGCTCAAGGCTGGCACACTATGTTTGGCACACCGGTGGGAGGGGGCAACACTTCTATTTTGGATAAGGTTTGTTTTTCAGGCAGCAATCTGTTAATGCCTCTCTCAGCACTTCAATCCAAGAGGGGATCCGTGATGCGCCAGGCAGTAAAAACTTTCTTTAGGCTCGAGCTGAAGCGTCTGTCCCGCCCCTCTGCTGTAAATCAGAGGGAAGTCGGTCACTGAATTTCAGATTACTCAGCTGTTCCTCTGGTTCCCGGTTTTTAATGTCTGTTTTTTACCTTGATGTGTTTACAAGCAGGATTTGATCTCTGACTCGTCATGACACAGCAGAAGACAGGAGGAGGGTTTGTTTTTGAGAAACAGCCGTCACCCCAAGAGACAACTGGGGCGTTGAATAAATGTCATTAACTGGTTATATAAAGCTTGTTTAGATGTACAAGTCCTGATTGTCATTGCATGAATACCCAGTTAGTCCCTCCAGGATTTTGTGGGTTTTCGGGATTGTTGGAGCCTAAAATGTTTGATTTTATGGCAGCTTTTCTTTAAAAAAAAAAAAAAAGTTCTGCATGTTGAAATGTTTTTAGGCATTTTTTGCAATGAAAAATTGACTGAAAATTGCAAACCAAATTCATTAAAAATCAAAGACAACTTGTTCCAGGGAGAATAAAACCCCGCTCTTTTCTGTGTTCTGCCTAACCTCAACAAAAAGGCTCAGCATTACAAAAATTCTAACAAAATATGCTTTATTTGTGAAGATGTGAATAAAGAAGTACAGCTGTGGGGTATTCCACAAAGAAGGAAAATCTTTTTGAGCTCAAACTAGGTCAAAATAGCAAAACACAAAATTATAAAATATAGAAATGCACAGAGCACAATGACAAACCTCATGTTCAGTACCAGTGTTTCAGTACCGGTGACAAAATAAATGAACAAAATCATAATAAATAATAAAAGTGAGACATATGTACATGCATGACGTTAACAGGGGGGCTGCTGTGATTGGTGGGGACCCACAGGAAGCTAAGATGATTGGTCAAATATGTGGAAATGTTGCGGTGATTGGACAAAATTGCAATGAATTCTTGTAATGCAACTTTGTCATTGGAGCGGCTATACATCAATATAGGATGTCAGGTCTTCAGTCTCAGGAACAGAATATGTGGTTTGTATTTTTTAACTGTGCTGATTAAAGGGACTGTTCATCCCGTAATCTGGATAGTTTTGGTGTGAGTTGTTAAGTGCCTTCCTGTCTGCCTACAATGGAACAAGATGACACTCGAAATCAAGACCAAGATAATCATCAGTGTTTCATGTAGGAACTATTTTTGTTTTCTGTGAAACTTCACCAGCCATCCACATTCATAGAGGGAAGCGTACATCTATGGACAAGAGACTTGTGTTTGTGACAGTGTGGGATGTTCTCCTCAGCTGAGTTGTAACCATTGACTGCAGATAAGATGAACAACATGTCTTCACTTCCTCCCACTTTAAGAAAAATAAAGCCAAAATATCCTGGATATGAGCGCTGCCGTCTTGCGGTGGTTACATCACTTGGAGCCAGAGTCGACATTGCAGTGATCTGGTTTTGGAGCCACGGTATCAAGGTCCCGCCCAAACAGTCGGCTGACTCAGTTGCGAGCAGAGCTCAGCTGTTAATCATGATGTGAAACCATCACTTCGCCGTGTTGTTGGGCTCTAGAAAAATAATAACTGCGCAAAATTGAAGCTTTATCTCTTTATACCAGCTGCAACTGCCAGTCGAAAGCAACTGTGGTTAAACATAAGATGAAAGCTGGGAGAGGTGCGTGAGCCATGACAAAATAAACAAAATTAATTCACAAAATGTCAAGAAAGGAAATATTCACACACATATTTTCCTTATTAAACAGAACAATACAACCGATCACCTTCTGAATTCAAGTTTCTCTCTTCTATCAAAGTAAGATGAGCTTTAATGGCCTCGTTAACTCCGTATAAAACACCTGACTTCAACTCTTTAGACAGAATAGACAAAATCATCAGCATTTCCATTCTTATAACAAACACCATTTCTGGTTTGCTCAAAATAAATCCTTAATTCACTGCATGATATGTGAAAACACTCCTCTATTCCTCCTCCTACGTCCTCTGGCTCAGTGGGTGTGTCCTGTGCCACTGAGTGCATTAAATTAGCAAAATAAAATAACAAAAATCGCCAAAAAAAGCCCCAATAAAACAAGCGGCCACTCGTCCAACCCTATGGCAATTGTAGAAAGATGGTCCGTCCATTAAGTGAGGGTATACGGGTCAGCCAGTGTGCTCTTATTGGTTAATCTGAACATTTTCAAACATCAATCGTTATCAAAAGTCATCATTTTTATGAACAAAAACGGAGTCTATAGCATAAAAAAATCATAAAAACCAAACTTATGAGAAAAACGAATACTTGAACGTACATCAGCATGATAAGAACTACCTAAAATAACAAAAAGTCTCTTTGGAAAAAATGTCCCATCTGTTAACACAGAGGAGGCAGAGTTGATGACCTATACTGCAGCCAGCCACCAGGGGGAGATCAAGATGTTTTGACAATCTTTATAAATGTCAGTGGTTGTGATGTTAGCAACACTGAGCTAGCTAGCTAGCTAGCATGGTGTAATGTTTGGGGAGTAGTTGTTGGAGTTGGGAGTAGTTTGGTAGACAGAAAGAAGTTCCAGCATGAAGCTGCTCACAAACAGGTGTCTGGATTATCTTGAGGTCATGATATCTGGAGGGAAATATGGCCTCTGACTTTTTCAGATGTTTCTTTTTCGGTGCTCTGGGCACCACAAGCCAAGTGGCATCTAGTTCCATTATATTAGAGAGAAGACAGACGTCTCACAACTTATATCTCCAAAAACTTGACAACTCACACCAGGACAATCTAGATAGATAAATAACAAATAGGTTTGTTTTTTGTATTTGGAGTTAAACTGTCTCTGTGGCTGATTGAAACTCAGTCTCCAAAAATAGTGTAAGTTCTCTTTAATGATATGTAAAGAAAACAAATATTTTTGTCACACCATAAACTGAAAAAAAAAAAAAAAAATCACCTTGAACAGCTGAAGGAGATCAGACATTAATTTCTGCAAGATGGTTAAAAAAAATAGCCTTATTCCTTTTCTTTACATCCTGACTTAAAAACGTATGACAAAGCATCATAAGCTGGCTATAACAACCATAAGATGTAAGATCTTTTTACCCTGCGGCGGGGTCCTGTCTCACCACAAAGGAGAAAAAGATGTGAGATTCTCAGCGATCGCTGTCTGTGTTCCTCTGTTACTTCCAGCAACATTCTGTGTGAAGTAAATTGAGATTTCACAAAAGAATTTTTAAACTGTCAGCATCACTGCTACCTCCTCTACACATGATTACTCAGGGATTTTATACATATCCAGTGTTGCCTATTTCTTCCCATGTAGATAGTTCACAGGGTGAGGCTGGGTATCTGACAAACGCTTTAGACTTCTCTTTATGTCCCTGGTGAAAGATTTTATGCAGATGACCAGAGAAAAAAAATGCAAATTATTCTGCAAACATCAAAAATATCACACAGAGAAAATATTTAAAGCTGTTCAAGGCACAGTTTGTGTTGGCAGTTCAGAGTGACAATGAGAGGTAAGTGTTCAACAAAGAAAAAGAATTTGAAAATCCAGAAATTAGGACGGGATGTGATGTAAAATGCACACAGAACATGTATGTTTACTAAAGGATGATGACGAGGGATAAAAGAGTGAAAAAAGTCAAACAATGGTGGATTCATTTTTGTCTGAGCTGTTGTTGCTGTTTAAAGGGATAGTTCGCTCAAAAATGAAAATTCAGTCATTATCTACTCACCCTCACGTCGACTGAGGGTCGGGTTTATTTTCTTAGTCCACAAAAACCTGCTGGAGTTTCAGAGGAGAATAGTGCTGCAGAATCTCCCAAACAATGGAAGTGAATGGTGACCAGTTTTCAAATGTAAAAAACAACATGAAAAAAAAAAAGCCTCCATACTGCTCATCTGGTTTAATCCAAGTCTCCTAAAGTCCCGACATGCCATTTGCAGACCATTGTTTTAGGGTGAGCTATCCCTTTAAGTGAAAGTTTTAATCTGTGCTAATTAGCTAATATGCTAAAAATGTTGTGGTTGTGGTTGAGCTTTGAAACATCCACTGATCTGTTGTGACCGAGCTGATCAACAGAGGAGTCTGCGGCTACGCTAGCAGCTCTGTGAGGCTGTATTTGTATGTAACTAAATGCTAATGTCAGCATGCTAACATGCTGTTGTTAATCAGGTATAATGTTCAACATGCTTACCATGCAACCTTAGTTTAGCATGTTAGCATGCTAACATTTGCTAAACAATGCTGAACATAAAGCGTTCTATCTTCTACCTGGTGCAAAGTGGCGTACTGCATCAAAATCACATTATACAACCTTCTTGTAAATGAGAAATAAACTGTATCCCTGCATTAGTGATCTTTGCACATTATTGCCTCCATGATATTTACTCCAGGAATATTGTATAAAACAGTACATAGCCTGTTATTCCATTCTACCTCATGATTCACTGTCTGGGATCCATGAATGTCTGTACCAAATTATGAGAAAGTCCACCAAGCAGACATTGAGATTACACACTTGCAATAGAACCTCGACTGGGCATTTCTGCTCGATGCCCTTGAGGCCCAAAAATCATTTTCTTTTTTAAAATATATTTGTAAAACTTTCCTAGAACCAAGAAAAGAATCAACTTTCAAATCTGTGAGGTCATCACAAAGGGAAGTCAATGGAGAAACACTGCTGTGCATGTTCAGTGAGCCACATACTGCAGAAGTAAACCTGAAGGCTAAAAAAAGAAAACTTTTTTGGCCTATATGCACCAGGCGAGCTCACTGAACTGAATTGGTGTCTACATAACGCATACTGGATAAGTGAAGACTTAAGATTTTTTTCTGGTGGTGCTAGAGGTAACGACAAGAGATCACTGACAGAATTAGGACTGATCCTCGGGTCACCATGAATATCTGCACCAAATTTCATGACAATCTAACCAATAGTTTTTCACTCAGAACTACAAAAGTCAATCTGCTGGTAGAGGAAGAGTCAGCGGATCACTGAAGTCATGACTCATCCTCTGGGGAGCAAAATGGCGATCAAGAGATCGAGTCAAGATATTTAAGTCTGGAACAAAGTGATAAACCAGTCAACTAACATACTGATATTGCCATAGAACCATGCTGCTGTCACGGTTTGGTGTTTTCATAGTTCGCTTCCTGTTTTATTTTGATATGTCTTCCCTTGTGTGTCTTTACTTCCTGTCTTTGTCTGTTTTTTTTCTCACCTTTTTTGACGTCTGATTGTTCATCACCTCCCTCGTGTGTTCAGCCTGGTGTCCGTTGCTCATTCGTCCTCGTCTTTGTGGCTTTTGTGTTTGTTCCCCTCCGTGTTTTTGGGGGGATTTCTGCATTTTCTTGGACTTTTTGCTCCCTCAAATTTTGGATCTATTGTTTGGTTTGACCTTGCTCCCTGTCTGCATATTTATTTATGTTTTTTTTTAGTTAATATAATATCTTTGCACTGCCAGTCTGCATTTGAGTCCAAACCTACATTTCTTGAACTTGTGACAGCTGCTGGTGTTACCACAAATTAGTTAAATCCTGCTCTCATATTTAATTACAGGGCAAATCTGCAGCATCTCAATTAGTGAAGGTGTGACGTGGTGGTTTCTCTGCTGCAGCTCCGCTTTGTGATGTAGGCTGATAAGATGGGTGTATTTTTACAAAAAAAAAAAAAACCTGCCAAGTGCAGCTTTTAAAAAAGGTGTTTTTTCCCTTTAATTATCCATAAGTGACCTGTTTCTCCTTCAGCCCACTTTATGAGAAGCTGTCAGCTCCTCCTCTACCTCTCTCAGGCCCGTCTCCGCTCCTCCGTGGGAAAAGCTGTGAGCAAACCGCTAAGTCACAACCAGGACAACTGTGCCCTTCAACCCTCGGCGCTAATACTGAAGGTAATGCACAGCTGATGAACACTCTGTCTGCGTGGATCCGTCTCCGCTCTCATTACCGTCCACGCTTCATCGACGGTCCTCTCTGGCCTAGATAATTTCACTCAACAGCCGTCTGCCTCCCTGTCTTCCAGGTATCTGTTAAATGGATAATGTCTCTTGCGGTCTCCATTCCTTCTTTCTTTTCACTTAATGCAAATCCCTACTCTCAGCACTTTTTTGTCCCACCGTTTCTTTGTCCTACTTTAATCTAATTCCACTTTCTTCTGAAGGAAAAAAAAAAGAAGAGTTAAGCAAGATGGAGAGCGAAGAGGTGGAAACTAAAGCGGGAGGGGAGAGAGAAGAAGAATGAGCCGAGCCAACAGGGGTCAAGGATGGTGTGAAGCCTCACGTTAAGAGCCTGAGGACTGGGTTCTTCAGGTCTTCACAGATGAGATATACACCATTTATATTTAACAAATATCATGTGAGATGCTTGTTGAAAGAGGGTTTTATTTACTCAGTTTTCGCTGACCCCGTCACTGTCAATGCACCTTTAAATACACACATTACTTGATGCTCCGTGTGCCATAATTATAGACCCTTTTTATTGCCAAAAGCTTATCGCTAATATCATTTTAAACTTGAGGGATTTAAGGCCATACAAGACGGCTCCGGCCAGATGCTGATTAAGATTCAGTCATAATACCGAAGCTGAGGACGGACTTTTGTCAGTGGTGAGGAGAGTACTGAAAATCTGTACTGTATTCTTCTAAAAAACTACTCAGAGTATTAGTTACTTTTTAATCACATCTCATGGGTTTCTGTTTGTCCAAAACTTCTGTCTAAATTACTCCAAACTCTTCTGCTCTGTCCTGCTGTTCAGTGGTTGCAGTCACATTTCCAAGGTTGCAAATCTTGTGCATTTTCCTTTACTGATCAAAAAGCTAACAAACGATCAATCATTATGATTTATTAGATAGAAAACACATTCTTTAAATTTTATTCTTTTTCCCCCCGTTTTTGTTTTGTATTTTTTTAAGTTCATGATTCAACAAATGGCTCTGCCAGACAAAACAATGTTCAATGAGGTGCAATTACTGCTGTTTTTTGATTAAATATTGATTATTACATCCTTAAGCCTAAATTCTTAACAGTGATTCATTGATTAATCATTAAAATCCTCACTCCAAACCAGTGCTGCTACAGTGTTTCACTGACACGCATGAACATTGGTACACGCATGTATCATGCCAAGATGGACAAAAAAGTCTCATGGACCAGTTGCCTAAACCCAACAGGAAGTCGGCCATTTTGAATTTCATGGTCATTTTTGGCAAACGTGAAATTGCTATAACTTTGGAATAAATGATGCAATCTGCACAAAACTTCACGTTTGATAAGAGGCACATCAACATGACAAGCAGGAGTCACAGTCATAGTGTCACCAGTTGGAGACAGGAAGTGACATCAAATTCCTTCCTGCAGTGTCTGAAGGGCGTGAAAATTCAGACCCTCTTCGACCAGGAAGAATCCAGCCACAAGGCCACAGCTGCCCATGCCCTGACTGTTCAAATTATACTCAGTGCTCAATTGTATTTTCACTTGTATTTAAGTATGCATTACACTATGTAATCTACTTAGTTACTCTTAAAATCATAGACTTGAAAATCTACTCATAAAACTACCAGTACCCCCCAAAAAACTGCTTGATTACAGTAATTTGAGTCAATTTGTGTGTGAAATAAGTCAGTCTGTGTGTTGGTTTTAAAGCTCAGCTGGTAGAGCAGAGCACTAACACTGCCTGGTTTGGGGATTTGTCTCCGACCACAGATACTAAAAGATGTATGCATTCTTGAAATCCTCAAGGTACTTGAAGGATATAAGCATCCACTAAATATGCCATTCAGTGAACTGGAACGTTTTACATTATTGCAGAGGATTACAAGGTTATACATGTTTTATTCACAGTTTTGAACTTTAAATGTGTCAGTCATGATATAGAACTTAAAGCTATTATAAGGAGTTTGTAACTGGTTGTGAAACAGTCTCACTTTATTACTGATGCCTCTATATGACCTGCATAGTTTAACAAGACCATCTGCGAGGAGATTAACTATTTCTATAAAGATATTCTGCCGTGAAATCAGATGAAACAAGCCTGGTTCACAATATTCCAAGCAAAGTTAGAGTGAGTAGTGAGTAAAAGGAAGCAGGGGGAGTTTTTTATTTAGTTAATTTTATTTTTGACGCTACATTTTGTGGTTATTACAGTGGAAACAGTACCACTTTTGTCCACAGGGGGCTCCAAAATCATCATCAGAAAACTGAACACTAGGGCTGTATTTAATTACGTGATAAAGTTCAGGTGTGGAAAAGCTCAGGTGTGAGCAGGCTGAATGACTCTTACACAAACTCCAGTTTTTGGAAAGTTTCAGACAAGACGCACTACAGCTTCACCAACTTCTTCTCAAATCACTTTTTATGTGTTTAGTGTGCATTAATTTTGGGCTAGATTATCAAAAAAATATATAGAAAAAAAAAACAACCAGACCAACATATCTGAGGTTGTGGTCAATACTGTGCTTCCCAAAATTTATCTGTCAGTCACTTTCATTAGTTTTTTCCAGATGATGTTTGAATTTCTGCAGACATTGCACCATTTTTTTCTGGTCAGCTGTTACCTTCCAGTCATGTAACAGTAAAGTTTCATAGTTAGACTCAAGGTTTCCCAAACTTTTTAATGTCAAAGACCCCCAAAATAAATGCACATTAGACCCCACACCCTGACTTTGAGAGGTTTTGTATATATCAAATAATTTACCAAAAAAAAAACTGCTGAGGTGTGAAGATAATGACGTAATAAAAATCCTAGTTTGATAAACTACATTCAATCAAAATACCCAAACCAACTTCTTCCAAATAAATGTGATAAAAGTAAAAAATATTTTGTTCCTACTTTTGCTGGGGACCCCCTACAACCCACTAAAGGATCCCTGTTGGTCCCCGGACCTCAGTTTGAAAACCTCTGGTTAGAACTACACTATCGAACATAAAGTCTTTCCATCTAACTTTTATTTAACATCAACTGGGGATCAGCCTCACAACTATTTCTTCTATGAAGTTTTAAAACTATATATAACATTAAACGCTGTAAATAAGATGGATATTTATTCATGAATTAACATGCCAGAGATTATTACAATAAGAACAAACAACCTGTACGATGTTTTTTATGGACTATTTTACCTCATAGCGGAAAACAAATATCAGCAACACTTTGTAATGGTGAAAAAACAAAGAGCAGATTTACATTGCCGTGCTCATCTTCTGCACAGCCTCTGTCTGTGCTGCTCTCTCTTCCCGTTTTCCTTTTGAAGGGTAACCTCTGTGGAATGTGCTTCGTTAATCTCTCTTGACATTTCCCTGTCTTCCTTTGCCGCGTACGTCTCCGGCTTGTTCAGTCGGTTAAGCCAAAGAAGTCAGGCCAAGGCAAACATTTGAATCTTGAAATCTTTTTCTCTCATCGCTGAACAAAGCCAAAAAGGGCACAAATTCCTCATATGCATTTGTTTGTGTGTGTGTTTGATGCAGCTGTCTCTTTAACAGACTGATAGATCTAATACTGCTGCTGCTGCTGCTGCTGAGGAACGCACCTCTTAAGTACTTTTGTTTCTGCTGCATCTTGATGTTGGAGGACTGCTGAATACATTAAGTCACTTAAGCATGTCTACAACCGTGAGCTATGGCAACAGCAGACGTGTTAACTAGAGACTGGGGCCCACGCTGCCTCCTCTGACTGAGTGAACACAACGCCAATTGGTGGTAACATACTCCCGCTGCTCATACTTCCTTAATGCCGACGGTTGCTCTTTCACACAGCACCCCAGTTGCACCCTTCTATACTGGACAAGTGTGTCAGTCAAAGGTGACGTTATGAGCTCATGTTGCCGCGTGTGAGTCAGAGTGTCAGATCCAACAAGTAGCAGATTGCAGTTTTATGTAACTTCTTGGAGTCAGACCTGCTCTGGAAGCAAAATGTTTGCATTAAACCTCAAAGTGCAGAGCCAAAGAACCACAGGATATTCCTCATAATAAATCCATGTATTACTTGTACCGTTCATGAGCCCTATCTGTTTCCTTTAGATACGATTTGTCAGCAGATGGCAACTCAGTAAAGCAGAATGAAAGTATATCAGTAATGAGTAGCAAAAAAAAAGTGTGGATCTGTTTCAACCGCACAAGAAAGCGACATCTGTGCATTCAACTGATCACACAGCATCAAGCCAAAAGCATCTCAGGGATGCATGTGGGTCTGTGCTTATATTCTGTAAAAGTTTATTTACAGTTTAAAATCGGGAAGATTGTTTTCCACAAAGACAGAAAATCAACTTTTGGAATTTGTTATCCAGTTTCTTTTTCACCTAAAAGCAAACTGAAGCCTGATGATAAAAAAAAGACATAAGATTATTTTTAAAGTAGTAAAAGATATTCAAAATTAACTGAGATTATCAAGACAATGTGAAGAAATAACAGGGCGTTTCCAAACTTTTTTCAGGTCTGGGTGGCCCATGTGGAGCACTGACTTATGCAGGGGTGGCATGAGGTACGAGCATGCACACAAACAGTGCACATTCACGTTAATGTAACATTTCTCATTTCTACTTAAAACTAACATTACAGTATCTTACAGTTTCTTACATTCACGTGTTTTAAATTTTTAGTGTCAACATGTAAAAATAACATAAAGCTTCCATTTGTTCTCTTTCCTCAGGCTGAGAGTCCTCCACATTCCACCATGAAATATACTTTTATTTTATGATTTATTGTTTTTTATTTATTGTTTTGCACATTTAAGGTTGGCCAGCGTGCTGCATCATGCAAGTAAAACTGGAAACTAGTCTTTGTCACCACAGCATTACAATGAGCCCTTTCTTTTGTCAAGCGTATTTTACAAAATAAATGTAAAATTGATGAATACATAAAAAATCATCTCCAGTAATTTTTTTGCCTCAGTATGATGTGTTGAATTTTAGTGCGTGGACGAACTATATTGTAGTACGGTACTCGCTTACCGTGATAGGTTGCAACTTGTGAAGGCATCACTCACTGTAGTACGTTAATCCAATGTCCCTGTGTTGTTTTGTTTGTTTTTTGCAGACACAGGGTAGTCATTTTGCAAAATAACAAAACAAATCCAAGTAATAATGTGAGGTTTTACGCATCGTGAATACTCTCTGTCTCTCGTCATGCGAGCAGCACCACTCTTTCGCAAACAAACACACGTGGAAGTGGAAAATCAATGTGTTCTTCATTGATGGTGGTGCTGGATGGAAAGAGCAGCTTTATTAACATCTTTAGTATGATGCTCCGCGCTTGCCACAGCTTGCTAAAAAATTTTTTGAGTTGCACAGTTCCTGCAAGATTCTTATCTTACTTTACACCCCTGGTCTGTAATCGCGTTCAGGCTGAGATATCAAATGTTGACGGGTTCGGGTGGTGTTCAGGACAAAATTTTGTAGGCCATGAGCCTTTTCGGGAACCCCAACTTTCAGGCCCAATTAAGTTCTACTGTGTTGTAGTCAAGAACAATAAAGCGAGACAATCATGTCCAAGACTGGAGTGTTCGAGACTGAGACAAGACCAAGACTTTGAGGGCTGAGAGTCAATCAAGACTACACCAAGCAGGGTGAGACCAATCAAGACCATCTACTGTCACATCTCTACCCTCCTCTCACTCAAGTGAAGGAGCAGTAATGTGGCTTGTAGCCTTTAAATTGGAGCTGACATTAGATTGATCTATAACTGACTATACTTAGTATCTCAACATCGTTTATCACATCCAAAAGGATAATTTAGCAAGCTAGCTAGCTGCAAATTACACACTGCTGTGTATTTTGTTTTGGACGCTGTTTTACAGATTAACTCTTGGTGGTTTAGGTTGACAGATTTTATTACAGAAGATTTCTCTTCCCAGACAGCCACAGCTTCTTCTTCTGACTCCTGCATTCACTTTATTGGAGGACATGTTAAGGTGGTGGAAGTGAGTCAGGTTATTGTTGCAATTGCAATTGAAAGTTTTACATCTAATCACAGTAATGATTTTAACAAATAAATCAGACGCTGCAGAGGTAATTTCGTGATGTCCTTGCAGTTGTGTGGTCTTGACCGGTCTTGAAATAAAATATCGAGTCCTCTTTGTCTCAGACGTAGTAAAAATGTGTTTGAGACCGAGAAGAGATGAAGACCTTCACGAACTATCTTGAGACGAGTCCTACAACACTGTGCTGTCCCTAATATGTCTGAAGTATGACTTCAACAGGTGTCCAGTTCTTACATAAAGCTCCTTTAAAAGGGCACCACAGATTTCATACATCAAGGTTGGAGTTGAGATCTACACAGCCTGTAAAAAATGGTTGTAAAATATCTTAAATTTCTCTGCAGCATGCTTTAAAACATATGAAAAAATAACCCCGACGTGTCACTCGGGGTTATCCATGCTTGGGGTTAGAGACAGAAAGCCTGTCCCCTAACCTCATATACCTCAAATTGCTGGAATGCCCCTTTAAGCCTGGCTGCCTTGGCACAAACAGTTCAGATTTTAATTATGGAATTTAATTTAAAATTTAATCAAATGTGGGTCTTTACCTCCTCCTACTTAGATTGAACTCAACCAATCAGATTACTCCTGCTTTTAAGAGCAGCTCGGCTTCGGAGCGATGTTTTTTTTTTGGTGACTAAAACTCCAATCCGCTCCGATTTATACGCATATTTGCCAGAGCTATTCAACAGGGAATCCCTCAACGCCTTAAGAGCACCTTAATCCCACTTTAAAAGCAACTCATTCCATTATTATGCCCCATGATCACACGTGGGCAAGCCACTGCTACTGTACTTAAACCACACGATGGTGGTGACGGAGATGTGTTTTTTGTATTTGCATAATACTCAAATATACATCAAAATGGGAAGTCTTGGCAGTGGAGAATAAAGAGAAGATTAATATTTCAAATCTATTTATAAGCCTGAATGTGTGGATGAGTATCAATGGTATTATTGGCACTTGGCGGGCGTCCATGCTGGGGGCAGAGCGTGACTGATGGAGTTGCAACATTTTTACGATGAGGATGAAGAGCGATGCTGTCGGCAGAATCAGGGTACACTTAAGCCTCTGCCCTCGCTATCACTCAATCATTTGCCATTTGCCAGTCTCGATGATCCGACTGCAGCTGCATCATGTACCGAGCGGTGCGTCAGCCCTCGTAGGAGGACAAGCTGAGGCGATAAATTCAGAGCAACGATTAAATAGCAGCTTGATGTGCAGATTAGTAATGGTCGCTGTAAAACCAACAGCAGAGGGCAGATAGTCCACTAATTCCAGTATCATATCAAATTGTCGTATCAAAAATAAGAATCACACAAATGTAATTTGATTATTTTACTCTTATGACATTTAAAAATCAGCTTACCTGAAAAATTACTGGAGATCAAGTCAGAAACATTTTACTGATTCAAATAGAAAAAAGAGAGAGAAAAAAAAAGAAGAAGACTACACTCTTAAAAAAATAAAAGTGATAACCAGGGGTGGAAGTAACTAATTACAAATACTCAAATGATCTGTAATTAAGTAGTTTTTTGAGGTATTTGTACTTTTATTTGCTTTAATTGAACAATGCATTACAAGATGTAATCTACTTAGTTACTTTTAAAACAGGATTAAGAATAAATAAATAGAATATTTAATCAATAGACGAGGCAGTAATTTGCACCTTGTTTGATAAACAAGGAAAATTAGACTTACACTTAAAATGAGAAAAAATAAACGTGTTTTGTATCTTATAAATTATTGATGATTAATCGATTATTAGCATTTTCAACTACTGGTTCAGGAAAATGCACAAAGTTTGCAACCCTAGTTTTGAGAGTTTAAAAGTAACTAATACTCTGAGTAGTTTTTGCAACAAATACTTTGTACTTTACTTTAGTGTATTTCTGACACCAGTACTTTTAGTTGTAATTGAGTAATATTTTAGCAAAGTAACAGTACTTGTACTTGAGTACAGATTTTCAGCACTCTTTCCACCACTGGGGCTAACTAGAACAATAAAGGTCTTCAGTTTGTCACCACTGGAACCTTATATAAAGGTTCTACCAGAGAGAATTGGACCAAGAACCCAATATAGAACCTCTTATGGGAGGTTCGGGGTGAAACATTTCACAGTCGGTTCTAGGTATAACTCTGATAGGGTTTCAAGTGGAATCTTATCAAAGGTTCTACCAGGACCCCAAAATGGCTCTCCTATGGGGACAAGCCAAAGAGAGTTCTACCTAAAGGGTTATACCTAGAACCATCTGTGAAAGCCCTTTGAGTGGTTCTAAAGAAGGATTTATGGTGTAATGGTTCCACCCCAAACCATCACTGGGGGTTCTATCCAGAACCTTTCCTTTCTAAGGAAGCTGAGAACAAACCCAAGGGTTCTACAAGAAATCTTTTTATATTCCGGGGATCTTATCTAGAATATACTCAGGGGGTTCTACTAAAAACATTTTAAATATTTCAGGGGTTTTATCTAGAACACAGCCCGAGGGTTCTACAGAAAACCTTTTCATATTCAAAGAGTTTTATCTAGAACACACTCGGGGGTTCTATCAAGAACTCTTTTATATTGAGGCACAAAGAACCCTTGACAAGATACGTTGATGAAAGGATTGTTGAAATCCTAGCAGAACTCTTTCTAGCAGAACCCTCTCTGGGGGTTCTTTTGAGAATTCTTCCACCTTCTCTACCTAGAACCTGTTAATGTTCCAAGGGTTTTATCTAGCACTTGCCTTGTGGGTTCTAGCTAAGAACACATTTATATTCTAAAGGATTTATCTAGAACTCACCCAGGGGGTTCTACCGAGAACCCTTTTATATTCCAAGGCTTTGATCTAGACTCCACCAAGGGGGTTCTACTGGGAGTCCTTTGCTAAAAAGTACCCTTGAAGAAAGAGTTCTCGGAGGATTTCAACAATCCTTGAAGAACAAATTCTTCTAAAAAGGGTTATTTTCATGAACAGGGCTCTTAATGAAACCCTCAGTTTTACAAAGAACCTTTGATGAACCCTTTCCTTAAAATAAGGGTTCTTCAGAAGCAAATATCTCTGGGTAAAACCTCAGCCTTTTGTGAAGAACCCCTTTGGAACGCTTATGTCTGGGTGTGTACTCTGTGTTAAATACAGAACATGTTAGATGAGGCACGACCTTCAGGAACAACCTCCAGACCAAATGTCAGTTTTCATCTCCACTGGCAGAGAACGTGTCAGAGCTGCTGATTCTAGACTGTAAGAGCTCCAGTTCTAAATACACTGACCAGGAACGGAGCAGGAGACATGTTTGCATATTTGGATGACCTACTTTTTGTTTTTGGCTGCCGAGCTTCAGCTAGAACGGGAGAAGAAAAGGGAATATTTTTAATATGTTAAATATTTTAAAGGATTTCCTTTCTCGTGAACCTCCTTGAGAACTTGTTAAAGGTGTTTAAGCTTTAGAAGACAAAACCTTCTCGTTCTGCTTGTCTGTTCTGTCCTGATAATAGATCGTATCTGAAATACACTCTTAGAAATCAGGGTTTCAACATGGTTCTTCCTTAAGAGCTGAGGGTCTACCAGGAACCATTTGTTTCTAAAGAACCCTTGATGGAAGAAATTATGGGTGTTAAAAGATCCTCAGTCTCATATATTCAGATGTTTACCAATGTTTCTAGAGTACAATATGGTTCCTTGTAGAACCTCCAGTGGACAAGAGGGTTATAGGGGAAACCTTTATAAAAAAGAAAAAAAGAAAAAAGGAGGTATTGTTAGATCCTTCTCAGTGGGTTCTAAATGGTATAACCCCAAGGGTGGGTTCTTGTTGCCACCCTTAGAAAGTGGAAAGGATCTGGATAGAACCCCCAGAGAGGGTTCTGGGTGGAACCATTACACCATGGAAAGAGCCTTAGTAGAACCCCTTCATTTCTGGGCAGAACCTTTTACAAATGGTTCTGGAAAAACCCTTTATTTTGTGTTCTAGGTAGAACTCTTCAGCTTGTCACCATAAGAGAGACCTTTCAAAGGTTCTACCAGGACCCAATCCTGGTAGAACCTTTGAAAAGATTCCATTTGAAACCCTATCTAGAGTTATACCTAGAACCAACTGAAACGTTTCACCCAGAACCCCCTATGAAATATTCTATAAAGAATCTGTCTGTGGTGTAATCTATCCAGAACTGTTCCACCTTGTAGGGATGCTAATAAGCACCCTTTGGTGGGCTCTTCTGAGAACCTTTTTATATTCCAAGGGTTTTATCTAGAACACAGGGGGTTCTACTGGGAACCTATTTATATTCCAAAGGTTTTATCTAAAACCCACCGAGGGGGTTATGCCAAGAACCTATTTATATTCCAAGAAGATTATCCAGTACACACTGAGGGGGTTCTACAGATTACCTATTTATGTTCCAAGGATTTTATCTAGAACTCACCCACGGGGTTCTACGAAGAACCCTGTCATATATGGTACAAAATACCCTTGATGAAAGAGTTTTTCAAGGTTTACAACAACTCTTGAAGAACTTTTTCTTCCTTCTTCCTTTTCATACAAAGAACACTTGACAAACCCTTTCTTTAAAAAAAAAAGATGGTTCTTCAGAAGCAAATGAGTTGGGGGAGAACCTCAGCCGTTCAGGAAGAACAACAACAAAAACAAATTGCCACTTCTGGCCTCTCAGAGGTAACTATTTTCTCTAAGACATTAAACTGAAGTATCTAGGATTTGGACTAAACGTCCATTTTGAAGACGTCACCTTTGTCTCTGGAGAGTTTTGATGGATTTTTGTTCTGTGATTTGAATCGACCAACGGTTCATCGTTTAATAAAGAAAATAATCTGCAGATGAATCAGTAATGAGGAAATGTGTTAGCTGCAGAGCCACAGTAATATCAGACCGTCTCAGATCTGTTCTCGCTGCTTTGATTAGAGGTTCTGTCTCTAGATGGTTTGTTCTCTTATCCTTTTTTATACAAATTATATATTTAGAGGCAATTTTGTGTTTATTTTGTTTTTGCAGGAGGGACACAATCTAACATTTATATGATGCTGTTTACTCGTCTGTTTCATCTTCATCTCGGCACCGAGTTCTGCAGAGAGCTTCCTACGCTCTTAGAAATGAAGGTTCCAAAAAGGTTCTTCCTGAAAGACTGCGGTTACACCCAGAACCATTTGCCTCTGAAGAACCCTTTTTTGAAGGCAGGGTTCTTTGTAGGACTGAAGGTTTCATTGAGCACTTCAAGGAGTTCTTCAAAGATTGTTGAAATTCTTGAAGAACTCTTTCGTCCAGAGCTCATCAGGTGTTCTTTGTACCGTTATATAAAAGGGTTCTGTAGAACCTACTAGGTGGATTCTAGATAAAACCTTTGGAATATAAAAGAGTTCTTGGTAGAACTCCCTGGATGAGTTCTAGATAAAATCTTGGGAACAGGCCTATAAAAGGGTTCTCAGTAGATCCCCTGGATAGGTTCTTAATAAAACCTGTGGAACATAAAGGGGTTCTTGGTTGAACTTCCTGCATGGGAGTTGGATTAAACCTTTGGATTATAAAAGAGTTCTCAGTAGAACCCCTGGGTGGGTTCTAGATTAAACCTCTGGAATAGGCCTATAACTAGGTTCTTGGTGGAACCCCTGGGTTGGGGGTAGATAAAACCTTTGGAATAAAAAAGGTTCCTGGTAGAACCCCCCAGATAGTTTCTAGATTAAACCTTTGGAATATAAAGGGGTTCCTGGTAGAGCCTCCTGCACGGGTGCTGGATAAAACCTTTTGAATATAAAAGGGTTCTCGGTGGAACCCCCTGGGTGGATTCTAGATAAAGCCTTTGGAATAGGCCTATAGATAGGTTCTTGGTGGAACCCCTGGATTGGTTGTACACAAAACCTTTGGAATAAAAAAGGTTCTGGTAGAACCCCCTGAGTGGATTCTAGATAAAACCTTTGGAATAGGCCTATAGATGGGTTCTTGGTGGAACCCTGTGGGTGGTTTCTTGTTAGCACCCAGAGGATTCCATTAGAGAGGGTTCTTGGTGGAAACATTACACCATAGAAAGGTTCTCTGTTGGACCTCTCACCAGGGACTTGTGGGGAACCTTTCACAAATGGTTCTACATCAAACCCTTTATGTTGAGTTCTATGTAGAACTCTCTGCCTGGAAACCAAAGAGGATTCTGCCATGGGGCCAAGAACACTTTACGGTTCTAGTTAGCACCTGTATTTCTAAGCGTGGACACAGAAAAAGCTCTCTAATAATGTCTGTCCCGCTGAGACGAGTCGATAAAGCCTCACAGGTGCTGACACTGGCGTGTTGTTCCGTGTCGTATGCGTGCTGTAACGGTCATGCATTAAGGCCTGTTGTGTCTGAGGACTGAGGGATTAGACACGCGGTCCTGTGGAGGGAATGTGGACCGTATATAACAACACGGGGTTCTAGAGATGATGATAAGAATTATGACTTGTTTGGATTCCACCGGTGATGTCTCTGTCCCCCTCCCTCCCCTCTCCTCCCGCCTCCACCACACGTGAGGATGAAGATTTATGGACGAACAAGGGAGGAGAAAGGAAAGGATTGGTAATAGGGTTGGAGGAGGAATAAAGAGGTGCGAAATTGAAGATTAGATTTTATGGCAGTGCTGTAAACTTTCCTGATGATTTGAATGAATTGTTGTTATGTGAATAAAGCTAGAAAACAATTGCTAAATGCAACTCTAATTTAGGGATGAGGAATCTGTGGCGTTCGGTAAACAAAGGCGGCTTTAAATACCGTATTAAGCTGTCATCCACTTCAGCTTTCCATTCATTTCCTTTTGTCTTCCAGCTCGCATCAACACAGCTCACGCTCCAAATAGGCCAAGGCCTCTCTCAAATCACAGAGGAAGCGTGTAGAATGAGGGATAAATTCTGGGTGTGTATCCGCTGCACAGCTCACTGTTTGGGTTGTGTTTGGAGCGTCTTTGTTAACGATATATCAGGGCTCAGTTAACTTTTCACACTCTCTTTGTAGGCGCTCACAGCGCGGTCTTCGCTCGACTCTGCATCTGTCCGTAATCCATCAAGCGGCGTGTGCATACCTGCGGGAACTCGATGATGGCCTCGGTATGAGGTAACGCTACACTGGACCAGTTGTGAGTCGTGCGGTTTGGGGGGGTTGACGGGGTGGTGGTGGTGGGGGGAGGGTGGGGAGGGTGGAGGGTGACAAGATGTTACCCTCTTTCTAGTCTGCAGCCAATAGGGTGCCAGGGAATTTAGCATTCCACTAAACAACTGCTGCGCTCCAAAAACAAGAAGATAGACTTTTAGATGCCCAGTGAGCGTATAGCTGTGCTACAGATGGACTCAAACTGCACTGGAAAATAAAATATTGTTATAAATATTGTAATATCAAGTATTGTTTTAGTTTAGTTCATGTCTGGGCTGCCTTAAAATCTGAAGCTGACTGAATTAAGAAAGATAAGTTGAGATAATTTTGTAACTGATTCAAAACAAGTAAACATTTTTAGTCAAATAAACTTCATATTAATTTGGTTGTACTTGAGAAAATATGGTCATTAAACCTAAGATATTGAGTTGTGATGGACTGCCTTAAAATCTTAAGTTGGACTGAATTTGAAAAGACAAGTTGAGTTAAACTTGTAATGGTTCAAAACAGATAAACTTTCCTAGTCAAATAAACTTGATATTAAAGGGATAGTTCATCCAAAAATGAAAATTCAGTCATTATCTAATCAGGAAAAACTCCCAAACAATTTGAGTTGAAAAACTCGCTTCTCTGACAACAATATTATAGCCGTGTTGTCCTCCTTTAAAATTTCTGTTCTGGCCTGTAACTTGTGTTATTGTTTGCCTGTTTCATGTTAATTACAGTTCATTAAGAGTTCGAATTAATGTAGAATGTTTGCTGAATGAATGAATGTCTGTTTATGAGTTGTAAGAAATCATTAATAATCTTTAAGAAGGAGCAGATGTTTAAAACAGTTAAATTGAGCAAAATGTTAATGGAGTCTGGCAGGAGGTGAGCTGAACTCCAGTTGGGTCCAGAGTGTGTATTTTCAGAGCAGTGGGCTTTTGATGTTCAGGATAATGCGCTTACATTTACATTGACAGACAACTGACAGTTATAAACAGCTGATCAACTTACAGTGGAAGACTCATCATCGCTTGTTATTGTCAAATTACAGTATTGTACTCATTTTGCACTCCAGTGTTCCTGCAGCCTGCCTGAGCTTCCTGGAGTCTGGGGAGAAGGTTGTTGGGGGGGGCACAACCCACTTCAACAGCTCGACATTGATCTAAAGTCTGATTATTAGTTTGATCTAAACCACAGTCCAAGTTCCCCGCCCCCTGCTCTGCCCCTGGGGTTGTTTGGGTAGAGATGCTGGCCTCTGGCAGTATTACTGGTAATTAAAAATTGTGTTGTTATTTCTGCACACGCTCAGCAATGGAGCAGCGCCAGTAAACCGCCACCCTGGCACCCTGCAACTATCAGCATCAACACTGGTGCACAAGGTCTAATTATCCTGTAACAAAGAGCCCAGTGGCTCAACAGACAAAACAAGTCAACAATCCAGAGCTGCTGCGAGAAGCAATGATCCTGCTGGGCTCTTTTTTTTTTATAAGTGGGTCAACTAGGGGCTAACAGAACGGACACACCCCTGCATTCCCTGAAGCGTCTTTCCCTTCATGGATCCACAAGGCCACAGCCGCTGCTCCTGCACTTGAGAACTATTCCTGTGGCTGTTTATTGGGATGCGTGCTTCATTCTAGATCCCCGCGGCTTCTTGAGTCCCCGGAGTGCTTTAACGTGGCGAGCAAGACGCCACAGGGGGGAGTCACATGAGCCGTGACCAGCTGAGCGACAGGGGCAGAGGGGCTCCAGAGCTGAGAAAGTGTGATGAAGTTCAAGACAGGGGCAACAATTTGGGATGGGTGGAAACACAAGAACAAGAGGAGCCTGCAGAGAAAGTAGTAATGTGGTGTGGGGAACCTGATACGTGTGATGTCAGGACACTGGATTGGCGACACATTGGTGAGATATAATGAAATGAAGGGATGGAATTACTGCACGGAGGAGAATAAAAAGGGAAAGGGTATAAACTCCTGTGGAGGGGAAAGATTTCACTTCTGTCTGTCATGAATATATCACACGTCAACACTGACGTGTATGGAAGCTCATTTCCACCAATGAGAGAAAAAAAAGATCCTGTAAGTCATTAGAGTGAGAAACCTTTTCAAAATAATCACTTAGAACTCATTATTTTGAGGTTTCTCATTATTTTGACAAATACTCATTATTTTAGATACAACTATCTTGAGATATAAATTCATCTTGAGAAAGGTTCTCATTATTTTAACAAAGTTTATAATTATTTTGAGAAGATTTCTCATTGTTTTGAGAAGGTTTTGGAAATTATTTTGAGAAGCATTTCATGATTTCAAGATACTAACTCATTATTTTGATTTACAGGATCTGCTGATTTCATCCCACTGAAATCTGCTTCCGTTGACGTGAGTCTCCAAATGTGAACTTTTAAGAAACTAAAAAAAGGCATCTTTTGTTTTTAGCCAAATGCACATTTGATTTTATCCTTCGGGGTTTGAAATAACACCATAGGCGAAAGAGATCAGTGAATTTTTATCAGCCCGCGACAGAGAACGTGATACCTCGACTGAAATCCACAAAAAAAAAAAAAGAGGAGTTCTGACTTTTCCACACAATAACAGCGATGTGCTGAACTTCCTACAGATTGGCGGGAGGAGATGGATGCCAGCGGAGGAGACGGCGTAACAGAATGAGGGAGGCAGTCAGGTCAGATAGATTAGCTGTCTGAGGTGCAGAGATACGACGCAAGGTAGTTACACCTGACTTGGCAGAGGTTCCTCTAACAAATCATCCCGCTCATCTCATCCCGCTTTTATCTGTTACCTCCTCCTTTCCTCCGTCCTCCCTCCGCTCCTCCTCATGTATGCATTCGTTTCTCGGGTTTCAAGCAAACAGCTGATTGATGGTGCTTTGAGGTCACTGTTGACAAAGGGAATGGGGGGGCATATTTCACACCCCATGACTGATGCAAACATTACAACATACGCCGCGGCCTGTACAGTTTAATGTCACATATTTGCGTGTTGTATCAATGTCTGTTAATGTCTCCGTGTGGAGGTTATTAAATGTTAGTCCACGTATATGGTTAGGTTACGCTGACGGAGCCTCACAAGTGCAGTTTGCGGTGCGATGACAGGACTTTTACTCTTTTGCAGCACCTGTTGTTTTTTTTTACTTTAGGAAATCTTAGAGCTCCAGTTTCAATACATTTGAAAATAGAAGCTTTACTTTCACAAAAATTTAAAAAGACTTCAGCACTGTGGCTCATGGCACAGCAGATTTAGAAACAGTTGGGGTCACTGGGTTCATTTTGCATCGTTGGGTTTACACATTTTCGGGCCAAATACAAAGAATAATACTTTGTTTCTGAATAAAACATATCACAGAAAATAATTAGATATAATAATTAATTCCTTGAACCTCACATGACCACACATGACTGTAAGCATGCTGACTTTTTGCCCCTTTCTGCTTTCCCCTGCTTAATGAACCTCAGAGGATCCCACTCGTACAACACGTTTGTCCCTATAAGAGCCTAAAAAATGCATTGTTCTGAATATCACTGGCTCCTTTTCCAAGTTTCTTGACCGGCAATCAATCAAATAAAGCAAATGCTAAGGGAACACTAAAAATAAACACATTAAAGTTGCTCTTAAAGGGACAGTTAACCCCAAAATCAAAAAAGATATATTTTTCCCCTAGCCCGTAGTGTTATTTATCCATCTAGATTTTATTGGTGTGAGTTGCAGAGTCTTGGAGATATCAGCCGTAGAGATGTCTGCCTTCTCTCCAATATAATGGGACCAAATGGGACTGTGCTCGTAGTACTCTTTCCAGAAATCATGACCTGGTTACTCAAGATAATCCACAGATTTTATTGTGAGCAGCTTTTTGTAGGATCTACTTTTTTTTCCTACTAGAAAGAAAGTAGTTCCCACATGAAACTGCTCACAACAAGGTCTGTGGATTTCTGGAAAGAAATATGTATGGCTGTTGCATTTTTCAAATGTAAGTTTTGGGCATTTTGAGCACCACAAGCTAATTTAGTCCTCCTCCAAAACTCTTCAACTAGATCCAGACGGATAAATATCACTACAGGTAAGACAAAAACTATATACTTCTGATTTTGGGGGGTGAACCCTCCCTTTAAAATCTTATGAACATTTGGTACTGAAACATTTCAGTCAAATATTTAGCTGAAATTGACATTCGCATGCTTATAACCTTGTTATCCGTCTCATATCTGTCCATACAGTCCTCCTGTAGCTCAATAACACTGTCAGCAACATCAGGGACACTGAAGGTGAATTTATGAAGGCATGAGCTTGGAACTAACCAATGAAAACTAAAACTCATACCACAGATTACACAGTAACTCATGTTTTACAGCTTTGATCCACATGTCAGCTCATGACATTCATATTAAGAGATATATTGACCATATTAAAGGTAAAAATAAGCATCTTTATATCATGTTAGTGTTGCTTTATTACCAGTGGACCAAATAAATCATCTTATAAATGCTTAATTGGCATCATGATGCAGTTTTAGCCTCGTTCATCCAGAATTCAAGCATTTTATCAGGAATGGTTTAAAATTGTGGGTCAGATTTTTTCTGTTTCTGACTGTTTCTGATCATTAGTGAGTTTTTCTTTTTCTGTAAAAATAATCCTACAGGTGTGACCATCTTACCTGGCTTCTTGGGCTCAGGCATGTCTGTGTCTGTTTATAGTGATTCCTCTGAAAGCGTCTTCCTCTCTCTTTGTCTGTGGATCTGCCTGCGCTTCCTCCTTCATCCCTTTTTATCACCTCCACAGCCCCCCCGCTCTAAAAAAAAACACACACACACGCATTCACACACACACCAGCACTGCCAGTCACTTCATCCTGCCCCCAACAAGTGGAACAAGGAAGGAAGAGAGTGACAGAATGGCTGTCACTTGAAACCTTGGCAGGAGCCGCGGAGCTGTGAGGAGAAGAAGGAAGACACCATGAGGGGTAAAAGCGGTTCAGAGCCATAAAGAAAAGTCCAGCCCTTGGGAAAACCTGCCAGCTGATTAACTCATTAGGGCCTGGAGCCAGAACATTAACAAAGTGACTGATGCTAATCAGCACGGACACTTTGATCGAGGGATGCTGCAGCGCCTGAAATGGCTCAGATATCTCTCGTGTTTAAAAAAAAACAAAAAAAAACCCTGACATCTGTCCTGTGGACCGCAAGGAAATTATTAGGGTGGATGTTGGGGTCAGAGAAAGAGAAGTGTTTGGTTTTTTCTTTCTGTTTAAGACATAACAAGAGACGCAACTAGGAATAATATGTTCTTTATTAGACAATATTAGACTTATTAGAGGGTAAATAAGACACATTACAGCAGAATTGTTCTATAAAGTAAAGTGTACTGTTTCCCTGCTGTTAGACCTTTATTAGACTTTATTAGAAAATAATTATGGATACAACAGATCTGTCCTGTAAACTAACAACAAAAATGTCATTTTTTGGTGTCTAGTTGTGCAAACAGGTCAGTTTTGAGAAACTTTATTCTACATTACAAATAGTACAACTGACCACATATAATAGATTTAAATAGAATGCATTTTAAAGGGACTGTTCATCCCCAAATCAAAAAATACATATTAACCTTTAGTGCTGTTTATCCATCTAGGTTGTTTTGGTTGCAGCTGAGAGATTTGAAGATATTCGGATATAATGGAACCGAATCAGCTTTTGGTGCTCAAACTGCCCAAAACAAAATACATTTGAAAAACTCAGCCCCAGTGTCTCTTTCCAGAAATCACGACATGGTTGATCAAGATAATTTACCAACCTTGGTGTTAGCAGTTTCATGTCACCAAGCTACACCCAATAACCATTTCACCATGCAGAAGGAAGCGTGCATCTACTGAAATGAAAACACTACATTGACGGTGGTAATAACTGTTCATTTAGTAGTTCTTTGCTCAAAAGTAGAGGGCAGCATGACAATTGCTAATTCCAATCCATTCTCAAGTCTCGTCACCAACCTTTGGCATCTCACTATGATGCACTAGACACTCTTTATGGGCTGTATGGGAGGCAACAAGACAGTGTTCGTAACAGGTGGTTCACGTTGTGAAATGTGGGAGTTTGGTTTGGTTTAGTCTGGTCTGACTCACCGGATGCACACTGTGGGTAGAAGGTTTCGTCACTGGTCGCTTGCTTCAAGCAGCATCGCAGCGTCTGCTATCTCCGTTCCCTGGGAAACAACAACAACCTACTGCAACTTACATGCTGAAAATGGCAAATTAGCTCCTGGGCCACTAATGGTACGAACATAAATGAGCTAACAGCTGTTAGCTGTTCTTTTGCAGTGATGTGGTCATTTAATGCCAGAGCTCGCCTCCCGACGTCAAATGCTCCACCACAACAAGTTCTCCTTCAACACTATTTTGCAGCAGCACTGTCGCGGCACCCTGGGCTTAGCGCCACCCAAGATGTCTGTAATTAGTTTAAAGAAATGCAAACAAGACAGGGCGTTTCTTCAGCTTCAGCTTTCTTCAGCTTTGGAGAGAGGTCTGGCAATGTGAGACCGGGTTCAGGCATAAAAATTACTTGGTTTGGTTTAAGATAAGACCATGTCTGGGGTTACGTTACGTTCATATCAGGAAGAAATCAACAGTCTTGCAGAGTGGTGCACAAAAAACAACCTACTGTTCAATGTCAGCAAAGCCAAAGATCCGATTGTCAAGTTTTGGAGAAAGGAGGTAAAGACGCACACACTTCCGTCACTGGAGCTGAGGTGGAGCAGGTGAACAGTTTTAGGATATCAACTGTCATGGACATCATACATCTCCACCCTGGTACAGAAGGCTCAGACACGGCTGCATTTCCTAAGGAAACGTAGGGCAAAATCCCTGTACCATGTTCTTGTTAACTTCTACAGAGGAGCAACTACTGAAAGCATCCTGACTGAAAACATCACAAACTGGCATCATGGATGTGTGAGACCCAGGACAGAAAAACTCCATGGCGGGTCATTAAAACGGCCCAGAACGGCAATTGGTGCCCATCTGTGAGCATCAGTAATATCGGGGAGGTGAGGTACCTGCACAGTGTCTGCAAGATACTAAAAGACAAAACCCAGCTTCTTCCCTCAGGCTTTGAGACTGTTTACATCATCTTCAGGACTGCTCCATATCAATCAGTTTGTTCTATATCTTTATTTACAATCAATCAGTTTATATACAATCAATTGTAATCAATCAGACTTTTTTATTTCCACATGGGACATGAACCTTGGTCTCTTTGGTGAAAGTCCCGTGTTTTTTTGTTCCATCCATTCACCCCACCACCTCTCCATCTTTTTGCTACGTTGAAAACCTGATGTGTCTCGTACAGCTGCTAACAGGTACCGTGTGCATCTATATGAGCTGCCAAAGAGCAGTGACAAAGATATTTGACGAGTTGTGAAAGTGTGTGATTTGGTTTATGTAAAATATATCAATAGGCCTTTAGATCGTGCTTTTTTAAAAGGTTAAACATGAGGTTCAGCTCTCCTCCTGATGCCAATAATTTCCGTACAGTCCCTCGCTGAAGAAGATGAGAGAGAAAAAAAAATCCCCTCAGAAATGAAAATGAGAGCAAAGCAGCAGCAGCCTCGCGTTCCTACGGAGGCTCTGACAATCCCATTTGTTCTCCGGTAGCCCAGGCTGTCAACAGGGTGTATTTTATGGGACTGGAAGACCTCGGCTGGGATGTGAGGAACAAGGTCAAAGACAGCAGAAGGAGGTCGCTGACCTTATGAGTTCCTGGAGAGGTTTGAACTCCTCAACCCATCACATACATGACTATATACACACACATGCATGCTTATGTTGGGAATTTGCTATATAAATATATGGTATATTAATTACTCAGATACACATGTGAGTGATAGACACGCGACTGCGGCCTTTGTCGTCCTTCATTTGACTCCACATGAATGGCAATGCAGACCTGAAATGGGTATTGTAAATATCGATATTAAATTATGCATTCAGCAGCTTTTCTTTTTCCATTCATTCGTCTGTATACAGTCGACCCTTGTTTTGAATTCTGCGCTCGTTTTCTCGCCGCCCGAATTGCCCGGGCTGCCATAACCTTGGCTATAACAATAAACATTCTTTGAGACTTTAATTTGGGGAGAGAACTTAAGTCAGAAAGAGAGGCAGAGATTGAAGAACAGCTATTTAAGGCAAGTGCAACTTGAGATTCAGATGTTCAAGGAGAACAAAATACCCTCGAGGAAGATTATGGAGGGCTGTTTGAATAGGACATAAAAGGTCCTTCAGTCTACTGTATATGCCAACTTTACATTACTTGACTTTAAAGCTGAATTATCTCTAATCAATGTTTCCGATGCATTCACAGCTCATCAGTGGTGATTTATGCTGCGACTAAACGCTCTGAGTGGGTTGAAATTTTTCATGTATTGTGGATCTAAAGTGGATCTAAGAGACTAACTATAGGCGTCCTACATGATCCACTGATCCGCCGTCGGGGATGACACCAGAGTTATTTAACGCTTGCATTAGTTAAGCCTCACTGATGTACACGTTAAGCCAACTGAAGCACTTCAGAGCGTCTTTCCCGTGACCGATGCACACCAGTTTAGAGATTAAAGCTGTCTGTCAGTAGGCAGTATTTTCTGTCAAAATTCTAGATATTTTTAAAAAAATATTATTCTGATCAATATGATTAATACTTGGCAAAACCTGTTGTAAGCAATCTTGTCTTCTGACCTCTGGTGGATTATCAGTGCACTGCAGGCAGCTGCTGCAAAATCCAACATGGCTGCCTTTATGAAGCGATTCAAGGAAATCTTTGCTAATTCTCACGTGATCTCGAGAATCCAGCTGCCTCGCAAAGTAAACGACTAAGTCACAGGTAAGAAAGCTGCATATGCATATAAACAACAAATACTGTTAATGCTTTGTGTAAAATATTGATACAGACTGACGACTACTAAACATACTTGCCAACCCTGAGTTCTCAAAAATAGGGTGGCCAGCCTCCACCACACTGCATTTCCCTGCTACCTCATGTAGACCGCCACAGAGAGTCTGGCATGATGTTCTGGTTCTGAAAGACTGTCAAAATGCAGGAGAAGACAGTTTTTGTTTTAAAAAGTAAAATCTGATTGCTAAAATGAGGTTATTATGTGAAAAAAAATCTGTTAAAATCACACATTGCTGGCTCAGTTTTAATAAAACTTGGAGAGACGAGCCGTTGAAAAATATCTAAAACAGTTCCTGCCAATTCTGATCAGTTGTCGACACTACAGCTTGTAAAATGTATTAACAGAGAGCTCTGCCTGCGTCGTATGGGCTCAGGAGAAAATGAGTTTTCAGTGATCAACTCCAAACTGTGGCGGCATCACGCGCCGTCTCACTTAAACCTCAGTTTCAAAACAACTTTCTTTGTCATTTTTCATAATGCTCCATTTTTTTTTTTTTTTTTACAGCACACGGGCGGACAGGACGTGACAGCATCTTCCTTCAAAATGAAAGTCCTGTCGCCGTTTCACATAAATAAACATGCTTTCATATTTGACTAAGAATAGTAAGGTGACACCGTTGTTTAGGGCGATGACAGAGAGTAATGGGCTGTCCCAGTAAGGGGGGACAAGATACTGTATAGGCCTGCATAGCTTCAAAGACAGACCCGCGGGGGGGAATCACATGCCTCAGTAACCATATGCTGCATACAGAGCAGAACCCCCACCTTCAAACTGAGCAGAGACACACTGCCTCCATACAGACACTGATATGATAATAACATGTCAAAACAGCAAAAGACATACTGTACATGCAACTGCAACTTAATGGGTAAAATTAGAGAAAGTCTAGTTGGTATCATCAGCTGTTGACAGAGTCTTAAAGGGGCAGTTCACCCCAAAATCAAAAATACAGAGTTTCCTTCTGGCCTGACGTATATAAATATTTATCCATCTAGATTTTTTTGGTGTGTGTTGCCGAGTTTTGGAGATATCTGCTGTTTAGATATCTGCCTTCCCTCCAATATATTTGAAGTAGATGACAGTTGGCTTGTGGTGCATAAAGCGGAAAAACAGTGGCAGAGTCAGGTTGTCTTTGGGGCATGGCTGAAAAAAATAAAAAGGGCACCGGCTGGATACGGGCGGGCGGCAGCGCAGCAAAATCATGATGCATTTCTGGTGAAACAGTTCAGTTAAAGTAATTCCTAGTTTAGATTCAAAATGTTTTATTGTGTGACTTAAAGTGCAGCAACTACTACACATCTGTAATAACAACACACAGGGATTTATAAACTGTTTTAACATTTAAAGGCCCCAAAAATTTTTTCTGGCATGTAGGGCAACCTGGGCACTGCATTGTGTTTTCTCCACTGAATGGGTACATTAGAGGGAACTTTAGCATGTTTTGCCCACGAAAATATGCATATTTGATTTTGGGGTGAACTGTCCCTTTAAGAGGAGATGAGGGTTGAACTTGTGTAGTAGGTAGAGGTGTCAGATCCCGATTTGGATCTTTTAATTTTGGATCTCTGCAGACTCTGAGTCTGATCTGATCACTGATAGCAGCAAAAGATATGTATTGTGAGTTAAATAAGCATGTGGTATGTTGAAATAAAAGTGCTATTTGACACATCACATTTACCACAAGCTAATTTCTCCAGATACAGAGGGTTCTGGATCAAAACAACTAAAATGATCAGCTCAGATTAACCCTGCTGCAGAACTCCTTAGCTAACTGTCTTCACTATGTTTGGACCCTGTTGAGTGTATCTGTTTTTCCTCTAAAAATAATAATTGTGATATACATGTTTATATTTAAAAAAAAAAGAAAGAAAGAAAGAAATAGTCTCCAAATGTAATTTCCTACTGCAGTAACCTGTCTCCAGATCTGGACTGGGACCTTCTAAATATCTGATCATAAATGAGGCTAAGGAAATGACTTTTACATAATTTATCATTTTTATCCCTCCAAAGTATTGAAGTGTGCAAAGACATAAACAGGACATTGGTGTGAACTGCTCTCTTTGTTATCTGATTCCAAAAGATATATATAATTTATTTTGGTCCTGTTCGCCACTCTTATTTTTTGCCAAGATGTCTGTACATTTCTTTCCCAAGATACTGATTCTGAATTTTCTATGAAAATGTATGCAAATGTATTTTTACATTCTGTCCCTCCAAAATAAATCACTTATTATAAGCCATCTTTTTAAATTATTTTTTAATTAGTCAGACAATATATACAATATATATATATCTCTAGTAGGCCTGATAGAAAATTGTTTATTGAATATTTTATGTGGATTAAGGCTGATATAGTATTGGTGGTGTCAAGACTTTCAGGACGTGCAGAGGCGTTTTTGTGAGGAATTAGAGGGAAAAAATCCTCTTAGCGGTTTGTATGAAGTGTAGTTGCTCCCACACAATGGGACGGCAGATTTAGCCAAAACACGTTTCAATCTGCAAAGTCATCAGTGTCCTTAGGGAGCCTCGTCTCCCATTTGCTTAATTTTTTTGCCCATGTTTTTGACCTCATCCAGGACATTACTGTCACTGTCAAATATGTTTGATATTTTTGTCCGTGATCTCCTAATGTGAGCCAAATTATCGTTCTCGCAAATGTCAGGACAGAAATCACAGCGTGATACCCTCCGATGAAGAAGTCATTTTGTGTAACAAAAAGTTTGATGTCCAAAAGTAAGTCTTGACTTCTAAACTTTAAAGGATTAACACCGGATTCAAAACTCCTTTTCAGTGCTTTGATGCGTAAATGCTGAAGTTTAAAATGATGGATGCCTTTCACTCGTATCCACCGAGGTTTTCTTGCATGTCAGCAGAACTCCTGAGCCAGAAAAAAAGCATTGAGAAACAAATCACATCAATCACATTTGGCAGAAACCTGCTGCTGCTGCTGCTTCTCCTTTCTACTCTGTTTTGATATTTTTAAGTTTTGAGATCTTCTGGCCACAACCCCAATCAGTGAGGTCACAGTCATTCTGCCCCTGAGCTGACTCTTGGACTGTTAAACAGGGTTTTGGCAAGTGCAAACCTCGTTAAATTAGTAACTGGAGCCAGGATCCAGTGTATGCGGACCCAGAGGAGCAGAACAGCGATCCATAAATTCTGGTCAGGAGGTGCCACATATTGGAGCTCGTGCTCACTGAACCTGTTGAGCTTAAAGGAATGCTGCAAACAAAGCAGGCCTGAGTCGCTGCCATGTAATGTAGAGAGAACTTGACTGTGGAACCCAGGGTTCTATCCCAACTGTAGAGCCATTCTATCAGTATTTGGTACATTCACAATGTTAAAATACTTTCTTGATCTGATCACATGTAGGAAGCTTTAAAGACCTGTAAGGAACCTGAAACACACTGGGAACACATTGGGTTTCAGTTCTTAATGAGCCAGTTTACACCTGACATTAACATGTGTTCTGGATGATCTGACCACACTCCAGGCTTTCAATCTAATATGAAGAGGGAGAAAGTCCGTGTCTGGAGGAGGTGGGGTGGATGGATGACTCAAACCCTAACCTAACTCCTCACCCAGGAGACCAGGCTTTGTGTCCCATGTAAAAAACAAACTTTTCAAAAGTTTGAAGGAACATAAGGAGAAGACATACTTTATTAAACCCCAGGAAAAATTACTCTTTTCATTCTGTTATATTTCTTATATGCCTCAGAGAGATGTTAGAGCAAGGGGGCTGCACAGACACCTATAGTCAGGTCCCCCGAGCAGATAGGGGTTCAGTGCTAGCACCTCGGCAGTGCCCAGTGCTAGCTGCACCTCTACAGTTACCAGTCCATGCTGGACTTGACCCGGCAAACCTCCGGTTCCCAAGCCAAGTCCTTACAGACTGAGATACTGCCACCTCAAACTGAGATACTGCTGCAACAAACTGGGCTACTGCCACTCCAAACTGGGCTACTGCCACCCAAACTGGGCTACTGCTACCCCAAACTGGGCTACTGCCACTCCAAACTGGGCTACTGCCACTCCAAACTGGGCTACTGCCACCCAAACTGGGCTACTGCCACTCCAAACTGGGCTACTGCCACTCCAAACTGGGCTACTGCTGTGACAAACTGACAAAATGTTTTCACAAGGTAAGAAACAGCTTAGTGAGTTGCATTTATTGCCGAAAGAAGTAATTAAAAAGTTAATTAAGTTTCTCCTTGCTCAACAACTCTCAACAATTTTAAGGGAATCTGGGGATATTGCAGTTACTATCTCAACAGTGAAATAAGTTGAAGCATTTTGTGTTTGCAAACATCTGCTGCTTATCTTGGCAGGTACGAAAGAAACAAGTCATTTGCATTACACTGAACCAGATGGAAATCAGACAGCTGTTTTGCGTGGACTTAACAGAACGTCAGTTGAGTAGGCGTTCCTTCAATGTGGTCCATGACACATTGCGTACACATGGAAGAAGAACGTGGTCACATGCATCTTTGGTGTTTTCACACCTGAACATAAAGCTGTCCACGCATGTTAATAGCAGGTGTAAACAGGGTCAGTGATTCATTCAGAAGTGTAAAAGAAGCTCCACATTCAAACAGCAAATTAACACGTATGTTCAATATATAATCTTGTGTATTTTCTTTTTCTTTTTCTGGCATTTCTGCCTTTATTCAGCCAGGACAGGAGAGAAACAACAGGGAGTGAAGGGAGAGGCCTTGGCTGGATTCAAACCGGGGATATTGTGATTTCATGGTCAGCATCTCAAACCCCCCTCAGGCCACCAGGAGGTTCCTGCCTGCATATCATCGTACAAGCTTCCCAGACACAGCTGGGTTCAGTCTGTTGTGTCTGTTCTAAACAACTCATTCAGGTTTTTGGAGTCACACTCTTAGAAATAATGGTTCCATAAGGGTTCTTCCTGAAGGGTTGGAGCTCTGCCTAGAACCAGTTGTTTCTGAATAACCCTTTTTTGAAGCGTTCTCCAAGGACTGTTGGAATTCTTGAAAAACTCTTTCGTTAAGGGTTCTAGAACCCTGGTAGGGGTCTACATGAATATCAGGAATATCAAAATGTTCTTAGTAGAACCCCCTTGGAATATAAAACAGTTCTCTGAAGAAGCCCTTGGGTGGGTTCTTGTTGATACTCTTGACATATAAAAAGGTCCTTGGTAGAACCCCCTAGATGAGTTCTACATGAAATTCTTGGAATATAAAAGGGTTTTCAGTAGAACCCTCTGAGCGGGTTCTACATGAATCCATTGGAATATTAAAAGGTTTTCAGTAGAACTCCCTGAATAGGTTCTAGATGAAACAATTGGAATATAAAATGAATGAAAAGACAGGGTTCTGGGTGGAACCACTACACCATAGAAGGGTTCTCTGTAGAACCTCTCACTGGGGGTTCCAGGGGAAACCTTTTATAATGGTTCTGGGTATAACCCTCTATCTTGGGTTCTAGAGAAAACTCTCTGAAAGCGTTCCAAATGGAACAAAAATAAAAAGTTTTACCAGGAGCCAAAAAGGATTCTCCGTGGGGACAAGCTGAAGAACGCTTTATGGTTCTTGCCACCTTTAATTTTTCTAAAGTCCAGAGATAAAGGATCTCAGAACCACTGCAGTTCTGTTCTCCAGTTCTACAGCCAGTAAAGTCAGTCAGGGTTTTTTTTTTCTATCAAGATAACAAAGTGACTCTGAGCAGGTTCTGCGGTTCTGATCACTTTGTGGTTTGAGACACATTCAGATTCCAGGTGTGAACATCGTCCGTCCCAGCCGGCTGAAGACACAATATGAATAGAAGATTCTGATCTGTGGGTCTTCTTGAGTTCAGCACAGCTGCAGTTCTCTGCTCTTTGTGATTCAGTGCAGATTCGCTCCTTAAAAGCACATTTAGGTAAATAAAACCTGCGCCGAGGTAGAACAAAGAATGCTGACTAAAGAATTTAAAAACATGAACAACCCTCTTCATCACAGGACATAAATATTTATTATTCAGCTGATAGAATGGCACTTTTAGAGGCCTTTGGAGGGGGGTGGTGGGGGGGTGAAAGGAAGGTTGAGGGTCTTTTCTGGTCTGTTAGCAGCCTCTGCTGGTCCTGGATCTGTCAGTGCATCCAGAACCAAGAGCTGATGAATATTCACAATGGGTCTAAATATAAAATAAGTATAAAATGAGGATAAAACTCTTTTAATAGGACCAAAACTAGAGCTACAACGATTAAATGATTATGAATCAATGATTAAAGGAATCCACAACTATTCTGATAATTGATTAATCAGGTTTTTTTTAGAAAAACAGTCAAAACTCTCTTATTCCAGCTTCTTATATATGACTATTTTCTATTTTTTTAACTCCTTTATGACAGTAAATATTTGAGGACGTCATCCTGGGCTTGAGGAAACACTGATCAACATTTTTCACCATCAGTCAAGAAAAGTTTTCACCATCAGTCAAGAAAATAATCACCAGATTAACTGACAATGAAAATAGTTGTTAGTTGCAGCCATAGACCAAACACAGAAACAGAAAAACTGCACGTGATGCCTCTGCATTATTAAAACTTCCTATTTTATCTTAGGAATATCGTCAAGTCAGACTTTTTTTTTTTCACTCAGAAAGATGCAGAAATTCTCACTCACACATTTATTACTCGCCATTCGGACAACTGTAATTCCTTATTTTACTAGATTACCCAGAGAGCTGATAAGAAAACTGCAGCTATAGTTCAGAATGCTGCAGCCAGAGTCTTTAAACAAACCAAAGAAGATGGATCACCACACTGACTACCTGTATCTTTTAGAACTGATTTTAAAGTTCTTGTACTTGTTTATAAAGCCTTGAATGACCTTGGTCTTCTTTCATTTTATGCTTCAGCCAGATCCCTGCTGTCCTCTGATGCTTTTCTTTTAAATTTTCCTTATATGTCCCATAAACGCCCCGTAACGTGCCAGTAAAAGGTGAATTACTGTCGTGTAAACAGCTAGCAGTAAAAGTGTGCAAGTATTTCTGCATCTTTCTGAGTTTAAGAAAAAAAATCAGACTTTGGCAATATTCCTAAGATTGAAAAAGGAAGTTTTAATAATGTTGTCACACCTTTTTTCTTTTCTTTCTTTTTTTTTTTTTTATAATGTGGTTCAGTGGTCACAACTGAAGTCAAGTCAAAAGTCTTCACGCAGTCAGTGAAACAAAAGTCTACGTGGACCAAACTGTGAGTCATTTCTAATTATTTACGCACAAAATGCATTCAATGACCTCATTTTCCAAATCTCATGATCTCTTTTCTCATTCTTACTCCAACACTTGCAAAACACAGCAGCTCTTTTTCAAATGCTAACTGTTAGAAACACATTCAAAACACAATTATGGCAAATTTCATGCATTTCTGAAATATGCATATTGGAAATATAAATCTTACAGTGACAGAATATTTACAATAAAATGAAATAATGACCAAACAGACAAAAGTGGACAGGTTTGCAACGACTTTGTGCAATAATAGAGAAAAATAAAGTACTGACCGATGCTTGTTAGCAATTTAAAAAACAACACATCCGACATTTGTGCTGCTAGTTTTAATCTGTCTGCTGAAGGCCACACGCAGTTTTTTTCTTTCAGTGTTTGGTCCTATTAAAAGAATCTCACTTTTATCCTCATTAAGCTTTAAGAAGTTTTTGTCCATCACAGTTGAACTCACTGCCTCTGGACATTAAATTGTCCAGCTGTCTCTGTATTTTTAAAAGGAAAATAAAGACCTCTCTTGTACATCTTGCTTTTAATTTTTAATTGGGAGCAATGGTAACTTAACTTTAGTTTTTTAAGCTTCAGTCATTGTTTTTTTACATTGTTCTGGTGTTTCTTTCACTTCATTCTTCTGACTTTTATCAAATTTTAAACATTTTATGGTTTTATTGTTGTCTTTATTTGCACTTTGTTTTGGGATTGTTTGTTTGTTTGTTTGTTTGTTTGTTTGTTTCCTGTTTGTACTGTTTTAATTTTGCTATATGAAGCACTTTGGGCTGCATGTGTGTACCTATATACATATTTTACAGTAGATAATGCTCTAAATATGAGGAGATACTTAGTAGTCAAAAAACAAAAATATGATTAAATAGATTAGAACATCTTACTTGTTTTTGCTGTTTTAGGTTAATTATCATCCTACAACCTTTGTTGCGACAGCCAAAACACAGAGCAACACGCTAAAGCTGAAATTTAGACAGCCCAAAATAGAAATCACAACCTCCTGAAGAAGAAGAAGAAATTGCTGCTGACATGTTACAAGACAGCCACACACATACAGACCCGGTTCATTAGCTGCATTCTGTCAACAGACAAGAAAACTACTGTAAATACTGAAATTCTAAAAATACAAATTCAAAGAGCAAATGCTGTTTGTGTGCAGCAGCCGTGGCAGAGCAGATGACAACACTGACACGCTCAGAAACAGACAGAAGTGAAGAGGAAAGTAAGTTGATATATATTGAGAAGTATGCACAAACAACCTGCACGCAAGTAGGTCAGCACATAAACCTTAAATAACTCAGCATGCACAAATTAACTCCGTGTGTTTGTGCATGTGTGTGTGCATGAGATGAACCCTTATAGGGAACTGTATTTGCCGTGCTGGAATTAACAAATTACAAATACTCAGATTACTGCAATTAAGTCATTTTGTGGGATATTTGTACTTTTATGAGTATACTTGTAAGTCAGGTGTAATTTTACTCATACTTAAGTATACACAACACTATGCAATGTACTTAATTACTTTAAGTGCCCTCTTGGATGCCCTATGGTAGATAAAAGGTGGTAAAATGCCCGCCAGGATGCCCCTCCAGTGGATAAAACCAGTGGTTTTACTGTTGATTTTCAGTACTCTTTCCATGACTGATGAGTTGTTCTACAAAGCTCCTAAAAGAGCATTCTAGAATAGTTTATTTATTACACACGCACATACACATTAAAATAAAAGAAATAAAATAAAATAATGGAGGAAATATAAAAGTATGTGTGAGGGTGTGGTAGAAGTCTGTAGCTTAATGACATATGAAAACCATACCAAAGACATTAAAAAATGAAAATACAAGCATTACAAAATTACCAACACATTTTAAATATTAGTGTTTGAAAAGTGCACAAATAAAATTTTAAAATTACAGTTTAAAAAAATAGACCCTGCATAGTTTAAATAAATAAAGGAGGATAATTAGTTGCTATGTTTACAGTACAGGGATTATATTTTTGTAAATCAAATGTTTTTGAGAGCAGGGCATTTCAACATAAAAATATGCATTTTAATGACATGAGATAAGAAAAAAAGAAAGGAAGGATCGGAAACAATTAATCGATTATCAAGTGGTAGGCGATTAATTGATAACTGATTATTATGCAGCACTAGAAAAAAAAATCCTGACGTTTATTATGAAAATCTATTCCGGAAGCACCAAATGTTAATGTAGGGGGACAGACGCTGGCTTCCGGTTTTCGTTTCTGTCAAAATGGCCTCTGTAGTACAATTAAAAATCGCAGTTGTTTCGGCTGTTTTATTTGTCGTATGTACGGATTTTGTCCGCGGTAATAACGGCAGAAGGGTAAGTGTGAAACTGTGTTCATTTAACGTTCGGATCTGACCGCGGTTAAACGGAAGCTGCGCCTGTTAGCTTTGTAGTTAGCATTAGCTCTGGCCAGCTGAATGAAGGCTGACTGTACATGTTGTTATCATCAGGTTGGAGAGGCCATGGACGCTGAATTCAGCGGCTTCTCTGTACCTCTTGAACACTCGTTTGAAGTCGGTGAGAAACTGCTGGTTTTCTTTTATTGTCATCATGCTGTATAACATGTTATTGTCAGTGCTGTCAAGCTAACTGAGCAGCCTTGTGCTGCCGGTGACGCCATGTTCCGAATGGAGATGCTACACACCAAACTTCATTCAAATATCTGTCGATTTAATATTTGTTTTGATGTGTCGATAAATTAGTGCACCTTGTTCAACAGAAATTCAGTTTTTCAGGGCTGAAAACATGTTATAACGAAACTCGGCATGCAGAGTAAATGACAACATTTTATTTACGTATTTGTTTTCAGTTATTTGGTTTACGTGTTCTCTCGCAGGTTTTCCAAATAACACAGTGTTCTTGCTGAGTTGTCTTTGAAAAAGATTAAAGGTATAGTTCAATGAAAATTCAGTCATTATCTGCTCACCTTCATGCTGATTGAAGGTCAGTTTTAGTTTGTTAGTCCACAAAACACTGCTGGAGTTTCACAGGAGAATCTCCCAAACAGTGAAAGCTGAATGGTGACCAGATTTCAGAAAGAAATAAACAACAGAATAAAAACATAAAATGGCTCCATACTGCTCGTCTGGTTTAATCCAAGTCTCCTAAAGCCCCAACATGCCAAGTTGACTAAAAAAAATGTTATTTACACCATGTTTTTAGCCTGAATCTTCACTGTAGATCCTCAGCTTGCTTGAAGTGCTTGCTTCCCAGTCATTAAATAAAAGCTAAATTTATTTCTTTTCATGTGCATTTGCAGTCAGTGTTGATGGCAAATTTAGTCAATTGAAGCAGTCATTTCCTGTGCACACTGTATTGACAAAGAAAGCTGTCCAGTGATGTCAAAGTGATGTAGTCGGTGTTAAAGAAGAACCACATGTTTTGGAGAGGCTGACGCTAATACACAGCAACATGGGTGTGGGCATTAGAAGCTCAAGCGCAGTGCATTCTGGTACATGTAGGCATTGACCATCAACACTTATTGGACTTCCACATAAAACAAGTGATGAATTTTTCCCTGAATGTGACCTGTTCTGTTCTTACTGTTTGTTGTCTTTCTTGTCTCAGATGATGTAGCAAAGTTTCAAGTACGAGGAGCACTGGTGTTAAAAGCTGGACGGGAGCCCAGCGTCTCACTGACTCAGAACCAGCTATCAGAGGAAGACAGAACCAAGCTGAAGGTGAAATGAGATCAGACTTTTAAAGGATGTAGTTGTGTCCAGAATAGAGATGACTAAATTCCTCCTTAGTTCTTCTTTTTTGACATGTTATGCTCACGGACACCACTGATATCGCAAATTTGAGTAACAGACCAAAAATCAGGTCACACAAAAGGATTTGAGTGTGATCGGCATGACATGCTGTGAAGCTGCATCTCTAACATGTTTGTTTTGAATGGCTCCTCAGGAAGTGGCTGCAGTGGACGGTCTGTACAGAATCAGAGTGCCTCGTGTTTTCCTGCAGGCAGACAGACAGACAGAGCGGCAGATGGAGGGTTACCTCACAGCATTTGTCAGAGCTGTATGTATTTCACGCATCTTCACCACAAAATCCTCTTAAAAGACACTTTAGGGAACCGAGAGAGTGTTTGTGTTTGAGAAATCGATGTGCTCTGCTATTAATTGGACTAATTATTTAAATGCTTCTTTTCTCCCTCTAGTTTCATTTAAATTGATAATGAAAAGCAGTGTAGTGTGCTTTGTTTTGAGTTTAGATACTGTCAGTCAATATTTTTTGCTTTTGTGTGTTGGTTTATAAGTTTATATCAGTTTTAGTGCTTAAAGTTAAATCAATTAAATCAAATTATTAGCTATTACAAAACCAAGTTACCTTTTTGTTATAACAGAAGCACTTTGACTGGATCCCATATTTCTTTTTCAGATGTTAAAGAGAAACTTTAGGTTAAGATTTTGTCTCCAAATATACATTGTTCATCGAGACAACATTTTAACTTATTCTTTTGTTTATGTACAAGACAATGATTGATGCCGTTTAATTAGGACTGTACCAAATGCTTTGAAACTTCGAAAAAATAAAATAAAATAAAATAATTACTTCTGTGCTTCAAAGCCCAAAGAGAGGCTGTGTGGGGCAGCCCTACCTTTGATGAATATTCATGAATGAACCCTCTGGCTTTCAGGGTGTGGGAGAAAAAAAATCGATTCTGTTAAGTATCGTGATTCTTTTTTTAAGATTCCTGACAACACATAATTTACATTAACGTGCAACCGGAAATTAGCACATTAGTCGCAGTAATAATTACCTCAACAAACTGATCCATTTTACTTTGCATACTTAAGATAAAAGGATGTGTGTGCTCAGACTTTCAGGCAGAAATTTCCTCTGATCTGTGTGAATAAAGTCATAGCTGCTGACTTCATGTTGCTAACTCAGTCTGCACTCAACACTGACCAGCTTCAGCAACCTTAAAGGGTCAAAACTCAAAATTCACAATGAGTTAAAAAATACAGCTACCATTGGTGGAGACATAGTGAGCCAGGAGAGGGCAGCACTTATATCTGCATGTCTTTAATTGAATTTGTTTAACTACTTGAAGAGCAAGAGCAGCTAAATGTAGCTCTTAACTTCATAAAGTCTATATTTTTATTTAAAATTTCAGATGTGAAGGTTGTTCATTTAAAGGCTCACATTTGTGCTGTGTGCAGTTTTCAGAGGCTCTGTTCATTTTGGCCTAACACCTTATTTTATTTATTATTTTCTTACAGCACTAGCTTGCTGAGCAGGAACATCTCAATGTAGCAGTTAACTTCAAAAAGTATTTTATTTAATACTTTTTTATGTATCATAGCAATGAAATGAAACCCAGAAAGTTGTTTTTGGAAATATGAATTATGTTAAACAGTCTCTAGAAGTGTATTATTCAACTTTCTCACATGGTCCTGTGTTACAAAAGCAAGAAACAGTTGCAGTACTTGTAAATCACGGTACTTCAAAATTGCAATAAACCTTTTATGTGTTGTTGAGCCAAAGACATTTTTCCACTCTGATGGACAATGTTCTTATCTATTCTTTTGCCTTTGAACACTTTGGTGCAAATGATGCACACGTAAGTAGATAACCCGAATCTCTCCACTGTGTAAGAGTCTGTGAGAATAAAAATCAATTTCAGAAATCTGAAATATCTAACCGGGGGCCTTTCTGAAATACATGTAATATTGTTCTAATAGATAAAACGGCATAATTTCCACCAGCTGATACCAACTGTTTAATATTGATGTAACTCTCACATGAACCTTTGTTCTGCTCTGGTCCTCAGTGCGCCATGGTTGAGTCCCATCTGAGTGATGTCATCACCTTCCACTCTGAGTCTCTGGGTACCTCATCGGCGTCTCCATAGTGACGATACCCGGAGCCTGCAGGGGCACTGAGGTTGAGGATGAAGTTGATCTGGAAGTTTTCAACAGCACACTCAGCATCATGTCTCCTGTCAATGCACCGGGGTCAGTCCTACATTATATATTATATTAAATAAATACTAACACAGCGTCTTGGTTTATGATATTGCAGCTTGCAACTTTCTCGATATCATCAACCTTCCTTTCTGTTATTTAAAACTTTATTAACAAAACAGTAATATTAAAAGATGCCACCAGCTGTAGACAGTATAGACGAATCGGGGGAAGTTTGGCAGTAAACAAGCGCCATTGCTGCAGTGTGTCTCCTCACAGAATGCATGTGTCAACGCAAGCTGTCATAAAAAGTGGCATGTACCTTTTATATAATGTTACTTTTGACTGTAATGTCTTGGAAGACGGGAAGAACCTCTGCAGTTCTATGCTGCTCCAACAGCAGTCATGAACTTCAACTTAGGAAAAAAACGAGGGAATGCGAAATACTTAAGCCTTTACTTCATGAAGAGTGGTCCTGTCTTAGACCAGACACTCTACAAGATTCCCAGGGAGTCTGCCAGAAGTGGATCAATACCTGAATACTGAATACTGAATAATGACAGTCACTGACTGTCTTTAAAACTTGTGCATGCATGCAACTGAAAGCGCCGGCTCTCCGCTCTGCAGGGCGATTTTCTCAGCTTTCTCAAGAAGTGCTCGTGCAAACTACTCTCCACTCGACACTGTACTTTCTTGCATCTTTAGCAATGCACCCGCTTCATGTGAAGTTGATCGGATGGACTGTTACAAAGAAAATTGAAGGACAGACGTACAGAGACTCCTCAGATAAAAGAAGGCTTTCTCATTTAGGTTTTCTTCTGTCCAGTCTCAACCACTTGATAAAACTTGACTGTGTAGGGTAGCACACTGTTACCATCCGTATCTGCAGCGGTCTGTGTGTTAGTGAAATCCTCTCGGGTGGCTTTTTCAGATGTCTTTGATTCAGTTATATTTGCCGTGGCACAGCAGCTCTGCATCATTTCCCCATAGGTAGAACAAGCCTCTCTGCGCTCCTCTGCCTTTCAGATACATTTTCTGTTTTGGGGTTTGTTTGAATGCTAATTGCCCATTTTCTTCCAGACCTGAAACGGCTCTGTTCCTTGAACGCATGGAACAGGAATTGGAGAAGAAAGGGAAGAATCCACAAGAGCAGAAGTCTTTCTTTGCTAAATACGTAAGTACTCCCACTGAAAACTGCTGATAAGGCGAACAGGCTGCACATAAAGATATACTTTGTGCCTTCAGTAATTGGGCTCTGATTATTGTAATGGCCCATATAGTTATTGAATACATGAAAATGCATATTTGGCTCATCTTTTCTTTTTTGCTCCATCAAACCCAGCTCAGTGTTTTTTATGCATGCAGCATGTGTCAGAATAAAGTCTAGATGTTACTTCAGTACTGGAGTAAAAGATTTTTTTTTTTTTCTTCTTTTATTTCTTTGACAGAAAACTATGAATGTGTCTTAAAAAGTAAAAGTTGCACATGTTTTATTTGTTATCTCTGCTGTATTCTGTGTTTTAGATTCAGTCTTCATTCCTGTTTAAAGCCACTTTCACACCTGTAGTTCAGTCTGTTTGGTTCAGAGTCAAAAAAGATGCAGTGTTGCTTTTTACTTCTGGGGCAGTTCAAACAACGGTGTTTTATGGCCCATTGTAGGTAAATAAAATAAAATAAAATAAAAATTATAGAGCTGAGAGGAGTGGGGTAGTATAACAGAGATAACAAGATTAAAGTCATACATTTTCAAAAAAAACAAAAAAACTTGGATATTCTCTGAGATTGAAGTTGTAATATGCTCATTCTCACAAATTTACAAGAAAAAAAAGTGAAGCGATGTGGTTCCTCAACCAAAATAAACAAAAAATAATCTGTTTTTTTCTTGTAAATTCACACCTGTAATCTTGGATTTTTCTGGAATATTACCTCTGGCTCCATGTTTTGTTTTTTGTTTTTTTTAGCTTCAGTGGTCCTAAAACGCCGCTTTAATCTGTGTTCACGCTGTGTTTTTTAAAAGAACCAAGAGGAGTAAAGATGACACACATTTTTACTGCTAGTTCACTGACTGGACAGTTTTACATGGACTCAAGGAAACTTAAGAAATTTTAATTTCTGGTGACTGCACTTTATTGAACTCCATGTGTTTATCTATCATCTCTACTGTATCATGTCACCAGTGTTGTGACAACTCTACTAAAGCCACATTAAGACAGAATCAGAATCTGCGGTGAAAACGCAGGAATCTTATTTATTTTGACTCAGGGTTGTGCACCAGTCATGTAAGATTAGATTAATTAGATTAGATTAGATTAGACTTTATTTGTCCCATAGGGAGATTTGTTTTTGAAGCCCCTTCAACACAGAAACGCAGATATAACACACTCAACACAGACTTTTTTTTTTTAGTGACCATGAAAATTGTGATGCATAATTGATCATTTCCACTGATAATATTGCAATTTCAGTCAGAATAATCACAATCTGACTTTTTTTTTTTTTTTTTTAACCAGATCGTGCAGCCCGAGTCAGAAATCTACTTCCTCCTGTACAAATTGTTTTAATTATTTGTGGTTATTAAATAACAGTAAAGACTAAAGTTAATTGTCATGTTTAATCTAGGGCCACAGTGCCTAAAAATAGAAAGAAATAGTGAAATCTTAAAATTTTTTTTCAGACCAAAACCCAAAGATACTCAGTTTAATATGATAAACAGAGAAAAGCAAAAAAAATTCCATATCTGAGACGCTGAGAAGAGCATTTTCTGGCATTTCTGCCTGAAAAATGACATTAACCACTGATTGATTATCAAAACTGCCCATTTCTTTTGCACCACTTGCTCCGGGGACAGTGTGCAGTCCTTCCTGTTGATCTCTGGGTGTGCATGTTGCCTTTCTACTCACTCTGCTTTGCTTTCACACTATAAACAAATCACACCAGGGTCTATTTGGAAGCGTCCCTTTTTAGGTGGTCTCTGACCTAAAACTTGGGGTCCACACTCGAGTTTGTATGTCAGCTTTCACACCAGCTTAAATTTAATGTAACTAAATCAGACTGATCAGGTATGAAAGCCCCCTGAGTCCTCATCAGCTCGGTACTACCAGGCAAAACGTGTGATGCTGTTGTCTTGAACTCATCCAACACGATTCTCCTCAAGTTCAATTTTAAGCTAACATGAAAATTAGTCATGAGATTTTCTTTGTCTTCTGACATTTTGAGCTGCCAATTGGAGTAAAAACCGTCTCTCCCACCCAGAGCTCCGTGTTTTGAAACATCCCCGCAGAGAACCTGCAGCCTCGTGTCCCTATCGCTTGGCTCATCTGTCCGAGCTCCTCTGTGATCTCCCCGTCTTGTTCTGCTCTGCGCTGCTGCTGCGTGCATCGTGCTGTGTTCAGTGACCTGTGTTGACTCTGTGCTGTGCTGCGTCCGATGACAGTGTGTTGACTTGGTGCTGTGCTGTGTTCCAGTGGTATTTGATTCTGGGAGGTGCAATCTTCCTCATGGCCACCAATTCAGCACAGCCCCCAGCAGGGGGAGGAAGAGAGCAGAGCTGATTCCCACTGAAGTACTGTTTTCTTACTTGTGGCTCGTTCTGTCCCCCTTCCTCCTCTGTCAAGTTATGTATTTAACTTCTAAGCAGTATGACTAACTGAAACCCACCCTCTTTCTCCCACTCACTCCTTTTTTTCCACTCTTGAAAGGTTTTTTATTCCAGGATCAAAACCAAATACTTTTCAGACTGATAAATACTTTGATTGTCTTAATTCAAAGTGTTTTGAATGAGAAAGCTTCCTGCTAAACCACCTAGAAGTCCTAAATCTCAATAGGTCAGTGTGAATATGTTGAATATGTGTTTGGTTTTTGATCCTGAGGTTTCTTCATCCTCCAGTCTCTCACCCACTTTGTCCACTTCATCTTTTCTTTTTTTTCTGTTCAGAAACTAAACTGAAGCTAATCTGGGCTCACCAATCTGCAACTGTTGAAAAGTTCTCTGTGATCACAGTTAAATTTGATGCCTAGAAAACAAATATCGCTGTATTCACTCCCGTTTTTTTCCCCTTGCTCTCTGCAGTGGATGTACATCGTGCCTCTCGTTCTCTTCCTCATGATGTCTGGCGCTCAGGACCAATCGGGTGGTGGAGCCGGGGGCGGAGCGGCCAATGGAGGTGGCCGATGATCAACACGACAACAGCCTCTTTTTTTTTTTTCTTAGTATGTACCGAACAATAATTCTCTTGTTTTTAATTGCTGTACATAATGATATGTAATGAGGATAAATGTGACAAACACAACTTAAACTTGTACAGTAAAGAGGAGATATCGTGTCCTGCAGACTGCATTTTTAATACTAATGTGAAAATAAAGTATTTATTACTTGACCTGCTTTTTCTGTCGTGTCACACCCACACAGTAATATAAAAATCTAAATGAAATATACATATAATTGGCAGTATATTAATATATATGGTATATCATCAGGAAAGGTCTGCTTATTGAAGGAAAAAACTATATTTGTGAGATGCCTACATTGTAAAATACTGTTTAATTGACCCTTTTACTCAAGATAATTCACAGGTCTTGTGAGCAGTTTCATGTAGGAACTACTTTCTTTCTAGTAGGAAGAAAGTAGTTCTGGTAGATTTTATTGCAAAGATACAATACTGTTTTTCCAATATAGATTTTTGATTTTAGGGTGAACTGTCCCTTTAAATATGCAAGTGAATAAAGTTTGAATATGACAACAAACTTATTGAAGTCACAATCATTTGAAGCAGGTAAATAATGACAGAACATTTTGAAAGAAGTGGCTCATCTTTTTAATAAAGTCTTTGATACAAACAAGGTAAACAGTCTTTTAAAAATTCTCTCATCTAATTCCAGTAAAAAAAGTAAATAAATTTAAAAAAACCGACGGTCCACGTGTTCAGACTGGTTTCAGTCAGTTCAGTTCCCAGAACCAGTCTGTGTCAGTTTGCCGCATTTGAAGCAGAAGTTTAATCTTGTTGGTTTAGCCTGCTGAGCTGCTGTCGTCCCTCAACAACTGTTGTGACAGTTTACAGTAAAAACTGTTTCTACATCAGTGGTTCCCAACGATTCCTCCAAATGCTGCATATGCATATTTATAGAAGCTGTTTCTAGTTTCCTGATCCTAAACGTCTCTCCAATCCTCTTCATCTTCCTCTGATGATTATGAATAAATGTGTATATTTTGTATTTAAAATTATTGATCTAAACATAGAAAATACAAAACATTTCAGAAAGAATCATAAACACAGTGGACTACAGAAGATAAAATCATCTTTATTGATCCCACACCAGGAAGACTCAAATCACAGCAGCTCAAAAAAGTACAGGCAGAAAAAGGGTAAATGATAAACAAAGTACAGATAAAATACAAACAATGAAAATATAAAAGAATACAAATGTAGAATATTAATTAAGTCATATACTCAGACTTTATACACCATATATGCCTCTCACTTATACAGATATATGAAAATTGATTGCAGGATAAATGCACACATAATGGTAATAGTATTATACTAAGAGAAAAAGTTTTTTATTTCTTTTTTAAGACAGAAGCCACTCAGAACCCACCGCATCTGCCTTTTTTGTTCTGTACATAAAAAAAAACAAATTAAAATATACACATAAAATCTTTATATAATAAAGAAATCTGAAAAAGAAAACAGTCTGACAGTGAAGCTTATAACTGAAAGAATAAAAAACAGCATTTAAGACACATCTTTAAGACGAGAAGTGCCAGAATACTAAAACTATCCAGACTCTATTATCTCTCATGATAAATATCAGACTAAGAGATTAATGCATTTATCCTGTTCATCTATCTTTTTAAAAAATTAAATAACAGCAAAATGTAAATTTTGTAAAAATGCCATCGCTGTAGTGAACTAATGATTTCATATTTTCACTGCAGTATTTTTCTGCAGGATAATAACCATCAGTGAGCCGATTCACATTTTACATTAATCTACAATTACTCAGAGCAAGAATCAGTAAAATGTATTTTATAAGATTATAAACATATTATTTTAACATTAATAATAACAAATTTCCACCTGGAACCATCACAAAAATAATCACAGCCTCTGGAAAAAGGCTGGAAACAAGTACAAAAATAAAAAACCCCAAATTTTTTAATAAGTGTTCTTTGTTTCAAAAGTTGAGAGCTTTAACACAAACTTTCAGTGAGTTAAAGGTGCCAAAACGTTTTGCAACCGTCCCTAGTCTCCCCTACTTTAGTTTTAATTGAGTCTAATTAATTATTTGTATTTTGATGTTGAGAAATTGGAAATGAAGACCACTTGTTAAGTTTTATTGACAGAGATGATGATAGTTGCTAAGAAACCAAGATGCATCTCCAACAATATAACAGAGGCAATTCCTACGTGGTCAGTATGACCGCCTGTGACCAAAACAGTTAAAAATGGTCACATTTTCTCCGCCTGCTGTGTGCTGTATATAAAAAACATTTACAGACAGTTTTAGGAAAAGTCTGGTACCAGCAGTGTCGTAGTTTTTAATTCAACAAATTTATCGCACATATAAATTTTGAAAACAGTCAAAATGACTGTCTTGGCTGTTCCACTGCTCAGAGGTTTATGTTGGTGGTTTAAATGAAAGGTCAAAAGCAAACACTGACATTTCAGATCCTACAAAAGCTACTTGGAAACACAGCAGGCCGAGTGCAGCTCAGCGTCCAACAGACGGTCCAATCCAAACCAAACGGGTGACCACCAGTCTGACTAAAGCCATTTTTGGGGAGCGGTGCTAACTCTTTGCTCGTTCATCCTGACACCTATGTGTTTATTTATAATCATGAGTCAGGGAGGGGGATCACCGATTCAAAACAACACGGCTTTAGTGACAGAATGTCCCAAAATCCTTTGCGTCAACATTGGCTATCCTCTTCCTCGCATCGGTCAGTCGGTCCGGCTGTTTTTAGTCTTATCTTCTTATTTTAGGAGGCTCAGCGTGGAGCCTCAACACTTCGGTGCCCTCTGCCCCCGTCCAATCACCAGGCAGGCCTTTCTCAGAACGACCCACCTGCTCTGCGGCTGCCTGTCAGTCGCCTCCTTTCGCTGTCTTTGCTGTTCAACATGAGAAAGAAGGTGGAAACGACAGCTGAGGGAAACAGGAGAGTTTGAATGAGGGGAGCCGGGCAACAAAAGTCATCTGTTTGTAAAGAGATCTGCGTCTGTCAGAGGAGGGCAGAGGTCACGCCGGCGATCAGTCCGTGTGGTTTTATGAAATATCACGTGTTTCAAAATGCTTCAGTCCAGCTCCTGTGTGTGGGATTTTACTTTCAGCACAAACTCTAATGAATCACTGGAGGCCTTTCAGCATTGACTGTGATATATGTCCACGTACCAGGAAGCTGAGGGACACTGAGACACTGAGACACTGAGACACTGAGACATGATTGTTGTGATCTTTGGGAAAGGAATCATATGTGTTTGCACTTACATAAACATGTTTCTTTCAACAGACGAGTAAAGGAAAATGTGTACGAGCTAAAATTAGCATCCACTTAAAAATAACAAAGTTACATCCAAGTAAAATAGAACTAATAAATGATTGTCAAGTGAAATTCTTTCGACTTCAGCTGCTCAACAGTCCTGTTTGATCTCTGTTGTCGTATTTTGTGCTTCATAATGCACCACACATTTTCAATGGGAGACAGGTCTGGACTGCAGGCAGGTCCGTCTAGTACCTGAACTCTTTTACTACGAAGACACACTGTTGGAACACGTACACAATGTGTCTTTGCATCATCTCACTGAAATAGGCAGAGATGGCATCATATGTGGCTCCAGATCCCCCCAAACCATCACAGCTGCTGTCTTTAGAAGTTAGTGCTGGTAACAATCTGGATGGTCCTTTTCCTCTTTAGCCCGAGGACACGACGTCCATGATTTGTGAAAACAATCTGAAATGTGGACTCGTCAGACCACAGCACACTTTTCCACTTTGCGTCAGTCCATCTCAGATGAGCTCGGGCCCAGAGAAGTCTGCAGTGTTTCTGGATGTTGTTGATATATGTCTTTCTCTTTGATTGGTCGAGTCTTAACTTGCATTTGTAGCTGCAGAGACAAACTGTGTTTACTGACAACAGTTTAACAAAGTGTTCCTGAGCCCATGTAGTGTCCTTTATACAATGATGTGGGTTTTTAATGCAGTTTTTAATGCAGTGCTGCCTGAGGGGTCAAAGGTCACAGACATTCAGTGTTGGTTTTCAGTCTTGTTCCTTACGTGCAGAGATTCTCTGGATTCTCTGAATCTTTTCATGATGTTATGGATTGTAGATGGTGAAATTCTTACGTTCCTGCAGTTTTTTGTTTGTGTTGGCTGTGAATGACTGAACCTTTCCAGGAAGCCCCTTTAATACCCAGTCACGATGCTAATTAATGAACTAATTAACCTGTTTACCTGTGAAATGTTCCAAACAGGCGTTATTTGAGTGTTCCACAACTTTCCCAGTCTTTTGTTGCTCCTGTCCCACTTTTTAGAACATATTGCAGAATCAAATTCAGAATGAGTGTATATTTACAAGAAACAATCAAATGAATCAGATTGAACATTAAATACCTTGTTTTTGTGCTGTGTTCAATGAAATACAAGACTTTTTTGGAATTGCGGTTGTACCAGAACCATCTGCTCAGGTTTACTGACTTTATTTCTATACATAATTGCCAGAAAAAAATTACGCATTTACACCTCTATTGGACGTTTACTAGGACACATTTCAGTTCACAATTGATGTAATTTTAAAAAGAAAAGTAAATAATGGAGCTTTAAATCATCGTACAGGCTCGGTTTAATCACTGTAACTGTATTTGACTGTGGTTAAAGTAACTTTTATAACAGCAGCATTATTAGTTGCACATACCATCAGTAGGTACACCAATAACTTTTTAAAGCACTCTTCCTGTTGTGTCATACAGGTATGCAGAAAATTTCCCACGACGGCCAACCAGGTGATATACAAACTGAGGGCCAATAGAGGCTGTAAATCATTTCAAATGCTATGTGAATAATTTAATGTTTGATGAGTTGTTGATACATGCTACATAAAACCTCAAACCTGTAACCGTTAACTGAGAAAACATGGTTTTAATAACATGGAGAGAGAATAGCAGGTGAATGATGTAATATAGATAAATACTGCAGAAGAAAACAGGAGAGTGGAGGGGGGAGGAGTAGAGGATTACATTCATGAAACGGGCTGCCGCTCGGATAGCAGCAGTTCCTTGTAAATCTCTCGGCTCTCTGTCGCTCGGAGACCGCTAATGTCAGCGTGACAGCGTGTGGCGGGCAGGACATCCCCCCTCTTATTACATCTCATGATTTAGGAGCGGCTACAAGGTTTATGTGGCACTAAAGCTGAGAGGGGCCTGTTGATTTTGGCCTGTCGTTTTCACATTGTAAATCTCGACATTTTGAGCGTGCACGGTTTGTTAAACACGCTCAGCCTCGATCGATGACTAATATCTGAGCTAAAAATTAGCTTCATTTCCTGCACAGAATCAGATTGTCCAAATTACAAAAGCTGCTCCTCAGAGCTGCTGTGGTTTCACTGAGGAAAGATTAATGGTGGAAAGTATTTTGAAGTATTTGTACTTTACTTTAATATGTCCATTATCTATCTATCTATCTATCTATCTGTCTGTCTGTTTGTCGTCTGTCTGTCTACCTATCTACTTTACTGTTTGTCTCTCTGTTTAGGTTAGTTAGTTAGCTACTAGCTGCCTTTCAGATTAATATTTTACATAAAAACAAACTTAAAGTAGGGCTGTGAAAAGTTTGCTTGAACAGTTTGAACAGTCTGGTAAATTCAGAAAATGTATTTGATCGTTTGTCTGTATACACTGTAAAAACAAAAAAGCTAAGCTAACTCAAAATTTCAGTGCAATAGATTTTTAAAGTTTTGAGCCCAACTCGAATTCTTAAGTTTTGAAAAAGTTTTGCCAACTACTGATCTTTTGTTGAGATACTTTTCTTCTTTAGATAAACTTTGAATTTTAGGAACTCAAAACATTGCATTTAAATAACATATTGAACAAATTGAAGTGAAAGTAAAACTATTTAATTTCCCTGGCATTAAAACAAAAAAAAAAGCGAATCAGGTTCACAGCTCACTGTGACCAATTTTTGACTTTTTTTAGTCTCTAAAACTCAAAGATTAAAGTTTCTCTATAGAAGAAAAATAAATTATCTCAACTTAAGATTGTAGATCAGCAAAACTTTTTAAAGTTTATTTCAAAACTTAAGAGTCTATTGCTGTGAGTGTGTGACTTATTAAAGTGTAACTTGTTAGCAAGTCAACAAAAAGCAACATTTCCACTCTAAACTTCTCATGTGGTTTTATTTAAATAACTGTTTGTATCAAAACAATTAGGGTAAAGTTTCCCTTCAGTTTTCATCTGAGGATGCCTTCAGAAAAACGAGTTGCATAAAATCATCATCAGGATTTCTTCAGGATGTTGCTAGAAGTTCTCCTGAAAAGTGACATGATTTCTGGAACAGCTGATTTTACGGTGATTGAAGAGGAGGAGGAGACACCAGGACACCATGAGAGATGAGAAACTTGTTAGAGTATTTAGATTTGACATTAGCACAAGAAACTTTGTAGATAGAAAGCCAAACTTTAACATAACATAACTAAAATATTTACCTTAACTAGATCATTTTATTGGAATTCACCATTTTTTGTTCCTTTCTTGTTGTCACAGTAATAATTTAATATTTCTTCATTATCTACAGTTCATTTCAGAGCAGATTTTGTCAGTTACTTCTCACCACATCTTCTGCTTGTGCATATTTGTTATGGCTGCTGGTGAAATTTACTTTGGATTATGTGCTTGTGCTTTTCATATTCTTCTCATCTTCTGTGCATTTTAGATGTTTGTTTTACTTTTTGTTTTCTCTTTGCTCTCCAATTTGGAAAAGCTAATTGCTAGTTAAGAACTAAGCTAGCAAACAACTGATGATAATCTGTGGAGTTACATTAAAGAATGACGTGAGTGAAGCGTAACCATGGTAACTGAAGTGCTCATGTGCTGTATTATGACAGAAACTGCCGTGAAAGCCTGAGGCTGGAGATATACTTGCTGTTAAACCACACATTTGTGTTTGTGTAAGATTTATCTTACGACCCCTTGGAGGGGGCCTGAACCCTAGTTTGGAAACCACTGGACTAAACTACAACTGCATATAAAGTAGTTAAAACTAGCCACTCCACCTTAAACAGCTTCAGCAGGAAAATGCTGTTTACATATTAATGCATCCTTATTAGCAATCTAATACGTTAAATATAATAATATATCAGTTGGAGGTCATGCTTCTGCAAAAGTATTTTACTTTTGATCGTTTAAGTATGTTTAGCTGATAATATATTTGTTGTACTTCTACTTTCGACTTACATTAAGTAATAAACAACAGTTGTTTCAGTCACTCTGGAATGAACACACTCCACACTCACACGAGAGCCAAGCACACGTGGACGAAAACACCGAGAGGGTCGTGAGACAGAGGGAGCACCTGCCTTGTCAATCAGAGCCGAGCCAAGAAAACTATAAGGTTGAAGTGTTGGATAGCGTCCCAGCGGGCCGTCACACATCTACAGCCTCACACTCATTGTATCCCCCGTGCCTAATCATGCTATACATTTCACCATAACACCATCATGTTAACATGTAATGAAGTAACATGATGATAGGACGTGTAACGGCCGAGCTGGGTGGTAATGTACACTGGGAATATTACATAGTGATCGTTGACTGTATGATGTCGTGCCAGGGCCCCTAAACACACCCAAAGGTCAAGGTACAATACTATTTAAGCCCGCTCACTGACAGCAGTAAGCAGCAGGTGTTGAAATTTGTTTTCATGCCTCACGCGAAGCGTATCTGGTATTATAGGAGCCGACGCTAAGCGGGCACTTACACTTCATTAAAATTCTTCTTCTAATAGCAGTGAGCCACTTTCTCATGACAGGGAGTTATTTCCTATTAAGTTTTTATCAATTAAGACATGCCAGGAAAGGACGCCCTGCAGAGACAGTGTCTGGAGACTCACACATGACCCACTGCCTGAAGGAGAATACCACTTAATTTCAGCATTCAAACTTTAATCTGAAGCTTTATTGCTTTTCATTTGGTGGACATTTATTACTGTCTGTGGTTGCTGATAACGAGGCAATAAGAGAGAAGCTGCCTTTCAGTTGGTAATGCCAACAAGAGCTGACCCTTTCAGTGGTGGGTTGTAGCAAAGTACATTTATTAAAGGGATAGTTCGGCTTTTTTAATGTGGGCCTGTATGAAGCAGTTAACGATAGTCAGTGTTTTACCTGCTGTAGATGCCCATCAGCAGGCCCCCAGGTAGGAGAAGCAGAGAGCGGCATCCGCATGGAAGAAAAGCAATGTACTGCTTTGGATGGAGTCAGCAACAAAACGATTTTATATAATCAGTATCCCTTTAATTGTACCCTATATTTAGGACATTTATGGACTTTGGCTGGTTTGGAGAGAGACATATTTGGTTGTCTTTGGGATTCTTGTGACCTAAAATGATTTCACAGCAGCTTTTCTAAAAAAAAAATGTTTTTAGGGGTTTTTAATTATTAAATTGCAGGAGCAAGTGAAAATTGCAAAAGAAAGTTGTGGCTTTTTTGCAAAATTCATTAAAAGTTAAAAGTCACATCATATTGCAAAATATGCTTTATTTGCAGATGAAGAAGTGCACCTGGGGCGTATTCCAGGAAAAGGCAAATCTATATATAAATCTATATGTATAAATGCAAAAAAATTAGTGATTAATAAAACACAACACTGAGTTGGTTCATTAAGACGTACATGTATGATGTTTGCACAGGGGACGGCTAATATTGGTGGAATCTGCAGGAAGCTAAAATGACTGGGCCAGTTTGTGGAAAAGCTGCAGAGTTTGCAAGGTCGTGCAGAATTCACAGGGATTGGTTGAGTTTGCGTGAACTGTTGTGATTGCAACATCACAACGTCCTGGAGGGACTGATGTGGGCAGGTTCCCGTCCTGTCTGACAGGAAACTGCCCTTATACGAGCCAAATATCTCTCTCTCAAACCAACCAAACTCCACAATCAACATAGTAATTCTACCTTGCAGAAGATGGGAGTTGATATTCTACTGCTGCCTCAATCTGTGTTTGTTTGTGTTATTATGAGATTTTGGTGAATCCGAACTAACCTTTTAAAACACCAAAGTCACACAACAACAAACAAACTAACAGATCAAGGCTGCAGAAGACCAGCAACTCCTGTCTTCTGCAAGGTAAAATCGCAGATTGTGTCAATGGAGTTTGGTTGGTTTGGAGAGAGTGATATTTTTGTTTTATTTCCAAAAAAAACCAAAATTCTGTTTTCCCAACATTTTCTCACGTGATCTAATTTAGGTTTCTGCATGATGAAGTTGCTACTTAAGGTTGAGGAGGGGAGAGCATCTGCACCACTGCCTGTTCCTAACAGCTGAGTGGGGGGGGGGTTTCCATTTGAAAACCCCAGATAAGAACACAGATGGAGCCGCCCTTTAAGGTTATCGCAAATTCGTACATTTGTTGTTACAGTTAATTGCATCATATTCATTTATAACATTACAGACACGGACACATAAAGACATGCATGGAAGGAAGCAACCAAAGTGGGAAACATAACTGAATTGTTTGACTTGGCTTGACGAGAAAGTTACAGAACCTCTAAAGCCTGGAGAATCTTTTTATCTTGTGAAAACACAATATGATCTTATGCCAAGAAGTAGATTTTTTTCTAATAATTAGAGCTCATCTGGGGTGACCAGAGACTGGATGAAGTCCTGGTTGTGTTTATAAGACACAAAAACCTTTATAAACAGGTGACAGGTGTGTTACAGTCATTTCAGCAGGTAAGATTGTCCTTAAGCTGCTGGAGCTTGCAAACACATTTTTTAGATTTTTTTTTCATCACATATTCCTCCCACCGTGGTGACTGTACTCTCCATCATCTGGTTTAAAACAGGTCGAATAACATTTGTATTTATGACAGCCTGCAGTGCAACAGACACATGAAAATACATCAATATTCTGTTTACAAAAACAAACAGAATGTTCTTCAATACCTAAAACCGTCTTCTTGCACAGTGTTACATTCCCAGATGGTGGTCCAGGGGGTGAGGGGATGATTCAAAAGAAAAGGAAGACTGAAGGCAAATGCACAAACAATGTTCTTTTAATTATCAAATTAAATCAAAGAAACCACTTAAATGGCAAATGAACATTAACTCACATACTAATCAGACCTTAAACTTTAGAGATGAACAAGACGTACCAATAAACACCTTCCCTCCATAACGAAGGAAGGTTACCAGGGAAGCTAACAAAAACAACATACTAAAGACAAACACACAAAAACACACGCCGTCTAACTGCCACACAAAACTAAACTGTCTTACAGACTGAAATCTGGCTTGCTGCTCAGGCCTGATTACTGATTGACTGCAGCTGTAAGGAGGAGACGTGAAGCACAGGAGAGCTCAGCACAAACACACATGATCTGTGGAAAGTAACACAACAAAGAAGGTCAGGGAGAGTCTCATTTTTATGTCTCTCTGCTGGTGAAAGGTGTGGCTGAAGGCATTAAGTTATTGGGTTGTCCATCTGTCTGTCCGTCCCTGTCTTGTGAACACAAGAACACCTCGAGGGAATGTCTTCAGTTTTGTCACAAACATCCACTTGGACTCAAGGATGAACTGATTAGAATTTGGAGATCAAAGGTCAAGGTCTCTCTTTTTATCCAAAAGGTCTCTCAGTCCTCTGTCCTCCTGTGTAAAAATAGTCTCTAGGTGAAGACAACATGTTTCTCACTGGAAGTTATTCACTGGAATCAGACACGTCTTTGAACTCGGTCTCACATGTTTATAAGAGCTATAAAAACCTTGTAGTTCACTTAACTGTAAGAATGAGCGGTAAAAGGTTAAATGTAAAAGATTAAGAATATTTAGTTAAATAACTTGGTAAAAAGAAATAAAACAATTTAGGTAAAAAGACAAGTTAAATAAATTCCAAGGTGTTTAAAAGACACATTGTGGTATGGAGTGTGTTGTACTTTGGCTCAATACAGACGTGTCAAGACAAGAGCTGCCTGTGGTTGTCTTCCTTTACTATTTCCCCTTTTATCTAAGGGCACAGCAGTCTAGTGTGTGGTTCATTTGTACTTGAGTACAGGTCACATCAGGTGTGAAAGCTAACGGTGCCAAAACACGGAAGTGGACGACTATTTGGGTCTTTGCGATTGGCCGTCTTTTCTACACCACAGCAGCAACATAAACAAATGTGAAGATGATGATGGAAGTATACCCGTGTACACAACAACATTATTAATGTAAGAGCTGTCTCAATTAGAAAACACTAAATGTGCACATATTTTTGCCACCCCTTAAAGTCCCCATGTCACCGTCCTACCTCCCTGTGAACATTTCTCCAGATCCGCCCCATATAACTAAATCAAAGTCAAAGTAATGACAGATTTGAATCTACTCATTACAAATGAATGACTGCTCAATTAAAATTAGTTACTTGAGATGACTGAGGAGCAATGTTAGCGACATCTGCGCAGACAGACTAGTTACAAGCTGTTATTTTCAAGCTCTGACCACATCAGCAGTTCAGGACACTTTGCCCCAAGTCCTCTGCCAGCGTGCACTTACAGCAGCTGCTGATTGATGGGATCTGGGATTGATGACAGCTCTCCAGTGAGTCGCTGGCTCCCATCTCAAATACTGGCCGGCCCCTTGCTCTTCTATACAGCAAACAAACACCTATAGCTCGTGTCAGTGGCCGTTCGTTCTCGGGTCAGAGGTCGCCGTGTTGCTAAGGTGACAAAACAAAGCGCAACGTACATACACGATGCCCACGATGCAAATTCAGGCACTGAAACTTCCAGAAATATTCCATAAATGTGGGCACCTTCCTTGGGCTGCAAAATCATCTCTCAAGTCATCATGAAAACATTGTTTATGTCATTTCATGACTGGGGTTGGTGCCTCACGCACATGCTCAGTCCATGTGTATGTAAATGAGCATGCATACTTGGGATATACTGGGTATTTGCTTGTCTCCATCTATCTGATCCCTAGAAAGGATCAGGAGTTTCGTGTGACAGGACTGTCCCTTTGGGATAACCATTACATCCAACCCAAACTTATGCACATTCCCTCCCCTCCCCCCGCTCATTTTTCCCCCCTCCCCACTCATCTGGAAGTCAATAAGAGTGACCCTCCAGAGACGCACGGGCACTATCACAAGACCGCCTCGTCTGATGCCAAACAGCACCGCAAACACTAAAGGAATCATGCCTGTGCCCAAGAAAGGAGGTAAGAAACCATCATCAGCTGAACCTGTGTGAAGGACGTCTTACAGTGAGAGCGAGAGCATCACCTGTTTGTCATTTATCACCAAAAATATATTAAAATTACTGTTTGTAACTACATCAAATGAGCCACAGGTAAGTTTTACAGCTTCGTTATAATTTAAAGATATAATTCAAGTAAATTTTGTAATTCTGTGATTCAAATTTGGTAACTAAGTCTGAGTGAAATAAATGATATTTGCTGCTTTCGATTGCTCGATACCATGTCGCCTCTAAACTCACTTCAGTTTCTAATTTTAGTACATTTCAGAGCTTTTTTCCTTCTCTTCTGCACTAACAAACAAACAAAGTTTTTTGTTCTCTTTTTGTCAAGATGTAACGATTATTAAACTAACTGCGATCGATTAATTGGTTTGAATCATTTTAAAACAGAAAAGTCCAAATTCTCTGATTCCACCTTCTTAAATGTGAATATTTTCTGGTTTTTCTACTCTGTAACAGTAAACTGAATATTTTGGAGTTGTTGGCAAAACAAGACATTTGAGGACGTCATCTTGGGCATTTTTCACTATTTTCTGACATTTTTTAAACCAAACAACTGGTCAGTTAATCAAATAATCAACAAATTAATCAGCAGTTAGTAGCAACTTTATCTCTTTGTGCAACACTATTTGTAAAAGTCCAAATTTTACATTAACACTGTGAATTCTAACAAACTAAGTTAACTTTACAGAAAAATCCTCGGTAAAAGTAAGGACAAGAATTAACTGTTGATTGTGTATTGCTGCCACCAACTTACTCAGACAAACCAAGAAAATATTATAGAATGAAAGAAGTATGAAGGTAAAAAGTGCTGGAAACTTTTAAGTAATGACAATGTTTGCACTGACAGTGAAGATGACATAAATAATCGTGCAATAACTGAGCCATTTTGTGACCTCTTGAGCAGCTCAAACTTTATTAATTGCTTGTCACAGTGTTTTAGGACCATTTATTATGTGTTTATTTGACGTTGTTAAGTAACCTCATGTTGATGATCCCTGCGCGTCAGCTCAGAGCCAAACCTCCTTCTTCACCTCGCATTCTGCCAGTTTTCTTCGCCCCATTAATCATGTCAACGAAAGTGCATAAAGGAGCCTCCGCCCGGCCGGTTACGGTTTCCTCTGCACTTGTGCCATCGCTTACCAAATTCCCCTCAATGTCATCCTCATCTGCAATCTAGGAGCTCATATTTCTGTCTGTCTTTGGCATCTCTCTCCATGACACACCTGTCTCAGCACTGCCTAATTCTCGTTCTGTCAGTACTACAGGTGGAAGATTTATCCCCCGCCCTCCCCGGTCCGTCCGTCCGTCCCCTCCTGCTTTTGGATGTTTCGAATCTGTGCTCCCATTCCACAATATCTTCCATAACTCAGACTCAACCCCTCTGCCCCCCTTTCCGACTCCCCGCCCGAATGTTACTAATCCCTCCTCTGGCGGCCTCAGTAATGAAGTGTGAAAGGCTGCACAGTAATTCAAGTCCCTAAATGTAAAAGCCCGTCTCGGCTTTATAAATGGCTGCTTGATTCATCCATTATGTAACAAACGGCACCCCGGCCTCTGCTCTTTAACTTCTCCTGAAGGAATTAGTAGCATCAAAAGTTTACTTTGTCACCATGACTGAAAGATACGCTAATAAGCTAATGTCATTAGCTAATGTTTTTTACATAAAAGACACTAAAAATGATTGAATAATGTATTTAATGTGGCAATTCTGTGCAGGAGCCCACAGGAGGAGTCACTTTTTTTTTTTTAATTAAAAAATGGTGCTTTTTCTTTTTGCACTAGCCCTTTAAAGGAACAGTTCTCCCCAAATCAAAAATGTAGTGATATTTATCCATCCAGATTGTTTTGGACTGAGCTGCTGAGTTTTGTAGATATCAACCTTCTCTCCAATATACTATGATAAATGTTTTCATTTTTAGTGAATTTTAAATTGCATCAGTTATTGATTATGACTAATGTCTTTATCAACCTGTGATAATGCTGAGAGGTCAATAAACCGTAAAGTATTATTTATAGGGATGTAACGATACCAAAAACTCGACTTGGTATTGACTTGAAAAATAGCCATGAATAAATCTGATGTGTACGGCATTATTGCTTGTATAAAATTAGTTTTTCTTTTGAACTTAAAGGCTTCTGCTTTCCTTTTTTAAATAAAATCAATATATATAATAACATAAAATAATATAAAATCAAATAATCCAGCCATGATCTAGCTGTGAAGAAATTATGTTTGAAATTTTTTATGTACAATGCAAAAACAAGACAATGCAACATGAGCAGCCCTTATATAAAATAAAATAAAAATAATAGAATAGAATAATTAACTGTGTAATGTAACGTATATATTGTTACAGTTCAGTATGGTATTGAGATGTTTATTTTATTGCGATATCATGATATTCAGTATATTGTCACATCCCTAATAATGGAACTAAATGGCAGGTTGTGTTGCTCAAAGCACCAAAGCCAGTGTCTCTTCCAGATATCAGGACCTGGTTACTCAAGACAATCCACAAGCCTTGTCTTGAGCAGTTTCATGTCAATTATTTTCATTCTACAGTAGAAACTGCCGGAATTACTTCCCTCCAATAGAAAGAAAGTAGTTCCAACATGAAACTGCTCACAACAAAGTCTGTGGATCACTCTGAGCAATGGGGACATGGATTCTGGAAAAGAGACGCTGGTTTTTAATTTTTTAAATGTATTTTCACGAGCTGAGTGCCATTTAGTCCCATTATACTGCAGAGAAGTCAAACATCTCTACAGCTGATATCTCCTAAACTCTGCAACTCACACCAAAACTATCTAGATGAATATATAGCACTACAGGCTGGAGGAAAAATATGTATTTTTGATTTTGAGATGAACTGTCCCTTTAAAAGCCAGAATCCAGTTTCCTCCACCCATCTTCCATATGTTATATTTCCTTCCCGCCCTCACCTCATGTGCGGCCTCATCATCAGCAGGGCTTCCAGCCAGGAACCGGAGGGATGAGCCTGGGCCCACGCCACCTCTGCTCATCCTCCTCATCTCACTATATCCTCTGATCTTGCTGTCTCAGTGGGATGTTTTGAACCTGATCTGCTCAGATAATGTAGCTCTGTCCCACTGAGACGGGAATCTTTGGAGGGAAACACTCCACCTTGCGACTGTCCAAAGCAAACAGCCCCTCGTGGTGAGGCATCAGGAGATCCAAGGTTGACCTTTTGGTGTGGATCTGCTGAGCTGTTCACTCCTTTAAACATATGCTCAGGGGGACAAAACTCATGTTTTCCATCTAGTCGTTGGCGTTAATCCACACAGAAATCTCTCTGACTGGAGATCTTTCATCGTTTTGAAGTTATAATCAAACAGCTCCAACAGCTTCATCCACAATTCATCCATTATTCCTGACTTGATTTATGAGGCCTTTTTTATGGTCCCTCTGCCCTTAAAGGGAAATACAGATTCTTCCCTGGCCTGTAGTGCTTTTTATCCATCTAGATTTTTTGGGTGTGAGTCGCACAGTTAGGAGATACTGAGTGCATGACAGGCTGTGAACTTTATAAACCGAGTCGCTAAATCACCACAAACCACAGAACTAACTGAGGGAAGAGGAAAGAGTGATAGAAACACTGTCAGCCACCCATCAGGTGCACCCACAGGGCGCATGGAGCAGGTGACGCTTGCTTGTTTGCTTATTGTTTATGCGTGTTTTTGCCACTCAGGCTCAGATTGTTCTTGTTAGTGTCTGACAAAATTATGGAAAGGATCATGGCAGTGAGAGAGCTTATTTTAAAGAGTAAGATGCATTTTGTTAACTGCTCTCACCAAACTCACCAGACTTCTTTTGCTGTCATCATCAGCTTCATTCAGACTTTACAGAAACTAAATAAAACTCACCAAAACCATCTTGGTTCATCTTTCCACTGTTCTAACAATCACCAACAATGGTTTGGTCGAAATAAATCCTTAATTCACGACATAAAGGAGTGCCGAGTGTGGAGCGCATGTGATGCTGGACAGACAAACTTTTTATTTCTCTGATTGTTGCTGAAAGGCTGATATTTTCACATCAAAGATGATGAAGAAAGGCATTAAATCTCACAGGCCATATCTCCAAAACTCTGCAACTCACCCAACAAACATCTTGATGTATAAACAGTGCTACACGCCAGGGGGAAAATATGTATTTTTTGATTTTGTGTTGAACTGTCCCTTTGAATATCTTAATGCCTCACACCTCATTCTCATATCCCAGTCTGTCTCCTCCATGTCTCTATTGCTGTGATGTCAGGGCATCAATCTTTTTGAGTATCTGTTTATCTCTGCGGGGCTTTCCTGTTGATCCCGCTGAGCGTGGACAGGCATCCGCACGGGTTTAACCTCCACAGAGCATCCGCAGAGCTGGCATATCTCCAAACAGCCACCCCACCCCACCTCACCTCACTGCCAGCCTGATATCTCACTCCAAGGTTACCTGAGGTGTTCGCTTCATTCCCCTCAGAGACAAGCCAGAAACATCTTATAGATTTGAAGATGAATTTATTTACACGTCTGTCTGTCTCCTAATCCATCTTCCCCTCTAATTCCTCTTAATGCCTCGACTATTCCACAAGGCTTTGCTTTCATCGTGTCCCGGCCTCACCTGCTGTGTTCCTTTACGGACCAGCTCAGGGAAAGAGGAGGGGTAAGAAAGACAGATGATGTGAGCTGTCACCAGCGTCTTTCTGCTCTGCTGATCTCCAAGGACAATCACATGACCTTCACTCTATCCCTGCCTGTCTGTCCTGCCAAGTCTCTGCTCCTGTCCTCATGTGCTCTGTCCATCTGCCATTTAGTATTATGTACATGGACGAACAATACTGACTTTTGAAGTCATACATGGTCCAGCAGTAAGACATTAAGGACATGTGGACAATATCCAAACTCAAATCTGGTGTGTAAATGGACCCTAATCCTCAGTAGGATCCAATTAATATTCCTGCATGCCCAGTCAGTTATCAAATTTTCTGGTCTTAGTGGCTTCAGTCAGTCAGATAATTGTATTCAACATAATGAGCTCCTGCGTAACAGTAACACTGTATATACAGTATATTTAGATCTTTAATTACAGTACACCAGAGGTGGATCTAGAGAAATATTCATGGGGTGGCAATTTTAAAATTTTAATTGTAAACAATCACAAATGTCAATATTTGCGTGGAGAACCTGTCAAATGAAGATACATGAACTTTCACTTCGAACCCTTTCCACTTAGAATCCAGCACAAAGGGTTGTACCTCAAACCATCTGTAAAAGGTTTCACCCAGAACCCCTTATGGTGTAAGGGTCCACCCAGAACCCTCCCTGGGGGTTCTATCCAGAAACCTTTCCACCTTCTAAGGATGCAAACAAGTCTCCACCCATGGGGTTCTACCAAGAACCTTTTCATACTCCAAGGGTTTTATCTACAGACTACCCAGGGGCCTCTAGAACCCTTTTATATTATGGTACAAAGAACCATGATTGACAAACCTTTGATGAAAGAGTTCTTCAAAGATTTCACCATCCTGTTTCTTCCAAAAAGTCTTCTTTGAGTGAAAACACTCGGTCTAACAAAGAAATCTTGATAAACCCTTTCTTCAAAAAAGGGCTCTGCAGAAGAAATAGTTCTGGGTAGAACCTCAGCTCTTCAGGAAGAACCCAACATTCATTTAGCAGATAAAAGTCATCAGCAGTCACTGTGAGCGGGGAGGCTGCCTGCCGCATGAACAGGGAACTGGGTGAAATTGAAACTTAACAGTCAGCAGGGAGCATCAACTCCTGCTGCATTCACTTGCACTCGTAGCTTCACTCATAAATTTCCAACCAGCAACAACTTTAATTATAAATATCTTGCAATTGCCACCCCTCTAGCTCCGCCCCTGCAGCACACAGTGTTTTGGACTCTACAGAAGGAGGCGTAGATCTCCTTAAAAGTCAACAGTTTTAAAATTGGCCCTCTCACCCTCTGCAAACCCCACAAGCCCTCTCAACTTATCAACCACGCCTGAAGGTATTGCAGGCCAGCACGATTCAGTGAAAGCAAAGCCGCCCCCTCAATCACATCCGATGTTTGCAGATGTTAAACCAGATCCCATTTATCATCCTGCTTGTTATGTAGCTGGCGTCCTCCCCGCCTGAGCGTCATGCAGGCCGAAGAGGTTATGTTTCCTCAGACTCAGACAGGAAAACCATTGCACCTGAAAGCTAACTGTTAGCTTTAGCTGTTAGCTGCTGTTAGTGGGCAACAGAAGCAAGTTCAGCCGCCTCTGAGTGAGCACAGTGAGACCTGTAGCCTATTCCCTGACGTCAAAATGGTCTCCATTGGCCTTGAAGGCTGTTTTGGTCCTGGTCCAGCCGTGTTCACTGGGAGCTTTCAGTCTGGAAAGAGTCAGCTAATAGGACCGCTTTAGCTGCATGGGTATTTCAGACTTTAAAATACTAGGAACCATAGATCTCCTTAAGTGTAAACGTTTTAAAGTTGGCCCTCTCACCCTCTGCAAACCCCACAACTCCTCTCAACACATCAGCCACGCCTGAAAGCACCGCAGGCCAGCACCATTCAGGGAAAGCAAACCCCTCTCCTCAATCATGTCCAATGTTTGCAGATGTTAAACCAGACTCCCATTTATCCTCCTGCTTGTTATGTAGCTGGCGTCCTCCCCGGCTGAGGGTCGCACAGGCTGGGGAGATCATGTTTCCTCAGGCTCAGACATGTGCCAGGAAAGACCATCCCAGCTGGAAGAGCTGACTCTCGTCTTCAGGCTCATGGGCACCATGGAATCACATCTTTTAAATAAAGACATCTTTTAGTGCATTTACAATCATGTTGATAACTTTAAAGATCTTCTTTGCTTATTTTGGTCTAAATAAAGCTAAACAACTACTGAATAAAAACTTGAATAATAACTCATTTCCATTGGAGGAGTGTAACTGAGTTCACTACTCAAGTGCTGTAAGTAGAAATTTGTAGCACTTGTACTTGAGTATTTAACGATCAATTGAAAATTCAAAATCAATGTTTAAGTTTAAGTTTATCATAGATAATCGTAGACAAAAAAGTCCTTTTGTAGAGTGTCTGCTATTTTTAATGGTATTTCAGAGTTTGTATTTTCCTGGAAAACAATTACAAACGGTTGATCTGCACATCCTGCACTCAGGGGCGTCATTAAATTTGCACCCAGTCAAAGGCTTTCTCGCTTTGTGATGCAGCAGGGCATTGAAGGAGAATGCATCTGTTCAACTTTATATTGACAGGCAATTAAACAGCTGATCAACTTATAGTGGAGGACTTGTGATCGCATGTTATTGCCAATTTACAATGTTGCGGAACGTCCTGCGGTCCTGCAGAGCTCCTGTACAGCCTGTCTGAGCTTGAGTCTGGGACTCTACCGCAGATCGTATATTAAATAGGGATTCAACCTATTCACAATCTATGGTTCCAGTGTCTATGGCTCCAACCTGTTATTTGGCCTGCAGTATTTATTTTCCATGCACAATTGCTACAAGTTGCTCCTTTTAACAAACAAATCTTCACTATAAATTTGGCAGAGGCCAAAGTTCTCAGAGACATCAGGTTTACCCAACCCAAGTGTATAAAAAGACAAGATAATGTAGCAAGATGTTGCCATAAAAACAGCGATGCGTATCTCCAGTGAGCGTTGAAACAAGCTGATAAAGCATATAAGTGTGATATTCTCAATCCGAATGGGAAAAATGCTATTGTTAACACTAAAGGGAAGAAATATGGGAAAGGCTGGTGGTTAATATACAGAAATATGTCTTAAATTGAGTATAATGCATTTACTACACAGCCACGAGCTCTATGGAAATCACAGTTAGAAGCTCCCTTATATAGAATCAGGAATATCTGACTAATTTTGGCGTTAGCAAAGGACACACAAATCAAGTTAATGTGATGATGTAACTGCCTGATAGGCGAGCAAGAATGATGAGGAGTTAGTTGTCTGTGTGAAATTGGAGGAAGAGTATAACCTGAGCGGCAGATGACTAACGCAGAGGGACGTCGGATCATGACCAGACCGGCCGGTGTTGGATCGCAGTTTTCTCTGAATGTCAGAGGACGCAGCCAGTGACTCACAAAACTGGAGGAGGAACAAACGAACGGAGATTACACACCAGCCCACACGACATGACAAACATGTTCCCCAGCGGTGTGAAGTAACAGCGTCGTACAGAAAGTATATTCTTAGAACGAGACTTCCCGCTGTCGGTGGCCATGATGATGGTGTCCTTAACAAATGTATGCTCCGGCCTCGGGATTCCTTATGTTGAAACCTAAAGCTCGGCTGGCACGAGGAAACTTCATGAATCAGTGCTGAGCCGACATACCACACATACTCTGTCTGTGATCTACTGTATGTTGAGAGCAGCAGATGATTTACTGCAGGTAGACGCGGCCTGGCAGGAGGAGAAGGCTTACAGGAAAAGATTAGCTGGAGTTTTTAACAGGGATGTAACAATATATGTTAATCATTTTAGTTTATTATTTTTATTTTACTTTGTAAAATGACACCTGCATTGTTTTTGTTTTGCACTTTGTACAGGCATAATTCAATCATTCATTGAATTCATTTTGCTCCAGTCATGGTTGGCTACTTTTATTTTATTTTATTTTATTTCATTAAAAAAGGAAAGTAGAAGCACTTTAAGTTAAAATTAGGGTTGCAAATTTTGTGCATTTTTCTTAACCAATAGTTGAAAATGCTAACAATCAATTAATCGATTGCTCATTAATAATTAATAAGATAAAAACTTTTTTCGCCTCATTTTCATTTGTATTCTCCTTTTTCATTGTAAGTTAAAGTTTCTGCCAGACAAAACGATGTTGTTAGGAGTGATTAATTGAATTATACTTTCTCGTTAACATCCCTGGTTAAAAGGAAAAAATTAGATAAATTAGATTAATTAATTTTTTAAATATCATGATATATATCATATTGGAAGTGAGGACATTTGGCTGTGGTGGTTGTGAATCAAATGTTTTTTGATATTTCATGATTCTGTAATTTCTTCTTTGTCTTTGTTTTAAATTATTATCTGTCTGTTTTATATCTGCAACCATGTAATTGTTCTGTTGCCTGTCTTGGCTGGGACAGTCTTAAAAAAGAGATTTTGAATCTTATTGAGACTTCACTGTTGGTTGAATAAACTAAAAACAAACTGTAGTAGACTGCAGGGGAATGACACAGTATCTTTTTCTCTTACAGGAAAGAAAAACGGTGCTGCAGAAGGTAAAGAGCAACATTTTAAGAAGGCACCAATTTATAATGAGAACAACTCATCCAGTAAATTAAAGACGATGATAAGGTTTGATGCATTTCAGTCCAATTCTCTTGTCTCTCCTGTCTGTCACCTCAGAAAACAAGCTGCCGCCATATGAGCCGAACGTCCCCGAACCGACCACCAGGGCAGACTTCATGAAATGTAAGGCTCGGGATGTTTAGCAGCACCATTTTTAGTGTCTAACTTAGAAAAGAAAAAAAAACACTATTCAATTGAATTCAGACCCAACTTTATTCAGTTTTAGGATGCACAGCAAGTTTTTGTTATGTTTTCTTCAAACATTCAACAAAAGATTAGTTGATTCAACTGAATTTCTGCACAGTTTTTTTTACAGTGTGCTTGTATTTGTTCCGTCTCCATCCTCTCAGACTGGATCCCCATCTCTCTGGATGACAAAACTGCACAGAAACTGTTGTGGATTTCAGAAGGTGGAGCCAAGGTGGCCCGCACGTCGGACGCGGTCTGCCCCTATCCCAACAGGCCTGAGAGATACGAGCACTCACCTCAGGTAGGTCTGGATGGACCCGCCCCTTTTTGCTCTGCTCCAACAATCAAGCAAACTGGTTACCTCGGTCAACTTTAGGGTCACATTTTAGGTTATATAATTTTAGCAAAAGGCGAGCTAACTAGCTAGTTAATAATTGATGCAGATTGCCTAGCTTCTTAGCTCGTTTTTTGCTAACATTAAGATGTGATTATGCTCATGGTTCCCAATCTAGGGGTCAGGGCCACAAGATAAACCGTCGTGAGATGATTAATTCTAAAATCAATGAGTAAAACTGCTAAATAAAACTAGCAGCACCATTAAAAGTACTGTAACACTTGGTTTATATTTTATTTATGAATCTAAATATGTAAAATATAAAAATGTAAATGTATTTGCCTTTTTTCTCTTATTTTTCTTGCATTTTTTTCTCTTTTTCCCTGTGAAATTATGTGAAATTATCAGAAGTACTGCAGATTAACTGGTGAAATAATCTATAAATCAGTAAGAGAGTAATTTGTGTGTAGCTTTAGCTGACTTCCTGCCTTCTTCCTGCTGTAGGTGCTGTGTAAGGAGAGTCTGCTGGGCCATCGGGGGTACTGGGAGGTGGACTACGATGGCTGGGTGGTGATCGGGTTGGTCTGTGAGAGCGGACCCCGCAAGGCCGGGGAGGGCCCCTGCGGCCTCGGGGAGAACACCACCTCCTGGGGCGCCGGCTGGTCAGGCTCCTGCTACCAGGTCTGGCACAACAGCGAGAACGTGGACGTCCAGCTCCCTCTGACCACCACCATGGGCGTCTACTTCGACCAGCCTGCCGGCATCATGAAGTTCCTCCTGGTGGAGGGCGAGGGCGAGAAGGAAGTGCGCCTGATTCACAAGTTCAAAGCCGACATCCAGGAGAAGGTTTTCCCCGGGTTCTGGATCGGCACAAATTCATTCTGCATGATCCGGAAAAAGGATCAGTGACACGGCGGAGGTTTTAGCGCGCAGGGGGAGGGAGAGGGTCAAGTAGTGTAAATTTAAGAAGGCGTCAGGAGGGAGATGGGAAGGTTGGGATGTTTGGGGAACAAGTGTTGGAGTTGTAAAGCAGAACTGAAGCACGTGGTGACATCTTTGTAGATTGTGTTGTGCTTTCTCCAATGCATGAAGAAAGCCTATTTATTTCATATTATATCCAAAGATGCCTAATTATTTTATTTACTGTTTCTGTGTATCTACTCATGTATTTTATTAAACTTAGAATTTTAGGCAAGGTCCTGTATGTTGTTGTAACATGCAGGACTTGTATGTACTAGAGTGCTTACTTAACTTAAGAGTCTGTATGTTTTTTTATGTAGTCAATAAATTCAACTGTTGTGTAATAACACTGATAATGAATTGTTTTTGTGTGATACTGCACAGAGGTGGGAGGTAACGAAGTACAAATATGACCCCAATTCCAAAAAAAGTTGGAATATTGTGTAAAATGTAAATAGAAACAGAATGCAGTGATTTGCAAATATTTGCAACTTATATTCAGTTGAGTACAGTACAAGGACAAGATATTTAATGTTCAAACTGATAAACTTTATTGTTTTTTGTAAATATACATTCATTCTGAGTTCGATGCCTGCAACATGTTTCAAAAAAGTTGGAACAGGAGTAACAAAAGACTGGGAAAGCTGCACAATGCTCCAAAAACACTGTTTGGAACGTTCCACAGGTAAACAGGTGAGTTGGTAACAGGTGACAGTATCATGATTGGGTATTAAAGGGACGTCCTGGAAAGGCTCAGTGGTTCACAAACATGGACGGGGTGAGGTTCACCACTTTGTGAAAAACACAAAACTGCAGGAATTTATAGATTTCACCATCTACAATCCATAACATCATGAAAAGATTCAGAGAATCCAGAGAAATCTCTGCACGTAAGGAACAAGGCTGAAAACCAACACTGAATGTCTGTGACCTTTGACCCCTCAGGCAGCACTGCATTAAAAACTGCATTAAAAACCCACATCATTGTATGAAGGATACTACATGGGCTCAGGAACACTTTGGAAAACCGTTGTCAGTAAACACAGTTTGTCTCTGCAGCTACAAATACAAGTTAAGACTCGACCATGCAAAGAGAAAGACATATATCAACAACATCCAGAAACACTGCAGACTTCTCTGGGCCCGAGCTCATCTGAGATGGACTGACGCAAAGTGGAAAAGTGTGCTGTGGTCTGACGAGTCCACATTTCAGACTGTTTTCACTAATCATGGACGTGTGTCCTCCGGGCTAAAGAGAAAGGACCATCCAGATTGTTCAGAGTAACTTCTAAAGACAGCAGCTGTGATGGTTTGGGAGGTGGTTAGTGTCCATGGCATCATGGGTAACTGTCACATCAAGGCTCCAATAATGCTGAAAGGTTCATACAGGTTTTGGAGCAACATGTGCTGCCATCCAGAGGTCTTTTTCAGAGATGTCTCCTGCTTATTTCAGAGAGACGATGCTGAGACACATTGTGGACGTGTTCCAACAGCGTGTCTTCGTAGTAAAAGAGTTCAGGTACTAGACTGACCTGCCTGCAGTCCAGACCTGTCTCCCATTGAACATGTGTGGTGCATTATGAAGCACAAAATACGACAACAGAGACCAAACAGGACTGTTGAGCAGCTGAAGTCGTATATCAAGTAAGAATGAGAAAGAATTTCACTTTAAAACTTCAACAGTTAGTGTCTCAGTTCACAAACACTGACTGAGTGTTAGAAGAACAGTTGATGCTCCTGATACAACTTTTTTTGGGACATGTTGCAGATATTAAATTCAGTGAGTGTATACTGACCAAAAAATTTTTATCAGTTTGAAAATGAAATATCTTTATCCCATATTCAACTGCATATAGGTCAAAAAGGATTTGCAAACCATTGTATTTTGTTTTTATTGATTTTTTCCACAGTACCCTATCTATTTTGGAATTGCGGTTGTACTTCATTACTGTATTTAAGTTTTAAAATATCTGTACTATACTTATAATGCTTACATCTTCTAAACGGGCTCGTTACTCTAGTTTTAATGCATTTGAGGGGAATAATTGATTTTTTATTTGGCATCAACTTCCCAACATCCAGGCTGATTCCAACCTAAATGAATGGGACAATAATACATAAAGAAGACGATTCCCTGGTGTATTCATCAGTGCACATCACACACAACAGCTGTCAAGAGACAAAACAGACCGAGACTGCGACTCTACCCCACAGAAAAGGTGAGGGTCAGTTTGCTTTGCACAGAAACAGCTGGTTGAAATGTTCCTTTGAGGGCGACTTCTTACTTTCTGAGTACATTCAGAGCCTGTACTTTTTCACTCCTACTTGAGTACAGAAGTTGAATCAGTTCTACTTTTATCAGTCTTTTCAGTATCTGTACTTCTACTTGAGTAAATAATGTGTGAACTTCTGCAACCTCTGATTCTGCATATCAGGTCTGAGCAGACATCAGGCATTAACTCATTTCCATCACTTGTACAGTGGAGCGCTGGGGCCCTCTACAGGCCTTTCATATTATTGCATCCTCACAAATAATTACACAACAACTCTTTATTTTTTCTCTCTTGGTGTTGCTCCTTTATTTGAAACATAAAAGTACTTAACGGAACATTTATTTGTTTTTGAAATGGACATTTGTTCTTTCAAACCAAGCCATCTCTCTCGTTCTCGCTCTCTTTCACTCGGTCAGTTTCTCATTCATTCAGTCCTTTCAACAAGATATCTGGAGCAAAAAAAAAAAAAAAAAAAAAACAAAAAAAAAAACACCACCATCCCCTATAACTCAGTATTGGTTTACAATCATTCTATCAGTCAGTCATTCATTGGCAAAAGTAAAAGTACAAATAGGCATGTTAGGAGGAGGTGCTGGTGTCCTCCGCTCACATTTTGAAAAGCCACAAGCTTAAAGGTTTCTACTCCTTTAAGGAATAGATTGTTGTTGTTTTTTTTATTGTGGGGGCGACAACAACTGGCCTGTTGGTCAACTTACCCGCTAAACGATAAGAAGAAGAGGAAAATAACATGGTCCAGGAGAGATCACTGGCTCCTGTGCATCACGCCAAAACTTTAACAAATAATGTGCTGAGCCATGAGCTGGAGCTGGGAGACAGTTAGCTTAGCTTAGCTTTTCCCTCTGCTTCCAGCCTATGCTAACCTAAGCTAACCATCTCGAGGTCAGACATGATACAAGTGCCGCTTTTCTAATCTAACACTTGGAAAGAAATGTTAAACTATTCTTTTAAGCTAATTTTACTTCATGTTTCAGAAGTTGTTTGTCATCTATCTTTTCAGATAATGTAGTATGTAGCTTTAGAGTTATTACACATTATAATAGTGGTTGGTTAGGGTTGCATGATATGGTAAAAAAAAGTAATTATTTTGACAGATATTGCCATTGCGATATGATTCATGATTTGTGGTAATGGTCACTTTTGCACCACACTTTTCATTTTCACTGAGATTAACTATTAAAATTATGATGATGTGACATTTGTTGGAGTCTGTACCTAACAAACATGTCTTCTTACATCTTGAAAATAAGATTTGTAAGCCAGGGCCATCATGCATTTTTCCTTTAACAAGAAGTTGCAGCTCCTGTGATTTGCATATTGCAATTTCAATATTATTTCGATTAAATGTGCAGCTCTGGCTAATTTCACTCGAAACGGCGTCTGTCGGAGCGTTAGCATGTAGCACCGGAGCCAACGATCGCCCTGACACAGGCGGCTGCTCCCCAAGTTCTCATCACTTCACAGGTAATTTTCCCAAAGCACACAAGCTCCGTAACAATTAACGATTGGCCGTGCCAGTTTTAGACCATGTACACCTTGTTTTAGTGTCTTTGTTGGTCAGTGCAGCGGGTCACTACACGCACATCTTGACGTCCTAATGTGGTGTCGTGGGATGTGTAGTAGCAAGTGTTGTGAAATGTGTAGTGAGGGGGAGAGGGGGGAGGGGGCGTATAGTGTTGAAAATGTTATTAGTGTTCATAATAACAACATTTCTTTCTGTCAGTTACTCCTCGAAGCATGTGCCGTTAATTTTGGTTAGTGAGAAATAAATGGAGGTACTAGCTTTTACGCTGTTTCACATACTGTACTGTCACATATGCCACACCGCCGTCCGGCTCTCCTCCCGTCGTCACGACTTCCTTTATCTCTCCGATTTCTCTCCCTCTATCCCTTTCTCTTTCTTCCCGCTCGCCGTGGCCCCTCCCTCTCTCGCTCTCAGTGCTTGAGGGAGAAGTCCCCTGTGTTGAGACGGGGCCGAGGCAGGGCCCCGAACATTTCTGTCCCGTCGTTGGCTCCGGGGGCCAGCAGGGCCTTCATGCTGGCAGCGATGTGCTCCAGGTCAGCGCAGCCCACCTGAAAGACAAACACAACGGGGACTTTTTGATGACATGGTCAGGGCAGGAACTTCACAGCGGCCATGTTTGGCCAGTTTGGCCCTATGACAAACTTTTCTCATTAGAATTCACTGACTGTTTTGAGAAGGTTTCTGGCTATTTTTTAAAATAATATCTCATTATTTTGAGATTCTAACTCATGTCATGATTCTATATACTGACCTCTGAGTTAAAGGAGAACATCTGGACTGAAACTTCTGCTGGACTTTTTTTCCCCTTGCTCTTAGAAAACGGTATTTGTAAAAAAATATTCGCCCGGCGCGACTTCACACAGATGTCACACACATTTTTACGGTCACATGAAGCGATGGAGCCGCCGCGGCCGTTGGTTTGTGCATCAGGGAAGCGAGGACTGAATAGTTTCTTTGTCCCCGTCTTCAGACAGCATTAAATATGTCAGGATCAACTGACACCAAAAAAAAACAGCAGCTCACTTAATTAATTCTTTCATTATCACTTTTTTTTTTTTAATCTCTTCAGGATGTTTGCTTTTGAGTGCTGACTGGAAAGAGGAAGACGCATCAAACATCATCAGCTCCATGAGTGGAGAACAGAGCGATTATTTTCATTATCGATTAATCTGTGGATCATTTTCTTTTGTTTTGTTTTGTTGACTAAAATCTGTTTTCCTGTTGACCCTGGGAGCAGGACTGCTGCTGTTTACTGTAAGTAAGACACTGTTGACAAGTACCTCATACAACCCCACCTCAAATCATCCAAACTATCCCTCTAAGCCCAAAGATATCTGGCTAACGCTCTAATCTCTCAGCGTGATACGGACCGCAGAACATTTTAATCTCGGCGTGTAAACCAACCAACCGCTCTGTCCCTTTTGTAAACCGATATGTGCTCACCCGTTCTCCGCTGTTGCTGTCTCCTTGAGCCGATCTGTTTCCTCTGCAGCCCCACACGGGCACGGATACAGGCAGCGACCGGGCCAGAGCCATGGGGTGGGCGTGCCGGGACGAGTACGCAGCCTGACCCATAGCCATGCCGCGGGACGGCGGAGGAGCATCCTCGCTCAAAGAGCCTGGGACAGGTAGAAAAATGGATTAGAGCTGCCTGACAATTTTCATTTTCACTGAAGAAAACTATTAAAATTGTGATGATGTGACATTACAAAACATGTTTTCTTACATCTGGAGAACTAGATTTTTATATTTTTTTTATGAAGCTGTTTTCTTACACATTTTTCCTTCATCAAAAAGTGCAGATGATTAATTATCCGGCCCTGATGTGGATGATGCACTAATGTTGCTACTTTCAGTCACATGCCAAACTCTCACCATCAGTGCTCTCCTCCTCCCCGTCAGACTCAAAGAACGGCTCGCAGTCACGAGACAGAGAGTCCTCGTCCATGGAGAAGACACCTGGAGCAAAACGATGGTAAATCCTCAGAATCGATGCGCATGAATGCATTTATTAAAGGGATAGTTCAGATTTTTGTCGTGGGGTTGATGAGGTTGTTTTGGTCAGTGTAGGTTTATGCACCGACTTGCTCAATATACTGAGTGAAAAAACACCTTCTCATTCAATACAAAAATTTGATACTTTAGGGGTAAAGTTTATTTTGTTGGTTGTAAAACTTCTTTGAGTGGAAAAAGCCCAAGTGCTGAAATGTAGAACTAAACAACTTAAATTCAATTTATATTTTTATGTTATTAAACTGCTTTGAGTGTGTAAAAAGGAGCTGAAAACTAAACTAAGGATTTGTACCATAATGTGTCATGTAACTTTCATTTTATTAAAATTGATTTAATAAAAATTGATCAGAAAAAAGGAACCAGTATCAAAGTCAAGTATCATTACTGGTAGTGGTATTTAATTTTTTTAATGATACCATCATCCCTAAAGTTGACACATCCACAGTTCAGAGATGCAGCAGTACCAGTGCAGGAAACTAAGTACAAAAATACAGATTTTTACATTATGGCCTGTAGAGCTGTTTATCCATCCAGATAGTTCTGGTTTGAGTTGCAGAGTTTTGGAGATACCGACCGTAGAAAAGTCTGCCTTCTCTTGAGTATAATGGGACTAAATGGCTTGTGGGGCTCAAGGCACCAAAGAATTACGTTTGAAAAACTCAGCAGTGATGTCTTTTTCCAGAAATCATGACCCAGTTACTCAAGATAATCCACAGACCTTGTTGTGAGCAGTTTCATGTTGGAGCTACTTTCTTTCTGCCTCAGGATCTACCAGAACTACTTTCTTTTGACCAGAAAGAAAGTAGTTCTTATGTGACACTGCTACCTAGATGAACAAGTAGCACTACCAGCAAGAGAAAAATGTGCATTTAGAATATTTTCACCACTTTACTTTGCCATCAGACAGCCTTTTCTGACAGTAAACTGCTGTTATAAAAATCAAATACCATTCTCTCTTGCACAACCAGACTCCACTGGCAAAATCAGTGATTTTACCTCGCAGAAACACAGGAGCTGCTGACCTAACGCTGCCTCGATCGGTTGGTTTGTTTGTGTTATTGTGTGACTTCAGTGTTTGAAAAGGTCAGTTCAGATTCAGCAAAATCACACAATAACACAAGTAAACTAAATAATCGACACAGCAGTAGATCAGCAACTCCTCTGTTCTCAGAAGTAAAATGACTGATTTCGCCTGTGGGGTTTGGTTGGTTTGGAGGTGGAGGCTATAATATGATTTGCTGCTGACCTTGAACACAGCAGTACATTTTTTAGCTTCCTGCACTTGTACTCCTGCTGCTTCTCCAAACTGGAGTCGTGTCGACCTCCATCTACTGAAGCTAAAACACTGACTATGGATAAGTGCCTCATACAACCCCACGTTAAATAATCCCAACTCGTCATTCCTCACCAGCACTTTCATTCCCGTAGGGTCTCCTCTCATCCATGTCCTCCTCCTCTTCCTCGTCCTCACACTCTTCTTCCAAATCCACGATCCCAGACCTCTGTCTCCCCCTCTCGGCCTCTAGCGCGTTCTTCTCCCGTTCCCTCTCTCCGTTGCCGTTCTGGCCGGCCCCCTGCCCGATCACACCTCCTGAGCTGTAGATTGACGGGTAGCTTTGGGAATACAGTCTGCCGTTGGGGCTGACTCCGCCCATCCCGCCGTCTCCTGTAAAGCTCTGGATCGACAACAACAAGAACATCCACCATATTACAGCTAAGAGTATCACTGTGCAGTATAAAGTTGTTGCAATACCAGAATTTAAACTTTGATACAATACTAGTATAAAAAAAGTGATACACGATACCTCTTTTGATATCATGGCAAAGAGAAAAAACTTGTAAGGCACACAACACAACTTTTTTAACAACCTGCTCACAGAAAAAGTCTCTGAACACTGCCTGGTTTTGCTGCCAGTCAAATTTCAGGCAGAACAATAAAGATGGAACTGAAGTGAGGTCAATTTTTTAAATAATTTTGGCACTTTCAATGATATTCCATCTTTTTAAACGTGATCTTGAAAAGGTACAGAGGTATGCAGCTCATGCGGGCCACTCACCCCCCTGTGTCCAGGGTCCGAGGTCAGGTCAACCACCAGCTTGGTTTCTCCATCTCCTCCTGACTGGCGTGTGTGCTTTTGGGCTGTTAGCATAGTGGTGGAGTGCAGCACGCCGATGTCGTCCATGTAGCGGCGCGCCGACTCAGCCAGAAACCCTTGACCCCATACATTGTAGGAGAAATCACACTCCTTAGGAAAGGCACTGCTGCTCTCCCGTTTCCTCCTCCCGTCTGCGTCTCCAGTCGACAACCGGAACTTCTTACAGGCTGTTAGTATGGCCAGATCGCAGCCGGACTTTTGGCAATACGTTCTCCGCAGCAGAAAGTAGGCCAGCCAGCTCTCTTTGTGGTTGTCGGGGATGTCGGGCTCGGATGACTGGGTGATGGAGGCCATGATGGTGCTAAGTTCTCTTTACAGCTTTCTTTGACTGACTCGATGAGATAATGCTGATGAATGATGAGGAGTTTGGAGTTTTAGGGGGGCACCAAGCCTAATACAATATTGACAAGAAACTTTGGTAGCTGTGGTTGCTCAAAATGTTGCCAAAAAAAAAAAAACTTTACTTCTGTTTCTTCTGTCCTGCTGGTGTACGGTTAGTTTTTGCACTGGTGAAGATGCAGGGGAAAATAATGATCTATCAGGCAGAGAGGCACTGGGTGACTTTAAGATATGATATACAGGGCGGTGTCCTTACACACTGGAGAGCCAGGGGAGAGAAGAGATGTTGTCAAGTTGCTGGTGATACCTGGAACAAACAAAAACAATTCAAGGTTAGATGTAGAACTTTGAAAATGGCAGGACACACAGTCATTTTAAACAAGTGCTTCTTCTTTCCTCTCCAGAGAAGGATCAGGAATTGAAAGTGACTGACAGGACTGGAAATTTACTTTTTCCCTCAGTGTCCTGCAACTGCCCTGAATTCTACTTCGTGTTCCACATGCTTTTCATATTTTCCCACGGACAATGAGACATCCTTAATTTCAGCGCTGGTTATACTGGTGTCCCTAAACAGAACTACATGAATCTGGTACAACTAGAAAGCCTAGACTCATGTGGACTCAAAGAGCCCAATTACATTCATGTGTGATGATGTAGGTGTTCATTGTAGTGAGACCATTTTTTTGAAACTTGACCTCACTGTACATAATGACCTCTAAGATAATCACAATCGCACGAAAACATCTCACCCACAAACTAGAGACGTGGGACATTCAGAGGATGGATGGCTCTGCTAGGTATATTAACAATAAGGAGGGTTTCTGGCTCAGTTTCTAGAACAGAAGTTTTTTGCCATACAATCACTGAAAAGAACCCTCTTGCAGAAATCCCCAAATAACAACATGGAATTTTGCTTTGGTGTTTAAAAAAAGTTGTATTCTGGAGGTATTTCTGGCCATTTTTTATCTCTTTTTGAGAGGAACAAATGGTTCAACCTCAAGACTGCAGCAGCAACTTATGAGACCTGATCATGAGAATGAACATCATAAGCTTCCATCATTTTGTTCTAAACTTTTAGATAGAAGCTGAAAGAAAACACAATGTCTATTACAAATTTATGACTAAAAAACTTGATACATCTCATATAAATTTTCAGGTTCCCAGCTTCAGATGTTGTACAGGTACAGGACGGCCTTTCAGGCTGTGCAGAGCGCAGCAGGATCAGACGGTGAGCTCTGCAGAGGAAGACGACGACGAGGAGCAAAATTTATAGAGAAATAAGGACAACTCTAATCCCATAAATGTGTATTTTGTACTGGAAAGGACTTAAACCTGCTGTTCATTCTGGTAGGAGCAGTTTATGTTTATGATTCATGACAATATTTCAGTGACTGCTGATGGACGAGGCTCCAGCTCGCTTCACGTTGAATAAACTCTTTCAAATGTTCCCAAAGCATCAGGGCTGCAAACAACGATTATTTTTTGTCAATTAATCTGCAGTTATTTATCGATTAATCGTTAGTTGTCGTCTATTTTAGAGGAAATAAAAAAATATTCACATTTAAGAGGCTGTAATCGGAGCAATTAGATCAATTATTCAAAATTCTGAATTCAGCTTCTTACATGTTCATTTTTTTTCTCCTCTATGACAGTAAACTGAATAACTTTGGGTTGTGAGTAAAATATCTGAGAAGATCATTTCGGCTTTGGGAAACAAAACAAAAAGACAACTATTAATCAATTAATTGAGAAAATATCAATATTAATCCACTATGAAAATAATCGTTTAGAAAGCAGTAAAATATCTGATTCATCTGTCAGTCCCTGCGCCACGTTAATTTAGTTTCAAAGAAAGATCTGTTCTGGGTCTGTTAATGTTTCTTATATTTCATCTGATAATGTTTATTGTTGATGTTTGTTTATTAGCTGGTTCTTGGCCTCCCTGGTGTTCAAGCTACAGAAGCTGTTTGTTTATTTAAATCAGAGCAGATAAACATATGAAAATAATGTGTTTAAACTAATCTGTGCAGTGACTGTGTGAGCCCTCACCACCTCCACACCAGCTCATGCTAACTCCTGTAGCTCCTGTAGCTCCTGCAGCTCCTGCAGCTCCTGCAGCTGTAATGACCCTGCATGCTCTCCATTGATCCTCTCCACAGCTCTCGTCTCTGTCTCTTTTTAAACTGCTTTGCTTTTTGCCCTTTTCTTTCCTGCACGGCCGCTGTCGCAGCTGTTGTTGTTGATCTGTTGTTTATTCAGTGTTGTTTGTGTGCAGCCTCCTCATGATGGAACCACACTTCACCTCCATTTTTCAGGCTTTTCGCAGGAGCCGAGCCGCGCGGGTACGGAGCGGACAAACGAGCCGAGGCGTTCACCCACCTGTTCACTTCCTGTCCTCCACGTTGCCAGATGTTGATCGATCCTAAACTTCACTTCTTTTTTGTCATACGTGTTCTACCTTCTCCAACGGGTTCTCTCCCCTAGCCAGGCTCTACACCAGCAGCGGCAAGCTGGCGGGGATGGTTGAAGGCTGTTCGGGCTCACGATTTCAAAATAAAAGTCGTTTTGCGTTGTTAAACTATTAGTGAAGAGAGGTTATGTGTGGTAATTTCATATAGATAAAGCTGAGTTTTAAATTATTTAAAAAAAAATCTGCTCCCAGTAGACATCAATAAAAGAGTACAAGTAAGTATTAATAACGGAAATTTAAAAATCTAATCAAATGAATGAATTCCAGCATAATCCTCAGACTCATCAGTCAGAGCACCTCATTTTATATTTTTAAAAGTACTGATCTGACTTGACTACTATTGAAAGCTGAAAACTCAAAAAATATAAATTGGCAAAAGTTATCATATTCAGATATTTCAAATTTCTCATTTCAGAGGGTAAAACTATTACAGATGAAAGCGAGCGATAGAAATATGTAGGCGTATCCTCTTTTCAAACTTACCCTCCACATAAAACATTTTCTCCACTCTTACCAAACATATATAAAATATTAAATTAAATTAAATTAAATTAAATTTTAATTTAATTTAATTAATTTAATTAAATTAATTAAATTACCTCAAGGTCTCAGTTTATGCTACTTCCATAGAGACCTGAAATAAATAATAATGATGAAGTTTTTTGTTTGTATTTGTTTGTTTTCTTAAGAAAAACAATGTTTTCTATATGATTAGAATCAAAGCACAGAAGCGAGTTATTTCCAGGAAACTATGAACATTTCAGGAAAAAAATTAACCCATGAAAATAATTAGTTTTCCCCAAGAAACTATGAACATTTTAGGGGACCCATAAAGATAAATACTTACTTCCAGGAAACTTTGAACATTTTAGGGAAAAAAAAACTGATCATAAACTAAGTCGTTATTTCCAGGAAACTTTAGGGTAAAAGTGGACATTACTTTGATTCAGATAAATTGATTTTCCTTGAAATCCATCTGCCATATTATGAAGGTCTCGCTCTTAATAAAATTTGTGTGTAAGAAATTATTTTTAGATCAATATCCAATCTAACCCCTGTTTTACTCCACAAAATTAATTATTCCCCAAATCCTAAACTGGATTTATCGTGTGACAAAATTATTTTAATCTGAAGGCTAATGACGTCCGCTCACATCCGGTTAGCGAGCTCTCGCTAACTTGATTCAGCTCTGACGTCAGCTGTTTACTGCCTTCCAATCGAACGCACGTTGTACACGTGACCGAGCACTGTGGGCGGGCTCGTACTCGCGTTGTCCTCGTGCACGTGTTCACCCCACCTCCTCCTCCTCCTCCTCCTCCTCCTCCTCCTCCTCTTCCTCACCTCCTCACCTTCACCACCTACCAGCTGCTCCAAGCCACAGATTACTTTGTTTGCTTTGTTTTTCACTGCAGCTGTCAGATAAATGTGTGGAACAAAAAACAGGGGAAGAAATAAAAGGATCAGCAATGATTCTGATCGTCTTGTTAATATTAATGTTAGGAGTTATTATTTTTGTGTCATATTAAAAGCCTTTATTTTACATTTCCCCATGGCAATGTTCCCATTATTATTATTATTTTTATTATTTAATTCTTTCCTTTTCTTTCCCCTTTTCTCTCACCCTTTTATCTCTCCTTTTTGTTTTTACTTTTTGTACTTTTTTCTTATTTTATTTTATTTTATTTTATTTTATTTATTTTATTTTTTATTTTCTCTCCTTTTTTCTATATTCTCCCCTTTCCTTTTGTTTCCATTTTGTGGGAGATCTCTCTTTCTCAAAGATAATGAAACTAGATGGCACTCAGCTTGTGGTGCTTAAAGCACCAAAAAAAAAAATAATAACTTGAAAAATTCTAAATCAGCATCTCTTTGCAGAAATCCAGTGACTGAAGATAATCCACAGGCCTTGTGTGATCATTTTCATGCAGGAACTGTTTCTTTCTAGAATCTAGTTTCTTTTCTCCCTAGAAAGAAAATAGTTCCCACATGAAACTATTCACACAAGATCTGTGAATTCATTGGAGTAACCGGGTCATGAGTCACTTTGTTAATTTTTTTTTAAATGTATTTTAGGATGCAAGCCAAGTGCCGTGTAGTTCCATGATACTGGAGAGAAGGCAGACATCTCCAAAATTCTGCAACTGACATCCAAAACTATCTACAAGTTTTAATTTTGGGGTAAAGTGTCCCTTTAAGGCCACACTTCACCATGAAGTGTAATGATAAAAATCCATCATAAATATTTTTTTGTTGTTGTTGTTGTTTTTTGATCGTATTTCTGCTTAGACATTTACATGTTTTTTTTTTTTAAATTGGGACATTACAAGTCACATGATCAACAGGAAGTTGCACCATTTGAGTGTCCAGAAGGGCGTGAAAACCAAAAGTTCTCATTCTTTGACTATTTTCTCTGTTTCATCATATTGTGGATGTGACTGAGAATGTCAGCCTCAATGTTCAGTCCTGTTATAATTTTTATTATTATTTCTTAGATGTTATTACACTTTTTTAGATAATAGAAGATAGTTTTGCTAAACTGTTTGAATGATAACATAATAATAATAATAAAGCTAATAATAATAAATAATAATAATGAGAAGAAGAAGAAGAAGAAGAAGAAGAAGAAGAATGTGAAATTGACCATTACACATTTTGAATGATTATACATTTAGTTTTGAAAATTTTACAACATGCAAATGTTGCAAATGTTATGAAAAATATCATTATTAACACCAGCATTTATATATTTCATCACAGTACAGTAATATAATTTATTTAACAGCTAAAAAATCATAATTAAGTGTGCGGCTTGGACACTGGTAGTGACGAATTGTGGGTTTTTACTGCCCTCTAGTGGCATGATAAAACACTTCCGGTCAATACTTTCAAAATAAATGTAAATAGTTAAATTAGAGCAAACGAGAGCTACCAGAAATTAATATTACTCTCTGAAATAAAGCGTGTCAGAGTGTCGTTTTTTTTGTTTTTTTTTGTTTGTTTTTTTGGTTTTTATTATTATATTTGGCTTTTTGGTGACAAAAAAAATCCACTTTTTAAAACTATTTTCAACAATAAAAAAGAAATAGAAAACAAGTAAATCCTTAATGCAGGCACGTACAATAAATAATAGAGACGGGGGTGATAAATATACAAAATTAAATTAAAATTCACTATGGTCGCCTTCCTGTCGTGACGTCAATGAGGGCGGGGCTTTCCGTAAGCAGGAAGTGTGACGTAACGTTTATTTTGGAAAAGCAGTGGAGACAGAGGTGACGGGAGAATGGAGGATTACAAGGTATTTCTGAGTTGTTTTGACTGTACTTTACCGTCAGTGTTTACGTCTGTGGACGTGAAGACCTTCGTCCCTCTCTGAGACGTTCAGGACGAGCTGTTAGAGCTGCTGGGTAACAGTGTAGCTGTTGTTAAGCTAGCTTCGCTTCACAGTGACGTCAGTTAATGTAAAGCCTGACATGTTATCAGCCTGCAGCTACATGTAAGATGTCGGACAGCTGACAGCTGAACTTTAAACCGTGAAGACGTTTTAATTTAGACACCAGATCATCACAGTAAAGTCTGAAGTTTTCCTGACAGCAGCCACACACTCATCACGTGATCTGCTTCTGTCATTAAAACTGCTTTTTGTTGTGTGAGTCACTCACCTGCCACAGCCACCAGTCAGCTGTGTGATGGGACACTTCAGGTAGGCATCATCATGTTTTTATGTCACAGTTAAGTCAAATAACGTTAAAGGGACAGTTCACGACATACCTGAGAGCAGTCATTCAAATTGTGGTGTGTTTAGTCTGTAAAACGTCACAAAAAATGTGACATGTGCTCAGAGTGACGTCTTCAGATCGCTTCTTTTGTCCAACTGACAGTCCAAAACCCAAAGACTCTTCTTTTACTGTCATAAATGACACAAGGAAACCAGCAAATCTTCACATTTAATAAGCTGGAAACAGCAAATGTTTGCTCGAGAAATTACTAAAACAATTAATCGATTATCAAAATAGTCGGCAACTAATTTTCTTTCAATCAAATGATCAATTATTGATTAATTTGTCTGATAATCAGTTACAGATTCTGTTACAGTCATTTTCTTTGGGAACCACAAGCTGAGTTCCATCTAGTTCCATTATATTTGACATAAAAATATGTGCTTTTGATTTTGGGGTGAACTGCCCCTTTAAGGTGACCTGGTTCCATATTAAATAAATGAGTTTGTTGTTAAGCTGTCACTGTAACACAGGCCAGAGTCAATCCCATAAATTAATTTACTTTTTTTTTTAAAAGCAAAACTATCAACTCTCTTTTCCAGCTTCACACATGTGAGGATTTCATTGCTTTAGACAAAAAAAGAAATGTAAAGACCTCATCTTAGGCTGAAGGAAATTATGCTGGATATTTTTTTTAATTTTTTTTTTTTTTTTTTTTAGAAAAATATGAATCAAGAAAGGAATCACAGTAGGGGGGTGTCACAATTTCAAGTCTAAATTGTGTTCAAAGTGAATTAAATCAAAGAATAAAAAGTAGGATCAGCACTTTTCTCTTTACCCTCGCCTACCGAAAATAAACTGAATACACTTAAAAGACGACACAGCGCAGCTCACTGAGAGCCAAGCCGCACCTCTATTTTTTTAAAGAAGAATTTGAAAAATGTAAATGACCATTGTTAGGGCATGAAACCAGTAATCTGTTGATCTTCACAAAACAATGGCAGAGCTGTCGGTGCTAAAACAAATATGTTTAGATTGGAAACGAATCAATTTGTGACCTCAAAATCAAGAGTTTGGAGAATTTGGAGAATGATGACACCCACAATCAGCAGCATAGTAAGATAATCATATGAATTAATCATTATTTGGAACTCACTGTCTAGATATAGAATAATAACTGTATAAATGAAAGAGCTGTCCAGTTTGTGCATGAATGTCAAAAGTTCACAGTATAAAGAATATTTGCCGTGTTTAGATACAATCACCATACATTTACCAAACATGTTCATGTGACTGGAATCTGGCTCAACCTGAAGAAAACCAGCTCTTGATTTCAGCCTGCATTTACATTTCTGTGGGTTTTCTTTGTCCACAGCTGATATTTGAGAAGGAGGGGGTGTACCTTCACACAAATGCCAAGAGGAGTAACCAGGACACAACCATCCCCGGCTTCATCCGGATTGTGGAGCGGGTAAGTAGATCTGTGTTAAGATGCGAAGAGGGAAACCATAACAGCACTTTGTTATCCTCATTGAGTGTGCGTTTGTTTTAGGCCGGGGTGCCGGCTTTAGAGTGGAGCCCCCTGGAGGACGAGGGCCGCAGTGCCCCTGCTGTTCTCTACACCAAAAAGGTCGGTAATCATCTGTTTGTTATGCATGAAAAGGAAAAGGAAATGAGCATTTTTTTTCTTATCTGAAATATAATTCCCTTCCCAATTAGGATGGAGAAGGAGGAGAGGAGGAGACAAACTTCGACCCTGGGTATGAGCCAGACTGGGCAGTTATCAGCACAGTGAAGAAAGATCGAGAACACGTCCCAGTCAGAGATTCAGGTGCAGTTTACACTTCTGTCCTTTAGTGTCTGTAATATATTTACTGCAACAAATCTTAAAAATACCGTGATATGTCATTGGAAATTAAGGAAGCATAAGTTGAAATATTTGTTTCTCTGCCTGCAACGCTACAGCTGTAGTGTACTCCTTTGAAATTTCCATTCAGGACTGGAATTGTTTGCCTGTTTCATGTTAATTAGAGTTAAAATTCATGCCGAATGTTTGCTGAATGAGAAAGTTTCTGTTTATGAGTCATAAGAAATCATTAATAATCTTTTTGAAGGAGTGGATGTCTATAACGGTTAAATTGAGCAAAATATTAATGGAGTCTGGCAGATAGTGAGACAGGCAGTCGGATACCAGAATGTTATGCTTCGATACAATGCTTATATTAAAAAACAATTCTCAATACTTCTTTTAATATAAAAGCAAAAAGGGGAAAAAGGTCCATGGCACACATCATTTTCTTTATTTTAAATTAACAGTCTATAGTCAGATACACGCTTGCAAGTGTTGAAGCTACTGCGGAGAAAAGTAGAGGTATGGAGTCCATGTCTTCATGAACTGTGCTTTGGAAGAGTTGAGTAGGCACGTCAAGTATTCAAGTGGAAAACACTCCAAGATACCGTCTGTGGCTCCAACTCTCTATTTGGGTTTGCTGTACTGATATATTGCTCCTTTAAGGTTACATTAAACTGACTGTCCTCTTTTTCTCCTCGCAGGTCAGTGGTCCTTCTCCCTGCCTCTCTCCGAGCTTTACTCCCTCCGGAGGGCTCGCTTCTCTCTGGGTCGGAACTTCCTGGTGCTGACGAGTCGAGGAGGCCACCCGCTGCCTCCTCTGCACTTCCACAGAGGAGGAACCAGGGAGCTACTGAGGGCCCTGCAGCGTTACATCATCCTGGACCAGTAAGCATCATCATCATCATCATCATCATCATCATCATCCTGAGTGTAGCTGTCTCTTATTACTGTGGGAATGTTAGAACTCATCTCATGACAGCTGAAGAGGAGTTTCAGACAGAGCTCAGCCGTCACATGAGTGGGAACAACATCACATGGTTTCTGTTCACTAAGGAACACTGTCATTGTAGATTTAATCACTTATTGTAACAAACAGAATCACAGATATGCTTGAAGAACATTTCTAGCAGCTGTTTCTATGCAAAACTAAGTGAACGTCACCTTTTCTTGGCAGTCGAGTCTCCGTCTCTGTGTTTATCTTGTTATGTCTGATGGTTACAACATGGAATCATGTTGTCTTTGAGTTATTGTTCAGTACATTTAGGTTGAAATTGATCTTGCTGTTGGGAAGACAGCAATTATAAAATAAAAAAAAACCGAAGCAAAATGTAAAAATAAGCAACCGCTCGCAATGTAAATAAAGAAGTGAGTGAGAAAAATAAGAAGATGTCAGAAAAAGAAATCCTCAAGTAAAGTACAGATAACTGAGAAACTCTAGATAAATACAGTAATGAAGTATTTGTACCTCTGCAATTAATTTCATCATCATCATCAGGTCACCAGTTGACGGGCGGCTCTTCCTCGCCTACCCTCACGACTCGGGCGCTCTCTCTCAGTCCTTCGACAAGCTGCAGCTCCTCGATGATGGAGGCTCGGATCTTGTGTCGGTAAGTTGTCTTGATTTTTTAAATTTTAAGTTTTTTGATTGAAAGGGAAAAAAAACAGATATTATAAAAACAGAGGTGTGGACTTTAGACTCGACTTGACAAAATCAAACTCGCCTCTGGACTTGGACTTTTGAATTAAAAATACTTGACGACTTCCTCCAAGCCTGAAAACTTACAACATGAAATCAACAAATCAAATTATTTTCCTTCATTTTGTTCGTTCAACTAAAGTTAATTCTGTTGATTGTCCCACTGTGGGTTGAACCAGTCTGACAGCATCCAATCAAACTGCAGGAGAGAACCATGAAGAATTAATGTTATATTATTTAGCTCCTGTTGGAATAAATGATACCAAAGATGATCTTGTTTTCATACAAAAACTACGAGGTGGTCATCTAAAAATGAATAGTTCTGTGCCCAAACTGTGTAGGAAGAAAATTATGTGCAGAAACGAAGCAGCTTCCAGCTTCACTTGACATTTGAAGTTGCACAAAGAACAGTAAGTCAAGGTTAATATGAACACAGTAAGCAGTTAATGCTTAGCTGACGTTAGCTTAATTGCTAAGTAACTTTGTAAATCATAGAAGCTGAAAACTCACTGTTACATTTTGAGTTGTTTAGGACTCGAAAGTCAGAGTTTTGGCTCGTGCTGACTTGGCTTCTTGGGTGCAGAGACTAGAATCTTAATTGTGACTTGCAAAATAATGACTTGGTCCCACTTCTGCATAATAATGTTATTAACAGTGTTTTACTTGATCTATATAAAGCTGAATTGGAGCACATGCATGTGACATCACAGAATGCAGAAGTTACTGTGGTTAGTGGCACACAAACACAAAAACCACATCTAAAATGGGAAAAGAGCTGTTGTGTGATGACTGAACAAACAGACTCAACAAGAAATCAGAGCATGCAAACACGTCTCTCCAATAATGTAATAAACACACAACCAGAATATCCTTTGGTGTCCTTGTCACTTTAATTTTGCCAACAAATCCCACTTTAAAGTAACGTTATGACCAAGCAACCACTTTTGTACGCCTGCTTTGCTTTGTGTATTTTCCCAACATTGAAAATCCTTATAAATGTCAGGAAACCTGATTTCTGGCCAAATGTCAATGTCAAAGGACCACCGTGTCTTTGATAAGTTGTTCAGTGATGTTTTGCACTCAGTCCCAACTGAGGGTGTGTGTCCTGGTTGGAAAGAGACATCAGTGCAAACCCTCTCTGATCAGAAAATCTATATTATTAGCCTGTTGATAAATACCATTGACTCACTGATCAAAGCCAGACTCCAGTGTTGCAGCACATGACTGAAATGTGTCTCTGTTAGAGCAGATGAACTTTGTCCAGATTGTTGCAGTTCTCAAAGTAAAAAATGTTTGTGGTTCTGTTCGTTCTGCCTGGACAGAGGTTTATCCAGGACCCATACGCCACCACATTTGGTGGATTCTCCAAAGTCACCAATTTCTTCAAAGCGGCGCTTCGGCCTCCAGATTCCCCCGTCGTACGCTCCACTCAGGATCCCAGTTTGCCCCCCCAGTCTGACGACGAGCCCGGCTTCGAGCTCATCACCTGTGTAAGAGAAGGAAACAAATCTAGAACACACAATCAATTCTGATACATAAGGATTACAGATTTTTATAATGACAAGAGACTTTGGGAATGAGTTGTTAATGTTTGTGTCTGTCTGTCCATTAAGGGGGTGGAGCTCGGTCCCAGACCAGATGTAACCAGGGGACAACCTCTGGACAAATGGGAGGAGTTTCTGGACCCAGAGGGGCGAGTGAAGAACCCAGAGAGGATCAGAGAGCTGGTGTTCAGAGGGGTAAGACAGTAAATACAGGAACACTATATCTGCTTTACGTTTTTCAGCCCTCTGTATCTACCACATGTTCATGTTTTCACATCGTTCTCGTCCATCACAGGGCATCACACCGGCCCTGAGGAAGGAGGTATGGAAGTTCCTCCTGGGCTTTTATCCATGGAACAGCACTGCCAAGGAAAGAGAGGACATCCTGCGGGTCAAAACGTTAGTGTGCTTTGTTTTGGTGGTTAAAGGAATAGTTTGACATTTTGGGAAATATGCTCATTTGTTTCTTGCCAAGAGGTAGATGAGAGGAGTGTGTATTTTTGGAGCAGTGGGATTTTGTTTTCAGGATAATGGGTTTACCATTGTATTGACAGACAGTTGACAGCTGATGAACTTAGAGTGCAGGACTCGTCCTGCGGTGTTCCTGCAGCCTACCTGAGCTTCCCCAAGTCTGCGGGGGTGCTATATGTGGCTATATGTGGTCCAGACCACCTCTGAATGTGGTCTGAGCTACCAAACACCTGTACCCAGAGCTGTCTGTTAGCAGTCTTTGTGCTAAGCTAAGCTAACTGGCTGCCGATGTAGCTTCATATTTACATCACAGACATGAGAGACGTATCAAAGTTCTCCTCTGACTCTCAGCAAGAAAGTGAATAAGAGATTTTCCCAAAATGTCAGTCTTTTCCTTCGAGGCAGTCGGCCACTGTGACGCCTCGCTGTGTGTGTCTGCAGGGACGAGTACTTCAGGATGAAGGTGCAGTGGAAGTCAGTGAGTGAAGAGCAGGAGATGAGGAACTCCCTCCTCAGAGGATACAGAAGCCTGATAGGTCAGCGACCGCAATCTGTCAAAAAAAAACAAAAACAACAACAGACGATCCGTTCATGGCATCAGTCGGTTGTCTTTGTTGAAGTTGAACTTGTCTTTGTTCTGTTGTGACAGAGAGAGATGTCAGCAGGACAGACAGACACAATACGTTCTTCTCTGGGAACGACAACCCAGGACTGACTCTGCTCCACGATGTGCTGATGACGTACTGCATGTACAACTTCGATCTCGGTGTGTATTTCTGAGGAGCACCAAGACTGAACATTTCAGTACCAACACAGACGAACATGTAACAGAAATAATACTAATTATGACTATTATTACTTATTTCTCATAAAGTAGTTGCTGGAAAAAGAGCATCACATGTTTTTAGTAATCAGATGATTTGTTTATCAGTGGTTATTAATGATGATAATCCATCAAAAATGCCAAGACAGATTTTCTGTTGATTACAATCAATTTTTAGACTACGTTGCACCAACAGGGATGAATTTTAATCAAATATTAGTACGAGTAAAACTAGGTTTAAAATGAGGAAATCCATATTTAGAATTAAGCAGAGCTCTGTTGCATAATTCAAAATTAATCTCCATTTAGTAAAACCAAGTATATTCATGTAAACCAAAATTAAGAGTTTAATCAATATGTAGATGCTTTCTTTCAGACCACCCTTCAGACAGGAAACCGATGTTATATAAGCCAAATATCACTATAACAGCGGGTTCCCGTCAGAACCGTACACTTAAACTGATATAGAATTTTTTAGGTGTCTAAAATACATTTTGCTGCTGACCCTGTCTGCAGCAGTACTTTGCATAGCTGTTGGTGAGCTGATCACCATCTGCTGTAGATAATACACTCACTGTGGAAGATTATCTCAGACAGCCCCACTTAAAATAATCAGAATTATCCCTTTAAGTATGTTTTAGGTGATCTGAGTTGCTACTGATCGTTCAGGCAGATAGATCAATGTCACCCCGACACTGTTGTTTCCTTCCGTCCAGGTTACGTCCAGGGGATGAGTGATCTCCTCTCTCCTCTGCTGTTCGTCACCCAGAACGAGGTGGAGTCCTTCTGGTGTCTGACAGGCTTCATGGAGCTGGTGGTGAGTCGGAGCGTCTCTCTTTCTCAGGATCAGCTCACAAGCCCATGAACTTTTCGATTTCGGTCACGAACTACTTTCGTTCTGGTTGTTCCTCTATTTGTGTTCATTTAGAGGAAGCAGAACTTGGCATGTTTTCATCAGCATGTTTATGTGGGTTGATGGAAACAGTAAAATTTGAAAAAAAAAAACGTCCTCAAAAGATTTTGATGTAGCAAACATGTCACACACACACGACTGATTAGCTGTTCCAACAGTTGCTCTCATGACTCTGTAATACATCCATGATGGCTCCACACTCATCTGATGGAACTTTAAACAAACAGAAAGGTCACATTTTCATCCAGTTTTCTACTTTGTTTTCACCAGTTGTCATCTTGTTGCCCCTCTTATTCTGCAACGGCCCAATGGTTTTCTGGCTGGAGGACTGGCGCCACTTACTGCTGCGATCAGCAGCCAGTTTACTTGAAATTCAGTTAAAATTTGCAGTGTATTTGGATATAAACACTGCTGCTTTGGACAGGAACAGAATCTCAGCAGCAACAAAAACCAAAACAGAAAGTTTGCCTCAAAGTTCAAATGGTTTTCTGTTCCTGCTCAGTGTGGCCAGTCAGATGATTCCTGTGTGGTGACTTAATGCTTCATCAGCACTTCTGACTTAAATGAAAACAGAAAGAACTTTATTATTAAATCTACAGCAGACTTGTTCTGGTATGAACAGTTTGATCTTTGTTAAAGCTACTATAAGGAGTTTTTAACTGCTTATGAAACAGTCAGTGCAGTTATATGACCTACATCAGTTAACAGGACGAACTCATGAGAAGATCGACTATTTCTAGTTGTTGTTGATGTCTGCCACTGGGTCAGATTCTCCATGAAATCAGATGAAATGAGCCTTGTTTACATTTTTCCAGGCAAAGTTAAAGTGAGTCGTACGTTAGCTGGTTAAAAAGAAACATGTTTTGTGGTTATGGCAGTGGAAACACCACCGCTTTTGTCCGCAGAGGCCTTCAAAATAAAAATAAAAATATGAAGGTTCCTTGTAGCTTTCAGGTTTCAGACTGTGTATGTCTATACTTGAGCTCACCGAGTGACTTAACAAGTCTTTTCTCTTCTCTTCCTCTGCAGCACCAGAACTTTGAAGAGTCTCAGGAGGCCATGAAGCAGCAGCTCCTTCAGCTCAGTATCCTGCTGAAGGCTCTGGACCCGGAGCTCTGTGACTTCCTGGGTTAGTCAGCTGATACTCTGAGACTGGTTTAGATTTAAATAAAAAAAAAAAAAAAACACTACGAGAAAGAAATCTCCAAAACTCAGTGCCTCACATCAAAATGATCTAGATGGATAAATAGCACTATAGGAAAAATATGTTTTTTGATTTTGGGGTGAACTATCCCTTTAAGCCAGTGTTTGAGATGGGTCTACAAAGCAGGATATGTAGGGAGCAGCACAGTTTCCCCAAACATGGTGGACCTGTGTGACCTCTAGTGGTGCCTGTGGTGCCAGTTCCCCTGTCAACCCTGTGATTAATGAATTTATTTAGAGATTGATTGATACTTTTATTGTCAGAACAAGTCTGACGTGTGTCTTGCATCATAGCAGCTCCATTTGTAACATCATAGGTAACAAACATTAAGTTCTGTTGGTTAAATCTATTAATAACTATTATTATCCTTGAAAGTATACACATTTACAGCAGCTGTAGATACTGTAAAATGTTTTTAAGATGTAACTCAATATTTCACATTTACAAGGAGCTCATTCTTCTTTATTTCTGGTCACTAATTTAAAAGATAAACTGTCTTTGGTCCATCAGACTCTCAGGACAGCGGCTCTCTCTGCTTCTGTTTCCGCTGGCTGCTCATCTGGTTCAAGAGAGAGTTTTCATTCGAGGACATCCTCATCTTGTGGGAGGTGAGTCCACCACAGCTGCGTTAACTTATATACATGAATATTTATATAAAACTAAAACAGCTTAAGCACAGTAGATGGTACAGTCAGCTTCTTTTCACTCATTTAAAACTTCATGTTCAGGGATGACGATTAACTGTTCTTGTTCAAAATGTGAGACATTTTAGTTATTGTCAGGCTTCAAACTTCATTGCAACTTGTGTAATTGTGTTTCTTATCCAGCAAAATGAGTTTTAGACAAGTATTGTTTATTGTAACCTCCTTTTTTCTTCCTCAGGTCCTCTGGACTCGTCTTCCATGTGACAACTTCCACCTGCTGATCGCCTGTTCGATCCTGGAGTCCCAGAGAGGAGAGCTGATCGGCTCAGACCACGACTTCAACACCATTCTGAAGGTGTGACTCTGCGTGTGTGTGTGCGTGCGTGCGTGTGTGTGTGTGTGTGCGAGAGAGGAGCTGAGATACTTTCATCTATAAATATACCCATTTCCCTCTGTGAATCTCTTCCCACATTGTGAATCTTCTTCAGCACATCAATGAGCTGACGATGAAGTTGGACCTGCAGAGCGTCCTGCGTGGAGCCGAGGCCATCTACCTACAGCTGATTCAGTGCAAGGTCAGAGATGCCTCATGAGCCAGTGAGATTCAGCATGGAGTCAGTGGAGCAACTCTTGCAGTTGTGGTTATGATAAACAAAGATGAGACAACATTTTAGGAGAGAAGAAAACTTGACAGGGCAGCGGAAACAGAAGAAACAGGATTTTTTTAGACACCTCAGATGGAGATTAGTATGAACTTCAACTGAGTGTGAGACCTTTTGGATGTGCAGAAGAACACAGGACATTAGTTAACATGAGATCCTGACCGATCCTGTTGGATTTTAACAATTAGTGAAGTTACAGGTGCCGCGCCTCGTGCATAAATGCGCACAGCGTCTCTCTTAATGCGGAGGCACTTCATCCTATTACACCTACCTGCGACCCATTCACTATTGATCAGAATATTAAATTTTTATGACCTGTGTGTTAACCGCAGTGCGCGTTTTGTGAACCCTCCGATGAAGGTGCATTACTGTCTGAATAATGTGTCAGGAAAATACTGCACCACTGACTCTAGACTAGGTTTTTGTCGGCCAATGGATCAGTCACTTCCTGCTCCTGCAAGATAACAATGAACGTGACCAGCACACCCATGGACAAAAGTACATTCACTACTTACAAAACATGTGCGCTGGCTGAGAAAATGACAACTGCATCGGTCAGAAAATAGCAATGACAGCTGCACTACCAGGCAGAAGACAGAGTCCTCTATGTGTATGAGACAAGTCTTTATACACAAACATTGCCTTTTATACTCTAATTTCATTATTTCTTAAACACTTAATCAGCTGCATTTCAAACACAGTCAGGAGAAAAAGGGAGATTTACAAATACGTCACTCTACAGGAATTTGTAGCAATGAACTTGGCACCTCCTCTTGAATCTGACACCTCCTCTCCCCTTCTTCCCTCCCCAGGAGCTCCCCCTCAAGGTGCAGCAGGTTCTGGGTCTCTATGTCCCCTCCAGCTCTGAGGAGGACAGCCCAGACCCCGAGACCAGCGAGACACAACGCCTCCTCGGCGAATCACAGGCAGGAGCTGCTTCGTGTGAGACAGCACGCGGTCCCACCTACCCTTAAATCTGCAGGTGGACTGACAGCCACCGAGAAATGTATGGAAGATATTTGTATATGGAAAAAAAAATATATATATATATATATATTATATATATATATATGTATGTTATATATATATATATATATATATATATATATATACATATACACACACACACACACACACACACACACACATATATATACACACATATATATATATATATATATATATATATATATATATATATATATAAACACATACTGTGTAAGATCCAATGAGAAGGAATGAAGACTGTTGTGACGGTTTGTCAGAGGCAGGGGGCGTCGTTGAGGTTTTTTTTCTTTTAATGTACCCATGAATGTTACAATTCAACATGTTAAAACACTATAGTCGTCCCTGTAGTGCTCTTGTTGTCCTCCTCCTGTTTCCATGACAACCTGTCTCTTGTTTACACGTCCTGCGTCTCTGCTGAAGAGTGTTGCCGTCCTCTCTGCTCTCCATCCTCCTTTTGATGCTGCTGTTTTTACCAAATTATTTAATAATTGTATTCACCACATGTGTTGCAGTGTACTCTCAGTGCATTCTGTTAAGTTTGGTTTAGATTTCCCCGCGTCCCCTCGCCACCGTTCCTGAAGGGAAAAAGATGAAGGACAAGCTCTCACTGGCGGCGCCTTGTTAGTACTGTACGATGCCATTCCAGCCCTATGCAAAGTTTTTTGCATGCCTTATAGTTTTCACAAGTGGCGTGGTAATATTTTAAGCCTTGTAATTATCTGTATTATGTCATAACGTTTTCATCCGCTGATTATTACCAAATAAATGGTTGAATCTTAATGATCGTCTATATTTTTTGTATATTTGTTCCAGACTGTCTCTCACAGCCAGGATCTGATTTATTCATTTATACACACAGTACAGACCAATTTCACATACTACAGCCTCCGAAATTACCATAAAGTTGTTTAAAAGAATTATTTTAAAATTGTCGCCTTCATGCTTAATTAGACTGCTTAGTTTTTAGTGGATCAACCTAATATGGCAGCTGAGTTTACAGCCTAAGTAGGCGACCCATCACTTGATGGGCCCTTATACAAAAACATGAAACTCAAGGAGAAAATACAGACAAAAGTAACAGTACTGATCAATAAAGACCTTAAAATAAAGGATCAGTGTCAGCCCAAAATAAGCATAAGATGACATTTAAATTATGCCCAACAAGGTTTTTTTTTTAAGTGTTCAAAACAGATAACAGAAGCTAAATCACATTCCTTCAACACTAATTTAATTATCCATCTTAAGAGCATCATCCTGATCGTTATGATGATTTTGTGAAGAACAAAGAGAAAAACAACAGTCAGTAGTGGTTTTCTTATTTTGCCCAGTGAATGCATACTTTATGAGAGGTTGTATATTTTTTGTCTGCAGCTGCTGGAGGGGCGTCACAATGAGTGGAGCCATAAAAACATGTTGATTCCACTTCAGGAGAGACTTGATGTTGTGTGCAATTAAGTGGGAAAAAATGCGTGCATGTCTCTACTGGAAAATGAGTTGGAAGATATCGACATATGGATATCTGCAAAAATCCAATATCATGCAAACTTCTCAAAGTAACAACACAAAAGTCAAGATACACTCAACATGAAAATACACAAAACACAAAGAGAAAACATCCAAAACAGCACAAAATTCAATAAGAAAATACAAACAAACACGACAATGATATAAGAAAGTTGTCATAAAACTTAATAACAAGACCGGTTGCTCATGACTGATCAATATTTAAATCTGTTTCACCTTGAGTGCAAAAGATCCCAGAAATAATCAGTTTTGTAATCTGTGTCAGCTCATTGTATTGATCCCGTCTGTAGAGTCACACAGTTGCTGAGATAGAGACCCTGAGAGGCACCTCCACCACCTGGTGGAGTCTGGTTACACAGACGTGTGTGTGTGAGCTCAGTATGTGGTTATAAGGAGACATAAGTGTTTATTAATGCATTTGTCAACATGTTCAACCCCTGTGAAGCTTCCATAACTGTGTGCTGATGTATGAACATAATGCAGTTGTAATTATATAAAATCTCTTTGTATAAGTAAGTTATAATTGTTGGAAATGTACATTAATAAACATTTAAAATGAGGAATGTATTGATACCAAAAATTCAATAATGATACGATAAAATGTCCACAATACAACAATATTCTTATTCTAAAACCAAAGAAAAATAATGACTTCTTGAAAAATTGTCCTTTATGATATAATAAATCTGATGTGTGCGGCGTTTATGTCCCTGTAAAATGTATTTTTCTCTTTACCCCAGCCCACTTTGACCACAAGGCAAAATAATAAACTTCTTAGTTTAAAAAACAAAACAAAAACAACTGAAATGAGCCAAATTTTCCAAAAGCAATGAACAATATTTGTTTTGTTTTTAAAATAAAAATTATCGTGATAAGTGCCTGACATATTGAATATGACACAAACAAAATATCACATATGTAAATAATATATTTTTTTCTTTATTTATTTTAGCAAAAGGTCAATTAAACGCTTCAATCTGAAAAAAAAAGTTGAATTTTCTTTTTATGAAAGTCTGAAACATAAAAACAAAAAAATACTGGAATTTTGTGATTAAACTGTGAGAAATAATAATTATTCCAGTGTAACAGTAACAGCTAATTGTTTATGTGGTGTCTTAACTTGTGAACTGGTTAAACTTTGGCCTTTCCCCCCTCCTCCCCCACCGGCCAGCAGGTGTCTGTGTGAGGTGAATGGCAGGGGACAAAATAGGACCTCTGTTCTCCACTGTCCCGGAAATGAGCTGGAAAATGAGGGGCGGGGAGCCACGCCCCCTTCTCAGGACCCGCTGCACTCCTCTTTTGGCTCGTCGCCGTCTCTTTCCCCTCGATCCGTGTTGTTTGAATACAGCTGCGACGTATGAATTTAGCAGGGTGCTTAAACAGGCCGACGATCTGTCACCCAGTGTCCCTCCCTCCGTCCCTCCCTCCCTGCGTCCCTCTGTCCACCCCAACCTGACCTCACTTGACTGGCAGAACCAAACTCACTCAGTCCTTCATTCAAACTCAATCTGCTTTCAGCTCCTCTCAAAGCCTGTTTTATGGGTGAAGACCTTGTCGACAGCTTTAAGCCCCATATTCTCTCACTAATGCCACAATCGACCAAGTGTCGGAGGATTATGGCCTCTTCATGTTGTCATTATGCTGAGTGACTTAGAGAAGCTGTTATCTGATGATGTGGTTGAAGCTCTGTGCTTCAAACGTGAGCCTCGGGTTTATTGTTCAGTATCAGCAGCGTGTACTTAAAGTATCCAGAGTAAAAGTACTCTTTCTGCAGTGTTTTAGTATCACAACCCCAACTCCAAAACCGTTGGGACGTTGTGTAAAAGTAAATAAAACCAGAATGCGATGATTCACAAAAACTTTTTGGCCCATATTTAATTAAAAACAGTAGAAAGACAGATATTTACTGTTCAAGCATAAATATACACTAAAAAAGTTGTGACAGCAGCATGTTTCCCACTGTGATACATCAGCTGTTCTTCTAACACTCAGTCAGTGTTTGTGAACTGAGACACTAATTGTTGAAGTTTTAAAGTGAAATTCTTTCTCATTCTTACTTGATATACGACTTCAGCTGCTCAACAGTCCTGTTTGGTCTCTGTTGTCATATTTTGTGCTTCATAATGCACCACACATTTTCAATGGGAGACAGGTCTGGACTGCAGGCAGGTCAGTCTAGTACCTGAACTCTTTTACTACAAAGACACGCTGTTGGAACACGTCCACAATGTGTCTTGACATCGTCTCGCTGAAATAAGGAGGGACATCTCGCCTCATCTGCATGGCAGCACAGTTAGCGCTGGTAACAATCTGCATCGTCCTTTTCCTCTTTAGCCCGGAGGACACGACGTCCATGATTTGTGAAAACAGTCTGAAATGTGGACTCGTCAGACCACAGCACACTTTGCGTCAGTCCATCTCAGATGAGCTCGGGCCCAGAGAAGTCTGCAGTATGTCTTTCTCTTTGCATGGAGTCTTGACTTCCCTAAAAATCCCTAAATTTCTTTCGATTGTGTTTTGAGAAACCTTGTTCTTAAACTGTTGGACTTTTTTCCCTAACAGTTTTTCACAAAGTGGTGAAGCTGGCCGCTTCTTTACTTGTGACTGAGCCTCTTGAGGACGCCCCTTTAATACCATGTTACCAACTCACCTGTTTACCTGTGGAATATTCCAAACTGGTTTTTCTGAGCGTTCCACAACTCTCCCAGTCTGTCTTTGCTCCTGTCACAACTTGTTTGAAACATCAAATTGAGAATGAATGTATATTTACAAAAAAAAAGTTAAGCAGTTTGAACAAGTTGATAGTTTTTGCATCTCATTGCATTCTGACGTTATTTCCCAACTTTTTTTGGAATTGGGGTTGTACATATGTTTTTGGATGTATGCTGCGCTTTACTGCTGTAGATGTTTGAGGTTGAGCTCATGTTAAACACCTCATATACTGTTGGGCGGTTTAATCTACAGCAATGCATCAAGTTCTTTAAGATCATCATATGTTTGCAGTGTTGCCATCCTGTGAGAACCAGGCATCTCTGAAAAGTCAGCCTCATGAAGTAAACCTTGTTTTCAGCTTGTTAATCCAAGAGGGTTTTAATATAAAGAGACAATTCTAACTCATAAGAAAAAAAAATCTAAATCACTACATTTAGAAATACATGTTTTTCACTGGAGGATGGAAAATTGTAAACTGAAAAGTAACTAGTAACTAAAATCTGCCAGACAAATGTAGTGGAGTAAAAAGTACAGGTGTGGATAAAATGTAAAATACGTCAATAAGTAAAGAACGTGTACCTCAAAGTTTTACTTAAAGGGAAAATTCTGCGCTTTTTTATATGGCTGTCTAGTCAGTGTTGATGGTAAATGTAGTCAACTGAAGAAATAATTTTACAGCATTCAGACACAAAGCATTCAAAGTTACTTACAGGAACATAGGAATACTTTAAAAATAAGGCATTAACAAAACATTAAAAGACATAATAACATAAAACAAAAAAATAAAATGAAAGAATGAAGGAAACTGCATATAAAACAAAAAATAACATAAAAAGGAAAGCAAAGAAACAATAAGTACAGTAACAAAGTATTAGCACAACATGTCCTTAGTCCCTCAATTTGGATAGAAGAGGAGCAGCAGAGGAGTGACGTACACAGAATAAATCAGCAAAAAAATCACAGTATATACAAAGTTTGTGCAGGACTTTTCCCAGGAATTAAGTTTTTTTATACTGAGTATTTGAGTATTTTTGCTCCATCACTGTGTGTCTGATAAAATATAAAAGCATCGGTCATAAAATGATGTCTTGCATGAGTTAAACAAATTAAATTAATTAAGTTTATGATTATTATTTTGCCACTTAAACAGTTAAACTTTCTTTTACTTTATGAAGCTGATAATAGAGAATTAATTATTGATGCTGAGCTGAAATCCAGTCGTGGTGCCGTGTGGTCGTCCATTTAACTCCTATTTGAAACATGAGCAGCCATTGAAGCTTTAATGTGTGAAAAGCCACCTGTAATGACTGTCAAATACAATCTGTATTCTCCACTGGTGAGTGCGACCCCATTGTGACCATCAGAGGAGTCCCCGGGGAGCGTGTGAAGAGTGTGTCTACCCCATGAATGTGTGAAGTGTGTGTGTGTGTGTGTGTGAGGGGACCTGGCAGCAGGCAGAAGGCCAGGGGCTGTTGTCTGACACTGATTTGTAAAGGGAGACAATACGGCTCATTGACCTGCCCGGCTCCACTGTCTGTTGCACATACCTCGCCCGGCCCTCCCCGGTGGCTTCGCTGCTCTTTAAACACGAGCAGCAGATTGCCACAGGCGCAGGGAGGGAGGCCAACGGGACACAGGTTGCTTTGACAATGAGAGACCTCGGAGAAAAGAGGCAGAGGGGAGGGGGCCAAGAGCCAAAACTTTGATGAACACTATCTAAAAACCTTAATCTGACCAGGATTTAAGGCTGTGGAGAAAGATTTTTTATTAATAATTAATGTTGTTTTTATCTTGTTCTGGATTATATTTTTGTTTTATTTTCATTTGTCAGATTTTATTCGCCTGATTGCAGTGACATGATTTAATCCTGCTTCAACCACTTCATTTTGTCCAGAAATAAGGGTTCTTCATGAAGGGCTGAGGTTCTGCACAGAACCATTTGCTTCTGAAGAACCCTTTTTTAAAGAAATAGTTTCATCAAGGCTTCTTTGAGAGACTGAGCGTTCCATTAAGAACACTTTTTGGAAGAAAGAGTTCTCCAAGAATTGTTGAAGAAAGTTTCAAACAGGTTTTGTACCATGATAAAAAAAAAAGGGGGGGGTTCTCGGTAGAACCCCTTCAGTGGGTTCTAGATAAAACCCTTGGAATATAAAAAGATTCTGATAGAACCACCCCTAGGTGGATCTAGATAAAACCCTTGGAATATAAAAAGGTTCTGGGCAGAACCCCCCAGTGGATTGTAGATAAAACCTGCTTGACTATGGAAGGGTTTGTGGTAGAACCCCCTGGTGAGTTTCTAGATAAAATGCTTGAACTTTAATAAAATGTTTTCAGTAGAACCCCCTGAGTGGGTTTTAGATGAATCCCTTGAACCACTAGAAAAGTTTTTTTTTTATAGAACCCAGGTGGGTTCTTGTTTGCACCCTAAAAGGTAAAAGGTTTTGGAAAGAACCCCTGGAGAGGGTTCTGGGTAGAACCATTGAAGGGTTCTCCTGTAGAACCTCTCACAGCTCTGACAAATCCAACTGATTCTACCTGTAACACAATGTGTAACCTGAAGACATGAAACGATCCGCTATCTCAGAAAAAAAGTAGAGTCGGGAAATGTTTGAAAAAACAAATAGCAGAAATATGTTTTTGACACTAAATATCACTACTGAAAAAATGTTCTGAACCCAAATTAAGTTCCTAAATATTAAAGTTAAGTAAGAAATATATGTTAAAAAATTTAAATTAAAATAAATTAATAAATATCAGTAGTTGAGGATATTTATCTAACAGCCAGTCCAGACACTTACGTTTACGTGAAGAAAAAAAGAAATGTTCCCATGGAGCTGTGAACCTGATTTGTTATTATTTGTGTGTCTAAATGGTTTTAACTAAAAACATTAAATTACTAACCATTGTTCATGCTCACTGTCATGTGTTTACTCACTAATTTTTGAAATGCAATTTTTGGGGTTTCTGAAAGAAGAAAATTAAATTTTCTCAACAAAAGATCAGTTGTTCGTAAAACTTTTTCAGAACTTAAAAGTTTGAGTTGGGCTCAGTTTTTCATTTTTCACAGCGCAGCAGGATTTAACATCCATCCAGCCTCTGACAGGCTTCCTCTCGTGCTCACGTTGTAAACAAACACCATCATCCTTTTGTCATCCATTCCCATTGTCAGAGTCTGGATGTGACCTTTTCTCTCCTCTCACCCCTCGCAGCCTTTTCTTTTTTCCTCCCTTCTCTCTTTCACTGCCGAAGACAAGCTGTTGCTCTGTCCCTGCGGGCCACTCCCTCACTTGTCTGCTCCTCTTTTCTCCTCCCCTGCCTCCCTCTCTCCCCTGCAGCTCTCCTTCTCTCTCCCTCTCCCCACCTGTTGAAGCAATTGTTGCACAGTCCGTATTGTCTTCTTATTATTTTATGTCAGTCACGAGGGTGCACGCCCCTCTTTTTTTGCCTCCCCTCTCTGCCACTCCCTCTTTTTCTCTCCCCCTGCTGGGTATAAAACTCACAGACAGGAGTTGAGGAGTGATTCTCAGCAGAGCGCCACAGGAGGTCCAAACTATTTCATCAAGGACAAGAAGGAGATCTGCAGGGATTTCACACCAGTTTCTTTCCCATTTGGACCTTAACAAGTTCACATTTTACCCAGCAGGCTTTGCAGATGGACAAAGGCATGTCTGTGTCTCTGTGGTGTGAGGAGGTGGAGGACGAGCAGAGTCAGGCCGAGGCACCGGGCCTCGTCGTGGCCTCGTCTCAGCTGCGAGCCGCCTGGGACCCCACCGTGTCCGGGCACCGTGTGATCCAGAGGCTGCTCCACGTGGAGGAGAGGTACATGCCCTCCATGCTCTACATCACCCTCATCCAGCGGGAGCCGGAGCACAGGGAGGAGCTCGCCAAGTGGGCCCTGGAGGTATGACAGTCCCTCATGCTCCAGTTTTTTTCCTCATTATGTCATCATGCCAGCTGTGATCCTGATGTTTGCTCTTCTGTCTCCAGGTGTGCTGTGAATGCGGCTGTGATGAGGCAGTGTTCCCCCTGTCCGTCTCTCTGATGGACAGATTCCTGTCCGCCTCTCTGTCTCTACCTGTCTCACCGTACTGCCTGGCCGCCGGCTGCATCCTCATCGCCTCCAAACTCACAGAGTGCGACAACGTCACCGCTGATACTCTGTGTGCTGCAGCTGAGTACAGCTTCCAGCCCTCCAACCTGCGGGTGAGTCAGTCACACAGCAGCTAAAGAGATAATGTACAGTGAACAGGTCATTATCGCAAAATAAACCACAACATGCAGGTCTTAAATCATCCTGATGGGGTTTATTTCACAATAATGACCTGCTCACTGTGCATTATCTTAATTATTACACGAGTTACTTACCAAAAATGAGACAAAATAATAACTTTAAAATGATTTTATTAATTTAAAAGTTATTTTATTGCTCCTTCAGAGTCTATAATCAAAACTGCATCCATAGCAACTGTTCTTCATAGCAACAGCCTGCTATACAGAAAAACAGACCTTAGAATAATTGACCAATCAGAATCAAGTATTTAACAGAGCCATGTAATAAAATAAAACAATCCTGCACTCATAGAAATAAAAGAGCTGACTAGAAATATATAGGGTTCTTTGGTCCACATTGGAGAACCCTTTTTGGTTCCTAGGGTTTCCCACAAAACCTTATGAGAGGTTCTGCAGAGAACTTGTCTATGGTGTGGAGGATTCTATTAAGAACCTTTCCTCTTCCTGGTTGCTTACAAGAAACCATCCAGAAGGTTCTCCTGAGAGCACTTTATATTCCAAATATGTATCTAGAACCTACCCAGTGGGTTCTACTGAGAACACTTTAATATTTCAGAGGTCTTATTAGAACCCACCCAGGGGGTTCTACCAGGAACGCTCTTATATTATGGCATCGTTGACAAATGAGGATTTTAACAATCCTTGAGGAACTCTCTTTTCCAAAAAGGGTTCTTAATGGAATGGTAGATTCTCAGCCTTTCAGGAAGAACCCTTTTGGAACCCTAATTTCTAAGAGTGTACTGCAGATTTTGGAATGGAGTGATTGAACCAGGATTAAAACATGTCAGGACTACAATCTGATAATTAAAAATAATGACTGATGATGATGATTGTGAAGCTTTCGTCTATCCATCAACTACATCCCAGTCCTCTAATTAAATTTAAATTTAATTTAATTTACGATCCAATCAGGCTACAACTAAAACGTGTTAATCACTGATTTTCTATCACTTATATTTGACAATCAAGTTTATACTGTAAATTAAATTAAATGATCACAGATGCCTCATAAGTTACCAGATGACACTGACAAAATAATTAGTGTTGCAACTTTTCATTATCAATTAAGCTGCCAATTATTTTTTCTGTTATTCGACTGATTATTTGTTTGGTCTATGAAAAGCTGAAACCTCTCAGAGCCTGAGATGACACCTTCAAAGGTCTTGTTTTTTTCTCTAAACACAAAGGATTTCAGTTTCAAAAGCTGAAACCTGAGAAATCGTAGCTTTTTTCCCACTATTTTTGCCTGATAAATGACTTCATTGATTTATTTTAAAATCAATTACTCAACTCAATCATTTCAGTTCCTAAATAAATATCACAAAGTTTTGACTCAGTATTTCCATTCAGTACAGGTGCTTCCATCCAGTTTCTTATTAAATAACCGTGTAAATTAGTAGTAACATTACAAAAAAAAGTAATCTAATCAAAATACTTTGGGATTACTCTTAGATTACATCCAGCTCAAACACTGAAAACATTGCACTTTTACTAAAAAAGTGGATGCAGCCACAATTCCTTGAATATTATTTTTTTCTTTTTAAAGATTTCAAAACATTTTTAATGCACATAAAATGTATTTTTGCATTTTGCTATTTTTATGGAGCACTTGTCTGAGAAACCTTGAATGTCAGACTCACTTTTTAAGTGAATAGAGTTCTGCAGAAAAATAAGGTTTGATCATTTTACAACTGCCATAGTTTAAAGGTGCAATCAAGTAATCCTTGACAGTGTACTATAATCTAATCAAACATTTTTCAAATGTAATCTGAGATGATTATGGTTACTTAATTTTTGTAATCTGATTATGTAATCCAATTACATGTAATCCATTATGACCTAACCCTGGTATTAAAAGTCAAGACTTTAAGATCTTATTTAAGATCTATCACAACATAACATGAAATAAATCCCTTATTACCTCACACTCAGCTGTTATAACAGTGTTACTCATTTACAGAATCATTTCTGACTCCTAAATGCATCATTTTCCCTCCATCAGGAAATGGAGCGTGTCATCCTCGCCACCCTCCGGTGGGACACAGCAGCAGTGACTCCACAGGACTTCCTCCCACATTTCCTGGCCTGCGTGGAGGAGAGAGGAGGAGACTCTGAGGTGGAGCAGCTCTCCACCCTGCGGCGGCACAGTGACACGCTGGCCGCCATGTGCGCCTGTGACTCCCGCTTTCTGGGAGCGCCGCCGTCACTTGTTGCTGCGGCGTCACTGAACTGTGCTCTGCGAGGTCTAGGGCAGCAGGGGCCCCGCTCAGCTGGCTGTGATGGGGGAAGCTGCTGGCCGAGCTCTGCCAGACGGATCTCGTGAGTACACCTGAACACGCCTGAACACAGGCCTGTTTGTTCGATTCAATCAGGTTCAGGGGCCCGAAATGTGATGGGGCCCTTGAGTCAAAGTGTCTGTTTGACTGTTAACATTTCTTTGTGAAAGTCAATCATTTGACTCAAACATGATGACACAAAAGTACCACAAAGAGACAACAAACAACTACAAAGTGACACAAAACAACAACAAACATAACAACATAAAACTACTAGAGAGAGACACAAAGCACCACAAAGAGACAAAAATGATCATAAAGAAACCAAACAAAAAAAGAGGCACAAAAGTATACCACAAAGAGACTTAAAACAAATGCAGAGCAACACAGAAAGGCAACAAAGACACAAAACTACCAAAAACGAGCAAACCACATAAAGACACAAAACAACTACAAAGAGACATGAAAAGACAACAAAGAGACAAAAAACAACTACAAAAGGACACATAACTACCCCAAAGATACACAAAAGTACCACAGAGGGACACCAAACAGTTGGGACACAAAACTATTACAAAGCAACAAAAAGCCAACAGAGACACACAATTACCACAAAGAGACACAAAACTACCAGGAAGAAACAGAAAGTACCACAAATAGACAAAAAATTACCACAAACAAACACGAAACAAACAACTCGAGACTCTGTGTCTCTTTTAATCTTGATGTGATCCTATAAAGGAGGAGGTTGGGGGCCTTTAAATGTCTGTGCACAAGGGGCCCGTTGTCTCTTAGTCCGTCCATGTTTGCAAGAAAGTAAACTGATACAAATACTTGTGTTTTGAGGGACCAGCTTGTCTTACAGTCAGTGTGCAGGAAGAGTACTTGGATCTATTAAAAAACTGATTGATCCCCCGTGTCCTGTCTTCCAGGTGGTCTGCAGTGCTACAGCGAGATGATCGAATACGCCCTCCGACAGCGGCTGAGGAGCGGGCTGCAGCAGGGGCCCTCAGAGAAGGACGAGGAGGTGGAGAACGAGAGGGCCGGGACACCAACCGACATGAGAGAGATTGATTTCTAAACACAGAATCAACTGATGCTCCAGACGTGTGAATCAATCAATCAATAACCTCTCAATTTCATCAGTCAAACTGATATAAATTGATTATGACCTCAAAATGCTCTGACATGTTTTTATATTTTGAAATAATTCTATTGAGTGACTGTTAATTTATTTTTCACTTTATTTATTTGAGAACAATTTTGACATGTGTTTTCATATGTGCCATATTTCTATTTCTATTAATTTTATTGTAGGCTTAGATGTTACTTTGATGCATAATATTTATACCTTTTATTTATTATTATAATGTGCAATTGTTGACTTTTTTATGTTAATTTATTTCAATTTGTTAAGACTTTGTGTTTGTGTACCGAATTAAATATACAACAAATCTATTTTTCAAAGCAATTAAACGTTTAAAACGTTTGTACATATTTTGCATCTGTGTCTTATTAACCAATGGGACCGTGCTGCCTTCACTTACCATTCATAGGCTTGTATTACTGAGGTGTGAGTTTGTGATACAGTTCATCTACTTTGGTGGGACATAATTTATGGAGTCATAAGAGTGCCATTAAAAAAAAAACTGTAAAATAACAAGAAAATAAATGTGCAAATACAAAAGAAAATAAATTATGAAGAAATAATTATAGAATTTTCATTTTTCTCACATTTATTTGTTCATTTATTTCTGTATATATTCATTATGTTTTTAAATACATATGTATTCATTCATATTTGTGTATTTTTGCATATAGATTACTCATGCATATGCCTTTTAAAAAAATTATTACACATTAAAAAACATATAAATGTTATTTATTTATTTTCTTGAAGGGTCAAGCTGTCAAGCAAAATCAAAGCAGGAAAAAATAAGGCAAGGTTAAGAAAAGAAAAGGAATAAGAATAATAAGAATAATAAATTAATGTTGAAATATCAAGAGAAGTAAAAGAAACAAAAAGAAATAATTATTACCATTTCTTCTATTCGTTAATTTATTTCTGTAGATATTTATTTATGTCTTAAAATATATTTTTCATATTTATATTTATTTATTTGTACTTATTTTTGCCTCTAAAAAACTATTTTTCCTGCATATTTTCTATTAAAAATGTATTGTTTTTAAAAATATATATAATGTCATTTATTTATAGTTTTTCAATAAATGACATAAATGACTATATAATCTCTTTAAAAAATATATATTGAAAATGTATAGAAGAAATTGATTAATTCATATGGAATGAACATCTAAAAATGAATATATACAGAATTAATGTGAAAATACATGAAAATGCTTATAATTATTCTTTTAATTTTGTTATTAGTATTCATATTTCCATATTTATTTATTTTTTTTTTTACAGATGTCTTCTTTTTATGGCATTCCTATGACTCCATATTAATTGACGACAAAAAGAAATATGTTGGTGGCTGATATTAATTACCTGATAATGTCCCAAATTTGTCATCACGAGTTGAGATTACTGTCACTGCTCAACAATTCGACGATAACACCACCGCTCATTACTGATGAATTCATTAATTCCGACGCCCCCTGAATGCATCACGTTGGACCGACGCTGCATTCTCATGACGTCAATTTTATCCGACGCCAGCATACAGATCGTGTTTTGAGGATTGGATCAGAAATTAAAAACATACGAGCGGTAAGAGACGAGATGTTTTATGATATTTTGTGCTATGACGTGTTTTTTTAACTTGTGGTTGTGATATCGGCTGAGTTTAAAAGAAGAATTCTTTAAAATGGTGACACATCAGAGGAAAGACGCAGGAAGAATTGGAGCTAACCTGGACGCTCACGGCTGTTATCACCTGAACAGGTTTAAAGAAACACGGATCATGTTTAACATGTTTGATGTTTCATCTCGCAGGTCATCACATCACCTGAGACGTCATCCGTGTTGTCCTTGTTGAAGCTAGCTAGCTAACTAGCTAGAGACATAAGCAATACAATATAATTATAATATGAAATTCAAAATGATGTTATATGTTTCATTAAGTAACTCTTCTGGCGCCTTAAACTAAACTGATCCTGTTAATTTACTCTTAAAATGAGTTTTCTTGCTCACACCAAACCTCACTTGTGAAACCTGATATTATTGTTTCCTCTTATTGACGAGGACACAAATGTCTAAAAAAAATAAAAACTTTAGCCATTTTACAAATATTTAAAGCCTCCTGAAAAATTCGGCATTCAATGTTCCCACACCAGGCAGGAACCAGTTCCACAGAAATCCGCATTAGACTGGCTCACAACTGTCAGCTAATGTACTGTTCTCAAAGGATCCTGTTTGCTGAGGTGTGCCCTGGACATGAGTCATGTTATAAACACTGACTGCTCCTTTAAATGAAGCCTGACGCTGCTCATGTGGAGGGTAAGCTGAGTGTTGCCCCTGGTCCTCCAAACAGTGAAAGAGATCAAATATAGCAGAGCTCAGACAACTATAAACCAAACCTGATATATTATGGAAGTGCAAGAAAATATTGGGATATTATGTTTGTGATACTGAATCGATCCTTGAAACACTGTGTTGTGATATTGTGATACACACCGGTGATTAATTTTGTGTTGTATTTAAATCCCCAACCACTGAATAGCAGTGTCATCATCTGTCTTCACTGTTCAGATTGCAGATTGTTTATAAAATAGCAATATATCACCTTCCTTACAATATATCACACTATTTTGGATCTTAACCCTTGTATTCTTGCCGATACACTGTTCTAATATAACCTGTCCATTATTTCCTCAATTGATCGATTAGTTATTTGGTCTATAAAACGTCAGAAATGTTGAATAATGTAAATAGTTGTTTCTTAAAGCCCAAGATGATGTCCTAAAATATCGTGTTTTACCCACAACCCAAAGATATTCAGTTTAATGTCATGAAGGAGTAAAGAAACCAGAAGAATCGGAGAATTTTGACTTTTTGTTTCTTTAAAAATGACTCCAGCCAATTAATTAATTATCAGAATAGTTGGCAATTAATTTTCCTAATCGATTCATAATTGATTAATAGTTGGAGCTCTTCTATACTGTTCATTTACACATGACACGAGGGGCTGACTTTTTTTTTTTTTTTTTTCCTGATTGCCTAGTAAGATCAATTAATTTTAAATCTACTTAAAGGCATGTCAGTGAAAGTTTCAGTACAAATTTTAAGTTTTATGAGTTTTATTTACTTTATAAAACGTCATATTTAGTAATATTTCTTCAGTTAACTTTAGGAAATGCTCTGGTCAGTTCCCTGCTGTTTTTTGTTTTGATCCACTTAGAATATTTTTAAAAAATGTAGGAAAAATCAGTAAATATTCAACTGACTTTCAATGAGCAACATGAATTAACATTTCATGTCTGAAAAGAAGAAGGAAGAAGCAACATAGTTGTTTCGTCCTACCACTGTTCTGTACTAATCCATCAATAATCAATCAGTTGTTGTTTCTTTTGAAGGAGGATGAGCTTGAAACCCAGCTGGCTGCTGCTGCTGCTCCTGTCCATCTCTGCTGGGGTCTGGTCGGTGCCGATTGATCGCGATGTAGGCAACCAGGAAGCTAAAGAGGAAGTGCAGGAGGAGAACGGGGTAATAAACTCAGTGTTCTCAGTCGTCATCCAGATTTTGATGTGTTTTCATAATGTTAGAGATTCGGTTTGTTGTGAATAACCCGTCATCGACACTCTCCTGCAGGACACTGGCCTGTACTACGACAGGTACCTCAGAGAGGTGATCGAGGTTCTGGAGACAGACCCTCACTTCAGAGAGAAACTGCAAACGGCCAACACAGAGGACATCAAGGTCTGTGTCCCCCGGTGTCTTACTGTTACTCTCCAGTAACAAGACAATCTGACATTTAATGTTTATTTTCACACCTGTGGTGTCTTGTGTCGTCCCTCAGAATGGTCGTCTCAGTAAAGAGCTGGACCTGGTCAGTCACCACGTCAGGACTCGCCTGGATGAGCTGAAGCGTCAGGAGGTTTCTCGCCTCAGGATGCTGCTCAAGGCCAAGCTGGACAGCACCAACATCCAGAGTGAGTGGACAAGATTGTCTTAGACTTGATGAAAGATCCACAGTGGAGGATTGGACGGTTGCTATAACAGAGAGAGAGTCATGCAAATGAAAAATATCAGTATTCAAGGTATTATTGTGTTTTTTATGAGTAGTTTAAAGGAATAATATACGACATTTTCCTTTCAGTCATCACTTACAACCCACTAGAAGTGTGTGTTGGTGGCTGTATCTGCAGACATCCTGCACTTGTATTTCTTATTTTTTGCTGTGCTTTACCAAAATCAGTCCATCCTGGTCATGAGACACAACAATTAACTATCTTTCTGGTGCGTTTATGAACAGCTCAGAGAAATCCTGCTGATTCTACCTTTAATTATGTACTAAATTATACAGTTTTTTATTATTATATAATATGTAATTTGCTGCTAAATGATTAGGTTTCCAGGATCAAAAATATCTTCAGATCATCAAACATAAAAAATAAATTAAAACTTAAATGAATGAATGTGGTGAGGCAGATATGTCCTGCACATCTGATTCTACAGACTAATTACATTAAAGAAGCTGCAATTAGAGAATTTAGATTTTTCTTCTCTTGAAAAATTGATGATTAATTTACTAATTGATTCATATTCGATTGATCGTTGCAGCTCTAATATAAATATGTACGATTAGCGTTGAGAGAGGAATGTGGCCTCCATGCAGAGATGTGTGCAGGACATAATGGAAGTCGTGTGTCGGAGGTCCAGCATGTGTTTGATAATTCATGTCTCTGCCATGAAGCCCTGCAGATGGACCACGCCTCCCTGCTGAAGCAGTTTGAACATCTGGATCCCCACAATCAAAACACCTTTGAAGCCAAAGACCTCGAGCTGCTAATCTCCACGGTAAGATCCTCCATCGATAAATGAACAACTGCATTTTTGTTGGCTCACAGAGTGAAACTTGCTTCAGTCTAGGCAGTCAAAGTTTTATATGTTCTGACAGGGAGAGTGATGAGTCTCCCCCCGTGTTCCAAAATAACTTGTAACTGATTGTTCCAGACACCTTGAATTTTCTGCTTTGTGTTTTATCTGAACCAACTTTTTGACTCAAATTGAATTTCAAGAGGACTTTGTTCTTTGTCCAGGCCACTAAGGACCTGGAGAACTATGACGCTGAGAGACACGAGGAGTTCAAACGCTACGAGATGCTGAAAGAACACGAGAGACGGGAGTACCTGAAGGGCCTGGACCAGGAGAAGAGGGAGCGGGAGGAGAAGAGGATGCAGGAGCTGAAAGAGAAACACCGCCAGCACCCAAAAGTCAACGCTCCGGTAGGCACAAATACACACATGTTGGTTTTTCAGTGGAAACAGGTGGAACCAAATCAAGCTCTCTAACACGTTTATCCTGTGAATCATTTTTTTCCTCACACTCTCAGGGTAGTGTTGCTCAGCTGCGGGAAGTTTGGGAGGAGACAGACGGACTGGATCCTCAGGAGTTCAACCCTAAAACATTTTTTAAACTGCATGGTGAGTAATTAAAGGGTTACTTCAGTATTTTTCAACCTGGACTCTATTTTGCTCAGATTGTTATTCTAAATGTCTGACAACATTTTACTGTATGATTAAGGTTTCTTGGGGTGTCAGTCAGGTCAGCGCCCAACAATACTTTCATCAGGTTGTGAGTCAGTATTTTGAAATTAGTAAACAGCACACAGGATTCAAGATCAGAGTGTGTTAAAGCCTTTGAACCATCAAGAACACACAACTAAAAACAAATGATCAGGATGATTCAGGCCAACAAACAACAACATTCCACCACTGATAACTCTCAGTTAAATGATGTGTATTAAAGTCAAGCATGTACACAAAGAAGAGCAACAGAGAAAACCAACTGAGAGATCAGTCCCTTCCAGAAAAACACGGAAAACAAAGTCCAGTCTGTATTTTCATCCTAAAAGTCCCTGTAACAAAATTCACTTCCTGTTCCACGAATAGTTCAGTTCAGTCCATTGCAAAAAAAAACCCCAAAACAATTCATGTAGATTATTTACAATAAAAGAGAAGGAAACCAAATATATCTCATGGATTTTACTTGAGTTACCTTCAAGTGAGTCCAGTCCCGTGAAGTCCAGTCCGTGTGTGTCATCAAGTCAGTCGGGGGAATTTTCCAGCAGCAGCTGCAGGTTTTAAGACGATCTGACTCCAAAGATGCTCTGAAGACTCCAGAATTCATTTCACTGCTGATGGCTGCAACGGTCCCGCTCAGTACCTGACCACTTCCAAAAGTTGTTGTCCACATTTGTCACTTAGACACAAAAATGTGGGAAAATAGGTTGGAGAAAAAACCCTGTCCTTTATTCATGTGACATTGATAAGTTCATTATGAATAAAACTGTCATATCTTCTCTGTTTAGATACAAATGAAGACGATGTTTTAGATGAACAGGAGTTAGAGGCTCTCTTCACTAAAGAGGTAAGAAACCAACATTCAGGGCACAAGATCAGCACCAGACACCAGTTAGATGCTGGTAAAATATGCAACCGGCTGGTAGATTTGCTTCAGTTGTAGTGAAACTCTTTTATTTCTTTGCTTTTGCAATGAAACTTCTTTAAAATGCTGCGACAGAAAATCAGAAACGGATGCTCATCTGTTTGAAAACGCAGCTGTTTCGTTTGAGTTCCCGCAGACTTTTCAGAAGTAAAAGTTTTTGACCTGACAGCAGTGATCTGCGCAGCATCCGTGTGGCAGCTCAACATCTGTTCGTTTCCCTCCTCCAGCTGGAGAAGGTCTACGACCCGAAGAACGAGGAGGACGACATGATGGAGATGGGGGAAGAAAGGCTGAGGATGAGGGAGCATGTCATGAAGAACGTGAGCCCTAATTATTTACTTGTATCTCTCTGCTCTTGGTTTCGTTGTATTTCACGCGTCGGTCTCCACCTTTTTCTCTGCTTTGCTCTGACTGATGCAGCTTTTTGTCTTTCTGTTGAAAGGTGGATATAAATAAAGATCGTCTGGTCAGCCTGGAGGAGTTCCTCAAATCCACCGAGAAGAAGGAGTTCAATAATCCCAAAGAGTGGGAGGTAAAGAGCCCAGAGGTGGTATGAAGGTTGGGGAGGTGGGCGGATGATTGGACGGTCTGTGGTTCAAATCCAAGGGCGAGCTGGGAAAATGTGGGTGGTGAAATTAAACGAATAATGCTGTCACTCATAAGAACATTTATGGTCAGACATACTCATTTTTGGGGGGGAAAAAAAAAAGTTTTCAAAAAATTTCCAAATAATAATTTTTGGGCCCGCTGCAGTAACTCTGAGGACCCCCTAGGGGTCACGGACCACCTGTTGAAGACCCATGCACTATACTTCTTCCTTTTGCACTAAAATATGTATATTTAATAGCAAAAATTGATGCTCTTAAGTAAAGTGATTCTTTTTTATATGTCTAGCGCTCAGTCCGTTAGCTTGATGCTAACACATGATAAGGATTCCCATTAATGCGCTAACAGAAATTAGCATTGCTATCACTGTAGTTTTATCTTAACATTCTGATTGATTTTTACTTTGCATGCTCAACATAAAACAACATGTGTGCTCAGACTTTGAGGCATGTTTTTCCTTTGCTTTGTGGAAACAAACTATTGACACGCTCACCAGCTACAGTAACCTCAGAGGGTCAAAATTCACAGTTTGAAAGTCCATTTTTATATGTGAAGGATATTAATTAAAATGCTCTTTGTGCTGTGTGCAGTTTCAGGGGCTATATCAATTTTGGCCTAAGATCTTAAGTATTGTATTTACTGCTTTAAAATGTAATATAGAAGTGATGGTGCTGAAATAAAACTCCAAAGACTGACTGACATTCTGATGTGCATCTGTTTCAGAAATATGACTCATGATACAGTCTCTAGAAGTGTATGATTAAACTTTTTCACATGGTTTAGTTTTTAAAAAACAATCAAAAATTGCAATATCAATATCAGGAAATAAGTGTGTCGTCCAAGCCCTGTTTAATATTTACGTTTTGCATGCTAAGTAACAACGCTTCAGCTATGACATTACTCTCTGCAAACCCATAATGTTTTAACCGTAAAAATTCATTGTATTATATTCGTCCCCCTGCCGTCTGTCTCTCCAGACTCTGGACACGAAGCCGGTGTACACGGAGGAGGAGCTCCAGCGATTCGAGGCTGAACTCCGAGACAAAGAGGAGGAGCTGAAGAGGAAGGCGGAGAACCTGCGCCAGGAGCAGGAGCTGCTGAAGGAGAGAGGCAAAGCCCTGGAGGCCCAGAGGAGAGAGTACCAGCAGGTGACTGTTTATATCTGCTGAAACTGGACTGAAACAGGGAACATAAGATGAATCATCACAGAGCTGCACAGAGACGTCATTATTTGTATCTGTAGGAGCCCCTGTACAGGGATCAAACTTCAATTATTTCAACTCAGTGGTTAATTTACAGCTTGTAGTAACACTGTAGTATGTACATGACAGTAATTCAGTTGCATTTTTTCTATTTCAGGCAGTATTAGAGATGTCCCAGAGACAGAAGGAACAGCAGGCAGCAGACGGGCAACCTCCTGCAGGTCCTAACGGAGAACTGCAGTTCCAACCAGAGACACAGAAAGCAGAGGAGAAAGGTAAACAGTCTGAGATGTGATGTATGGTGTCGGTGCTGCTCGGATGATCTCTGCTGTAATTTCTTTTTATTGAAGTGAATCTTTTCTTTTCTCTCGCAGACGCGAAAGCTCCAGCTGAACACGAAGCCGAAGCCCAGAATAATCTTCCTGCAGAGCCTCCACAGAATCTGCCTTTACACACTTAATGCACCACACTCTGACAGCCTTAAACACACACACACACACACACACACACACACACACACACACACACACAACCACACTCTGATTTGCACTGACATAGACATCCAGATGGGTTCTACTACTTCAACTGTGTGGACTGTAATGTGTAAAGTCAGACAGACGTGGCTCGTGAATCATGACATATTGTACTGTGTGTTCATCTCTGTGGTCTACATTAGATTAAAGAGCTCAAAACAACAGATATCACTGTATGTATTTTAAGAAATCTTCAGTTTCAGTGAAGTTTTTATTAATGCAGGGTTTTTATTTCAGTGTCAAATCATAAACACCTTCAAATAAAGTATTAATTTAAAACCTCTAAACCAGACTTCATTACTCGGGGTGGGCTCTGGCTGGGACTCAGCAGAGATTATATTCCTGCTTATTCTACCCTCAGTTTTTCACCTTTCTTCTGAGCTCTGGGTCAAGTTCTGATGTTTTGTAAAATGAAAATGATGTTCAAACTTATAAACTTTATTGTTTTATACACTCATTCTGAATTTGATGCCTGCAACATGATTCAAAAAAGCTGGGACAGCAGCAATAAAAGACTTGGAAAGTTGTGAAATTCTCAAGAAACACCTGCTTGGATCATTCCACAGGTAAACAGGTTAATTAGTAACAGGTGACAGAATCGCGATGGGGTATTAAAGGGGCGTCCTCGAAAGTAAGAGAGAAATCTCCTCCTCCTCCTCCTCCTCCTTCTCCTCCTCCTTCTCCTCCTCCTCCTCCTCCTCCTCCTCCTCCTCCTCTGGGTCAGTGTCTCTCTGTGGACACTTGTCCTGTTGTCCACTGTCATGGCTCCCCGGGGAACCTGCTGATCCTCGTTGTTGTCCCGCTGACGAGATGCTCCCCTGGCCACCGCCCAGGACATTCCTATCAGCATTCCTCCAACCCACTGACCCCTCGTGACCCCGCGGGGCCCCTCCTCTCCTGGTGCCCAGCTGCCTCCTGTCAGTCTCTGATGTCACATCGGCCAAATAGAGACGTCTTCAGGAAGCTGCCTGGATGGTGAAGTCACTGTTTATTATTATGCAATGTCTGGTGTTCAGAGCACTTTTATTCTGAAATATTCCTCCGTTAGAGCTCAGCTGATTGAGTTTAACCAGGCAGTTTATAGATGCACAAACATGTTTTGATATATTTTCAGCCTAATATCAGTCAATATCAGAAGCAAAACACACATTTGTTGTAGTTTTAGCACAAATGCGGGCATAAAACAAGCAAAACAAAATTATTTTATTTTGAAATATTCTCAAAATACTCCAATCAGTCCAACATCAGCTGTAAAATGATATTAAACGATACCAAAATATATTTTTTTCATAGCTGACGTTGGCAGAAACAGTAGTTGTCAGGGTTTCTTGGTCCTCCCTCATGTGTCTTAGCTTTACTTCCTGTCTTTGTCCTTTTCCCGCCCTTTTTGACGGCCATTTGTCTCACCTGTCTGATTAGTTCCACCTGTGTTTGATTAGCTGCTATGTGGAAGTTGAATGAATGATCTGATCTGATGATATGATCTGCTGACCTTATTCCACTAAAGCTCAACTTTTGAGTCCTTTTTTTTTTATCAGTTCCATCCCTAGTTATTGCTAATTATAGACAAAAATAGTTTGGGAGCCACTGCCTTAATCAAATGTAAAATTTAAATATATAGTATGCAGTAATATACTACATATATTATAGATAGATAGAGAGTATATACATTTATAGCCTTTATTTCTACTGCACCTTTCAAACAAAGAAATGCAACTTCATGTGCTTTTCAGGAGAAAATAAAAACAGAAAAAAAAAATATAACATTACAAGTATTTAAAATAATAAAAGCAATCTTTAGGTAATAGCATAAAACAAGGTAAAAAGGTATACATAAGAACATAACAATAAGTCTCAAGCAGTTTCTTAAAACTATCAATAGTAGTTGTCTGTCTAATGTGTGGTGGGGGTGTGTTCCAAACCTTTGGTGCATAAAAACAGAACTGTGCTTTTTGTTGTTCAGTTTATTTAGCGAGTCTGTACTATGAGATCTAAGAGGGCGGTTTGGAACATGCACAGATAAGCAGCCCCAAATATATGAGGGTGCTGAGACATTAAAAGCCTTAAAAAGAAGTCAAATAATTTTAAATCAATCCTCAGTGTCACAGAGAGCCGCTGTCAATGTTTTCCTGGTGATCCTAAATAAAGTGCATTACAATGGTCCATGAGAGAAAATACACAAAAAGCATGAGTCATGTCTTTGGCATCTTCCAGTGTAAGTTCCTTCTAACTCCAGCAATATTTCTTAGGTGATAAAAAGCTATTTTTGCACCATTGTTTATGTGTGAATAAAAATCTAACAGAATCAAGAATAACACCCAGGATTTTTACTTCCGCTTTGTTCTGTTGTGCCAGACTCCACATTTAATTTAAGGAAAATATTTCATATCACATATACATCTTTTACAGATTTATTCTTCTTCATGGCCCTCTTATGACTCCATAGCAACTAAGCCGAAGTTGAAGTATATATTTAAATCTATTAATAAAAGAAAAAGAAAATAAAGGGGTCTTATTCTTCATGTAGCAGGAGGTGTTTCAGTGGAACTCTGAGTCAGGTTCTGCTCCCCGTGGGAACTTTAACAGGTCGTCTCTGTTGGTCTGCAGAGAGCATCATCATCATCCACACCAGCTCTGGTATTTCATCCAACTGTCAGGGACCGGAGGTGGCAGTGAAGCTGTCAACACGCTGTCAGTGGGTCTGTGAAGACATCATGGCAGGAGGAGGACATGATGCACTGTGATACTGTGTCTAAACTCTGCTCAGCGGAGTTATGAAGGTATCTTTGAGACTGACTGTATATTGTAATGACTGAATTTTCATTTTTGGGTGAACTATCCCTTTTAAGGCAAAGTGGGAGCACCTGTGCAGCCTTCACCAAGCCGACTGTACATGTACCTGCCTGGTGTCATTTTGCTCTTGTGATTTAGCTGGTTTCGGTTTGGTTTGAACCTTTTGCTGCCTTCAACACTCACACACGTTCAAACATTAACACTCACTACTGATGCCATTCATCTCCATTTATTGTCCAAATAGTTATGTTAGTTTAGTTTCTGATCAAAACTTCAGTTTGGCACTTTAACCTGACTTGTCTCCTCACTTTATCACTTACAGCTGAGACAACTACTTATCAATCAATAAACTGGAACAGTAAGACATCAGTGGGGTTGTGTTGAACTGGCGGAGTCCCACAGGGCTCAGTTTTAGCCCCAAATTGTTTGTTTGTACATTAATGACACATGCAAAGTATCACAACTATTGAAATTTGTTTTTGTTTGTTTTTTGTGGATGGTACGAATATTTTCTGCTCTGGGGACAATTTGACAGCTTTTGGAGATGATCACATCAGAAATGAGTAGATTAAAGATGTGGTTTGATGCAAACAAATTATTTATTAAGATAGACAATGCTATGATTGAAAAAGTACATGAACATAAATCTCTTGGTGTGATACTAGACTACAAAACCTTCTGGAAACCACATATAACATTTGTTCAAACAAAGTTGGGAGTGTTGCAGTTCTGGGTAAAGCCAGACACAAACTGGATCATAAAGCATCATATACTCTGTACTGCTCTCTAGAATAACCACGTTTAAATTACAGTGTTGAGGTTTTGGGGGCAACACCTACAAAACCACCCTACAACCATCACGCATGCTGCAAAAAGAACCTGTTTTTAAAGTCACATGCTCTGAAATGTGTAGATCTGGTGGGTTTTAAAACTGCTCACATCACGTACAAAACAAGAAAGAACTTACTTCCTGGCAACATACAAAAAAATGTTTTTGTAACATACAAAAAAAATGTTTTTGTAACATACAAAAAATGTTTTTGTATGTTGAAAAAAAGTATGTGCAGATTAATTTGTGGGATGAGTGGATTTATGTATTAGATTGATTATTGATGGATTAGTATAGATTAGGGTCAGGGGTAGGGCTAGACAACCATGTTGCTTCTTCCTGCACCTTTTTGGACATTAAATATTAATTTGTGTTTCTCGTTCTAAGTCTGTTCTGTATTTGTTGTTTGTTTCTATTTTGTATTGTTCTTTTTTCTACATATTTTCTTTTGAATGTTTGAAACAAATAAATCAAATCTTTCGCCTCTATGTCTGTACTCGACTGGCTGCAAATTACTCATTCACATTATACATTCTATATTCTTGTATTTTCTTAAACATGACAACAAAACATCTCAGGACAACCAAGTGCAAAATATTAAAAGTCTTGCTCAGGATCTTTATTCCCCACTCGGTCCTGAAGTTAACTGTAAATGATTAGTTTCCTTCCACTTTTAAAAATTTAAACTTTTTTCTCTGTAAAACTACAACTATAACCTAACCAAGCATTTTTTTTTCCTTTATTCTGTTCTTCTCTCTTTCTTTCCTCCCTCTCGCTCTCATTTTTTCCCCCAAATTTAATTCAGATGCACTTTGAGTTTCTCAGGTGTCTCTTCTGTACATCATACCTCTCTGAAGAGGACATTACGTCACCTACAACATACCCACCTCCTCCTCCTCCTCCACCCCTTACCCCCTCCCTCCCTCCTGACACTACCTTAGGCCTTACGACCCGCCTCCTGTGAGATCTGATTGGCTGACAGACTGGCGATGATGACTGGTACATTTCCTCTGACATGAGTAGCGGGTCATTTAATCATGAAGACGAAATTTGTCAGTTTTTTTATTAAATTAAATTTGCATTACTGAATTAATTTAATCTCATAATAAACCTCATAAACATCTAAGATTACTCATTCAGTATAACTTTTAATAAAAATTAAAGTTCAGGTCGTTTTAAAGTTGTTTATTATTGATTTAAAAGTTCCTCACGGTCTTAAATTTCACATTAAAATCCGAATCCATGACATTTGAATCGAGACATTTGGCCTAAAACCTGATGGCAGTAGTGCATTGCATCCTCCTGATCGAGCCACCAGAGGGGGCAATTGTTTAATTATTTTGGCAAGTTTCATGTACCACACAGCATGAATGAACTGAAGAAATAATTCTCACGCGCACCTGCTCTGATGATGCTCTCAGATTTTTGTGTTTAAAGGTGGAAAACTGCGACACAGTGAAAGTCAGAGGTGAGTGTGAGGATGTGAGGAGTCTGTGTGGTGACAGCCGGTAAAATCTTGTTTCTTTAAGACCCAGCAGCATCTCACCGAGGAGGAGAGATGAGGGAAGATAAACGATGGGAGGCGGTCAAGTTACACGAAGACATCAGGGAGGGAACCGGAAGCAGGATTATTCCTCTTCAGAATAAAGTTCCAGCTTGTCTGTCATATTTTAGGTTCTTTTATTCTAATTTATTACTTTAATTTTTCTCTTTTTCTACAAGATGATACTATATTGCTCATTTTCAAGAAAAGACAAAAGTCCATGAGGACATAATTTCAATTAAATGTATTTGAAATACACATTTAATTACTTTTGAGTATTTTGTTGAGTATTTTGCAGTTTGTATTTTAGCTGGGCAGAAGAAAATAAGATGTAATTATACTTTATGAGCTTGACTTTGTGTATATAAAATACTTAAAATACATTATTGAATATGTCATTTTATGTCAAAATATATTTTTTTTAAATGCTTAGGTTTAAATAATGTAAAATAAATTAATTAAATCATTAATTAATAGTCAGGTACAGCAACACACTTACTTTTCCCCTAAAATAAAGGTATATAATAAAAATATGATCAGATGATAAGGATTAATTTTAAATTTTGATTAAATTATGGTTTAATTTTGAATTTTATTTTGCACCATTCTTTTAAATTAGTTTAAAAATTCAGAGATTAAATTTAAACCTCTCTTTAAACCACAGGTCTAGATCTACATCAAATTTAAATTCTGAGCTATCACGCGTAACCAGGCTAACTAACTTTTTAGTGAGGAACAAACAATATAACTTTAAAAATTTTATTTAGCTAGCTAGCAAACAGCGTAATGTTTCTGTGCGTGTGTTTTAGGAAGCTAACAAACAGTGTAATTTGTGGACTATAAAAATAAACCCGACCTTCAGTCTGCATGAGAGTGAGTACATCATGACTGAATTTTCATTTTGGGGTAAATTATCCCTTTAAATACTAGTAAAAGTACAGACTTGAAAATCTACTCATATAGTAATTGTAATTAGTTACTTCCACTCTTGGTTTATGTATTTTTCACCAGGGGTTCCAAGCTTTTATTTTGAAAGTGGTGCCGGATGTTGCCCGTGCTTCCTGCGTGTAGTTTGACGCAGCGGCTGAGCTCGAGCCGTCGCTCCCACAGCAGAGGGAGGGAGGGGATGGGGCAGGCTGGTAACCGGGCTGTAACGGGGATCAGCTGCAGCCTCCGTCTCTCAGATGCTCTGATGGAGTGAACCGGCCAACGATGCGCCTTTATGCCCGTTCTCTGTCGATCATGGAGAGGGTAAGACACACAAACCGTCCGGTGGCAGCCGAAATCCACGGCGATGCTGTGCGCCGCACAGATCTATAGCCGTGCGTTACACCATCCAGCTGTTTTTATGGGTGGGGGGAAGCTGGGTGGTGTGGGGAGGGGAGGTGTGGGGTGTTGATAGGAAATAGACGCCTTGCAGTCGGAATAAAGCCAAAGCATCGCACCGTTTTCCGACATTTAGGTTAATCATGTCACAAAAAATAATCCAATTGCGTAATATCTTATGATTTCATCTGTTAATTAGGCCTACATCATTTACAGGATGATTGGCACCTCCCACCATGATGTGATAGCGGTGTGAGGCTATCCTGTACAGCCCTGAATACATGGGAAAAATGCTCTTTTTCCCCCATTTAGGCCATTTATTTTGTTAAGACAGCTATTAATTCCAGCCCGAGGATAATAAGCCTCCTGATTCACCCTGAATATTTTTACAGATGGGCTCCGGAGCCTATTTCCTCCTGGATACAGCCCGTAATTACAATTCATGATGACACCCTTTTTTTTTTTCTTCTTCCTTCACATGGATGTATGAAACAGCGCCGCATCTTCCTCCTTCTTCTACCTACAGGCCCTGAGAATAATTGTTCTGTATTTGCGCGACGGCGTTTTGTAGGCTGCTGAGCTGAAGCGACCGTTCACGACTCATTTCCGTACATCATGCGCATTCATTTTCACCATTATGACTCTGGACGCTCGGATACATAAAGCCGAGACATGCACTGATGGATGAATGACTCCAGACGTTGAGTATCGCGATGCCAGTCAGTGGAAGAGACACAGAGGCTGCTGCAAAAGCGATGGTTGTTCTCTCTTTGAGGTTTGGAGGAACGTCTGAGGAAGGTGCCTGTGCTGTGCTCTGTGTGTGTGTGTGTGTGTGTGTGAACACTGATCAGCCACAACATTCAAATCACCTGCCTAATATTGTGATATTTTGTAGGTTCCCCCCTCTGACCTGTCCAGGCATGGACTTCCCAAGACCTCTGAAGGTGTCCTGTGCTCATGTCCAGAAGGGACCCTCAAAAGATCTTACAAGTCTGACCATTTTAACCCAAACCAGATCTCTCCCGAACCCTAACCAGGTGTTTTCAGACAACAAACCTACCCAGATCTTAACCGCAACGCTGTCACATTATAAAACACAATAAATTTGTACAATGAGCATGATGACAAAACAATGCATACAAATCTCTTGCCGAAAGATCTTGCAAGATTGATCATGATCTTAACCCGAACCCTAACCAAGTGTTTTTAGTCCCCAAACCCACTCAGATCTTAACCACTGAGTCGTTGTCTGTTTATAAGATGTAATTAGTTTGTGCAACGTGCATGATGAAGAAACAACGCATACAAATCTTGCAAGAGTCTTGCACATCTTGGGTTCCCTTCTAGATACAACTTGTCCTGTGGTCTCAGGCACCAAGACGTTAGCAGCAGATCCTATATGTCCTGTATGCACAGTAAGGCCGAAGATATAAATGCTTATAACAACGTGTTTACATCCCTTCGCAACATGGCTGCCTTGCATATCCCGCATCCATTTTAAACAATGGTTGTGCACGTCCATGTACATTTGATCAAACAGCAAGTGTATCTCTGGCCTACGTTGCAAGATGGGGTCTCTGTAGATCAGACAGATGCTCGATCTGGTTGAGGTCTGGGGAAGTTGTAAAGCAAGCCAACACCTTGTCAACACAAGGCCACCTTCTTCCATCGCACCGTGGTCCATTTCTGATGGTCATGTGCTCACTGTAGGTGCTTTCCGCAGTCAACATGAGGTCAGCATCGGCGTCTGCGCAAACCGTAACGTACTGTTCGGCCTTTTCCACCAACATGGAATTGGTCTTTTCTGGCATTTTCCACCAAAAATAAACTGGTTCAGAATAGGGCTGGGCGATATCTACTGAACTGGTATATGACAACGTCCACAGTCAAACATCGTGATGGATAATTATATCGTTTCTGGGTCTGAAAAGGTCTTTGTCTTGGCACCACATGTCCGTAAACACGATGAGGAGATGTAGTGCAGTGAACAGCAGTAACAGCTTCTTTTTATTTTCCTTCCACGTGTCAAAAACAGAACACCTTTGAGTGGATACACAACCTCAAATATAGAAGCCTTTTGAATCACGATGGTCCAGTGGTGGAGGGCTCAGTGGTCGACGACCGTCAGCCATCACAATGGACAATGGCATCATCTATCAGCCCAATCCAAGATCAGAACAGGAAAAGTTGAGCAGGTTTTCCTTGGGAACCAAAGTGGCCGTGTCATATTCCACAGGTTGTTGTGCATTGTGCAGCACCCTCTGTTGATTACATTTTTTATTACAACGGTTCCACTCAAAACTGAAAGAACTGTTTGAAGAACCAGAACTAATTTGGTTGAAACAAGCCCACAGTGTGCTCTGACATCTTTTTATCACAGCTAACATGACTATTTTCAGCAGTCAGACCAGACGGGGAAGCCTTTGCTCTTCTTCCTGCATTCCAGACAACTCAGAACTCAAAAAATTCAGTCCTCCTACTTTAGGAAGTGCAATCAAACACCTATCAAAGTCAGAGTTCCTACTTGTGAACACGGCGTATAACGTCTACCTCGACAGGCTGGAGAAGCAGCTGTCTGACGTTCTGCAGATAAATTAATGTCAAAACATGTCATCAGAGTTATTAAATGCTGTAAAATAAAATGTATCATGGCGTCTGTTACCTCACACGTCTTTGTGTTGTTTACGCAGGACGGTGCACTGCTGAGGCTTCAACTGTGCGAACAATTTGTCCTGGTCAGCCATGTTTTTTTCTTTACTTTTGGCGCTGTGCACTTGAAACACTTTGAGGTTGGAAGTTGGAAATTTCAACTTGGAAACAACACGAGTGGCTGTTCACTTTCTGTCTGATATACCCCCAGTCCTTGACTGCTGCCATTGTAACGAGATGATCAATGTTATTAAGTTCACCTGTCAGTGGTTTTAATGTGATGGCTGACAACCTGTGATTTAATCAGGCATAAAAAGGGTTGGCTATACCCTAAGGACCCCGTCTCACTTCCTGGATTTAAAAAAAGGCGCTGGTAAACTTTCTATTTTTTGTCAAATTCCATAACATGTCAACTGACAGAGTTGACGTCTACATTTTAAAAAAACTGAATCACTAGGAGGCTGGTCCGTTGCAAGGTTTAATAGCCAAGAGTTTGATCTTTTAAAATATATTTTTCAGCATAACTGAAGAGCACAAATCAAAACCCCCTCAAACTTTGGATTCTCAAGAATGCGTGACATTATTATTCTTTTATCACACATGAAAGATTAAAAACATACTCTTCCTTTCTTCTTTTTCATCTCTTTCCAGGTTCGTCTCTCATCCCAGTGAAGCCTGGGCTGGGGGGTCAGAGGTCGTCCACCGAACCTGCACTTCTCCCTCTTACCCCTGCACCCCACCCCACCCCTCCACCGAACCCTCAGTCCCTGTCACCCTACACTGTCTCCCTGCAAACCACTGGACCTTATCTTACCTCCTGTCCCCCACTTTTCTCTCACCCACAAATCCACAGAACTTGCCCCGTTCGTCTCCCCCTCCTCCATCACACAGCACTTATTTCTTGCCTGCCAGCATCACCCAATCAGCTTGAGAGGAAAGACCCCCAACCAACGAAGTAACTGTTTGATGACGAGTCAGTCGTTCAGCAGACACTGCGCTCAGGTGTCCTAGACAGCTTCTCAGATAACACCTCTCACACACCCAGGCCTCAAGATGATGTGCGAGGTGATGCCCACCATCTCCGAGGACGGGCGTGGCGGAGGAGGAGGCGGCTCATCTTCCCCGGCAGGGGGCGGAGGAGGGATGGGCGGAGGGATGGGAGGCATGGGGGGCTACGGCGGCCGGGATCCCCGCGGTGGAGGCGGCGGCGGCGATGAGGGGGGCAGCACAGGCAACCTGGAGTCGCTGATGGTGAACATGCTGACGGAGAGGGAGAGGCTGCTGGAGAGCCTGAGGGAGACGCAGGACAGTCTGGGGACGGCGCACCTACGCCTGCGAGAGCTGGGCCACGAGAAGGAGTCGCTCCAGAGGCAGCTGTCCATCGCCCTGCCACAGGTACGATGACTTGGGGGGGGGGGGGGTGGGGGGGGGGGGGGAGGGAGTGGGGAGCTGCTGAAACACCTGAAAGAATCTTACATAAAGCAGTGGTTTTTACCATGGAGCCTCCCATACACTGTTTTTGTTGCCAAAAATGAGCATCAAACAAAATTGCAATTATTATCATCCAACTACCAAACAGAGTATGTTTATAGACACTCATCCTTACCAAGAGAATAATAATGATTCAGTATCACAGAGCTTGAGAGGTCACAGAGGTGTGGCCAGCTAAATAGCCTAATATTCATGGACAAAAAGATGTCTAAGAACCCAAATATCAACAGTAAAATTGGCTTAGAACCCAGATTCCAATACTAAAAATGGCTTAAAAACCTAGATATCAACACAAAAAATGTCTGAGAACCTAAATATCAACACTAAAAATGGCTAAGAACTCAGACATCGATGCTAAAAATCCAGATGTCCATGCTAAAATTGTCTTTCTCACAAATATAAAGGCTTTTGTACAAATTTTGATTTTTGTTAATATGCACTAATTGAATTTTGACAACCTCAGAGCAGACAAAGCCTTCAGGACCACCTGTGATTTTTGCCACCCACCTTTAGGGGGGCCCAGACCCCAGGTTGTGAACCAGTGACATAAAGGTCAAAATTAGGGCTACATGAGATGCTAAAAAAATCATATTATTCTAACATATATTGTGATTGCGACAATTTTAATTTTCACTGAAAAAAAAACTATTAAAATCATGATGATGTGACATCTGTTGGGGTTTGCACCAGTTATGCTGTTTGGTCACATTTTTTCTTTTGCAGCTTCTGTGATTTGGACTTTGCACTTGGCCTTCTTGTGATTTCTGTAATATTTCGATTCATTGTGCAGCCCTGGTCTAAATGTTGTTTCAGGACTGTTTGTGCCAAGGGGCCGGACGTTTATATTTCCTGTGTCTGACCTGCAAAAATCAGGAATTTAAATGTGTAAAACAACCTCTTTTAAAAAAAATTCTTCACTTTCATAGTTATCACAATTTGAAAAGAAACATTATGTACGGGGGAAAAAAAACAATGCTTCTTTGTAATCCTAGATCAGAATTAGCTTGTTTTAATGAACACAATGTTGCATTTAACAGATTTTTTTCAAATTCAGTTTGACTCCTAAACTTGGTCTGGTTAAAGCTACTACAAGGAACTTCTATATTTTGTTGATTGTGGCAAAAGCTGATAATAACCACCAAATATAACATCAAAATAAAATCATCTAAATAAAAATTTTCTTTTCTTGCTGATAGTCTCATTAACTTATTCGGGTCATATAGAGGCATCAGTGATAAATTGAAACTGTTTCATGGTTAAAAACAATTCAAAACCCCTTGTAGTAGCTTTAAATGGCCTTTTTAAAATAATAAGTGTCTGATGATCTTCTAATAAACAATGTAAACTCCCATAAACAGAGAATATAGATGACAAATGATTTAAGGGCTGGTGTGAGGTCGTGGGCGATACATTTTCTCTAAAATAACATACAGTAAATTCTGGAATACTGCAAATATATGATGATCTCATAGTAATGATGTGAACTCTTGTACTGTAGCAGCAGTACTCATTGTGAAAATGGTTCCTGTCACAGTGTTGAATTATTGATGTGTTAACCTGTAAGCAGGGTTTTAATGTTGTTGTTGGTCCAGGTGGCGCTGAGTCTGACTCCTTTATTGTGCTGTTGGGGAGTTTAACCCTCGTATCTCCACCATCATCATCAGAGAAAAGAGTTTCTCTCTCTTTACATGATGCTGCATCCTGCAGCTCAAATCAGGCTGTATTATACAGTCAACAAGGTAAAACAGGGACATTTTATGAGCTCATTACATGTTGAACTTTAAAGGATAGTTTGGATTTTTTGAAGTGGTGTTGCGTGAGGTATTTATCCATAGTCGTGTGTTACCTACAGTAGACGGTGACTGGCAACACGGTTACGGGTGTAGGAAGCTAAGCAGTGATCTACTGTGGACAGGAGCAAAACCACCTAAAAAATAAATATCAGTTTAAGTGAACACAGGAGCTGCTGCTCTGTCGATGCCTCGATCAGTTAGTTTGTTGTATTATTTTGGGGAATCTGAATTAAACTTTTAAACGCAACACAAACAACTAATCGAGGCAGTGGGAGACCACCAACTCCCGTATTGGTAAAATATATGTTATTATTATTTATTAAGTGTACGCTAGATTTAGAATATTGTCACCACTTTACTTTGCCATCAGAGAGCCTTTTTCTGACAGGAAACCACCGTTACATAAGTCAAATATCACTCTCTCCAAAGCCACCAGACTCCAGCAAACTGTACATTTACTGCCAGTAGACAACTTTACTGCCAAACTTGAATCCCTCTGCTGTGATCAGCTCTGAGTGCAGCCACCAGTGCTCCCTTTTTTCCTTTCGTTTGCTCATCCACTCACATACACACTGCCATGCTTAATAGAACTTTTAGAAATTCTATCAAAATTGTAATATGGCCTATCTGTGTTAAATGCAAAATGTGTGTCAAACTACCATTTTAAATTAAATATTGTTGTGCTGCGGAAATGTCCTGCCTTGGTACAGATCCTTGCAAAAATCACACCATGATGATATGTTTTAAATGAAAATGAGAATAATGATGTAAAAATTGGCATTCCTTTTAATATCATATTGCACTTGAAATATCAGTCAAAATAATCGCAATTAGATATATTTTCAAAATTGTTCAGCCCTAATGCTTATGACACAATGACTTGCATAGGAAGTTTGGCTGCTCATTTGCTGCTGGGCACTTTGAAATACGCAAAAAAAAAAAAACAAAAAAAAAACACAGATCCAGTATAAACAGATGCTTTAGTATGGCGTAAACACTGTTGTCACGTGAGCATAATGCTGATGCTTGCATTTGAGATATGGAGTTATTGTTTGACTTTGGTGAATCCAAACTAAACCTTTAAAACACCAAAGTCACACAATAGCACATATAAAGTAACTGATCGAGGCAGTGATAGATCAGCAACTCAAAAGGCGGTCTGATGGAGAGGTGAAGCAGTGAAAATATTTTAAATATCGTGTACACTGATACTGACATTGATTTTTTTTTAAGGTGGCTAACTTATATATTTTGCAGAGACGCTGCCCTCTGCTTTTATTTCCTTATTTTTCTTATTATTTTGCCGTGCTCGGGGCTTTACCAACCCAAAACATTTGTATTTGACATCCTGGTATGTTTGTGGTGCGTTTACAGACAGCTCGGACAGATTCTACTGATTGACTCTACCTTAAAGTTGTTGGTATGTTTTCTTAAGTTGTAATAGAAGTAGCAATATTCTGAAAAGCTAAAACTTAGTTTGAGCCCCTGCACTCGTGTCACTGAGTTTGTCATCTGAATTTCTTTAAAAAATATACAGAGGAACCTGTGATCTTTGAAAAACCCAGAATGTAACCATCTGGATGAAAAATATATTCCATCTGTTGCGCTAAAAAAAAAAAAAAACACCAGCTTTCTCAAGTTGTCACTGTATTTGGTGTCCAAATAGCTGGAAATGACGTATGTGCTTGATTATTATTTTTAAATAATAATAAGGATTGAAAATCCTGCTTCACAAAGGCAGCAAAATAAAACAATAGGTCATAAAATCATCAGGTTTTAAAAGAAGACAGATAAAACAATTCAGCATATAAAAACTATACAGTGTACAAGGCAAGAATAGGAAAATAAAAGCATTTTGAGAAATATAAACAGTTAAAAGGTAAAATCAGGAAAGGCTGTCCAATAAAAGTATGTTTGAAGAGGGGCTGCGTGATTCTTGCTAAAAATGTGAATCATTATTTTTCTCTCTTAGAATTGATTCTCTCCCACGAACATTCATTGCATTCTTAGACATCAAGTAAAAAAACAAGTCTGAGATGCGGCTGTAAACAGACAACATATACATACTGCATATCAAAGTGCTGAATTTTTGTAAAATATAAAGTAGAATACAGAGAATGCATCTTCACATGGATAAAAAACAACTGATAATACTGGTAAAAGTGAGATAAAAAAATGGATGATGATAGAGTGCATAGAATGGATAACGTAAGATGGAAAATAAAACCCACTGAATAATAATGATAGAATGAAGGTTAAAAAAAGACGATATAGAATGCATAAAATCAAGGAAAACATTTAAAGAAGTGTAGCCGTGGATACAGTCTCAGGCCTGTTTAACGGAAAGTCGTAGCTAAAATAATACAAAATATTGTAGGAAATATAAACTGTTGGAGATTAGTATCAATTTACGAATACCAGCTATTGAATTTTGGTTCACGTTGTACAAACTGAGCAAGGAGAGATGTCATCTCAGGCTGCTAATTTTGTTTGGATTTGGAAATACAGTTTACAACTTGAGAAAGACGCTAAAACTTGTGCAGCTGTTGAAATATTCTTTCATCCAGATGGTTCAGAGAGTCTTTGAGGGATGCTGGAAATACTTTTCAGAGCCGCGGTAAGCGTTGTTAACGACCTTCAGGGTTTTTCAAAGATTGTTATACATTCTTTGGAAAATTGGATGCTCGGCTTTGTGATTCAAATGTGACGGCAACGCACCACGAGAGGCACAAACCGGGCTACCGAAAACCTGGAGATGATGATGGCAAAATGTTGCATTTGCCCCCGTAGTACAGCAGCCAATTATTATATTATCCCACATCCCAGCGCACATCGAGAGCTAATCATTTTGTAATTCCACTCAGCATACAAGGGCTCCATCTCTATTTTCAGGCAGGAGTCATTGTTGGACGCCTCAGGCAGCGATGATGCCTCCCTCATTGTTCGTACCTATTTTGCCTCTGTCACCACGGCTGAAAAATCAAAATGGAATAACAGATGTAGCAGCGCTGCACATTCTAACAGAGAGTGACTGGACATTAAAGGGCCATATTACCTCACTGAGAGGGGATCAATATGGTGCACACATCTGCACAAACACACACAGGAGCACATGGAGGGCCGTGTGTGTGTGATACGTTCTACAGTAGATGAGTTCAGTGAGTTCGTCTGTGTGTGCAGACGTTGCCAAGAGAGGAAAATAGGAGAGAGGGATGGAGGCAGCGACAGCATGGCACACAGAGAGAGAGAGAGAGAGAAACCTGGTGATATGAAACACACAGAGACTAACAAATCAAGCTCATTTGCATATTGCTGCATACTAATGAGGTGGCTTCAAGAGTCTGTTTTAGATGTCGTGTATAATGACAGGGGGAGATTGAAATGGATGAGAGCGGCGGGACTGAAAATGAAAAGTGTAAAGAGGTGAAATGCCGGCGCATCGTGCATCTGACCAAAACAATGGCGTCCGAAAGAGACGGAGGGAGGATTCTAGAAAGTATCGGTGGTCCGTCTCACTCCATCTTTTACACGAAATAATCCCAGAATTATGATCTCCTTTGGGCCCAGAACATGCCATCTGTACACAGAAATTTCCTCCTCCTCCATCTTTTCAAACAAGCTTCCTCCTTTCGCTCCTTTTCCTCCCCGATTTCAGCCCAGCGAGCAGCACATCAGCTCTGAAGCTTGTTATAGGCTGAACACGCTGTACTTTTTAAATGCATTTTTTTGGAGGGGGGTGGGGGTGGGGCACTGGAGGAGGGTGTGAGGTAAGGCGCCTGTTTGCTGCCGTGTGGGTAAACTGATCACTGTTAACACAGAGCAAAGATAACAGCAGCAGCATGCACGCATCACTGCCCTTTAATGGCTCGTTTGCATAAGCGTTTCTTTTTTCTTTTTCTTTTTTCAAAACACACATGATTCGGTGCACACGTGCGGTCGTGTGCCGCATGTGTCATATGTTTATCACGCCACCATCACACATGAGCAGAGAGGAAATGAGGGGACAATCAGTGCATGGACGAGCAGTCATGGAACAGTCACTCTTAAGATAAAGATGCTAACTCGAACCATTAAGGATCTTTGGCGTGTCCCCTTAGGAGAACGCACAAGAGAATTCTAGCTAAACCCCAACAGAAAAGGTCACCTAGAAGCATCTGTGGCTGCATTTGAAAAACAGTATGTGAGATTTTTTAGTATGTCTGAAACCTTACAGTATAGACGAATCCAGCGAAGTACAGGAAGTTAAAGGTAGGGTGGGCAACATTGTTTTGGTATCATTGAGGAATAATTTCATAAAAACCTTTTAGCATATTGTAAATCAAGTGGTCTGAGACAGAACTAGACCTCTGCACCTCCTCTTGGCTCTGTTTTCAGCATTTAGAGAATCTGACCCATGACGATAGACTTAAACCAGTCACAGGCCATCAGTGAGAGCCTGAATCAATGACAGAAACTCCTGCAGGAGAACTTGCTTTAAAACAGAATTATCAGAAAGAGAATCTTTAAAAGAGTCCGCTAATGAGCAACACGCTCAGCCCAGGAGTTTGTCAGCTCGCTCAGTTACTTTTGACTTCACCTTCAGTTGCGTTCATTTGCGTCTATCGCAGGGCTTTGCCAGAAGGCTAAGAGGACTGGGCAGAGCTAAGAGCCGGGGAGCTCTGCAGGAGAGGGTTGGTGGCAGACTGGAGCTTTCTGGAGATAAAAAACACAACGGAGTCGCTCTGATGCCGACTCCTTTATTGGCAGGAGGGGAGCTCAGAGTGTATGTTTCAAACTTTTGGGATGAAAAAGTGGATTAATTTTCAGTCCTGCATCTCAACCTTTGCAGCAACGATCCACGAAGAAATTGCGGCCCAGCAGACTGGCCGGACAAGAGCTCAGCATTTGTATTTTAAACTTTTGGGATTAAAAAGTGGATTTATCTTTGCGTTTGTAAACCTGTGTGCAGCAGTGACCACAGAGGAGCTGAACACGCTGTTTACAGTCAGATAATTAGTCTCTCTGTCCATGTTGCCTGCTGATCAGAGGGGAAATGTATTTTAAAGTCACGTCATGAGAGTAAAGGGAGGAGGGATGTAAAAGGAAAGAATCAACTTCGCTGGTGAGTCGAGTCACACTGAGTTGCGCTTTTGCCGCTTTTATCACGCTGATCTGTGATGAGCAGTGCCTGAGATGGACCCACACTGGAGCAGGGCTAAAGTGAGCCCAACTTGCCTCCAAGTGGGCTGCAGTGACGTCTCGCCAACCGCGGCCAAGACCATGACGACCCTCTTTTTTTTTTCTTCCAAAAAGGGTTCTGTGGATGAAAAATGTTCATAATGAATACCTTAGTCTTACAAAGAACCCTTGATGAACTTGTACTTCAGAAGGACATAGTTTTGGTAGATCCTCAACCCTTCAAAAGAATCCTTTTGCAACCCTTATTTCTAAGAACGTATGTGCATATAAGGGTATGTTAAAATCAAATATCATATTTTTCTTTTGGACTGTAGTGCTATTTATCCATCTAGATTGTTTTGGTGTGAGTTGTAGAGTTTTAGAGATGTCTGCTGTCCCTAACAAGCACAAAAAATACATTTGAAAAATTCAAAAGCGATGCTTCTTTGCAGAAAACATGACCCAGCTAGTCAAGATATTCCACACACCTCGTTGTGAGCAGTTTCATGTAGGAAATACTTTCTGTATAACAAAGAAAGAATGTATTTTCAGACAGGTGAGAGGTACAGGTGAGAGGAACAATACCTGTTTTAATTTTGGGGTGGACTGTCCCTTTAAGATGATGTGTTACTTTCTGTTCAGTGGAGTGTTGTGATCACAGACATGAAGACTGAGCGAGGCAGCTGAAAGTTAGACTCAGTCCAAAATGTCCCTCATCCTCTCTTAGTTGATTTGTTACCATGGATACCGGTTAGTTAGACCAAAGGCAACAGATTTTAATCACAACTATCATGTAGATAACCTCGTATTATACATAATTGGATTAAATTACACAAAATCACAACAATTCAGCTGGACTGCTGTCAACTGGAAAGACAAGACGTTGCACCGCACTGGCCTCATTCCACTTACTTTCATGCCTGTTTAACCTCCAGGCATTTGCCTTAACGACGGGCAAACGCACAGCCAGTCGTGGTTATTGCACAATTAAACCAATTTCAGGTGCAACACGTGCAATAAACCTGGTTGTTAGATTTTATATTGAGGTCTGGTTTGAGGCTCCCGGTGGTCTGTGGTAGATATGGCAAAGATTACACTGTGTGTGCTGTTTGTCTGGTTTTCACTGACTCGTGTCCTTCAGCTGCATGTCTCTGCATGTTTGTTTAATGCAATGAAATTCTATCTGAGTTTGCTAATCAGATCAAGATTCATCAGATTGTTCTCTGTAGTTAATAGCCCTGTGTGGGCGAATGGAAAATATTGGCAGTAAATGTTACAGTCCGCAGGTTTTCGTATTCTGTGGGGTAACGGGGGCCGCAGTCGGCAAAGATGACCTCATGCTGAGATATTTCCAGTCCAGGTGCTGCTTTTCACTGATCAGTGATGCAGAAGTCTCAAGTCTTTGCACTCAGGTCCCAAGTCCTAACCTTTGATTTTCAAGTCCGAAACAAGTCATAGTTTAGGTTAGGTTAGATTAGATTAGATTAGATTAGATTAGATTAGATTTAGGGCTGAATGATTTTGAAGAAATATCTAATTGCAATTATTCTGACTGATACTGCAATAGAGATATGATTGGCGATATTAGAGAAAAGGATAATCTTCATTTTCATTGAAAATGATTACGGTGTGTTATGTTTTTTTCAGGGATCTGTAGTAAACAAAGATGTTTACTGAAGTCTAGAAAATGATATGTTGGCCAAGACGCCTCTGCAGCACTACAATATTTAATTTAAAATGGTATTTTGACACACTGCGATTTGAAAATTGCAGTAGACAATATTGCAATAAATTTCAATAAAAATTTGATGAATTGTTTAGGCTGAATTAATTAGATTTTGAATATGTTTAAGGAAAATAAAATAGAATATTACATTAGTACAAAGAAAAACAAAACTAGCATATTTCAGCCTGAACCCGATTACAGCCCAACCTTTATCTTTTAGCTTCCCTCTATGCACCAGATGGCAGGAGTTTTCAGTGACAGAGACAATGCATGCAGGGAATTGGAACTGGCAACGACTAAATTGGGGAGAAAGATGAAAATAAATAAATAAATAAATAAATAAATGTAGTGTAGCCCGAACCAAATGTGAGCCTGTGAGAAATTAAACTCAATCTGACCCAAACCCATCGGGTCCCGTCCCGGTTCGGGCACAGATCTTCAGCTCTAACTGCATATGACTCCAAAAAGAACTGCTAGAATAACAGTGGCAAAAACTGATGCGTTTATTTAGCCAGTGAGACAGTCCGAGACTGTCCATTCCCATGAACTCTGTTTGCTTTTTTTGTTTCCTGTTCTGGATCATACTTACAATGTGAAAAATGTTCACATATAAAAAGTAAAACAAGACTGACAGTGCAGATTTAATGCAGTGCAGCCATAAGAAAAGACAAAAGATGTGGAAACCTTCACCCCCCTGCTGGCTTGTTACTAATCCCTCCACCTGTGAAACCAGCCAGCTAAGCCGAGTTTGAGCCGGCGATGCAATGAAACTCTGTGAGGTTGAAAGTCAAATTGTTTGTTGTAGTTAACTCTGCTGTGTGGGCGAATGGAAAATATTGGCAGTAAACATTAAAGTCTGCAGTCTTTTTGTTTGTTTTTATGTTTCGCGGTTTCTTATTCATTCTGCGTCAAAAAGAGGCGACCCCATGCTGAGATATTTCCAGTAAACGTAACAATTTAACTGATCAAGACGTCCTTTGTTGGTTAAAATGTGCAAAAAATTAAAAAAAGTTTTACTGACCGTGCAGATTTGATGCAACTACAAGAGAAAAAGACAAAAGCTTTTTACTAATCCTTCCACCTGTAAAACCAGCCAGCTAAGCTGAGTTTGTGCCCGCTCCCTGAGGGCATTCTGGGAAACGAAGGAAGTCACCAATTCAAGTTGAAGCACACAGGGAAGGTTTAGGGAAAGTGGGAAAGTACAGCGTTTCATTATGAAATAATTTGTTGAAGCAGCAAACCTTACAGTTTGATGAGTGTGTGTGTGTGTGTGTGTGTGTCTGATCATGACCTCATGCAGCAGCAGCAGAGTCAATAACAGCACCCTCTTGTGACCCTGCAGGAGTTTGCAGTGCTGACCAAAGAGCTGAACCTCTGCCGGGAACAGCTGCTGGAGAGAGAAGAGGAGATCGCAGAGCTGAAGGCAGAGCGGAACAACACACGAGTCAGTGCACTTTACACCACAACACACTGATACACTCACACAAATACACTGAGCTGAGTGGCACCAACGAAGATTCATTTTAAAACCTGATTAAAACATAATTCTACTTTAAATGAACTAGCTTAAAATAAAGAATTTAAATCTTTCTTTTAACCTCAGTTTAGTTTTTACTCTAAACCTACAGTTTTAACTTAAAAAAATGAAAATAATAAAGTTTCTCAAAGAAACTTAAGGGACAGACTTGGCCCAAATGAGTTTTATGATGAGTCTCTTCTTTCTTTTACTCCAGTTGATAATTCGGCAAACGAGTTTTTCCCACAGGAGGAATTAGAGCTTCTCAGCTGAGCCATTATGAATAGGCTAACTGACTTATTTAGCAAGCTAACAAACAATATAATGTTTTTTAAAAATATTTTTATGTAGCCAGCAAACAATCTAATTTGTTAACCTTTTAGCTAGCTAGCAAACAATATAACATTTTTGAAATATACCTTTTAACTAGCTAGAAAACAATGAAACAGTTTGTTAACTTTCTGGCTGGCAAAAAACATGTCTTCTGTCATTTTTCTTTCTACTTTTTGGCTCACTAGCAAACATTTTGATTAATTTTTAATTGCACAACAGAGCTCTGCTTGATTCTAAATTTAGATTTAGCACAACTCATTTTGAACCTAGTTTTGCTAAACTCACATTAGAACTAATCTTTGACTAAATTAATCTCTGTACGTGTTCCCCAGTCTGAATGTCTGTTTCACATTAGTTCTCGTATTTATTTGGCTGTTTATTTAAAGTTCTGGTCTGACTTTCATGGCGTGCGTTTTTGGACAGTGAATCACCTGAAAGAGTTTATAGCAGATAAGAGGAACACTGGTTTTATTGTATGTGAACCACATGTGTTTCCAGCTGCTGCTCGAACATCTGGAGTGCCTGGTGTCCCGTCACGAGCGCAGCCTGAGGATGACCGTGGTGAAGAGGCAGGCCCAGTCTCCAGCCGGGGTCTCCAGCGAGGTGGAGGTCCTAAAGGCCCTCAAGTCCCTGTTTGAGCACCACAAAGCTCTGGACGAGAAGGTGAGGGAAAGACTACGAGTGGCTCTGGAGCGAGTGGCGTCCCTGGAGGAAGAGCTGCAGTCTTCTTCTCAAGAGGTGAGTTTCTGTGTTCTGTGCTTGTTTGTTGTTGTTTTTTTTTCACATTTCAGTGAATTATTGATGGAGTCTCTCCTGATGATTCTCCTCCATGTTGTTTTAGGTCGTGTCTTTAAAGGAACAAATCAAGCGGCGGCAGCAGGGACTGGACAACGGCAAGGAGGTAATCTTCAGAAACTTTGAGACCTCATGAAGAACTTGAGCTAAAGCTAGCTAATGCGAGCAGAAATCTATTAAATGAAATGTATCACCATGAAAAATCCTATGATCCATGATGGTCCTGCAGTGCTTTTAGAGCAACCAACATATTTTAGGAATTCAGGGCTCATACGCGTCCTTAAAACTACAATAAAGCCTTCAAAAACATTTTGTGCTGCCCCAAACCATGAATTACACGCATTATATTTCAATCATCTGTGTTCCATTTCAGTATTTAGTAACGCTTCAATTTTCAGGTCCCATAATTTCATGGTAAATAATAAAATATAGTTGATAATTTGCAAGTACAATTTTCATGTAGTTGGCGGTAAATCAGAGGACTGCTGAGACTGATCGACACCTGAACCTGATTAATGCATCAAAAAACACTAAATCACAATAAATCTTAAAATGCCTTTGACCTTACATACTCCACAAGCAAAAAAATTTAAAAAGCCAAGTATCATCATTTATCATCTCATGCATCATCCCACAATAAATACATCTAAGCCCAAAAAATCCATTTATTGGATAAAATAGACATGCATATCAGGATAAATTAACGTCAATACGTAGGTTCACATCCATATAATTTAAATAGCAGAAGGAATATAGTCTTCAAAAAATAAAGTGAAAAATTTGGTGTGTTTTTTTTTTTCTTTTAATCAAAGCTTTGCAGAAAAAGGAAATTTTAATTTATGATATTTTAGTGGATACCCAACTGAATACTTTTCTTTCTAATCCTCAGGAAAGAATGAAAGAATTCTGACGTGAACTTGTGTAAATTTATTGCTTGAACTGATACTCATCAGTTTTCTCCCATTCATTAATTTTTTGTGCTGCGCCTAAAAGAAAACTGATGCAGATGATTTTGCAAAATGCATGCCCCTTTCCTTTTAAACTTTCCTTAAGAAACTGGAGTTCTTCTTTCTCAGAAGTCTGGTGTGATGTAGCTGTATTGTTGTTGAGTCGTAGGGCTGACACAGTGCAGTGTAGAGTGTCAGAAACATGTTGTGATCATGGAAAAAAAAGGGAAAAAAAGGTGTGAAAATTTGTCATAAATCAGGAGACATAGAGGAGGATTGTGATCCTGGGAGGAAATAGGGAATGAAAAATGTGACTCTCCTGGGAAAAATCAGGAGTGTTAGTAATAAAGTGTTGTTGTCATTCAGCGGCTCCCCAATGGACCGTCCTCCATCTTGGACGACGGCGACATCGACAGGCAGAGAGAGGGCGAGATCGAGCGACAGAGGTCAGAGCTGGGACAGCTGAAAGAGAGACTGGCCCTCATGTGCAGACAGGTACTTGATTCACAGACAACTCTTATGGTCTAATGCTTTCACACACACAAAAAAACAAACCACAAACAAAAATATCAGTGAAGCCGGAGGTGCTAACGGACAGAAAAATGATGTGTGCTCGCTCAGCCTTGTGTCTCACGCTGTCGCCTTCCCGTCAGGTCGGCGAGATCGAGGAGCAGCTGACGTCCGCCAGGAGGGAGCTGGCCCGATCGGAGGAGGCCAACCAGAAACTACAGAGGGATGTGAAAGAGGTGAGACTGGCCGAGCTGCTGACAGACAATAAACTGTGTGTCTGTGTGTGTGTGTCTGTCGAGGTCGCACAAAGAGTCTATTTTTCTCATACTTAGAGAAATATGTTAGTTTGCTACAGCAGTGGTCCCCAAACCCCCTGAGGAGCCTAAAAAAGTTCACATCCGACAGTTATTATCAACAAAAATTGGGGAAGCAAATGATAAAAAGTTAAATTTTAGAGAAATAAATGTCAGCATGATAGCATCAGTGTTTATTTCCCCAACATAAATCATATAAATCACATTCCTTTAACTTTATATGAGTCTTTATTTCTCCCCTGGTCAATTTCAATTTAATTTCAATTTATTTATTTGAAGGGACAGTGCAAGTTTATGAACGTCGTATGCAGAGTGCAGAGACGTAAACAAGCCAGATTGTAGCCATAGGCTAATTTCCATCTGTTGTCCCCTGGCAGATGTTCCCTGAATTACAAAATATAAAACATAGTAAAAAAAAACACATATCACATTATTATGACGTAAGAACATATACAATTATTAGGTAGTACACCCGACAAAGTGTCAACATGCCTCAATACATTGGTTACAATACAATACCTGCCTCGATACAAACCATAACAAAGTGCAAGACAGTATAAATAACGTGCAAATGGCAGTATTTTACAGTAAAGTGCAAAATGCATCTGTCCTGAGTTTCAGTAATAAAATGCAGACCTGATGTAAGCAAGGATATACACAGTTTTAAGAAAACAAAGAACAGCTTTGCAAATGTGCTATGCAATCAGTAATTTGGGTTTCGCAATGCACACACACACACACACACACACCCTCATCCTAATCCTGAAAATCCTACTAACCATGACCCCTGGCTTATGAATAATAATAATAATAATAACAATAATATTAATAATGATAATAGCTATGTTAATGATAGTTCAGCTAGTAACTATTAAGTGTGTTAAAAGTGCATACAAGTCTGGTTTGATAGCAGCCAGTCTTTAAGCTCCATTTTAAAGGAAGTATAAGTGGGGCACTCTCTGACTGTGAGTGGTAGGCTGTTCCACAATTTCCCACCCATGACGGACAGGGCTGCCTGGCCGAATGTGGTTCGCCTGTGGGGGACTGCACAGTCTCCTCTCACTACAGCTCTCGTTACCCTGGCTGAGGATTGAGTGTTTGAGCGTTTTATAAATTCCTTCAATGGAGGAGGGGCCAGGTCATGTAATGTTTTGTACACCAGACATGCTCGTTTAAAATCGACTAAGTGACTGAAACTCAGGATATCATACTTACGTAAAACGTTACAAGTGTGGTATGTTGACGTTTTTTTATCAAAGATTTTCAGGGCTTTATTATAAAGTGACTCGGCTGCTTTGAGTGTTGTCGCACCGGCAAGGGACCAGTTTGTGAGACAATACTCCAGGCGTGAGAGGATCACGGAGGATAAAAACATCTGGGCTGCAGTGTCCGTCAGGTTGTTTCTTATTTGCTTAAAATTTTGAAGATGAAACTTGGTGGATTTAGAGAGTGTTTTCACGTGCTTTTTGAATGATAAGCAGGGATCAAGAGTGACTCCGAGGTATCTAAATTCCTTCACTAGGCTAAGCTCCTCGCCATTTAGTATCACGTTTGAGTTTGTTATTTCTAGATGACGTTTGCTGAACATCATACAGACTGTTTTTTTGGAGTTCAGCAAAAGGCAAGATTTAGTTAGCCATTCCTGAATACAGGACAAGGCGCTTGTGAGGGAATTAGAGACCTCGGAGCTTGTTTTTGCCTCCCTGAGGATCACTACATCATCGGCATACATTAGAGTGTGTACATTCTGGTATTGACTAGGCAAGTCATTAATAAATAAGGAGAATAAAATGGGCCCGAGGACCGACCCCTGTGGGACCCCGATACTGCACTCTAGACTGGTTGACTTGACACCGTCAACAGTTACATATTGTTCCCTCCCAGATAAATATGAGGCAAACCAGTGCATTGCGTGTTCTGAAAAGTTAAACTGAGTTAGTCTGGACATTAGAACCTGATGGTTTACAGAGTCAAAGGCTTTTTTTAGATCTAAGAAAACAGCCCCCACAAGTGTATTACTGTCCAGCATACGTTTAACCGTCTCTAAGAACATGCATATGGCCGTTTCAGTTGAGTGATAGGTACGGAAACCGAATTGCATGGGGTGCAATGGAGTATAACCCAGATTGAGATGTTTTATTAATTGCTTGTTGACCCATTTCTCAGCTACTTTGGATACTATCGGCAAAATACTTATTGGCCGATAGTTTGATGCATCTGTCTTAATCCCAGACTTAAAGATTGGGGTTATTGCCGCCACTTTCCACACTGCTGGGACATATGCATGTTTGAAGGACAGGTTAATAAGGTGGGTGATGGGGCGGACCAGAGAGTCTTTATGTTGTTTTAAGAAGGTAGTGCTAAGCCCAAAAGCATCCTTTGCATTGCTATTTTTGAGACCAGAGATCAGGTTGGCTACATCATAATCAGTTAGTTCGGTGATATAGAAGACAGGACTGTTGCTGTTCAGAGGGCTGTTCGTGCAATCAGGAGAGGGGAACAGTTTAGCGATCTGGCTAGCAGATTCAACAAAAAAGTTGTTGAAGCTGTTTGCCATGTCGATTGGTTCCCTGACTAGGTTGTTATTTATAATAAGTTCTAGATTATTATTGTCTAACTTGTGGTGTTGGCCTGTTAATTTGTTAATAATTTGTTAATAGTTTGCCAATCCACACCCCTCCTGTTGAGCCAGCAAACTTTTCATTTCTTTTTTTTTTTTTTAGAAGGTCTGGCTAAATTATCAACAACTAAGTTTATTTATTGATTGATTGATTTAACAGGAACAATGAGAGTTAGCCAAGAGGCTATTTTTCATCTGAAGTCCGTGGACAGATGTTATAAAGTCACCCTACAAAACCGAAGATGAGATTAAAATGACAAAGTTATTCATCATTCATCATCTATGAACAGGCAGAACAAATAATAAAAAAGAGGAGAGAATATTAATGTTATCAGAAACATCAGTCAGGACACCTTTATATTACATTGTCAAGTATTATTTAAAACATTTAAAACACAAAGGCTCATACAACAACACATGCAAAACAAATAAATGATTTCAGAGTGATAATTCACCCAAAAATGAAGATTTCACAGGAGAACAGCAATTGCAGAATCTCCCAAACAGTTTAAGTGACAGAATAAAAACATAAAATGCCTCCCTACTGCTCGTCTCAGCTCCTCTCACTCTTCAGCTTCTGTAAGAAATAAAAGAAAGTGGAAAAGAGCAACAAAACTGATTTTATTGTAAGAAAGATTGATGAGAAAATTAGATATTTTTGGATCTTTGTCCATTTTTTGTTGCTTAAAAGAAAAGCAACGACGATGAGCTGTTGCAACAGAATAAAGTGCAATCAATCACATTATTTAAAGGGATAGTTGTTTTTTTTAAGTGTGGTTGTGTGAGGTACTTATCCATAGTCAGTATGTTACCTACAGAAGATGGCGGTCGACACACCCCCAGTTTGAAGAAGCAGAGAGGAGCTGCAGCGTGGAAGCTAAGCAGTGTGCTGCTGTAGACAGGCTCAGCAGCAAAACAGATTTCAGCCACTTAAAAAGATCAATATCAGTTTAAGTGCAGGCTATATTTAGAATATTTTCATTGCTCTACTTTGTCCTCAGACAACCTTTTCTGATGGGAAAGCCACTGTTACATGAGCCCAACATCGCGCTCCCCAAAGCTACCAGACTAGTTTGACAAACACAGTGGGTTTGCCCTCCAGAACAAGTTGCCCCTGGAGGGGATCATGTAATCACTTCTCTGTGTTCACTGGAGCTACAGCTTCTCGAATACTACTGGACCCATCAGCCTAATTTTTTTTTTGTGCACATTAATGACTGTGTGCTGAAAGACCTCTGTGATTCAGAATTCATGAGAAACATTTTGTTTTAATGACGTTTATGTCTTTATGTTTTTATGGCCGGAGGCATTATGTTTCCAGGTCATCCCATTCTAATAATTACTAATTACTAATTAGACTAATTACTGTCTGCGGTGACAGTTAGCGGAGGAAAGCAGTGAAGCTGTCATTCTGGAAGAATATGTACAGAGACGACGCTGTAAATTTACAGTTTAGGTTTGAGTTTGTCGGTGAATAAAGGCAACATCTTCTAAAGACTGAAGTACAGAGGAGTTGAGTCGTTTTACACAACTTTTACACAAATATCGTCATACTAATCCCTAGTTCTGGCTTCCCTTTTTAGAATTGATTTTAAGATTTTACTGATCATTGTTAAAGCCCGTCTGGTTCTGGCCCCAAGTTCGCAGCCGTAGATCCTCGGGCGGGCGGGGCCCTCCTGGCTGTTTCAGAGTCAAGGCTTAAATCTAAAGGTGGCCGCGCTTTCTCCATCAGGACCCCTCGACTTTGGAACGACCTGCCCGAGGACAACAGGCTGCAGAATCAGTAACATCTGTTAAACATCACTTGTTATTCTTATTGTCATTATTTCTTGTTTTCCTGGTCTCTATTTTGTCTTATTTTAGAGTCTCTTGCTTATGTCTTAGTTTTACTTAATAAAATTTAATTTAATTTTGAGCTTAATTTTTCCTACTCCAGTTTGCCTTCTGTTGTTTTTGCCTCCTGGGTATCCTGCTCTTTTGCTTTGTCTGTCAAAGCACTTTGCAAACTCTGTTTTTAAAGCTGCTGTTTAAATAAAGTTATCATTATTATTATTACTATTATTATAATACCGTATCCCCCAGGAAAATTTCAGGAGGTCATGAAGGTATGAAAAAATGGATACCGCCCAAGCCGATTCTAAATATAGTGCAGACCTGAACTGATATTGATTTTTGGTTTGTAGCTGTCCAAAATACGTTTTTCTGCTGACCCGGTCCACAGCGGTACATCGCTTAGCTTTAGAGCTGCAATAATAAATCAGATAATTGATTATTAAATTAATCGTCAACTACTAATCGATTAATCTGTGGTAATTTTTTTGAGGAAAAAAGTTCTCTGATTCCAGATTCTTAAATGTGAATATTTTCTGGTTTCTTCACTCATTTATGACAGGAAACTGAATGTCTTTGGGTTGAGAGAACATCATTTTGGGCTTTGGGAAACACTGATCTATGTTTGATTGATTGATAAAGTAATCAACAAAGTAGTCGACTCTGAATATAATGGTTAGTTGCAGCCCTACTCCTGCTGCTCCTCCATGGTGGGCGTCTGCGGTTAAGTACCTCATTCAACCCCACTTCAGAAAGTCTGAACTATCCCTTTAATGTCATCTGTATGTCTAACTGCTTCCCTCACTCTCTGCTCTTTTATCTCCCCTCTGTTTGCCCCCGTCTCCCCCTCTGTCTCTCTTGGACTTGTGCAACAGCATAAGTGGGTGCTTGTGAAATCTGTCAACAGCTACTATTAACCAGTCATTATCATTCTTCAGCTAATAGCTGTTCAAGCCCAGGGACTTCCCTTTGATCAACACCTGCTTCTAGACTTGATATTTGCCCTGTCCCGCTTTCTCTGTCTGCTCTTCTTTCCCTTCTATTTCTGCGTCTTTACATATGTTTTTCTCTCTCTATTTAATTCTCCCAGGCTCTCTGTCAAAGGGAAGACATGGAAGAGAGAATCACCACATTAGAACGCAGGTTTGTGTCTCTTCTCTGTCTTCTTGAACTCTTGTTGCCCTCCTCCAAAATGTGCTCCGCTCAGTGCTCCGTCTGTCTGCCGGTTTGTTCTGGTTTGCAGGTACCTGAGCGCCCAGAGGGAGGCGACGTCTCTCCACGACATAAAAGACAAACTGGAGAACGAGTTGGCCAGCAAAGAATCTCTCTACAGACAGGTGGGAAGAGCCTCTTTCATCCCCGCGTGTGTCCGTGTTTCTGCTGCTGATTGGCAGCTTGGCCACGTATTGGCGTTGGCACACAGAGCGTGCCATCAATGCATTTTCTTTTTCCCCCAGTGGCTTTAATCATGTCTGCTGCCCCGCGGCAGTCCTCGCTCGCGCTCCTAGTTTCACCCCCACTCCCTCTCATCCTGCTTTCTTGCAGAGCGAGGAGAAGAACCGGCAGCTTCAGGAGCGTCTGGATGATGCCAAACAGAAGCTGCAGCAAACTCTGCAGAGGGCTGAGACGCTGCCTGAGATCGAGGCCCAGCTCGCCCAGAGAGTTGCAGCGCTCAACAAGGTGTGTGTGTGTGTGTGTGTGTGTGTGTGTGCGCATGTGCCTGCAAACATATCAACCCTGTTGGCACATTATCTGCACATTGGCACAGATATCTGACATGTTTGGAAAGGTGTTGCAGACAGTTTTATTGACCTTGTTCGGGCCAACATCATGATTACTTCGCAGTGTTAGCTGGAGGCGAAAGGAAGGGAAAACGGGAGGCAAACACAGAGTAGCAGGGCATCTTTCTGGGTTGTTGGGTTTCATAATTGAGTTGTAATGGCTCAAAACTTAAGTTTGATCACGTTCCAGTTGCCTCAAAGAAACAAAGACAACAACTGTAAAACACGATATGCTAGGGACAAAATAAACAAAAGAAACTTTTACTTAATAAACAGAAAAATACAGCTAATCACCGTTTGATTTCTCTCCTTTACCGAACTAAAACCCCTTTCACACATGCACTGCAACTCTGTAATTATCTACAAACTACCCGAGGAGGAGCTGTGAAAAACAAGTGTCTGCATTTTTTGGCCTGGACTCAACCCTGCCAGCTCCCAAGTCCTAACTCAGGGTGAGCCTCATGAGTGGGCATGTTGATGATGCTGTGCGCTGTGCAGCTGCTCGCTTGTATCGTTTCATTTTCATACAGACTATCTGCTGATCAATATCAGCGTACACGAGTCTAATATTTTTTGAGTTCATGATTTAACATTAAAACATCAGAATCCTTCAAATCACAGCGCGCAAACGAACGTCTCTCCTGCATGCAGGCAGACTGGACTCAGCTGATCTCCGGGTGTTTCACTCTTCTCTTCTTGCATTGCCGTTCGTTAATGTTTAGACTCTTTTTGCATTGATATCAACATAAAAACAGTCATCGTTACGGAGTCCTCCTCCTCCTGCACGCTCTGCAGGCACCACCCCTCATCTGAACCATATGGAGTATTTCCAACATGTGTGAACACGTCTGATGCGGACAATCTCCTCGTGCATGCTGCATGTGTGAAAGGGTGCATTCGGAAGATTTCCAGATCTGATTCTCAGGATATAGTTTGGAAGACAAGCTTTAATTGGCTTGATAATTCTATGAAACACACTTCCTTTAAACTTGACAGACTGAAGCAAAATAAAACCGTCTTGGTCCGTCGTTCCGCTGTTCCAACAATCACCAACCCTGCGCTTTAATGTGGAACTGCTGATCCAGTGAACACCCAGAAAACTTTTGTAGTCAGCTGTCCAGATGTCGGCTGTGGTGGAAACACCACCACCATCCCTAATCCTTGTTTAGTTTTTTGTCAAGCAGCCAACATGACCTGCTGCTCGCACTTGTCATTCTAAGAGCCTGCAGAGGTCAAAAAGTAACTCGCTTGAATTAGTAATTATTCTTAATACTTACCATTACTGGTTAAGTAATTACAGTAATATATTACTGAGAAATGCTGTCAGTGCACCTTTCTTTGGCCGAGGGCACCGTCCTGAGCAAAATAAAATGACAAAAATAGGAGAAAAAAAAAAACTGCCGCTGGACTCAACCATATCGCACCATCCATGGAGAGACCATGCACGGGTCGATCAGTCTGGTCGCTTTGGTTAATGTGAACTTGTAAGAGTGAGTGGCTGTACATGTTCAGAAAAACTTGCTCGCTAACATTAGCTAACATATTTTGGGAATTGTTTTGCCTCCAGCTAAGCTGCGCCCACAAAAAAAAAAAAAACTGTCATAATGTTTACCAACAGAAAAGGGGTCCATATAACGCAATATTTTCACTGGACGGCAGCCATATGTGTATGCATGTGTAAATAAATCTGTGCATGTTGGAATATGCTCCCATGCACAGACACAATTACACGAGTGTGCGTGTGGGCATGCATGGGCATGCAGGCTGGTGCAGGCATGAATATGTGTGTGTGCATTCATGCATGACTGAGACAGAGCATGAGATGTCAAATGACAGATGAATACCAAATATTTTAAGCGAGCGGTGCCAGTAATAATAAGCAAACAATCTGAGATGAAAGTCAGCTCAGGGCACAGAGTCAGCACAGCTATTTGATCCTTGGGCGCTCGACACGTCAAGAACTGTACGCCGCACAAATTCTTCATAACTGACTGTTTTAATTGCTCATATGTTAACCTCTAGCATTCCTGTAAACACAGATTTAATTCATGCCAAAAAAGGTACATGCGCTCTCTTCCCAGTAGTCACATCTTAAATGGCTACACTTATTTCTTACATGTTCAGGCAAGATGGCTTCCATGGAAGGATAAGATTAATGCCCTGTAAGACACCAGCAAACAAACTTTACTGTTACACTGTGATCTGTGCAGGCACGTAACTAATTGACAGACTCGGTCAACAAGCTGTTTCCTTTGTGTTAATTTGTTTTAGTGTCGCAACATGTTAACGCTTTAACCCTGCTTCCTTCCTCTGCAATCACTCAGGCGGAGGAGCGTCATGGTAACTTTGAGGAGCGACTGCGACAGATGGAGGCGCAACTGGAGGAGAAGAACCAGGAGCTACAGAGGGTGAGTCATGCTTGCTTTTCCATCTATCTTTCTCTTTTTCTGTTTTCATCCTCCCCCTCTTTCATGCCGTTCCTTTTGTCAGGCTTTACGCAGCACAAAGGCGCACTAATTTTCTAAACCCTCTATTTGACCGTGCACATTCAGATAGAAATCTTTGTCTCTCGCTCTCAGTCAAGCAGAATGCTTGTTATTAACTCTCCTCCCGCCCTCCCTCCTCTCCTCTCCTTCCTCACACTCATTTTTTTTTTTCCTTTTTCTTTCGCTCTCGCCCGTCTCCCCCCTCAGGCGAGGCAGAGGGAGAGGATGAACGATGAACACAACAAGCGTCTCTCCGACACGGTGGACAAGCTCTTGTCTGAATCCAACGAGAGGCTGCAGCTCCATCTGAAAGAGAGGATGGCCGCCCTGGAAGAAAAGGTGACCTGCTCGGACTGAAGCAAGAATTCACAACATGTCTGCGTTTTGATCTCGTAAAACTGTAACAGAAACCGTCTCATCAGGACCTTAAATATGTCCCTTTTCCCCAAATTAACTTCTGGGCCTAATCCCAGTATTTCCCCTACAGCCAGTTCACCGCAAAATAAAAAAAAACAAAACATATTTTCCCCGTGACCTGCAGTGCTCTTTATCTAGATTTTTTTGGTGTGAGTTGCAGACTTTTGGAGATGTCTGTCTTCTCTCCAGTATAATTGGACCTCATGGCACTGGACTTGTGGTGCTCAAAGCACCAAAAAAAAAAAAAAAAAAAACACCCCAAAACATTTGAAAAGTTAAAAACCAGTGTCTCTTTCCAAAAATCATGACCCAGTTACTCAGGATAATCCACAGACCTCACTGCTATGTGAACCAAATATCACTCTCTCCAAACCAACCAAACTCCATTCACAGAAACAGTCATTTTACCTCACAGAACACAGAAGTTGCTGCTCTACCACTGCCTCTATCTGTCCATTAGTTTGTGTTATCATGTGACTTTTGTTGTTTTAAAAAGGATAGTTTGGATTCACCAAAGTCACACAGTAACACAAACAAACTGTCAGATCAAGGCAGCGGTTGACCAGCAACTCCTGTGTTCTTCGAGGTAAAATTACCGATTTTCCCTATGGAGTTTGGTTGATTTGGAAAGAGTGATATTTAGGTTATGTAACGGTGGTTTCCCCTTGGAAAATGCTGTCTGACAGCAAAGTAAAGTGGTGAAAATATTCTAAATACAGCGCATTTTTTAGGTGGACCTTTCTTAAGATCCACACCAATGATACTGTTGTTATTTGACAGTAATAAAGCTTCTCATCCATCCATCTCCAGAATGCCCTCTCTGAAGAACTGTCCAACATGAAGAAACTCCAGGACGATCTACTGGCAAACAAGGTGCCTGCGCCTCAAGGCTTCATTCTTCACTAGTAGACATACGTTCCTTTTTTAACCAACTCTGTCTCTTTTTTCACCCGCAGGACCAGCTGATAGCAGAGCTGGAAAGGCTTCAGCTGGAGCTAGATCAGCTGAGAGCGAGGCCCGGAGGTTCTTATTCCAGGTTAGACACCTGCACCACAGACAGGAGTGCAGCTCACACCATCACTCTGAGTCTCAGGTGTGGCCTCGGCGGACTGTAAAGATGCCAGGGTCGTGTCTCTTGTCTTGATAAATCACTCGCATTGGAGGCGTGCAACTCTGTCAGCACTCACAGACAGGGCTGAAACAGTGTTGATATGTACACACACACACACACACACATTGGCTGGCTGCACAAACACACATGCATGATCCAACACTTCTAATTCTCACTTTCTCCTCTGCAAGTTTTGACACTTTCTCTTATAGCCTTCTGCAAAACTGTTAATGGGGATGTGATGCACTTCTACACATTATATGAAGCCAGATCACCAGTTTTATTGGATTTATGTATTCAGATTTTTTTTTTCATTTTTTGAGCCATATTGTCTCTTCAGTTTCTTCTTTTTTAATATTTCTGTTGTGCATATTTTAGTTCTTGTTTTATCAGATGCTGCCTTTGATCATCCTTAGTGTTTGTGTGTTTTTGGTTTTTTGCACAATTGCACGACAGTCAGTATCGGGCATATGCAGTATTGAGACTTTTTTTATTGCAATGTCGTGATATTCAAAATATTGTTACATCCCTAATAATGATATTAGATAAAAAGGATTAATCCAGTTAAAAAAATCAGATAATTAAATAAAGATAAATATATAAGCACAAAAAATGGCACAAAAACAGTAAAATAAAAATGATATACTGGCATAAAACCATCACTCTCCCTTGATTTAATGTGGTACAGTTGTTATATATATATATATATATATATATTTAAATGCAATAAGTAGCAGGATTTCCATTAAATATTTCAGATATTTTGTAATAATACTCTGGGATTATTCTACCCAACATAAAACAAAGTGGATCTAAATGTAGATTTATATCAGATTCATCTTAATCTCCTCTTTAGTTTCTTTCCAATAGTTTATTATTTTGAGCAGCTCCAGATGATGTGAGTGTGATTCACATCCTCGACACAGTTCAGAGGTGTATCTGTGCTTTGATAAACTAGTAGAAGTATTTAAGAACCTCATTATAATCTTCTAGTTGGATTGTCTCCAGGTTCCTGTGTGTTTCTCTCCGTCTTACTGTAGTTGCCGCCACGATCTTACAGTGTTCACCCTGCAGAGATAATTACCTGCTCCTCTTATCTCGTATCATCTCATCTCTCTCCGTCTGTCCCTCCAGTCGCTCTCTGCCGGGTAGCGCTCTGGAGTTGAGGTATTCCCACGGGGGCGGGTCCCTCCCGGCAGGCTCCACCACTCACCTGGATCCCTTCGGTAATGCCTCCACCGGGGCGTGGTCAGGCGGAGTCACCGGGCCCGCTGGAGCTCCGCCCGAGAGGACTCCACCAAGGTGAGAATCTAACGTACCTACTGTTATTGGCTTGATTAATGTCACGTTGTTGCTGTCAAGACATCTCAAATAATTACAGACAACAGTCATAAACATTCATATAGACTCCTTCATGTTCATGACAGGTGTTATGACGGTGTAATAACAGTTTTATGCACACCCTCTCAAATAAAGTGTTACCAGAGAATTCATGGAAATACATCCAGATTTCAGTCGGGACCAAAGTGGTGGATCAATCAGTCAACAGATGACAACGATGAGTATTTGTGAATGGAATCAAGTTGAATCATGGGTAATGAGTCCCTTTGCTGTGTGTGTGCAGTACCCAGACTGGGAGAGCGGGGCTCTGCTGGGGAGCGGGTTTGAACCGGGCTTGGACGTGGCCTGCTCTGACGACGAGGACGACGGCGAGCCTCGGTTCGGCTCCGAGCTGCTGTCCCCTAGCGGACAGACAGATGTGCAGACCCTGGCCATCATGCTGCAGGAACAGCTGGAGGCCATCAATAAGGAGATAAAGTAAGGAGGCGCGGGCGGCGAGCACTCGACACGGCACGCACTGCAGCCTCAGAAATAAGCATATCAACACCTCTCTGACACTGAAGAAACACTGCGGTGATGGAAGAAGTACTCACATCCTTTACTTAAAGGGAAAGTTCACCCAAAAATGAAAATTCAGTCATTATCTACTCATCACACTGCTCGAGTTTCACAGGAAAACAGCGTTGCAGAATCTCCCAAACAATTTAAATAAGTGGTGACCAGTGTTAAACATAAAAAACAACTGGAAAGAAACCATAATGGCATAATCCAAGTCTGGCATTTTACATACAGGTCCCTCCAGCAACATCTTTTAACCATTTTTAAAATTTTAGTTTTCTTTTCAACATATAGCAGCATAGCAGATAAGATATCTAAGTACAGGACCAAGCTTGCTCAACTGCTACTGAAGCACAGAGCAAAAAGGGTCGGGACAATTGTAGTTTTTGCTCAGTTTTTTTGTGCAAAGTACCCAAACAAGACGGAACATTAGCTTTAGAGGTCTGGACAGCAGCAGGCTTGCTGTATCTAGTTTTCATGCTAAGCTAAGCTAACAGACATGAGAGTTCTCATTTAATTCTTGACAGGACATATAATTATTTTTCTTCCAAAACATCTATCGTGATCTGTTCGGTGTTGAGTGAACTGCACACCAGTACGGTATTTTAACTTTGTTATTATTATATTTAACAAAACCAGACTGATCCAGGAGGAGAAGGAGAACACGGAGCTGCGGGCCGAAGAGATCGAGAGCCGGGTCAGCGTGGCTTTGGACAGTCCACCCATCCCTCCGACCTCACTGGGGAGAGACAGCACAGGACGGGGCTTCATCCCCTCGTCCATCACATCCTCCACCCTGGCCTCCCCCTCTCCCCCCAGCTCTGGACACTCCACCCCTCGCCTGCCTCACTCCCCGGCCCGTGAGACTGATAGACAGGTATGGCTGGAATTCAGGAACAAACTTCCATTCCCATGCATACTAACCTTTTTTTTTTTTTATCTCTCCTCTGTATCAGCCTCCCTGTTTATGCAAACAGCTCCTCCAGACAGTGAGTCACGTAAATAAAGCATCAGTAAATCATTCAGACGGGGGTCAGGGAAGTCAAGTTATTCTTCAGTAGCACGTTAGATTGGGTAAGACTGATTCAAGTAACTTGTAGGGTAGCGTGGCGGTTGGTGCCAGACTCACTGGTTCCAGGATTTTTGAAACGGGCGGATGGATTACAAAAGATGGTGCAATAAACAAAAAACATGTAGTCAGCCATGATTGTGAAAGTGATGATGATAATGTGGGAGCTCTGAGTGGAATGGAAAGAATGGTTCAAGTTATGGTTCAAGCTGGCAGGACATACATCAACGAAAAAACAGCTTCGGATGGAAATCGAGCTGAAAAAAACAAAACATAGTAGGTTCCTCTTCTGTCAAGAACAAAAATGTGATGTGAAGTCGAGACAGCTCAACCAGTAGAGACATCAAGGTTACCTGGCAGACCCAGTCCCACTTTCTGTTCCCTGTGTTTCAAGTCTCTTTTTTAAGGTAAAGGGAGAATATCTAAGAATTTGTTTACACCTCATATAAACGTGGTCTTGGACAGGGATCTCCAACCTTTACGATCAAAAGAGGCATTTTTGGCCAAAACAAACGACAAAACAAAATTATCTGTCTGGAGCTGCAACCATTAAATTCTCTCTTTTCCTTGAGGACTGAGGACTATGGAGACTCAAGAAGGCGAGACACTATCAAAATTTAGAGGACGTAGGCAATGATGCACATGTTTTTTTTTAGGTGTATAGGCTACATGTTTTTACAGTAACACTGAAAAAAGAGATAATTGAGACAACTCAACATTTCAAAACAAGGCACAGCAATAGATTTTTGAATTTTAAACCCAACATAACTACAAATCTCTCAAGATTTGTAGTTTGGTAAAACTTTTTCAAAACTTAAGAATTTTGAATTGAGCTCAAAACTTAAAAATCTAGTGCAATATGTTGCCATGATAAATTATAATGATATTAAAATGAAAAAAAAAAAAAAAAAAACACCTTTTATTTATTTCCATGTAAGTTTTTGCCAGAGCCACAGGGAGCAACTGGAAAGCGGCTAAAGAGCTGCAGGTTGCAGACAGCTGGTCTCGGGTGTCAGCTGGGATGGGATCTCACTTCCCTGCTTTATATACAAATAAACTTGTAGCTACGTCATCTCTGTTTGGTAAAAACCATATGTGTTGTTGTTTTTAATCAGCCACCTGGTAGCCAACACACTTGGACAAACGGGCACAATGTGTTTTTTTACACAAAGAAAGCAATAACAATAACAATAATAAGAAGGCCCAAATAATTAAGAATTTGTCATAAACAGAGTTTCATAAAGCTTCTAAAGTTTCTCCTCACCCCTCAAATCAGGGACTTTCTCCACAGGCAGTAGACTACATTGGTTACTGTTCACTGCATCTGTAAAATTTAACATGCCATCAATAAAGTGTTGTCTTCTTTCATAAATTTAATATAAATGGAGAAATCAGTTGAGGCATTTTGCTCAAACAGCTGCTAAATGTTCCCTGTAACTGGAACAATGTTTTTTACGAAGAAAGAAACAACTTCATGGATTGCATTTTATTTTTTAAGGCGGCACGAATGATTAAGAATTTATCATAGATAATGTTGCTCCTCACTCAACAACTCTCAAAATTGCCCAATTTTGGGCACTTATGGGCAGTCTGGGAATATTTTGGGGTGATATTACATAAACATGGAACTTCTTCCATCATGCAATCATGGAATGATTCACAAACATAAACTGATCCTCGCAGGGAAAGAATGAAGAGAATATTTAAGCTCTGTTAGTCTGAAATACATGTGTGGGATCAAAATTATCCTCATGTCTGCATTACTTTTGCAGCTAATAGTCGTCTTCTCCTGTGTTGTTCAGCGTCTCATCCCAGTGCGCTCTGCACAGCCTGAAACGCCGTCACACAAAGATCAGCCTTCTCTGTTACCAACAGCCTTATTTGTCATTATTTTAATTGTGAATTAGAAAATGATCAGAGGGCCACAATATCAGGGGCCAGATTGGGCTGCAAGTTGAGCATTTGGCCCGCCTGATTACGTTTACTTGCTCAGATTTAGTTGATTTGGTCCTCTTTCCTTGCTATTGTGCTTCTACCATGGATAAATACACTACATTGTTAAATAGTTTGTTTTCTGTCTGTCTTTATGATTGCAAGTCTACACTTGGTCTTTTATTTTGAAAATTGACTGGCTGCTCGCTACTTTCTCTGGGTCTGAGACTTCCTGCCTGCTCGATCTGCTCTGTGCTAATTGATGCGGCATCTGTCAAAAATGGACTCGGCACACATTTGAAGTAGAGAGCCGCTTCTGGGATCACAAGCATCGTGTAGAATGGCCACGATTAGCTCCGGCCACCGTAACGTGACTCAGCCATGCCTGGTGGAATTTAGCTGTAACTCTAGTCAATTATGTGCTATGTAGAGCTGGGAAAACATGCATCAGATTGGCAATATGTCATCCAGCTTCTAGGGGAGAACTCAGTTTCATGTAAAGTGACAGAAAAAAATGCAGAAAAGCAGGTGTGTGGCAGGTTGTGAAACAATTAAACAAACAAATCCATCACGATCGACTGGTTCCCCATTCTTCCTGGAAAGGAAAGGATCCCAAAAAGAGAGCAGTGAGATGTGTGAGCCTCCACAAGAACGTGATTGTTCTACTGAAGGAGAGCTGACGTAAACCTGTATAATATTAAACTCTTAAGGAATGACACTGTACATCTTTTAAATTAATCAAATCACATTTTTTCCACAAGTTACACACACTTCAATAGAGGAATGTTATCTTAACTGACATTCCCAGAAGGAGTATTAAGTACCATTTATGTTCTCTGTGGAATGGAATGCAGCTAAACATGAACAACTAAAAGGAAAAATCAGAATGACTTAGCTGGATTCTTCAGCTTCATCTGGAAGAGGAAGAGACTGTACAATTATCATTACATAACAATGTTAAACAATTTTACAGTCGTAATTTTCTCATGTCTCTTAATTAACACGTCCATCAGGATAATGAGTTTCTATCTTAAGACGATCCAGGAACATGACAGAGCTGAGACCTCAGATCTCAGCCCAGGAGAGACGTTTTTGTCAAGCGGAATGAAATGTTTCTGGCCTGAATTTCTCTGCTTACTTAACAGTAATAAAGAATAAATTCAAGAAGTCCAGGTCGCAGTTATTCAGCTGTTCCAGAGGAAACAGCTGGGCCGCACACTTTGACAAATATTTGTTTTCACGCTCTTTTTATACTTAATGTTCCAGAACAACAAAGAAGATGATCGGTCCCTCGCTCTTCTTGACTCTACGCCTCCCTCCACTCCTCGTGCGCTGCGATTGGACAGGATGACCCTCACCCATCCAGGAGCAATGCTGGACGACCCCCGGGAGTTTCGCAGGTAAGGCAGGCGCACATTAAATATATCAAGTGCAATGTCCTTATTCGACTTTTCCCCCCTTAGTGATCATCTTTGTCCCTTGCAGTCTCTCAGCAGATGGCAGCAGCTCCAACAGTAGCCAAGATTCTCTTCACAAGGCCAGTAAGAAGAAAAGCATCAAGTCTTCCATCGGTCGGCTTTTTGGAAAGAAGGAGAAAGGAAGAATGGGCCAACCTGGGCGAGATGGATCTGCTTCTCTTGGTAAACAGATGGAGGATCAGGGAGGGATAACACTGACTGTATATCAGTAATCCACGCTGCCAGGATTTTCATTTCAATGTGTTTGAGCTGCTCTGGTTCAGTGATGTCCAGGTATTCATATCTATATTATCTCTCGTGACCTTTGACCTTCCTGTATCTCTTCTAGCATCTACACCCTCTGAAGATCTGGCCTCCGGAGACCCGATGGGGATGAACAAGACTGGGACTCTGGGTCCAGCGGATAAAGACCGCCGCAGCAAGAAGAAGTTTGTGGATTATGTTTTATTTTCGTTTGGTACTCAGATTAATATTTTCATCTTTCACTTATAGGTCCAGTGTGTAAGATTTAGGGAGATCTATTGGAAGAATATAGCAGAAATATAATGTGATAGTATGTTTTCATTAGCGTATAATCACCTGAAAATGAAAATCGCTGTGTTTTCGTGACCTTAGAAGGAGCAGGAGTGGGTGTGAGGACTTCGGGAACACACTGGTTTGGGTAGGACAACTACGGATGAAATGATTCCAGCCAGAGAACTCGGATCTGAGAGGGTACTTTAATTTCCAGTGCAGGAGATTACAGCACTGAATGTGTGCGGAGGATCCACAAGTACACATCTTAAATCTCACAAACAAATCTCGTGAAACAGACACACATTTAGGCATTATTACTTGAATTCAAAGAACAAAAGTTATAACCGTAACCAAACTCACACAAAGGTGTGTGGGGTAACAGAAAACAAACTCTACAGATGAAGTGGGTCTTTTGGTTTTTCGCAAGTTTCGTGGGCACTGTAGGCTTGGAAGGGGAGGGTGAGAGAAGGTGTTAGCAGTCTGCTAGCTCGCCGCTAGATGCCACTAATTTCTGCACACTGGTCCTTTAAACAAAATCAAATAAGACCAATGTAACTCTTCTTCTTCTTACCAGGCATGAGCTGCTGGAAGAAGCATGCCGCCAAGGACTTCCCTTTGCATCCTGGGACGGACCCACTGTTGTATCTTGGTTGGAGGTAATGTGGAATCACAGATGGGGGATAGCAAAGGCTGGTTTACATGCGCACTAGTTTTCCACTAATATTCAGGATTTGCCAATATTCTGATTTTGATATAGGTCATGTAAGCAGCTTATTTCGGTTGGATGTTCTGAATTAGTCTTATTCTTATTCTGGCTGACCGCCATCTATTGTAGGTAAACACTGACAAAAATTCAAAATGGGCGCCATGTCTGCAAATCCTCGGTACGAACGCTGCCACTAGTCTGCACAGTAGTGACCACCAGCTGACTCAATCATGATAAGGGCTCAGCTGTCAATCATGATGTGAAACCTCCTTTTTATAGCATCAAATAACTTAATTAAAACCAAATGGATCAGAGTCATGAGATTTAAACACACGTCAGTGTGATAAGAACTACCTAAAATGACAGAAAAGACTGATTTGATGTGTACTTTGATGTTTTAGGTTGGTTCATGTCCTACCTGTTTTGTTTTCAAAATATTTCATACAAGCCCACTTCAAGAAATCAGAATGATCCCTTTAAAGATCAAAACTTGGATCCATATGACTTTTTTTTCCTCATGTTTTCTGCTGTATTTAATCTGCCGTCTGACTACTTCCAGCTGTGGGTGGGAATGCCAGCCTGGTACGTGGCAGCCTGCCGTGCCAACGTGAAGAGCGGCGCTATCATGGCCAACCTGTCGGACACAGAGATCCAGAGGAGATCGGCATCAGTAACCCGCTGCACCGCCTCAAACTGCGGCTGGCCATCCAGGAGATGGTGTCCCTCACCAGCCCGTCTGCCCCGGCCAGCACTCGCTCTGTGAGACTCTTCTTCACACACATTTCACATTAGCATACAGAACACCAGCACTCGCTGGAAAAATGTTTGCTTTTTTATGGGGAAAAAACAAACACATTTCAGCTATGAGCCTTCGTCAGTGTGATCCAGAAAAGCAGAAAAGGCAGTTTAGTAAACAGGTGAGGTTCAGCAGGGAGATGATGCCGTGATAGGAAACATCTGTGAAGGAAGTGAATGAACTGGAGGAGTGAAGAGGTCACAAATATCACAGGCTGAAAGAAAATAAATATATAAAAAAGTCACTTTGTGATTACTTTGACTACAATTGCAATTGTGATATGTGTGTAATTGGGAATGATCATTTTTGCCTCGCAGTTTTCATTTTTATGCGATTTGTTGGGGTCTGCACCAAACAAACATTTTTTCTTTCATCTGGAGAACAAGATTTGTAGGCAGGTCATCTCTGCACCGCTATAGTGCTTCATTATGATGTTGTTTTCTCAGACATTTTCCTCTTTCAAATAACTGAGATTTTGTGATTAGATATTATACTTCTCCATACTGCGATTTCAATAATATTGTGAAGAATTGTGCAGCCCTAACATGAATAACTAAAACCAGAAACATAAGCATGTAACTAGAAACAGAGCTGTATAATCCAGATTAATAAATGAATGAAAGGATAAAGATGCACAGAAATTATCTCCAAAGGTGCAACAAAGAAAGAAGCCCACAAACACTCTCATTCTGTCCTTAAATGAGGAATAATGATAAGAAATCTATGCTTAAAAATACACAAAATAGACTAAAGATCTAATTAATAGACAAATCACAAAGTGATTTAACTGTAATGGAGACATATAGCATGTACAATGCTATGTAACCCTAAAGGCGCAATTCAGTTTTCAAAAATTTAATTGAAACAATGTAAAGACTAAATACAACATCCACAAACAAATCCAACTACAAATTCACTAACAAGACCACACCACAAGTTTAGCATGAAAGTATTTTATTTGGAACTGCAATGGGAATCGGGAGGATGGGATGATAGGGGTCAAGGGGAGAGGGATGGTAAGGGTCAAGGGGAGAGGGATGTAAGGCAAAGGGGGAGAGGGATGGTAAGGGCTGAGGGGGAGAGGGATGATAGGCAATAAGGGGGAGAGGGATGGTAAGGGCGAGGGGAGAGAGAGGTGCATAAGGGGGAGAGGGATGGTAAGGGCGGGGGAGAGGGATGAGAGGGGTCAAGGGGAGAGGGATGTTAAGGGTCGAGGGAGAGAGGGATGGTAAGCGTAAAGGGGAGAGGGATAAAGAGGGGTTGAGGGGAAGGGACGTCAGTTGTTGAGGTGAGCAGCTGGGAAACTGGGGGGTCAAGACTCAGGGTTGGGGAAATGTCTCGGCGAACTTTAGCGCATTGTCCCGTGTGGTTTCCCTATGAAAGAAAAAGAGAAAGAAAGAAGAGTTACTGATTAATAATGGAAGAATTAGCTGAACATACGTATCTTAATGTGGACCGGAACATGCGGCGGGTGGACTTAGGGAGGAGTCCTTGTAGAGGGATCCTGGTGGATGCGGTAGAACTTGTGACTGACTGGTTAGAAGATCACCGTCCTAGTTGTCGAACTGCGTGTTACCTGCTGAGACAGGAAACAGGGTCAAGGGGAAGGGTCGTGAGAACTGAGACAGAAAGCATGTGCTTATACAGGTATGCACAGGTGATTGGAATGAGAAGATGCAGGTGGCTGATTAGCAGGACGCAGGTGATTGGATTTGCGGGAGATACAGGTGTTTTGAATTTCACGAAGTGGGTGACAGTGTTCGGCTGAGGGTGGTGTGGTCTAGTTCCTGAACTTCAGTTTTAAACTACGTAAGAATAAATAACATGTAAAAAGTTAAAAATTTAAGAGCTAGCTGACCCTGTTAAATTGTTTGAACCCTTAGAGGGGTATAAAAAGTACCCGGTACCCACTGACCTTAAAGCAAAAAAGAGAAATTAGGCCCTCCAATATATTTTCTAGTCATAAAAATAGCATTAAAGGTAAAGAAGCCTTTAAGTGGAGAACACTTAAGACCTTAAACACCTTCATATGTCGATTAATGCATTCATCAGGATGTTGATACCGTTTCAATAACTTATTAAGGTCTATTCTCCAGAAGGAGCACAGGATTTTGTCTGTTAATACACAAACGCTACATACAGTATATATTGGCAGGATGAGGTGTGTGCTGAACCAGGTGTTTGTAGTTTTGAGATTAGTTTAAGTCCTAATGATCCCTGTTATTAGTAAAACTGGTAACATGACACAAAAATAAACTACATCTGAGAATATACAGTATGTTATCAAATGGGGCTGATGTAAAACAAGCAGATTTTGTTCACTGGAATGCTGGAAAGAAAAGTGTGGGAGCGAAGGAAGAAAAATGTTAACTAGAGCATGAAACATGTCCTGCATGTGATAAATGTGAAAAACAATAAAAAATATGAATGTATTTTCCAAAGGAGAACGATTGTAAACTCCAAGGGTGCTGATAAAGTTCCACCTATTTTTGCCTAGAGATAAAACTTGGCAACAAAAGCTACATTTACCCCCAAAAATTTGCCTTCTCACACAGCCACAAAGATAAACCAGATGTTGAAATGTGCAGTAAAACTGTTGCACGCACATGCATTGGTGCTCCTGCTTTTTTATGTCTCCTATCCAGAGGAAGATAAAGTCACGGACAACCAAAAACCGTCTTCTAACCGTCGCTTGTGGAAGTTGGAATAAAGGCCAAATGTTGGTTTGGCTTGGCTTTCCCAATTCCTTGCTTGGCTTCACATTTATTTACAGCAGGAATCATAATAATGAGATGAAATGCTGGAAATTACCAGCCTCATAATTCTGCTCAACACATTTAACAGATTTATCCTATCAGTTCACATAAACCGGCTGAACCTCTTGTGCATCAATATCACCATGGCGATGAGAAAGCAGTCTGCTGTTGTGGTTAGCTGACATCTTGTGATGTGGCTTTTTTTTTTCTGGCACAGCAAACGTGTACAAGCGTTGAGTCAGTACTTCAGGCAGGCGAGGCGGTATAATGGTGCTTTATTTAAATCTCACAGGTCTCCCTTTTTCTCTCTTGATCGCAGTCGACCAGTAACGTGTGGATGACCCACGCAGAGATGGAGTCCCTGAACGCTGCCACCAAGCCTCCGGTTAGTGACACTGCTGCCCTGTCTCTGTCTGACAAACCCTCTTTTATGTTCTTCACAGAGGTGGGAAGTAACTAAGTACAAATACTTCATTAGTGTAGAGTTTTCAGGTATCTGTACTTTACTTTTCTGACAACTTTTTACTTTTGCTGTAAATGTTAAAGACGTAACGAAACAAAACTGACGTAAAAGATAAAATAAAACAATGTAAAAGATGTAACTATGACTACATCATAATAAGACCAAAACAGCATAAAAGACGCAACCAGACAAAAATGACGTAAAAAAATGTAACAAGACAGAACAGTGACAAAAACATTGTAACAAGACCAAAATGACGTAAAAGATGGAACAAGGCGAAAATTACGTAAAAGACAACGATAAAAACTTGGTAACAAGACCAAAACAATGTTAAAGACAAGAACAACAAGAGGGAGACTCGACTGTTGAGAAAATGTGAGGTTCAACTTTTTACTCAAGTATTTGTACGTCTACTTGAGTAAAGAATGTGTGTACTTTTACCACCTCTGTTTTTTCATCATTATTTTACTTACTATGTTTTGAATTATTTTGAGCGTCTCGTCTGGTCTGAACCATGTTGATGAGTCTCTCCCCTTCCTCCTCTTCCTCTCTCTCTGTCTTCTTTTAAACTTCTGTCTCTGTCCTTTGTGGGTCCAGGTCATAGTGTTGAGCATCTTCTTCTCCCCCTCTGGTTGCTGTTTCAGTGTGAACTGCTTCCAACTAATTACCCGTTCACTAACACACTATTCCTCCCTTTTGTCCTCTTTTCCTGCCACTGCTGCTGCTGCTGCTGCTCCCTCCTCCTCTGCTTCTCCTCCATCATCTCTCCATCCGTCCACCCTGCTCTTGACCCCCTGCTCCCCTTCTCCTTCACCACCTCCACATCTCTCTCTGGCTCTGTCTCTCTCTCTCTCTTTCTCTCGGCGCTCCAGGAGCTGAAAGAGTTCAGCTGGGATCAGGTAAGGATCACCTGCACCTTTTCTTTTTTTTTCTTTTTTTTTTTTTTGAAACTCAGGATTAACACAACATGATGCGTATTTGTCAGTAATTTTTTATCTCTAGTGAGACTAACAGCAGTGAGTCATGATGAGCTGCTGACTTCCACTAGCATCAGACATGAAGCGGAGCGTGAATCAGCGTTGATCATCTGTGGTTGTCCCCCTCCAGATACTGGCCTATGGCGATATGAATCATGAGTGGGTGGGCAACGACTGGCTGCCCAGCCTGGGCCTGCCACAGTATCGCAGCTATTTCATGGAGTCCCTGGTGGATGCACGCATGTTGGACCACCTGACCAAGAAGGAGCTGAGAGGACAGCTCAAAATGGTGGACAGCTTCCACAGGTAGAGCTCGGCTCCCGCGTGTCTCGTCTGCGCTCATTAAAGCCGTAACTCATATAGATAATGCTCGTTTGTCACTTCTCCTGTTTTTACTTTCATTCCTCTCTGTTGATGCCGTCTGTGTGTCTGTGTCTGACTGGCGTGGGAAATATGAAGCCGTTAAAAGACATGTAGGGAGTGGTCCTGTTGTGACAACAGACCAAAACATGTCACAGTCAATTTGCATACAGCTCATTAAAGGGACAATTCACCTCGAGTTGCACATATTTGAAGCTGTCAGCGATGGGTAATTTTCCAATTAAGTGTATTTAAAATACGTATTTAATTACTTTTGTCATTTGCATTTTGCCAGGCAGAAAAAAATAAAATGTAGCTCTTGCACAATCTAGTGTGCCAAATTAGTTATTAAAATACTTCACTTTTTACAGTTCAGTTTGTACATATTGTTAATAGTTTACCATTCGCTTTGTACCATTAGCAACATTAGCAAGCCACAAGCTTTTTTTTTTTTTAAAGTTATTTTTTGGCCATTTTTGCCTTTATTTGATAGTACAGGAAACAGGGCAGAGAGAGGGGGGATGACATGCAGCAAAGTGCCGAAGGCGGGAATCGAACCAGCGGCCGCTGCAGAGGACTAACAGCCCCATACATGGGTTGGACGCTCTACCCACTGAGCTAAACGTCCACCCCTGCTATGGCTCTTTTATACACTCTGTGCTTGGATGAGCTGCCCAAAATGAGAGTGGTGGTCGCTGCAGTTTGTGTTAAACTACAAACTTATTCCACATATTTATCAGCTGTTTATAGCTGGGAGGAACATGAGCAGACACTTTTTGCAGCGTTGACACAGAGCTGCGGGCACGGAGCAGGAAAACACAAAGTCAGCTTTAAGGCGAGTTCTCTGGATTAAAACAGGCTTCTGTGGAGCTCAGCACCCTCCTCACAGACTTCGCCGTAGTTTTCGGGCCAGCTACCTGGCTAACCTCACTATTTAAAACACCTATGTGATTATCAAAATGATCAAAAATACTAACGAAACACTAAAACACACTGTATACAAAGCAAACAGTAAAATATTAATAATATGTACAAATAGAACTTTAAAAAGTGAAGTATTTGAATAACTTGGGGATGAAAAAACACTGGTGACCATGAAGGTATACTGCAGATTTGACTTATCCCCAAAAAATAACCCTATCATAGTCTTTGGATAGATAAGTGACACGTCCTGTCGGGTCCAACAACAGGCTAATGGTGAACTGTATTTCATGTGTGTTCCATGTGACCAGTAACTCGAGGACAGAAACCCCTTTCCGCTTTGATAAAGGTGCCTAAAAATGAGAAAATTACCCAGAGGGCATAACGTAAGACAAAACCTGCACTCTTAGCTAACTAGCTAGTGTGAGAGGAGAAAGATGACTCATAGAACATAATCAGAATGAGGTGGTAGGTGTTAAAAAACATGTGGGGATTTGCTCCTGTTGTTGTGACACTCTCACTGCTCAGGTGTGTGTCTCCAGGCCCTCTTTAAGTCCTCTTTTAAGATAGTCAAGGGGTCAAAGGCGTTGGCTTGTGTTAATGCTTTCTGAGTACGGGTGAGAGTGGGAACACGCCCTCAATTAACCTGCTTCAGCTGTTAACCCTCTGGTTCTTTGACCTCTCCCAGGGTCAGTTTGCATTACGGCATCATGTGCCTGAAGCGTCTGAATTACGATCGCAAGGAGCTGGAGAGGAGGAGAGAGGAGAGCGCCCACCAGAACAAAGGTGAGCTCTTTTTGTTTTTTCCCTCTGATCTCATTCATTCATACCGACGATGAGGGACAGGGTTGTATGTTTCTCTGACCTCGTCCACCCAACTAATTCCCCTATTCATGCTGAGCTATTGTCTTGTTCAAACATGGTTCATACCGGTGCTGGAAATCCTTGAAAACGCTTGAATTTCAGTGTGTCGTTTTCAAGGTTTAAAAGTGCTTGAAACTCGTGGACGCTGTAACTGCAGAGAGACACAGCATGAACATGCATGCATGGAAGTTTATATCACATCGACACTTCTGTCCATATTCACACACGGATGGAGGTTTATATCACGTCGACACTTCTGTCCATATTCACACGCCGCCTCTCCTGTGCTCTCTGCTCGGAGTCATCACACAAAGCAACCCGGTCATTTTCCAGCAGTTCATACAGTGATGCTGGAGCGTCAACGCTGCTATGACTGCAGGGAATATGATTGATTTGAGGGGCATGAAGCCGAATTGAAGGAGCGCAACCACCGTGAAATTCCTGCCCTGATACGCCATGTCTGATTTGAAGAGCTTATAAGGAGCCACATTGTGTATAAAACACAAAACTCTGTCTGTCTTAAAAACATTCATTGTAAGTGGGGTATTTGAGCTGCAGCTTCTTTTGTGTCTGTTGGCGACAAGCCGTTGTCGATGACGTCATGACGTACAATCGACCAATGGTGCAACTTCATACCTCAGCTACTTACTTACTTACTCAGCCACCCAGCAACCCACAGGGCCGGCCCCTGCGGTCCAGCCAAAACTGTCAAATCACCCTCAAGTTAAATTAATTAGATTATTTCCATCCATTGTCCGTAACCGCTTATCCTTGACGGGTCGCGGCGGGGCTGGAGCCTATCCCAGCTGACGTTGGGCGAGAGGCGGGGTACACTCTGGACAAGTCGCCAGTTCATTGCAGAGCTGACACATTGAGACAAACAACCACTCATGCTCACATTCACACCTACAGGCAATTTAAAGTTATCAATTAACCCATTATGCTGAATGTCTTTGGACTGTGGGAGGAAGTACCCGGAGAGAACCCACGCAGACACAAGGAGAACATGCAGACTCCACACACAAAGGTCCTGCCCCTACAACAAACTCACTCAGAACCTTCTTGCTGGGAGGCAACAGTCCTAACCGCTGCACCACCGTGCCGCCTAGATTATTGCCTTGGACTCATTGATTTATTTGATGGCTTTGCTGACGTGGCATTTGTGTGCCCTCACAACACCAAAGGCAAAGTGGATATGCTTTTAAAATTATGAATGGAATGGAGGCCTGTAACTGACAATCAAATCATGTAGTTAAATTCTAGTTTACAAGACTTTAAATAAAGACCTAAATCATCATCATCACTTCTTGCTTCACACCAAATTGTTGGATATTTTATGATATTATTAGAAGTGGCAGTTGCAGCGCCATTTGCTTTACTATTTTCAACTTTTAACAAGATCTCTTAAAAGTACGTGGACATAAAAAGAGAAAAGAAACTGCTTCCCAAACTCAGTAAGCCATAAAAATCACTTTCTTACATCAGCTTTGGCACATAGAATCAAGTAAAACTCTCGCTCAGAACCCCCAAAACACCCCACAAACTTAATAATGGCAAACTAAACAAACACTTCCTTTGATTTCCGCTGTCTCCCACATCGCTGGAGATGTTTAGAGCTGGACCACCCCTTCGTTACTGCCTTCCCCCCACCTCCATACTTAGGAGAGATTATAAGCCGCAGCTTTCGAGTGCAATTTGGCAGGATAACAATTACATAAATGTCAACGCGCTCAGTCATTAAATAAACCTAAATCTCTCGCTCTCCCACCGCTGCACTCTGGGATACACATGTTGTACATTTAAAGTCGGTTCATCTTGGATGATTTCCTTGCAGAAGAATTTCCCGAGTGATTTGTGAGTTTTGGGTTTGACCTGTCCGTGTCTGAGAACACATCAGTAAAGCAGGAGCATTTCACTATTTCTTTTGACCACTCAGATAATTTAACCCCTTCAGACAACCATAAATAAGGCAGAACAGACAAGCCTGAAGTGAGCAGAATATTAAGAAACCTGATCTTGCTTATAAAACCAGCGAGCGGAGTCGACAGCTTGCTCTTTGCACATGGATGCCTCCTCTCCCTCCCTTCCTCCCTTCACCTTCTCCTCCTTTCCTTCCAGATGTGATGGTGTGGTCCAACGAGCGCGTGATGTGCTGGGTGCAGACTCTCGGTCTGAAGGAGTACGCCGACAACCTCCGTGAGAGTGGCGTCCACGGGGCTCTGCTGGCTTTAGACGACACCTTCGACTACACTGACCTGGCCCTGCTGCTGCAGATCCCCAATCAGAACACACAGGTGAGCAGACAGACAGATGGTAACTGATGAAATGATTTTCACGTCTGTATCAGTTGTGTATTACTTACTTTCCTATTTGTTGAATTTGGAGACCCCTGTGGACAAAAGCAGTAGTGTTTCCACTGTAAAAATCACAAAATATAACTTAAAAAATAAATTTATCTGAATAAAAACTGGCTAACAAACTATTCACTGTAACTTTACCTCAGAAAATGTAAACACAGGTTCATTTCTTGTTTTCTTTGCTAAAAAGGGCTGTTTTGACTGGTTGCTGACCCCTGATACAGCGCCACCATCTGGCCAAACTGCATCATGCAAATACATACAGATAGAGGTTATTTTCTTTGAAGTTAAATTAATAATCCCTGGGCGAGTATTTATTTAACATTAAACATGAAATGAAATGATGAAAAAACAAATACTATATGCAGAAGCTGACCCCATTTTTTGGGGCATGTTTGGAGGGGACTGGAGGACTGGTGGGACACGCAAACAAACTCCTTGATATGCAGTTATTTTTCTTTTCAAAAGTTCAACTACTGGACACAAGATGTCTCGTAGTTCACTGAAAACGTGACATGGAGGCTTCAGGTTACCTCATCACATTTGCTGCGTTTGCTGCCTGTGATAAACTTTGCATGAGCTTTATGAGTAAGGTGATTGGAATGATCAGTTAAAGATATGAGGAATTAATAGCGACACACTCCCAAGTAACAAATTTTCCTCTCACAACTTTGGTAAGCAAGATCTTTTATGCTCAGTATCCTTTATGAACTGAACTTAAGCACACTGTCAGATGTATGTAAGAACATTTTTATAGATGAGACCTCAGGTTTAAAAATACCTGAATTACCCTTTAAGAGTTACAGCCGCACTGGTTTTAATCAGACATGATATTCCAACATGAACTAATGAATGCCAGCACAGCACAGCCGTCCTGAACATGTCTCATCTGCAGAGTCCAAATGAATCTCAAAGCTCGACATCTCCTCTCTCCTGCAGGCCAGACAGCTCCTGGAGCAAGAGTACAACTCCCTCATCTCCATGGGAACCGAGAGACGACCTGATGAGGTCAGCACGCTGATGAGCTTTAAGAAATGAAAAATCATACGTGTATTTGTATATAATTGATGGCTTGTCTGAGCCAGCAGCTCCTTTTTTTTCACACGCTCTGTCTGTCTATCTGTCAGGATGGAACTAAGACGTTCACCCGCTCGCCCTCCTGGAGGAAGATGTTTAGGGAGAAGGACCTCCGGGGCGTGACCTCCGACTCCGCCGAGACCCTGCCTGCTAACTTCCGTGCCTCAGCCATCGCCACGCCCTCCGTTACCCTGAGAAAGGTTCAGAGTGATGGTGAGTGCGACGCGTGACCTCTGACAGCTTCGCTCTCATGTTCACATTCGCTGAGCTCCTCTGCAGCCTTGAGGCGCCGCTCAGTTTAGACGATGTGTGAAAACCTGTTACTCTATATGGCGTTACTCACATGAAGGGCACGACAGGAATCGGGGCACAAAGGTCAGCTGCAGCTAGCTTACAGGGCTAGATCTGATCAGGTGCAGCTACAAGGCAGGAATTTGACCACAGCCAAACGGACAGTGCCGTGGATGCCCCAGAGCCGGGGTGTGCAATGTTCAGCTCTGAAGCTGCATGCCCCCCCCCCCCGAACCCGATGTGAGCCTGTGAAATATGTGAGAATAAGGCCCGACCCAACCCAAACCCGTCAGGTCTCGAAGGGTCTCGTCAGGTCTCGTCAGGTTTGGGCCCAGATCTCAAGCTCTATTGGTCAGATTTGTGTAAAAGTTGCAGTGATTAGACAAAACTGCAAAGTTCTGCAGAATTCATTGGAATTAGATGACTTTGCGTCAGTTGCTGTGGCTGCAACATTCCAACTTCCTGAAAAACCTGCTGATTGTTATTGCACCGCTGTTTTTGGTCTTGGTGGTCTACATTTTGGCCGTGATACCACAACAACTTTATATTTATCATAGGCCTGACCCTAAAAATAACTTATTCCAGGCCCGCAGCTATTCTGCAGGTCTGATAATAAATGAGCCATGTATTTACATCTTGATTGACTGGAAATGAGCCTTGAACAGAATATTATGTTTTCAGCCACCATACAGTGTGCAGTGTTATATAAGCTGCCGCTGCAAAATGCAAAACCAGCATCATGTGCACAGACTGGGGCAGTTGGTTGTTTTCATGCAACTCTGCCATTAGTTTGGCGGTGGAATTTTCTGTTTCCTTCTGCAGAGGAACTGGCAATAACAAGGAACAGACGCTTCAAAGTACAGAGGAAGACCATTATCCCTCATTCCACTTCTTAATAGGAATGCCTGTGGAAGGTCAGTGCTGTTTAAGAACACTAAAGTTGTGATAATGACCCCGTCTGTGTTTGTTTCCCGCCCTTCTAACGCAGCCAACTCTGGTGCCCGGGGTGAATCTGCCTCAGTGAGGACGTACTCCTGTTGAGGGGGCTGAGGTGAGAACAACATCAATTAAACTGTCTGGAAGCCAGAGGTGGCAAAAGTACACACATTATTTACTCGAGTATACGTACTGATTGAACTTTTTTACTCAAGTAAAAGTGAAAAATTAAAGTAAACAGTCGACTGCTGAAATACAGTTCTACCTTGTAGCTTTGTTTTGTCATCTTACATTTGCGTTTTACATCATTTTCGTCTTGTTACATCTTTTATGTAGATTTTTCTTGTTATGTAGTCTCCATCTTGTTATTTGTGTTACGTCAGTTTCTTATTTTGTCGTTTTCAGCTTGTTACATTGTTTTTGTGTCGTGTCTTTTACATAATTAAATAAATAAATGTTTATAATTTTCGTCTTGCTACGACTTTCACATCATTTTCATCTTGTTACATGTTTTGCATCATTTTCATATTGTTGCAATTTTTCTTGTTTTTTTTCTTGCTGTCTTTATTAATAAAATATCCGTTGTTTTACGTCCTTTTTGTCTTGTGATATCTTTAACATTGTTTTCATCTTGTTGCATGTTTTATATAATTTTCGTCTTGTTATGTCTGTCTTGCATGATATGGTCACATGAATACACAAAAGAATCGTTGTGTCTGTGTGTTATTGTTGCATCCATTGCAGTTGAAATCTTGAAGTTGGGCAGCAATAACACAAAATGAAAATAATCAATAATTCCCCCCAAATGCATTAAAACTAAAGTAACAAGCCTGTTTAGAAAATGTAGAATGTACAGATAATTGTGATAACATGTAAAGGTAGAAGTTTGTCAGAAAAATAAACACTCAAGTAAAGTACAGATACCTGAAAAATCTACTTAAGCAAAAGTATTTGTACTTAGTTACTATCTGTTGGTAGCATGTCATCCATGTGGGGTTTTATCTGTGCGGTGAGACTAAACAGCCTCTAAGCTTCCGAGATGGCTTGCACATGTGGCGGGCACATTCGTTTGAACCTTGTTGTTTTATGTATTTGTTTGGTGTAGTGGATTGGTCTGAGCCTGGGGTTTTAGTAGTTCCCCTGAGGTCTTAAAGTGGTGGGGTTTGGTTGGTGGGGATTTAGGCAGAGTTGAATTAAGGCCACAGAAGCAGTGACGTGGTAATAATGCTGTTTCTCTCCGCAGGGCGCTGACTGGATTGGGACTAGAGGACCCTCTCGCTCATCCACGGAGAAAGAAGCAATGAATATAACCATTTAACTTAAAAATAAACCTATCGGTCTGACCATTCTGCAATAACAGAAGCAAAGGAATAAAGGGGGAAAATGACATGAAGAATGTATGAATGTATTTTCCGACCAGACTAGGAGGAAGGTTGAACGGGATCAGCTGTTTTCTCTCTCTGTCTCTCTCTTCCTGTCATTCTGTCTTTGCTCTTTCTCTCTCGGCGGGACTGCGCTGTGGGGTTAATACAGGACAACGCCGGTGTTGGTTGGGTTCGTTCCGGCCGGTGCAGGTTTCCCCTCTCTTCATTCCTGTCGGAGTCTGCACACAGTCAGCAGAGTTGGCAATATCAGGGCTCATTTTCCTACTCGCTGCCATTTATTCTCTCACAGTTTGAACACAGCTAAACGTGTCGCCTTATAACTTCTGCTCAGCAACAGGTGTTTTTAATGGGAGCCAGGGCAGAAGTTAACCTCACCATAAGTTTAGATTTTAAAAACAAGAGGAGTGACTGCATGGGAGGATGTTACGATGATTAGGGGAAACGGCTGGATGGATATAAAGCTGGGTTATAACTCTAAACAACACCGGTGTTCTCCTTCCTTTCTACTCATGAGGCGGCTGGTGTCCAGTGTCAGCCATTGTGGCTCTATTGTGGGCTTCTACGGTCCCATCAGGGGTGTCTAAGTGTCCCCAGTTGGTCGGAGTGGTGTAGTAAAACATGTCCGAATTCAGACCACCATTTAGCTCCGACCACATCAGAGGGACCCTTTTGTCTATTGGCACCTTGAAAGCTGATAGGCCGAGTAATCTCTTTTGAAGGGACCCCATTATAGAGATCAAAGGCGCAGAGGTGGACGGGACGGGGCGGAGCGGGGCCACAGAGGCATTGTGCTCGCTGAGTTCATGATGTCCACGGCAGGAAATCCATACAGTTAGTGTCGGTACCACTGTCTGCAAAGGCGCACTTTACAAGGAGGTTATAAGTTATGATTTTTGGCTTTATTCATGTTTAAGGAGAAATATAAAAGTCTCTAAGATAACTTAAATCAGGCCTGAAAAGTTTAGTCCCAAGCCTGACAAAATTCTGTCTGAACCCACCTCATTAGCATATTTCAGCCCAAACCCGATTATAGCCCCACATTTGTACCAAACCGTAGGAGTTGGCAGTGACAGTACATATAGGGAATTGGCAACGACAAAAGTGGGGAGAAAAATGAAAAAAAGTAATAAGCCCATACAGCCCATGAAAATGTGTGAGAAATACGACCTGACCTGACCCAAACCCGTTGGGTCCCGCTGGGTTCGGGCAAAGATCTCAAGCTCTAGTCGCTAGCGTTTAAAAATGAGTACTGCAGTCCAGATAGCAAGTCAGAGCCAAAGACGGCACATTAAATAAGTTTAATCTTGATTTAATATACCATCTATGGTCGAAGTGAGTTGTTTGCCCTCACCTCCTCCTGTTGCAGGAACACTGATCCACTGTTTAAAACTGTCAATAATCTGTCAATGTCAGGTTGAGCCTGTTATCCAGAAAACGAGATGCCCACTGCTCACACTGGACTTTGAGTTCAGGCACTGCCTGCCTTCTGCCTGCCAGACTCCGTTAACATTTTGCTAAATTTAACTGTTATAAACATATTCTCCTTTTTACGACTCATAAACAGACACTTAATCATTCAGCGAACATTCTGTATTAATTTTAAGTCTAATAAACATGAAACTGGCAAAAAAAAAAACAGTTATTCTGACCTGAAATAGAAATTTTAAATGAGAACATGCTGGCTTTAGCGTTGTTGTTAATATTAACCAATAATCAACATCTGATGAACATTTACAACAGCAGACTTGGCAGCTACATATAAGGTTGTTCATGTAAAAAGTCGCAGGTTTTATGACTTAATAATGAGCCGTGAGACCTGTGGGCCAAAACGCAGTTTGGTGCTTCGGTGGCTCGGTTGGTGGAAAGTATGCTTCATGTGCTGAGGCTCAGTCCTCTGCAGCAGCTGTGGGTTTGATTGCAATCTGCCGCCCCTTGCTGCATGTCGTTCTCCCCCAACTCTCCCCACCCCCCTTTCCTGTCCTAACTCTAGCTGTCCTATCAAAACGAGGCCCTAAAAATCAGGGCATAGAACAGGGACGTGTCCCTACCAATATCAAGGGACAACTGAATTGCCCCTAGCAATAACTTTTTAGCAAAAACTTAATTGTTGCCCATCTTGTCTCATCAGTGTTGGTGAGATTCATTTTGTGAAGAACTTCTGCTAATTATGGATAAAAAACAATGCATTTTTAAGTTTTGACAGATTGCATGCTCCTTCTCATATGCCTCACTACCTACTTATTGCCACGGGTCTCTATTTTATGCCCCGATTTTTAATATATGAAGTAAGCGACAAATCTAGCGAGTTATTCAGACCATCAAGGGGAAAGAGAGAAATATTTACACATTTATTATGTTTAATACTTTAATTTATTCCCATGAATGCTGTAATCTTAGTCAGCTCTCCTGTGGCAGCAGCACAGCGTCTCTCCTTCTCCCCTGTATCGTACGCAAGTTTTTAATAAAAGGATTCTTCTTAAATAATTAAAGACGAGGGAAGTTATTCAGAAGGAGAAAAAGCCAGGTGGATTTTTCACAACTTAAATGTTATTTTTCTCCTTTTCTGCAAATTGAAACACGTGAAAATACCATTAGTAACAACTTGTAAACCCTTTGTAAAGTCTGTCTTATCAGAAAGTGGTACCCAAGTGTTGCATATATTCAGGAAGGCGTGACGTTGAGGACATGAACTCCTCACTAGCCGTCCACGATGTCGCCGTGCGGTTTGTGACTCGTAATCATCAGCTCAGGGTCTTGGGTAATCCTGATGATGAGAGAGGCGGCAGAGAGACAAAAACAGCGGCTCACAGGGAGGAAAGAAGAAACGAAAAGGGTGGACAGAAGCCGGTCATTTTACTGCACACACAAGCCATAACAGAAACCAAGAGCTCTCTGGGGGGGCGGGGAGGGTGAGTTTGGGGGTGGGGGGGTGAGATCAGAGAGAGGCAGGAAGAGAGGAAGAGCCCGAGGAAGCCCAGGAAACAAAACCTTTAGCCTCTGTGTTTACGATGCATGTCAAACAAACGACAATGACCTAAAAACATTTTTTTGGTGGTGAAGATGATAATGAGGTGTCTTTAAAAAATATATATCTGTATGATAAACCTACAGGGGGTGGGAGCCTGGGGATCAATTTGTAAAATGTGTGTATTTTTTTCAGTTGTATTTTTTATTTTTTACGATATCTATTTATTTTCTTTAGGTATGTATTGGATAAATGTATGTACATGTTCCGTTCCTTCTTGACTTCATTTGAACTAGTTTTAAAAGTAAATATGAAAATTGAAAAATGGTCATTCAAATACGCTACTGTATGTGTACATTTTGAGATCAAATTGTGCAATGATTTAACAGATTTCCATGATTAAAGTGATAGTAATACAAACTGAAAATATCATCTGGAAAATAAATGATAATGATGATGATGATGATAATGAAAATGGTGATGTAAAAGAGAAAAAATAAAAATAAAGCGATCCAGGTGGATCTGCTAATCATTGGAAACTTTCTCCATTTTTTCTGTTTATCTGTTTTATTCTGTTTTGTCCCTTTCTGCAGGTGTGTGCAGTGCTACATGAAACTTTACTCAAGTACTTGAATATTTAAATTTTAGACATTTTTGATACCTCTTTTCTATTACTTTTATAAGGCAAACTTGTTCTTTTTACTCCTCTACATTCATCAAACAGCTGTACTCTGCCCTACATATACACTGTCTGACCAGGAAAAAAAGTCACCACCTGGATTTAACGAAGCAAACAGGTAAGATCCTCCCATTGGATAATTACTGCAGTGATTAATATGTTTCAGCTGGCAACAAGTTATTGAACCCTGACTGATGCAGTGAGGAGCTTCTCATTTCTTAAACAACCATGTCAGAAGACATATCCTGTGGTCGTGGAAAAGATGTTACTCTGTTTCAGAAGGGTCAAATTATTGTCCTGCATCAAGCAAAGAAAACAACTAAGGAGATTAATGAAACTAGTAAAACTGGGTTAAGATCTGTCCAACACATTATTAAAACCTGGAAGGATAGTAGTGAACCATCATCTTCAAGGAAGAAATGTGGTGAACGTTTGGTGAAATCAAACTGTAAAAAATCAACAGTAGAACTCACGGCTGTGTTTAATAGTGAAAGTAAGAACATTTCCACACACAGTGGAAGAGAACTCAGGGGATTGGGACTAAACAGCTGTGTAGCCTCAAGAAAACCACTTATCAGTGAGACTAATCAGAAAAAAAGGCTTCAGAGCAATGGAAAAAGGTCATGTGGTCTCATGAGTCCAGATTTACCCTGTTCCAGAGTGATCAGGGGGCATCAGGGTAAGAAGAGAGGCAGATTAAGTGATGCTCCCATCATGCCTAGTGTCTACTGTACAGGCCTGTGGGGGCAGTGTTCTGATCTGGGGTTGCTTCAGTTGCTCAGGTCGAGGTTCAGCAACGTTATGAGCCCAAAAAATGAGGTCAGCTCACAACCTGAATATACTGAATGGGCAGGTTTTTACATCAGTGGCTTTTTTTCTTCCCTGACGACACGGACATATTCCATGATGATAATGTCAGGATTCATGGGGCTCAGATTGTGAAAGAGTGGTTCAGGGAGCGTGAGACACACAAGGATTGTCCACCACAGAGTCCAGACCTGAACCCCACTGAGAATCTTTGGGATGTGCTGGAGAAGACTTTACACAGCGGTCCGACTCTCCCATCATCAGTACAAGATCTTGGTTGTGACATTGCATAAGCTTATTGAAATGATGCCATGATGAATATGTGCCATAATCAAAGCTAAAGGCGGTCTGACGAAATATTAGAGTGTGTGACTTTACATAACTTTACGATACATAGCTTCATTTAATGTGTAGTCACTGCTGTTTGCTTTTGTAGGGCAGTCAGGCCACTAATTACTTTGCAGATTAAAGATTTGACTCCAAAATATGCAGGACTTTTACTTGTGATGGACTCTATTTAAATGATGGTATTCCCGCAGGTTTTTAAGAGTTAAATTCAAGCACTTTCACACCCCAAATTTCCAGACTCTCAAAGCCCTTATCATCACATCTGAATTGTTACTTAAATGCAGTTGTAAATTCCTTAATACCCACAGCCAGGGCAGGAGTTTCATGGAGGCACCAGGCTCCCTCAGTCTGGCCCCGTGCCCCTCAAAAAATGATCTTCCCGGAGGCCACAGTGGCCCTGATGCCCCGCCCTCACTGCCCCAGCCTCTTTCCTGTCATTGCGGTTTGTTGAGATTCTTAATTCTTATTGGGCAACAAGTCAAACACTGTGCACATAACCAGTAGTTTTCTAGCCTGAACTGCTGGAAAACCACAGAGATATTTATGACTGCAGTTTGTTGAATTAGCAACAAAAAGGACAAGAAACTCAAGATATAATGTTGAGCACTGCTCGTGTATCGCTGGTTGATTTGTGTGAACTTCTGACTAAATAATAAGGAAATATTTTGGGAAATACACATTTTTAAAGGCCTATTTCAAATAAAATCCATTTCCTTCATCCATTTCAAATAAAATCATCCCTAACCCTCAAGTTCAATTCATTATTACCCCAGCATTGATGGCCTTGCTGCCAAAAATCTGACACCACCAGAGGCTGAGTGGTTTTGTCCCTGAAACTGATGAAATCCCAGGCCATGTTTTGAGCATGATTATTTGATGCTTTTAAATTTACAGAGTAAGAGATCAGGAGAAGATTTATCTAGTTATGACTGAAAAACATGACGACGGGATCGTTTCATTTCAAATGTAAAAAGATTTTTTGTTTTCATGTGAAGAGTATTTTTCAAGTAGTGTATTCAAATTCGAGCATATTCCTCAGAGTTAAAATTGAGCTTTTTCCAAAATTTGTCTGAGTCATTTTTTAAGGAAAAAAGTCACACACACACACAAAAAAAAGTGAATATATTCTGGTTTCTTTTTTCCTCCCTGACAATGAACTCTGAATGAACTTAACAAGACATTTTGGGACTTTCGGAAACACATTTTTCAGCATTTTCTGACCTTTTATGGACCAATAACTAATGCATTAACTGAGAAAATAATCGACAGATTAAGTGACACTGAAAATATTCTGTAATACTGTGTTTTATGAAGCTATAGTTTGCTTCTTGCCAGCAATCAATCCCAGAGCGCTTTGCGAGTTTAATTGTGTGTTCAGATCAGTTAAATTGTGTAACAATCATTTGCTGAGTACAAAGATCCTTTATTACCACATTTGGCAGGCAAACTGAACAAACCAGCAGATGGTAAAAATGTGCTTGTTTAGGTGTCATAATTAACAAACCACATGGTTTTTACATTCACGAACCACATTTAACAAGTTCCACGGACGGAGACGCATCCTGCCACAAAACTGTCAAACCATCAGCCTGAGTGAAGTCATGCTTACGTGTGCCCGCGCTGTAGATCCTGTATCCAATACATACCCCCCCAGCCCTCCCCCCACTAAAGCACTGGTACAGTATTGATGGTAATCCATATGGGATCAGTGAGGAGCAGTAAAATGGAGCCTCAGTAGGTGGCGCTCCTTCCTCTCACAACCCGAGCGGACCAGAGGCTGGAATTATCATCAGACACTGGAGAGACCTACCACTCCATGAAGACTTCTTCTATAAATACACACAGATATACATAGCTTCATACATAAAGGTATACTGGTGTCATATTGTACACAATATATATATATATAAAGGAATATATTAATATCAAAGACATACACATGCTTACATACTAATCAAAAATAACTTAGATTATGAAAGATAAATCATACAAAAACAGTAAAATCTCTATATATGACAATATTCCCTAAGATCTAGTATTGAGGTCTTCTTGTTTTTTTCAAAAGTCATTTGAAGTCGTGTTGGAGGGGAGGGATGGAAACCAGAAGAGAGAGACGTCTGAAAAAACCGAACTGAGGCAGAAATCCGTCATGTTTAAGGAAAGTGGCGAGCCAGAGAGCTCACAGGAGGATGTCACAGCTGCTCTGCTCTGTGTCACTCTCTACTTCTTCAAGATGCGAAGAGGCAACGTGCGCCGCACCGGCTCCGTCTCTTTTGTGGAGGTGGGGAGTCAAACCCCCCCAAAACATTCACCTCAAAGAAGAAGAAAAAATGTCAGTTTGTGCACAAATGTATCACCTCTGCAGTGAGTTATTAAAATAGCACCCATGTTTTTCAGAGACATAACCACCAAACAGTGACGTAAACACGACCACAGCAGTGCTGAAGGTGCACTAATCAAAATATTTAACATTCACAAACTTCTTAATACCACTAGAGAGAAAAAATAGATACGAAATTTAAAAAATATGATAACGATAATAATAATAATGACATAAAAATAAATAAAAATATGAAAAAAGACAATATTACATAATAATGCAAATAAAATAAATAAATACATAAAATAACTAAAGAAATTCATTTATTCATTTATTTTTTCTATTTTTCTTTTATCATTATTATTTTTTACATTTCTTGATTTTTTTTAATTATTATTTTTTTCTCTCTGTTCAGTTGCATTAAGACAATAAAAGAATAAAAATAAAAACTTTCTTTCTTTAAAATTATTTTATTTATTTATTTATTTATCTTTTTATTTTATTTTTACATTTTTTATTTATTATTATATTTACTTTTTCTTCTATATTCAGTGGCATTAAGAGGTTTATATCTTGATTTACTTGAGGATTTTAAATGAGTGAGTGTGTTGCATGTGACTATAGACACACTTTCAGCACAGCTGTGGACTATGATGCACTTACGAGCTGTATTTAAGCACTATGTCACTTTATGAAGGCCCATATGACCAAAAACATGGACTCTTAATAAATCAATGCAGAGGTGACACATGTGTGCAGGAATCGACCTTATTTTCTTTTAATGTACCTTCTACTTCTTCCATCTCTCTCTGCCTCCCCCCTCCTCTCCTCCCCACTCCTCTCTCTGTCTCAGCCTCTCCCCTTCCTCGTCAAGACCTCCCTCGCCGTCGCCTGATTCGTTCTGGACAGCAGCACGCAGACGCAGGATGAGTCGATTCGGATCCACCTCCATCCGGTCCTGTTGTTTTCGTCTCTGGTGAGCGCTCGGACGAACGACTGCTTGGCTTTGCACTCGCTCACCCACTGTTTTTTATCCACGCCCAGGCAGCCGGCCCCGGCCACACCCATCCCCAAAGATTTCGCCGCCGCAGCGCCGGCGCCCCTCGGCCTGCTAACGTTGCTCCTCTGCTCAGCCTGGCGGCAGCGAGTCTCATAGAAGTACTGTTTGAGTGGTCCTGTCTGGGTCTGGATTTCCTGCAAGATGGTGACGGTCTTCCCGTGGGAATCGATGGCGGTCGTCTTGTCGGTCACCCAAACGCTTTCCGACTCGCACACCGACTTTTCCCCTCGCCGTCTGTCCATCAAGTGTGACCGTTTATCCCTTCTAACAGCGTGGGCGGCCTCGGCAGTGACTCTGGGCGAGTCTCCCCAGCTCAGCGTCGTCGTACTCCTGTCGATCGCTCTGTCCCCGTGACCCTCGATGTGTCCGTCCATGTCGTCCTGCTCCTCTCTGTCCCCGTCCTCCTCCAGCAGGCCGTCTCCAACATGAGCAGGAGAGGCGGGTGTTCTGGAGGCGACGGGGAGGGGGAGAACAGGACACGAGGGTGTGCGTCCAGAAACATCTCGTCTCCTTCTAAGATACCGTCCAGCCCGGTCCCCAGACCCCCGAGCCCCGCCTCCAGGGTCAAGCTCTCCTCGGCCGGACCTCTTCCAGGCGTCCACTGACTTCCTGTCCCAGCTGTGGGTGCGTCTCTCAGCTTGTCTGAGGGAGCGGTGGGTTCTGGTCCTCTTTGACCCTTTAGATTAGCAGCAGGACTGACGGCGTTAAAGGTTTCTGCTGTAGAAACCTGCAGCAGTCTTTCTGTAGAGTCCTGAAGATCGTCCTTCTTGGAAACGTCCACAAAACTGGAGTAATCTTGCCTGCTGCTGCTCCTGTCAGCTCTGTAGTCCTTTGGTAGAGAATTATCCGTGGAAATATCCTCGGTCCTGAGCGTTCCTCTCTCTGCGGGAACATCTGCACTGCTTCTGCCTGAGTCGCTATGTGATTGGTAGGGTCCTCGATTCTCCACTTTGAACGTGGAAGTCTCTTCATCTGCGGAGGATTTCACATAATCCTTATGGTTCTGGAGGTTTTGTGTGTTGGTGTGTTGGCTGAGCGCGGCAGCCATGTTGTAGTCCGTTTGTGAGGCATTTCCATGGAGGTTGTAGTCCACGGGGGGAGCCGCAAGGCGAGCAGCCGGGTCATAACGGTGCTCTCTGCGGCTGTCGAAGCCAGGCTCTGTCGTCGCGGCAGCAATCCTGGACACAGGGTTGTGAGGGAAGGGCAGGGCCGAGGCAATCACCATGGCAACCAGGGGAAGCCAGTGCATCACTCCCAGGACGTATCAGCTGGAGGATAAAACAGAGGCAAAAGATGGGAGAGGAAGAGAGAGAGAGAGGTTATTTTAAACAATACACATTGTGGTTTTTACAGTTAACCTAAGTACCTCAATTAAAACGTAAAAGGAGAGGTTTTACTGGTGGCCTGCAGCTTTATGACCGAGCTGCTTCAACCGCTGAGGTATGGCTTTAAAATCTTGGCAGAACTCGTGGAAAAATAGGACCAAGTAGAGCGAGGTCACCCTCTGCTCAGAAGAAGTTCAGCTACGAACGCTGTAGATTTCTGCCCGACCTTCAAAACGTTCGACTCTTACAACCTGGTATGTGTGTCAGAAACTTTACAGCCAAAGGAAATGGATTAAAAAGACATCTGAGACACAAGAAAACAAGCCTTTCCTCTCAGGTTTGAAGGGCATGATTTTTTTTCTCTCTCTCTTTTTTTGTTCTGTTGTTACAGCTCTTCTAGGATCCAAGAATCTGGGAACCTCTTCAAACGAACATGTGGTAACAAACATGGCTTACCTCAGGTCCACCTCCAGAAACATAAATTACAAGAAAGCATCCCAGAATCGCCGAGGTGAATCTCAGGTATTCTACCTGATCGCACCTGGGCTGTGGGTGAATTTGTTTTCCTCCAGGTGATGTCTGAACATGATACATACATAATACATCTGCCGCCCTCAACTGGAAGAGTTTACTTATAGGCTAACGTGCATTCATCTCTATTGTAAACGTCCTGCCTGCTGTAACCTGCATTATTTAAACTTTGTGCAGCCTGTAATCACAAAAGGGTTCGAGATGATTTTGTGCAGCAAAAGATTAAACAAATAACTGCAGAGCTTTCATATGAACCCTCTCTGGGCTGCAGAACAGGAGCTGCAGCAATTAACGAGCCTATTAAATTAGTTGCTAACAATTTTGATAATTGGTTTGAGTAATTTTTAAAGAAAAAAAAGTCAAAATTCCCCAAATTTCAGCTTATTAAATATGAACGTTTTCTGTTTTCTTTAGTCCTCTATGATAGTAAACCAAATATCTTTTGGTCATGGACAAAAAAAGATATTTTAAGACGTCATTGTAGGCTTTGGCAACATTTTTCACCATTTTCTGATATTTTATTGACCAAACAATAATAAATCAATCGAGAAGATAATTAATAATAATCAGCTGCAGCCCTAACAGTACAGTGCAGTATGTTATTAAAAAGTTTCAAGATCTTATTAAAAGTATATTTTATAGCTGCAATGATTATTCATTCAAAAGGAAGTTCATGGCAACTATCCTGATCATCTACAGCAGGACTGAAAATTACAATCGATTATTTTGATATTTTCCTAGGAAGTGCACTTAGAAGAATTATATTTTTAGGGCGGAACGAAAAATGATTCTCTTAAGTATTCAAAGGATTTCAGGATTATATTTTTTCGATTCTTTAATATGTTAGCTTGATGCTAACATATAATGGGAATTCCCATTAATGCGCTAACGGAAATTAGCATTGTGATCGCAGCAATTTCAACGAAAAACACACGTGTGCTCATCCTTTCAGGCATATTCTTCCTCTGCTCTGTGGAGACAAACTAGTAGCTGCTGATGTCACATTGCTAACTCAGTCTATGACACACTGAGCAGCTACAGCAGCCTCAAAGGGTCAAAACTAAAACTCAAAATTCACAATGTCAAAGAGCAATTTCATATGTGAAGGATGTTATTTAAAGGCTCACATTTGTGGTGTGTGCAGTTTTCAGAAGCTTCATTTTGGCCGAACATCTTATTTTATTTATTATTTTGTTGTGGCACCAGGTTGATGAGCTAAAGTTCATTTTGAAAAGTACTTTATTTACTACTTTTTATGCTGTAAAGCAACTGCTGACACGTGATGTTCACTATTTTTGGAAACATGACTCATGATACACAGTCTGTTACAAGTGTATGATTCAACTTTTTCCCACGGTCCAGTTTTAAAAAAGCAAACAAAAACCACAATAACTTGTAACACTGAATCAGAACACATAGAATCTTAATAATTAGGAATACAATCAGCACCCAAGGTAAGTCTTAGTAACATTTGCATCATTCTTCTAATTCTCATTGAAAAACATATTAAACTGACTATGGTGTGATTTTTGGTGGGATCTGCACCGAACAGAGACGTTTTCTTAAGTCTGTAGAATATGATGTGTAGAACAGGACGTCTGCAGCGCCACAATATTTAATTTTGCTTACAGCGATTTGAAAATTTCAGTAGGCTGTATTGCAATTCTGATTAAGTTTCAATGAATTTTTCAGCCTTTATCTATGGACTATTAGGACCAGGTGTCAGGGAACAACAGAGCCAGGAGGCTTTTTATTTTGCATTTCTGACATAAACTCCCCTTTTTTTTGCAAACACTTAACTAATTAATCGAGCAGATTCATTGATAATGAATGTTTGTTGCAGGCCTGGTGGATTTAATAAATTTAAATGAATGCAATAAAATTAAATTGAATTACATTCTACTGAATCTGAAGAAAAATCACAGTAACACAATTAAGTTCATTTTGGTGTTTTTCAGTTTTTTCTTATTTATAACTTGAAGATACATTATTTTTTCTCAGTCAGTCTGATGCTGTGTTAACTGGCGATACATTGAAAAGTCTTTATAATAACTGTACAAAACTCAAATAAAACACTCCTCGTGTGAGTCCAGTGTAAACATTTTCCTGGCGAGACTTTCAGGTACATTATTTTGTCGGACATCATTTAGATCAAACACAAAACGTGAGTCAATTCAGTGAGTCATGTACGTTTCAAAACGAGGTTCACCTGTGACTAACTGCGAAAATATTCCAGTCACCCCTCCGTGCGGCGTGCACAGTGGGATGGCATTCAAGCGGCACGCAGAAGCCTCGGCGGCGGCGGAGGTGAACATCAGTTTAGTCGTTTGTTTGAAAGCAGGGAGGAGGTCACTTGGAAAGAGTTAAAATAGGTGGAATGATCAGAATGTCAGTGATGCAGCTTTACTGGCGAGGCTTCCTCAGGCAGCGAGGAGGGACAAAAAACAACACGCAGGGGCAACAGAAAATACAGTGTGGAGAAGTGCATGTCATGACTGTTTGTTTGTGGTGCGTGTGTGTGTGCGTGTGTGTGTGTGTGAGGGTGAATGAATGGATGCATCATCAGTGACCATCAGTGAGTGACGAAACAAAAAAAACTCTCAGTGACAGGACATGTACTCAGCAGGGCCACACCCTGGACACAATACAGCCGCTGAGGAGCAACAAGGTTTGGTCGACACATCAGTCATGCTGTCACCTCGGGCGCTCAGAGTGCCTCCGTGACGTACTGACGATAAAACACATCAAAGTGAGCTGAGCTTCCTGTTTTCTCAGGCTACTGATCGACACACCGGGCCTGCCAGAATAAACAGAGGGTTTTGTGCGAACGAAGAAGAGGCGGGACTAAGTCCTTGTTTTGCAAGTCACAAGTAAATCTAAAGTCTTTGCATTCAAGTCACAAGTCGAGACAGGCAAGTCCCAAGTCCCAAGTTTTATGTTCAACAACAAGTCATAATGCAACAATGACTTTCCAGCCTTGTTGATTTACAGTTAACATTAGCTAAGCATTAGCCCGATTGTTATATTCAGATTAATTAAACCAAAGTCAGCCAGTCTCCATGATTTCTGCACAACTCTGCACTATCGTCCAATCACTGCGACTTCTCTGCAAATCTGTCAACTCCTCGTAGCTTCCCACGAGTTCCACCAATCATAGGAAACGTCACACGCGTACGTCTCAATGAACCGAGTCAATGCCTTATTATTTACTTGTTTGTATTTTTCATTTTTAAAATCTGTCACAGGTACTGAAAAGTTTGTCATTGTTATTAACATTTACCAACGCTCAGTGCACTTCTATATTTGATCATTTTTGGTTTGCTGTTTTGACTGTTTGAGTTTGAGCTCCAAAAAGATTTTGTTTACTTGTGGAATCCCCCCGACGAGCACTTCTTCATTTACAAAGTCAGCATAATTTGTCTTTGACTCTGAATTTTGATGAATTATACAATTTGAAGCTTTCACTCGCTCCCACAATTTCATTGTAAAAAAAATGCCTTGAAACACTGCAACATGCATCACATTTTTAGAAAAGCTGCTGCAACAATCCCCAAAAAAAGCCTGTGAAATCCTGCAGGGGCTGATTAGCTTAGCCATGTTTAACATTAGCCTCCACTTACTGTTCTTTGTGCAACTTCAAATGTCAAATGAAGTCAGACATTGTTGCGTCTCCGTCTCTAATTGTTTTGCGTACCACAATTCATTTTTTGTTGACCAGCTCTTAGTTTTTGTACGTGAATGAGATCATCTTTAGTATCTCTTTTTCTTACTGGAGCTCAGTAACGTAACGTTAGTTCTTCACCGTTCTCCAGTGCAACTTGATTCGATGCTGTTGTATTGGTTCAAATAAAGGGGATCTGGGGAATTAAAGGGATAGTTCACCCAAAAATGAAAATTCTGTCATTATCTACTCACTCTCATGCTGATTGAGAGTCAGGTTTCTTTTGTTAGTCCACAGAACACTGCTGGAGTTTCACAGGAAAACAGTGTTGCAGAATCTCCCAAACAATGGAAGTGAATGGTGACCAGTTTTCAAACGTAAAAAACAACTCAAAAAAACATCAAATGCCTCCATACTGCTCGTATTTTATATTTTTATTCTGTTGCTTTTTTTATGTTGGAAAACTGGTCACCATTCACTTCCATTGTTTGGGACATTCTGCAACACTGTTTTCCTGTGAAACTCCAGCAGTGTTCTGTGAACTAACAAAAGAAACCTGACTCTCAATCAGCATGAGAGTGAGTAGATAATGACAGAATTTTCATTTTTGGGTGAACTGTCCCTTTAAGTGTTGACACACTGAGAAATAAAAGTGTCATTTGTGGATTCGGACTTTTTCAGTAAAAGACTTTTTAATCTTTGGGCTTGGGGGAAGGAATCAAGCAAGTCAGAAGACTCAAGTCCAAGTGAAGTTACGAGTCATTGGTGTCCAAGTCAAGTCTTGAGTCCAAGTCACACGAGTCCACACCTCTGAAATGAAGGCAGCATAAATGTTGGGCTGGGTGTTGTTCAAAAATGTTTGACACTGGTCACAGTAGTGATACCTTGACTTCCGATACGAGTTCCTGAATGTTTCTTTTTTCAATAGGCCTATTAAGCTTCCTGTTTATACACTCAAAGCAGTTTCATAACTTCAAAATATAAAGTTATTTACCACAATGTGGCTATACTGTTGTTTTTAGTTTTATGTTTCAGCACCTTGGCATTTTTCCACTCAGAGCAGTTTTACAACAAACAAATTAAACCACAACTTGGAGATTTACTCCTAAGGAACCGAAATTTGCAATCAGTGCCATATAAACGTGTCTTAGTTTGATACACAGCAACGTAAACAGGGCTGAACACACCCGGCAAGCATGGAGAGAAGCCAGCCCGCTGCAATTAAAGCCAAAAACAAAGTGAAGGTGAAAACAGGCTGGTGACTCTGCGAGGAGTTTCAGAACAGCCGACAGTGGAGAGGAGGAGGAGGAGGAGGAGGAGGCGCAGGGTGACTATCCAGGAAAAATCTGGAGGATTTGTGTTATGTGAGTGTGTGTTCTGTTGCAGGAGAGCTATATGCTTCTTAAGGGCTTTCTTGGAGCACTCAGACGCCACACAGGAGGCAGGCGGGCAGACTCTCTAAGTGGTTTCTTTGTAAAACAGCAGCAGCAGCAGCAGCACTTCATCACCACGCTCCATTTGCTACAATGACACGCATCGTTTGCGCTCCCTGCAAGGCTAGACGAGGACCGCGACGTTCTTCCGCCCTCTGGACCAGGCCCAAGCACTCTGAACACACACGCGTAAAAATCCCTGTCTCTCTAAATCAAGAAACCTCACTTGGTAAATAAAACCGCACTCAACGCTGCACACTTATGTTAATCCTAATCTCCGTAGCCTGAGATTCTTCCAAATGAGCGCAGGAAGAATACCCTGAAACCACAGGACAGGGCCTAAACAAACAGACAGAAAGCAACCACGTCATCAAGCAAAACTCCATGAATAAACACTCTAAACAGACTAAACTATGACATTAACTGCAAGGAACTACAGCAGCACTCTGTATTACTTAGCATTAATTATAAAGTCCTTTTATATTCATTAAACACGGAGCTGCTATGTTCACTCAGATTTGTGAGATGTTCACACAGTCAGAAGAAACCTGGAGATGAAACTCTGCTTCTTACAAACTGTGCAATACTGTAACATTCCCAGAGGAGATCAGGGAGACGACCTCGGAGAACATTTTTAAGTGACAGCTTGAAACAGATCTATTTCACTCTGCTTTCAACTGGTCCTGAACATGCAAACTTCCCCTCCCTCTGAAGCACTACTTTCATTCTATTTTATCGCTGTTTTATCTTTGTATAAAGGTTGTCAGGGCTGCGACCGACAATTGTTTTCATTTGCTTTCAACTGATTAATCAGGTTCACTGTTAATGTTTTTCTTTCACTTGGATCAGGCAAGTGGGTCAGAAATCTTCTTGTCAGAGGTCAGTTTTTTACTTTACCTTGTATAAATTCTTTCATTTTATTAACTGTCATCAAATAACAAAGATTAAAGTCGGTTGTAAATAGTGACTGTCCATCCCAGATTTTAAAGTCCAAGGTGACATTAAATTGTTGTAATTAATGAAGAAAAGTGTGAATTTGCATGAAACATCGGCCAGATTTATGTGCCCCGGAATTTTACTTGGGGTCAATCCTAATTCATCTACAGATATTTTTCTTGTTTAATGGTCTGTTAAAAAAATACCCATCACAATTTCCTCAAATTTATTGCGTTGTTTGACCAAAAACAGTCCAAAACACAAGGTATTACATTTATTTACTATAATGTAAAGACGAGCAGCAAAGTGCCGCATGAAAAACAAAGAAAGTTTTAAATTTGTTCTTTGAAAACGATTCAAACAATTAACTGATTATTGATATTGACGTAATTCACTATTGGATATCAGACCAACTGCACCAGTCCACATTCTGATCTAAATTCCATGTGTTTTACATGCTTCAGAAGCTATGCTACAACACAAAATGAATTTTATATGTAACACCACGCATGTTGAACCTACATTAGTATTTTATAACAGGTTAACTACAGAATTTGTAGAAAAGTAAAATTTGCATTTTAGAACATAAAATAGTGACTTTAAGCTCTCAGCAAAGCATCATGGGAAATGAAGGCCAGCACTGAGGACTATCTGCAGCACGTGTGTTACAAGCCACAATCCTGCAGCACAAGTACGCCGTTACACAAGTCGAACGCTCTGAAGCATGAATTTTTGAACAAAAACGAAACAAGTTTCCATTAATAAAATTATTTTTTATATTAAAATTGTTATTAATTATGAAATCATGAACAGAGAGCCCTGGTATAAATTCAGGCATCAGAATCAGATCGGAACTCAAAAAAAGGGAACATGCATCTATCTCAGATTATTTGGCTTTAAAAAAAATATTATCTTTATGGCCACTTTCAAAAAACATTAAAGTCATGAATCATCAAAGCACCTTGTCGACCTGCAGCTATTACAGAGCTCTGCCTCTAAAACGCAACAGAAAAACATGGCGAGACGGAAAAACGGCACAGGCAAAGCGTTTCTTTTAGTAAATCTGGCACCTGGCAAATTGGTCTGACTTCTGTTTTGAGTGCTGCCGGTGTGAACCGCAGGGGTTTAATCCACATGAGACAGCGTGAGTGAAGGAGGAATCGGGGGGAATTATGGCTGGCTGCGAGACCCTCCCCATGAAACAGATGCCATAAAGCAGTTCCACCACACCTGGCAGTGGCTACTGTGCTATTAGCCTGTTAACAAAGTAATCCCCCCGCCTTCTTGTCATGTGTGGCTAATGTCAGACTCGTCCATCTGACAGAGAGATAATGCATCCTGTGTCAGTGCTGGGACCGTCTTAATCCTGCCTCTTTTGAAGCCGTGTAACCCATAGAGCGACGGCGTTTGAAGGGGGGGGGGGGGGGGGGTGATTGTAGAACAGTTTGCACCACATCTTTCAGCAGATTTTATGACAGGTTCGGTGTGACTAAGCTGTCAGAAATGCATCATGAGTGTGTGACCATAAAAACAGTGACAACAGGAGTGGCTGCGGCGCGGAAAACACGTGCAGGTAAATGTTTGTTCTCTCTGTTTAAGGGTAAAGTAAAAGCTTTGGCCTCACATGTGCTCATTTACAGTGCCTGGCTGTCCCACTGAGCAAACAGCCCATTAATTCCAGCTCTGTGATTGTTTCATACCACGCTCAGCCTGTAAGATCCAGCCTCCTCCTCTCTGTAGTTAGCTCCATATGAGCGGTGACAGCAGATCTTTCTTTCTCTTTCACGCACAACATGACAACACGCGACACTGGGATGCTTTCCTGTCACGATACCAGAATTTTAAACCTCAGTACAAAGCTTGGACAAAAACAATACTCGATACCTCTTCTGAGTCACACAGAATTGGATATTTTATCTCTTTTTTAAATGACTGGTACAGAAAAAGTCACTGAACACTGTCTGGTTTTACTGTGCTGCAAGTCAGGATGATAAAATCTGAACTGAACTGAAAAAAACACACACCTGATGAGCTGTTGAGCATGCAGCAGTGTTGTGTGTCACATGCTCAGGCTTACCTAACCTGACATCATCTAGCACAGTGTGTTGAAACTTTTTGCAATGAATTTTGGTTCCCGTACGGCTGCACAGTTAATCGACATATTCTCAAAATGGCAATACGGTGCAATCAGTGCAGGGTTCGACGCAAAATTTTTTCTTTCACTTGCCCCGTCGAGCAAGTGGGTCACAGATTTACTTGTCCGAAGTCACTTGTCGCTGTACAAATCGTGTTATTCATTAGTGTTTTTCAAGTAACAACAAAGACTACAGTTAATTGTCATGTTTAATCTAGGGCTGCAATGTTCATAAAATGTCAGAAAATAGTGAAAAATGGACACCCCAGTTTCTAAAAGTCCAAAGTGACTTTAAACGTCTTGTTTTGTCTGTTCTACTCCCAAAGATACTCAGTTTGATGTCATAATAAATGAAGAAAAGCAGGAAATCTCCTTAGCATTTTCTGACATTTTTCCATGAAAAATAACTTTAATCATTAATCGATAATTCAGGTGGTTTAGCTTTTTACTGCATGCCTGTTTGGGAAAGTCGGTTGCTATATTTACTTGCCCAACATGGCATTTTATTTGCCCCAAGCAAGTAAAGTTGCCATTAAGTGCATATCCAAATTGCAGAAGCTACAATTTTTTGATGAAAGAAAAATGTGACAAAAACAGCAGGAAACAGCTCCATATTTTTAGCCTGTTCTGCAGATTTCTCTAACATAACATTACCCTAAATTCTCAAATACTGCAAACATCTGATGATCATTTAGAATATGATGCTTTACTGTAGATAAACTACCAAACAGACACTGCCGGACAAAATCACCGTGATGTCGATATTCGCAGAAGTGTTGCAGAGACGACTGTTGGTGACAGCCAGAACACTCTGGTAAGTTCTGAAATGACATCACTTTACTGTAATGCAGCCTTTAAAACCAGATAAAGACGACACTTACTCCACATCATGATACAACGATATCTAAAATCTAAGACCGTCATATCACAATATTGATGTATCGATATATTGTCCAGCCCACTTCAGTTCTTGTTCTTCAGATTAAAGGAAACATGTTTACTTGGTGTGATTTTAACAAGTTTTTCAGTGAAAATATTATTGCAATCGAAATATCTGTCAACATAATCGCATTGTTATATATATTTTATCATAGTCTGCAACCCTAGTTGCACGGAAGATGTTCAAGCTTTTCTACTGAATGAATTTTTATTTCACTTGCCTCCCACAGAGCCTTGTCAGCTCCTGATCTTCAGACAACATCAGATTAAGACTTCACCATCTTCTTCTGCAGGTATGTTTTATAGCACAACCTGTGTGATCTACCTGCAGGTCTGGGTTGTGATTCGGTAGCTCTCACCTCACCTGACTGGCTGCCAACCAAAACAAAATGTTCAAATAGGCTACAACAGCAGGACTGCCAAAGAAAATGAAGTCAGAAGCAGGATTAAGTTGTTTGAAATGACTCGATCTCGTGCAGGCAGCAAGTGAAAAGACTTTTAAAATGTTTGAAATAAGCGCAACATGCAGTGAGAGTCAAAAAATAAACACATAAATAACATAACAGTTTGCATGCATGAATTCAAGTAAATCCATGTGCTGACTGACAGATAATTTAGGAATGACAACAATTAATTGATGATTGATTAATCGGTAGATAAGGATTTGATTGATCGATTAAAATTTAATTGATTTACTATGAAGCAAAGATCTGAGATGTAACAGATTACTTTATTGAGTGCACTCCGCCTGTTATCTGACATTAAAGTTTATGTGATCAATATGTGGGCCTTTATGTCTTTATATTACATATTTATATGTTTATAGGGCTGCAACTAACAATCGGTTCAATTAATTAATCCTGTCACAGTCTTGTCTAATCATTTTCGATCAATCTGTCGATTATTTTCTCCACTAATCGATTTGTTGTTTGGTCCTTAAAAATGTCACAACATGTTGATCAGTGAACAGATATTCAGATTTTTGTCAGAGGGGAGTAAAGAAAGCAGAAAATATGGACATTTAAGACTTTAAGACTGAAATTTGACTTTTTGTAAACTTTTATCTCCTTAAAAAATGACTCAGATCCATTAATCGATTAGCAAAATAGTTGGCGATCAATTCAACAATTGATTAAGGAAAGTGCTTACAAATAGATGCAAAATAATGAAATTAATTAACCTTTATCAAGCCAGATAAGCACATGAAGTGACCTAATTAGATAAATGAAGGGTTGTTGCTCACATTATGCAACTATAGCGCATCTAACTGAATAAATACTTGTAATAAATCAATAATATGCATACATGAATTGATTGACAGTGTGTGATATTTGCAGAGGACAGCTGGAGGCCTACATGTGTGATTTACAGCCGTACCGTTTAGGTGAGATCCGGACCCCGCGTCCTTCCAGCTGACACCACATTGATTATAGAGTCCTGTCGCCAGTCGCTCAACTGGTTTTAAAAAATAAACTCAGAAGACACCTTCGTACGGAAACCACAGAACTACGCGCAAACATTTCTTTCTTCTTTTAATAGTCCGTGACATCGCATGTGTCCCCCTAAAAATCCGACGACGGTTAAAAAATAATTAAAAAAAGGAAAGTAAGTTAGAAAGCAGAAAAGTCTCCTGTCCTGTCCTGTCCGTCCTGTCCTGTCCTGGGTGCGCTTCCACTGTGAGTCCAGATAAAAAACAAAAAAGCTCCAAAAATGTCAACTTGCCACAAACATAAGTATTCCATGAGCTGTTACTCCTCCAAGGCAGGCCAAGAGGAAAGGTATCTCACTTCAAACATGTGAACGGAGAAGTGGAGAGGTGAAGAAGTTGGCCAAATGTTTTAAGATCCGAACTCCGCCTGAAACGCGATTAGTCGGACAAACAGTTAAGCTGGCTCGAGTCAGTGCAACAACTTCCTCTCGCGGATTTCAAAATAAAACGGACGGTAGGAAATCTGCATTGCGATGGAACGCTCGTCTCGCTGGGGTGCTTTTATTTCGAAGATAAACCAGCGACTTCCGCTAACGTTTCTGCTAACTAGACGCAGCTAACGACTCCGGTTTCTCCTGGGAAGCGCAAAGGCAAGTCGAAGTATTTTCAGGAGGTTATATATTGAAAAAGAGACCTACACCATTCAACGAGGAACATCTGTTAGAACAGATGTATCCAGCACTCGTTTCCTAAACAGATGCATTTAATATGAAACAGTAATCCAGGGTTTAGGGAGCAAAATTAGCCCCCAAGTAAGTTACATTTGCTTGCGAGCTTGATTTCATACATTGAAATAAACTTTGTGGAGTGTTGAGTTTTTAAGTCAGACTGCTATGGAAGCCCATTTCTGCCAGTAAAAGAAAAAAGAGGTGAAAACTTAGCCTTGAGAATATAATGAAATTATTATTGATTTGAATTAAATCAAAATTAATGGGTTAAAAAGTCACAATTGAAATAAAAGTCAAAATTATGAGACAAAAAGTCATAAATATAAGATGTTTCTGCTCATTTTCACCAGTGAACACAAAAAAAAGTTGAAAACTTAGCCTCGATAATAAAAAACTGCTCGTGTGAAGTCACCATTACAAGATAGAAAGTCGAAAGTTATGAAATGAAAAATTGCAAGTATGAGATAGAAAGTTAAAATTATGAGATAAAAGGTCATAAATATAAGATTTAAGTAAAAATGATGAGATTAAAAACTCATACATTTTATCTCAAACTTTAGAAGTTTTTATCCCAAAATGTCAACTTTCTATCTCATAATTATGACATTTTTTCATCTTATAATTCTGACTTATCGTGGTGATATTTGCTTCTTTTAGTGGCAGAAATGGGCTTCCATTTGTCTTAAACAGATGCATATAATATGAAACAGTAATCCAGAGCTTAGAGAGCAAAATTAGGAAAAGTAAATCAATAAAATAAAAATATTTCCTCACTAGTCAAAGTCAGACTTCTGTGGAAGCCCAAATCTGCCAGTAAAAGAAAAAAAAGAGAAGGAAACATAGCCTTAATGATAAAAAATGATCATGTTAAGTCAAAAAATATGATTCTTCTCCTATAATTATGAGATAAAAAGTCAAAATTATGAAATAAAGTCAAAATTAGTAGATAAAAAGTCAGAATTATTTGAGCAAAAGTCATAAAAAACATGAGATAAATGGTGATAATTATGAGAATAAAGTCAAAATTATGATTAAAAGCATTAAATATGACTTTTTAATCTTGTAATTTAAACCTTTTATCTCATAATTAAGACTTACCCTGGGGATATTTGTTTTCTTTCTTCCATATTTCCCAAGCAGGTGCATATAATATAAAACAGTGATCCAGAGTTTCATGAGCAAAATTAGCCAAAATAAAAGGTCACATTTCCCCTTTTAGGCAGATTTCAAACATGCAAATAAACGCTGTGTGACATCTACACATTTCACATGTGCGTGACTGAGATATATTTTACCTTTATCCCCGCCCCCAATTTCTCAAGAAAACAATTTGATGTATTACCAGAAATGTAGTGATGTGGCGTTGGCACAGATCCACATATTGTGCGTTTATTATGGGGTGGTAACAGTGCAAATTATTATAAACAAGCTGTAGTGAAGAAGCTGGATGGCGTAATTCGTCAAGGTCTGCAAGTGCAGCATGCAACACAATCCCTTTTGGCACAATCAAACCTGAGGATGTAACTGTATGTTTTAATGCCAAATCCGAGTCTACTATCAGATTGCTTCCTGTTTGCTTCTGCCAGTTTTTTTCTTTTTTTAAGCGGTGGTATGTGCTTGGCTCCTTGGCAGGTAAGTGTCTTATTCAATGAGGCCAGTTTGACAGGATAATTTGGATCTTAGAGACCTCGTTGACTTTAAATTACACTGTATAGTAATGGAACTGTTCATACTAAACTGACCACAGGATCCAAAATGTGGCTTTTATGGCATGTTGTTTACAAAAAATAAAAATACAGATGGCACACAAACGCCACAGGCACATGTTTCAAAATGTAAAATAGACAAAAAAAAAAAAACATTTGGAAACATAGTGTAATACTCTGGCAGACTACATGTCAACTTTTTAAATTCACTGTGCAGTATATGTTTAATTCAATATAAGGCTTTGTGGTATGACCTAAATTTTATACCACCTGCAGACATTGTGATCCTGTTTGGTCTGAAAAGTTGAAGCATTTAGTGAGTTGTCATGTTTTGTAGGATAACGTGCAGCGTTCATGCTGCACAGTGCAAAGTGCCACAGATTTAAGTGATATATAAACCTCAAACAGCTTCAAATGGCTCTGAACACATGCAGTATTTTTGCACAATATCAGTTAAAAAACTGAGCTCAATTTTAACTGCTTACTGGGAGTTTTCTTACTATTAGACTAGTCGACTGGTCTAAATTAAAACTTGCGTTTAATCAACAGGGAAATTAAATGTAAGGAACATCCCTAACAGGGATGTAATGTCCCCTCTTTTTTTATTTTCTTTGTGCATTGCTAAGACATATTTCACACGGTCCAGAGGTATTTTATGAAACGTTATTGTACAAGGCTGCAATAATACATAGAAAAAAGATAGGACACCTTTTCTCAACCTTTCTGCTCATTGTCTTACTTTTAAACTTGCTGAAAAATTAATCACTAATTTGCAATATGGCCTCTTGCAGTTTCAATGCATATATTTTAACAGGGGTGGACTTGCCAGTTTGGAGCCTTGGGGGGCCCCTGAATCTCAGCCTTGACTTCAGTCACGCCAGTCTGCAGTTTTATAAATAATGCATCTCAGAATAACTTCTTATTTGAAACTACAGGCCTGACAAGCCTCAATGTGTTCTATGAGTCATTGTCATATGCAGCTATTCTCACAAAAAATGTCCCATTTGACCAAAAGTCCATTTGTCCATTGGCCCGTTATCCCACTGTGCCGAACGCCATTGATCCCTTAATATCTTAGTGTATTTTGACTTCATCATCATCATAACAACAGTCAGGTAACCTTGATTGTCATGGTAACAGTAATAAACATGTGGTTAATGTTGTGAAACAGTCACAGTTGGTTATGTTTAGGAAAAGATGACGGTTTGGGTTAAAATAAGTATGTTCGTCAAGTCAGTTAAGTCACGTACGTAAGTTCGGAGTAATAGGTCTTTGGTGGAATGGACCTTTGTTTTCGGGACAACATGCCGCTGGTTTTTGGAATAATGGGCCGTGCAGGACAATGTGATGTCCTCCTCCAGCCGGCGTTTCCCTTTAAATGAACGGAGAATAGTTACTTATGAAAAGGAAATATTTGGTGTAATGGTCCGTCAGAACGATGGCACAGCACCAGCTGCAATACCAGTGTTTTAAGTGGTGTATGAAGCATTTCAAGGTTGTTATTTGTCATTATAACAAGATTGCACAATGCCCCTTCATGCACGCTTCACATACAGGAAATATAGAAGCAGGTAATCAAATATTTAAATTTTGTTTAACATTTACCTTCAATATCGGTGTCCTCACTTTGTTCAAGTTCATCTCACCTTTGGCATCAACAGTGATATTTTTGGTTTTTACTATGAAGGAAACTGAAGTCTACTTGCTTGTAAAAAGTGGAAATATTTATTGACGCCGTGGGCAAAGACACAAGTAATTTGTTTTTGGAACAGCTCCACATTCAGGGATCTTCAGAGTATGTCTTAATATTGCAACACAACATATTTTTACCATGAATTACTTTAATGTAAAAAATCTGGCACATGTATCCCTTTACTGTCTAACACGCTGTGTTTTATTTCTAACCATCTCTTTTATTATACCAATAAAATGAGATAATTGTGCAAGCACCAGTGTTAGTTTTACCACGGTAATAACCACAAAATATAATGTCAAAAAATAAAATAATCTGAATAAAAAATCTCCTCCTGCTTCCTTTTGAACTGGCTAACGTGCCTTTCACTGTAATTTTGTCTGGAAAAAATGTAAACAGGCATTTTTTAACTGATTTCATGGAGAATCCGACCCGAGGAAGGCCGCAGTTGTACAAAAATAGGCGATCTTTTCACTGGTGCTCTCACTTATTTGTGTAGGTCGCATAGAGGCATCAATGCTAAATTGAGGCTGTTTCGTAACCAGTTAAAAACTCCTCGTAGTAGCTTTAAGTTGCATCTACTTTGTCTTAACTTTGCCTGCGTGCACTCAGGTATTTCACGGTTAAATGCGCTGCGACATGTAAACACACAGTTATTTTTCTGTATATGTTGGTTGGCTGAGTTCAGGCGGTTTCAGGTCTCCTGTAAAGTTGAAAGGACGGAAACAGGAGCTGGTGACTGGCTGCTCTGTCCACTCACAGGTCTTTGAGGGCGGAGGGGGCGGGGGAGTCGGCGAAGGCCTCGGCAGAGACACAATGGAGATCTATGGAGGACACACAGGCCGACAGACAGTTCAACGGGTCCTCGGAGCAGATAAGTCGTCCCCACACAGACCAGACGAGGGTTTTGCTGCTATTGACCCGCGAGAACAGCGCGTCCACTGAGCCTCCCCACCTTTGAATGGCCTTGTTGAAAAGGAGAGCCATAAATTGGCGGATGAGCAGAGGAGCAGACTCTCCCCCCTCCTCCTCCCCGCCTCCCCCCTCTCTCTCTTGCTCTCTCACATGCTATCTCTTTCTTTCCTTTACCAAGTAGTGGTTTCCATCTCACCAAACCCCTTTCCCCCTGAATGTTTAAAAAGATGAAAGGATAAGGAAAAGAATGGAGACAAAAGAGGGGAGGGTTATGTTACAACCCTGCCCCTGAGAGACTGCTCATGAAAGAGTTTGGGGATGGGAGAGATAGGGACCGGAGAGGAGACACAGAAAGAGAAGGGGGATCATGAAAAGAGGTTTTTCAAACTCAAAGCCGCTAAAACGGGTCACTTCTGTATAGAGAGGCAGACTAAAGTGCAGTCTTCACTCAGGGACGGAGACATTTAACACTGTCAATACCCTCAGATGGAAAGGAGCGTTGATGTACTTGCACCCGGTGACTGATTGCGCAAACACACACGATCACACGCACACACACACTCTCGATTCTTCTCGTCTTTCTTCACCACAAGCACCAGAATTTTAATCTTTCCACCAGATCCTCTTTACCATTAACTTACACACACATAACACGCTACCTGGTGTCTCCCTCGCGGCGTTCCTCCCTCTTGGCATTTAGTGTCACTCACTTAAAATCTTCGCAACCCTCCCACCATTCTCTCTATCTCCTTCTTTGTCTGAACTTGCCCTGCATGCACTTAGATATTTCTGCCTCGGGGTGCATCAGTGAGAGTCGCAGTGAGAGAGAGAGAAAGAGGGAAAGTTGTTAGCTAAGTGTGGACAGGCGAGACCATCAAACGGAGATGACGATTGAAAGGGCAGGGACGCGCTGAGGTCGTTTTCTTAAGGCTCTTGCCCTCTTGATCTCTCGCTATTTCACACACGAAGTAAACACAAAGCGGCGGGATAAAGAGGTTTATTTAAAACATTCACTCACAGAACAAGTTTTCCTTCCTTCTGTCACACTAACACTTCACATTAAAAGATTTCTTAAATCCCCGACTCACCAGAAGCCCTTAAAGTTAAGTCACAGTATACTGCAGTCAAATAACACAATGCTCTGCGGCGGTTTTTCTGTTATTTCCTTTGGGGATTTGTGTTCTTCGACAAACAACGTTTTCATGATCCAAACAGATTTTCAGACAATCATTAAAGCTCCATCAAAACAAAACTGATCCTTTTTACAGCATCGTCCTGCCCTATAACACGAGGAACTTGCACAGCATCACTCACTGTGTCTCGTATCAGTTTCATTAGAATCCAGATCTGCAATGATCAATCAATTATTAAATGAATCATCAACTATGTGGACTATGCACCGATTTTGCGGCAATATTGCACCAATATGACAATGCATAATGTGATGTCATGAGGGGTTTTGTCATAGAAGGGAGATACATCCCCTCCTGATGGCTGCTGCAAGGACTACAACTCATCATGGCATCCATTAAAGGACTACAAAACCCATAGTCAGGAGGGCAGTCAGGACAAAGGTCACTGCCCAGCTGAACCAGATGAGCAAATGAGCTGCTGTGAGTGTGAAGGAGAAACAGCTCTGAGGCGAATGCAGAGGAGAGTCCTTTGGTTTTGTTAGAAAGAAGACAATGAAGTTTTGATTTAAATACCTGCTTTGGTTTTGTTTATCTTCTGAGAATAAGTCGTCCTGTTCTGAGAAGACTAAATACACTGAGTTTAAGATGGAAAGCAAAGCCCGGCTGTCTTCAGTCCCTGCACCCACAGCTCCAAAGCTCCAAGAGAAAAGCTCCCGACCTCTCAAGACATCACAATAGGTACTCAGAAGGCTGTTTTCTTTTAACAAATGACTTTATTAAATACTTACATATTCATATGCCAACAAATTGTAGAAAGGAAATCAGCAAATTGCTGAATATTTTAATTCTGTCTGTCAATTATTAAATGCTCCCAACTATGCTAAATCTAAATCACCCCAAGCTTCAGTTTCTGCTTTATATTTTTTGTAGAAAGGAGTTTCCATATTGGTGCATATCAGTAAACATATCAGGCCAATATCAGGCTGATGTCACAGGCGTCTGTTTCCTTCATCTGTATCTGTCAGGCTCCAACTGAACATCTTTGGGTTGTGGATAAAATAAGACATTTGAAGATGTCATCTTGGGCTTTAGAAAACACTGATTAACATTTTTGCACCAATTTCTTCAACTGGTAGAATCATTTTCTGCTCATTTTTTAAATCCCGACATCTTTTACCCATCCTCATTTTTATGCCTTCGCACCAGTAACAGCCGTGGCCGGAGGCATCATGTTCTCGAGTTGTCTCTCTGTCATGGGTGTCCATCCGTTCATCCATCTACATCTGTACGTGCGCATCAGAGCATGTGAGCAGTGAGAATTTGCTGCTCCTCCCTCACGGAGCTGTTTGACCCCCTCGCTCGCCTGCTCAAAGCTGCACCAGCAGGTCGCTCCACTCATTATCGCTCCTCGCTCAACTCAGATTTCATCCCGCTCCGCTCAGATCGCTCACTCCAGAAAACAAAAATCTGCATTATACTTCAACTTTAGTTCAAACCAAAGTCTGTAGGCCAAAATTCACTAAAATCTTCAATATATGTGCGTCAAGTGAAGCTTCTATGGCACACTGCAGGCTTTAATAACCTATTGTCCTCTGAGGGGAAAATACTCACTTTTTTCAGCTCAGCCTATACAACAACTAAATTGTGCACAATATTCATGTTTTTGTATTAAGGCAGCAGGATCATTTCCATTAGTTTCACTCAGTTTACATCAGTGAGGATGTTTTAGACCACAGCAGACAATTAACAACTGTCATGTCGTAATTCCGACTGTCCAGTTCAAATTGAACGCACTGTAATGATGAGGACTGCAAGGACATGAAGAGGGAGACGAGACAGAGAAGCCAAGTGAAAATTACATGGATCCATCTGTTTTTTTTTTCTCTCATTGAAACAGAAACTCCAGTCTGCAGTGTACAATGATTCATCCCCGTCATGATCAACCAAAGTTTTTATATCACTCCAACATTTCTGTTGCACGTCCCCACATCATCCATGATGAAAATAATTTAGTTGCAGCCCTGTCACTATAGTGATGATTTCCATTTCACCAAAAATACACTTAATACCTTTTATTAAATTCCTTCAATACAAACATTAAGAGTGTCTGACAGACATGGACGTAAACAGCAACTTGACTGGTTGGCGGAGACATACAATTCTAGTAATTCTAGTTCTATTTTTTGTAAAAACAAAAAACACACTGAGACGTTTTGAAGTTTCCAGATGTCATTTTTACTGCCTCTGACTCCTCTGATGAAATCTTTCCCAAACACAGTGCCGTCAGGCATCAACTTGTTGCCTTTGTGCTGGACATCCTCCTTCATTTGAAACTCATATCTGAGTGTAATTGGAAGGTGGCTATTATGGCCAATTATTGCAAATAGCTGAGCTGAGCTGTCAGGGCGAGGCGAACAGTCTGTCTGTCCGCAACTGAGCCACCGAGTCAGACCTCAATTACGGATCCTCAGCCTCCCCGAGGTACCCGGTGTCAGTCTGTCATCATCTCTTCCATCTTCATCTTTCTTCTTTTACTCCCTCCAGCTGATTTATTTTACATTTTTACTGTTCCTTCCATCATTCCCTCACCAACTAAACTCCTTTCCCCTGAACTCAAACCTCTCTCCGGTGGGAGCTGCACCAGCATCGCCATCAATACCACACACACACGCACACACACACTGAGGTATAGCTGCATATGTTTCCAATTTCAGGCGTAATGCTCCTCTCTCCGCAATCTGAGCCAATTAGCCAAAGCCTCCTGGAAATGCCCCAGTCGCCGGCTGTAGTGGTAAAAAGGTAAAGGGTCAAAGGTGAGGTCAGTCATGGGGGGGGTCAGACTCTGATGAACGCGTCACCTCCCGTCTGTCTGGCTCGCGGTCTGTCTCAGACATCCCTGGCTGCGGCACTTTAGCTGCTGTCCAACTTCCCCACGGACATATTTGGCACAGGTGTAGGATTGTGCAGAAAAAAAAGCAACCCAAGCTTGAAATTAAATTTCACAGCTTACTAAAGGTCAAAGAGGATGAGTGACAGGGTCTGGAGCCAGACCACACGTAAACACACAAACAACACGCACGCACACTGAGGGAAGTATGCCACACCACACACACACACACACACGTCCTCTCTGACAAACAAACAACACATGCGCCTACAAGTCTTTCCTGCGTGAAACTGAAATGAGCGTATGGAATGTTCACCTTTGGGAAAACGGATTGGGAGGGAGGGAATATGAGAGCATCAGAGCTGCAAAGCCCTCATTAGGGCAACGAAGGACTGAGTTTGGTAATTTTGTGTAATGCTTAATGAGAAACAGGTTCGAATGGGTGCAAAAACGCAGACTGGCGCTGCGTTGCGTTACCTGGCAGCCTGCCCGGCTTCAAGTCTGCCCGTTCAGATTGTGTGTTGTGTGTGATGTTGTTGCACACGCCGGCTGGTTGTCAGTTTATGAAACGGCTTCAGACGTCGACACGCAGCCATCGCCGCATGCACACACACTCTCTGCTCGTCTTGTTTACATCGTCTGCGCCGCCTATCCCTCTCCTCTTACAGCGCCCCACTCTCCCTCTCCCTGGATCACCTCTCCTCCTCGCCTCCTTATCTGTCCCTCCTCAGTGTCTCCTTACAGGACTCAATCCACCTACCGCGGCTACACTTTCATTCACTCGCCACAGACCCGTTGCAGTCTGGATTAGACATGCAGCCTAAATAGTGAATGATCTATTTACGGTTACGTCTTCCTTCTGGCAAATACAGTCCCCACGCCTCCCTCTGTTTTGTGTTTTTTGCACTTATCCACCCCACTGTCCTCTCTTTGCCTCCACACCTCCCACCCACCCCACCAACTCTCCTCCATCAGCCATGTTTTGTCCCTTTTCTTGCCAGAGGAGAAATGTAACACATTGTAAACTTTACTCACTGTACAACACCCTGCAGGATTGTATTTCAGAGGCAGACTTTGTGTTTGAACTGCTCTGGCAATTAGTAGAGGATAGACTTACAGAGCACCTACTGCACAATGGAGGCACCGGCCCAGTTGTACAAGCCCCTGTTCCCGTCCTGCCCCTCTCCATCTGTCACTCCTGTGGGACTGTGTGGTGTGTGGTGTGTGTGTGTGTGTGTGTGTGTTGTGTGTGTGCGCGATGAAAGTTGCTTCAGTTGTTGTATGCATGCTTGCATGTGTGCATCAGTGCACAGATGCATGACTATAAACCAAATTTAGTAGGCTAGCTGGCTTTACTTTTATTTTATAGTATTTAAAGAGAAATCTGTAATATATATATATTGTAATAAATCATAAAATTACTATGATATGTCATCAGAGATTACGGAAACATGCTAAACTGAAATACTGGCTTCTCTGAGATCAACACTGCAGCTTTGGTGTCCTTTGAAATTTAGTTTCTGGCCCGTAACTTGTTTACTGTTTTTATTTGTTGCCTGTTTTATGTTTATTAGAGTTCAAATTAATGCCGAATGTTCACCAAATAAGTGAGTGTCTGTTTATGAGTCGTAACAAATAATCAATAATCTTTTAGAAGGAGTAAATATTTATAACGGTTAAATTGAGCAAAATGTTAATGGAGTTTGGAGGCAGAAGACACTGAACTGAACAATCAGCTCACAGTCCAGGTCAGTGGTGCAGAATTTGTCTTTTCAGACACAAGAAAAAAAACTTTTTTAGGCTAATTGTTATCAATGTTTGTTGTGATTTTATGAAGGATTAAGGTAGAGGATCTGCAGGTTTCACACCATACTAATGAGTTTTTGATAACTAGTGACAAGTATTTTATATATATCACCCAGTTTTATAGTTTTAAAATCTGTACAGCATACGACACCCTCTATCCTTAGATATGGGAAATTTAAAACAGGCGTTTAAGGAAATAAAATGGAGAACCTCAGATTCTTTTGCGGATGGAGAGACATGCTATAGATGTACAGAAGTAATCAATACAGAATATATAAGATACTGAATCTGAACCTGAACTTTGCATATCCGTTTACTACAGCTGTATACTACCCTGTATGGATGTGATATAGAGCTACATCTACTGATTATATTGATAGCTGATTCATCTGTTGATTATTTTATCAATTAATAGATCAGTTGTTTTGTTTATAAAATGTCCGAAAATGGTGAAAAACTGTCGATCAGTGTTTCTTGTTTTGCCCACAGCCCGAAGATATTCAGTTTACTGTCATTAAAGAGTAAAGAAACCAGAAAATATTCTCATTTAAGAAGCTGAAATCAAAGAATTTGGACTTTTTGTTTCTGAAAAAATTACTCACACTGAATAATTGATTATCAAAATAGTTGACAGTTAATTTATTTGATTAAGTGCTGCAGCTCTAATACTAATACTCTATGATTTCTATCATTGTTTCATGTCTTGGCTCAGATAAAAATGAAATTGCTGTATGGGACGCTGCTGGGAAGTGGCAGGGTCCAGTTTTCGGGACTAACAAATTACGTGATATTGGATCGGTGCCCAGACTTGTGTACTCACCGATATATACCCGAACCAGCATTTTAGGCTACAGGAGGCATTTATGATACTGTAAAATCACAGTGTGGACACTCAGGATGACAAAATAATTAAACAGAAGACTATAGATCCATGAAGACATCGAGTAACTGACCTGAGCCATGCAACGTCCTCGTTCTCCACCATGGAGACCTGTGAGAGAGGACAGACTACACACAAACACACACGAGGCAAAACTCAAGCACACCGTTCAGATGAAACAAACACACAAGGAGAGAGAGAGAGGAGAGGCTGAATCTCCTGGAGGCCGAGGATCCAGTTCCAGAACATCTGGAATGAGACACCAGCAGAACTCTTTACAGAACTCCGGACAACAGGGACCATAAACACGAGACTTAATTGATTCATTGAGAGTGGAGCCTGCTGGAAGTCCAGATGAAACAGCACTCTGAGAGTTTTTAGCTTCCATATGGTGATTTATCTCTGAGTGAAACAGGATGCTCATATCAGTATCTAATGCTAGTATTGGTATTGGGACTCTACTACTTCCCAGCAGCGTCCTGTATGCCATTTTTTTTCCCCCAGGTTGGTGAAGTCACGTTCTACGGCATTTATTCTCTGTATGTTGTATTTGCTCGTGTTTTATAAAGAGCTGAACCTGAGCCAGGCCTACACAACAATGATAGCAATCATAACACATCCATACAACCGTTAAAAAATAAGAATCTATCATTTTTAATACACTGTTATCGGTATCAGCCAATACACTGTCATCATCGGAAAAGAAAAAAAAGGCGTTGGGACTTCTCCAAACATAATCTTGGGATCAATTTGATTTGAACGTTGAAAAATGGGCGTGTCTGTGTCATGAATCTTTCCTCTGTGCTGATAAAAGCTGACGATTGATTGATGGGTGGATGTCATGATATTATTTGTTGTAATTATCCGGTTCAGTCCTTCATAAGCACATGTCATGTTTTGTTTAACAGGAAGAAAACGTTGGTTTTAAAAGGCATTTTTTATTTCATCTTGATTTAGCAATTGCGCATCCAAAAATTGGCAGTCCATGGCTGAAGTGAGTTAACCTTCAGCCCCCTCCTCCTCAGACTTCAGGAAGCTCAGGCAGGCTGCAGAAACGAGCAGGAGCACAAGATGAGCAGAATTTGATATAACAAGCTGTTAATGTAAAGTTGAGCCTATTAAAAAAAAAAAATACAAAAGCCCACTGCTCTAAAAATACACACTCCGGAGTTGGAGTTCAGTGACATCCTGCCCTCTACCAGCCAAACTCCATTCACATTTTGCTCAATTTAACAATCATAAACATCTACTCCTTCTAAAAGATTATTAATGATTTCTTATGACTCATAAACAGACACTTCATTCATTCGGCGAACATTCAGCATTAATCTGAACTCTAATTAATGTGAAACTGGAAAACAATAGCACAAGTTTGCATTTTTGTCAGAGACATCTCCTTTAATGGATCAGGTGCAAGGCCTGGAGTCAAAGACTAATCAACTAACTGAAAGTTAACGCCAAAAGATGAGCTTTAAGTTTGGATTTAAAGTCCCTGACAGAGTCACACGGTGTGATGTCTGCATAGTCGTTAACACTACGTCACATTTGATAGCTGAGAAGCTGCGCTCATAAATCAATCACGGCCCCCTCATAAAGCTCAATCACAGGCCTGCATTCCTCCTGCTGCAGCACAGCCTCTCTGGTATGACAAACCTGAAACTCCACAACTCCTTTATCCGTTTATTTCTAATTCTGTGAGTCGATGGAGTGTCGCGGTTCATGGAAAAAGGCCAGAGCCTTGTATGTAGAATATGTGGCAGCTCCACCCACCATGCACTTTGAGGCCTCACTGACTGACACTGATATCCTCCAAAGGATCCCTCACAGATTTCTCCTCTCAGTGCAGTCATAGCGCCCTCCTGTGGAAGGGAGGGTAATCATGACCCTACCCCCCCCCACCATGTCTGCTGACCCCCACCACACTTTCTGCATCCAACCTGATTTCTTAAACTTGTCTTCCTCTCGTCTGATTATCCCGACGGCAGCGTTTCCTCCTCTTGCTGATTTAAATAGTTTAAAAACGACACATGTGATGGAGAGGAAGTGAGTGAACGCGGGGAGGGAGAGGGGAGGAGGGTGATGAGGGTGAGATGGAGTGGGGCGGGGAGGAGGGGAGGGGGGGCTCAGAGCACCAAGCTGTTGTATTAATCTGCAAATTTTCTCAGATGACGCAAAGACTTGTGACTTTGCCTCCCCTCTTCATCTCCACGTCCCTCCTCTCTGCTGGGTCTCTCCCGATGCCTCGCTCTTGTCGGAGGGGAGACAGCGACGCGCAGCAGGTAAGCCTGGCCGCCTCCTTGTTGCCTATCCATTCAGCTCCCATTCAATCTCTGCTGACACGTGCAGCCGTTCTTCAGCTTTTCACTGGGTTACTGTGATTCATTTGGTGTGTCAGAGTGTCTGTCTTTGATTTTTCAGGGCTTGATCATTTATGATTGCTGGCTTGATGTGTATTTATTACTCTCCAGGGGGATGACTAAGTGCTGATTTTGTTTTGTTTTTTAAATCTGCTGTTTGAACACGTGGGACCTGTGATATCAGTTATCAGCATTGTTTGAGCCCTGTGTGTGTGTGAGCTGTCAGAGAGAAGAGGATCAGAGAGGTTTAAAGCTGGAATAAGGAGTTTCCAAGACGTCTGTTGGCCAAATGAGAGGATGGATTTGCTGTACGGAGGGAGAATGAGCTGTGTGAGACTCTGTCCTGCTGGACTGAGGAGCAATAGAGAAATTGCAACGACGGATCGAGAAAAGGAGCGAGGAGGAGGAAAGGAGAAGGAGAAAGTTTATAAATAGCAGAGCTTTGCGAGGGTGAAGAGAGCAGATGTGATAGACAGTCTGTGCTTAAGGAGTTCAAACAACAGATTAATACACTCAGATTATCGTCCGAGAGTGAGAGAGAGGAGGGAGGGAGGGATGGAGGAAGGCGTGTGTTTGACATGTGTGGACACACACACACACACACACAGATGCAGACCAAATCACACACACACACACACAAGTGTTTTCTCTCACTCACACTCCATGTCCATCTCAAACCCTGACAATCACACATAAACAAAAATCTTTTGCTTGAAGGTTTCTGGCTGCATCTTCCTCTTTAATTCATGCCAGAGATCTCTTTAGTGGTCAGATGTTTTCATCACTTAATCAGTTAGTTGATCAAAATAAAACAATATAAATAAACTGTTAATTTCTAAATGGTTTCAGTTATTTATCAAGAAAAAAAGTGCCAAGAATTGGTAGATAGATAACAGAGGTAGGGCTGCAACTAATGATTATTTTCATAGTCGATTAATCGGTCAGTTATTTTCCTGATTAAAGGATAAGTTCGGTTTTTTGACACCTGGACCTTATTGTTATGATTAAATACGCTCGTAGACTCACCCAGACAATTTTGGTGGAGCTCGGAGCCGTTTTCGAGCAATTTAGATCCAGCCGACGGCGTTTATTCTCATTGCCATAGTAGCGGACGGGGCCAGAAATCGAAGCCCCTAAATTAGACTTTATCTGCTGCGAAACTCGTGCAATGTCCACAACAACACCACCAGTTAGCCCCATTCGTGGACGTGCAGTGGTTTGCTTGTTCTCTGGCCAGCTGTTCGGCTCTTTCCCTCTGCATTAGGGTGACCAGATGTCCCGCTTTGCGCGTGATTTCACGCATTTTCTGTCTCTTTTCACGCATCACGCAAATTGAGACCATTTCCCGCACAACATCCCCCTCAGGCCCCAGCAATGAGAAGCCGGTGATGTTACTGCACTCTGGGCTGTTTGTTGTTGTCATAGTAGCACCGCACGTACGGCGTTTAGGCCCGCCCCTAATTTTCTCCGCGCTACCAACAGCTGAGGTGACAGCTAGTGAATGACACTCACATCGCGCGTTCTTCTTTGGAAATGGAGGAGGGGGAGACGCCAAACAAGAAGAGACGATGCAGCTACAGGCGGTGTCCCACTTTGTCCCTCACAAACATACCCCTTGTCCCTCTTTTGGTTTATTGGGACCTGGTCACCCTACTCTGCATCCTCCTTTCAAATAGCTCCTCGTCAATGTATTCTGGCTCAAAACGATACGGGCATCCATTATACTCAAAGTCGTCGTCAGACACTTCTACATCGGATAAATATTCCGCCATGCTGCACAGAAATAGCCGTGTCGCCGTGTAACCTAGCAACAACAGCGTCTCTTCTCAGCTGCAGCCCTGCGGCGCACGTCTATGTCACCAAAAGTTACGCATCCTTGTAAAGTCCCGGATGACCATAACAACGAAGTTGAGCTGACATGGTGATAACACTGGCCATTCATTTATAACATGTAGGTGAAATGAGCGAGTTTCGCAGCAGATAAAGTCTAATTTAGGGGCTTCGATTTCTGGCCCCGTCCGCTACTATGGCATGGAAAAAAACGCCGTCGGCTGGATCTAAATTGCTCGAAAACGGCTCCGAGCTCCACCAAAATTGTCTGGGTGAGTCTACGAGCGTATTTAATCATAACAATAAGGTCCAGGTGTCAAAAAACCGAACTTATCCTTTAATAGAATAGTGGATCAGTGTTTCCTAAAGCCCAAGATGACGTCCTCAAATGTCTCACAACCCGAAGATATTCAGTTTACTGTCAGAGAGGAGCAACAGAACCAGAAAATATTCATATTTAAGAAACTGAAATCTGAGAATTTTGACTTTTTAGAAAATGACAACCTGATTAATGACTTACCGAAATAGTTGGCGATTAATTTGATAATAATCTTTTGCAGCCCTAAATGAGGCGTCATGATTCTCCAAAGCCACCATTTGATTTGACTCTCGATTTAAACATTTTTATTTAATCCAGTTCCTTTCATGAGTTTTAAATAACTTAACGCTAAGAACTACAGCTCGAGTAGTGATGCTGTAAGCAAAGTCATGTGATCTGTTTTCCTGGTTCTAGTCAAAAGTCGAGCAGCAAATACCTCGTGAGGCATAAAAACATGCCAAGTGAGGACGCGCGCTCCAGACTGGACTGAGTGCATCCACATCTGATTGACACTGACCTTCACTGAGAGGGTTAATACACACTGGACACACTCCTGCTGCGGCGAGCTGGCAGAGCCACGCACCAGACACGTGTTGGATGGTAGAGTGTGCATATGTTGAAGGAATTAGGTACCGCCGTGTGAGTGTGTGTGTGTGTGTGTGTGCACGCTTCTGTGTCTTTGCCATCATTGATATTTGCATGGTATATGTGTAGCTGCAAGGACAGATTAGTGGTCAGGGTCAGACTGTATCCGATCCAACTAGTATCAGTGTAAGTATATTCTTATCAGCATGTACTGTTTGTTTGTTTCTGCCATTTTCACTGTAATCCACAACAAACACAAGCAGCTGCCTGTCCTACAATTAATTAGCAACACAAATGTTAAATAACCTGAGAGTGAAATTAAAAAGGAGGTGCCCTTGTAGCTCAGTTAGTAGAGCGTAGGGATCTGTAGAGAACTTGCTCGAGGAACCAAACCCTCTACACCACAGTGTGAACTGGAGACAGCAGCAGATTGGTCAATGTACAAAAAACTATACAAAATAATGATAACAAAATCAGAAATATCTCAAAAACATAAACCTCAACTAAAGCCAGTTCAAGGATTTTCTGAAAAAGTGTTTTTCAGATGTGTTTTTAACACTGATATGACATGGCCTCTAAACATTTCACTGAAAATTGGCTGAGACGTGTTTTAACACTGTGGGAATGTGAAGATGACAAACTGTCTGGTTTTATAGGAATAACGATGAAAATAATTCAGGCTAGCACTCTTATGAACAGCTTTGTAAACAAAGTCACATAATTGATGTCAAATATGGACAAAATATTCGGTTTATGAAACAGTGGGTCAGAGGATGTCCTGGGATCAGGAAAGCTCTAATGTACCGTTTCCGAAGAAGAAAAAGTGGCTGATCTGTAAAAGGAAGCTGCTCGAGGATCCCAACTCTATAAACCAAGTGAAGTGGAGACAGCAGCATATTGGTCAGTGTCCAAAAATCAAGACAATAGATAAAGTAAAGGCAGATTCCCAATTGCATAATATCTACAATCTGAATTCTAAAAAAGTTGAATACAGTACAAAGACAATATTTTATGTTCAAACTGATTAACTTAACTGTTTTGACTTTGATGCCTGGAACATGTTCAGGAGCATGTTTCCCCTGTGATCATCAGCTGTTCTTTTAACACTCAGTCAGTGTTTGTTGAACGTTTTTAAAGTGAAATTCTTTCTCATTCTTACTTGATATACGACTTCAGCTGCTCAACAGTCCTGTTTGGTCTCTGTTGTGTATTTTGGGCTTCATAATGCACCACACATTTTCAATGGGAGACAGGTCTGGACTGCAGGCAGGTCAGTCTAGTACCTGAACTCTTTTACTACGAAGACACGCTGCTAGAACACGTGGACAGTGTGTCCTGGCTAAAAAAAAAAAAGAAAGCAGTACGTCGTCTGGATGGCAGCATATGTTGCTTCAAAACCTGTATGTACCTCATAGACGTGACAGTTACCCATGATGCCATGGGCACTAACAACAACAATTAATACCCAATCATGATACTGTCATCTGTTATCAATGATTAAACCTTTTGGATGCTCCAAACAGGAGTTTTTTTGAGTGTCCATGACTCTCTGTCTTTTATTGTCCCAAACTTTCTTGAAATGTGTTGCATCAAATTCAGAATGAGAGTATATTTACAATTTCAATTCAATTGAATTCAGTTGAAGTAGAAAGTGATTTGCATAATTTCTTTCTGTTTTTACTTTGTTTTTACACAATCTTCCAACTTTTTTGTGGACTTGGGGTTCTATTTAATAAAGGACATTTTTCAAGCTTGTCTTTTTTCTTTGTTTTCTAATATTGACATTAGTATTGGGCTTTTTATTGTGACAACACACATGAGGTTTTGGAATCGTTATATTCCTGCTACTAAATGTACCTGTGTTTTGGTGATAAAGCAGTGTAAAGCTGAAAAAATGTAAAAATGAAGAACAGTGGCAACAAACATTCCTGTTCAAGTGCTGTCCAAAAAATTTGTTTATAGAAATCAAGTAAAGTCCACTACAGTGTTTATTTGTGGTCTTTTCATACATGATGGATAACATATGGAAAACAATTTTAAAACTATGATCATTCTATTTTTTTCTGTCTGTTTAATTACTGTATATTCATAGATAATAAATACACAAATGTCAATTATATCTTTGCATGAGAAAAACAAAATAATATCTATTTTTCAAAATAAAATAAAAAAGTTCTATAAGTCTCATTTGCTCTTATTGCAGAATGCCACAGTATATTGAGTTCATTAGAGCTGCGACGATTAGTCAATTAATCGATTATTAAATCAATCACCAACTATCTTGATAATCAGTTAATCAGTTTGAGTGTTTTTATTTAAGAAAAAAGTTAAAATTCTCTGATTTCAGCTTCTTAATTGTGAATATTTTTTGGTTTCTTTACTCCTCTCTGACAGTAAACTGAATATTTTCAGGTTCTGAATAAATCAGGATATTTTAGGACGTCATCTTTGGCCTTTGGGAAACATTGATCGACAAAGTTCACAATTTTCCGACATTCTAATCGATTTATTGAGAAAATAATCAACTGATTAATCGACCATGAAAATACTCGTTAGTTGCAGCCCTAGAATTCATGATCTTGTGTACAGATAAAGTCAAGATGACCACATACTGCAGGTCTCATGTGGGTCCGTGCTCAGCCGCGTTGTGTGTGTGTGTGTGTGTATATGTGTGTGTTGATTCCAGAGTGTGTTGTTGCAGTGCTGCAGTGACCATCCTCATCTGCCTCTGTTGAACGAGGGGCGGATGGAGGGGCGGGGTGGGGGTGGGGGGGATTATATCTCGATCCCTTTGCAAAGCTCACACCAAACAATCAACCATTTGAAATAATCCTCTGAGAAACACACACACCAACACACAGTTACAAACACACACTCACACACACACACTATGGATGCCCTTTAAATAATACAATTCAATCTGTTTATAAAATCCAGACATGTAGTTTTAGAGAGAATCTACGTGTTAAGGATGATCTGTAACTAATATATAATGACCTCAAGAGAAAATCAATAAATTCAACTTTTTGTTTTTGTTTGTTTGATGTGGCGATCTTGATGTTTTATTGGCAGCATATGATGGGAAACCACTCTATTTGCTTGTATGACATCATGAAATGCTTCCATTCGAACGGCTGAACTGTCTGAAATTATAAAATCGTTGCCTTTATGGCTCAGGCTTCCAATTTTTTTCATTGTTTAACCTGCTGATTTTTTTCAGCCTGATTAACTGAGTAGTAGGGACCTCACACTGTTCAGCGTTTGGGCCCTAATAATAATAATAATAACAATAATCATAATAATAATAATAATAAATAAATACAGCCAAAACCAGACGTAAGCCCATGAAATATGTGAGAAATATGGCCGACCTGGCCCAAACCCACCTCTAAGCTCCAATCTGTGCACTAATATTTGCTCAAAAACAAAATATAGTATTGATAAAGCACATTCAAAATACAAAATACACACACACACACACACACAAAACCCCACAGGCAACAAGCAATGAATCATGATGCTACAGTAAATTAAAGTGCAGGAAGAGGCAGCAATAAAATTAACATTACAAGCAAAAAAAAAAAAAAAAAAAGATTTTTGTTCTGGATCACCTCTGAAAATGGTCAGAAAAATCTGCATGGGCCTGAAAATATATCACCAAAGACAAACTAATTTTTTCACTAAAAAATGATGATTAATCAATTAAAATGATTGTAATTCTGGTGCATGCAATATGTAATTAAAGCAAGATGAAACTTAAAAGGAGACAGACCACAGATGTGTATTAGTCGCTGTGGTCTCTGTTTCTAAATTAATACAAACAGAAAACATTCAAACCGCGATCATATCACTGTATTATGTTGATTTGTAGCACAGCTTTTAAAACTTACTGTAACGTCTCAGTTGAGATCAGAGGCAGGCCGACAGATTGAGACGAAGGGGGGGATTTATAACTATGTATAGCCAATGTGCATCTGTTTGATCTCTTGAACCAAGATCAGCGATTGGCTGGAGAGGTTTGTACCATTAATGTGGAGGACTATAAGTGCACACGAGCCGGACTGAAGCCAGCGCTGAGCTAGTTTGTCGTTGCTCTGGTGGTATGTGCACCTTTATCTTCAGCAGCTTGGGCTCATTTACAGTAATCAAGGCCTGCTCCTCTGGGAGATTAACTCATTTTGTCGTCGCAGGCCCGTCGTCCTGGAAACCATGACGATTAAGAAGATGTGTCGTAAGTACATGACTGCATGTGGAGGCTGATTGTGATGGTTATCACGCACTGCTATAGGTCACCATCGCACATCTGACGGACCACGAGAGTATTTACATTCAGGACCCTGATGTTTATCCCCTCTGAGAGTCGCCACGGGAGACTTTCTGTCTTGCGGTTGCGTTCGGCCCATGAGGGCATGTAAACAGCGAGCCATCGCTACCACACCAGTGGGAGTTCCTTCCTCGTTTCTTCGCTCCGACCTCAACTCACTTTGAAGTCGCTCCACCTTTATCCTCATGCTTCGGCTCTCATCACTAACGTGTTTGTCAAAGCCTCTCTTAAACACAAGGCCTCCCTTCAAAGGGGAAAAGCCTCCTGGTCTGCAGCCTACCTGGCAGAGTTGTAATACCTGTGTCATGTTGCTTCGAAATCCAGGATTTACTGTAAGCTGCCTGCCCAAACAGCCTGAACCCGCTGACTCGAATCGCTGCGTTTTATTAGGGATGCTAAGCTGTAATATGATGTAACAGGCCGGTCAGATACTCTGATCAGCGTCTGTTTCTCTAAGTACTTTCCAGGCAAGACTCTAGAAACGTAGGAGTCAAGCTCAACTCCTCGAGGTTGTAAATAGTTTCTGTTTTCCTCAGTTGGACAGAGCCACCAGGACAGCCCAGTAAGGGCCGGTTCCTAGAGGCCAGCTACGTTTCGTCTCGAGGCAGCTCTGACATTTCCTGGAGCAAGAAAATAATCTGTCTGTTGGGGAAGGAAGACAGATTTGCAGAGCAGCTTCAGGTCCTTGAGTATGGCCTTGCAGCTTATTCTCTTCCTCAGCGCCGCCCTCCTCGCAGGACACATGCTGTTGCTTCATTATTTCAGGGCCTCCATCTGACCTGCTCAGAAAAGAAAGGTTTAATATCCAGCTTTGACTGACAGAGGGGATGACTATCATACTTATTTTTACTCAAACACATGTCACCGGGGCTTAAATTGCCTTACACATGTGGGAAGTTCATGACCTTTTCTCTTTATATTCTAAAGCACATCTCGGGACAGATTACCCAAAATGCAAACCTAAAACTCAGCAAACCTAATCTCTCTGAACAGATATCTGCAAATGAATGCTGAATCTGTTGGCAAGGGACAAGATTTTGGTATTGAAAAGATTTTGTTTTCCATTTGTAGTCCGAGTAGCATTGATCAGTCATGTTTGAGTGGACTCATGGAGGTAAACAGCCTGTGTGGAGAGCAAAGGAGGCAGGACGCATTGGCATGCAATCTCTGAACCTGTTGTCTGACGATGATTTAGATTTTAAAATCAGTACAGGATTTCGTGGGCCTTTTTTGGGATTGTTGTGGCCTAAAATGCCTGATATCCGTGGCAGCTTTTCAAAAAAAGGGCAATGCTGTTGCAGTGCTTTTAGGCATTTTGTTGTAATGAAATTGCAGGACCAAGAGAAAATTGCAAAAGAAAGTTGCACACTTTTTTGTATAATTCATTAAAAATGAAAGGCTACTTGTTGCAGGGAGAATAAAGCCACACTTTGTTCTGAGTGTTCTCAGTTACCTCACCAAAAAATTCTAACAAAATCTGCTTTATATGTAAGTGAAAAAGTGCAAAATCTTTTTGGAGCTCAAACTCTTGGTTGAATTTGTGTGAATTGTTGTGATTGCAGCTTCCTGGAGGGAATGTGTAAGTAGCTGTGTCATTATTGTGAAATAAAACCCAACAGCGTGGTGTTGTTGAATCACCCCGAAGGTGATCATCCCCTCATCGATGACCTCTCGATTTTAGAATCTATACACCTGGAATTCGTCAGGATCGCATTTGGCCGACAAGGTTACAGAATCTTTTCAACCTTCAGAGAAAAGGTCTACATCCATGGATGCTCAACTTGCAGTGGGCCATTTTTAATTAACAATGAAAATAAGATCTGTCATGGTTGTGGTTGGATTTGCCACTTTGCAAAGATGAGTAAAATCAGATGTGGAATGGTTGGAAATTAAACCTTAGCCTTTACTTTCCTACCTCATACCAATCATATCAAAACCACTGTGTTTAATTTATCAAACAACAATCAACAAAATTGAAAAATGAAAAAATGACTTCTTGTTTTTTTATCATATCGTTCATTTTGATGTGTGCAAAGATTCATGGCAGTGGTTTATTTTGTGACTGTGAGACAGCAGTGTTTTTATACTATGACTGCTTCCTTAAAAATGGTTTAAAAAAATCAGTATATAAGTACAGTATTGCAGTATATTGCAATATATTGCATGGTAACCCCTGTATCGTGATACGTATTGTATCACCAGATTCTTGCTGATGCACAGCACTGGCCTTTGGTCAATTTGCAGAAGTGGCCCCTGGAGCAAAGCAAGTTGAGTGTCAGTGGTCTAAGAGAGTTCATTGTTCAATAAAGAGGCGGGGAGGATTTCCCCCGTCTCTCCCCGTGTGTTATCTGATGTGTATGTGGTCGACTGACATTACAGAACAATGTTCATGCTAAGAATGACATAAGGGTTGAAAAGAGGATTTGTGAAGACTCTGACAGTGGAACACCCTCCCCCCTCTCCTCATCTCCTCCGTGAGGATTATATCTTTGCAATTGAAACGTAGCAGGACATTCTCCGCCTCCAAAATATACAATTTCAGATCACGCTGGCAATCCGTCTTTGTGCCTGGACTGACGACTGCTGCACGGGGGGGGGGAATAAAGACATGGCTGGAGGGAGCAGGAGATGAGAGAGAGGAGGTGAAAGCGTGAGAGCAGACCAACTAACAACTAGGTAACATATTTTGTGCTCCTTTTCGTCTACTGTACTCTGGTGAATGTGTGCGACTGTATCCCTGCGGCTTGAGGAAATGCCATCCACTCAGCTGATGGATTATAATCATGTCTGATTGCAATTGTCTCACTGAGTCAGACTGTTTGTAAATGTGACACTCATACTTGTGACATGGATTTGGCATGGCCGCGCTGCTCTCCAGATGTGTTTACATGTGATTAATGTTTAGAGATGGTGGCGGTGGGCTCTCCGTGTGAGTAGAGACGTGCAGTGTTGTTGGACAGTGGACACATTCTTGCTCGTTGACTCTGTCTCCGTGTTGAAGGTGGTGACTCTGCCTTGGAGGAAAATCTGATTGCTTCCACAACAATCCTGTGTTGACGCACAGGAGCCAAAATAGACTTTGAGGGATAATTGTTAGCAGTTGACAGGTGTTTATTGGACAGCTGTTTGCCCATTCAAAGAACTGATACGGCTGTTAAATAAGCTCTGATGGATATGAACATCCATAAGAACAAGAATAGTGCTGAGTTATTGGGCCAAAACCATATTTTAAGGGGGTTTTGATTTTTACTCTTCATTTATGCTGGAAAATATATTTTAAAAGATCAAACTCTTGGCTATCAAAGCTTTTAACGGACCAACCTCCCAGTGATTCAGTTTTTTAATAAATGTAGACGTCTGACAGAGTTAGCTTTTATTTAGGAAGGCTCCGAAGCTGACTTGTTATGGTTGAGACACATGATTGGTTGATTGCAATATTATTTAATGAATCTGGCAAAAAATAGAAAGTTTACCAGTGCTTGAGGAGTACTCCTGCCTTTTTTTTTTTAAACCAGGAAGTGAGACAAGGGTCCTTAGAGTAAAGCTAACCCTTTTTATAGCTGATTAAATCATGTTTTTGTAAAGATCTGACGCAACTTTAAAGGGCCAACATTTTCATTAAAAAATGATTTTAAGAAAAAGATGACAAGGCTGTTTTCTGGCACAGAGCAAGTTCACAAATTAACAAAAATAGAACAAACCAAAATGTTTACTAATTTACATATATTTCACATATATATAAATCCATAAAGAGCAAATTTTCACCGAAAAATGCAGGTGTACTGTTGGTACTAATAATTTAAAAAAAAAAAAAAAAAAAACTGGTGTGACATGATTTGTCCCAATCCTCAAGAATGGTGGTGGAGGGCGTGGGAGGGGATTGACCACTATTTGGTCAGAGATCACGTCATCATCATCATCATCATCATCATCATCATCAGTTGGATTTCAGCTCTGGATATATGCAGTTTATACTGCAGTACCCATGTTAACAGTGTGTTCACAGTTAGACAGGGCAAGCTAGCTAGGCTAATTTCTTAACAGGCTAATTAATGGACAAGTCTTTGCTAACACTACAGCAGGAGAGAGAGCGTGCAAATATGGACAGAAGTGTTGACGTGATATAAAAACTTATTGTGATCACAAAATTTTGATCTGTGGTGGATCAGTGAAGTATATGAACCACACTGCAGACTGGAGTCTCTGTTGACTACGTCTGTCCCCAACTAAGATTTTCTTCAGTCGTATCAGATTAGGCCGTCCTATGCAAATATTCGATGATTCATCAGTGCACCACAGAGACAGTCAGAGAATTTAAAAGTGTGCGTCCTCCTATAGTTCAGTTATAAAATCAGTGGACCTTTGTAGCTTTCCTCTGTCCAGGCTGTCCAGCATCACATGTGCTTCATGCTGCTCGCTCCTTTACACTGTGAATTAAGGATTCATTTCAACCAAACCAGAGTCACTGGTTGGTGGGACAGTGGAAAGATGAACCAAGACGTTTTTGGTGAGTTTTATTTAGTTTCTGTAAAGTTTGAATGCAGCTGACGATGATGCAAAAGGAGTCTGGTGAGTTTGGTGAGAGCAGTTACACAGCTGTTTCTAGTTTAACAAAACATATCTTACTCTTTAAAATAAGATCTCTCACTGTCTGGAACCTTCCTTAATATTGTCAGACACCAACAATAACACTCCGAGGCTGTCAGTGACAAAAACAAGCACAAACAACAAGCGTCACCTGCTCTGTGCGCTCCGTGTGTGCGCCTGAATGAGGTGTCTGACAGCACGTCATGCCGCTCTGCATTCCTGTCACTCGTCTCCTCTTCTTATTTTGTGGTTTGTGGTGATTTAGAGACGGTTTGTAAAATTTACAACCTGTCATGCTGTTACATTGTTCTGTGTATAATGACGCAGATAAAAAATACGAGCTGAAACTTGTTTACCAACCACACTTGTCACTTTCTCTCATCAGTCGACCGACAGCGCATGTGGTCCTGAGGATATTTTTTAATAAGTGCACCTGCAAATTCAAATTAATACAAAAAAATATAAATATCACACCATTTAGAATGACTGGTGTTCTCTCAGTCTGTTTAAGTTTTGGGTGAAATGCCTCAACTGTTGGATGAATAAAAATTTAGCACATGGCCATGAAATGTGGTACAAACATCCACATCCGTCTTAGGATGAACTGTAATAACTTTGGTAATTAACTTGTACCTGCAAATTAATGACACTCCCATGAGCCTCAGCAGTACTTTATGTTTAAGGTTATTATTAGGTTAATAAGCTAAATGGTAATAGGGCTGAGCAATTTCAAAAAAACATCTAATTGCGATTATTTTGACTGATATTGCACTTGTGATATGATTTACAATATTAGAGGTAATTATCATTTGTACATTGTTATTCTCTTTTTTTTGCAGGAATCTGTACCAAATGATGATTTATTTTAACTCTGTAGACTCTCTGCTTCATGACACTCATGACAATTTAAAAGTTTAACAAATATCACACCTCCTGCAATTTGAAAATTGTAGAAAGCCATATTGCAATAAAATTTTGATTAATTGTGCAGCCCTAATTGGTGACATGTGAAAACTAAGATGGTGAACATCATACATGCTAAACATCAGCGTGTTGGGATTATCTTTGTGGCAATATTAGCATGCTGACGTGGTCGTAGGTCCTGCAGCTTCTCACAGCTGCTCGCATGGCTGCAGAATCTGAGAGTTGCTCTTTTCTGTCCCCATCCAGTTCAGACTTAGCCATAACTTCTTCTCAAACTCTTGTCCAGGCCCGTAACAGAGAGCCAGGGGCCTCATTTCATGTCTCCTAGCTGCGTCATTAGCTGTATCTCTTACTTTATCAGCAGCTCCACATTGAGTCGTATTTAGATTCCCATTTGGAGGATGATTACAGATAACAATCTCTTGAGATGTTTCTTCATGTCCTGTTTAGCTGTCGCCTGCTGTGTTTGGGTTACCTGCAGTTGTGCTTCTTTACTTCCCTCAGGACCCCAAACCAAATACTCAAAGGACATTTATGTTGTGTGAGTGGTAGGTAGCCCCTAATCCTCCTTTAAGAACAGAGTCAGCCGCCCACTCAAAAATGTTGCATCCGTAGCCACAGGAGAAGGCTGATAAACAACCCAGCGTCTTTACATTTGACAAAGTCCTAAGGGTGCATCGTCAGGCAAATCTGAATACCGCTTGAGCCAGCAGTGATGGTGAAGTGCGTATTTTCCCCACAGTAAACCCGTCTGTCCAACTGTCTCCACAGGCAGGATGACAAACCAGTCGACAGCCAACCAGTCCAACACAAACAAGGTGAAGGAGAAAGAAGAAAACCAGCGAGATGACAACACAGAAGTTGCTTATAAAGATGCCGGCCACTGCAGCCGCAACACCCACAACCTGCTGCTGGGACTCACTGTTATGGGTATGCATGGACTAAACAGGACCAGTCACGTGATTTTGGCACATTCTCATTCACAGTTTTTTTCTTTTTTTTTATGAGAAATGGTTCAGATTATACCGACAGTGTGCAAAGCTGTCATCAAAGCTGCTTTGAAGAGTCTAAAGTATCAATGATCCAAAACTTTTTGCACACTTGTAGGTCAACATATGCAAAGGAGAAGACCATGTATCGAAAATAAAAGCAAAAAAGACTCTTGCACACTGTCCTCTGCACTTGCAATCAAAGATTTAAAGGGATAGTTCACCCAAAAATGAAAATTCAGCCATTATCTACTCACCCTTGTTTTCACAATTTATGTTTACTGCACAAATCCATATAAAAAATACTAAAAATAAAGAAAAACATTGAATGAGAAGATGTGTCCAAACTTTTGACACGTACTGCATGTATATATACTGATATTCTGTATTTAAACTGCAGCCCATCAGCTCGTGAGAGCTTAAAATAGAGAAAACAGACTCTGGACTCCAGCATTTGAAAAAAACACTCATTTCAGTTTTTGATTAAAATAATTTAACATCTCAAAACCCCACGTTTTTCTATGATTAAACAGAATTCAAATGAGGTTTTACGCTGCAGCCATATTAACACGCACAATCCTTAATGCATGGGCCACGTGGTCATTTTCCCATGAGACATTTTTGGCTTGTTGTTGTCTTAAGTCTGTCTCTGTATACACTTTGGTATGTCTCCGCATAGCTGTGCTCTTTGTCAAAAAAAAAAAAAAAAAAAAAATCCCCCTCAGAGTCGAGAAGTGTGTTAATTTTGTCCGTCATTTGTCACCCAGATTTAAACCCTCGTTTACGTTACAGTTGGCAGCTCTCATTAGTCAGAGGTCTCTTACATGTCAGGCTTTTTTGAGGGAAAAGAAGTAGGTTAGTTCATGAAAACCTTTAATGTCTATCTACCAGTTTAGATATTTGGTGATATTTTGATATTCAGTTTTTTTGACGTCTTAAGAATCTATAACAAAACTCCAAACTTTTGAGCTTTTGAGAAACTACTCACTGGTTTCCAGAAAAATGAAACAAAACATGAAACACCGTCTCTCTCCTGTCCTCAGGTGTTGTTATGGGGGCGGTGTTCGGGATGCTTCTGCGGTACATGAAGGTGACGGACAGCGCCGCCCTCACTATGGTTTCCTTCCCTGGAGAAATCCTCATGAGGATGCTGAAGATGCTCATCCTGCCTCTTATCATCTCCAGCCTCATCACAGGTGTGCCACTACCAACACCACACACACACACACACACACACACACACACACACACACACACACACACACACACACACACAACACACAAACGTGTACAGTAATCCCAGGCCAGTGTGCACAGGTGTTGCTCTGTTTGGATTTAGGCTCAAGGTCCAGTGTGCCAGATTAGCTGGTATTTATTGGTAGAATATGGCAGAAATGGAACATAATATTCATTTCTACTCTGCAATTATATATAACACAAGGATAAAGCGTTCCAAATTTCTGTTTCGATACAGCGAGAGTGAAGAAATACTAATAAAATAAATGCTAATACTACTCACTTCACTCACTGTGTAACACTAAACCAGCACAGTGCACCATGTTCTGAACAAACACATTACAAACACTAACAAACAGGAACATTTGCATTTTGGAACATAAAATAACAAACTTAAACTTTCAGCAGTGCATCATGGGAAATTATGCAAGCGACAGCTGTCTCTCAGCCTATCAGCTGCACATGTGAACGAGACAATGACAGAATCCTGCAGTTCCCAACAGCGTTTGAAGAAAGCCATTACACAAGTTACATTACACAAACTACACAAACTTTCCACAAGTCTTTTTGATCATGTTAGGTCTTTATCGTCTTGAGACTGAAGTTCAGTTTCATGTAATCTCATATAATCTTACTGCTATTACTACAAAGTAACTCGCTAAATTGCAAACTCACTCACACTCGCTCGTGTCTCCATTGTCCCTGGAGTTAGAAGCCTGTATATCACCGTGGTAACGTTACTGTACTCCCTGTAGAGGGTGACACGGGAGTGGATTTTCACTCCTGTCCCGTCTCAGTCCCGGAAGAATGACGAAATGAAAGAATGAATAAACAAAGCTGTGTTTTGACAAGACAGTGTCCAGTGTCCACCAGTGACCGGACAGTGTTAATTCTGAATTACCGGGTGTTGTTGGGCTTAATGTGGTCACAAATCATGTCAATAGACAACTGTTGATCTAAGCTAGCCCGTTCTTCTGGAGGGTCAGATGTTCTCACTGCTCTCTTTTTGGGATCCTTTCCTTTCCAGGAAGGATGTCGAACCAGAGATCATGATGGATTTCTATGTTTGTTTGTTTTACAGCCAGCTACACCGCAGCTTTTCAACATTTTCCTCTCTCCCATTATATGAAACCATGAATTTTCCCCTTGTCATATTGCCGTCCTGACGTATTATAATTCCAGCTCCCCCCGACTCCTGTTGAACTTTCATCCTGTCCCATCCCGGCCCTGTCAGGAAGAATGAAATGTTCTTTGTCTCATGAGGAATAAATGAGATTCTTATTTTGAGCGTATGGTTACTTACTTCTCATCTTTTTCCCCTGACCTCTTAATGAGAAATAAGAAGCCTTGTTATGCATTTTACTTTTTTTTTTTTTTTTTTTTTTTTTTGCCTTGTTATGTCTTTCATGTTGTTTTTTGGATTGTTTCGTCTTTTATGTCTTTTTTTTTTGTTTTGTCAGGTCTTTTACATTGTTTTTTGTCTCGTTATGTGTTTTACTATGGAGCCCTTAAAGGAACACAATTTTTTTTTTAATACAATGAGTTTTACATGCACGCGTAAAACTTTTAAGCGAGCACGTAAAGTTGTTCTACGTGAGCACATAAAGGTAATACATGCACACGTAAAACCTCACATTTTGTGTACATCCACCTATAACCATGGAGTTGGCCAGATGTTTGTAATTGTTCATAAATTAAAGTAATTATCCGATCATAACTGGCGTAGCTCTTCCGCCAAAACAGGCCACACAACTTCAGTATTCATTTTGAATGTCGTTCAGAGACAATATAACGGTGGTGACTTGCAAGCAAAGTAGTAATGTCCATATAATGAAGTCCAAGGTATAATATAGCTCAACTAAGGCCTGTAATGTCATTTCCATGCATAAACGGAGCAGGGTGTAATGTACTGGATGGTCTCCTCTACCAGCAATACTCTCGTGTACTTCATAATATGTTTACGCGCTCACATAAAACTTTAGTAACTAAAAGTTTTACGTGCTCACGTATTACCTTTACGTGCTCACTTAAAAGTTTTACGTGCTCACGTATTACCTTTACGTGCTCACTTAAAAGTTTTACGGCTCACGTATTACCTTTACGTGCTCACTTAAAAGTTTTACGTGCACACGTAAAACTCATTGTATTAAAAAAAAAATTGTGTCCCTTTAGGGGCTCCGTATTTTACATCTTGTAACGTCTTTTACGTTGTTTTTTGTCTTGTTACATCTTTTACGTTATTTTTTTCTCTTGTGTAATTTTTCATAAGACTGAAGTTTCATGTAAACTCATGTATTCTTACTACTATTACTGCAAATTAACTCACTAAATTACGAACTCACTCACACTCGCTGTGTCTTCAGTCCCGGGAGAATGACTCTCCATCAGTAGTAATAATTAACGTTCTTCTGGAGGCTCAGACGTTCTCACTGCTCTCTTTTTGGGATCCTTTCCTTTCCAGGAAGGATGTCAAACCAGAGATCATGATGGATTTGTATGTTTGTTTGTTTTACAGCCCACTACACCGCAGCTTTTCAACATTTTCCTTTCTCTTCCATTATATGAAACCAGCAGTTTTCCCCCAGATTGAGGCGTGACCTTGCCGTATTGCCGTCCTGATGTATTATGTTCCCATCTCCCTCCCACTCCCATTGACTTATTAGCTGTCCCATCCTTTCCTCAGTCTTGTCATGAAGACTGAAATGTTCTTTGTCTTAAGAGAAATAAATGAGATTCTTATTTTGAGCTTATGGTTACTTACTTCTCATCTTTTTCTCCTAACCCCCTTTTTTATTGAGAAATAAGGAGCAAAACACAAGAAAACATCTTTTCTGAGTTCATTCAGATGTTTCTCCTTCATGACCTTATGGACCAATCAATAAGATAAACAGGAGAAAAAGACTTGCATGATTCAGACTAACTTTGGTATTGTCCATCTGTACATTTAATAAATGGCTCGGAGGCCAAAATTAAGAGAATCTTTTCAGCGTACATTTTGAGGTCAAACACTGGAGCGTCTGTCTCTTTCAGGGCTGGCGGTCTAGATGCCCGCTCCAGTGGCAGGATGGGTAGTCGAGCCATGGTGTACTACATGTCCACCACCGTGATCGCCGCCATCCTCGGGGTCATCCTGGTGTTGGGGATCCACCCGGGAAACCCCAAACTGAGGGAGGCCCTCGAACACGGCCACGAAGAACCAGGAGGTCAACAGCCTGGACGCCTTCCTCGACCTGATCAGAAACCTCTTCCCTGAGAACCTGGTGCAGGCCTGCTTCCAACAGGTACAGCGTCTGAAACATACCTGCTATTATATTACTTTGACTCTTCATTTGTGTGGGATTGTGCACACTAAAATAAAAATATAACGGGGTGAGGGGTCAGAAATGAACTGAAAGGAAGAACTTTGGTTGGTCTTTTGATAGAAACTGGTTGTTTACCAGCTATTTCTTTCTACTTCCAGCCTGATTGAAGTTCTTGGTGTGTTGCACTATAAATCCTGCAATTAAATCTGCATTCCACCTTGAAGCTACTACCAGGAACTTTAATATTGTGTTGATTTTAAAGCCTATAAGCCACGCCCCCAAGTCAGATGCCATGTCGGGCTAATAAATCTAGCAACTGACTTCCCTGACTGAGCACTTGGTAAAAAAAAGAATTAAACTATAATACTGTTTTTCGTGCAAAGTGGCAGAAAATCCCAGTTCCTGCTTTTCTTTTTTAATAACCATATTAAACTGAGTATCTTTGGGTTTTAGACTGATGAAACAAGAAATTTAAAGACATCACCTTGAACACTGAAAAAACAGCAATGGACATTTTCACTATTTATGACATTTTATGGATGTTGCAGTCCTGCACTTAACGTGACAATTAACTTAGGTCTTTGTTGTTGTATGATAACCGCTAATAAAACAGTTTCTACAGGGGCAAATGAAAATTTACTTTGGGCAAATAGATTTCTAACTTGGACGAGTGAAAAATAGCCTTTCGTGTGGACAAAAGCGGTAGTTTTTCCACCGCCATAAACAAGTCCCTCCAGGATTTCTTGGGCCCTTTTTTTTGGGATTGTTACAGCCTGAAATGCCTGATATCATGGCAGCTTTTCTTGCAGATGGTCTTTTTATCTTATGTAGGTCATATAGAGCAGTGTTTCCCACACTTTTTGTTTCCTGGGGACCACTTTTTAAAACTGACAAATGAAAAATAAATGCATGTAGGCAGAGTAAACAGGCCAACAGCAAACAGTAGTAGTAATAGATTTTAAATGTTTTATAAAAAGTTGTACTGCAGATATAAATCTTGAATTTGCAGGATTTCTTCCAGTCTTTTATTTATTTGGCCATGAAATAAAATCTAGGAATGACTGATGTAGACGCATCAGTGATAAATTGAGACTTTCAGCTGTTTCAGTGTCTTTACGTGAACCTGGAAAGGCCAAAGTTGAAGTCATTAGTCTGGACAAGGTATTAAGTGAGCGGTCTGACAGGATGAATGAACTACAGAGAGTTTTTAACGACTGACATGATTCTCCAGAGAATCCGGTCGTCCTCCAAACTCCTCACTCGATCTTTTCTACATGTGTCAGGGCTGAGTGAGAGCACGATTCGACTCAAAGGGATTTTGAGAACAAAAGGACCCAAAGGCCAAGGCTGTTGGTTGTTGCTGCAGGGGTTCTTGAGTGGGTTGTAGGGGGGTCCCCAACAAACAGAGGAAAAGAATAGTTTAACTTTTATCTCATTTTTTGGAAGTTGGAACATCAAGGAAAGAAATTGTTCTGGCCATTTTGATTTCTGGTCATTTACAGTGATCTGAGCTTGATCATTGATTGAATATGAAGACTTATTTATTTTATGATTTACAAACTTAATAGAGAAGAGAATATTCCCTCAGACAAAATCCTCTCGAAGCATGCAGGTCTGTGGTCTAATTATAGAGAATACTGACATGAGAAAGTTTGGGAACCCCCGTCCCAAAGAAACCTTTTAAGTGTAATTATCCAGTTAAAGAGGAAGGTTTATGTAATGCAAAAATACAAGCACAGCTCCTCAAATACAATTTAAAGCAACAAATGACTGATGAATGATTGATTAGTCAGTCAAGAGAAAATAAATCAATAAGATTTTCATTTATTTGTCAAGTTATATACCAAATATTTGATGACGACCAGTGCTTACTTTTTGTTTGATTTATTTATTTCGAACATTTAAAATATATATATGTAAAAAAAACCAATAACCAATCAATAATCTACAAACTTTCAATGACCAACATAAATTAGTATTTCATGTCTGAAAAGGAGCACGAAGAGGCAACATGCTTATCTAGTTATACCCTTATTCTATACTAATCCATCAGTAATCAGTTTTATTTGTTTGTTTGGTTGTTTGTTTGGTTGGTTGTTGTTGTTGTTGTTTAGACAAAAGAGTGGCACAGAAAATCCCGGTCTAAAGTGATATCTTATTTCATCTTGATAACAAATCACTTTCAGCTCGGACTTTCTGGGCCGTTTAATATTTTTAAAGTAGCAAAAATATTTATTAGCTCAAATCTGTCTTGAATGAAAATGAAATAAAAGGAATTATAATACCGCAAAAGGTGAAATGTTGGAAATGATCCACATTAGGGCTGCAACTAATGTTCACTGATGATTAATCTGTTGATTATTTTCTCGATTAATCGATTATTTGTTTGGTCTAAAAGTGTCAGAAAATGGCTAAAAAAAAAAAAGATAATCAGTGTTTCCCAAAGCCTATGATGACGTCCTCAAATGTCTTGTGTTGTCCACAACTCAAAGACATTCAGAAACCAGAAAATATTCACATTTCAGAAGCTGATATCGATTCATAATTGATTATTCTATCAATCGTTGCAGCTCGAATCCACATCTGTGTGTTCTGTACACTGTAATTCTCCGTCTGAACTCTTAGTTACAGTAATGTTCAGTTGGCTGACGGTGGACGGGTCAGCTGATCATTTTCAAACGATAATCCAAGTCTCAATCATGATGCAACAGTGGCCTTCTTCTGTCCAAATCCTGTTTTTTCTCCTCTTCTCTCTCTGTTCTGCGTGTGTGTCTGAATGATTAGAAGTAGTTGTCTGACTTGGACTGGGTGAGGGTCAGCCCTTCTGCTGCTGCTAATCTCTTTACATCTGTAACGCTGCATCCTTATTTACCACAGCGAGACAGGGAGCACTGCTGAGCACCAGCTTATAGACTCCTGCTCTCTCTTCTTTTCCCTCTGTGTTTTTTCCCCTTTTTCTTTATGCCCGTCTTCTCTTTTCTGTCTGCATCTCTGTTTTACTGCTTCTTTTGTTTGCTCTCATCAGGGATTCATTGAAGTCATAAAAGGCATAATTGCTTTTACAGGAAGGATTCGTCCTTCCCCTTTCAACCTTTTCTTTCCCTTTGTTGTCTTTTTTCGTGAGGATCTCTTGTCCTCTGTTTTGCCTTTTCTTTAAACACAAATCTGAGTTCATTGTGCTTCTGCCAAGCTTTTGTTTGCTCCCACACAGTACGAGTTACAAAATCAGGGTCTTCCTGAGTGAACTGGAAACAGTGGTGAAAAGAGTACTGACAATCTGTACTCAAGTACAAGTATTCTTTTCAAAAACTAGTGTATAGTTACTTTTTAATGAGTGGTGTTTAATGCATTATCAATAACAGGCATTCAATCAAATCAAAGGGGTTTCTGTCCAAATCTTAAGTCTAAATCAGGACTACACCGATTAGTAGATCAATGATTAGTTGATTGAAAGAAAGTTATTTGCCATTGTGATCATCGATTAATCGTTTCCAGCTTCTTAAATCTGAAGAGTATTTGGGTTTTAGACTGTTGACAAAAGAAGCAATTACAGGCTCTGGGGAATTGTTGTCAATTTTTCAACATTTTTTAGACTAATTCAGGGGTTCCAAACTTTTTTCTGGCGTGCCCCCCTTTCAGAAGCTGAAAAAAAAAATTGCAGATAAAAATAGAAAAATGCAGATAAAAGGTTTGGCTATCAATTCAAATTGCAGTCAGTACTCAATTATGATTTTAAAAGTGCCTAACTTAGCACTTGTGGCACTTTTAGCACCAAAAGCCAAGTGCCATTTAGTCCCATGATATTAGAGAGAAGGCAGCAGCTCACACCAAAACTACATACGTGGTTAAACAATACTGCAGGCTGGAGGAATAATATGGATTTTTGATTTTGGGGTAAACCGTCCCTTCAACAGTGATGAAAAGATTAAAACACTGAGGGCGATCTACTGTAACATGTGGTTGTGTTGGTGGCAGTGAGGGAGAGATCACCTTAAGACATTCATCTGATATTTAAAAAAGTTCAAAAGTTTTTTAAAAAAGCCACAAAGGGTTGGAGACGATCAAAAGTATTTTTACATATCCAGCGATCTGGAGGCAAAGAGTGAAGGCGAATCTCAGACTTGGCCCTGGACTGGATTACTTTGATCAGCATGCAGGAGAATGAATTACAATATAATATATATATAGAAATATAATATTTACAATATATACATTTTCCCCTGACAGTCTAAATACATTGCTAAATTGGTCCCTAGTGGCTTTTGAGAAATAAAGAGGGTCTGAAAAGTCACTAAATCTCACAAGAAAGGCCCCATGTTTGCAACACTGAGCCCAATAAGTCTGATGCGGTTGATAAACGAGATGAAAAAACAGGGATTAATACAGAGTTGGAGGAAGAACAAGCAAGTGAAACTACATCAGCCAACAGCAGGAGTCTCTGTTGTCAGCCGGCCTCCACTGCTGACATGAAAAGTGACCGTATGGTCCGTGTCTCTGTTCATCTTTTCTCCCCATGCATGTATTTCTAAACAAAAAATCTGTAAGTGTAGTCTGTATTGAATTAAATTTAATTTAATTAAATTAAATGCTGTTGTGATTGAGTTGTTTTTGAAAATAAAATGCTTTAAAAGGAGAAATCTGGATTATATTTATGGTAATAAACCATAAAATGACCATGACATTTCATCAGAAATTATCTCTACTCTGACAGCAACTCTACAGCTGCATTGTCCTGCTGTGACATTTCCATTCTAGGCCAGAATCGTGTTAATTAGAATTAAAATTAATGCCGAATGTTTCCTGAATGAGTCAGTGTCTGTTTATGAGTCGTGAGAAATCATAAATAATCTTTTAGCGGCAGTAGATGTTTATAACTTTTAAAATGAGCAATATGTGAATGGAGTTTGGCAGGCAGTGAGACAGGAAGTCACTGAACTCCAACACCGATTTTTATGATAACGGGCTTAGATTTACATTGATAGACAATGTTGTGCCCATCTTGCACTCCTGCAGTATTCCTGCAGGCTGCCTGAGCTTCCTTGAGTCTATTTATTATACCATCGAGGGCTCCCACTCATGCATCACTCGCTATTTGGACACAGTAACTGTTACATATTGCTCCTTTAAATATGCTATGAAAAAATAAAAACGTAAATGACAGGTAAAAATCGATTATGACAGAATTTTTACACCCCTGTCCGTCAAAATGATGGATGAGAAGGTGGAGTACCATCCACCGAGCAGAAGCTTTTTGGAGGGTAAAATAATGTTGCCAGAATTTAAATTACTTGTTTATTTCATTCCCTTCGTTCGTTACTTCATTGTGTGGGTGGCGCCCAAGATGGCTGCCATATGCATTTGTGCAAAAACTTTAAGTTTGATCTATTCTAAACTTTTTGTGCATTTCAACTTTTATACTTTATTTAGTATTGTTCACTGTAACAGCAAAATAATTTTGTATTTTTAATGACAAGTGTGTTTATGAACCTGTGATGATGCTGAAAGGTCAGTGAACTAAACACCTGGTGCAGTTTAGACCCTGGTTCCTGTGGTTCCCACAGACGCACCGGAGAACCTTTGAAGTTCATACGGTGAAAACATTACGATGGTCTGAACCTCTGCTCAGTCTGAATGTTGTTGTTTCCTCCCTGCAGGTTCAGACGGTGCTGAAAAAGGTGCCGGTGGCGGCACTGAACCAAACTGAGCCCATCTTAGTGAACAAGAAGAAACTGGAATACAAATGGGGCATGAACGTCCTCGGTGAGTTGACGACACAGATGTTATTTGCTGACTTCAGCAGTGTTTCGCTCATGATGTGCTGCTTTGTGTCCTGCTCAAGGCTTGATCGGCTTCTTCATCACCTTTGGGATCTGCATGGGCAGGATGGGCGAGCGAGGGAAGGTCATGTGCGAGTTCTTCAACATCCTGAACGAGATCATCATGACGATGGTTTCCATGATCATGTGGTCAGTGTCTTTGTTTTCCCACGTGTGTGTTTGTGTGTTTGCAAGCGTGTCTCTGTTTTTGCTCATGTGGGCCGGCGACTGCGTTGCTTTGACATTCTGGAGATACCACACACGGAGGTCGGTGACAGTGATGAATAAGGCCGAGACCGCGTACGTGAAACAAACTGTGGGAGCGAAAACAGCATCGGACGTGGAGGACTGAGCAGGACAGATAGCAGGAGGAAAAGTGTGTTGGTGAAGGACGCGGACAGATGGAAAGAGAGGCAGAGAGAGAAAGAGGGCTTCCCTGGCACATGCTGGAGTCTGTGGTATGCTGGGGAGTAGCGGGAGCCGGGGCCCGGAACAATGTTGTGGGCTCCCAGGGGAGCCGCAGTGGAAGATCTCCAAAATGTAATGGATCCACCAACGGCAGAGGAGCCACTTGGCAGCGGAGCAGAAAGCAGATGCGGGTGGGAGGGACAGTGGGACGTGGAAAGATGCATGTGAGAGCATGTCTTCAGAGAGCAGTGCACGCCTTGAGGCTTCGCAGGACCCCGGCTCGTCGCGCAGAGAAACAGAGTGTAGTGGCACTCAGAGCAGGGGCGGGAAGGGGAGGGAAGGGGGGAGCAGGGTAGGCGGTTGGAAGACAAACAGCAGGATGCTTGTCTCGCAGCTCTCCGAGGCCATCTACATGTGCAGCTGGACACCAAAGGAATCGAGTCCTTGTTCGTATCACTCACACAGTATAAACAGATTACTCATGGGCCTATGGAGCCAGCCAAACACAGAGTCCAGTGTATACAAAATCACGTATCATACGAGGAACGCATCCATCAGATCATATACACGCCGTATTCCACCAAACAACTGTTGCCGAATGCCAGGCTCCAGTGCCGCTGTCAGGGCGAGACCTGCTTTGACTCGGAGCAAGAGCGGCTTAGAGGGGAACACGGCTTTAATTCATACGTCCCACAGCGGACTGTATTCATCAGCGGGAACAACTGCGCTCCAAAGCTGGAAACCAGAGATCCAAGAATGTGTCATCTCCCCTTGTGGTGAAAACCGCTCCTCTGACAGTCAATAAAGATTGATGAGGCGTTCGACTGACATTTCACAGGCATAATTGAAACAAGCAATTGTTTTGTTTTTTGTTTTTTTGGCAAAATGGTTTCAAACTCAAAGTCATCCATGTGTCAGTTAATATACCAAACATAGTTTTTCTTTTCATCTTTGATTAATCTGCCAATGTTCAATCGATTGATTAATCATAGCCCAGCTGTTCCCAAACTGAAGAATGCTGCGGCCCAAATTGAAATCTGAAAATCTTCTGAGGCCCACCCAAACCTTTAATCACAGCTCTGATCAAAACACAACACTGAGACTGTGTATTTCTGTTTATACACAACAGTTTGTAAATGTGCATATCTTTTCACTTTAACTCTTGTTGTCCTGTCAGCTATGACTCCTGAGATATAAGTTAATGTTAATGTGAAAGGTCATCAGATATGTTGCAACACCTGTTAAAGACAAATGAAGAATAACAATAATAACTTTTAAAATGTAAATATTTAATTCTAAATACATTAAGGTAATTTCAACCTTAATTGACTGAAATTAAAATTAAAAAACTTTATTTTTAATTACCCCCTGTGGCCCACCTGCAGGGATTTCTGGTTCGGTCTATAAAAAGTCATAAACTGGTAAAAACTATTTCCCAGAGCATTGTTAACAGTGCAGAATCCATTATTGACCTTATAATTATCAGAAAAACAGAAAAACAGAAAAAAAGGAAATTCTCACATTTAAGAATGGGTGACAGTATCATGACTGGAACAAAAAGGGGCGTCTTCAAAAGGCTCAGCCGCTCACAAGCATGGATGAGGTGTTAGTTCAACAGTTTAAGAAAACATTTCCCAACACAAAACAAGCAGGATTATAGGGAATTCACCATCTATAATTCGTAATATCATTAGAAAATTCAGAGAATCCAGAGAATCTCTGCATGTAAGTGGCAAGACTGAAAACCAACACTGAAGTGTCTGTGACCTTTGACCCCTCAGGCAGCACTGCATTAAAAACTGCATTAAAAACCCACATCATTGTATAAAGGATACTACATGGGCTCAGGAACACTTTGGAAAACCGTTGTCAGTAAACACAGTTTGTCTCTGCAGCTACAAATACAAGTTAAGACTCGACCATGCAAAGAGAAAGACATATATCAACAACATCCAGAAACACTGCAGACTTCTCTGGGCCCGAGCTCATCTGAGATGGACTGACGCAAAGTGGAAAAGTGTGCTGTGGTCTGACGAGTCCACATTTCAGATTGTTTTCACAAATCACCAGTCCTCCAGGCTAAAGAGGAAAAGGACCATCCAGATTGTTACCAGCTAACTTCTAAAGACAGCAGCTGTGATGGTTTGGGGGGATTTGGAGCCACATATGCTGCCATCCCTGGTTATTTCAGCAAGACGATGCCAAGACACATTGTGGACGTGTTCCAACAGCGTGTCTTCGTAGTAAAAGAGTTCAGGTACTAGACTGACCTGCCTGCAGTCCAGACCTGTCTCCCATTGAAAATGTGTGGTGCATTATGAAGCACAAAATACGACAACAGAGACCAAACAGGACTGTTGAGCAGCTGAAGTCGTATATCAAGTAAGAATGAGAAAGAATTTCACTTTAAAACTTCAACAATTAGTGTCTCAGTTCACAAACACTGACTGAGTGTTGTTAGAAGAAAAGCTGATGTATCACAGCAGTAAACATGCTGCTGTCACAAGAAAACATAAGGTATAATGTAATGAAGAACAATAGAATGTAATCCACAGTTTTCTCTGTGTTCAGGTACTCTCCTGTTGGCATCGCCTCCCTGATTGCGGGGAAGATTGCGGCCATCGGAGACCTGGAGGTGGTGGCCAGGCAGCTGGGTATGTACATGGTGACGGTCATGGTGGGGCTGGTGATTCACGGCGGTTTGATCCTACCTGCCATATTCTTCGCCACCACCAGAAAAAGCCCCTTCACCTTCTACTCTGGGATCTTCCAGGCCTGGATCACAGCTCTGGGCACCGCAAGCAGGTAGGACAGCAGGAAATAAGTGTGTGTGTATGTGTGTGTGTTAAAAAAATATATAGATCTATAATAAACACACTGACATGTATAAATAAACGTATAAAGCTTACCAATCATATTAGAATATATATAATACATGTAACTCCAGTGGATGTGTGTGTGTGTGTGTGTGTGTGTGTGTGTGTGTGTGTGTGTGTGTGTGTGTGTGTGTGTGGACGGTGTGTGTTTGGGCATGTGTTAACACATGTGTGTCGCATGTTTTCTTTACAACATCTTTTCCTGGAGCAGCTGCTGTAGTCACCATGATTGATCGGTGTAGCCTGTTACTCGCTCGCAGCTATTTGGGTTAAATCTGGAAAGGCTGAAGGCAAAATTCTGTGTTTACGCAACTGAACGGACAAATCAGGACAGCGGAGCCAAAATGTGTGTAAACGCAGGCTATCATAGACAAGTCCATGTCAGACAGATCCTGTGTTGTAAACGTCTAAGCCTTTGGATTAGTCGTCAGCAGCCAAACTGGCCCCGTTGTATCCTGCCCCGGCTTGGCTTGGCTCGGCCCGCCTGGGATTCTGCATCGCCGCTGAAACCAACTGTCATTTGGCACATTACTGAGGCTTTAGTGAATATGGGTAATCCTATCAACGTTTTCTCTAATTATATTATGACCCGAGCTCAGCAGGGCCGGGAATCAAATTCCTTTAATTCACATGTCGGAGGATTGCAACAGTGGCCTGCACCAGCTGTTAGGAGGAGGCTGTCAGCCGACTCAAATTTCTCCTGCTTTCTTTTTTACCCTCTCACCTCCCTCCTCACCTCTGCACTGTTTGTCTTTCACCACCTGTCTACCTATTTTATGTCCTTCAGCAGTCACTTTGCTCCCGCTCTTTGTACATCTGCACCTTTTTTTTCTAACCTGCCATCTTGTGGGGCCTCTTCTTCTTCTTCTTCTTCTTCTTCTTCTTCTTCTTCTTCTTCTTCTTCTTCTTCTCCTTCTTCTTCTTCTTCTTCTTCTTCTCTCAGCGCAGGGACGTTACCTGTCACCTTCCGCTGCCTGGAGGAAAATCTGAAGATCGACAAGCGCGTGACTCGCTTCGTGCTGCCCATTGGTGCTACCATTAATATGGACGGCACTGCGCTGTATGAGGCTGTGGCAGCCATCTTTATCGCCCAGATGAATGACATCACGCTGGACGGCGGACAGATCGTCACTGTCAGGTGAGGCATCGTGCTCGACACGGAGGTGGGAGTGGAAGGCCTTTTCACACCAACAGCAACACGAATAAATGGCACTACATTGCAAATATTTGGCTGGTTACTCACATGAAGCACGGCACAATTTTGCAAATAAATTATGAAGCTTTAAAAAGAAAATCACACTGCTACAAAAAAGATGTAATGAGTCACTCCGTTATCCTCAAGTATGATTAGCTATTTGTCCAGTGAGAGGCATTTATAAATCTGTTGTTTTATTTTAATTTCTTATAAAGTTAATTTACTTCACTGATCATTTTACAACACAGAGTTGAATAACGAGATGTTGTTGTAGTTCTCTTTACGCGCTGAGGACAGCAGCAGAACTTCATTTTTAGGACTAAAAGAATATAATATAGAAACTTTATACTACATTTGTGTGAAGCTGTTCTGTTGTGGTATGATTAATGGGACTATTTATCTTTTAAAATAACATTTTAAACAAGAATAAAGGAAACATTAAGATACTTTAATGTTTTTATTAATTAAAGTAGATATGAGAAGCGTAAATTAAAGCTACAGGGAGCAGAAAGCTTAAAAATGGTTATTAATTGAGTCTCATCTCCAGGACATGAGTTAGGTTTCATTTTATCCGTCCTGAGAAAGCAGCATGCACGTCATGTGCCCCTGCAAAAGTTTACCGAGGCAATTGTGAACGAGCACGGACTGACAGACATCAGCTGTGTGTTACAAAGCAGTTACATGAGAGCACAAAGAATGACAGAGGAGAGAAACTACATTTCAAAACATCTTTCTCTCTGCTCTCCTGCACACGCTTGCTTGTTGGAGGGGGATGGCCCCAGTCGGCGAGACGTGACCACATCCCGCTTGGAGGTGCGATGGGCTCGCTTTGTCCTTACAGAGTTGGTCCATCTCAGGTGCGGTTCGGCGGGATAAAAGCAGGAATGGAAATGCAAATCAGCATGACATGGTTTGACTCTGCGCAGCCAAAAATGCCAGTGTCAAAGCCCCATGTGTGTGTTTTTGTGTCAGCACTGACAGTACTCACCAGAGAAGTCGATTCTTTCCTTTACATCCCTCCTCTCTTTACTCTCACGACATGACTTTCAAGTACATTTCTTCTCCAGTCAGCAATCAACATGGACAGAGACTAATTATCTTACTGTAAACAGTGCGGTCGGCTCCTCCGTGGTCACTGCTGCACACGGGTTTACAAACAAACATGAAGATAAATCCACTTTGTAATCCCAAAAGTTTAAAAAACAAACACTGAGCTCTCATCTGGCTGGTCCGCGGGTCCGCAATTTCTTCGTGGATTTCTGCTGCAATGGTTGAGACATAGGAGTGGAAATAAATCTGCTTTTTAATCTCAAAAGTTTTAAACATACACTCTGAGTTTCCGTCCGTCCGCATCAGAGCGACTCTGGTGTTTCTTCCTCCAGAAGCTCCAGTCTGCCACCGACCCTCTCGTCCAGAGCTCCCCAGCTCTGAGCAGCTGTCTGTCGGTTCTGTGTCTCAGCTCCACCCGGTCATCTCGGCCTTCGATAAAGTTAAAAGTAACTGGGTGAGCTGACAGACTCCTGGGCTGAGCCAAGAGGAGGTGCAGGAGTCTAATTCTGTCTCATACCATTTGATTTACAATATTCTGAAAGAATATTATGAAATTATTTTTCAGTGATCCCAAAACAATGTTACCTACCCTAGCTTTAATACTGACACCTCTGTATGACCTACGTGAGCAAACAAGACCATCATAGTTATTCTTAACGTCTGCTACCGGGTCAGATTCTCCTTGAAATCAGATCACTGAAGGCTAGAAGAGCCTGTCTTAACATTTTCCCAGGCAAAGTTACAGTGAGCAGTATGTTACCCACTTCAAACGAAGCAGGAGGAGATTTATATTTAGATCATTTTATTTTTAATGTCATATTTAGTGGTTATGGCAGTGGAAACACTACCGCTTTTGTCCTCTGAAAACCAACACAATGTGAAAGTTCTTTTAATTTTGTTGATTTTAAAGGCCACATGTTGTGTATGTCCAAGTTGTAACGCTATCCTTAATTATAAATATGCAGCCAAAACAAGAAAAGTGTAAACAAAATTCCAAAAACATTTCCATATGTCTTCTAACACTGTGAAGCAGTCAAGAATGGCAGCCTAAAAATCCACATGTATGCAGTAAGGAAGTAATGAAATATTCGTTTCTCATTTCTGAGGTTTTAGCAAAACCGTTTGTTTGATTGCAACCAGTCTACTCTGCCTGTTGTTGCCGCGGGTTACAAATGATGCTCAGCACTTTGAAGTTGTTTATTGTATCGTTTTTCATCAACGACCAAATTCCAGAATCTAATTTTCAACAGTGCTGTGTGACTATTGTATCATCATGTGTGGTGAAATTGTTCTAAAATAAGATCCAGATGTGGCGTGTAAATCTCTCGAATGTTCCACTTAATCTTCTGCTCTCACAGCGGAGGTGTTAATAAGCACTGCAGTTTGTCAAAAAAACGATTGAGATGTAATGCAGAGCTCGTGAGATCAGCCAAACAGCGTCGCGCAGTAAACACGAGGGTGTAGAACAGTGTCCAAACTGGCCTGCAGTCACATCTGAGACCAACACAAAGTGATAATTCCTGTAATTGCAGACTTGCCATGACAAGCAACATTCTTCTGAGCATTAAAGATTTAAGTCTCAAAAGAAGGCAGGAAACATTAAGAGATTTTGTTTTGTTGTGGACGTAAGAACAGCAATAATCATTTCCTCCCTTTCTTCTTCAGATGCTACTTTCATGCAAAGGTTGCGTGCATGATGTGGTCAGATTAATACATGCAAATACCAGGTTGTTGCCGTAAGACCTGTTTCTGCGACTGTAAACCACAAAAGCAGACCACACATGTGTGTAATCTGTGGTCCAAACGGCTTTCAACCATCAAAAATGGTTTCAGGCAAAGGATGGTTTTATTTGATTTTTTTAATTTAGTCATATTATGAAAATTTAATGCAGAATTCTTCAGTTTTCTGTTGATATCTTTATAATGAAGAAGTATCTACTGTAATGTTAAAGTAACCCTGTCTTAAAGGTCTAGTGTGTAAGATTTACCTGTTGATTTACCCTGTCTTGATCTGTCCTTCACATGGCTACATGTCCATCCAGCAGCAGCAGAGCGTTTTGCCCACCTGATCATGTTAACTTGCTCAGATTTTGTTTATTTGGTCCTCTTTCCTTACTTTTTGTGCTTCTACCAGGGATAAGAAAGCTAGGTGGTTAAGTAAGTTACGTAGTCTGGTTTTATGATCACAAGTCTGCAGAGCGTCTTTTATTCTTTCATTTTCCACTTGGGCCACCCCAGTCAAAAAAGTCTGGAAACACCTCTGGGTGTTTCTGTGTCTGACTTCCTGCCCACTTGATCTGCTCTGTGGAGACTGACATGGCATCCTTAAAAAAAAAATAAAAATTAGAGTGTATTCTCCAAAGAGTACAGTGGAGATCATGCAGATCATGTAGGCAGCAATCAGCTTCGGCGGACGTGGTGCAGCCATAACACAACACAACCGTGCCTGGTGGAATTAAACCAGGCAGAGGTGGGTAGAACAGTCAAAAACTGTGCTCAGTAAAAGTACTATTACATTGCAAAAACAAATACTCAAGTAGAAGTAAAAGTAGCAACCAAAATAACTACTAGTGTTAGAGTACAATAGTATTTACTTAAAAATTACTTGAGTTTTTTCATCAAATGTTTAAAGCATCTGGAAAATCAAAATCCACAACAACCTTTTTAACCAAGTAATTTAGGGTCTCCTGTATTGAGTTTGGTTGCTTATTACAAAAATTGCACAATTAATTACACAAACCAGTCATAAAAAAATCCACGTCAGTTGCTGAGTGGATGCAACCAGCAACAAACGCTGAACGCGTGAAGCTGAGTGCGTTTAACTACTCACACTATTGTGCAGCTTGAATGAACAGAGGCAGAAAATTTGAGGCCAAATCAGGAAAATTAGACAAGCTACTTTTTAAAAAATGTTTCAGTCACAGATGGCGTTGTGGTTTGGGGTATTTTTTTGTAATTTCCTGTTTTATTTTGTAGTTCTTGCTTTTCCCTCTGTTTCTGTGTCTGAATATGCGCAGTAGTGTTTCCCCCCTTGTCCTCGTCCACAGACTTATAATGATGTCACAGATTTTTAAATCGCTTTCACGGATCAAAAGTTCATCATAGAAAGAGTCATAACTGACCCTGTTTGCAGTTTGCTCTTTTTTCGCTGCAATACCGCGAGTGGCCAAAGGGAAAAACTGATTACAAGTCAGAGTGGCAGTGCCTTGTGCTAATGTGTCATCATCTGTCCTCTTCACTCTGCTCTGTGGCCCTTCACCTCCTGAGCAGGTGCGCTCACCTGCACAGGTAATTTGGCACCATCTTGTGGTCACAGATGTAAGTTACAATACAGACACGCAGCACTTCCATCATGATCAGCGCTGTCTGATTACCGTCTCGTCTTCTCAGATCCACTCTGACCCTGTTTTATGGGAACCGACCCTGATCTGACTGACCGTATAAAACGTGGATCCGAACCCATACAGATCTCGGAATGGGTCTTGGGTCCAAGGGTTTGTGTGGACCCATAAAGACCCCTATTCTGTAGTTTCAAGATTGCCACGGTGCACATGTGCTCACATAAATTGAAAAATCTGATAGATATCATCTGACAAACTGTAAATAAAATATACCGCGATGACACAAACCTCTGAACACTAAAGCGCCAAATAAAGTCATTCCAGATGCTACAGCTGACGACAATAAAAACTGTGGACTCTCCTGTGTATGTATCAAATATCCAAAATATCACATTTTTAAGCCCCATATCAGAACAATTTACCTTCTGTTATTAAACCTGTCAGTTTCTGAGCTATCTTTCTTCCTACATTGCCATCCGCCTGTCACTGTGCTGTCTCACTGACAGGAGGCTGTCTGGGCCGAAACCCCAGACAATTTAACCCCTGGCTCTGAGCACCCAGCTGTGGCAGCGTGGTCTACCTGCCAGCTAGCTAAAAACAGATACATTTGGCAGCAGTTTACTTCGCCGTACGTCAGGAAACTCTGTAAATCACAGAGAGTTGAGGCAGAGCAGCCAGAGGACATCAGAGGGAAAACCAGAAAACATTTTCTCCGTAAAATCTGATACAGTTTCATCAAAGTCTAGTGCTGCCCCCTGAGACCCTTCAGTTGACTGAGATTCTTCCAGTCGAGCAGTCGTTGTTTTTTTTTTTCTTTGTCAGTCAGTGTGCATCACAGTACCAAGATTAAACAGATAAAAGCTTACAAAAATGCCACAAATAACCACACTCCCTTTGCCAAACTGTGGTTTTAACATCATCGTCAGCTTCTTTCAAACTTGACAGAAACAAAATAAAACTGGTCGTTTGAGGGAATGACAGAGGCACCAATCATCCTATTACAAGTCAACATCATTTTGAAGCTGTTTGAAGGTAGAATAGTTACATAATCGAGCTTTAAGTCTATGTCGACCTTTTAATCCTATAGACGAATCCAGGTTGATGTCTGAAGTAAAACAAGACGTCATTACTGTGGTGGCATCCTGTGTAATAATGTTGTAATATATGAAAGGATTATACTTTTTAGTGGCTTTTTCCAACCATCAGTGAGAAGATTGTCTATTTCTACGTAGTTATTGTTAATGGCTGCCGCCGGGTTGGATTCTCCTTATAAAATCAGATGAAACAGGCCTGTGCTGACATTTTTCGAGGCAGAGCTATAGTGAGAAGTACGTTAAAAGAAAACAGGAGGAGATTTTGATGTTATATTTTGTGGTTATGTTGTAGGGTTGGGCGAGGTGTTATAATTTTCCTATCAGCCAGCTTCAGCCCATCCATCGGTGATCAGCGACATATTCTTCCCCCCATCTTCTTGAGTCTCAGCTGGGAGCAAATTCACATACACTGCATATGTTCACTGCATCCAATAAACAAAATCAACTCACAAAGTGTCAAGAAATTTAATATTCTCACACCTATTTTCCTTTATAAAGAGAGAAATACAATCATACACCTTCTGAATTCAAGTTTCTCTCTTTTACTGAACTAAAATGAGCTTAACTACGAATACGAATACGAAATACTTTATTGATCCCCAAGGGGAAATTCATTAAAAATTCTTTAAACATAAGACTAAACTAAACTAAACTGGCTTGTTAATTCCTCTTAAAACACATAAAAAAACTCACCTAAACCACCTTTTTTAGTCTGTCCACTCTTCCAGCAACCACCAGCTCTGATTCACCCTTAATTCACCACGTGAAAAGGAGTGCAAAAAGTCTGACTCTGCAGGCTGTTTTACTCATGCATGAGCACTCATGGTCCGGCTGATGTGGTGGATGAGAGTGAGCTGAGAGGCAGCGGCTGTCGCAAATATCGTCCCAAAAATCAGCCAAAAAAGAAAAAAGAAAAAAGAAAAAAAAGAATTCAGCCCATCGTTGATTGGCGTTATATTCGTCCAATTGCCAAATCCTGTTATGGTGATGGAAATACTACCACTTTATCCACAGGCAGGGCCGGCTCTACCCAATTTGGTGCCCTAGGCGAGATTACACCACCACCCCCCCAATACAATTCAATTACAACAGCCAACTGGGCAATCACGACAGTTTAATTTGAGCAACAACAAACTCAACAGTAACACTCAACAATAACATCAACAACAACAACAACATAGCAGTGTGTCCACAAGAGAACCACAAACAATAAACTTACATGCTTCAAGGAGCGGTGTTTGTGTGGATGTTTCATCAAAAGGCACCTCTCCAGCAGCTGTTTGGGGCATCTGTAAATATTTTCTGAGTGCATCTAGACAGATATAGAGTAGATATGTTTATGATTGTACAAGCAAAAAAAACAAAAAAAAAAAAAAAAAAAAACAGCTTTTTCATCACCTGGCTACTGAATTTCAGCAATCATTCAGCACAATATCAAACGTGATAAGTACAGTAGGAGGAGGAGAGCTAAGCAGCAGCAACAGTGACACTGAGCACACAGTTGTTAATAATAGTAATGGTAAAATTAATTTTAAATTTTATCACAACGTGATGAAACTGTAATGCAATATCAGACCGGACACACAGGCAGAGATAATAACTGTGTAGAAACTATCCTATAACATTCTTCTCATCACAGACATAAACAGCGCCGATGCAGTGCATTTCACATTAAACAACACAGAGTACAGCCAGCAGAAAGCTGTGTTTTATTATATTTTAAAAAAGGAAGCCAGATACACGAGTGCACTGATCATAGTTGGCCCATCCCCAGCTGACCGGCGGCGCATGCGGGTGATTTGGCCTCTATTTTGATCCCTCTCATAATTTATTAATCCTTCTTAGTAGCTATCAGTGTGTGACGTTATTTTTTTAGCATGTTAAGTCAGCATTGCCCATGCCCAAAGTCCTTCTCTGGCATTGTTTAATGTTACTTCAACATAGCTAGCTCAAATAAAACGTCTTCACACAAAACGGCATAAAAAAAGAGAAGGCATAATGTTACCTTTATATTGCGACTTCTTCTTCTCCTCCTCTTTTCTTCTCTTTCGGTTCTGCGCACCCGAGGGCTTGGATGGCCTTTTCATCTCGCCAATTGCAAATCCATCACCTGTCCGTCTTTCACTTGACCTGACCTGTCGTTATTGGGTGATCCACACCCAATAACGACATGTCACGTGCTCACACATAATTTAGGAACATGTCACTATTTATTTATTTGTAATGTTAATATTTTTTTTTTTTTCTAGACAGAAAACACTAAGTGAGGGCGCCAGTGGGCATAGAAAATTATTATTTTATTATTATTTTCCCTCGAGGCCAAGGGGGACTGGCGGCACGGCGGCGCCCCTCCAGCAGATGGCGCCCTAGGCGACCGCCTATATCGCCTATGCCAAGAGCCGGCCCTGTCCACAGGAGCCAAAACCAACAAATTATCAAAGTTCTGTGTAGCAGCTTTAACTGATATATTTCACAGATGCATCAAGTCTGTTAATCATAATCATAACTCAGCAAATAATGTCAGTGGGGTTTAATTACCACACAGAACTGTCAGAACCTGGCCTGTGGAAAATATATTTTTTTCCAACCAAAGCAGTAATTATCAATTTCAGATTAGTGTTTTGAGACTGAAAGACAAAATATGAATCCACATACTATATGGTATTTCAAAATAAATTCCACCAAACTTTATCTTCTGCCATTGTCAACCCAAATATCTGTGCATGTCAGGACTGTCTTCAGTTTGTCTGCTCTCTGCATAAATCAGCTGAACTGGCCATTCGTCTGTAGTTATATCAGAAACTCGTGCTCAGCCTTTTGTGCTTTCAGGGCTCTGACACACCAAGTTAATTGGACTAATTAGGTTTATTGGCAGCCGTTGGGGTGATTAAGAATGTTGAATCAGCAGTGGAGGCATGTTCGCTCAGTGAATCAGTGATTTTCACCATTAAATGTGGTTCCTCTTTTGTCTGACTGGTGGTTTTTACACAACTTTTTATGGAGCATATTCTTAGTTTATATTATAAGTCTATAATGAGATGTGAGAGATTTACAGTGGTGGGAAAATGTTTGGCTATGGCTGGTTTGTGTTTGGTTTTGTTATTTGAATTTAAAAAAAGCAAACTACTGACAATTAAAGTCCCTAAATCAGGCGCAGTCATGTGACATTTTTTGGGGTCTGAACCAAACAAAACATGTTTTCTTTCATCTGGAGAACAAGACGTGTAGAGCCAGGTCGTCTCGTCTCTGCTGCACTACAGCACTTCATTTTACTGCTGTTTTCTCCACATTTTTACTTTTTCAAAAATTGTGATTTGGTTTTGGTTCTGTGATTTGTATATTGCACTTGGCCATATTGCAATTATTTGTGCAGCCCTGGTTAATACAGTTTATATTACAACATGCAACAGACATCGGGAGCACAGGAAGACAAGTTTCCACACTAATTCAGTAGCCAGTGGGATGTAATGATGGTAGTAAGACCATACAATGCCTGTTTGTTAACTAATGATGTGAATTCGCTGCACCATTGCTTCTGTAAAAGAGGAAGTTCAGATTTACATTTTGTAGAATTAATTTTTCCTGATGTGCCTGCAAGTAAATAAAGATCGACACTGTAGGGTCAGAAGGAATTTCATTTTTCATGAAATCTGAAGTTATTCTAACAAAGTATTTGCAAAATTCTTCCAGATAAGAGCAGTTCAGTGGCACAGATGTTACATCTCATGCATTATGGTATATTCTGTGCAGTCTACGAGGACTCTAATAGGTTTATTTAAGATATTATACTGTATTTGTGTATGTGTGGTTGAAATTAATGCAGTCCTGGACAACTTTTTAACTTCACTAAGCAGGGATTCTGGTGAAATTTGTGGGAAGTCTATAAAACTCTTGCAGACCCAGCGTCTAATCTGAGGACTTGTACTTCTTATCTACAGTTTGGAATTGTTTATAGGTTGTTATACAGTGGTTTTACTGGTCTGGCCCACTTGAGATCCAGTCAGGCTGTGTGTGGCCCATAAACTAAAATGAGTTTGACCCCGCTGCTCTATCATTTTCTGGTTGATTCTGAAGATGGATGTGTTTTCTTCTTTTTCCTCCCCAGTATGACTGCCACCCTGGCCAGTGTTGGAGCTGCCAGTATTCCCAGTGCTGGACTGGTTACCATGCTGCTGATCCTGACGGCTGTGGGCCTGCCCACTCAGGACATCAGTCTGCTCATCGCTGTCGACTGGCTGCTGTAAGTCAGGTGTCTGAGAGGCGTGTAGAGGGTGTGTGAGTCAGAGGTGTAGCATCGCTCTGACGCTTCTTCAGTTTGTGAGAGGGGTTATAAGGGTGTAATAAAGGTGTTATTCAGCTGTTTCACTCGCTGACACTGATACTGTTTGTCCACCCAGTGACAGAATGCGTACATCCATCAATGTGGTGGGCGACTCATTCGGCGCCGGCATCGTGGACCACTTGTCCAAGGCGGAACTCGCCGAACTCGACGCCGCAGAAATGCAAATCCTCCCGCCGGAGGAGGAGCTTGATTTCATCCCCCCGCCACCGATCCTCACAGAGATGGACCTGGTCGACCCTTTCAAACCGCCCGAGCTGCCACCTCGCTCCCCCCGCCCGCCCAAACAAAACCACCACGGCCACATCTCCCAGTCCCAGTCCATCACTTACTCGCCGTCCCGCTCTATCCGATCCCCATCACCACGCTCCATCCGCTCCCCCTCTCCGCGCTCCGTCTGCTCCCACTCCCCTCGGCCTTTCCGTACTCATTCACCACGCCTCCTCCGCAGGACGGAGCCGGGCTACTGCGCCCTGCCCAGCCACGATAACCAGGTAACTACACACCGCTGCTTCTTCTGGTTCTCATGCAACAGAATACATGTTCCTCCGTCAGTCCCTCCAGGATTTCACAGGCTTTTTTGGAATTATTGCAGCCCAAAGTACACGATTTCACAGCAACTTTTCTATAAAATTCTGATGCATGTTGCAGCATTTTTTGCTGCAAAAGTGAGGAAGCACCTATGTCAAAATTAAAAAATTAAAAATGCAAAAACATCATAAATAGTAAAACATTGAGTCCGTTCATTGAGACATTTGTGCAGGGGTCAAAATTGTACGGTTGTGCAGAATTTACAGAGATTAGTCGAATTTGCGTTGCAAAATCACAACTTCCTGGAGGACTGCTTAATAATACAATGACAGTTTGTTTTGAAGAGATACACCATGTGCTTGGAAGTGATGAGATCATACATACAGTGGAACCCTAAATCATCCACGTATCCTCAGGGAGTTTTGTTATTTACTCCATGCAAGTGCTTTAAAATACAGCGTGTTGAGTAAAAGAAGACTTCATGATTTATGAAAAACCATAACACAGATTTCACAGAGCCCTACAGTTGGTCGGTGCTAAAATCTCCCTGGAGAATTAAAAATATTATTACCTGAGTGCTGTTGAAAGTGAGTCATTTATTCAGAACATTTAATAGTCATCTATGCTCTCCAGATGCACTTTTATGGGTATAAGTCTGCTGTTACCTTTTCTTTTGCAGTGATATAGTCATTTTAATTCCCCGGCTCGCTTCCCGACGTGCAAATGTTCAACCAAAACAGTGTTATTTTGCAGGGCCGCTATCATCCTGCATCCTGGGCTTAGCTCTGGCAAAGACGATTGTGATTGGTTTAGAGAAGGACAAACAAGACAAAGCATTTTTTTTCTCCCCTGTAACAAAATCATCATGTGTGGAGCCAGACTTTTCTCCAGAGCTGATCACTGTGGAGAAAGAGGTCTGGTTTATACAAGACTACAAAGAATCAGATGATGTAGAGTCTGGGAAGTTTTCAACAACAACAGAAGAATTTAAATTGACTTTCTTGTAGAATTGTCACAAACGTCATTTGTGTAATTCATGGCACAATTCAAACAGGATCAAAAAAATGAATCATCTCTTGCTGTTGAGCACCATACATATTTCCTCTGAAATGAGGGACACACCAGAAGGGGGAGGGACTTCGCCTCTCTATGGTCCGCTCAAGTTTTAACAGATTTTGCTGGTGAGCTTTCCGACCATCTATGCTTCCATCCGAGCTCTCACTCTAACTGTTGTGAAAAAAACATCTTAAAAATACATCACCCTGAAAATATTCATCTCTGATATGTCATCAGAGATTAAGCAAACTGTGAAAACAAAGCTACAGCTGCAGTGTCCCCCTTTGAAATGTCTATTCCGGCCTGTAACTTGTTTTTGTTTGCCCGTTTCACGTTAATTAGAGTTCAAATGAATGCCGAATATTTGCCAAATGAGTAAGTGTCTGTTTATGAGTCATTAGACACCGTTAATAATCTTTTAGAAGGAGTAGATGTTTATAAAATTTAGCAAAATGTGAATGGAGTTTGGCAGGCAGACGCTGAACTCAAACTCCAGAGTGTGTATTTTCAGAGCAGTGGGCTTTTGTTTTCAGGGTAACAGGCTGAACTTTATTTTGACAGTCAACTGACAGTTTATAAACAGCCGATCAACTTACGGTAGAGGCCTCGTCGTTGCTTGTTATTGTCAATTTATCACGTTGTGCTCATCTTGTGCAGCCTGCCTGAGCTTCCTCGAGTCTGGGGAGGAGGGGGTGAGGGGAAACAACTCACTTGAACCATAAGCCTATTTTGCACAGCCTGTTCAAGGCGGGAATGTTGCGTCTGTTTGTGACTGTGTCTTTAAACTACAAACTTATTCCATGTATTTGTCAGATGTTTTAAGCAGAGAGAGACAAGAGGACACTTTTTACAGCGCTGACACAGTGCTGCATGCACATAAGCAGACACCACACACACAGACAGACAGTAGGAGACAAATCCCTCCACACAATCCTAACATAAGGCGATCTTTTTAACTTATCAGTTGCAGAAGAAGCGACGCTTCGTTTATCCAGGAACACATAAAAAGCTTTATGTTATAAATCCATGAGGTTATCAGCTCAGTGTGTGATTACAGACGAGCAGAATCACTTGATGACGGGTGCAAAGTTGTGTTACGTCACCCCTTTTTTGATTCTGCAAAGCAAGCACGCTGTATAAAATGCTGGGGTGCCTGCGCTGCTTGGTTCAGTGTAAAAACACTGCAGGTATCTGTGTTTTAAGGGCCATAGACTGAATATTCTACCAGGGATACATGGATGATTTAGTTCTCTGTACATGTTCTCAGGTGAAATCTCAGCACAGATCTCTCAAACACTTGTGTGTTCCTTCAACATTTAGCATGCATGTGTAAAATTGACCTTTGTTTTTTACCAAGTGTAAGCCACATGGTTTCATTATGCGTCTCCCAGATTCCCACGCTGCCTCGCTCCTACAGAGAGAGAGACCGTGAGCGGGAGAGGCTGAGGCGAGAGAGTGAAACGGAGGAGGAGGAGGAGAGGGTCCTGGGTGAAGTAAGCGACGGAGAGGAGAGTGATGACACTGCTTACGATCGGAGACACGCCATCCCGCCGGCCGACCTGCCGTGATTGGATTATTAATCCCACGGAGGAGCTCTCTCCCCGTCGATTAGTTTTCTGTTTTACTTCCACAACGTTCCAGTGGAGGTTCACAGAGGATTTCTGGCTGCTTTCATTGATACTTCCTAGATGTATTTGAGTTAACAGAACTGTTGGATAAGTGATCAAAAAGCTTACTTTGAGCTTAATATGCATTCTGTAGATATTAAAATGTTGCCATGGTAACGCCCTCTAACATTCCTTAAAATCAGGCCTGAGAGTTTTGCTCTTTGGTTTCCTGCAAAAGAGACTTTAAAGCTACTACGAGGAGCTTATAACTGGTTATAAAACAGTCTCAGTTTAATACTGATGCCTCTTTATGGCCTACATAAGCTGGTATAACTGTTCTTGACGGCTGCCAATCGGGTCGGAATCTCCTTGAAATCAGATGAAACGAGCCTGCGTTTATATTTTCCCAGGCTAAGTTACAGTGAGTAGAACTTTAGCTGGTTAGAAAGAAGCAGAAGGAGATTTTCAATGAGATAAATTTATTTTTGACATCATATTTTGTGGTTATTGTGGTGGAAACACTACCGCTTTTGTCCACAGGAGTCTCCAAAATCAACTAAATATGAAGCTCCTTGTAGTAGCTTTAAACTGAGAGTTGTTTCCCTCGTTTACTCATGTCATTTCCTTTTTAAAACTCCATCATTGTCTTGATTTGTCATTTCATAACTTTAGGTGCTCCTGTACGTCTGAACTTCCTTAAATTTGCCTGACAGAGGAGAATCTGGAAATGGACAGTTCAGCCCAGAATCAAAAATGCATATTTTTCTTCCTCTTACCTGTCGCGCTGTTTAGCCATCTAGATTTTTTTGGTGTGAGTTGCAGAGTTTTGGAGATATCAGCTGTAGAGACGCCCACCTTCTCTTCAATTTAATGAGACTACATTGCACTCCATCCTCCACTTCCATCAGGTTTGAGAGAAGGTAGAGAACTCCACAGCAGATATCTCCAAAAGTCAGACTCACAAATGGATAAACAGCACTACAGGTAAGATGAAAAATATCTATTTTTGATTTTGGGGTGAACTGTCCCTTTAACTTCTCTTGATAAGAGAACTATTTTGGTGTTGAGGCCACCTTCATAACGCACAACCATGAGTTATTTGTTCCTTTACCTCAACTTTTTTCTCTTTTACTTTTATTTTCTTGGCAGGAAGTGAACTTAATTAAATCAAAGGAATAGTTTGATATTTAAATAAATATTCTTACTTGCTTTCTTTTAGAGAGTTATATATAAAACACTAAATTACAATCAAAAACCATCACATAAATGTCCACAAAACCACAACTTGTTATTTTTACTCTTTTTGCTAGAAATTATTTATTTATTTATTATTTATTTATTTATTTATTTATTTATTTATTTATTTATTCATTTATTCATTCATTATTCATCATTCATTCTCACAGGAACAGTGGATATCATTAAGTATTATTGTAAACATGCGTGTGCAATTGGTCGGGCTGCCCCCAACTAAAAGTTTTACAAGCCAATAGTTGACTAGTTGCTGCAGGTTTATGATTTTAATTTAATTATTTGAATATAATAAACTTGTCGGCTATTAAGTGCTAAAAAGCGATCATGCAAAAGTTTCTTATGTTGTTGTGTTGGCTTAAGATTTTACTTTTTGTTTCAACAGTACTAACATTATAATCTTGTTCAAAGCACAGGAAAAACTTCACAAGAACAAGCACTTGCAGACTGACAACATAATGAATGATGCTCCATTTACTCCGGACACAAAGCCCACTAACACCCTCTGATGTCTGGATGTGAATCTGCATTCACTGCCGGGTCAAATGACTCTGCAGTAGTCATGTAATCAGGTTTTTATCGGCTCCACATCTGATCAGCAGTAACCTAAAAATGACACCAGAGTGAACACGCAAGTTTTCTTGAAACTAAACTTCAAACCGCAGAGATTCAGTTAGAAGCTACAAAAGTCCTGAGATCTGAACACAGACAGATTTAATAACGTCTTTCTCTCTGGTCTCCTGCACAGACACGAGCTGAGTCTCGACTCTCCAGCAGGTCTACTAGAAACAGGAAAGGGTCAGTTGCCTATTTTGTGTTTAAAAATCCTGCACAAACATGCTAATTTTGGTGTATAAGTTACAAACTCCTGGACCCACCATGTTCTGAGCCGCTGTAAACGTGCCCGATCATCAAACTGGCCTCTGTTTCCCTGTTTAATAGGGTCACTAACTGAGCTAACCAGCTAATGCACAGTTAGCAGCAGTGCACCGGTGACTGCAACAATCCCCCGTGAAACTGGTGCAGCTCCCAGTTGTTTGTTTTGTTTTGTTTTATTTCCAACTAGTGGTTTAGTGAAATATTAGGGGGCAGCCCCAGAAATTGGCAGCCTAAAATTAATTTAATGCTAAGCTAGGCTCACTGGCTTTAGCTTCATGTTTAACTCTTTGCAAGAAAGTTAATGTGTCAAAATGTCAATCTGTTCCTTTGAATGACCTCAAGCATATCAGCAGGTTCATGCAAATGAAAACACAACCCGCAGACTTTATTTTTATAACTCTATACTGTCTTCTTGCGTCTCTTTGCATTTTCATCCTCGGTGCTCTTCTTGCACATCACCTCATGTTTCCCCCCGACAGCGGTCACTCTTGATGTTAATATTGTCAATATTATCTTTGGTTTGTATTTTCTTGTTGTGGTCTGGTGTCTGAAATGATGAGCAATAGGCAAGATGCTGTTTTGATTTTGTCGTATGTTTAAATTTAATTGTTATCTCACTTTCACTTATCATTTTGAGTTCTTGATTTCTGTAAAATAACGTCACCAGTCTCTTCCTCCCCACTGAATTGCCTTTCATTTTAAATATAATTTCATCAACTGCCTCCCTCCCCAAGTCTTAACTCAGATTCTAAAGTCCAGGTCGTGTGTATATTGTATGTAATAAAATCTTAGAGATTTATTTAAAATAACTGCAATTCTTTTGTGTTTTCTTCTTCTTTTGCTGCTTAAGTAACTTGTACAATCTGTGGAGGGATTTGCAGTCGAAAGGGGACACGCGTCAGTGTTTGGTGACTAAAGACTCAGGGAAAAATCCTGCAGACAAAGATATTACTGGAGGGAAAAGTTGCAACAGACAACACAGAGGAGATGCACACATCACACACGAGGCTGCGCTCACACATTGATGAGACAAAGACACACAGAGATACCAACACACTTAATCCTCTCAAAGAAGAGTTAGAGATGGGCAGGAGAGAGTGAGGGATGGGAGAGGAATCGGAGGGCGGCAGATGGCCAGAAAGACGTCAATCCTTTTCATTCTTCCCAGACAGCATAAGGGCACTGTGGGTAATTGCAAGCAGGACTGACGTTAGCTTCGGGTCCCTGCACGTCAGAGGGGAGAGTCGGTTCAGGTGAAAGGGAGAAGGTGAAATGCTGCAGGTCAGAGCTCGGCAGAAATGTGAAAATCTGGAGTTTTTGTGCGAAAATGTGTAAAATTTGTGCGATTTGTGATGATTGGGTCGGCGTCGTGGCTGCTGGAGTCTGCAGAATGAAACACTAATCTGTCCCGTAGCACGAGAGCCCCTCCAACACATGACATGAGGATATCACACCATCTGAGGCGGCGGGGGGGTCAGGAATTTAATCACTGCAGGACAGTGTGTGTGTGTGTGTGTGTGCGTGCGTGCGTGCGTGCGTGCGTGCGTGTGTGTGTGTGTGTGTGTGTGTGTTGGAGTTTATGAGGAAGCATCATCTGCTCCAAAACTCAAACCATTTTCTTTCCTTTAACTCAACTCAAACATATTGAAACCAAACTGGTCCAATGAAAGAGGTGGAGAGAGTTCTGAATCTGTACTCAAGTACAAGTACTGTTACTATTACTAAAATATTACTCAGTTACAAGATAAAGTACTGGTGTTAGAAAAATACTAGAGAGGAAAAGTATTCTCTAAGTTTCTCTCCAGTCTCAGTGGTCACAATCATTAATAATTTATAAGATACAAAACAAACTTTTTTCTCACTTTCAATTTTTTTTCTCATTTTAAGTTTGTTTCCTTCCACATTGTTTTGACAAAACAACGTGAGAATTCTCAATCACGATTAATCGATTAATCATCATTAACATCCTTAATCTTAAATCTGTGCTGCTGCAGTTTATAGTTTTTTGTCCAAATATCTTTGATTTCATTGGTCCATTTGAGACCAGATCACCTGATTGGCTACTAAAATGCAGACAAAAGGTTTGGATATTAATTCAAATCGTACTTAGTACTCAACTATTATTTTAAAAGTAACTAAGTAGGTTACATGGTGTAGTGCATACTTAATTACTAGTAAAGGTACAGACCCAAAGTACCCAAAATAGCTACTTAAATACAGTAATTTGAGTATTTGTAATTAGTTACTTCCACCCCCAGTAAACAAATAAAAACAAGCAAAGGATGATAAAAATACGAATGAATAAAATCAAACAAAAAAGCAAGAATAAAATTATAACAATACAACAATAAAATGAAAGTTACCAGAATTAAGTAAAAGGAACAGAGAGTAATAAAATAATATAAAAACCTGTGATTAAAACTTAAAAGACCAAAGTTATAACATTATCCCCAAATTAACAATTAAAAGCCAGACAACTCTTAAAGATACAGCGAGAGATTATTGATCTAATGTCCAAAAGCAGTGAGTTCCACAAAAACAGAAGGAACTCTCGCCAGAACGTTTATGAGACACATAAGGAGCTTTTAAAGGAAAAGCAGTGGAGGACCTCAGCGATCTGACGGAACATAAAATGAAAGAAGATCTCTGATGTTTGGAGGAGCGAGGTCGTTCAAAGCTTTATAAACGAGTTAAAGAACTTTAAAATCAATTCTAAAGAGGCGGGCAGCCAGTGTCGTGTTTTAAGAAGAGGAGTCGTGATCAGTTTTCTTGGTTTTAGTTAAAACTCTGGCTGCTGCATTTTGCACCAGCTGTAGTGTCTTCATTGACTTTGCTGGGTAGGCCAGTAGAAAGTGAATTGCAGCAGTCTAAAAGTCCACATATTCCAGAATTTCTGCATCCGTCTGAGCTAAAATGCATCTGACTTTAGCAACATTTCTAAAACTAAAAAAGGAAGTTTTAATTATGTTGGTAAAATGATAATTAATTAAACCAGAATCTAAAATTACTCCTAAATTTGTGGTGCTGGTTTTAATCAGCATTGAGTGCAGTTTTTCTCCTCCTGTCTTTGAATCAGAATCATCATCATTTAGTTTTAAAAATTCTCTGAGTAGTTTCTGAGACGAGTACTTTGTACTTTTACGCAAGTATTTTTCTAACACCAGTACTTTTACTTTTAATTGAGTAATATTTTAGTAATGTAATCAGTACTTGTACTTGAGTACAACTCTTTCCACCACTGGTATTAAAAGTGTTTTTAACATACTGGCTTGACAGAATCACATTACTTATTCACTGCCATCTTAGTGTAATAAGTCTATAATAATAATTCAGTTAATGTGTTACCCTTTCAGAAATAATTCATATCATGTTTTCTTCATTTTCCTCAGAAATTGAACCCTGCCTTTGGAATGACAATAAGATAATGTGAGTCATGTGGATCATATGGCCCAAATGAACGTGATGGTTTCAAGAGGAAAAAAACAGTGACTCTGAAGTCTTTTATGTCACATTAGTGTAAATCAGATCCAGCAGCAGCAGCAGGAGTGAGACAGATGTCCCGGTTCGTCGTTTTAAAAACACAGCCTGACATCTAGAGGCGGGATCACTCATCACACGAAGCGCAGGGGTCAACAGACGCACCATCTTTACAGTCTGTGACATTTTCAGGCCTTTTGTCCGACCGTAACGCTGACAATAGCTGCAGTGTTTCCCAGCATGCACCACCCACTCATGGTGCTGCGCACGCCTCTTGATGCTTTTAAAAAGTTGTTTAGATCTGAGGACACATCATCGCATTCTCCCCGAGTCACTGCACAGCGAGTCATGTGGAAGGAATTCACAAATCCATGACATAAGCGATTAAATATGATCTTTATTAAATAGATACTGTATATACATATAGCAACATCTGTCCTGAGAACATCTGCAGGTCACACTACATTACACAACTTAGAAAAGAATATTCCACTATGTTCTGTAGAGGTCTAATCTTTTAAACATTTAATAAACCTTTAGGCTTCACAATGGCTGCAGTCAGCTTGAATTAGTGACAAATACTCTGGATTCCATCGGAGACAAATGTCCCAAAAATAACACATTTCTCTGCTGCTTGTCCACATCAGATAATCACAAAAAAAACAAAAACAAAAAAAAACTCCAAGGTGCTCTCTTTTAAAACCTAAAGACTTAAGACTTTAAGGTCTATCATGACCATGCTGTGACAATAAAGGCATCTTAACTGTTTTAAAGAGAGCACCTTGAAGTTTTTTGTGATTTTCTGAGCACACAAGTGTCCCTGTCGAAAGAGCACTTCAGAAAAATGCATCCTAACTCTGAGTGCCTAAGCAGACATTTTTTAATGTACATATCTTTACAAAGAATCGCTTTAGACCTACAAAAATACTGTCATTTTTTATTATATTATTTTTTATCAAAGCCACTGGAGAGGGGCAAAAGAGCCGCAGGTTGCAGTCTCCTGTCCTACTGCACAATTTTGAAAAATGTTAAAAACTGTACAAAGGGACTGAGGACGGGGGGGGCGGGGGGGCGGGTTGCACCGCTCAGTGTAGCAGTAACAGCTAGCTGTCAGAGCTAACCAACCATGGGCTGTCTCAGCATCGGTCCTGCAAGTGTCAGGATTTAATGACAGAAGGGGACGTTTTGAGACATTTTCAACCCATGAAATGCATTTTTTTTTCTATTCAGAAATGTCAACCTTATCACCAGCATTGATGTGTTTCATCACAGCACAGTAATATAATTTAGTTTGCAGCTCAAAAAACATGTTTTAAGTGTGCACAACCTCTCTAAGGGCCCGAGGTTTGCTTGTTTAAAACGTGTATAAAGTTGATAAAGTTTTTTGCAAACAAATGTGCAAACTGAATTACTAACGGTGTGCATGTAGGATTGTGTCTTTCAAATGTACAAGACAGCACACACTGTCCATTTAGTACTTCTGCCTCAGTTATTATGTAATATGGGACGTTTCTACCCTCGTGTGCAAAATACTGGGAGGAGAAGATGCAAATAGGCTAATTTAGCACACGCACTGTGATTCACCAAGCCTGGAAATAATTTTAGTGATTGTGACTGCGTCTGTATTTAATATGTTTGAAAGGAAGGTGCTAACTGGTCCAGCACTGCACACAGATGGCTGCTGTTATTGTGATGAAGAGGAGACACTCTGATTTAAAGTAATATCTCAGTGCTTACAGTGCTGACCCGCCGCCTGGTCTGCACGGCAATGACCCGCCTGAGCGCACAGGCCAGATAGTGAGATAGTTGAAGAAGTTTTATAATAATCCATTTTTTCTTCTGTTCTTAGCCTGATATCTTGCCGTTTTCTCTTAATTTCATCTGTTGTTCTTGACTTTCTTGCAGATACTCTCCCATATAGCTTTTCTTTCTGTAATATTCAGATTTTTTTCTTCGAATTTCATTTTGCACTTGCAGTCATTCTGTTTTCCGTCCAAACTCTCGGTGCTGGACGTGTGTAAAACACACAAAACCCTCATTTAAATCCTGCCGTCTCCACAGTGTTTGCATCTGTTGTAAATTATTCAGTTATTCTTCAGCTGATCGCCTGCAAAACAACACACTCACCAAACGTGGAATGTGTTAGAATGCTTTTGATTTGGCATCAGGCCCTTGTAGTTTCCAGCAGTGAATGCTCAGTCAGGTGACGTCTCAGACCATCAGAGTTCAGTGTTGCTCCAGTCAGAAGACTCTGGACTTTGAACTCACCACTGGGACAGAAATGTCAGGCGCCCCTGAGCTCTAACCTGATATCATCTTTCTCCATCCATCTCTCTGTCAGACTGTGTAACACACAAACTGGCAACTTCAGCAACTACATGAACTCTGTCTGCACCGCCGTCAGCCGATGAGCGATCTCTTTGTTATCCACGTCAGCGCGAGATGACACCGCCGCGTTTCTGCCATAACTGTGACAAGTACAGGGCATCAACACCTGCAACATTCAGTGTACATTTATCCTGAGCAGCACGTCAGTCATTTTCATTGTCACATTACAGCAACGCTGACATTACAGGGACGTCTCTAGAATAATCTGTCTCATCTGATCTGTTTGTAGCTGATATTTAGTTTTGGTGTCAGTCGTCCTTCAGTTTCTGGTGTAATTTTCATTGTTTCATCTCAGATTTTTGGACTAATGGTCACATTCAAGTAGTAAATATGACTTTTTTTTCTGTTTTGAAGACATCTGCTGCACAATTAAGAAGATTTTAAACTTGCTGTCCATGTTGGTTATGCTTTTTAAAATAAGTTTGGTGTTAATTAGAGAAACAGAAATAGTTCAGTTGACACACCTCCAGCAGATAAATTCCAATTAATTGTCAGGTGAACTGTACATGAAAAAACATTAAGATTATCCATTGACAAGTATATAAATCTAGCAATTGCCTGGATATAGTTTCTCATAATAAATGTATAATGACTGGATATTTACAGGGGTTTAAATTAAGGTTTTCTTTAAGAGAAATTTCCAGGTTCCCTATATTTGGAACCAGTATACACAGTAATATCAGGAAATAGAAATTATGCAGCCATAAAATGAAGCATTACCTGAAACTTATAATACCAGGTTGATTTGTCTTATTTTTCTTGCAGAGTGTGTCACTTCTGGCTGCCATATTTGTTTGGTTTAAGAAACAAAATCGCAAGTTGAGAAAGTAGCTCAAAAGGACTTTATTTAATACAGCAGTAAGTTTTATCATACAACCTGATTAGCATTTATTTATTTATTTATTATTAAGAAAAACAGATGCTTATTGTTTATGTTTTCCACAACAATATTAGCGTGTATGTGCAGGTTTTCTAAATGCAAGTAAACCTGCTAAATAAAGGCGATTAACCCAGTTTTTTTCTGATGTGTGCTGGAGAGCAGAGAGAAAGGTTTTTAAGAAATGTGTTATCAAAGTTTTTAGACAAGTAAATAACTGGGGACTTTTATTGTGAAAAATTTATAGAAAATAAGGTGTTCACCCACTGTTCAGACGCTTGACCAAAGACGAGCACTTCATCACAAACCGAGTCCGTCCAAGCAGATGCATGAAAAAGGAGCAAGAGAGTCACAGAAGTTACTGATGGAGGCAACCAGCTTTCATTGCCTGCACCAGTAAAGGGGCGAAATTTCCCAAGTATCATGTTTACATCACTGCTGAGTGGAGCTGAACACGATAAATACCCAGGAGTAAATGCTGATTGTACTCTGTCCCGCTGAGGACAGTAGCTGGATGTAGGTGGGTTTTTGTCCTGTGTAAACATGGCTTATGAGTCAAATAATCATGCAAAAGCATCAAATGTAGAAAACATGATCACATGAGAGGCACAAATTAATGCTTATGTCAGTGCAAGTCTTTGTGAACATATGTTTAGAGATATTCTGATACCTTTTTTTTATTTAATATTATTTTATTGTGTTTTATTTTATTTTATTACCCACTGTGATGTGATTGGATGTGATATTAAAATGACTGAGTGAACAGAAGGTCACTAAGCCTTTTGTAAAAGGAACAAATACATACAGCGAATGACCGCCATGGAACATGACTTTGCCGTCCTCAGGAGGAAAAAAAATCACGTACCGTTGGCATTTTCCAACACTGGTATCGGTATCGGAACAATCCTACACTTCCTGTATCTTTCCATCCATAACAGTATCTTTCATTCTCGGGTCTCTCCTGTTCTTGATGTGTGTCCGTCCTGTCAAACCTGAGTGACCAGAGGTTCCTTGAGGTAGAAGTTAATCCCCCTCCGATCACCGGCGACCTGTCCGGCACAGAGTCCTGCCAGGAGAGTCCCATTGAGCGGAGGGCAGATCCCGCTGCTGTTCTGCCCGTACAGGGGCGCATAATCTCCCATGTAATCAGGCACCTCATCCATTCCTTCCTCATCGTCATCCTCGTCATCGTCCTGTCCGTCCTTTTCCCAGAGCGACGTGGAGACATGGTGGTACTGGGTCGTGTCCTCACACTCCATCTCGCGGTGATAGAAGTAGCTGAAATTGGACACGATGACGGGCACCGGCAAAGAGATGGTGAGCACACCGGCGATGGCGCACATGGAGCCCACCAGCTTTCCCCCGACCGTCTCCGGGTACATGTCCCCGTAGCCGACCGTCGTCATGGACACCACAGCCCACCAGAAGGACTCGGGGATGCTGGTGAACGCCGTGTCAGGACTGTCCACCTCTGCAAAGTAGGCGGCACTTGAGAAGAGTATGACCCCGATGAAGAGGAAGAAGATGAGCAGGGCGAGCTCCCTGAGGCTGGCCTTCAGCGTCTGGCCCAGGATCTGGAGGCCCTTGGAGTGACGGGACAGCTTGAAGATCCTGAAGACCCTCACCAGCCTGATGACCCTGATGAGGGCCAGGGACACGGACGGCTGCGCTCCTTTGTCCTTGGCCAGCTCTGTGCCCAGTGTGACGAAATAGGGAATGATGGCGAAGAAGTCGATGGTGTTCATGACATCTTTGAAGAAGTGCGTCTTGCTCGGAGCGCAGGTGAAGCGGATGATGAGTTCAAAGGAGAACCAGCAGATGCAGATCGTCTCGACGATGAAGAAGGGGTCCTGGAAGGGGTTGGAGTTCGGTGGGATCATGATGGTTTCGTTCACTATGGTCGGGTGAGGCACGACGGTGAATTGCTGCAAAACAAAGGATGAAAGAAAAGTGGTTACAGTTCCACTCAAAGATTTAAAATAAATCAAAGCATGTGAGCTAATATCTGAACCAGAGGTGAGAGCAAGTCACAAGCAAGTCTTAACCTTCAAGTCCCAAGTTATTGTTGTACCCCTCGTAACCCTAACCCTAACCCTAACACCCCATTTTCAACATTTAGAGGAGAAATCTACAGTATATTTACTGTAATAAATCATAAAATGACCATTATATGTCATCAGAGATTAAGGAAACATGTTAAGATGAAGTAAAAGATAAATGATGGCACCCATGCAGTCCACCGAGAGTTGCTCGCCATGGTGCATAAGCCAAAAAGTTTTCTAACTTCTTGGTTTACTTCCTGGTTCTACAACCCACTGAATATGCAGAGTAAGGGGTCCCCTAGACCGGAACAGGGCCCGCAGGTGGGTCCCAGGAGATTTTATTTGGGTCCCCAAGGAAATTCTGCAAATTTAAGATTTATATCTGCAATGCACCTTTTAGAAAGCATGTAAAATTTGTGTGGTTTTGCTAATGATAGGAAAAAATGAGAGCCTGTTTATTGTCTAAATGCACTTATGTGTCTCATTTATGAAGTAGGCTAAGCCCAAATTAAAGTATCTCTCATTTCTTAAATTTTAAATCATGTACATGTTTTCAATAAAGTGTCAAAATCATATAAGGTGATGAGGAAATGGCAGTAAAAATGGTCAGGAACTTTATTTATGCACAAATGAACTGACTTTTTTCCTGTCCCATCCTAATCCCGTGATGAATAGTAAAATTAACTCCCATCCCGCAGGAATCCCGTTTCTGCAGAATTCCTGTAAAATTGTTGGCCTCTGGTTTCCCCCCTTTGCCCCCACCCGTGAGTTCTCGCTCTGTCCACAGACTTTACAATCTCATGACATCACCGATTTTTTAATTTCTTTTTTCAGCTTTAGGAACATAAAACTTCTGTGGATCAGAAACTGTTAATAGAAAGAGTCCTAACTTATGGTGTTTGCAGTTCAAGGTGTCCTGTCAACAGTGTTACAGTACTGGTGGTCTGTCGGGAGAAACACTTGTTGGTCCAGTGGGGAGTTTTTTGCTGCAACTGGAAAAAATTGGCAGCAAGGTTGAGCTGCAGTGCCCTGTTTAGTTCTATTATAGGTCAATATGTTGCACATGTCTTACATTCCTGCAGCACTCCTGCAGCCCCCACTCCCCTCACTCATAGATCATGCATTAAATAGGATTTCAACCAATTCAATATACTGTTAATGGCTTCAACTCACTGTTTGGACTGCTGTGCTCATTTTTGCAAAGCAGTTGCTTCATATTCCTCTTTTAAGCCTCGAGTCAAGTCATGTGACTCAAGTCCTCCCTCCTCTGGTCTGAGCAGATACCAGTTATTTTCTATCATCTGTTTTAAACATGAGTTGTAAAAGCAGGTCTATAATAAATATCTCCATGGAGACGATGTTTACAGGAGAGTAAACACAGAGGAAACAAGGACGGAGTAAACAGGAGTTGGACAGAAGTGAGAAGAAGCGATTATTATGAGAGTTTGGCCTCAGCACATTTGAGGTATGACTTGTGTCATGAGGATCCGACCGAGCCTGTGAGATCTGTGATACTGTGCTAACTTTTCTCTCCTCTCCATTTTCACTCCGCCGGCTTTATTTTTCCTCACAGTCTTTTATATAAATCAGTTTCTCTATATTTAAACACACACAAAAAAAATATTAAGTTCATGTGACTGCGGGTAGCGTTACACCTCAGACACCGGCACGGCCGAGGCATTTGACACTTCATTTAACCCGGCCGCTTGTTTTTTTCTGGGAAGTAGGTGCTGGTTTTAAATGACTGGGCATTAGTGTCTTTTAACAAGTTAGATAGGGTTACTCTTAAGCTTCTGGTGGCCTTGCAGCACATATTGTCCCCAACAACATTCTCTGTCCGTCAGCCACGTGTCTGTCTCTTTATACCAAACAAACAGTTTCCCTTTCATTTAAATGCATAGAAATGACAAAAAGCATTTCTTTTTCATTGATAATTTCATGCAATACAATACAGCAGATCTGCCATATACTGAGTAATGTTCACAGAGGTGTTAATTCAACTATATGTTGACAACTGTTGAGCTTGTATTTCTGCAGAGCTGTTGAACCGGACTGCATCATGTAGAGAGGTGTTTCTTATGTTTTGCTGACCCCTCAATATAATGCATTCCAGTTAAACACCACACACTTGCTAATTACTTTGCATGTTTGCATGTAAACATAGTAAACTAAGATAAGGATGATAAATATTATATTTGGAAAATGTCACCATGTTAGCATGCTGAAGTTAGCATTTAGCGCCTCAGTACAGCCTTGCATGGTTTTACAGTTTTCACCTCCATTATATTGACAGAACCACTGACTTTTTTTAAAAATAACATAAAAGTCAAAACAACGCACACGACTGAAACACGTGAAACTTAACGAGACGAAAAACAACGTGAGAGATGACATGAAAATGACTAAAAGATGAAAACAACTACAAGGCGTAACAAGACGAAAGCAAGTTTTTTAAAAAAGTACATTGCAAATTTTATCCTGTTAACACACTAAACAAAGATGATAAATATGGTAGACATTATACTTGCTAAACATCAGCATGTTAGCAGAAGTTAGCATTTGATGCAAAGTACCACAGTGCCTCGGGACAGCTTTACAGAGCTGCAAACATGGCTGTATTTTTAGTTAAAATCTCTTAATGTTGTAATACTTTGGTTTCCATGAGCAATGTTGCTTTCACCAGCATTGTTCTGAAATTATGTCAGAAATAAGAGCAGTCAGTATGTCAAAATGTGGGCCCATAGAATTTAACATCTGCATGGCTAGATGCAACTGTTGGTAAATGATCTTACATGATCCATCAGCCATTTAAAAGACGTATAATTTGTCATATAAAATCAACAATATGCATGCACCAGAATCTGCTCTTGCACTTTATTCTACAGCCCACTAATAAGACATAACAAGCTGTACTTTGTATCAAATTAAGCAAACAACTTATATGTAATGTGCAACCCAGGTTTGGTTGGTTAGATTTTCACGGCCAGCTGACGAGTGAGTGATTGTGTGGGGACGGCTGTGCATGTAGGTTGGTCTTTGTTTGTGTAGTGTTCATAAGTGTCAAATGCTCCGATCACATGAACATATCTATCTATGTACGGGGGTAACGGAGCAGCGTCTGCGCTGACGAGGAACATAAATCCAAGTGAGCGCTGCTGCTGCCCGAACGTCCACAATCCACCTCGTCTCCAGGCTACAGGAGTGTGTGCGAGGCTAATTTCATTTTGCGGTGGTCATCAGAAAAGTTGATCTGCAAGCCTCTTTTCCATGCTGTTTTCAGTGTCTAGCCTATGAGTCACAGCGTTTATTAATACAGACGTTGTTTATGTGTTGATGTGCTCTCAGGGTTGTCCTTCCTCTATATATAGACCTTTAGATCTCCAAGGAGTAATGTGAGACAACCTCATCCCCTTTCCCTCCCTTCACACTTGTCTCTTTCCTCTAACTCCTTCCACTCTATCTCCTCTCAGTACTTTTGGAGTATCCACTCCACCTGAATGTACTTGTTAGCTCTGGCAGCCGATCCTGAGTGGTCGACAGGGCGTATCATCTCCACATTGCATCTCTCCTCGGACAGTAAACCTCCGTCCAGCCTGCTTCGTCTGCCCTCTCCGTCCTGCACCCTTGTTTAACTGCCCTCCTCATCTCCTTCATTCAATCTGAGTGGATCAGATTTAACGACAAGTCCAAAATAATCTCAGAAAAAGCCGCGCCTTCTCTTATCTGTCTGTTATCCTTCCCCTCCCTCGAGCTTGATTCTAAACTTTCTTTCAATCATCCTTCAGTTTTGTCAGTACAAATACTTTGTTACATACTAATGCATCATTGTTCATCGTCAAGACTTATTTCAGCCTAAATGGACGGACAATAACATGTAGAAGAGTCAGTTCCTTGGAGCAGCCATCAGTGCATATCATGCATGACAGACGTAACAAGACGTAAACGACATAACAGGATAAAAATGTGTAAACTGTGTAATGACAAAACAAGATTAAAATAACATACAAGATGGAATCGCATAAAAGACGTAACAACATAAAGTCATGACATGAAAACTACGTAAAAGATGTAAGAAAACAAAAGAAGACAAAAAAACAAGGTGAAAAAGACAAAGAAACGCAGTAAAAGACAAAATAAGACAAAAACAGCATACAAGAAGTAGCAAGGCAAAAACGAATAAAAGATGTTACTAGACAAAAACAATGTAAAAGACTAAACAAGAAGAAGACGACGTAGAAGACGTAACAAGACAAAAAAGACAAAAAGACATAAAAGACGTAACAAGACAAAAAAAAAACAGCATAAAAGACGAAACAAGTCAAAACTATACAAAAGACAAAACAAGAAAAAAACAAGACAAAAAATGACGTAAAAGACGAAAATGATGTAAAAAAAATAAAATGAAGAAGACATAAAGAAAAGACAAGGTGAAAAAACATAAGACTAAATGATGTAAAAGACATGACATGATGTAAAACATGATGTTACACAACATAGCACGATGTAACATGTTACAAGATAAAAAAAACAAAAATTATGTAACTGGACAAAAAAACATAAGATGTAAGAAGACAAAACAAACAGACGACTTCTTTTTACTTTTATACTTAAAATACATTTCAGATCCTGTATTTTTTCACTTCTACGTGAGTAAAGTTGAATCTTAAGTTGAATCTTAGTTGTACTTAATTTTACCATAGGTTTATTTTTTTACACAAGTATCTGTACTTCTTGAGTAAAGCACGTGTGGACTTTTTTCCCTCCGTGTTAACAGACGACATTAAGACGTTTTCAGCTCGAGCTACACGAGGTGCTTTATGTTTGGGAAGGTGACAGCTGTCAGCACCTGTTGTTCCTCCATGTTCACCTCATCAGTTCCTCACAGTGTTAACCTCTGTTCTCTTTGCACCCCGTCAGCTCCCAGTCCGTTCCTCCCGATCACAAATCACTCGAGTACAAGGGCTCGGTATCAGTAATCAATATCTTTAAGGTATTGATTGAAATAACCCAGAACCAAGTGGTATCAGAACCTCTCCAGTCAAATGATACCTGCATTCAATCCTTTACGTACCCAGACCTACGCTCTTAGAAACGAGGGTTCCACCAGGGTTCCTACTGTAGGGCTGAGGTTCTATGCAGAACTCCCTTTTTTGAAGAACTGGTCTGTCAAGGGTTCTTTGTACCACAATATCAAAGGGATCAGAGTAGAACCCCCTTGGTGTGTAAGACCCTTGGAATATAAGGAGGGTCTTGGTAGAACCCCTGAGTGTGTTCTACATCAAACCCTTGAAACATAAAAAGGTTCTCAGTAGAACCCCCTTGGTGGATTAGAAGGTTGCCCACTTAGAATATAGAAGGTTCTCAGTAAAACCACCTGGGTTGGTTCTGGATAAAACCCTTGGAATATAAAATGTTTCTTGGGTGGGTTCTTGCTAAGACCCTTTGAATGTGGAAAGGCTCTGGATAGAAGACCCAGAGAGGGTTCTGGATGGAACCATTACACCATAGATGAGTTCTCTGTAGAACCTCTCATAGGGGATTCTAGTTATAACCCTTCATGCTGGGTTGTAGGTAGAACTAGAAATGGTATTGGTACAGGTTTTGGTGTTGGTACTGGTTTTGGTACTGGTATTGGTACAGGTTTTGGTGTTGGTACTGGTTTTGGTACTGGTATTTGTACTGGTATTGGTGTTGGTACTGGTTTTGGTACTGGTATTGGTTTTGGTACTGGTTTTGGTACTGGTTTTGGTACTGGTATTGGTTTTGGTACTGGTTTTGGTACTGGTTTTGGTACTGGTATTTGTACTGGTATTGGTGTTGGTACTGGTTTTGGTACTGGTATTGGTGTTGGTACTGGTTTTGGTACTGGTATTTGTACTGGTATTGGTGTTGGTACTGGTTTTGGTACTGGTATTGGTGTTGGTACTGGTTTTGGTACTGGTTTTGGTACTGGTATTGGTACTGGTATTGGTGTTGGTACTGGTTTTGGTACTGGTTTTGGTGTTGGTACTAGTTTTGGTACTGGTTTTGTCATTTTTGAAACGATACCCCGCCCCGGTCAGCACCATGCAACCCGTCCTCACCTCCCTCTGCTCCTTGAACTCAGGCAGAGTCTCCAAGCAGAAGATGAGGATGGAGATCACGATGACCATGACGCTGATGATGGCGATGATTCGAGCTCCGCCGGACGACTCCGGATACTCAAACAGCATCCAGAGGCGGCGCTGCAGCTCGTTGGTGGGTAAGGGCCTCTCCTCCTCCTTGGGGAAGCCTTCGTCCTCTTTGTAGCGGTCGATGATCTCGTCTCCGAGCTCGTAGAAGCGCAGCTCGTCCAGGAACATGTCCAGAGGGACGTTGGCGGGCCTCCGCAGCCTCCCGCCCGACTGGTAGAAGTACAGGATGGCGTCGAAGCAGGCGCGGCTCCTGTCCAGGAACAGTTCGTTCCTCAGGGGGTCGAAGTAGCGGAGACGACGCCGGGGGTCACCCAGCAGGGAGTCTGGGAACTGGGCGAGGGTTCGGAGCTGCGTCTCATAACGCATCCCCGACACGTTGATGGCCAAACGTTCAGTCAGAGCCCAGCCGCTCCTCCAGCACCTGCGGTTCTCCTTCTTTGGTTCTCCGCTCGGCTCCTTCTCGCTGCTCTCCTTCTCCAGCTTGTTCTGCTTGTCCTTTGTCCTCTTGTCTTCATCGCTGACCTCCTCGGCCTTCTGTTTGTCTTTCGTCTGCCCTCCTCCTCCTTTACCTCCTCCTTTGTCTTTATTATCCATCTCTCAAAACTTGGATTTTGTTTCCTTCTTGGCTTTTTGTCTTATTTTTCTTGTCTCCGTCTGCAGAGAACACGTCAATGCATGACAGCAGAACAGAGGAACATGAGTAGATAAAAGCCAAAAGAAAACAATAGCTCAGGCTAATATTTACTTCTTTGTTTTACTTCTTTTTAAACAATTTTTAATATTTAATTTTGTTAGAAAATCCACTAACACACACTTGTAAACCTGAACAAGTTGTCAGTCCTCAAAAGCACAAATACAACTTTCTTTAGTTCATAAAGTCAAAAGTTGGAGGTAGTTAATGTTACATGCACCAACTCAGATATTTTCAGCAACTTTCACCTCTGTAACTGCAACAAGTCAACAGAACTGAATAAAAATAAAAAGTCTAAAAACCAATTATGAGTTAGATAAACTCAAAAGAAAGAAAAATGATTTGGCACTCAACATTTTTGAGTCAGTAGAACCTCTAAACAAAATTTAAGTTTTCACTTCTTACTACAGATAATTCATTTGAGCTTCCAGTTTTACACACATTTTACCAGGATATTTTGGAACTGATCAATAAAATAATAAAATCAAATTCTCACCTCAGTTTCCTTTGTAAATCCAGCACAGCAACTTTCTGGACATAGAAAAAAAAAAGTTTTGTTAGATTACATTACTTTCTATAGAAGTGAACATGAATTGTATGATGCTACGGCAGAGTGTTGGTGCCCTCAGGAATAAGGATGTTAAGAATTTCACCAATTTAAAATGTATTCATGGATATTAAATCAGTAAATGTGGCAGTAATTTGCACCCAGACGTTTGTTGAATAAAGGCAATTAAACTTTGACTTAAAATGAGAAAAAAAAATTTAAAAAAAACAAAAAAAACAAAACAAAACCCAGAAATGATTATTGATTCAGGACATCAAGGGTTAAAAGTAACTAATACTTTGACGAATACTTTGTACTTCTATCACCACTACTTTTACTTGTAATTGAGTAATATTTTAGCAGTGTAACTTGTACTTGAGTACAGATTTTCAGTCCCCAGTGGTGATACTGATCTGTTTTTCTTCTTCTGGCGCGGCACCAACACGCTGCTCTAGTAAAAGTGAGTCGACATGTGCTACATAAAAAGTACATGAAAATAAAATATACATGAAAATGCTGCAGCAAGCTGCTCCGGTTATAACATGTAATGTTTCACGTTGCAACAAGATAATTAATATATTTATAGGTTCTTATGTAATAATAATGTTAAAATATCGTATTATGACATAATAAGCATTAATTGTTACTGATAATAAACTTTTGCCAACTTTAACTTATACCACAAATACGCTGCCAAACTCTCAGCATCACACAATTCATGACAATTTCAATGTCTTAATAATGTGAAAACATAAATATAAATATATATTATTAAGTAATATTGTTTCAACATGAAAATATCTTGTTATAAAGTGAAAAACATCTTCTTATAATAATAAACGTTTCACTTTATAACCTGATACTGATCTGTTTTTCTTTCTCTGGCGTGGCACCAGTACGTTTCCGTAAGCAAAGCAAGGCAAGTTTATTTATACAGCACCAACCAGACACAAGGCAATTCAAGGTGCTTTGCAGGAGCATCGAAATACATTCAAATAAAAGGTTAAAAGAAGATTAAAATTGCATTTGAGATTATAAAATCAAAAGCTAAAAGCAAGCCAATACATGGTTAAAACATTGCAGAAACTGCATTTAATAAACAAAAGTGAAAGCAGCTACTTTAGTGTAAATCTGCAGTAATCAGTGATGTTTTAAGCCCTGATTTAAATGAGTCGACAGTTTCAGGTGTTCAGGAAGTTTGTTCCTCAGGTGGGAAGCAGAGAAACTAAAGGCTGCTTCACCTGGTTTGGTTCTGATCCTGAGAACAGTTAAACCTGAGTTAAACCTGTTCCAGATGATCTGAGGGGTCTGGCTGCTTCATAAAGAAAATCTGTGATGCATTTAGGTCCGTTCAAACAAATAATGAAAATGCTGACGTACCATCACAAACAGAGCAGGATTTGCATCAAAATGTCCTCAGTTTTGACATAAACTCAGTTTTTTAGCACGTTTTGCAACATTTTCCTGTAAATCACATCATGCAGAGCATCCATGCAAAAAGCTCCACACATGCTCATCACCAGTTTATCACCATGTCCAGTTCACCCAGTAGGAACCAAACTCAGACTGGTCTCCTCCTCTCAGCCTGCTGATTCAAACTAATCACAGCTCCACGGAGTGACCATGACTCCCCTACTGCACCTCACCCTCAGGGTGTCTCTGGACCTGACCCTTCCCTCCTTCTGAGACAGTCTGTGTATCAGTTCATCATCATGATGTCCAGACAGCCCCTCCTCTTCCTCCTCCTCCTCCTCACGTTTATGAGGGGAAGGGGAGGCGGCAGCAGGAGCAGGAGCAGCGTGGCTCCTTCAGGGGCTGCTGTGGTGTAAATCTGCAGCGCGGGTGAAGTTGAGGTAGTGAAGCTTGTTTGTAGGTCACTCACTGTCTTCGCTTGTGCTCTCTGTCTCACGCTCAGCGCGCCCCCAGGGGAATGCTGTCGGGCAGAAATTCAATCTGAGACCCTCTCCTGCCTCTCCTACCCCTGTCCTCTGCCCCCAACAACCCTCCCTGCCCGGAAATGTCAACCTCTTAACCCCTCACTCTTTCTTAAACATACTGTACATGTTTGCACGCATGGGAGCACATGACCTTTCACACAGAGGCCCAAACTATTATGTTCAGGAAAAGTTGTGGATCTGGGATGAGACCACAGACATGTGGTTCGTATTTTCCTGTTTTTTTTGTCTCCATGTTGCCTCTAAAGCTTTGCTGTCATCATTTAGTTAAAATTACATCTGCCTAGTTGGCTGTGGCTTCTGCAAATTTAAAACAGGGAGCACATAAATTAAATTAAATTAAACTTGACCTCATTTAATCTGAAATATAAATCTGTGTGTCTGTGGTTATTTTAGACACATCATGAAGTCCACGCTGGAGCGTCTCTGTGTGTGGCACTGTGTCCATGTGCAGTAAAACTACAATACCCACACCTGGACTTTTATTGCGGAAGCGCTTTGCAAATGCTGCCTTCAAACACTCCCTGTAAGTTCCAGTTTCTGACTTTTCAGAAACATAATTGTCATTGTTTGGACATTTAAATGATTTTGAAAGCAATTTTTGTTTCATAAATAAAGTCAAATGAAGTGACTGTGATGAGCTTCAGCTGCATCAGTAAAAATCAGAAAAATATACTTTTAAAAAAAACTTAATTGGAGGTTTTCCCATTGCAAGTTATCAAGTTAATCACTTCCTTCATCCTGCAGCATTTACACCGTTTTTGTTTTTATGGACAGAGTTAGTATACAATACCAAAGTACTGAGCCTTCAGCCTCAGTTGTTCTTTGTGTTAGTCAGCGAATTGTGAACATTTTTGGACGCTGATGTTAGCATTTACTTCAAAGCAAAGGCTCACATTTCTGTAGGTTCTTAGTCTTGTTTTACACCCTGAGTCTTCAAACAGGAGTCATCAGAGTTACTGCTGCCAAATTATCATTATTATTATTATTTTTTTTAACAAGCCTGAAAATTCTAATTTAACTGATTAATGAATCCAATGTTTGGTCTGTTCTAAGAAAAAACAAAAACAAAAACCTAAGCATTTAATTTACATAACACTGACAAAAGTCTTCCCGTGAATCCTCATACAATTGTTGCTCGTTAAACTAAACACTGTGCACCACCTTAATGGAGTTCAAATCAAATCCATCCGTCTCCAGCCTGAGAGGTCCCAGTGTGAAACAAGGCTACAAACTGAAGTCACAATTCTGAGATTCTGGAATTTAAGTTGTTATTTCAGCAAACATTTAACCCAGGACAGGAAGTGTGAATCATATAATAATATAATAATAATATACATTAAGTTATCAGCAGTGGTGGAAAGAGTGCTGAAAATCTGAACTGAAGTACAAGTACTGTTACATTAATAAAATATTACTCAATTACAAGTAAAAGTACTGCTGTTAGAAATAAAGTAAAAGTACAAAGTATTTGTCAAGTATTAGTTACTTTTAATCGTTGATTTCACATCACCTCTCCAAACTAGGGTTGCAGTTTTTATGTGTTCTCCTGAACCAATAGTTGAAAACGCTAATAATTGATTAATCATTAATAAGTTATAAGATACAAAACTTTTTTTCTCATTTTAAGTTTTTTTTTTTGTTTTTGTTTTTTTGTTTTTTTTTTGTGTTTGTTTTGTTTTTTTTTTTGTTTTTTTTGCATTTTTCCTCATTTTAAGTCCAAGTTTAATTTTCTTTATTCAACAAATGGCTCTGCCAGACAAAACAATGTCAAAATAGAATATAAATATCCATGAATACATTTTTAACTGGTTAAATTCTCAGTTAATGATTAATCATTTAACATCCTTACTCCAAATATGTGCTACTGTACAGTCACATTTTGTTTTGTCCACTCTGGGACTTTTCACACTGCATATTCATGAATATGCAGTGTGAAAAGTCCCATCAGTCAAAATAAAGCATCAAAGTACTCATCAAATACATTTTCCCCAAAGATTGTTTCTGTCTTACAGCTCTGTTAGCCCAGTGCACTGTGAAAAGGCCTTTTTGTATATAACATATAAAAGTTTTGTTTTTTTTTTTTTACCAGGATATAGGTTGTTCTTTAAATAATGAAGATTACAATTTAGCGACTAAATTTCCACTCTCCAAGTCCCCACTTCATTGACAGTTTTGAGTGAACTTTGTAATTTCCAATACTTCTAAGAGTACTTGAAGGCATCAGAGCTTTAATTAATGAAGTTCACAATTTGGCGACTAACTTTCCACTCCCCAGTTGTCAGTTTTGAGTGAACTTTGTCATTTCCAATACTTCTAGTAGTGCCTGAAGGCATCAGATCAAACCCCATGTTTTTGCAGGAACTTTGAACGTCACGCTGCGGTTCTGCTGATCTGTGAAAAGTGAAAGAGACGCAGACGTGCTGTGAACGCTAATAACGCTTCATTTCCTGCAGTCTGCAGTTTGCAGAGTTTGTTTGACGTTAGCGCAGCTCTGCGACGTTTAACGGCAACTTTGACTTTTATCCTCCTCATCACAGTCAACATGTCGCTCCGCTACCTCAACAAAGTTGCGGTTGTCACAGGTGGATCTAGAGGGATCGGCAGAGGGATCGTCAAAGCGTTTGGTGTGTTATTATCTTTATTTATCATTTATTTCATGCAGATTTGTCTGTGATCAGAGCTGACTGAGTGTTTTGAAACTTTCTTTTTCAGTGGAGAATGGTGCAAAAGTTATGTTTTGCGCAATAGGAGGTGAGTAATATTGTTTTATTCAACTTTTCTTTTTTTAAATTAAATAGTGTATTAATTGAGAAAATGTACCACCACATTGCCTCATTATGTATTATATAATCTGTGATCATAATGATATATTATTATTGTCGGGGGTGGAAGTAACTCATTACAAATACTCAAATAACTAATTAATTAGTTTTTGGGACTTGTGAGTAAATTTTCAACTCTGTACTTAGTTCCTGCAAAATCATGGGGTTTGATGTGATGCCTTCAGGTGCCATTAGAAGTATTGGAAAGTTCAGTAAACTTTATGGGTAGATTTTCAAGTCTGTCCTTTAGTTGTACTTAAGTAACATTACACAACATAATCTACTTAGTTACTTTTAAAATCATAGTTGAGTATGAGTACTTGATTGATATCCAACATTTCATCTGCGTTTTAGTCGCCAATCAGGTGAATCTGATCACAAACGGGCCAATGGAGACGAAGACATACAAACGAAAAACTAAACAAAATGATGATAATGACTAATCATTGATTGATTAATTGGCGTTAAGAATTTAACCAATTAAAAATGTATTCATTGATATTTATATCATACTTTGACATTGGTTTGTCTTGTATTTATAAATTATTAATTATCGATGGATTGTTACCGTTTTCAACTGTTGGTTCAGGAAAATACTCAAAATTTGCAGCCTTGGTTTGTAGAGATGATGATGACGTCAATGTTTAAAAGTAACTAATACTCAACAAATACTTTGTACTTTTACTTAAGTATATTTCTAACAGCAGTACTTTTACTTGTAGTTGAGTAATATTTCAGCAGTGTAACAGTACTTGTCCTTGAGTACAGGTTGTCAGTACTCTTTCCATCACTGATTATTGTATATTACAGCCTGTTGGGTGTTGATGTGCAGATCGCATTGATCTGTTTATGGGCTGCAAGACTTGTACTGAAAGACATTTATTCCTAAAATGTGAATATAGTTTGTATATATTTCACCATAATCATACTTGTATTCCAGATACAGTTGGTGAGGCTCTAGAGGCAGAGCTGAACAAAGCAGGGCCCGGCTCGTGTAAATTTGTCTCATGTGACATGTCCAGAGAAGCTGACATCAAGGTAAAAATTGAGTGTTGTTGGTCTGGTTATACCAGATGTGGATTTTCAGTTCCTATATGAAACAAATGCAGTCTGATCACGAGACCTGTGGTTATATTGTGTCTGTTCTTCACATGACTCAGATCCAAAGATCCAGACGTGCATTTAAAACTTACTTTTCTTTGTAAAGTGTCTTATCTCACTGCTCAGCAGCTCTCACACAGTGTTGAACTTTGACACCAACCTGTTCTGTGTTTACTCGTCTTTGTGTTTGCTCTGCTGAGCGACTCATTTCTGTTGTTGTTGCTGTTTCTCCGTCCTGCTCTCCACAGAGATTAATCAGCACCACCGTGGAACATTACGGACACATTGACTGCCTGGTAAACAACGTAGGGTGGCGTGAGTCTCACACTTCTTGTTTCCCTCCAGCAGATGTCCAGGTCCTCTGGTACACACTGAATATATCTCTGTTTTTTTGTTTTTTTTTTCCTCTTCTTCAGACCCTCCTCATAAACCCACTGATGACACCACAGCAGAGGAGTTCAGGGACCTGCTGAACCTCAACCTCATCAGCTACTTCTCAGCGGCCAAAGTAAACTTTCCAACTTGTGTTAATAATACTTCATTAATATAACTTCCCCTCCATGATTTGTGACTCATATAGAAGCAAAGAAAGATTTGATCTTTCGTAGTCCGACTGATAGTAGGATTCTGGAATTTTGTCCAAAATGACACCAGAGCACTGAAACAGTAAACTTTCATCAGCATTTTTATTAATTATAAATAACTATTAATATATAAAAATACAAATTGAACTTTATATAACTTAAATTAATAAAAATGATCAAATATGTATAAAATGATGCCTTCAGGGTTCAACGTTAATGTTTTTTTTTCACTTGTACAGTCCAAAACCAAAAGATGTTCAGTTCAGTGTGATAATAAATGGAGAAAAGCAGGATTCGTAGAAAAGGTTCTTGAAGACATTTCGCTTCTCATCCTCGAAGCGTCTTCAGTTCTGACTGACTGCTCGGGAGCGTCTGGTGTTTGACCTCTCCGGGGTCTCAAGAACGGATTAAATCGAAGGCAACTGGACTTGTTTATGTCACTGAAGACGTTTCTTCTCATCCAAGAAGCTTCATCAGTTCATGTGTGTCAGACTAGTTTGAGCTGGTCTATAGACATTTAACTCTATACTAAAATGACTTCCTGTAGAAAACAGCATTTTCTGCTATTTTTGCATGAAAAATTACTTAAAGATTAATTGTTAATCAAAAAAGTTTAATAGTTTAATTCTTCTGTAGCGCTTGTTGTTGAGCTCTGCTGTTAAAAAAACAAAACAAAACAAAAACAACTGAAGACCATCTTATGATGAAATCACAGACGTGATGCCCACACCCATCTTCCAACTTGACCTTTATGTTGATCTCACCTGTCACACCTGTAAAGTTTTGTCATGCTGCTAAAACACACTCAGGTGAAAACAACAGCATCCATGTTGTCAGAGCTCGTAACAATCTGCATCAGGTTGTTGTTTTTGTGCGTATCAGACAACGTGTGTGCTGTTAGCAACATAGACAGATATACAGTAGCTGGGATAGGCCAATATTGGATGCACAGGGGTCCCCAGACTCAGCCTAGGGTCCCGAGGCAGATCTTGGGGGTCTTAGTTGTAACACAGGATGCCCTTACAGAGCACTTGTTGATTAAATGTAAATACTAAAGGTTTTATAGTAAATTGAACTATTTTACTTTGAAAAACTTGTCAGAATTAAAGTGATTTTAATTCCTCTCTTTTAAATTTCCAGTTAAGTGATGTTAATTCAACAGTGAAATGTCTGACAACATCTCAAATTGGAGAAATAAGTAAAATTTAGAGGCCAAAATTCAGAGAAGAAATTTGAAAACTTGAACGTTCAGGCACCAGGGATACTGAATGAGACCTCTGTCCTATCAGGTGAAGTTCTGTCAGTCACATGATGAAGTCTTGAAATCAGCTGGCAGGAGAACTCAGCTGTTATCAGGAATTTTATTATGTTCAGATGTATGCATAGAGGATCTTTGAAGTCATCAGAGGTCTCACTCTCTCCTCAGTATGCGTTGCCGTACCTGCGGCAGCGTCAGGGAAACATCATTAACGTGGCCAGTCTGGTGGGGACCATCGGTCAGAAGGATGCTGCACCATACGTCGCCACCAAGGTGAGTTCAACCTCCAGGAGACAAAGTGTCCACGCTTGAAGACATTTTTCCTTAAATGTCAGCAGGAGGGATGTGAATGTGATGTTTTCTCCACAAGGGGGCGATAATCTCCATGACAAAGGCGATGGCTGTGGATGAGAGTCGCTACCATGTGCGGGTCAACTGGTGAGTCGATTAGATCATGGATTTCATTCTCAGTCCTCAGATAGTTAAAGGAACAGTTCACCCCAAAATCAGGAATGCAGATTTTTCCTCTGGCCTCTATTATTTTTTCATAAAGAGGCTGCAACCAACTTATTTTTGCCATATTTATAAAAATGATTGAATAAATTGTAACTATTATCAGAACTGTTTTCTTGTCTTATTTTCCTGTCCTCCGTGTGTTGCAGCATCTCTCCAGGTAATGTGATGACACCTCTGTGGGAAGAATTAGCAGGACAGACACCAGACGCTGCAGCAGCCATTAAAGCAGGAGAGAATGCTCAGGTAAGTTCTCACAGTGGAACCAACACAGGGTTCCTGATCGTATTGAGGTCTGGAGAAAAAGAAAAGTACAGTTGATTTGTTTTGTAGTTGTCATATGACAAAAAAAAAAAATCTCCAGAGGCAGTGAGATTTCTTCGTTTGAAGTGGAGACTTTAGTCCTGAAAGGTTTGTTTTTCAGCAGCATTAACAGATGTGCTGTTAGTAAATCAAATACAGCACAATAATGTGAAAGAAAGGCCTCCTCTGTCACATAAGACTGGTTATAACGCATAATACTGATGTTATTAAGACTTAAAGGGATAGTTCCTGTTTATTGAAGCGGGGCCATATGAGGTACTTCTCCATAGTCAGTGTATTACCTGCAGTAGATGGCCCCCAGTCTGAAGAAGCAGCAGGAGTACTGGTGAAGGAAGCTAAGCTCTATCAGTTTAAGGTTACACTATATTTAGAAATATTTACCACTCTACCTCCAGACAGCCTCTCCCGGATGGAAACCGTTGTTCTATAAGTCAAATATTCTAATAAATATCTCCAAAGCCACCAAACTGCATTGACAAAATTAGTAATTTTACCTCACAAAACATAACATAAAATAAGAAATTTAACTCATCCAAAACAAAATACCCAGTGATAGATTCAGTCCGTCGCCAGTATGTGATCTATTCATCCAATCCCCCGACCCTAATCATGATCCTGTAGCTTCTGAATATGTGAATAGTTTGTTTATCTTGTAAATATCTAAATAGTTTGTTCTCTTGTTCTTTCTGTCTGGATCTTGGATTATTCTCTGGATTATTAATCTGTAAAAGAATATGAAAATAAATGTAGAAAGTTACTTCAAATATAAGATGTCCCTGTAGTGAGTTTTTGATTATTTGTCTAAAGTTTTGTCTGTCTGCCTTTTGTAAGGCTTCAGATGATCTCCTCCAAGTTTTATTCCAGTACTTGATTAATATGCAAAAGAGCTTCTGATGTCATTTGGCCTGACAATGAATTACCTCAGACAACCCCACCACCAAAAAGATGATCTGTCCCTTTAAGACTTTCAGACTCCACGTTTCTCTGTAAATCTCTTTACGTTCCTGCAGCATTGTTGTGTTAATGATCCAAACTGCCACGCACTGCAGTCTGTCTATTGGGTTGTAAATGTTAACCTCTTCAGTCCTGAATCTGAGAGCTTCTCCAACAGGCTGTTTTTTTTTTTTTTGTTGTTGTTGTTATCATGCAAATTACAGCTTTTGTTTTCATCCCAGCATTTGAAGGCAGCAGGATGATGTAACAAAGAGGAGAAGTTAGACTGTGAGGAGTCCTGAAGAGTTTCAGCTCGCTCCAAAATATTACGTAATGTCATGATGTTACTTGGGAAAAAGTTTTAATCTACTTTTCCCCAGTATCAATAAATATGATATCAGATCTTATCATAGTTAATGTTTGAACTCAACAGTGTTTTTAAAAAAGACATTTTTTGGAGGTTTCTAAAAATCAGTGACTCAAGTTTTAATAAATAAGTTATCTATTAGTTGATTAAACTTTTTCAAAACTTAAAGAGTTTGAGTTGGGCTCAAAACTCTTGAAGTAAGTTGCCTTGAAATTTGGTGTTTTCTCAACTTTTTCATGTTTAAAGTGTAGTTTTTCCACACTTGTGGGTCAGCTGATGTAAAATCGCTGAGCCTGAATGGGGTCTTGTGTAAAGAACGTGCAGGAACTTGTCGATTCCTGCCACCAGTCTTCAGATCCTTATTTTACTTGGCAAATAGTTAGAAGCCACGAGGCCTTTTATGGTGCAATAGCAGCGCAGCAGCAACTGCGAGAACAGCTGCACGAGTGTAAAACACACGCATAAGCACGAGGAAGTTAGGCGGCGCAACCACAAAAATGTGCCACTGGAAACAAGAATGAGGAATGACAGAGTTTTCTCTTTCTAACAGCTGCTGGGCCGCATGGGGACAGAAGCTGAGTGTGGACTCGCCGCCTTGTATCTCGCTGCCGACGCTACTTTCTGCACCGGGATCGACCTGCTGCTCAGCGGCGGAGCTGAACTCAACTACAGCTTCAAGAGTCAGGTCCCATCCTGACAGGGCTCCAGATCCTGATACTGATTCTGCTCTCGCTAATGATTTACCAACATTTATACCTGGCAAAATGAGCCTCATTGTAAAGTGTAAAAATGGTGCATGGATGAGAGCTGCAGCTGTACGACACATCCCATGATCACATCCCCCCGTGTGTTAAAACATGCACTGTAAAATCAGCATGTGTGTCTGTGGCAAACGCTTCATCACAGGTCAGTTAATGATGTTACTGAGTAAATGTGTGTGCTGATTGTGTTTGTGGATCAAAGTGAATCAGAAAAGAGTCTTAGTGGCAGTTTTTTTTTTTTTTTTTACTGTGAAAAAATGTGAGTTTGGTTTAACAGCACCAAAACCACAAAATAAAAAGCGACAGATGCTGAAATACACTCCCTGGAGATTCAGTAGCATAGTTGTATATCAGGTTTGTCCACTTTGATGGAGGCAGATTAAACGTGACACCTATTTCTTTTCTTTTGTTCTGCATAACCACGCCAATCATTGATCTGCTAAGGCTTAGCATAATTACTCACCTGACTGGTGCAGGATCTGAGCTTCTAATAGCTAAAAAGCTATTAAGTTTTCTTATTTTATGCATTTAACCTGTGATGAGCTCTGAATTTGAACTGACTGCCAGTCAAATCAGAGTGGTTGGTTGTTTCCCACCCAAAAACGGGCGGGGCCATGATGCAGGAGCAAAGTACCCGGATTGGTCGCTCAGTAAACAGTATTCAATTGTATTTAACCATTTAAAGGGATAGTTCATCCAAAAATAAAAATTCAGTCATTATCAGCTCACCCTCATGCTGACTGACACTGCTGGAGTTTCACAGGGAAACAGCGTTGCATCAGCTTGCCATGTCGGGGGCTTTAGGAGACTTGGATTACAGCAGATGAGCAGTATGGAGGCATTTTCGTTTGAAAACTGGTCACCATTCACTTCCATTGTTTGGGAAATTCAGATGATGACTGACTTTTCATTTTTGCATGAACTATCCCTTTAAAGATGGTATTTCTATATGTACAACTAATTCTGCAGAAGAGAAGGGAGCTACAGGCTGTGGACATTTTTGTGTCTCAGGGTTAAATGATATTGCCAAACTTTTAGTGTATGAATCTGATATTTTGATATGTGAATTTGATGCCAAATGAAACTTTTTGGATATTAACTTTGACAAACATTTGATGAAATGCTGCTGATGGAGAAGACATCAGCATCTGTCTGACGCTTAAAGGAAAAGTTCACCCTAAAATAAATAAATGACATGATTTTACCGGTTGTTGTCTATTTATCCATCCAGACTGTTTTGTGTGAACTGCATGCAGTGTTTTGAAGATATCGCCATAGAGACAGTTGTACTTCCTACATGAAACTACTCACAACAAGTCTGTGGATTATTTTGAGTAGTTGGATCACGATTATTGGAAAGAGAGACGGTTTTTAATTTTTCAGATGCATTTTTTGTGCTTTGAGCACCACAAGCCGAGTGCCATTTAGTCCCATTATATGTTTGAGAGATGGCAGACATCTCTACGGCTGACGTCTGCAAAACTCTGCAACTCACAACGAAAAAAAATCTAGATGATAGATGGATTTTGGGGTGAACTGCCCCTTTAACAGTACAGATAAATATGGGCTCATTGTCTGGAAAGCAACAAGTCACTGTTGCTCTTTTTATCTAATGTGTTATAACAGCTTATTAATGAATTATAAAGTGTTTACAACCTAATTATAATTAATTTATAATGCCAGTCTTACTGTAAAGTACACTTTATAAATACGTGGAGGTTTTTCATTCAATGAAATAAAGTTGTAAGAGATGATCAGCTGCTCACACTGTTGGCATTCTGACCAAATGTGTAATGAGACCTTCACCACTCCCCACCGATCGACCAATCAGCATCAAGCTCTTTGACCTCCAATAACCTCCCTTTTTCAGTCCGCTGTTCTCCGCCAATCAGATGTTACGCTTCCGTCACGCCTCCAGTAATTTCCTGCATGAGACTTTACTGGTGTAACCGGTGCCTCCGACCGGAGGATTCTATTATTAAAGTGATTGCTTTTATTTTTTTTTTCCACTACCATTCATGTGTTTTCTTGTAAAACAGTCCAGGCGATGTTAATTTATTAATTCAGAAATAATTAAATAAATAATCATAAATAAATTGGAAACCAGCCACGTCAAGTGTTTCTGTTAAAGGACTAATATCTGAAGTTTTTTTTTTATTTGTGGGAGGTTTCTGTCTTCACCTCAGCTGAGCACAGTCTCGTTTTCAAAGCGGAACTCTAGTTGACTTTGGGTTCAGTGTTTGTTTCCACACGAACAGATAATCTCGTTTATCATTGTTACGTAGCGGAGATGGCAGCCCTCCGAACGGTGAGTTCACTGACTTCATGTGTGAGTGCTGTTTATTGTCTGTGTACACTGATGGTCCGGGTAAATGATTCACTTAAACATCACCGAGACAAAGATAACGAGCGCTTCTTATCTTTGGTTGTTTCACACGGACGGACTGACGTGTCTGTCCCGCCTGCACCGAGGGTGGCAAAACAATAACAGCGTGGAAAGGTCATCACACCAAACTCCATACAGAAATCTGGAAATTAAACTGTCGGCGAAAATTTACAACGCGTAAAACACCCATTCAACAGAGGGCAGTGACTTCAGGGTTCAGTGTCGAGTTCGGTCACCAGTTTAGACCTACAACGATTCACTTCTTAGCATACTGCTCAGGGTTTGGTGGACGGTTTTAGGGAAGCCGCTTACATGATCTGTATTTTATTAGTATGCCGAATTGAAAAGCGTATTATACTGATATTTGATCAGTCGTTAGTATGTTTCTATGTAGTTCGTGAGCGACGCTATAAGTTAGTTTTCACTGAATTGTCAGATTTTTAAATGGAGTTTAGCGTGAGGCTAGAAGGCAGCACCCATCTCTGCATAAGAATCTCACACCTACAGAATATACCAAGCGTGAAGTGTATATATTCTGATATGTTATTACCTCAGTATGCTCACACTGTGTTCACCCTTGTCTTAGTTACTGTTGAAGTTAAGGCTAGGCACAGATGCTAACTAGCATTTGCTAATTCAGCTTTACTTTAATTCCAGACTTTAGGTCCAAATTAAACAACCAAAAAAACATAAAATTTCATAATAAAATTTCAACGCCACAAACGTTACAGCTGATGTATAGTCTATATATACACACTTACACACACTCATGGGCGCAATAAAGGCTAAACTTGCATCATCCATTCAGTAAAGTGCTCACATGGGGGGTTGTGCACCCGAATCTGTGTGCAGGAACCATAGACGTATAGAAAGCATCTAATCACCAACAAATGCTGAATAAATAATGATGTTCTAATGCTGCAAGTATCATGTTTCTGTTTCAAAGAAAAAATCATATTTGCACAAACACTTGCAGGACTGTGTGTTTATCAGGTAATCATCAGTCGAAGACCCCTCAGTCCTGCAGTCGCTTTCAGTCAGTCAGTCCAGTCAGTCAGTGTGCATTACAATAACAGAAGAAAACAGATAGAAACTTACAAAAATGCACCAGGACAGCATTTCAGTGTTCAGTTATTCATGTGGGGTTGTTTTTTTTTTAGCTGTTTTTGCACACAAGCTGTGCAACAGCATGACAGGCTGTAAACTTTATAAACCACAAAACTAAATGTGATGAAAGAGGACAAGAGAGATAGAAACAGAGTTCAGGTGAGGCGCTGCAGCAGCAGCCACTTCACCAGAACGCACCGTGGAGCGCACAGGGCAGGTGACGCTTGCTCGTGTCTGACTACATGTTGGATTAAGGATCGCTGCAGTGAGAGACCTTAGTTAAAGAATAAAATACACTTTGTTTAACCAGAAACAGCTGTTTTATTGCTCTCGCCAAACTAAACAGAATCCCTTTTGGAAAAGAGTGATTTTAACATCGTCATTGTCAGCTTCATTCAAATTCAACTGAAACAAAAACCTCTTGTGTTCTTCTCACTGTTTCAACAGTCACCAACTCTGGTCTGGTCGAAATAAGTATTTAATTCACGGCGTAAAGGAGTGCAGAGCGTGCAGGGCAGGAGAGATGCTCCACAGTCCACTGATATTTAGGGCTGCGACTAATGATTATTTTCATCATTGATTAGTCTGTCAAATATTTTCTCAGTTGATTGATTAGTGGTTTGTTCTGTAAAATGTCAGAAAATGGCCAAACATGTTGATTACTGTTCAATGCCTGAGTTTACTGTCGTAGAGGACTAAAGAAACCAGAAAATATTCAGCTTATATCAGAGATTTTGGACATTTTTTATTTAAAAAAAATCACTCAAAATGGTTAATCAGTTATCAAAAAAGCTGGCGATTAATGATTGATTGATAATCGATTAATTGAATAATCGTTGCAGCTCTGCTGATATTATAAGTGAACTATAAGAGGACACACACTTTTACTGTCTCTGACTGTGTGAAAATCTGATGTTTTCACATCACAGGTGATGGAGAAAAGTTTTAAAACAGGAGTCACATAAAAAAAGTAAAGTTTAAACTCTGATTTTATGCAGATGGTGATTTGTTCTTCATCCTACGACAGTTTTCCTCAAATCAGATTTAAAAATAGCAGCATGTCACCTTGCGTCACCTTGTATTGTGATACTTATCTTATCGCCAGATTCTTGCCAATTCACAGCCGTAAGAGGGAACAAAACCAGACGTGTTGAATAATGGGTCTGTAAAGCAGCAGCAGCAGCACGAGGAGGAGGAGGAGGAGGAGGAGGAGGAGGAGGAGGTGGGGGGCTGCAGACAAATTAGTCAAATGTGGGATGTTGATGTTTGATATGCGTTTGTGTGAATGCTTCACTGATTAATTTTGACATTTTTATCCATGTTGTTGCTGTTACGTATTTCAGGAACAGTTTGTTGCCAAGTAGGTTTTCACTTTGAGTGAATTAGCCGTGGCATGTTGGTGTATAACAACAAACATAGTACTTAAAATAAAATATAAAATATAAATAAAGACTGAGGCAAGTACTGTCAGCAAAAATAGAAAAATAGAAAGAAGACAATAAGTTTTATGATGCAGGAGTGCAAAAGGATTGTGCAAGTTCACAGTGTAGGAGTTCATTGCAGTGTGCAAAATGGAGTCAGGTGACTGAAATTACTTTAATTTAACATGTAAGGGGGAAAGTCAGTGTCATGTTTATGCTTTAATGTCGTATTGTGTTGCTCAATGTAAAGCACTGAGTTTACGTGCAATGAAATGTGCTTTTTGAATAAAATTGCCATTAAAGTGGTACAATAAATACACTTAACACATCATCAGTAACTTTTGAGCTGTAGTATCTGAACATAAAACTAGGACTGGGGAGTATATCCATATCATTATTAGGGGGCCAAGCCCGCGGGGGCTGGGGGACACGTATGCAAGCATACGCGTTTCCCAGGACCAGCGGTGCTGGGAACCCTATTGTTTTTGTTCAGATTTTTATTTTTCTCTATTATTTTTATTTTTCCACCGCTAAAAGTGGTGCTGCAGGCTAAACCGTGCATGGGAGGGCGGTGCAATTTGGAGGGTTGGTCCAGACCCCTGCACGTACCTCAGGCGCAAAAATTCACATATGTCCACCAGCAGGTGGCGCTATAACCAAGGGAAACACCTTTTGGCCTATAACTCCCACATCGAATATCACACATTCAAAAGCCTCATATCCACAGATTCCCTGAATAGCCCTGAATCACCTGGGCTAGGCCACGCCCATTTCCGCCTATAATTTTTTTTCAGGAAATTGCAAAAACTCGAAAACCTACTTTTTCGAACTCCTCCTTGGGGTTTGGTCCAATCAGTGTGAAATTTGGCAGGTATGTTCGACAGCTGGACCTGATCTAAAGTTATCAAAAGAATTTTGTTCGGTCAAAATATGCGCAAATTATTAACGAATAAATTTTTCTAGCTAGCTATAAAAACATGAACATGTGTATAACTCGGTCAAACTAAATGCTAACGACACCAAATCTGAGATCCTTGGTTGTCATGTGACTGTGGGGGTATGAGCCAAATTTGGCTAATTTTGGCCACTAGGGGGCGTTGCAAATATGGGAACCTTATATCTCTTAAACGCCAACACCGATTTTTACCAAATTTGGTGGGCATGACGCTGGGTCACTCCTGAGGCCACATCTTGAAGGTAATCCCGACTGGTCAAAGTGGGCGTGGCTTATTACGAGATAAACAACAAATCTTTATTTCAGCTCAAGTATTATGCTGAGGGCTGTGAAATTTACAATAAATATATAGAATAGGATACAGACCGCCCATACCAAAAATTGTGTGTCTACTCCACTAGGTGGCGCTGTAACGCATGCAAACGCCTTTTGGCCTGTAACTTCCATATTTTTAATCACATCTTCATAAACTGTATATCCATGTGTTCCCTGAATAGATCCGCATCTTCTGACATAGGCCACGCCCACTCCCACTGTATATTTCTCTTTGTAAGTCGCTACACGTCAAAAACCTACTTTTTCGAACTCCTCCTAGGATTTACGCTCCATCTGCACGAAACTTTGCACACACAATCTCCAGACGTGCCTGATCAAAAGTTATCAAAAGAATTTTGCTACTCCAAAAAACGTGGTACTTATAAATAAGGAAGTTTTTCTGCTAGCTAAAAAACACATACTGTTGCATATTTTTGTCATAATAAAAGCTATCAACATGAAACTCAACTCACTTGTTTCTGAGGTCAAACAGAGGCTCTGTACCAAATTTGGTGCAAATTGGCCAACGGGGGGCGCTATAAACACGGTAATATCAAGTGACACAAAAGTTGCTCGGATCCGCACAAAATTTGGGGAGCGTGATCTGGAGTCGCTCCCGTGCTCAGCCGTAAAGTTTTGTTACCTTTTGTCAAAGTGGGCGTGACTTATTACAACAAACATATTCAGCATTTGACACTTGCAGTGCTCTTCCCATTACAGTAAGAGGAAGGGAGAGACAGGGCAGCCTTGTTTTACCCAACGTTTAACAGCAAACCTCGGCGACATGCCTCCCGGTCACGAAACAGAGCCGTTTGCGTTGCATGGGCTCCGCTACGCTCGGGGGCCAAGTCGCGTGGGAGGCTTGGCCCCCGTTCATAACTGCTTGCAGTTCTAGTTATTATTATTATTATTATTATTATTATTATTATTATTGTATTGTGATATGAGACATGGCCTAAGTGTTGTCTTCTTCTGGTTACATTATAGTAAAGTGATGTCTTTTTCTGTACTTAAACTGTTCTGTGATTTGTCTTTACCCACTTAGTCATTAATTACAATTATTTATCAAAAAAATCTCATTGGGTTAATATTTGTGGGCTAAACGAGACATTTGAGGACGTCGTCTTGGCCTTAGGGAAACTGATCAACATTTTTATGGACCAAACAACTAATCAATTAGTGGAGGAAATGATCGACAGATTAATTGACAATGAAAATAATCGGATCCTTACAAACCAGTCCCTCACCTTGCATTCCTGCGTACAGTATGTGCTTTGTTCTAATTTCAGCGCAGCGCTCAGCTCTCCTACAGGCATGTGTTCGTAGTTACACACTGTGAACTGCAGGCAGACCGATTGGTGCTGAGTCTCACACCCACAAACACAATGTCACAGTGTCCCTGTGTGATCTAAAGACTGGATGAATAGTCGTCTCCTGGAAAGAGGACATATCTTATTCAGTATTGCAGCACATTGCCTAGTAAAACCTGTCTTGTCTATATGACTGCTACAGTGAGTGAGCTGTCTTGCAAAGAGCTGTGTCATGTTTCATTTGCAGGCACTCCATGGACGACTTGTTCAGGCCCTCCCCTTCTCCTTTGGCTCACTGCGATTCGCCAGCTCCTTTAAGGTAACGAGGACAATGTTAACATTTTCCTTCTCACCAGGGGAGGCCCGCGTCATCGTCTACATCCAGCTCAGTACGCCATCTGGCCTGTCTGGACATGCCTGGTGGTTTTGTCTCAGAGTGCAGGGTGTTTATAACCCCAACTCCAAAAAAATGCGACCTATTTTCAGCTGGATAAAGAACAAAGACAAAATATTTAATGTTGAAGCTGATAAACTTTATTGCTTTTTGTAAATATACACTCATTCTGAATTTGATGCCTGCAGTATGTTCTAAAAAAAATAGGGACAGGAGCAACAAAAGACTGAGAAATATTTGGAACGATCCAAAAAACACCTGTTTGGAACAGTTCCAAAGACACCTGTATAGAACGTTCCACAGGTAACCAGGTGAGTTGGTAACAGGTGACAGTATCATGATTGGGTATTAAAGGGGCGTCCTGGAAAGGTTCAGTGGTTCACAAGCATGGATGAGGTGAGGTTCACCGCTTTGTGAAAAAGTGCAAAGAGTCCAACAGTTTAAGAACATTTGTCAACACAAAACTGCAGGAATTTATAGATTTCATAGATCTATGATCCATAATATCATTAAAAGATTCAGAGAATCCAGAGAAATCTCTGCATGTAAGGGCTAATCTTAAAATTTTCTGGAACGTGTTTCAGGCATCAAATTCAGAATGAGTGTAATTTACAAAAAGGTCAATCAGTTTGAACATTAAATATGTCCCTGTACTGTATTCAGTTGAATCTGGGTACAAAAGTTTCTGCAAATCATTACATTCCATTTTTATTTTCTTTTTTGGAATTGGGGGATGTATATCATTATGGGAAGAAGGAAGCAACATTTGTCTCCTCAACTTCAAGTTGCTCAAGTTGCCTAGAGTTTAAAGTTTCTTTTCCCCCTCTGTCTCTCCCTCACTGCTTGCCTATTGTAATTATTTAATTCAGTTTAATTGCACTTAATTGAGCAGAAATGTCAGCATCTCGACTCATGACTCTGTATAACTCTCTGTAACTAATTGACCTTTTAAAGCACGCTCTGTCAATAACGATCATTTAAAAGCAATCACTGTATTCGCTGCCTGCTCTGCTCTTGTCCCGCCTTCTCCTCCTCCTTCTTCTTCTCTTCCTGTCTCCGGCTCGCTTGTCCGTCCCCGTCTCAGGCAGCAGATCTCCTCATCGAACGCAACGCAGCATGCAAGCCCAAGCCCGACCCCTCCACCTTGGTGTTCGGCAAACAGTTCTCCGACCACATGTTGACCATCAACTGGTCGGAGAAGGACGGCTGGGAGGCTCCTCAGATCAAACCTTTCCAGAACCTGTCGCTGCACCCTGCCAGCTCTGCTCTGCACTACTCCATAGAGGTGAGCAGAAGAGGAGTAATCAGATTATTTCTGTTGTTTTCACTCAGTGCAGTGTGGATATTAAGGGTTTTGTGTCCTGTCCGTCTCCTCTCTAGCTGTTTGAAGGCATGAAGGCGTTCCGTGGAGTCGACAACCACATCCGTCTGTTCAGACCCATGCTGAACATGGAGAGGATGCACCGAAGCGCCGACAGAAGCTGCCTTCCCGTGAGTTTGGCCCCACCTCAGTGAGGGTTTCTTCACCCCACCTCAGTGAGGATTCACCAGTTTCTTGACCAGTTTCTTAGAAAAGACTCTGACACAGCATTTAGATCGGACACTGCAGCCTCTTTTTAATACACATTTGCTGGCTTAACTCAGTTTGACTCAGCGTGTCTTTGATGACACTTTTCTTGAGTGAAGCAGCTGTTAAACACATTTCCTTCCCTCTAAATTCTTCTTTATAAAAGTCTACTCTTATTTTCTTTTGTCTTAACTTTGATTGTGAAGCAGCATAATCAGGAAATGTTTAGTTTTCATAACACGACTAACAGTCATACAGCTGAAAGCAAACATGAAACAGTAAAATAAAGCAGCGACACAGGAGAGAAACTTAACTTAAAACCATAGAGATTCAGTTAGAAGCTACAAAAGTGACTTTTAAAATCGTCTACCTCTCTGGTCTCCTGCACACATGTGAGTTGAGTCTCGCAGCACTCGCTTGTTTGAGGTGGAGAAGGGGAAGTCATCAGAGATTGGGCCACGTTTGGTGAGCCGGGCACATGTTTTACCACTCCAGAGAAAGTCCAGATAGACAGTGAGCAGAGGGTGCTGTGGCAAAACAACAAAAACCAAAACAGGGTGTTGTCCGCCAGAAAAAAGTTAAACCTGGCTCAACTTCTGCTGGACCACAGTGAAACATCTGGCAATCAAATGCACGCAACCACTGTAATCATTTTCCAGAGTTTTACAGTCCTGTCTCAACTCATGTAGCACCTCTCCACCATCGCAGGGTTGTGTTCAGAAAAGGGTGCACAATCAGCACTAGCCAGTCAGAGGCAGAGTTTCAGAGTTTTCTAACAATTCCCATCTTTCCAACAACTGCGTGAACAGAAAGGACTGGGTTCGCTTTGACAGAAGGTTTTTAAAGAAGAAATCTGCTATTTATTTACAGTAATAAATTATAAAATGATAATAGGTCATCAGGGTTGAGGAAAGGTTGGAAGTTTTAATGCTTGCTCCTCTGACAGTCGAAAGCTACGTCCGCGGTGTTCTGGGATGGAATATCTGTTTATTATTGTTCAGATTGGTGCAAAATGTTCGCCGAATGAGTAAGTGTCTGTCAATGATTAGTCAGAAATCATTTATCATCTTCTAGAAGGAGAAGATGTTTATGCCAGTGTAAAGTGAGCAGTGACTGGACTCTAAACCCCAGAGTGAGTATTTCATCAGAGCAGTGGGCTTTCGATTTCAGGATATCAGGCTTAGCTTCACATCGACAGGATTTGTTGTCGCTTGTTATTGTCAGTTTATGATGTTGCACACGTCTTGCCCTCCTGCAGTGTTCCTGCAGCCTGCCTGAGCTTTCTTGAGTCTGGGGTGAAGGGGGCAGGGAGAAATGACTCAGTTCAATCACAGAGCGAATATTAAATAGGATTTTAACCTATTTAACATACAGTTTATGGCTCCAACTCTCTATTTGGACTGCAGGACTCATTTTTGCACGTGCTGCATATTTCTCCTTTAAAGGAATTGTTTAGGGTACAGAATTTTTCTCTGTATTGTGAAACGAGCATGTGCAAAGTACTGGTGTAGTAAAAAAAAAAAAAAAAAAAGCTTTTTGCGTAGTCGTATATTTCAATAACAATGTGTGGTTATCACAAAGTTCTACAACACAGGGACCACTGTGTTAGACTTTCTAGTTATCTGTCATTTTGATTGCATTATAATCTGTTATTAACTGATGATGATGATTAGATGATTAATTTATCTGTCTTTTATATGGATTAAGGTGATCTCTCCTTTGCTGCGACCAACACAATCAGCCTCAGTGCTCTAATCTGCTAAATGATGGTCAACCTTCAGGTTTTTCCGTCTCTTAATGCCCATCTAGGCACCAACAACATCACTGTACAGGCCGGGCTCCAGCCACTGCGTGATATTTCATATTTCATCTCCTCCACAGCTGCCACAGTTGGTCTTAATGTGCCTTAAATTCTTCTGTGTCTGTTAAGCGTGCGGGGCGGTGCAGGTCACATTACAGACTGACGCCCTGAAGCTCTCGACCCTGTATGATGTTACGTAACTTGCTTGGCAATATGCCCAGTTTCAGCTTACTGCCCGAATAACACCGTCCTCATGCAAGAGTTAATACTTCATCTGGAGTTCAGGTCACCGTGGAAACTCTAAGTACAGTTTGTCACATGATGGATGTCTGCCTCACGGGTCTGAACCGTCTGAACTGAAAATGTTCAGTGTTTCTTTTATGCAGGCAGCTGACTTACTAGATGTTTCACCGTGGACGTCATCATATGCCGGTCTGGTAGATTTCGCCCAACCTTATCGACTCGAGAAAACCCTCATAAAGCAGTGTTTCTCTAAGTGTGGCTAACGTTAGCAGTGTTAGCACCGTCCACATGCCTGTGCTGAATGTGGTTGTGCATTGCTCGCTCCCTTAAAATGAGCGGCTTAAAATGCCTCATGATTTAACTGCTGCTTTTCTACAAAATTGTGATGTATGTCGCAATGGTTTTAGGTGTTTTTTTGCAATGAATTTTTGGGAGCAAGTGAAAACTGCAAACAAAATAGTTGTGATTTTTTTTTTCTTGTAAAGTTTATCAAAAAGACTTTTTCCAGGGTGAATAAAACTGCACACTGTTCTGAATGTTGTAAATAATCTCACCAAAAAGACTCCAACACAATTCTAACAAAACATGCTTTATTTGTAAATGAGGAAGTGCGCCCTGGGGGAATCTGTGTGGAGCTCAAACTCTGTCAAAACAGCTCAAATACTTAAATATAAAAGCGTACAGAGTCTTGATAAATGTCAACAATAGAGCAAACCTTGTGGTCTTTTCTGCACCTGTGACAAAAAAAAAAAAAAAGGAAACACTGAGTCGGTTCATTGATACGTACTTGGGAGATCACTATGATTGGTGGAACTCACGTGAAGCCATGATGATTAGTGAGATTTGCAGGAAAGTTGCAGTGATTGGACAAATTGCAAGGCTGTGACAGAATTCACAGGGATTGGATGAGTTTGTTCATACATTTATTGTTTTGTCTTCAGTTTTACACCTTCCTGGAACGACTGCATTAGAGATAATGTACAGTGAGCAGGTCATTAGTGTGAAATAAATCCCGAAAGGATGATGCAGGACAGCTGATGTGTTTTTTCTCTTGTAGTTGTTTGATAAAGGTGAACTGCTGGAGTGCATCAAGAAGCTGGTGGAGGTCGACCAGGAGTGGGTTCCCTACTCCCAGGACGCCAGCCTCTACATCAGACCCACCTTCATCGGAACCGAGGTGAGCTTTAGCATCAATCAATAAGTCGGTGAAGTGCAAACGTTGGTGTTTGGAACACAATCCTGCATGTTTTCATCACTAATGAAAGAACTGACTTCTGAATACCCGTCTGCTCCTCTTCCTCACCCTTCCTCCAGCCATCCCTCGGCGTGTCTCGGCCAGGAAAAGCTTTGATCTTCGTCATCATCGGCCCAGTGGGACCGTACTTTGCCACGGGGTCCTTCAACCCCGTCTCTCTGCTGGCTGACCCTTCATTCGTCCGGGCTTGGCAAGGAGGCGTCGGGGCCTATAAGATGGGCGGGTGAGTCTGGTGTCTTTTCTTCTCTCGAGCCCAGTGCACGCTCAGTTTGATTAAAGATTAAAAGCCCTCCACCCATACGCCTGTCAGGTCACCTGGTTAGCTCGGTGGTATCCTTATCCTAAACTTACCTCACATTTTTCCACGAGGTTTCATCCTGATTATTGTTTAGTTTGTGTTTTGCACGATTAAAACACAAAAAAGACAAAGATGACAAATGATGTACAGGACATGGAGAGGCAAAAAATCAAAATTCCACAAAGTTATTAAGAACTCAAAAATGCTGAACAATACAAAAAATAATATAAATGATGGAAAACTAACAAAAACAAAATGTCTGATAGCAACAACGATAAACAACAGTGATTTAAAGGCAGAAAATGTGAGTATGTGATGTGTAAATGTCACCTGTAGTTGCTGATTATTAGCAGAACCAACGCCTGAAAATTGTAATAATATAAGAAGTATCTGACCTGCAGAGGAAAATATGACAAATCGCCATATGAGATGACCCACAAACAATTAGAACTTGTTTATCCTGCTGCTAACAACACGTCATCAGTGAATAGCATGAAGTAAAATGCTAAAAAACATCTTGTTAAACCACCATGATAGTCAGACATTAGCTCAGGTATCAAGCTGGGTTAGCACAGCTACCAAACTGTGGAAGTTGGCAGTCCAAAAAAATAAATAAGAAAAAAACTTGTGAAACCTTTTTGTAAGTTGGAAACTGATGACCAGTTATGACATCACTTAAACTTGTAATCTGCATGAGTCACAAAACGGGACCTGTCTTTTTAAATTGAGTAATTAAGAAACCAGACAAAAAGGATTATTTAGTTAATGACATGAACAATCAGTAAAATTCTAACGTTGGACATGTGCTTTGTGACGCTGTCACGGCTGAGTGAAGCTGCTGCTTCACACCTCAGCTGTCTTTTTATTCAGCCGTGGATCTGGACAGAGTACAACTATTTGGATTTTCCATTTTGCTTATGTAGCCTGGAAAGGCAGCCAGAGAGCTGGCTGGTGTCAGCGTCGAATCCGTGCCAAAAAAGACACCACCACATCACACACAGACACACACACACACACACACACACACACACACACACACACACACACACACACATACACACACACACACACACACACACAGACATTGTGTCTTGTCATAGCAGGAAAAGAACTGATTATTAATGCCATGAGTTACTGCTGTGTATTACAACTCAACATGTTCCTGTAAGAAAGGTCTCTGAGAGCTGATATGTGATTTTCTAGGATGTTGCGAAGGTTTAAAAGAATAGTTCACCCCAAAATCAAAACTACATATTTTTCCTGCAGTGCTATTTATCAGTCTAGTTAGTTTTGGTGTGAGCTGCAGATTTTAAGAGTCGTCTGCCTTCTCTTCAGTATAATGGCACTAAATGACGCTCGGCTTGTGGTGCTCAAAGTACAAAAACTACATTTGAAACTCAGCAGCAGCAGCGTCTGTTTCCATTAATCATGACCCGGTTACTCAAAGATGATCCACAGACCGTGTTGTGAGCAGTTTCATGTAGGAACTATTTTCTTTCTACGGTAGAATCTACTGGAACGTTTTTAACTTTCTAATGTGATTTATATGCAAAGAGGAAGGCTGATGTTTGTGTGACGGCCCTTTAGGCTGTGCAGAATTCAGCAGGATCAGACGTTGAGCTCTGCAGGGGAAGAACAGCGAAAGTTACACAGAAATAAGGATCATTCTGATCCCATAAATGTGTTTTTCAGTTCAGAAGATCTTAGATATGCTTTCCATCCTATCCCCGGTAGAAGCAGTTTATTTTATAAACTAAACTAAAAACTAAAATGCAGTTGCAGTTACTAAATACACTTATATGTCTGATTTATCTGTCAATTCCTGCACCAAGTTCATTTAGTTAATAATAAGTAGGGATGTAACGCAAACAAAAATTCTGGAAAAAACAACTTGAAATAATCTGATGTGTGCAGCAGTTTTTGCAAGTCAGTAGAAGGGCTGAACAATTAAGAAAAAATATCCAATTGCAATTATTTTGATTGATTGCATTTGCAATACCAGAGGAAATGCAAATTTTTTAGCATTATTCTTCTCATTTTCATTGAAAAACATGTTAAAATGATTGTGCTGTGACGTTTGCTGTGATCTGTACCAAAGAAAGATGTTTTCTAAAGACTGTAGAATATGATGTGCAGGCCAGGACGTCTCTGCAGCACCGCTATATTCAATTTAAAATGGTACTTTGATACATATTTTAAGAAATATTGCATATCAATCAAATTTCAATCAATTGTTCAGCCTTAGTCAGTAACAATACCTTCATAAAAGAATTAACGTAATATCATGGAATATAAATCAACACAGTACGTGTGTTATCACGATATATTGTTACATCCCTAATAAGTACATTAATTTAAAAATGAATGATTTCCAAGAAAGATGAGTTATGGGCCCTTTACTGTTATTTTGTCTTGTTTATTATCTGGCACCTGGCCTCCAGTCAGTATCCCCGGTTTAGAGTGTGAATCCATACAGTTGTTTGCTCTGCAGATACTGTCAGCGCTCCTGTAATCTCCACTCATTCCACACAGCCTCTAATCACAGGCCTGCCTGCACAGGAGTCTGGATCCTGCTCGGCTGCAGTGAGGTTACATAACAACACTGTAAACCCACAGACTCACGAGCCAACTGAATCTGCTCCCCTCCCATCAAACCACGACGTTAATAATGACAGTAACTAGAAGGCCCTCTGCAGACGTCCGTACGCTCTTCTGTCACATGCAGATCTGCACGTTTCTTGTTCTTTGAAGCATAAAGTTCGAACATTTTTGCTTAATATCCATAGTAAAGTTTATTGCAGAAAGCTCACATTTGGATGTGAGTGAGAGTATAATTAGTTGCATGAAATGTGTGTATTTACGTCTCCATGACCACACCTTAGTTTGAGGACAAAGAGTTGTTACAGTTGAGGTGATGTTACAGTTTTTCTGGTTCTCCCATGACTGGTGTCATAAAAAAACTACTCAGAGTATCAGTTATGTTTTAACAGGTGATGTTTAAATTCATTATCCATGTCTCAGTCTAAATTTCTCCAAAAAGACATCACGTAATGTCAGTTAGAGGACAGACTCAGAGGACTGGGGACAGCCTGGTCACCTTCAGCAGCGTCCTGTCAGAGGATCTGAAGCAGCGATCAGCTACACGTCACCATCAGGCCTGATTTAGCAGCAGCAGCAGTCGCAGGGCTGCAGGGTCCATAAGTTCAGGAGAGTCTGTGTGTGTGTGTAACTGCTGTGTTATCATGTTTGTTTAATGTGTGTGTGTGTGTGTGAGAGAGAGACTCACACCAAACTGTAGGAAGTTAAAGTTCTTTTCCTTTTTTTTCCCAATACTGATGCGCTTCAGATCGATATATCAGCAGATATTCTTTATACAGAATATAATAATAAACATAATGTAGATTATAGAATATATACATGAAGAGACTGTGTATTTTTTATATTTAAATATCTATTTAAATAAATATTTATCTATTTGGCAGTGTCAGTACTCTCAGGTGAACAGACCTTTGTTGGTTTGTTTGTTCCTAATTCTGCACAAACATGAGCTTTTTGGTACAGCAATTATTTTTATATAATAATAAAAAAAAGAACTTAATTTATATAGTTTACAAGGCGCTTTACACAGTAATACGAAAAAATACAAACTAAAAACGCTAAATTACAGCTCCTTTTTAATATAATAAGAAAAATAAAAACTTGGTTGTATGGCACAAGTTTACAAAGTGTTTTAGACACGATAAAATCCCCAACCCCCAAAAATACATCAGCAATAAAAAAAAATACAATAAAAGGTCGTATATACAGTATATTTATACAAACTAATACTGCACTTTTACACGATTTTTTTTACAAATAATTGTGTGCAAAAAGTGGGTTATAAAATAGGAGTCGAGGGTAAAACAAGTAGAGCCCTGAGTGGTTCTACAAGAAGCAGTGTTTTACATAAAACATATACAAACATATTATAAGATATTAATGTGGTACATTATTCATTTTTTAATGTAACCGACCAACAAAACAAACATTTTTTTTACATTTTAATATCTACTTAAAGAAATATGCACTATTATTTTCTCAGTTAAAAGTATAAAATGTGTCACTGCTCTCTGGTGAACAAACTTTTTCTCAGAAACTTGTGGAGCTAAAATGAAGGCAGATATCAGACTTATTTCACTCTGGTGCACAGAAACAACCACATCTTTCTTTTCTGCAAACTCTTTAACCAGAACAACTTTTCACAGAATATAAAAGGCTGATTGTCTGTCAGCTTGTTTCGTCTAAAAATCGATCACCCAGGAAGCAATCAGACAACTTTCCATTGTTAAGTATGACTCATCACTTGAGTCTTGACTGAGAGTTTCATTGTTCATTGTTCATTGAAATCTTTGCAGGAGGATCTAACGTTTCCAGAAATTTGTGGCAGGGCTGCATTTTTCTCACGATGTTCTGTAACTTCTTGGCAGGTGTTTCCATCGAGTTCTCAGGTGACATTTTCCTCCTCAGCACAAACACCTGTCTGTGGCTGCTGGAAGAAAAAAAAACCCACTTCTGTCCTCATTCATCCTTGACATCTGTTTCTCGCCTGTTTTAACCCTCCGCAGTAACTACGGTCCCACGATAGCGGTCCAGAACGAGGCGGTGAAGCGCGGCTGTCAGCAGGTCCTGTGGCTGTACGGCAAGCAGGAGGAGATCACCGAGGTCGGCACCATGAACCTCTTCATCTACTGGACCAACGAGAAAGGAGGTCAGACTTTTTTTTTTCCTCTCTCTCTCTCTCTCTCTCTCTCTCGAGTGTTTCTGAAACACTGAAACAGAGTTTGTTCCTGGAGTTTTCTGCAAACCCCAGTGCCACAAAAGTTTGGATGCTGTGAAAAATGTAAATAAAAACAGAATGCAGGATTTGTAAATACCTTTTGACCAGTACAAAGACAAATATACACTCCTTCTTCATCCGTTTGAACATTAAATGTCTTGTCTTTGTGTTGTCTTCAGGTGCATACAGGTCAAAAATATCTGCAAATCATTGCACAGTGTCCTAACTTTTTTGGGATTGGAGTTTGTATCTCCTGCTGCTGCTCTTGATAGAAATATTTGGGCACCTTGTTGTTTTAACAAAGATGAGACCAGTTACATAACGTGTTTGTGTGTGTCTGCAGAAAAAGAGTTGGTGACCCCTCCTCTGGACGGTATCATTCTCCCCGGAGTCACCAGACAGTCTCTGCTGGACCTGGCCAGAGACTGGGTAAGACGACCAGAGAGGAGGCCAAACACGAGCTGTTGTGAGGCCGTTCACAGCTGGCATTACAACGCAACTCCAGCTGCAGCTCACGTCCTCGCTCTACTAAACTAAAACACTTTTTCAAGTTTCAATCAAACCTCACAAAGAATGTAAACGAATCAAAATCGACACCCTGCACATTGAACGACTCAATCCAGCAAGATCAACACAAATACACAAGTTCAGCACAAAACCAGAACTAAAATTATTCAAATCCAATGATGAATGAAAATCCTTTTCATCTCATCTTAACGTTCGTTGCCTCCTGTGTCTCGTCAGGCTGAGTTCAAGGTGACGGAGCGCAGTATGGGCATGAAGGAGCTGCTGGAGGCTTTGGATGCTGGCAGGGTCCTGGAGGTGTTTGGAGCAGGGACGGCCTGCGTCGTCTGTCCTGTCGGCAGCCTCCTCTACAGAGGACAGGTAGGAGTCTTCTTTGTAAATTTGATGGTACTGTGTTCTGTATCTTCTGTTTTTCTGTTATTATAAATTCCTGTGTACATGCAACAGGTCAGTAATCAATATTTCTTTACCTCTGACCATGATCACACATCTCCACCCAGCTTAAAGTCTGGGTGGAGATGTGTGAGTGTGCAGCTCACTGAGGTTGTTGCAGGACCCATTTTGGCTCAAAAACTGACATCCAAAGAAAAGTTTTATTTCATCTTAAACCAGAGCATCTGCAGATTAATTATGATCAACTAAAAGATACAAGATGAATAATCATTTACATGGTCGCTAGCTAACAAATGACAGATGCAGACTCAATGTTCAGAGGTATGAACCAACCTATTTAGATTATTTTGTGTCAGTTTCAGTTGGTTGAAATTCTTTTTAATGAGATTGCATCACTCCAGCTCGTGAAAAACATAAGATTTCAGCACGTCAACAGATTATTTTAGCACCCTGCACCCACCAGAGAGGAAAAACAAACAAAATTTCAAACTCAGTATTTCCAGTAAATGTCAGTGTCTCTTCTCCTGACCTTGCTTTTCTGTGAGAAATGATCCCCCTGAATGGCAAGAGGTGAAATACTTCAATGTGAACTATTTCATCGCATCACCAGCTAAGATCATCTTTTCACCTGACAAAGATCAAATCCAGGACTTTCATAGCAGTGTTATCTTAAATTTCTACAGTTTGTCTGGTCAGATTAGCAGCTGTAATCTAGGCAGGACTTTACTGAGTGTCACAGTTTGGTCTTCTTAAAGACTCGTTTCTTTGGTTCAGCAGCTTATAAGAAGTTCTTTGACTTATTGGTAGTGCATCCAAGCACACGGCAGCTTTGAGACATTTTTCTGTTGTTTGCTAGCAGAGAGAGCACACCTGTGCCCTCCTGTCACTTTCTGTCCGTAATCCAGTTAATTAAATGCATGCGACACCCTGATTGTAAATCATCTGCAATCATCATCAGGCTACAAGACTAAAATGTCTGTCTTTGTCTCAGACGTACCAGATCCCGACGAATGCAGAACGGTCCGGACCTGGCGAAGAGGTTCCACAAAGAGCTTACTGATATTCAGGTGAGTGCGCTTCAGTTCAGGGAGGCGTTTGTCCTCCCAGACTCCCGGTGCAGAACAGAACAGGTTCTTTAAGCTGCTGCAGGAAACCTGAAGTTTGGTGACTCCCAGTGGCAGCAAAAGGGAACCGTTAGAACTTTTATACTGAAGAGAAGCAGCAGCATGTGACAGGATAAAGATCTGATGTTGATGAGTTTCTCACTGCTGTTTACAACTCAGTTCAACATCCAGAGACTGAATTAAGGCTGCACTAACAGTTACTTTCATTCAGACTGAGTGTAGACTGCATATAAAGATGGATGACATGTTCCATTCAGGAGGCTGGGCTTTGACTCATATGTGAATTATTTTAAGTTAACTTGTGACCTTTTTTTAATTTTCAGTTGGTTGTTGCAGTTTGGGTTTGGTAAAGAAAGTACTTTTAGGTTTAGTTGGGCTGCATGATGTGGTAAAAAATATTTTTATTATTTTGATAGATACTGTGATATGATTCATGATTATTCATGACAATTTTCATTTTCACAAACAACTAAAATCAGGATGATGTGACTTTTGTTGAGGTCTGCACCTTAAAACATTGCTTTCAGGTCAAAGTTTTTATCATCATCTGCACAGTTTAAAGGCAGTTTCCCTGTACAATGAAATTCTCCCTTTACCTTCGACTGTGACTGCCACTGAACAAGGACACACAAATATGAAAGGGAAGAAAAATGTTAAGTATGAAAAAAATGAAAGTACCAAAATATAGAAAAACAAGAGGCATAAATATCAGGTGGGATAAGAGAACATAAATGAGGAACTCTGTCTACAATATAAAGTATCAAAAATACACACGTTATATACAACGTCCAATATACAATAACCAACATCAGAGGCTGTGCAAAAGTAGCAGCATGACTGTAAAAGTCCATCAGGAAAACTGTGCAAAATATGAGTATGAGCAGCGTGAATGTAAACATTCAGAGTGCAGTGAGTGTGTGTGCAAAGTTTGTGTGTACTTCATATTGTTTGTTTTATAAAATGTGTCATTTTCACTTGTGTTTCAGGTTCCATAATATTTTGATTAATTGTGCAGCCCTGAGGTTTAGGCAACAAAACTACTTGGTTTAAGTTTAGGAAAAGATCATGTTTGGGTTAAAATACACACTACACATGTATTACTACCCAAAATGACAGAATCCATGTTAGAGAAAATTCAATTTGACTTGTATTTTGATGTTAAAGTTTGACTCATGTCCTATATATTAAAATGGATGGATGGATGGATGGATAGATAACTGTATTAATCCCTGGAGGGAAATTAAGTTGGCATAGCAACAGAAGTACATGCAATAAATACAAAGACAAAATATACAAAGTATAAACAACAAGTACGCAGGTTGCACAAGGTACACCCATTGGTAATGTGAATAAATGAATAAATAAATGAAGAAAGTGCAGGGAGGCACTAAAGATCAGAGTGATACTGACAACATGATAATAATAATAACAGTTATATATATAATAAAGAATAATGTAGAGCAATAGATAGCATAAATATATAATAACAGCAGCAGAAATAATTGTAGTAATAGCAATAATGTGCTAGTAATAGTGTGATATAATAGTATATTAAATATAATAACAGTGTCATATATGTGCAATATAATATCACAATACAAACACACACTTTGGCAGAATATCAGTACAGTAATAATGTTACTGCAGCAGTAATAATTAGTTACTGCAGCGAGCCACCAGGGGGCGACTGAGCTGTTTTGGCTTCACTGTCAGGGAGCCGTCATGTCGTCCATCTTTATATACGTCAGTGTTTGTGTAATCCTCTGCAGCTCTAACTCCTTATTTAACTTTATAGAACAGGTGAATTTCTATTTTAAAACTCCTCATTGTGCAGCTTTAACTTTATATTCACAAAAGCTACAAATTTAACATTTTTCTGCTTGTTAATCTTTTCTCTCTCTTCCGCTCTTCTTCCCTTGCTTCACCCAGTACGGACGTAAACCAAGCAAATGGGCACCGCTGGTCGTTTAAACGGCCGTATTGCACATGCCAGTTGTATCAACAGTTAGTCCCATTATTCCAGTTTGGACCACCAGGAACCTCACCCCCACCCCAGACCCCCCCACCCTGTCAACCCACTAATGCACTCCTGCTTACTTACCAAGCGAGGAGACGGACGCCTCTCTCTGTCTCTGTCGGTCTTCTCTGGAAACTTCTGCAGATGCTCCCGTCTGTGTGGACATAGAAAATACGGTTGGTGGCTGGGATGTTAACAGCTCGCTTTGGAAAGCAATATTAACAACAATATGCAACGTTATGACTCGACACGACTCCAAAACCTCGAGGTTACCAGCGAAGTAGGAATAACAGCTGTCATAAGAAGGAAATAAACACAAGCTAATGCAAACAGCCACATGGTAAAACATGAAGATGTGCCTGGTGGAGATATCTGTCAGACCACCATGAGTGGGTCAGCTTGTTTAAAGGGATAGTTCAGAGTTTTTGAAGTGGGGTTGAATGAGGAACTTTTAGATATACATAGATGGCGGTCGGACGCAGTTTTTGCGATTAATCGATTAATTGTTTGGTCTAAAAATGGCATAAAATTATGGCAAATGTGTTTCCCAAAGTAACTAATTACATTACTTAAATTACTGTATTTAAGTAGTTATTTTGGATACTTGTATTTTTATGAGTAGATTTTCAAGTCTGTGCTTTTACTCAAGCTTAAGTCTGCATTACAAGCTGTAATCTACTTAGTTACTTTTTAAAATCATAGTTGAGTACTGAGTACAATTTGAATTAATATTCAGAACTCATCTGTATTTTTGTAGCCAATCAGGTGATCAGATCACAAACGGACCAATGAAAACAAAGACATATGGACGAAAAACGAAACAAAAGTCTGCGGCAGCACAGGATGTTAATGATTAATCATTAGCTGTTAAGAATGTAACCAATTCAAAATGTATTGATGGATATTTAATCAATCATCACAGCAGTAATTTGCACCTCGTTTGACTTAATTTAGTTTGGCGGATCCACTTGTTGTATAAGAAACTTAAACTTAGACTTGATAAAATGACAAAAAAAGTTTGTAGAGGTGACGGTGACATCAACGGTTAAAAGTAACTAATACTCTGAGTGGTTTTTGCAAGGAATACTTTGTAGTTCTAGTTAAGTATATTTCTAACACCAGTACTTTTACTTGTAATTGAGTAATATTTTAGCAGTGTAACAGTATTTGTACTTGAGTACAGATTGTCAGTACTGTTTTTTTTTTATTGGAGAGAGGATTTACAGCAGTTTCCTGTTGGAAAAGTGTCTGACGGCAGGTTTAAAGTGGTGAAAAAGTTCTAAATATGACGTAAACTAATACTGAACTTAAACTTAACTTAAACTAACTACGTGGCTAAAATCTGTTTTTCATTGCTTAGCTTCAAACTGGGAGCGTGCCGACCGCCATCCGCTGACCCCACTTCAAAAAAAAAAAAAAAAAAAAAATCCAAACTATCCCTTTAAAGGCTGCGCTCCATTCAAGTCAAAGAGGACAGTGCTAACAGTTTACAGCACAAACATTCATTTTCACCAACACTGCATTCTGGTACTAACACACAAAAAAAGGCACAAACTGCCATATTTCAGACATAGGAGGTAAAATATTTGCATTATTGCTGTAGATCCATATTGTGTGTTTGTGTGTGTAAGATGTTACATTAGAACGCACAACGCGCCTTCTCTAAGTACTGTTTCTCATCAACTAATGTATTAAAATGTTCTTCAACAGGAAAAACTCATTAACTACAATAACCTGTTCTACTTGCAACAACCTGTGGTGTTTTCTCCTCCAAACCTTTTACTGTTACTGTGTGAGTAGGACCTTGAACGCATCATAGGAGGTGTTTTGTTACTGTCATATGTACGTAATGATCTGAGAGTACTGCTACATATATATATATATATATATATATAAATGGACGCCACGGTTTTGCACTGACCTTGTTTGTTTTAACGTCGGGTTTGTGAGATCTGAGTGTGACTCAGCTTTAAGAGAGGAAACAGAGCGGGTTTTTATGTTTGTTTGAGAGGAACGACTGCACAAAAACTAAAGATTGAGATTTTTAAAAAAGAAAATAAAAGGCGAGGTCCGAGTGAACTGTAGCACGCACAAATGAAACGGACTGTTGGATGCTGGCAGTTACTCCTGCACTAGTTTGTGTGTTATCATTATGAAAACTATGTATAGTAACAAATAAGATTGTGCTGTTATTTTAGAGGGTTTTAAATTATTTGTTTTCCTCGTCTTTTGGTTTGAAATTAGGCCGACTGTCTTCCAAAGTACTTGACTGTGTCACCAGTGTTTTTTTTTTCCCTTTCGAATGTATTTTTATTTTTCCACACCTACTATGTCCACCTGTCCCCTCTCTGTCTAAGTGCCTGACCTCAGTCTCTCTGCTCATTCTTCTTCTTCTGTGGTTCTTCCACTGCTTTTTTTTTTTTTGGGTTTCCTGTTTGTGCACTAGGGGATGTAGCTGGACTCTTTGAGTAATGTCAGTTTAGTTTTTTTTTAAATGTGCTGTTACTTTTACTCTTCTGTTTTTACAATAAACCTGATTTGAGTTCTGTCTCTTTTTGTGCTTCAATTGTTTTGCTTTCGAGACGCTTTAAGTTACATCAGGGGTCATTTTCTGAATATCTACTTGCAGAATTAACACTTGATGAGAAGATTAACACCACATTAAAGGCATAGTTCCCCCAAAATGAAAATTCAGTCATTATCTGCTCACCCTCTTGCTGATTGAAGGTCGGGTTTAGTTTTTTTAGTTCACAAAACACTGCTGGAGTTTCACAGGAAAACAGTGTTGCAGAATCTGTCTTGACATGCTGTTTGCACACTGTCACACACACACACACAACACACACAGTTTCCCAGCAGTGTTTAAAAAATAAACCCGACCTTCGATCGGCATGACGGTGAGGAAATGACTGGATTTTCATTTGGGTGAACTATCCCTTTAAAGCCTGGATTCTCAAACTGTGGTACCACTGTGGGTACACATGAGATTGAAAACACTGCTGTTGTACATGATCTCTGGAGTTATGAACTAAACTGTGACGGTGACATAACTGGCAGGTAAAATGAAAAGACTTGATATGAATGTTTCCAAAACGCTGCAGCTGTGCCTCCAGATCAGAACCATCACGAAGAGAATGAATCGAGCGGCTGCGTTAAGTGTTGGAACAAATGGTGCAGAACAGTGAGGTGGTACTTTGAGAGCTCAGTGTTTTCAGAGGTGGTACGCAGCCCATCTGAGAAACACTGCTTTAAAGCTTCTACAAGGAACTTCATATGCTGATTTTGGAAGCCACTGTGGACAAAAGCAGAAATGTTTCTGCCGTAATAACAACACAAAAATAATACAAAAATGTAAAATCGGGAATTGATTTAAGTGATTTACAGGTCTGGATAAATCTGAGAAAAAGTAAAGAGTACGGAAAAAATATTTGTGTTTCCAGATTATCCCCCAAAGTCTGTTTTCTAAAAAAACAAAAAAAAAAGAAAAATTATTATTAAAATAAAACTTTTTTTTTGTGCCATTGACCCGTTCTGCCAACTAATGTCAGACGCTCCAAATTGTTTTAATTATTTGTAATTACACAAGTTTTGATCAGGCAGGTGTGATTTTAAATATTAAGAGATAATGTACAGTGAGCAGGTTGTTATTGTGAAATAAATCCCAACAGGATGATGATAAAGGACGATACTGAATCATCCTGATGGGGTTTATTCTACAATAACGACCTGCTCACTGCACATTACCCTGCTTTTTACATGGTTATGTACCAGAACAAGTCAATCATTTCATGTAAAATATTCATTTGAAACTTATTTTAATGATTTTACAGTCTATAAGACCTGTGTCCATACCAGCTGTCTGCTACACAAATAAGAGTTTACAGAGTGTCTGGGTTATGATGCCTAATCCTCCTTTACAGTGACTTCTTGCATGTTTACAATTGGATGGACAAAACTCAATAAAATATGCAATAACTCAAAATACAACTCTGTAACTGCAAGTACTTCCAAACATCCTTATTTGTGAGTTTGTTCTTTCCTTAACTGTTCCAAAGACATGTTTGGTGTCCATCAAATAAATCCCCAATATAAACTGTAATCACTTTCACCCATCCAGCCCAGTAAAATGTTTTTTTAAACTTTTTTTTTTTTTTTTGGTAAGTTATTTTTTGGCCATTTTTTGCCTTTATTGAGAGGACAGCTAGAGAGTACACAGGAAACAGGGCAGAGAGAGGGGCTGACAGGCAGCAAAGGGCCGAAGGCAGGAGTCGAACCACGGCTGCTGCAGAGGACTAACAGCCTCCATACATGGGTCAGACGCTCTACCAACTGTGCTAAACGTCCACCCCTTTTTAAACATATTTTAAGAGTTGTATTAAGCCATAATTAAGTTTCATGTGTGAAACTGGGATTTGTGCTCATGAAGACATGCAAGGTCTTTTTCTAAAGACACTCAGGCTGGAGTTTTCTCAGCTGACACAAATAATTTAGATAATTCGACAGAAACCACGTGAAAGTCCCAGTCCTCCGTCCTCTATGGCAGCACAGAGTTTTGTCCGATTTACAATATTAAAATATTACCAAGGGTTTAAAAAAAAATTTGAAAAACAAAAAAACTTACTCATGGCTCATTTCATCGTTTGTACCCACCCAGTTTAATGCACTGAGGAAAAAGCAGGGAAAATTTCACAAGGTTTATATAATAAAAGTGGTTGGTCACCAAATTACATGGTCAAAGTACAGATTACTGAGTAATGAAGTTACTGCATCGCTGTAATTACACTATTCATCACTGTCATTAACACCAGGTTAAATACTTTCTTCATCTATGAATAAAGGGTTTAATACTCTGAATTTATACCAACAATGGTGTCGGGAATCAGAGATGTTGTTCTAGATAAGCAGCTTCATCAAAGTGAGAAAAAACATCCCAAAATAAGAAGATATAATTTAACAGAACTGATGACAGGGTAAAGAAACAGAATTATTTGGCAGGGTGGATCTTGTCTTTACATCTGGCACAATATCAACCCTGAACCTCAGAGGTGATAAATCTACAGCCTACTCCTCCTCCTCATCCTCCTCATCCTCATCATTTTGGGAGACGCCGCTGAACAGGGCCGAGATTTGCTGACCCATCGGGTTGTAGAGGAACGCTTCGATCTCTCCGCCGCCGTTGCCGCTTTTCTGGAAGTAGATTTCCAGCAGATCCTGCAGGGTCTCTCGCTCCATGACGTCAGGGATTCCCGTCAGCAGCACCGTCCGAGGACACACAGACATCTCGGTCTGGAGGAGAAACACCACGCACACAGAGCAGGATTTATTTATCTGGACCCACTTTACTCTGTAAAAAAATACCACTTTTCTCCTGTCTCGTGCACCATCATGACCTCTAAACAAACACTTACCTTTAGGTTTGTAATATTTCCGTTGAGGAAAGGCGTCACTCTGACTCGATGCTTCTTGTCCTGTAGCTTCACTTCATGATATTCTTTATCTGTCAATCTTTTGGCAACTGACGGGAGAAAGAGTTTCATCAGCTGCGATTCAAACCAAAACCGCCTCAACGATACGTCTCGTCACTGAAAATACATTCAGACTGTGTTGCACCAAATTAATTTAATCTAATATTTGTTCTAATCAGAGTTTAACAAAACTTGGTGTAAAATTAGAAAATCCTGATGTACAATTAAGCAGAGCTCTGCGGCACAGTTAAAAACTAACCTCAGTTTAGTAAATCTGAATTTAGTGATGTAAACTTGAATGTTGATTCTTTATTACCCAATTAAAATAAATACATTTGAGTGAATAAAAACAGATTAAACCTGTTAACTGCTCTGTATCCTGCAACAAAACATTGCATTGTTAGCAGCTGTTTGCTAAAAAGTAAAAGAAAATGTTACATTGTTTGCTTGCTAACGAAAAGAATTAAAAAAATATACATAGTTTGCTAAGTAAAAAAGTTTGGGTTTTTTTTATAAATGTTATACTGTTTCTTGGATAACTAAAAAGTTTGTAAAAATGTTTATATCGTTTGCTAGCTGGCTTTTTTTTTTATTATATTGTTTGCTAGGTAGCTAAAAAGTTTTGTTTTTTTGTTTGCTGGCTAAAAAGTAAGAAAAAGTTATGTTTGCTAAAGTTAGTTAGCATATTTAGCCTGATAACTGCAGTGAATGAAAGAAGAGAACCACCTTTAGACTCAGCTTTGTTGAGTCTGTCTCTTAACTTTCTTCGAGGATCTTGATTTATTTTGCTCAATCCATCTCAAAAAGACAGCTTTTTTAAAATACTTTCTAATACTTTTTAATAATACTGGATCACGTTTTCAATTCAAGTTTAAAATTTTGGTGCAACAGAATCAAATTTAATCTGGTTTAGAGTGAAAACTAAACTGTGGTTTAAATTTAATCTTTCATCACTTTAAGCTGGTTTTAAAGTTTGGTGCAACATAATCTAGAGTTTAACCATATAATCAGTTTTAAAAATGAATCCTTGTTGGTTCCCTTTTGAATATCATAATTCATCATTTGTCTTTATGCTCAGCTGTAGTCTGTTCTGAATAATTCCCTCCAAAATAAATAAGAATCTTGGTGTTAAATGATATAAGAGCGTTTACTCACTGCCTCGTTCCACAAAGGTGAGGACGACCGTCCAGGAGTCGGACATCATCTCACAGTCTTCCACCTCTCCGCCTCCGTGTTTACTCTTGGAGAAGTGGATCTCCAGCTTGTTCAGCAGAGTGTCAGTGTCCATCTTGGGCAGGTTGGAGATTAAAATGCGCAGAGGACACACTTCAGAGTCAATCTGCAGGACAGACATCACCCGGGACATTTAATACTGCAGAGTTCAACGTGAACACAGACCATTGTTTTAAGAACCCAACATGAGACACTAAACTTTTTTGTTTGGAGGGTTAAAACTGAAACTTAAGGAGGGCACACACCTCTTGTAATGTATCGTTAGGATGCAAAATAGTCCGAAGATCTTATTTCCCTTAACTGACTGACTCTCTGCACAGTGTCACTCTGCTTGCCTGCTCAAACTATGAAAACCAATTCATAATTAGGGATTCTACATATTTAAAGAGCTTTTTAGATAATTTTTTTGGCCTTTTGCCTTCATCAGTCCCTCCAGGATTTCACGGGCCTTTTTTGAGCTCGTTGCAGCCTAAAATGCCTGATTTCACAGCAGCTTTTCCAAAAAAATTGCGACGCATGTTGCACTGTTTTATGCATTTTTTGCAATGAAACTGCAGGACCAAATGAAAACTGCAAAAGAAAGTTGTGTTTTTGAAGAAGTGCACAAGTGCGGTATTTCACAATGAAACAATCTGTTTAAAGCTCGAACTCAGTCAAACCGGCTCAAAATTATAAAATAAAAGTGCACAGAGGGTTGATAAATGTCAATAAAATGACAAATGTGTTTTGTTCAGTCCCAGTGGCAAAATGTTGAAAAAAATTTAATGCAAAAAAAAAAAAAATAGTGCATAATAAAACAGGGGACTGCTGTGATTGGTGGAACAGAATGAACTGGAGGCAACAATGATTGGTCAACTTTGCAAAAAAGTCGTGAAATTTGGACAAATTTGCAAGGCCGGACAGAATTTGCAGGGATTGGTTGATGGTTGAATTTGCGTGACTTGTTGTGATCGCAACATGACAACTTCCTGGAGGGACTGATTTATTGGACGGGACAGGAAAGGTGGTGGAGACGAGGAGACGGCGTGATCAAAGGGCCGCAGGCTGGGATCAGATCTATTGTTTTTTATTCTGTAACGTCTGGTTTGATGCAGCACTTTCCCTTTATCTGAGACAGACTTCTCCGAAGGGGGACAAATAAAGTAAAATGAACCTCAGTACAGATTAAAGCCTGGATTAATCTGAAACTGTGTGTGTGTGTGAAATCAGCCCGAAGTGTTTAGAATCTGACATCTCCTGTCAGGATGTGATGCACTGTGGTTTGTGCCGTCAGTTTCCTCTGGCAGTCTCGCTGGTTGAGCTCATTCTTCATCTGAAACAGACCGTCTGTCCCCGATACTGATCAGAGTCAAAGAGGGAGAAAAAAAACTCGGATTTGTCTCGTCGTGCGTCTTTGCCGTACCTCCACCACCCGGGGCACCATGAGCTGAACTGGTCTGGCCTCCACACTGATGCTGCACTCTGATCCCAGATCCACCCGGTGCTGCTTCATCTCCAGGATCTTCTTGGCCACTGATGACACAGAGGAATTAATAACATTTATTTATTGTGTTCTGCCAGTGTTTGTGTTTAGTTCAGAGATATTTTCCTGTTCATGCAGCTCACAGAGGCCTCAGAGTCAAAGGCTGTCAGCTGGTTTGTGGCATTTTCAGGAGTGGAAGTAACTAATTACAAATACTCAAATTACTGTACGTAAGTAGTTTTTGGGGTACTTGTACTTTGATGAGTATATTTTCAAGTCTGTACTTTTACTTGAACTTAAGTCTGCATTACAAGCTGTCATCTACTTAGTTACTTTCAAACTAATAAAACCTGGACTTAAACTGGGGAAAAAATGAACCAAAAAAAAAAAAGAAAATGAGGAAATAAACCTGTTTTGTATCTTATAAATTATTAATGATTAATCGATTGTTAGTGTTTTCAACTACTGGTTCAGAAAAACAAAAAATGTGCAACTCTAGTTTAGAGACGTGACGTGACAACGGTTAAAAGTAACTAATACTGTGAGTTTGTACTTTCACCTGAGTACATCTCTAACAGCAGTACTTTTACTTGTAACTGAGTAATATTTTAGTAATGTAACAGCACTTATGTACAGATTGTCAGTACTCTTCCACCACTGGTTTCATCCATATGAAGATGCATTCTGTGCATTCTAGTCTCATCTTATTTTATTTTTCACATGTGGATCTTATTACGTAAAGGCAATTTAGTTCTTGACTATCTTAAGTAGGACTATGGCGCAATGAATTCTGGGTAAATTAAGACCTTTTTCAAAATTCAAAAAAAAAAAAAAAAAAAAGGCCAACCGAGTGACACCATCCGACCACTCAGCTGCCTTTATCTCAGGAGAACATGAAACAGAACAGTTACAAGGACATTTTACTTTGAAAGTTTAGCAAACAATGTCAGAATACAAACAGAAATAATCTGATGTAGAATAAAACTGCAGTGACAGTAAACTGAGTTAATCCCACACATTTGCAAGATGCAAAGAAAAGCAAATGACTGATGCTATCCTCCTTACTGTGTATTTCCAGAGGAGTTCTCTGTAAAAACTTTCCCTTCTCACTGCTCTCTCTATTCCAAAGTTAGCAAAACACAAATTATGAGCCATGTTTTCCTCTTTTTGTGAAATGGTCCAACTAGCAACTAACTAATTTATGAGCAAAATTGTGACTAGTCTAAAATATCTTTGAGTGAAAACAGCTCACCGACTTCCTCCTCAAACGTAATCAGCACCGTCCCCCCCTCCATCGGGTAAACTATCTGCGGCTCCATTTCAAACGTCGGCGTGTCGGCTGCCTTTCCCATCGACCCGCTGAAGTAAACCTTCCTCTCCGGCACAGCTGTGAACACCTGGAATCAAACAATGCAGAGGTTTTTTTTTTTTAAATACTGAACACGTCCTGGATGAGCGCAGGCGGCGGCGTGCTGAGTGACATTAACGTACATCAGTCTGCTGTCTCAGGTGATGGGTCTGAGCCTCTTCCTCCTCCAGGTCTCTCTGCGCCTTCTCCAGTTCCTTCAGCAGTTCTGCCTCCTCCTGCTGGAGCAAGTTGAGCCGAACCTACAGGACAAAAAAAACTTCAGCGGGACCCTTATGAGGGAAAAATCTAATATATTTACTGAAATAAATCATAAAATGACCACGATGTGTCTATATCATATTTGGTTTTAATCTACATTTAATTTAATTTTTAAAAATAACTAAAGTAGTAAATTACTTGTAACGTTCACCGTGAAGCTCTAACATCCAGGAGAAGGAACAATAAAAAAGAACAAAAAAACTTTGCGACTTTTAATAAAGATTCATACCTTTTCATTTTCAATCTTCTCCTTGTTGCGGCGCTTGTCCTCCTCCAGACTCCGAGTCACTTTGTCGATCCGCAGCTTGAACTCCTGAGCCAGATGCCGCCGGTCGTCTCTGCTGGCAGCCAGCTCCTTCTGCTCCTGCAGCAGCTGGTCATGTTTTTTCTGTGGAAACACAAGATGCATCTTCTATCTTTTTTTTTCTCTTTTTTTCACTCTCCTGACTTTGCACAAGACATGAACGTACGTGACTAAAGCAGGCACAGACAAAATTAACAAGAGTTCCTGTTCAAATTCAGAAACATGTTTGAGCATTTTTGGAAAATTGCCACAAACCCGCTGAATTTTCCCTCTAAATTTATAATTAAGTTTGTCAGATTTAGTGGCATCTAGCAATGAGGTTTTAGACTGCAAACACCTTGTATCACTCCCCCTTTCAAAGGCATGTAGGAGAACTTACAGGAGCCGCGACATTCAAACTAATAAAACAGAAAAGGCCAAATCTAGACCCTGAGTTTGGTTTGTCTGTTCTGGGCTACTGTAGAAACATCCCATAAATCTTACACACGCCACCTTTAATATTTCAAACATTTCAATGACCTGTGCTGCAAATGGACGCCGTGATGTGCATGAGTGTGTATGTGAACACGTACAACCCCAACTCCAATAAAGTTGCGACGGCGTACAAAACGTACATAAAAACAGAATGCAATGATTTGTGATTTATTTTCAATTTGTATTGAATAGAATACAGCACAAAGAAAAGATATTTAATGTTCAAACTGATAAACTTTATTGTTTTTTGTAAATATTCACTAATTCTGAATTTGAAGCCAGCAACATGTTTCAAAAAAGTTGGTTTCAGGAGCAACAAAAGACTGTAAAAGTTGTGGAACACTCAAAAACAGCTGTTTGGAACGTTCCACAGGTAAACAGGTGAGTTGGTAACAGGTGACAGGATCATGATTGGGTATTAAAGGGGCGTCCTGGAAAGGTTCAGTGGTTCACCAGCATGGATGGGGTGAGGTTCACCACTTTGTGAAAAACAGTTTAAGAACGTTTGTCAACACAAAACTGCAGGAATTTATAGATTTCACCATCTACAATCCATAATATCATGAAAAGATTCAGAGAATCCAGAGAAATCTCTGCATGTAAGGAGCAAGACTGAAAACCAACACTGAATGTCTGTGACCTTTGACCCCTCAGGCAGCACTGCATTAAAAACTGCATTAAAAACCCACATCATTGTATAAAAGATACTACATGGGCTCAGGAACACTTTGTTAAAACCCTTGTCAGTAAACACAGTTTGTCTCTGCATCTACAAATACAAATTAAGACTCGACCATGCAAAGAGAAAGACATATATCAACAACATCCAGAAACACTGCAGACTTCTCTGGGCCCGAGCTCATCTGAGATGGACTGACGCAAAGTGGAAAAGTGTGCTGTGGTCTGACGAGTCCACATTTCAGATTGTTTTCACTAATCATGGACGTCGTGTCCTCCGGGCTAAAGAGGAAAAGGACTATCCAGATTGTTACCAGCACTAACTTCTAAAGACAGCAGCTGTGATGGTTTGGGGGGATTTGGAGCCACATAGGCTGCCACCACTGACGTCTGTCTCAGAGACGTCCCTGGTTATTTCAGTGAGACGATGCAGAGACACATTGTGGACGTGTTCCAACAGCATGTCTTCGTAGTAAAATAGTTCAGGTACTAGACTGACCCGCCTGCAGTCCAGACCTGTCTCCCATTGAAAATGTGTGGTGCATTATGAAGCACAAAATACGACAACAGAGACCAAACAGGACTGTTGAGCAGCTGAAGTCGTATATCAAGTAAGAATGAGAAAGAATTTCACTTTAAAACTTTAACAGTTAGTGTCTCAGTTCACAAACACTGACTGAGTGTTGTTAGAAGAAAAGCTGACGTCTGTCCCAACTTTTTTGTAAAACGTAGCAGGCATCAAATTCAGAATTAGTGCATATTTACAAAAAACAATAAGGTTTATTAATTTGACAATCTTGTCTTTGTACTGAATTCACTAGATTACAGATAGAAAAGGATTTGCAAATCACTGGATTCTGTTTTTACTTTTATTTAACACACTTTTTTGGCATTTGGGGTTGTAGTTCAAATCAAATATATCTCCGGCCTTTAGAGGATCTTTTCTTTTCCCCCATCACACTGGCAAAAATTAGCTCCCGTGAGCAAACAACACAACATCAGTTACTTAAAAATCATTTGTTTCAGTGCACCTTGTAAGTGGCGATTAAAGCCTGGATTCCTCCAAGGTGTTCTCGGAAGGCTCCATCACCAGAGAGAAATCCTGAAACAAAAACAAACATATTTGTCTGTGAGGCGGAGAGCAGGTGGAGGATAAATAATCAGTGTCACCTCATATTCTTTATATCGATGTCAATGATCCATCACAAATCCAGGGTGTATAACACAGAGAAGTCTTCAGTCATTTTTATCAGGAAAATAATAAATAAAAATAAAATAAATCCAACAACATTGTTCCAATGATTCTGAAAACAACAGTTCAACCCAGAGAGAAAATGTCGAACAGGAACATTACAGATACATTTTGTGTGATATTTATTAATGAACAATAATAAACAACAACAACAGGAAGAAGCAAAATGACGTCTCACCTCATCTGAAGACATAGTGAAAGTAATCTGCAACACGATACAGAAAATATTAAAGACTGTACTAAATAGAACTAAAAAGATAGAACAAAAAACACAGTGACACAATAACGAGAAATATTGTTAAAATATAAATTTATTACATAAACACACTGTAGGCCCTGTTCTCCCGGCGCAGCGTCTCTCAAAGTGTTTAAAAAACGTCAGAATAACTGTAAATAAGTCGGATTCATCTAAACTTATGACAACTTAAACCTTCATGTTACACCTAAACTGCCGTTTTACTGATGTGTTTAACTAAACCTGACATTTTCTGGAGTTTATTAAAAATTCGATAAGAACTCACCTCCTGTCGACGGCCGGTCTCTGCTGCTGTGAAATCACATTCATTCTTTCAGTTTCTGTTTCCCAGCAGCACTTGAACGTCTCTTTGTCCTTCGGGGGGCGCTGCAGCGATTTAATCTGAGCTGCTGCATTCAAGTCATATCGGGAATATAGATTTTTTTAAAAACCTTTATTGTATCATTTTCCAACCAGACAATTAAAAAACTCATAAAAACAAAAATTAATCGTCCTTAAGACTTTAACGGATTAAAACGTTTTAATAGATAATTTTGGTATCTTACTAATCATTAATGATTAATTGGTTGTTGGCGTTTTCAACTATTGCTTAAGCTGAATACAACCCTAGTACCATGTAGCAATAAGATATTAAATAAAAATATTTAAGATTTTACCTGTTTCTATTCACAGCTTTACTATTTTTAAATTCGTGTTTGTTCCAATATAATGTCCACTTTTCATTTTGAATTGTATTTATGGTTTCTTTGTAGTCCATTTACATTCGTAGATATATTTCACATACAAAATAAAAAGGTTTAAAATAAACAGTTTAAATAGTTAAATAAAGGTTAAAATAAATATATATTATAAAAAACAATTTTTCTAAATGAACAATTGAAACAGCAAATGTTTTAGAGAAATGTTCTATATCTAACCAAAATAATTTAATACAGAGGAAGTCATAAAATAAATAATACACTCCGTTACAACAATACAAAAAACACTATTTACATCATTAACGTCTCTTTGAAAGCGCCTGGTTTCCTGGATAAATTAAATGTATAGTTTTTTGTTTGCATTAAAAATCCAAACTGTTTCTATAAACGGGACCTTAATGTTAGTAACACCTGTGTTCACCTGTCCTGTGTCTCATGTCAACATGGCTGCTGTGAAAAAGGTCCAGCCAAAGAGAAACAGGCCGCAACATCGTCAAAGTAAAAGTTAAAAGTGTTCACATTGTTTTTCAAAGCGTCTGACAGCGTTATGAGAACAAACACACCTTTTAATTAAACAGTAAAGAACCGGAAACAGTCGCCATGACACTCTTCACTTAATCAATAAAATGTGACCTCGCAGATCATCTCAAACTCAACAAACACAGAATAAAACTCACCAAAAGCGTCTCTGTTCGTCGTTCCCACTGTTCAACAATAACCGCCTCCGGTTTGGTGGAAATAAATTCAAAATTCATCGAGCTGGATGTGAAAATATTCTGCTGGGCTCACAAACATTCAGACCTCTGATCAGAAGTCTCATTAGCTCAAATGAACATCACCTGTGCAGGTAACGACCTTTGTAGCTTTGCATTCTTAAGAAACGTGTCTTTGTGTTATTCCTTATAGAACTGCAACAATTTATCAGTTATTAAAATAATCAGAAACTATTTAGCTAATTAATTAATTGTTTTGAGTCATTTTTTTTAATTAAAAAAATGTCCAAATTCTCTGATTTCAGCTTCTCAAATGTGAATATTGTCTGGTTTCTTTAGTCTGGTTTCAAACTTTGTGTATTTTGGTCAAAACAAGACATTTGAGGACGTCATCTTGGATTTGGGAAAAAACAAGTGATTTTTCACCATTTTTTTTTACATTTTACAGACCAAACCACTAATCGATGAATTGAGAAAATAACTGTTAGTTGCAGACCTATTTTCTTATTTTCATATTTTTTCCCCAAACATATATTTACAGAATGATATTATCCAAATACAGTACTGCTGTACTTAAGTATTTTCTCTTACAGTGACACAGGTTTCTACAAGTTACTTTGATATTTTGATGATTTTGGAGGCACCTGTGGACAAAAGTGGAATTGTTTCTATAGTGATACCCACTAAATATATCAAAAATTTAATTATTTAAGCAAAAATCTCCTCCTGGTAACTTACTACTTCCTCTAACTCTGCCTGGAAAGATGTAAACAGGCTCATTTAATTAGATTTCATGGAGAATACCACCCAGTGGCAGCCATTCAAATTATATAGGGTGAATTCAGGTATATTGGGACATCAGGTAATTTGGGACAGATAAGGAAAAACACTGCTTCCACTTGCCTTGAATGGGCTATGGCAAAGTAAAAGGTGCTGATACATTCCTTTGGATGTCTACATTAAAAGTCACATCACATATTTTGGGTGACATCACACAGGGGTGTGTGGTCAGCATCAAACAGGAAGTTGACCCCAAAAATCAGGAGGTAAGGAAAATGGCATGTGCTTTTGTTGGATTTTAATATAAGGCTATTAAATTTGTATGACTAATTTACTGTAGGTATGCAAGTTATATTAAGATGTGTGATGCAATGGTGTACTAAAATAAACAAACATTGTTTTGTAATGATGTTTACATTTTCTTAATTTGGACATTTTCTTGCTGTCCCAAATTACCAGTAGTGGTATGGTAATTTGGGACAGCATGTTCAGGTTATTTGGGACAATGTTTCTGGGTTTATATTGAAATATTTCAAAATAATAGTCATATATTACATGCTGAGAGTAAGAAATTCAAGTCAAAAACAAGTACCTTTTTACATTTCAGCATATCAGGTTAGCGGTTAATGTTGCTAACAGTCAGATTATGTGAAGTCAGCTTCAAAAATCGGTCAGACTGTGTTATCTCTTATTATGTTATGAGTTATCTGATTTCATTTACAAACAATGAAAGAGATTTTAGTACAGTAAACCAGAATCATATTAAGGCCTGTTGATGAAGTGACAGGAGGCTATGAAGTAGGAAAATCAGTGCAGGTGTAGCACTGTATGCACGATACTTAATCATTGGGTTTGTCCTCATCTGTCAAACTGTCAAACTATTAATAAAATGTATTTTAAAAAACATGCTCACTTCTCATGAAGTCAGTAGTCTGCTCACAATATGTGTTAGGCTATTAAATCTGCTGTTTGTTGAAATAATTAGTATATTGTAACCAAATCACAAGATAATAAATAATACATAACATAAACATAATAGGCTATAGGCCTAATATACATAATTAAGCAATCTATTAATGTCTATTTTATGTAATTGCAGCTCCATGCAATATCCTATTTCCACAGGACAGTGTCCCAAACCTACTGTCCCATTTACCAAAGAAGGTGCGAAAAAAATAGTTTTGCGTCAAAACCATTAAAATAGAGTGCCATGCTCTGACAAAAGATGTTTAGTACATAATTGTTTCACATAAAGAATGTAGACACCTTGAGGAATCCAGACATATCTCACTTGTTGGGTTATTTATTAATCTTGATGACAAAAAATGGCTCAGAAAATGAATTTACAAAAATTGTCCCAATATACCTGAATTCACCTAGAAATACCTCATCTTCTTTCAGCTGGTCTTAACTAATGTAGGTCACAAAGATAAGCTGACTGTTTTATAATCAGTTAAAATCTCCATGTAACCGCTCTACTTTTCATACAAAGTTTGACACATTATTAAATGTCACATTATATGTCGACCATTTGATTAACAGCTTTACTGGATGAATTCAGTGGAAATCATTTTAATTTCATGTCAATACATTCTGTGAAAATAAGGTGATATCAGTGAGAAGTTTCAGACAATCTGACCAGGTGTTAAAAACAGTTTGACTTCACGTCTTTGTTGCAGTTAAATATGACAGTTTTGTCACATCTTGAAAACATTTACTAAAATAAATTTCAAATAGATTTCACAAGAATTGACTATACACACGTAGAAAACAGATCAATAATCTGACTACATATCACCAGTTTAATTTTTACCAGATTAGGGAATGTAGCAGAAACAAGAAAAATCAAACACTGATGGCTGCCATGACAATAAATCTGGTTTTATTTATGTATTTATGTCCCCCCTCCTCAGCACAATTCAAAAGTTAGAAATTTTCAATAAAGAGTCAACAGTCAAAATCTGTTTTTAAACATTTATTTGTGAAACTGGGTGAACTTAGAATCTGAGCTTCTGGAAGAACCACTTGTTCTTGCCCGTCTTGTACCTGAAAAACAGAAAAAACAAACATGATTTTTGTTCCGGTAACACGTGACCACAGTTAACTGCGTCATCAAAATTCTAAACTAATATTTCACAATCTGCATAATGCCTTCATAAAAGACATGACTGTATTAGTGAGGCATTTTCTGTCCCATAAAGAATGAGGTTCATCATGTTATCAGCAGCCTGTGGTGGATGTTGGACTGTTCAAAATGGCTTTTATGGGGCTTCAAAGCTTCTGCAGCAACAACTTTTGAATAAAAGATAACACTAAACTGATCTAATTTAACACACATACTGACTCCTAATGTGTATTTATTTTAAGATATTTCAAAAGGAAATAAGCATTTTTTCACTAGCATCAATGTCACATACCTGACCTTTTTTATTGGTTTTTAATTTATTGAAAATTCATTTCATTTCAATATCAGATTCTCTTCCTTGTTTATTTATTTCTGCCCCCAAGTTGTGAAAGATTTGCGCCCCCCCTTAAGTGAAGGGCACTCTAAAGGTACACACCCTAACTGTGGACGGCAGCGCACGTTGTCGAGCCTTTGTCACCTTTGTCTCAAAAAAATACAGGGTAAACACTTGGAATAGCCTCTGAAGGTCCAATCAGAACACACAGATTTGATGTACTTTGAGAACTGATCATTTAAGTTCTCCTCTGAAGCGTCACATTAAGGAAAAGGAATCAAACTAAACTATTTGTACTCACCTCTCCTCAAACTTAACCTTGGCCTCCCGCCTGGCTTTGCATTTGAGAGCAGGATCCCTGAAGACGTCCTTGTTGACAACAGTTTTGTCCAGAGGAATATCCACAGAGTATCTGAAGGAAAAGAGAACAATTAAGTTGTTAAACCCTCCACTTATCCAACGTCCACTGAGCAGACAGACTTTTTAGATTGTTTTACACCTGTCAAAGTTCACATCTACAACTAGAAGTTTGTTGAGAAGCTGGACGATGCCAAACGAAGATGAGCATCACTTCTCCCTGCTCAGATTCTCATTGGCTGTAGATACTGGAATCAATATCCAGTCTAAACTTTGTCTCTTGTCTTTGTTCAACAAGCTGTTTACCAACGTCAGTAACATTTTTCAACACTGCTCCAGAATACAGTGCTGTTGGGATGATGTATTTTTGCAGACTGAACCTGAAGTTAAAATCGCTCTGGTTCCCTAACAAAAACTCAACAGGATTGTGGATGCGTGGAAATAAGATCAAGTCAAACAAAAGTTTAAGACATTTTGCTCAGCAATCCTCACGCCACTTTTTATGATTTTTGAAACGGAAATGCCAGCGCCAGAAGTAAAAGGCTAATGTTAGGCGATGAACTACACAACAACATCAGCATCATCACAACTAAGTGACTAGTGGTCAGCGAGATGACGTTTGTCCCCAACAACCTCTGCAGTCTCCATTGGCCTTTTTCTAAGACACGTAAAAGCTCCAAATTCACAAGTATTGAATTTACTGACATGGTTTACATGACATGGTTGTTGAACAACGAGGAAAATCTCTTAATTATGCATCTAATCAAAACCTCACTGACTTCAAGACAAAGGAACTGGAGGAGCAAAAATGCTAACTCATTTCCTGGTTTTCAACCTCCTATTTCCTGTTATAAATCATCCTATTACATTTTACATATTACTTCTGGCAATCAAACATCTATCAAATATGAAAAAAAGTGAGTTGGTTCCTGCATGTGGGCTACAATAAACGCCACAGCAGGAGTAGCAGAGTAGGAAGCTAAGCAATGTACTGCAGTGGACAGGGTCAGCAGCAAAAATGTATTTTATACATCAAACAAAATCAGTTTGAACGTGTTCTGCCTGGTAAAATCCCTTACAAGTGATGTAACTTAAGTTTTCTGTCACAAATATTAATTTCACAGCAAGGTACAGCAGTGAAAAGACAACATATACACAGCAAAACATTGCTAAGCTTCCAGTCTGGTCCTCATTTCTGCTTCTCCAAACTGGGAGTGTGCCAACCGCCATCTACTACAGATAATACTTCAAATAATCTGAACTATCCCATTAAGCTCAGCAATTTGGTATTTCCTACCACGATGCACCTTAGGAGTTGTATTGGTTTGAGGTGGCTCTTTTTGCATTTGTTCCCACACGTGTGGACCTTGACATTTAACTCAAAGCATCACATATACACAGAGTGACTCCATTATGCAATACTGCTACTGATCATTTAAAGTTTTAGCAGCATGTCTGACTGGTCAGCACCATTCAAAACCAAATTAATTTGTATTGTAATGTATTTCTCTATAGCATGCCACTTAAAATTTCAGTTGACCCAAGCTCAACACAGAAGATGAAGAGTTTTCTGTGCATCCAATCTTAATATGCTCCAGCCATCAGTCACCTGTTACAAAATACACATTTTGCTACAAGAACCTACATCCACACATGGATTTAAGCGTTTAGATATGCTGCTAGTAGTTAACACCCGACACTGACCTGGTGGGCATGAGGTGGTTGTAGTTGAACACCTTGACGAAGGCCTTGATCTTGGACCTCTTGGCAATCTTCTTCTTGCCCATGGTCGTGGTCACCTTACGGGGATAGCGGTCGATGCCTGCGACCAGAGCGTGGCTGTAAGGACGGTCGGTTGTGCCATCATCAATGTTCTGCAGAGAGACACGAACACACAACTGTGATAAACAGACACTGACTGTCTATGATGGAAAACAGCTGCAACTGTTCAAAGTACGGGTGAGCATGGGAGTCCTGACAGTAAAAGAGTGAATTAACACATTTACACTCAAAGCAGGTACACATTCTCAAAGAAACACATTTTTAGACTCATTTGCCATGTTTTACCTTCACGATGACAGCTTTGCGCCCTGCGTAGCGTCCAGCTAGGACCATCACCACCTTCCCAGGCTTCATGAACTTGCCCATTTCTGCCACAAACAAAACACAATCAGGCCTCCTGTCACAAAATCAGATTCAACACACCACAGGTAACATCATTAATGTGAACCTGCCAAATCAAACTGTGAAACCTGACAAAGCGTTCTGCACTTTTCAGCTTGTTCTAACTCTGAGCAGCCGGTTAGCTAGTTAGCATTAGCCTCCAGCTAGCGAGCGAACAGCTTCAAACTCTCTTTTAGTTTTAACATTTATTTACTCTCACATACACTAAAGATGTGGTTACAGCTGGTGAAGTCAGAGTGAAACTAAAGAACACTCTGAGCAGTCTACAGTTTTAAACCTGCGCTCTTTAACTGACGGTGCACATTAAGAAGCTGCCATGTTGGATTGAGCCCTGCGGAGAAGAAACGCTCCACAAACATCTCATTTTCTCCCTTCATCGAATAAAATACACTAAAATACCACAGTCATCTTAGCTAACAGAGAGATTGTCCTAAGTGCGATATGATAAAAATCATGAAATTGGCCAGATTTGGGGCGATGGTTGAAGATTGTTTCGAGGGAAATTTCACTCACTGATGCTGTTCTGCGGCCACCGCTAACAGGAAAGGAAGCCGAGAAGGTTTTTGTCAACTTTGACCCCACCGATCTGCATACGTCACTTCCTTTTTGTAAAGCGAGTCCTGATCGTTCGTTTTGTTTCAATATATTTTTAAATAGAGTAATCTGTAACGCGTCGCTCGACTGCTACGATGTTTTGTTTTTTTTTTAAGAAAAGAGAGATTAAGAAAAATCCTTAAAAATAACCATGAAGGCTCAGAGGACTTTTATTTTGAAGAACTGCTTGTCTGATAGCCTTACTGCATCATATCAATTATTTTTGTACCGTCACGTGGCGCCTGAATGTTTGTTTCCCTTTATGAATGAATACATTACTTATTACTGTAAACTGATGCAGAAAGGGCACAAATTGGTGAATAAAAAAAAACACTAGAATGCCTGAAAATATGGCATGAAACAGTGTGAAATACTTCTTAACCTGAGAACAGACAGGCATCATGTCACTCGCATGTAAAACAGAGGGATAATAAATTAAAGGAAAACGCAGTACAGAAAAATAATAGAATCAAAATAAACCTAAATGAAAAATAAAATTAAGGTTCTTCTACAAAGTTAAAGAATTTTAAACCAATATTCTTCCCCATTAATTTCATTGATAGGAAGTAACGACACAGTTCCTTATGTTTTCAAGGATCTATTTCATGTGGAAATTTGTTTTGAAGAATAATAATTACGTTGCTCAGTTATGTGTAGAATCTCTCATAAACAAACCAAAAATTACATCTTCAGGTCGTAATACAGAGAAATCATTTAATTTGGGAAATAAAAACCATTAATAATGATCTTCCTAAAATGACAAATTTACATTCATAAAAGTACGGCTGTTCTCGGTTTACGTAAAAAATAAAACAAATAAAAGAACAAATAAAATACTACCAATTTTATTTTGGTAAATTTCAAATCAGTAAGTCCAAGTTTTAATTCATTAATTTAATATTAAGTAAATATTAAATTAACTATTTAATAAGAAGTATTTTTCAGCTAACATATGCAATGGATGTCTTATTCAGGATGGTGTCACCTTTGTTCTGCATGATGTGTTCAGCTGCAGTTGGAAAATAAAGTTTCCATCACAACAAACCAAAATCTATAGTGTGTAAGTGTCTGTAGTTTTGTTTCTTGATGTTTTTAAAACAGAAATAATAAAGACTCATAGAAGCACAGAGGTTCATCTACAATGTTTAATTTGTTTACAGCTGTAGGTATGCATTAAACATCATAAAAAACAAATAATTAACAAATAATTCCCAATATATTATTTGTGATTAAAGCAATGAAATAAAAAATAGCAAAATTTAAATGATTCTCAGTGTGTCTGTTGTTCCCAGACTGAACGATTACAGTTCAGCAGCTACTTTAACAAAGTGTTCTGATATGATCAATCTACTCCAGTGTCGAGATAAAACATGCTGTCCAATAAATAAATGTCTCTTTACATAAATCACAACATAACAGCTGAACAAAACACAACAAAAATGGGGAAAAAGGAAGCAAAATATAGAATTATGTCTACTACACGTTGCCCAAACAGAACACAAAGTTTCCATTTAAACAGTAACATAAAATAAAGGATAAAATGTGTCTGTAGGTGCACTCGAGTTACAAAGTGCAGGTTTTTATCTCAGGGAAAATAAACGCAGTGTTGTTTTATCAGCATGCCTGCTCTCAGAGGTTTGATACACACATGTGGGCCGAGGAACACTGAAGTCAGCAGGGAAACACGCAGCAGATATGAACTAACCTCAGTTTAATAGCATCTATGGTTTTTACATTCAGCGTTTAAGGAGATCAGACGTGCAGCTCAGCTGTCTCAGGAAGATAAAAACTATTTACTCTGATAAACAGGAAAAAAAAACATTTTATATCCTACAATCATGTTACACATGAGATGTAAGCTATTACATCATTAAATAAATCATACAATATCACTGTCGTTTAAATATAACTACACCTGGAATAGGAAAGAAGCAGCAGTTCATACAGGGTCTAACTTGTTCACACACCTGATAAAAACGTGCAAGAGGAGATAACAGCTTCAGAGAGTCGAGAGCGCACAATGGCTGCATAATGTCACACAACACTTTAACGTCACGTTTGTCCCGTGCATCAGATGGAAACTGTGAGACCTTTTTTCATTTCAGGTTGACCTGAGTGCTGCTGTTTAGATCAACCAAATCTGCTACACGTGATTTACCACCAAAATAATTCAACAAGCACCAACAAGGACCAACACATCACAGGCTCCTGGTTACTGTGTGTAAACCACAGCATCGAGAAAAGTTTCAGAGCTTCATGTTTCCACCTGGATTGTCTGAGCAGCGAACGGGGCTGCAACCGACTCAGAATTTTATCAGCCAGGTTGAATTTGGCTGTTCAATACGAATATTTCTTTTTATCATACAGACCATCAAGCAACACTTTACTGAACAGCAAGATTTTTGAACAGGGTTCAGTGGGACATTCAAGGTGAAAGTCATGTTCCATAATTTATTACATAGCTTTGTTAAATACTCAATTCTGATTGGTCAATTGCAGTATTCTAAGGTCTGTTATTTCTTTATAACAGACTGTTGCTATGAAGAACAGGCCGTTGCTAAGGACACAGTTCAATCATAGACTCTGAAGGAACAATAAAATCATTTTTAGATCAACAAAATCCTTTTTAAAATCAATATTTTGTGTCAGTTTATTGATTTGTTTTGGTACGTATCCCTACAATAAACAGTCGGGGTCCTGCGTCATCTCGTCAGGGTTTATTTCAAAAATAATGACCTGCTCGCTGTACATTATCATCGTCATCAGAGGGTGTACACGTAGGCTCTGTGCAGACATCCGCATACCTCCAATTTGTCGTGACCACACAGATTTTTCCGTGAGGCCACTACGCTACAACAGGCTACAGATAATCATCTGCACGCTGTGTGGAACACGTCCTCCAAGTGGATTCAAGAACGTTCTATAGATAGAACTACTAAAGCTAAAACACAGGTGGCACAGCGGCGTGTCATATGACATGTATCAAGCGGGGTCCCGCAATTTCAATATTGAACTGAAAATTTAGCGAAATCTTTTTTTTTTTTTTTTCTCCACCTACTTGTGGCATCTGGCGCAAGTCTGGAGAAAAAAACAACACTTCAAAGATGACACAGCGTAGCTTACCGGCCGTTATATAACACACAATACCAATAAAGATATAGATTTTTTATAGATTTTGGATCAGTATGTGGAGAGATGACATCAGTCTGATATAAATGAATGAATTACATCAGTATTGGCCTCAAATACTGATATTGGATCAGATCAGTCCCATCTCTAGAAAATTTGGCGGTGCTGGAATTAAGACGGGGATGGCACTTTGATGGCCGTGGATGAGCGCCTGGCCACCACCGGTGTGGGGCTTGTACATGCATGGTGTGTTTTAGCATTTTGGAGAGTATTTAGCCCTCTGAGTTAATGTGTGCTCACTACATTAACTATCAGAAATGTGCAACATTCAAAGAGAAGCCAGAGACCGTTTCTTATTGAGTTGCTGTGAGCTGCAAATTAACCACCTCTAAGCAGAAGGCCTGTCTTCCTCCAGGCAGCTGCCTCTGTTTCAGAACCACTACATGTCCCCGGTGTCCGCAACTGTCTTTGCACGCGTGCATTTGGGAGTATGATCCGAGCTGTCTGCAACCATCGCAGACACCTTTCGCTGGACGACTTGGCGTAGTGGAATGACTTTACCCCGGAGAGCAGTGTGAAAGCTTTGCACTGCACACTTCCTGACAAAAAAACAAAAAACAAATCCCCCCTCCTTCGTCTGCTTAACGTGAAGAATCTCAGCCGACTAAGGGGTCTCCGACAGCTGATTCAAAACTTGGCGTTACTGTCGACAACATTACAGTTCCTGATTACTGCACAAGTCCAACCTCTGTCTTTGCTGCATAGGTTAGAGCGCTATCATGGTTACGGGGGATGATACTGTTTGATGAGCACAGGTCACAAAGGTCAGGAAGGCTTCACTAAAGGTGAGGTAATCTCAGTCTCCATTCTAAGGCATGTTTACAGTACAAGTAGCATTGTCATCTTGACATTTTGGCATCTGGTGGGATTTGAAGATTATGGTTGCTTATGGCTGAAGCTCACACCACATAATCATCCATGCATGTACTGTAGACATCACACTTAACTTTATATGAGTGACTACTTAAATAACCTTAAATAAGGTTAGATACAGTCATGCCTTTGGTCCTGAATGCCAGTAAGAGCAGTGTTGTTTAGCTGATAAAATACTTGATTTCTGAGAGATGAGTCTTTAATTTTCATGGATCTGGTCCTTCCTCAGAAAGCATCCTTAATGTTCTTCAGCTGCCGGACAGCCAGATCCACTGGGAGGTTGAATTTGAGGTGGCTGATGCGTCCCAGGATCCGCAGGGCTCCTTCGAAGCCGGTCTGGGCCATGTAGCTCCAGGACTGGTAGTGCGGGTGTATCAGCGTCCCGGACTTACACAGCAGGTTGAGCCACGACACCAGGCGCTGCTCGTTCAGAGCCATGCACACCAGCGCTTTGAACTCCGTGTCTGGTCCTCGTTTGTAGCGTCCGTGCTCCTTCAGCACCGTGTGAATGGCCCACAGGAGAGACTGTTTAGGGGTGATGGTCACCGGGCCGCCCCCTACAGGCAGGCTGAAGGACTGCGAGAGCTGGCGGGCCGGCGACTCCACGAAGGCCTTCCCGTTTTTGGAGTGGTAGTATTTAACAAAGAGTTCCCATGGGTGCATGGTCTGTGGGGCGGGTCTGTAAGGCAGCAGGCAGGAGATAGGTGCCAGCACCAGGCTCATGGTCTGCGAGGGTGAGAAGAGGCCGTGAGCCAGCAAGTCTTTCAGAGCGAACGCCAGCTCCTTCCTCACGGTCGTCGTGAGCTCGTCTCGAGGTCCCAGTGCTGCGTTGCTGGTGAAGTTGACGACGTGATCGAGGGAGGACTGTCTGCACGAGCCCAGCACCCGCACCTTCTCGACAGCCGCCTCCAGGCGCTGCAGCAGGGGCCCGTAGTCCTGCCCTGTCGACTCCTGGGGCCACATGCTCTGAGGAACGTGGCCGGGCGCGCAGCCGAACTGGCTCGCGGCAAAGATCTGCAGCACGGCGAGGGCCTTCTGGATCAGCTGCAGGCCGGTCTCTCGCATCTTCTGGGCCTGCTCTGGATCCACTGCAGTGAGAGGGGGAGAACCACAAGAACATACTTAAAATGGACAGCAACAACATCTCTCATAACCTGCCTTTTACAAAGGGCTTATTGAGAGCTCATCAGTTAACATACCTTTACAAACAAACATTTATGTCACTACTTAAACAGTAAAGCTGAGCTGAATTTCTGCCAGATCGTTTGTTGCTTGAGTAGTTTGTTATGAACGGACTGACCTTTCTTCTTCACTCCAGGAGTTCTGGCATTGGTCCCTGCTGCTTGTGGCTGCTGTTTGTGTGCACCATCTGACAGGAGAGGGTTCCCCACCTCATCTAACGGAGGGAAAAGCAAAGTCATTCATTAAGTCACTAAAGAAACGAGCTGTGAAACAGGTAATTCTTTGTACCGTATCTGAGACTGCATACCCTGGATGAAGTTGATGAACATCTCCAGGTCTCTGATCTGGGTTTTGAGCTGATCCACCAGCTGCTCTTTGACTCGGGCTGGGTTCACTATCTGAGCAATGGCAGCGTCCACTCTCTGTCTCAGCTCCTCGGGCGTCAAGTTCCCGATGTCCTCGTTAAGGTTCACATCCAACTTTTTGATCAACTCGTCGATGATGACCTGAAAAAATGTAAAGACGGATCGGGGATTAAAGAACAGACTTACTGTGGCTGCATAAAGCTCCATCTTCTGACAATAAAAAAAGCTGCACTCACAGGCTGACTTTTTATGAGGGATTTTTTAGCCTTGCAAGTAGCAAAAACGAACAGAACAAATATATAAGAGCAGGTTGTGGATGGGCCAAAAATGTATTTGGATAAGCTTTCCAAACATTCAAATATGAGAAACCTGACAACAAACTAAGACTAAAGCCTGAAGCATTTTAAGAGCAGATGTTTGACTTGTTACACCTGATCTGAAACAGGTAAACACCACGTTATGTGCTCAATATAACAGACAGTCAAGTCAGAATAATTTAGGTTTAACATAAGCTTGTACATTATATCTGTAGGGCTTCTCTTTTGATATGTTTATCACTTTCTCTAATTATTAATTATTAAATAAATAATTATTATTTGAGCACAACAAACTGAATGCCCTGTAGTCTCATTATATTGGAGAGAAGGCAGACATCTCTCTAGTCAATATGTCCAAAAGTCTGCAACTCACACCAAAAAATCAACATAGCGCTGCGGGCAAATTATATATACCTTCAAGAATATTTATCTGGGGTGCACATTTTGCTGTTTTGTCCTCATTTTTTATATGTTAAAAAGAGGTTGCCACTGATGGCAGCCAAAGACCATGAACTGGCTGCCCATTTCTCAAAACGGTTGCCAATAGCAACCTAGCATCCCTGACTGTGGAGCTCTGTCAACACGTGACAGCATTGAACCCAGTTCCAGTGGCGAGCGTCAGATTTTTCCCACGTTCCCACCTTCTGCCTCTCCATGACGACAGACTGCGGCAGCGAGTCGTAGCTGCCCTCCTGATAGGCGAAGCGCTCCAGATCGTCCAGCTGTGTCTTCAGCTGGAAAATGAGATCCTTCTGTTTCTCCCTCTGAGCCTCCAGGCGCTCCCTCTTCTCCCTCTCGCTCTGACAGGAGAAACACACACGGTTACTTTAATGTCTGCAGACAGAGAAGGCTGAGTGACCACAACAACACAGTGAACACGGTGTACAAGAGTTTGACTAATGTGGGGGTTTTACTACTGATACCAACATCAATATTTAAGATTCTAAGCAGGGTCCAAAATTCACTTTTTGTCCATCGACCAAATGGCTCATGAATGTTCAAATTTTACCACCCAATCAATAGATTATCATTGTTTTTTTTAGGCTGGTGAGTGGGGATCTAACAATATATCTGTCGAAATTAATCACACATTAGCAAATAAAATAGTTGTGCTACATGAGTGAAATTTAGTGAAAATTCATTAATATGGGAGAGTTAGAACAAAGGTACTGATGGAAAAAAAAGTTTTTGCATTTTTCTTGTAATTTTTGACAAAGGTCACAACATTTACACAAAAATACACAAACCAGAGTCTCACAGAGACGTCAGGCATCATACTCACCAGATCCCCTGCAAGAAAAGCATGCAACAGGGGAGAAATGACATAAAAAGACATTTAGGGCGGAGCATACGATGACCAATAATTGCAAACAATTATTCCGTGAGTCTGAGGTTTGGCTTCAGTTAGGACTGACTGTAAAGAGGCTTCGGAGTAAACAATGGTGGGAACAAAGCAGGTTGTTTCACCACCTTGTGTACACAGAAGCCTTTATTAAACAGATAGTGATCTGCTCGAGGCTTTTTTCATTGAACCTGCAGCCCCGTGAGTCACACACTTGTGGCAGAAACCAACATTTTCCGACGGAGATAAGAGATCTCTGGGGACAAAGCCGGGGTGGGCGCAGCAGCCTCCAGCGTGACGCAACGAGCACAGTTTAATCAGCTTTAATAAGAAACCCCACAGCCACCGAGGCGAAGGTTCAACGCCACGTACAATCACTCAGGGTGTCAAGATTTATATCTATTTATATCCACACATTCATATCAGATTAATGCTGGAATGATTTCTGTGAAGATTTTCTCAATCATTCATTATTAGTGGTTTAAAAAGTAACAACATAGTGAAAAATATCAATCACACCTTTCAAAAACATTAAGTGACATCTGCAAATTGCCTGTTTTGTCCAGTTAACAGCCTAAAATAAAAAAAATATGCAGTTAACTGTCACATAAGATGAAGAAAAGCAGTAAATCTTCTCAGTTAAGAGGCTGACAGCAGGGAATTTTACACACTGTTGCCTCAAAAATAACTTTAACAGATGATCTGATTTGACAAATCAATTTATCAACTAACAGGGATCATTAAAATAGGAATAACTAAATAATGGACCTTCTATCACTTACATTTACTCTGCAGTGCTCTGACATATAGACAATATGATATTGATATTGTGATATGAGGCAAGATATCGTCTAATTTAGATTAAAATCTGTCTTGTCAGTTTTAAAGTGTTCCCTTGTGTGTGTGTTTTAAATGTGCATTATCTGTCTTAAATAAATGTGCATTATGGGGTTATTGTCGAGCCTTATTGTCACTTTGTCACAGAAAATAAATATTTGCTTTTACCCACTTGGTCATTACGTCCACATTACTGATGATTATTTATTAAAAATATCAGTTAAAATATTTTGTGGAAGCACCAATACTCATGAATAGTCCTAAAATATTGTCACAATATTGAAATATTTGATCAAATATTTGTTATTTTTGATTTTGCCTTACTTTATGTGGCAGTTTAATCCACAGCAGGCATCATATAAGATAATCAATCACTATCTGAGAATTTATGGTATGTTATTTTAGAGAAAATGTGTTTATAAAGCTTTAAAATATTGAGATATTATTTATAAACCATATCGCCCAGCTCTAATAAAAACACTGGCATCGATACTGCATTTATAATGTATATTTCAACTAATATCCTTATTTATTTATTGGTTAACTTTACTTGAAAAAATAAATAAACATTTTAGTGCTGCAATGATTAATCAATTAACAGATTACTAAATTAACTGCCAACTATTTTGATAATCAATCAATTGATTTGAGTACTTTTTTAAGGGATAAAGTCAAAATTCTCTGATTTCTCTGATACCTTTTAAATATCTTTTAAAACAGGACATTTGAGGGCGACTATGACAATAATCAATAGTTGCAGCCCTAATTTGAAGAGTCAGAACTGTTATTGTAATAGTAATGACAATTATAAATATTAAATCATACATCTAATATTGTGTTTACTGGAGATTAATTCTTTTTAAGATACAAAAATGTGAAATTAACAGTTATCTTATCGGTATCGGCCATAAGAAGGAGGAAATGATCGGTTATCAGTATCGGCTGTTTCTATTTTTCTCTGTGCTTATAATATTTCTTTATAATATTCCTGAGTTTGATGACAGGTGGCACATAATTCAGACGTGGTTGTGTGTTTTTTACAGAGTGTGTGCAGGATGGTGTCGGACCCTCACCGAGTTCTCCAGCTGTTTGGCGTCCTGCGCCCTGCAGCCCACCACATGCGGGCAGCCCCTGAAGGCGAACTCCTCCAGCTCCGCCAGCATCCTCTCCTTCTCCTCGCTCTGGGCGTGAACTATCTGCTTCAAATCGGAACTGAACCTGAGCGAAGTGAGACGTGAGAGCGAGGAGAGACGAGTTCAGCAGGTCCTGCTCCGCCTCCAGCTTCTCCAGCCTCACGGCCATTTCCTCCTCGGTGGCCGAGCTCGAGCCTCTCTGCGTCGGCTGGCCGGCGGTCCCGCTCCCGCTCTCATCCTCGGGACTGGCCACAGCGCCCACCGGTGCCCATCGCTCCCCCGCGCCGGCGAACACAGCCTCGCTGTCCGAGGCTGACAGCTCCTCCGTGGACATGTTGGGAGACGCAGAGGTTCGTCTTCGTCTCCGGCTTCAGGACACTCTGTTCCCGCTGTTTGTTTTTATTCTGTTGCGCAGACGACAACGAGGATCACCGCCGGAGAAACAGGTGCATCGCCATCTTGTGAAGGATGATTCATACGTCAAAGCGGAGACACGTCAAACGACTGGACGCAGCGAGGAAAACACCGGAAGTAATGCACGCCCGTCTTCAGAATAAAAGCATCCCAGTTAAGTAGCCAAGCCACAACGATCATAATAGTATATATTTTTAATGTACTGGAACTGACAGCGTTAGCCGATGCTTTATTTTAAAAAACAATCTTACCAACAAAATGTATTAACATGCATTTTTTAAATTATCATTTTATTTTATTATTATTTATTATTATTTAATGGTTATTTTGTGTTTTGCTCTGTTTTTGTGTTTTTGCTCTGTATTTCAACTGCCCCCCAGTTTGGAAACCACTGCACTATATATATTCTATTGTCTCTGTGTAATTGTTTGTCTCATTTGTCATATTTTGGATGACAGGCGGCCAAGAGAAAAAATGACACTTCTTCATAATTAGGTATAAGAATTAAAGTTATATAGTATTATTATAGTAGTACATCTTTTACTTACTCACATATGTACATGTATTTATTTAAATACACTCACACTGAGGCAGATTTCTACTAGATTATCAATTCACTTTATAGTTTAAGTTTCGATCAGGAATCAAAAAAGGTTCTTTTATGGGGACAAGCTAAAGAACCCTATGGCTTGAGTTAACTAAGTTCTGCTGATTAGTATTTTTATTTATTTATTTAATATTTCATAAAAGTATTAGATTAAAATAAAAATATGTATCTTATTGTAGGCTTTTATTTTTAATAGTATAACCGGAAGTTCCTCTTTCCCTGCTTACCGAGCTTTACACTGCTCACAAAGGGGAGGCCCGATAAACCCAAAATATCATCCGTACTCAATAAAAAAAAAAAGCGTGACGTCAAAAACGGCTCAAACTGGACGACGTCAGCTTAAAAACTGGAATTCCATCCAGGAAGTAAAGATGAGGAAAAACAAGCAGACATGATTCTGACAGACCTTGTTGTGAACAGTTTCATGTAGGAGCTACTTTCTTTCTAGTAGATACGTGAGAAACTGTGACTGATTATTGATAGAAAAGTTTGCAACACAAAGCACCTGAAGCAGAGCATGACAGTGAATAAAATCAGATTTCCTGCAGAGTGTTTCAGCTGATTTTGAGTTTAAAGTAGAAAACTGTGGGCTCAATAACAAGGATCTAAAATTATCTATAAAAATGTTCCTCATCTATTATGACAACATGTCAGAACTTGTTGCACGTGGTTGTTGTTGCAGCTCAAAAATCACAGACCATCATAAATCCACGTGCATTTCAATTGCAGTGTCCCAAAAATCATTTAATCTCGTCTTGTTGGTGAAGAACACGTGCCAGTTGTACCAGTGAAGCTTTAGGGTCTGCGTGCAGTCTCCACCTTCAGTGCAGGTGTAGCTGGTGGGGCAGCAGTGTACCATGTCGCTGCAGCTCACTGCCTGTGGAGAAGACAGAGGACGGAGCAACACTGTCAGCAATCAGCTGCTTTAGTCAAGTTAAAGTACCAACACTACAGTTTAAACCATACAGTCTATGGTTTAAACAGGCTTTATTACAGGTAAATAACTGCCTTCAGAGTGTTAGATGATTGTTTTGTACATTATTGGACGTATTTCTGAACATGTTCCAGGTGAAACCCGGAGGGCAGCAGGGCTCCTTATCTTCTACTTTACATAAGCAAACCCTGACAGAGCTCATTTGTACTGATAGTGTGTTATTACATTTTCATGTCAAAGTAGCTGCACTCCTCATAGTAATCTCTCCACACACTCACACACACAATGGACCACCTGTAACAGGATCATGTAATCAGGATACAAAATAAAGGTAATTGATTTCCAAAATAGATGTGAAGTGAAAGTGAAACCAAAGCTAATCTTGTATTTGTTGATTCGTTATCATGGCTTTTAGGGAAAAAATGCTTTCACTCAGAGGAAATTTCAACATTATTTTGTCTTTAAATCAGAAAAGAGGAACAACATCAAGTTCAAGCTGTGAAAATACTGTCATTGTCCAAGAACTCAGCACCTAATGTAAAGAAACTTTAAGAGGCAAGATCAACTGCTAACATTAGAACAACTGCATTAATATACACATTAAATACTATATACATTTAAAAAATGCATCTAGGCTGAATTAACAGATCATTTAAATCTTTTCATTTCCCCTCATCAAGAAAACCTTAAAAAAAAGTTGAGATAACTCAAAACTTCAAGGGAACTTAGTTCAATGACTTCACTCAATTTTTGAAACCCAATTTTTGGGGGTTCCAAAAACGCAACGCAACACAACTTTTACAGTACAGAACATTTTAGCCTTCTTCATAAATGAGACAAGATAAGTTAGTTTAGGTGAAATAAACAGGCTCTTGTTTTTTTTACTCTTATCAGTAAAACAATCTACACGTTTTAAATTCTTTATAAAAGATGTACAGCAGATATAAGTCTTAAATTTTGCAGAATTTCTTCCATAGGCTTTTTATTTTTCAGGGGACCCAAATAAAACCTCCAGTGACCCACCTGTGGGTCACGATCCAGTCTTTGGGAATGACTGTTATAGACCATGATGCATTGCTGTAGATTTAACCGGACAACAGTGGCTAAAGTAGTTCAAGTGAGCTCAACCTTACAGCAGTAAACAGCAAACATATTAATCCAAAAACATCAGATATGAAAACACTGACAGGGAACATTTTACTGCAACATGACTGCAGCAGTATGTTCTTTTTGCACACATACATTTGGTTTTTGTTTTTGTTTGTTTTGTGTTGTAATAAACAGCCTTTTTCCATCGTGTGTGTCTGTTTGTGTAGATCACAATGCTTTATGGATGCAAAAAACGGTTCCAAAACAGGAAGTTCATGTAGATGTTGGATTGAGCAGCTCAGGAAACGCATGCATGGGAAACGTGTGCTCTGGCTCCATCTTGTGGTTTAACAATGAAAGGTACTGAAGAAGTACCCAGAATGCAACCTGAGGTCTTCACAGGGGAAAAAACACAGGTAGCTAAATTATAAAAATAATATTATGATACTTGATATTTTCTTACACTGCTAGTGTATCAAATCAGACAAAAACTAGACATAATGTGTTCTTTATTAGACAGTATTAGACCCCTATTAGAGTTTTTGCGGAGGCTGATCGGGGACACTTCACAACAGAACTGAACTGTAAACTAAAATTAAATTACATATCTGCTGCTTTCCAATTTAAAAACAATATGAGAGCAGATCTACCAAGTAAAGGTTGATGGAGTTGGAGGAATATGTTGTGCAGTGATTTCACTTTAGTTTACAGTACAGTTCTGTTGTAATGTGTCCCTGATGAGGCTCTAATAAATTCTAATGAAGGAATTATGATGTCATAGTGAAGTTGACCTTTGACATTTAGGATGAAAATAAGAAGAGATACAAAATATAAATAAATAAATAAATAAAAAGGCGCAGCGATGCCAGCAGACCATGTTGTGAGCAGTTTTATGAAAGAACTACTTTCTTTTTTCCTTCCTGTTTATTGTCCATTTTTCTTAAATTTCATTTTGCTTTATTTTTATTGATTTATATGTTTTCATTGATTCTTCTTTATACTTCAGTCATCCTCTTTGCTGCTGTAACTCTGTATATTTCCCCCAATAAAGGACCAATAAAGGAATATCTCATCTTATCTTATCTTTCTGCAGTAGAATCTACCAGAACCACTTTTATTTTCCACCAGAAAGAAAATAGTTCCTATATGAAACTGCTCACAACAACATCTGTGGATCACTCTTCAAATAATTCTTCAAATGTATTATTTTTGGTGCTTTGAGCACCACAGGCTGAGAGTCATTTAGTTTCATTAATTAGAGAGACGGCAGAAACTCTACAGCTGATATCTCCAAAACTCTGCAACTCACACCAAAAAAATCTCCCTAACATGAATTTTACATGCAAAATCACATGTGAAATTCATATGTTGCACATGTGTTTTTCACATGAGAAACATGTGGTTTTGGAACATTTTCACACTGTTATACGTGTATTTCCATGTGATACAGATGCCACAGGTAGTAACATGTTTCCTACATGTTTTCCACATGTGGTCACATGTGGAAAAATCATGTGGGTTTTCTCATAAGGGCTGGTCAGGGGTCTGCAACCTTTAGGATCAAAAGAACCAAAAACAGGGAAAAAATCTGTCAGGAGTTGCAACTATTGAATTATTGTTTCCCCGAAGACAATTTCCTTGATTTAATGCCCATAGCAGATTGAAGAAGACGAGCCAGTGTCAAAATTTAAAGGCACCGAGCCAGAGATGTAGGCTATGATGCACATTTTAGTTTAGTTTTTAAAGTTGGCAAATGTCACTTTACACTGTAAAAAACTGGCTGAGATGACTCAAAATATCAGTATTCAGTAAGTACTGGGATTTTGAGTCAAACTCAGACTCTGAGAGATGCTTTGAAATAAACTTTAAAAGGTTTTGCTGATCTATAATCTTTAGTTGAGATAAATTTCTTCTTTAGATAAACCTGAATCTTTACGTTTTAAAGTTTTGGTATTGGCCAGAGTGAACTGTGAACCTGATTTGTCATCATTTTGGTGTCTGAAAAGTAAATTTTACTTAAAAATGTTAAAAATTTAACCATCATTCACTTTCTCATGAATTAACTCTTACTCTATCATTTTTTTTTAAAATACTGTTTTTCAGGGTTTCTAAAATGCAAAAAATTTAATTTTAACTAAAGAAGAAAAGTAAATTATCTCAACAAAACAGTAGTTGATAAAACTTTTTCAAAACTTAAGACTTTGAATCAAAACTCAAAAATCTGTTGCAGCACGTTGACTTGAAATTTTGAGCTGTTTTAACTTTTTCACAGATCTGATGAGGAATGAAAATTAAAGATAATGAAAATAAAATTGTCACAAAAATAACTGTTATTCATTTTCATGCATTTTTTTAACGCCAAAGTCAGAAGGCGTCGCTGGAGAGGAGCTAAAGAGCCGCATGTGTCTCCAGAGCCGCAGGTTGCAGACCTGGGATATTTTTGATTTTGGGGTGAACTGTCCCTTTAATAAAAACACAACAGTTCTTGTGTTCAGGTGATTGTACACTGATGAAAATATACTTATGAATATTATCTTTAATTTCTGCCATTAAATCCATGTAAATCTTACACGATGGATCTTTTAAAGGTGCAGTTTGGCCCCTTCGATCCTCTATATTGACCTTTTGGGGTCCCTGAACCTCACTTTGGAGACCACACTCACACTGTGAATAGACTGAACGTGGGTGTAAGGAGGAGGAGGGGAGCATAGTGTGTGGAGCAAAAAAAAAAAAAAAAAAAATCTCAACAAAGTGGATGGGAACTTGAAGTTTTGGGAGGAGTTTCCCTGCAGGAGACGGATGGATACGATGACCAATAAGAGCTCAGTAGTATTCTGCAGCAGCCAACCAGATCGCCCTCCGCTGGAACGATATGCTGCACGAGATAGTTGCACACACAGGTTGTGAGTCGAGCTGTTGTTGTCACTTTGCAGAAAGAGAAACAAGTGGTGCGTGAGAGCGGCGCGGAGTCTCTCCTCTTCTCCAAGCTGCGACATGAAGGATCGTGCGTGATTCAGGGTGATGCGTTCAAGTGCAGAACTCGTGTCTACTTTGTTCTGTGCAGCAACAAATATCATGGTCATCATCATCATCACAAAAGAGAGCAGGGAGCCCAACAGGAGGCCCGAGCGGAGATCTGGATCTCCTCTGAGGATGAACTGAACGTGGGCAGAGAGAAAGAGAGAAGGAGAACCAGCAGCAGCCGCGACGGGGAAGAGAGAAGCAGAGCAGTGTTCCGTGTGTGTGTGTGTGTGTCCGTGTGTGTGTGCGTGTGTTTTCATAAGCGCAGCTCGGCTGTGGGAGCGGACAGAGGAGTGGGGGATGTCGGCCAGAAGTGGAGCAGCACCTCGGGGGTGCAGCAACCCCAACCTGCAGCCCCTCAGAGCCACAGTCCCATACTGCCAGCTCCAGAGGGGCTCAGCGCTCCTCTGCAGAGAGGTCAAGACGGGTAAAACACACACACACACACACACACACACACACACACACACACACACACACACACACACAAGAGGAGGAGGAGGAGGAGGAAGAGGGGGGGTTTAAATCTGCATTCACTTCCATGTGGTCCAGAGCTGAAAAGTTTATTTGGAGCCACATTATCATCATTATCTGAAGGCATGTTTATTATTGTGAGAAGGATGTTTGTGATATAAATATAGTGAATCCAGGTGCAACAAAGTTTGATTTCTCTCCTGATTATTTTTTTTGTTGTTGTTGTTGTTTCATCACAAAAGAAAGTAGAGCTGAATCAATTGAACTGGCAACATTAACTAAAATAAAAACTAAGACTAGGAGTGAAAAAACATTTTAATTTACTGGAATAAAAATAAAACTAGACTTGAGAAAAAACTTGGTGGAATGATAAACAAAAATAAAATAAAAATAAACAACAAATAGTGTCTTTTGTCAAATTTGACAAGTTTTTTGGTCAAATTTGTCGACACATGAGGCACGAGGAGGCTCTGGTGCATCATGTTTATTAGAGACTGTGATGTCTACATGATTGTGAGTCAGTGCCTTCACAAAGTGTTGCGTTTGTGGAGCTTCAGCAATAAATCGATTATCAGTGAATTACTAAATTAATTGCCAACTATTTTGATAACCAATTAATGCATTTTAATAATTTTTTAAGGAAAAAAAAGTCCAAATTCTCTGATTCCAGCCTCTTAAAAGTGAATATTTTCTGGTTTCTTTACTTTCTGACACTAAACTGACTATTAGGGTCGTAAACTGTAAAGACTTTCCTCAATCGATCATTGGTAACATCAACAATCAGTTAATCAATTAATCGTTATTTTAAAAAAATATAAAAGATTTGCTTGTATCAAACTAAATATGTTTTTTCAATCAAAGCTTTGTTTGCATTTCGGATCTTTATTTGATATCAGATCGATAACATTTTATTTGATCAGTCAAATTCATAATGACTGATTAATCAATCGTTGATTAATCGTTATTATCCCTACGGAATATCTTTGGGTTTTTGGCAAAACAAGACATTTAAACACGTCGTCTTTGACTTTAGGAAACACTGATCGACATTTTTCACTGTTTTCGGACATTTTACGGACAAACAACTGATCAATAAATTGAGAAAAACAGATTAACTGATGATGAAAATAATCGTTCAGCTCCATGTGTTTGTATTTTAAGAGCTATTCTGAACTTCTGAAATCTGGCATCTTGAGAAACTGTGATGGTGAAATAATAGAAATGCAAATAATCAATGGCTGGTGATCAGTATTCAGCAGAATTGAAGCAACCCTTTAATTACAGTGAAATTAATTGATTGATTGATTAAACAAACTCAAATATTTTCAGTAAATGCAGTTCAGAGTTTTCATTGGAATAAGTGAACAGAACTGAGTGAATTTTAAATATAAAACCCATCATTTAATGTTCAGTAAATTAAATATATTAATAAATAACAGTTTTACTTATCTCTTAAATTATTTGTGTGTTTTTTTAGGGACCTTATTCGCATCATTAATTAGAAATTATGAGTTCAATAAACACAAAAGAAAGAAAATTCTACTGGTGCTCAACATGTTTAAGTTATTGTTATCACTGTTTTCTGCAATTAATTAATTTGAGTATTAGGTTTTACAGAGAAATACTCACAAGATAAACTGAAAATCTATTTTAACTTGTGTCGTACAGGAATGATTGATTTATAATTAACAAGAGCTGCAACGATTAATCAGTTTGAGTCATTTTTTAAGAAAAAAAATGTCCAAATTCTCTGATTTCAGCTTCATAAATGTGAATATTTTCTGGTTTCTTTACTCCTCTCTGACAGTAAACTGAATATCTTTGGGTTGTGGACAAAACAAGACATTTGAGGACGTCAACTTGGACCAAACAACTAATTTATTAATTGAGAAAATAATCAACAGATTGATTGCTACAGAAGCGAAAAGGATTCCAACAGGATTAATCAATCAATTAATCAAGCAAATGATCAACAGATTCATGAAAATAATAATTAGCTGCAGCTCTAAACTTAACACTTCATTAGAGAAAAGCACAACGATCACATGAGTCCAAGCGCTGAACTTGGTTTGTGGTCTTTACAGTCCGTTTCCAGCAGTCTGTGAGAAAGTTGAGTCAACAATGAGGGCTGCTGGCTCTGAAACAAAACACTGTTCTCATAATGTTATTTGGACTCTCAGTCAGCCCTTTGCTCTCTGACCTGAGGGATCTGCTGCTGCATGCTTCACTCTAACACAGCAGCAGCCTCTCTGCGCTCCTCTTCAGCTGTATCCATGAAAGTCACATCTGCATGTAGAGCTGTTTATTTATACATCCTGTCTGCCCTGCAGCCTGGACTCATGACAACATACAGCACACTGCGGCTGTGTTTACGGGGCTGCTGCTGCTGCTGCTGGAGCTTCTAGTAGCATGTGCTGACTGTTGCCAGTGTTGTGTAGCTGCATGGCTCTGCTCCAGGTCAAAGGCATGGTCCACACCTGCCAGAGATTACAAAGAGCTGCCAACATGCGGCGCACACACACACACACACACACACACACACACACAGATCTCTGCATGTTGCATGCTCAGTGGTGAGGAGGAAGCCTGGGAGCAATTTTGGGAACAACTACCACTGGTGTTAAAATACTGTTTAGCCTCTTAAAGGGAGATTAATACACACACATGTCCAGGGGTGGAAGTAACTAATTACAAATACTCAAATTACTGTAACTAAGTAGGTTTTTTTGTGGGTACTTGTACTTTTATGAGTAGATTTTAAAGTCTGTACTTTTATTCGTACTTAAGTATGCACTGCAAGATGTAATCTGCTTAGTTACTTTTATTTGATTTGATTTAATATCCAAACCTTTTATCTGCATTTTAGTAGCCAATCAGATCAATGACGGACCAATGAAAACCAGGACATACTGATAGAAAAGAAAACAAAATGCTGCAGCAGCACACGTTTGGAGTGAGGATGTTTATGATCAATACTTAAAGTGACAAAAAAAAAATTGAAAATGAGGGGAAAAAAAACTACATTAATTGATTGTTAGCATTTTCAACTATAGGTTAAGGAAAATGCACAAAATTTACATTTACATTACAAATTTCTGACGCCAGTACTTTTACTTGTAATCGAGTAATATTTCAGCAATGTAACAGTACTCGTACTTGAGTACAGAGTTTCAGTTCTCTTTTTTCTGATAATATTTTATTTGAAGGAATATTCTACAAAAGTAGTGAGAGAAATTGTTCCTCCATATTTTGATATTTTCCCCCCTTACTCTCCCACTCAACCTCACCCACTGCGATGCACAGAGGCTTAAAGATAAATAATCAATAATAATATATATGAATAAGACAGACAACAAAATGCCAGGTTGTGTCAAATTTCTGGGCTGATTCACAGACAGCAAATTTGATTTTTTTCTAGTTAAGGAACCTCATCATGTCCTCTAACAGGGATGATGATGATGAAGAGGCAGGAAGGGGACAAGAGGAGTAAAATCCTTCTGCAAGTGAGAGGAGATCTAAAACAAAAAATGTTTAACTGAGTCGGGCGCTCCAAAATAGCTACTCTTACCCCCCCAGCAGGATCTTAAATCCTAATGACCTCAGAAATTATTTTTTAAAAATGAGTTTAATTGCTTCAAATTTTTTAGGTTTGGTTTGTCCAAGCCATTCATAAATGCACCAGAAAAATAGTTTATTGTTGTGTGTCTTATTCACAGGATGTCAAATACCAATGTTTTGTGTTGATAAAGCTTCTTGAGCGCAGAAAAATAAAGAGAAGCGCAGGCAGACGGCTGCAGGATCTCTGCAGGTACAAACACCGCCGCGTGATGTGTGACACAAACCTACAGACGGATGACAAATTAAAGGAAACCACGACAAAGTTTCATGTTTCAAAATGTGTCACCTGTCTGCAAATTTGGTGCATTTTCCTTAACCGATAGTTGAAAATGCTAATAATTGATTCATCATCAATAATTAATAAGACATGAAACACACTTTTTTCTTTCTTTTTTTCTTATTTTATGTTTAATTTTAAGTTTCCTTATCCAATGAACGGCTCCACCAGACAAAACAATGTCAAATGAGGTGCAAATAATGCCGTTTCTAGACTATTTATTAATGATCAATTAATACATGTTTATTTGGCTAAATTCTTATTGGCAATTAATCAATTAATGATTAATCATTAACTTACTGTACAATCTAACTCAGCAAATATCTGACTTATTTTATTTCTTTATCTAAAAAGTTAACTAAATAATTCAGTCAGGCAGCAGTTTATTATGAAAGTAATCTGATTACACAAGTTTGAAGCACTTTTCAAACCTTGAAAACATTAAAATTCAAGTATTTTCCAGGATTTCCAGCACCTGTGCAAATACTGCAATTTATGCAAAAGCCTGCAGACAAAACTTTGTCGTGTGTTCACGCTGGGGGGGGGCTCACCTTTCCTTAGATACAAGTGCGGGGGGGCTCAAGGAGAAACAGATTGGGAACCACTGATACAGAGGCATCAGTATTGATTGTGTCTGTTTCATAAGCAGATAAAAACTCCTTGTTGTTACTATAATGACTTCACTATCTAAACATGATCACACAGGCATGATGAGCCTTTATAACTTCTGCAGCACAGACGTTGTTTTGACAAGTTCTGAGTGACGGGTTGCACAACCCCGACATGCTCACTGACTTCATGTGCTTGTGTATTTCTGCTCCTGAAAGCTGACAGGACCTCGGCTCGCCCGCCCAAACCCACATCCGTCGGACTCTGTCTTTGGACGCCATCGTTGGACCCTACCTGCAGGGCCAGTGGCCCAAAGAGTCCGAGAGCACGGCTGTTACCTGCGTCAATGACAAAGCCACGCAGGTGAGCGTTAATGTAGCATGACACTGTCAAATTAGATGTGATGTCTTGGTGTAATTACTGCAATCAGACAAAGCCAGGGCCAGGTGACTTTCCTCCTGTGAGACTTTTCTCATAAAACCTGTTGCTTCATGTTGCAGACAGGAGACCTACATGTTCTGCTGTTCTTGAAGGATTTCTGTAGATATCTGATGTTGGCTCTGCAGGTGTCTGGTGGTTCCAGTTCGACACTGTGTGTAGAAGGCAGCCAACTGGAAATAGTCGTTTTTGTTCTTCTTTAAAACTCCGCTGCTCCCCCCCTTGACTGTATCTGCTGCTCCTAACTGGTGCACAAAAGCCCCGAGTAACATCACCAAGCTCCGCAGCTTCGTCTTCGCTCCTGACACAGTTTAAAACCAGAGCGAACCCCCTTCGCCTCCATTGTGAGGAACAGACCCCTCCTGACCTCATTATACAGACACCCCATCCCCCAGCACTCTCCTCAGCCACACACACACACACACACACACACCGACCACGGCACCCACCCAGCACCTCCTTCTGCCACAGCTCCTCTGCATTACTTCAGATGATATAACTGATTGTTTGCCTGGATCATATACGACACCAGTGCTTTTTATCAAACATTATAAAACTCAAACACATCTTCTGATTTACAAAAGAAAAAGAAAAAGCAACATAACAATTTACATAAATGTATTTAGGTGCACAATTTCAAATAAATTGCACAACAAATTACAATTGATAATAATAATGCTAATAATAATTATAACAAGAATAACTTTATTTATATATTACCTTTAAAAACAGAGTTTACTGAGTAAGATACCCAGGAAGACAGTGGTTTTCCAAAGTGTTCCTGAGCCCATGTAGTATCCTTTATACAGTGATGTGGGTTTTTAATGCAGTTTTTAATGCAGTGCTGCCTGAGGGGTCAAAGGTCACAGACATTCAGTGTTGGTTTTCAGCCTTGTTCCTTACGTGCAGAGATTTCTCTGGATTCTCTGAATCTTTTAATGATATTATGGAATTGTAGATGGTGAAATCTTATAAATTCCTGCAGTTTTGCGTTGAGAAACAATGACTGAGCCTTTCAAGGATGTTTAAATACCCAGTCACGATACTATCAGCTGTTATCACTGAACGTATTTACCTGTCAAATGTTCCAAACTGGTGTTTCTTGAGCTTCCAGAACTTTTCCACTTGTCCCAACTTTTTGGGAACGTGTTGCAGGAATCAAATTCAGTTTGAGTGCATATTTACAAAAAAACATTAAGTTTAAAAAAGGATTTGCAAACTTTTTTGGAACTGAGGTATGTTTCATCTGATTTCGAGGAGAATCCATCCTGATGGCAGACATTAAGAATAATATACAGAAACAGCTGATCTTCTCGCTGATGGTCTGGTGAACTTATGTAAGTCACATAGAGGCATCATTCTAAACCAGTTTAAAAAAACATTGTAGCATGTTAATTAATAGATGAGTCAAAAACAGAATTGACAAATGAATTAAAAATATTTAACTATATTTGTTACTGTGGCCACATCGTAAACTGGAATTAAAGATGCTTTAAATGAGTCGTCCAAGCTGGAAACACTAGCCAGGCTCGACCAAATGCTCTGCTGCTACCTTTGAGTCTTTTTATAGGTTTGCATCCCATGATCCCCCTCTTCATGTTTTAGATGATTGGCGGTGGTGGGGGGTTTGCTGGCAGCTGTAACTCTACACCGATGTCTCTGTATGACTGACTCATACTGAGTTCTGACTTATTTAGCCAGGAGGTCGTCTACATACGAGTCGAGGGCGTCAGAGTTTTCCTGTCAGGGAGTAATGGCACCAGTAGACACCTAAAGAACAGGTTGTATTTATTTTCGTGGTGGTGGGGGGGCAGAGAACCATGACATAGCCACACTGGGGCAGTGAGCGGTAAACCTACATGACTGTGTGTAACGTCAGCTGCCTCATGAATGGCATGGACACCAGTGAGCGGATCAGATTGTTTGTGACGCAGTGGGGCGTGGAGTCACCAGAACTGTGAGTATCTGATCCTGTGGGTCAGCTCGGCCCGGTTGATGATGAACTGCCGGTCGTCTGCTCCCAACCTGCAGCAGCAGCAGGCCAACCAGACCCAGACCCCCCCTGGTAGGAGATCAAGAGTCAATGTGAAGAAATCGGTACGGCCTCGTGAGTGAAAGTAGCACGTTATGGAGTTGTGACTGACAAAAGAAGAAGTGCACAAAAAAATCTGCCTTTTGGCTGTTTGTCTGAGTTGTTTTTCCTTTACAGTGTGTGACTTTTGTGTACTGTATGTGTGTGAGAGTGCACTGAGGTGATGAATGCTGATACTTGCACTTTATTTATAGATTTTACCGTGATGTGGTTTGGATGTTTTCTTATGTGTGTGGAAGCGGGGCTGTTTTTGCAGCTCAGGGCGGTTTTTCTCGTCGCCTTCCTCTGTACAGCTGTTGTGGGGCAGGTGTGTAAGACAGCTGTGGGGCTCCGCTTCTGTTGTTGTGTTGATTGGAGTTCACCGGGTTTAACAGAAAATAAAGTAGGAGGCCTCCGAAAGGTCAGCCAGAACTGCTGCCAAAGAAAGACAAACACAGGACTCTTTACTCACCACACTGTGATAATATCTGTTTCAAAGACTCCCAGTTCCTGGGCCGAGGAGACCCGGGGAAGGAGAAGTGGCGGCGGGCACAAGCGTTCAGCGTCGTGGGGCAGTGCAGAGCACCTGAGGGAGGCAAGTGCTTCAGTTCATCATCGTAACAGTTCATCAAAAGGGTGGTTTGGATTATTTGAAGTGGGGCTGTATCCATAGTCAGTGTATTCCCTATGGTTGATGCCAGCTGGCACGCCCCCAACTACGAGAAGCTGTGGCAAGCAGGGTCAACAAAAAAAACGTATTTTAGCCACTTAAAAAAGGCCCGCCTGAAAAAACCAATATCAGATTAATTTTACGGCAACCTTTTCTGACAACAACACTGCTGTTTTATGAGCCAAATACCCTCTCTCCAAACAAACCAAACTCCACAGGCGAGATCTGCAATTTAACCTTGCAGAACATGTGAGTCGCTGCCTCGATCTGTTAGTTTGTTTGTGTTATTGTGTGACTTTGGCTCTTTAGAAGGAAAGTTTGGATTCACTGAAGTCACAAAATAAAAACAAACAAACTAAGAGATCAAGGCAGCAGTAGACCAGCAACTCCTGTGTTCTGTAAAATAAAAATAACAGATTTTGCCTATGGGGTTTGGTTGGTTTGGAGAGAGCAATATTTGGTTCATAAAGCAGCACTTTTCTCATCAGATATAGTTAGCTACAGCAAGGTAGAGTGGTGAAAATATTCTAGATATAGTGTACACTTAAACTGATTAATTTTTTGTAGGCTAATCTTTTTAAGTGTCATCAACAAAAGATATTTTAGCCACTTAACAATGTTCACCTATAAAAAACAACAACATCAGTTTAAGCGAATGCTATATTTAGCATATTCTCACTGCTTTAACTTGCCATCAAATAGCTATTTATGATAGCTAGAAAACTGCTGTTAAATAAGCTGTTAAAGATCGCTCCCTCCAAACCAACCAAACTCCATAGCCGAAATCTGCAATTTTACCTCACAGAACATGGGAGTGTCTGGTCTACCGCTGCCTTGATCTGACAGTTAGTCTGTGTTATTGTGTGACTTTGGTGAATCCAAATTATCCTTTTAAAACACCAAAGTCACACAATAACACAAACAAACCAATAGATCGAGGCAACAACTCACATGTTCTGCAAGATAAAATTACTGATTTTGTCTATGGAGTTTGGTTGGTTTAGAGAGAACAATATTTGGCTTTTATAACAGCGGTTTCCCATCAGAAAAAGCTGTCTGGCAGCAAAGTAAAGTGGTGAAAATACTCTAAATATAGTGTACACGTGAACTGATATTCATTTTTTTAGGTGGACCTTTTTTTAAGTGGCTATAATACCATTTGTTATTGAGTCTGTCTACAGCAGTCCATTGCTTAGCTTCTCTTCTCAGCTTCTCCAAACTGGAGGCATGCCAACTGCCATCTACTGTAGGTCATACACTGACTATCAGTATCTCATGCTGCCCGATGCCAAATAATCCGAACTATCCCTTTAATGATTTGCTCTGTTTATCACTCGTATTCACACCCTTTACTCGGCACCCTCCCATTGATAGCATGAAACATTAACAGCCCCTGAGGGAGCGAGTGAGTAACCTCTCCCTTTTTCTCCTGAATCATTTTTCTCTCCACTCTGCCCTCAGGTGGCCAAGCTGAGGCACCAGCTGCAGAAGCGTTCCCGCCACGCCCCCCCCTCGGCAGGGGCACGAGCTCCCCCACCACCCGCTGCCAGCGGGTCATGCCGCAGGCATCACTCAGGTAGGCTGTTGCTCTTTTTGTCTTTTGATGACATGTGAGGTGAAGAACACAAAGAGCAAAGTTTTCATGAGTGCTGCTGATGCCAGACTGTCTTCCACAGGCAGACTGGGGAGAGCTTAGTAACAGGGATATAAAAAACTGCTGCTTTATTAGGAACTGCTGTCATCAAAGCTGACATGCTGTCACGGAAAGACAATTTGAAACCAGCATATCCTACTGTGCCAGGGGCCAAATCTTCAGTCAGACACAGGGGGGAACTAAAACCTCGCCCCCAAAATTAAATGATATGTCAACATACATGTGTATATGCATAAAGAGATAAGGAAAAAATCATCCTTTATTATTGCCACGACGGGGACATTTACAGCAGCAAAGGGAATAAAAATAGAAAAGCATTAATAACAGGTAGATAAGTTAAAAAGCAAGTATAAAAGTAGTAACAGTATAAAAAAAACAGGAAACACAAGGAACAGACTCAACAGTTGAATTTAGACCAACTGCACATACAGTATATGTGCAGCTAAAATATGCATCTGTATTTTAATTATTAACTCTTTAACCAGCAGCTGCATGTTGGATGTTCAAGGCTGTCATGATACCAGATTTTCCCTGCAAAAAATGACCATCAGAGGTTAAGATTAGCCAATTTCACGTTCATTAACTTGACATAAAGTTCAAATTAATGCAGAACGTTTGCAGAATGAGTGAGTGTCTGTTTACAAGTCCTAATAAATCATTAATAATGTTTTAGAAGGAGTAGATGTTTGTAACGCTTAAAATGAGCAAAATGTTAATGGAGTTTGGCAGACGCTGAACTCAAAGTCCAGAGTGTGTATTTTCAGAACAGTAGGCTTTTGTTTTCTGGATGACAGGTTTATTTTTTACACTGATCAACTGACAGTGTCGGACTTGTTGTTGCTTGTTATTGTAAGTTTAATATTGTGCTCGTGTAGTTTCATTGTTTCATTGCCTGAGCTACAAATGGTGGAGGAGGAGGAAACAGCTCGCTTTAACCATAGACTGTATATCAAATAGATTCAAACTTTATGTCTCCAACTTGCTATTTGGACTGTTGTACTCACTTTGAAAACTAGATTGTTACACACTGGTCCTTTAATTTTGCCAAAAAGAGACAAAATAGACAATAAACAAACAAATTACACTCAAAATACGAGTGTAGAGAGGTGGAGGAGGTGACGTGTACAAATGTGCATTATTAACATGGTTTCAACATTTAATTTCACCGTACACAGAAGTGTAAGGCCATGTGCCACAAACGAGACGCGCTCCGGTGGACAGGAAGGCCACCAATAAGCTTGTGTGTGTTTTTAACAAAACACGTAGAACCTGTTCACTTTACAGAGACATTGTTTATTGTTTAATCAATTACACACCCTGTTTTCAAAAGACGTGTGACGAAGTCAAGCACAGGTCAACAGCAGCAGTAACACTGGTTTATATCCAACATGAGCATCTGAGACGCTGTGATTACGTGTGTGTGTGTCTGCAGTTTAAACACAGGCATATACTGGTTTCACATTAAACTGTGGTAAAATTCCTGATGATTAGTATTACCATTCCAAATTTTAGTTATTATATTTATTTAGAGCTGCAATTTAATCACCAACTATTTTGATAAGTTATTAATTGATTTGAGTTTTTTTTTTTTTAAACGAAAAAAGTCAAAATTCTTTGTTTTCAGCTTCTTAAATGTGAATATTTTCTGGTTTCTTCACTCTTCTCTGACAGGAAACTGAATATCTTTGGTTTGTGAGTAAAACAAGACATTTTAAAACAAACAACTATTAATCGATTAATTGAGAACATAATCAACTGATTAATTGACTGTCAAAATAATTGTTAGTTGCAGCCCTGTATTTATTCATTATAATTTAATACAAAAAATAACTTAAAATAACTTTTGGACACACCTAAAACTAATCATTACCAAACCCTGCAATGCCAAGAGCTGAGGAGTCGTAGGTACCCTGTGAAACAACAAAATGCACGTTGTCTGGCTTTAAATCAACAGTACACCACAGCAGATCATTTAACTGATCAACAGCTGAAAAGAACCTCAACAAACAACATCTCGACTGAACAGAACAGGAAAGCCCGCCTCCCTGCAGAGCAAAGACTGCTGTCACTGCACCCTCAGTGAACCTGAAACAGAGCTGCACTTCCTCAGCAAATGTGACAAATATAAACACGTTCGGGAAACATATTTTCAAAAGTTTGAAAAGTTTTCGTTAAGTTATCAAATGAAGAAAAATGACCAGTCCTGCTCGAGGAGGACTCAGAGAGCTGTGAGTGAGCAGCAGTCCAATGTGACGTTACTGCTATTAGATCAACAACGACGACAAAACGAAACATACGTAAAGAGACATCTGCCTGCACAACCCCTTAACAGAGATTAATTGATTATTGATTAATCATTAACATCCTTTCTCTGCATTTGCCTATGTCTGACTTTCTGTGCAGACGATGCCCCTGATGCCGCTGAACAGACTCGCCCCGCGGCTGCGGCGCAGCGTTGAGGGTCTAAACTTGGAGCTGGAGGAGGTTTTTGTTTCTGAGAAACCTGAGGATCAGCATGAGGTCAGGACAGAGTAATGCATGTACAGTTTACCTTAAAAAAGAGGCTATTTTCATTTAAATTCCATTTATTTGTAATATATTGAAGTTGTGTTTTCTTATAATAATGAAATAATTAGTTTGACCTCAGCTTTGATATTGAGACTCTTTTATAGCATCCTTGTAATAATTATTTTGATAAGAAAACTGTCCAGTGATCACTTGTTTCCTGCTCAATATTTCAGATTTTGGATATCCCTGATGGCCACAGGGCCCCGGTTCCTGCTCAGAGGTGCAGCAGTGGCTCTCAGAGCGAACCCTCCCCGGGGCCCCTGGATCCTTCCCTCCTCTCTCCCTCTCAGTCCCCCTGTCCTCTAGATCCATCGCTTCTGTCGCCTTCAGATTCACCTTGTCCACTGAACCCGTCTCTTCTGTCTCCATCACAGTCTCCGTGTCCCATGGGAGAGCCAGGTGAGACAGCTATACATGTTTTGTGGTTTTTGTGGTTTGCTGAGGTATTAAGTTATGGAAGCCCCGACAGGCGAGTGAAGAAAATCTGTGATCCGTGTGTTTATGATTTTTTTCTCAGGGCTTCCATATTAAACAGATAAAGCTGTGTGTGATTTTCATTCTGGATTTATTGAAGGTGCTTTTAACAGAAGTTTGGATATGTCTGTCCTCCGTGCAGAGCCGGAGGACTGTGAGACCCTGTGTCCCTCCCCGTCGACGTCGCTCCCTTCATTTGCACTGGATCCTCCTCTGCTGCAGCCCTGCTCCTCCTCTCCCCGTCCCACCAAAACGCGCTCCTTCCAGCGCGAGCCGCCAGAGGGCTGTGAGCGAGTACGAGTGTGCGAGGAGACGCTGTGAGTTAACACTTTGTAGACCAAAACATGATGATCCTGATACTGAAGCATCAGTGTGCAGCTTGTTACTGCTGTGTCTGCACTATATGACCTGGATATGAAGCATCCTTGATGCAAAATAATATACTTTTTTTTTTAAAGAGATGAGACTCAGCCCTCCTCTCTCCTCTCTTTTCCTCTTCTGACATTTCAGCATCCGTCTACAACTCTGTCTGCTTTCCAAACTATGTTTTGTCATGAAAACACACATTATAAGTGACATTAAATTATTATTACTGAAACATCAGTGTGCAGAATGTATAGACAGACTTGTCTCCACACACAGCGCTGCTGGAGGTGGAGTTCATTTCAACTATTTTATAGCCACTACTGCTGCTTTATAATTACTTTTTGCTCATTTTTAGGCATGAACATATACATAAAGCTGTAGGAGTTCTTTATTCTATATTCTACTCTGTCTTCTCCCCCTTTCCTCACCCAGCCGTGTCTGCAGCTGTCAGTCTGTGTCTTCTCATTGATTGTAAAAATGAATATTCCTCTAATATTCCTGTATACATGCAGTCGCGTATACTCCGATTATGGACACTTCTTTCCGTCAAAATAGTATTTTTTCAAAGTTTTCCACTGGCGCTAGACTGGTTTAACTAGCCTCCCTTTTTTATTTGTTCAGCCGCCCTCTTGAAAAGATCAGCATTGCAATATTTGCACATATCCAAAAACCTGTAGATCAAATGTTTAAAATAGTGTTTGAAAGTAGGTGTGTTTCTCCCTCTGGCCAGAAATTTAGGATTTTCTTTTGTGCACACATCTGTGCAAACTGTACAGCACAGAGCTGACCGTAAACAGGCCAAGAGGCACCAACTGTCACATACTGCAGTAGAAACCAGTTTTGAATTTGCTGTTCCAAAGACTGCTCCTAAAACCTGAATAATACCAGTGTATCCCACATGTCTTAATCAGAATATTCTCCTTTCAGAATAAGGACTAATTCAGATCATCCGACCGGAATAAGCCATGTACATGACCTGTATTAAATTCAGAGTATTGCCATAATCTGAATAATAGTGGAAGATTAGTGTGCCTGTAAACGTAGTCATTGGCTGTAGCTGTCTCATGGCTCCTTGAGTTGTCCCGGACACAACTAGATATTAAACCTGATATCTCTCTTAGGGGTCTTTGACATCCTAAATCGGTCAACAAGTGTAAAATCAGGGCTAAAATCATTAAATGTGGCCTTAGTTTAAAGGAAAACTTCTGTATTTTTCAACCTGGACCCTATTTCCCCATGTGTAAGTGTGGTCCAGTATTGAAGGAGACCGATGCAGCTGGCAGCTGAGAAAAGAGCTGCAACATGATTCTTGGGGGCAAATGCACGCTAACAAGAGTTCATCCACTAAAGGTGCTTGTTTTTGACGCTGACGGGCTCAGATCAATGGGATAAATCTCTGACAGCAGCATGGAAAGTGTCTCTCTTACCCTTCACTTGTTCCGGGCTGTGTTTCCTCCATTGTCTTCTTGCAACACATGAGATCCCGTGAGACTTCGAGAACGAGACTTCCCTTTGAACGAGATTTGGTTACACACAGCCCAGAACAAGTGAAGGGTAAGAGAGATGCTTTCCATTGCTGTTGTCAGAGATTTTATCCCATCGATTTGCAAAAACAAGCACCTTTAGTGGACAAACTCTAACATTTGCCCCAAAGAATCACATTATAGCTTATTTCTCAGCTGCTCAGTGCTGGACCAATTTCAAAACAAGTTGTCCACACACATATACACATGAAGAAATAGGGCCCAGTTTGAAAAATGTCGAAGTTCTCCTTTAATACACTAACTATGGATAAGTACCTCATTCTACCCCATTTAAAAAAAAATCTGAACTGTCCCTTTAACGATCCGGTGTCCTGGGGTACATGCCAACTGCTCTCTTATCTGTTTACCCTCAGGTCTGCCTGTCAGGATGAGCCTCTCCTCCAGCCATCCTGCCCTGACCCCAATAAAGTCAACTTCACACCCCACGGAGGCTCTGCTTTCTGCCCCGTCAGTCTCCTGAAGCCCCTCCTGCCCTCCATGGACCTCCTCTTCCGTGGCCTGTCAGTCTCCCCGGTCACCGGCTGCCCAGGTCAGGCCTCTCCCACCAGACACCTGGGCATGCAGTAGGTGGAGGTGTTTTTAGCGGAGGACTACACCACACCACCACACCGCACTGCACTGTCAGGACCTGCAGAAACTGGACGTGTTTCATGTGCAGGGAGCCAACAGATACGTGTGGTTATCTGACTCAACACTGCTGTAACACTGATACGATCACTGTGATCAAAATCAGAGACTTTGTGACTGTGAGCATTTCGTCATACTCTAGATTAACTGCTTCACTGATGATCTCCACCTGCAGGATGCTCGGACTCAGCTGATATTTACCTGGTCAGCACTTAAACTGTCTTCGTGTTCCCCCCACATGGGCTGTGGATTAGACTACAGGACTGAAGTTCTGGAAATGTTGGAAAAGTTTAATGGTTTACTGAGATGTTGACATTGATTTTTGATTTAAAAAAAAACAAAACTGATTTTGTCATGCTTGCCAGCCTTGGTATCTCAAAAACAGGGAGGATTTCAAAACCAAAGCAGATGGTTTGGGGGTAAAAAAAATTGAGTTTTTTTGGCAAACAGATGCCTGATTATTAGCTGGAAAACACAACTGGACTACAGTATTTAGCCTTACCATGTCCTGGTTCAAATTTTATTACAATAACACGAAAATGCACATTTTACAAACACTTTTCTAAGCGTATGTTTGCTAGGCTGCTCTTAGAAAAAAAAAGGTGCCCATATCCTTTAAAACCTCTAAGAAACAGGAATTCTTCATGCACAGTGCCAGAAACAGGTTGTGATTAACGAAAAGGAAAAAAAAAAAAGGTTTGCAAATTTGACATAATTCTGGAGAATTGTGATCCCAGGAGTAAAACGGGAGGAGGGAAACGGAAAAACACGAGAGGGCTGGCAAGTATGGACTCAGCGGCTCAGACAAAGACTGCAGTCTGCGAGGGATTATTTCATTTTAAGGCCAAAATAAGTGAATCAAGAGTTAAAAACCCAAGCACTTACAAAATTTGACTATTACTTAATCACTATCCTTTACTATTAATATCTTAGTAAAACTTTGTTAAGTTTAGACAAAGTTTCAGCTCAAATTGATGAAAAACAAAGTACTTGATGGGTTTGTTCCTCACATTTCTTAAAATCTGTTGGTTGAAGAGAAATATTTTTGGCCTGTAGTTTACGGTGGCCTACTTTTCTACAGATGTATTTCAAGGAAGTATATATATTTTTGTATCTTTGTAAGGAGGCTGGTGATGCTGTTTTTTGTATTCACTGAAGAAATTGACATGCATTTCTGTTTATAAGCAGGAATTAATGTTTTATTAGCTTTACTCGCCCACAGCAGGCACCGTTCTCACCAAAGAACCAATATTTTCTTTAAAAATTTGTGTTTTTGTTCAATCTGAGCCTGTTTGTGTGGTTGGTTATGTGGTTCTGGCCATAAAGTGTTAAAGTGAAACTTCACCACTTTTCGTGTGGATGTTAAATCAGTGTTGATGGTAAATGTAGTCAGCTGAAGCAATGAATTCCTCAGTGAGTGCTATTTCGACTGAGAAAACAGAGTTCTCCTGGTGCGAAATCTTTAGTCCCGACAAAACGTAGCAAAACGTTTATTCAAACAGAAACGATGTTATGTTGAAAACTGTTGTTTATGTAAACACGCTGCACAACAACATGTTTTTAATATGGTGGTGTTTTTTATATTAGTTGCTGCTGATTGGGTAGCACACCGTACCTGAAAGCCTGTTGCACACCGTCGCACACTGTTTTGAGTAAATGTGTTGTTCAGTTTGGAAACCGCAGCAAAACGGTGCACAACATTTTCAGATTGAACATGTCCCTGTTGTTCCTGCATCCAGTGATGTCACTGGGTGTAAAGAAGAACTACAGGGCTGCGTTCAGCCTCGACAAAACGTAACAACACTTTTATTTAAAGCAGAAACGGTGGTCTGTTGAACACCCTGTCGTGTATGCAGGCGCACCACACTGCAGTGTCTTTTTAATATGGCAGTGTCTGCATATACGTGGCAGCTGATTGAGTAACACCTTTGACACACCCACTAAACAGGAGAAAACGTACCAGGGGCACATTCAATCTGAAAATGTTGCCATGGTTTTGCCATGGTTACCAGATTAAATGATGTGTTTCCTCAAAACGGTGTGCAACTGGCTTTCAAGTACATTTTCTCTCGTTAAGTGGGCGTGTCAGAGGTGTTAACCCATCAGCAGCGAGCTGTATATCAACGCTGCTGTATTAAAAGCCGTTGCAGCGTGCTTGCATACACGACAGGATGTCCAACGCACCATTGGTTCAGTTTAAACAAATGTTTTGCTGTGTTTTGTCAGGGCTAAATGCGGCCCTAAAAGCCCGCTGCACACTGTTGCACACCGTTGCACACAGTTTCAATCTGGAAAGCAGAGCACAAAGGTGCACAGTATTTTCAGATTAAATGTGCCCCAAAAGAATAATATCTATATTCTAGGGTGGTAATAACTCGGAAACATGAGCATGCAAGTCACACACGTGAAAAGTGCAGAAGTTTCCCTTTAATATTTCAATATTCACTTTGACAGGGATGAGGTTGATTCTCTCTGCTCAAGTCACTGTTCAGATGGATAGATCACTGTCTTTGTCAGCATGATCCTATGCAACACTGATTAAAAAAACATGCTCTATAGTAAAAGGTGGATGCTAATGAGAAATAGGTCAGCCCTGTGTTTTCTCAGACCTGAATATTCACTCTTTTCATCCTTTTGAGGGTGACGACAGTCAAACTTGTTCAGTGTGCTGTTGCCATTGTGAAAAAAAAACTACAAAAATCAAACTGTCTGAACATTTAAATACATTCTACAATACTTCTTGTTCCTGTGGTTTTGTTCTTGTTGTTGTGCCTTGGCTTTGACACGTGGATTTGAGGTTTTTAAACCCAAAGCCCGCCTTTTTTGACCCAAATCTGGTCGTGATTGGCCGACAATGTCTCTCAATTGCCTTACATGGACCAATGAATTAAATCCACATCCTAGGACGACAAAAAGGCACGCGACATTTTCAAGGAAGGACCTCAAAATTTATAATAGCCGCCTTCACAACTGCCTTACGAAAAGACACGGCAAATAGACGTTAAATGTAATAATTATGACAAGAACAATTCACATGTCTGGTAGGGTTTTTTAAATCCAAACGGCGCGGTGACACTAAACACACCATGATGTGTTTAAGAGCAATATTTATATTTTTTAAAGTGAATCCACTACTTCCGGCGTGGCTGTTGACTCTACTGAGGTCCTTTCACGAAATTTATTTTCCGGTCGCGACCGCTTTTCGACCACTAATTACAGGCTTTAATTCCTCAATGAAAACACCAGCTGGACATGTCTGCATCACCTGATGAGAGGACATTTAGACCGTCCGGGGACAGGAGAGACACACCAGAATGAGACAAAATAAACAGATTACATGATATCGGACAGGCTGCAGCTCAAACGGTTGTCATGGTCACTGTCAGCCTTCAGATAACGTGAATCCGCCTAGCACCACTTCCGGGTTCGTCACGGCGGCTATAGTGGAGCGGGACGTCGGTGTGAGGGGCGCAGGGAGCGGAGCGGTGTCGGTTTCCATACCCGGGCTGGTGGTGGAGGACAGCATGGCTGCGGGAAAAGGAGCGGGGAAGCCCGCCTCACCGTGGGACAGTATGCGGATACGATTCATCGTCTGCTTCCTCGGAGTCTTCGTGTGTTACTTTTATTACGGAATATTACAAGAGACCATGTAAGTAACTGTTATTTACCAGCTTGGTTTAAACTGAACAGCTGCCCTGCGCCAAACTCCATTCAAAATTTCTTAGTTTAATGTTTGGTCTGCTCGGCCACAGTTCCCGAATTAATGCGAGCTTTATTTGAACTTGACATAGACATATGTAGTGTAAAACTTAGTGATATGTGGTGTGTCCAGTCTATTCGTTATTAATATAATGTAAGTACTCCCTATATTAATACGAAAGGCAAGTCTGACATTAAATAGTCAGATTTTTGAATGGAGTTTGGCGTGAAGAAAATGCTCACTAACTGCTGTATCTCTATCCCTCCTAGATTGAAACATCACCTTTCTTATCTTGACTGTCCATCTGACGTGTCCCTGCCAAAATCAACAAGTCATTATGGTTAATTGTAGCAGATGTGTCACGATATGTGTATGATTTTACGGAATATTACCAGAGACCATGTAAATAACCATTATTTACCACCTTGGTGTGTGTTGAACAGATGGTACAGATGGTGTTCTGTTCTGTGCCAAACCCCATTCAAAAATATCGCAATTTAATGTTGGTTTGTATGGCAGTTTCTTCATGAATTCACGCTTTATGTTAACTTGACATAGATACAGGTGATGCACAGTAAAGTACATAATGTGCTAGTGTGTTCAATCTGTTCTGTGAGCACTGCTCATACTAGTACGAAAAGCAAATATGACATTAAATAGTCAGATTTTTGAATAGAGTTCAATACGAGAAAATGAGAAGACATTGGCCTCTATACCGTTGAGCAAAGCAGGTGGTGTCTATTTCCAGTTCACTAGCTACTGTGTCATTATCCCTGATGGGTGAGGTAATACTTTTGTTATGTGCTGTCAGACTTTGTTCATCTAACATGCAGCTGCAAAAATCAACAATTCATAATGGTCATTTGAAGGTTCTCTGCAGACGTGTCACGATATGTGTTATGTTTACTACAGAATATTACAAGAGACTATGTAAATAACCATTATACCAGCTTGGTGTATATTGAACAGATGGTACAGATGATGTTCTGTTCTGTGCCAAACCCTGTTCAAAAATATCCCAGTTTAATGTTGGTTTGCATGGCCACAGTTCCTGAATTAATACGAGCTTTATTTGAACCTGACATAGATATAGGTAATGCACAACAAAGTACTTAATATGCTAGTGTGTCCATCTATTTGTTATGCAATCTCATGTCAGTATTTCCTATACTAATACGAAAAGTAAATCTGACATAACATCGTCAGATTTTGGAATGGAGTTTGGCATGACATTCTGATTATACTAGAAGATGTGTAACATTGGCTCCTGCACCGTTGAGCAGAGCAAGTGGTGTTTATTTCCAGTTTACAAGCTACTGTATCATAATCCCTCAAAGAAAGACCAGTGCTTTTGTTATGTGCCTACAACACAAACTGTATTTCATATTTTAATTGTTCATCTAACACGCAGCTGCAAAAAAGTCATAATGGTTAATTGATCGTTCTCCAATTGGTAGAGTTGTTACAAAGTTAGAATTTTAAACTTCCATACAAGACGTGACATTTCTTTCAATACCACAGTAAAAAGAAAAAAAGTCCTAGGCACACAAAAATGGATTTTTTTAAATTACACAGCACACAGTGCCAGTACAGAAAAAATCACTGAACTCTGCCTGATTTTGCTGCAAGCAGGCAAGACAATAAACACTGAACCGAACTGGGAGATCTTGAATAAGCATTTAGATATATTTTTTTATAGCTTCTGTACTTTGAGGACAATAATTACAGATTTTGTATTGTTTTAAAAAGTATTGATACTTAGACTTTTAACAACCTTATTCTCTAGACAGAGTAAATGAAGCCAGTTGAACTCTCAGCCTTTATGGCGTGACACAGATGGTATGTTGTTGCCTAGTTTCTAGAATGCACAGGAACCATATCTGGTTTCAAAATGTTGATTTGAAGCTGGCGTCTCCCCCAAGCAGCCTTTCACAAAACTAAATGATTGACTTCTATTTTATATTGTTATTAAACAATACTGACATTAGTATGAGTTCTTGGTGACACCAGCAAGCAAGCAAGCAACACCACTCCTAGAAATTCTTGGTCCTCTAACAAAATGTCACCATTGCCAGCTCTCCCTGTCACTTGTAATTTAATGCATTATGGTCTCTCCTTTCTTAGAGGCCTTTTCATAGCTTGGAGACTCATGAAAACACTCCGCTCTTTGACCCATGCTCCTGCCAAGAAGGTCGCTGTAAAAGCCGCCCCAGTTTCGAATTCATTGTCTGTGATCTTTTGCACTAAACACAGTGTTGTTTCTGTCTCGATTCTTCCAGCACTCGAGGGGATTATGGTCAGGGAGACAAAAAGGAGAAGTTCAGATTCGCCCGCACGCTGGTCCTCATCCAGTGCATTATCAGTGCTGTGTTTGCTAAGATATGTGAGTATGTGCTGCAAAGAAGAAACACAAAAACTAACGACTGTGGTTAATCCAGGATACATTTCCTAAAGCTGTTGATTTTGTAGGCCCCTTAGAGTTTCCACCATAATAACCACAAAATATAATGTCAAAAATTTCCTTCTGCTTCTTTTTAACTGGCTAACATGCATACTTACTGTAACTTTTACTGGGAAAGTGTTAACACAGGCTTGTTTGTTTGGTTATGTAGGTCATATATAAGCATCACTATTAAATTCAGACTGTTTTATAACCAGTTAAACCTCCTTGTAGTAGCTTTAAGTTGTGAGTCTGCCAGGCAGCCTCTCAGGGCAGTCATGATCGAAAATTTTCACACTAGTGTTTTGAATTTTAACTTATCACCATGACTAACATTTGCATTGAAAAGTGTACTTCCAGTCATATTTCGGTAATAAAAATCTTGTAAAGCATCATATTACAGCTTGTATTAAAGACAAATCTTCCTCTTTATCACCAGTGATCCAGTTTTTCGAGGGCTCCAAGCCGGATCACACCAAGAGCTGGCTCTATGGGCTGTGTTCCCTCTCTTATCTCGGAGCCATGGTGTCCAGCAACTCTGCTCTTCAGTACGTCAACTACCCCACGCAGGTGAGTCGGTGCTTCCAGACGGGGCAAAGTCAGTCGTTTAACATGATTCTTTTGGGTTCATTAATGCTCGGTGCTATTGTGTCCTAAAGTTATGTTTTTCTTGTGATAGGTGTTGGGGAAATCCTGCAAGCCCATACCAGGTAAATGTGATGATATCACTTCTGCTTTCGGTCTGCATATTTCCTGGATGCCTGCATGTCACATATATGATATGATTTTACAAAAGAAATGATATTATTACAAACAAAACTCCTTCCCTCTCAAAAAAGACTCGCTGGTAACATGCAATGGAAATACCTGGATATTTCAGTCAATAACACTTCGTTAATATAACACTTTTCATGCAAACAAATTTTAAGACAAAGTGTTTCACATAATGAAACAATAACCCTCCACACCCTCCTGCACACACATACACACACACACACCCAAAGCAATGACTTTGTAATTGACAAAAAGAAAAGAACAGAAAATACTTTATTTTCTATTGTTTGCTTGCAAAAGGCAGACATTTGTGCAGAAAAACTGCTATTAAAAAGCACAACATATCACATCCAACCTGAACACATTAAAACATTCATTTACACAGAGACGCAGTAGAAGCTACATTAAAAAAAGAAAAACCACCAAGTGCCTGATAGTGAGGATTAAAATAAGAACAGCACTCGTTAAAAAACAGGAAGTGAGGAAACGCTTTCATAAGTGAGGAAACACCAGAGGCAGGATAAAAACTAAAAATAGAAAAAATAATGTAAATAAATTAAAATCAATCAATAAAAACTCCAAACAGCGGAGAAAGAGCCTGTGAAAAGTGAAAAAACACAAGATAAAATACCAAAAGAGAGGCTACATATAGAAATTAGAAAAAATAAGAGGAAAACAATCCAGAGAATAAAAGGTGAGTAAATAATGAAATAATAATGATAAATACATAAATAAAATGACATACTAACTAGTAAAACAGACTCAAATGTATAAATAAATAGGTTGATTAAAAGCCAGACTAAAAAGATAGATTTTGAGTTTGCTTTTAAAAATATTAACAACAAATCTATCAATCAGATGAACGAAGGTGACGTCTAAGGTTGCGGTTGCTCTTGTTGAAAGGAGACAAATCTCACCTACGATCTGTGTCAGTATTGACTGACTCAGAACCTGCCAGCTCTCATAAATATAATGTGCTGATGTACATATTTACTGAGAACATATATGTTCCGTGTATTATCAGTGCACGTAGGGTGCTTGACAAACAGAGAGATTCTGATATCTTTCTAAACGGCTCAAGGACACATGGACTTAGCAAATTCTATTCAGAGTGTTTGGAGCGTACATGGTGAGTTACTGTATGTTCTGTTTGTACATGATGATTATTTCCCACCGCTCACAGCCTCGGTTATCTCTTGTTACACATACAGAAACACACACAGACACACACACACCCTCACCATCCATGTTTCCCTTCTCAGGGGTGAAGGCCTGACATTGTATCCAGGGCAGGGTTGACTATAGAGATGCCACCCTCTTGTCCACATCTCAAAACCTTCCTTCATACTGTGTTTTTTGTGTTGCTGCAGTGATGATCCTCGGTGTGACAATACTCAGGAAGAAGTACCCACTGGCTAAATACCTGTGTGTGCTGCTGATCGTGGGCGGCGTGGCTCTGTTCCTCTACAAACCCAACAAGAGCTCAGCTGTCGCAGATGACCATGTTTTTGGGTTTGGAGAGATTCTGTTGGTGAGTTAAAATAACTTTATACTCTGTTTATCCCATTTATTGTTGTTTCCGGTCAGGATGGCCTGATACTGCTTTCTCAGTCTGTCTCCATAAATTGACATTTCATGGCTTGGTCGTGTGTTTCTCTCTGTCGCAGCTCGTCTCTCTGACTTTGGACGGTTTGACTGGCGTGGCCCAGGACCACATGAGAGGTCGCTTCCAGACGAGTGCCAACCACATGATGCTGAACATCAACTTGTGGTCCACTCTGGTGCTGGGACTTGGTGAGTCAACCGTGATGCTCTCTGCCAAACTCTTGTCGGACTGAACGCGTGTCTCCAGGTGCCAGCTCCATGGAGGGTTTCTCTCCAAACAGAACTGCCAGGCATTTCACTGCCTGACACACCTGCAGCCAGAGAGGAGAAACTAATGAGCAAAATCACCTTGATGTGGTTCAGTGCTGCCAAAATCTGAAACAGAAACACTGATGCACTGAGTGTCCTGTTGTGAAGCCTTCTCTGTATCAGAGATTGTTGAAAGCAAAGGTTTAAATATTTGTAATAATGTTATAAACTGATTTATACCAAAGTTGTTCAACCTGAAACATTTTGAAAATTGTCTTTGCATTAAATTGCTGTTGTGTTTATATCTTCTGGCACTCAGTGGCACACACACTGCTTGTTCCTGAGTGAAGACTTGTTAAACTTTCTGACATGTTGCAGGAAGTATAGTCTTATATAGAACTATTGGGTTGTTAATTATGCGTTATGAGTTACGAGTGTTTGCTGAATCTGACTTGGCATGTTTGTACGAGTCCACCGTATGAAAAAAAGTAAGAATAAGTTCAGATAAGAATATGAAAATGTTCTTGCATGAGGCCGATTGTGTTGACAGGAAATGTGGGTATTCTTGACACTAATTGCTGAAGTTTTAAAGTGAAATTCTTCGCTGGTAACAATCTGGATGGTCCTTTTCCTCTTAACAATAAAACAATAACGTTTGTCTTTGTACTGTATTCAGTTAAATATAGGATGAAAAGTTTTTGCAAATCATTGCATTCTGTTTTGTTTTTTTCAGGCCATCTTGTCTTGAAATGTCATGTTGCTTTAAGGTGTTTTAGTATTAACAGCTGATGCATTCTTACAAAGTGATGACATTATTAATTGTGGGGTTTTTTTGTATCATCACAGTAAACTCTTTCATGTACTCCAGGACAAATGGCTGCTGTGATGCAGTAGCTAATGACAATCCAAATTAGTTCTTAAAAAAAAAGAAAAAAGAAAACCCCCAAACAAAAACCAATAACCGCTGCGTTAGAGAAAAGGTGAACACTGTTCTCTCGGGAGCCAAAAACTCATTAATTCAGTCAAGGCAAAGTGTTCAGTGTTATCTTCATAGATAAGGAATCCTGCACCTCAAAGCCCTCAGTTCTGTGAGGAGGTTGCAATAATATGATGAAGAGTAAGGCACATAAAACAAATGCAATATAACGAGGGCCTTTCTAAGGCTGGGCACTAATGGGCTGTAAGATAAAGATCAAAAGGTCAAAGTCAGTATGAGAACTGAGGGACTGTTATTCCTTTAACAAACTAATTGGCAGTTCCTGCTGTCTCTTTGTAAGAGCCCATCGCTTCTGCACATCTGCTTCCCTTTCAGTTTCGTACAACGCTGTATTTATGTGTTGAATTCAGTTCCAGGCTGCATTAAAATGCCGTCAGAGCTCCTCAGTTTTACTTTGTGAAAACTGCACCTCCTGTATGTAAAGACGCTCCCACTACCTTTACAAGAAACCTGCCTTTGAGCTTTGAAGTGCTGATATTTCCCAAGGTGCAAAGGTATTCTTATTCCTCCACTCCCACGAATCCTCGACACCCCCGCGCCAGACTCCATCTACCTGTTGTGACCGTCTTACGCCACTTGGTGGTGCCGTGTGCCCACGCTGTGTAAACTGTGATCAGATTTTCTCAGCACATCTCAGCAGAAATATGTGACATTATGTTCAATTACGGAGTTGCTTTTGAAATGACATTCATGTCATTTTCTCTTTTTATTGACGCTTTCATCTTCTCTGCTCTCAGCCGTGCTGTGGACAGGGGAGGTGTGGGAGTTCCTTCGTTTTACTGAACGCTACCCGAGCATCATCTACAATATTCTTCTGTTTGGACTGACCAGTGCTTTGGGCCAGGTGGGTGGACGCATTAAAGGATGTTGTGTTGCAGTGTTGGAAAAAAAAATCCTTTTCTTTAATAAAAGTTTTAGAATGAATGACCTTCTTGACAGCATATATCCAAGTTACATTCCTTAACGTGTTTTTTAAATCCCTTCACCAGACCTTCATCTTTATGACGGTGGTGAACTTTGGGCCTCTGACCTGCTCCATCGTCACCACCACCAGGAAATTCTTCACCATCCTCGGCTCCGTCCTTCTGTTCGGCAACGTCATGACGACGATGCAGTGGGTCGGCACCGTCCTGGTGTTCCTCGGTGAGAGTTAATCCTGGTTTAACACTCTGTTGCCTGGATTTACTGTCAGTGTCTGTGTGTCTCTCCTGCTCTTTCCCTCTGCCTTTACTCAAACGGCACATTATCTGTATCGGCCAATAAAGGCTTTAAAATAAAATATCAGCCTGAAATGACATTTCCGCCGATATGACGGGCTGATAAGACGGTAAGGATTGCCTGCTTGCTGGAGACAAGTAAAGCAGGCAACTCAAAAAAAGAATGAAACTATTAATTGTTGGAGTAATTTTGCATGCAAAATGGCACAAAATGCTGTATTCAGCCTCACAAATATGAAGATTTCCCTCTTTTCTTAATTTATTATCACATTAAACTAAATGTCTTTGGTTATGGACTCACAAAACAAGACATTTAAAGACATCACCTTGGACATTTTTCTCTATTTTCTGAAATTCTATAGATATTGAAGCCCTCGATTAAACATGGTAATTAACCTAAAAATTGACTTCGGGCAAATAGATTTATGACCCACTGCAATTTAATTATGGGCACTCAACACAAGAATGTGTGCACCAGTGAAGAGTTGCTGTTTGCAGTGATTGCTCAGTCTCTGTCATGCAATGAAAAGACAAATCACATTCCTTCAACACGACAAATTTAATTTCCCATTTTAAACAGTAAATGCTCTTAAAATACCTCCTGTACTATGTAAAATATGTAGGAGTAACAGCTGCCATGCAGTTGCCATACCAGTGCTGCAACAATTAATCAATAATCAATGATTACTCAGTTATTAAATGAATTGCCCACTACTTTGATAATCGATCTGAGTAATTCTCTAAGAAAAAAAAGTCAAAATTCTCAGACTCTCAGAAAATACTTCTTGGTTTCTTTGGCAGTTAACTGAGTATTTTTGGGTTGTGAGTAAAACAAGATATTTGAAGACGTCATCGTAGGATTTGGGAAACACTGAGTGACATTTTTCATTTTTTCATTGCATTTTTCTGACATTTTAAAGAAAGAACTATAAAATCAATCATCATTTGCAGCCCTATAAAATTTAAAAAAGGTATCATATTTGATAGGTATCAATCACAGATCCCCCTTTTTTCTCATTAATATCTGTGTGTAATGACACTAAGTAGTTCTGGACTCAGACCTAAATTTCACATTACTAATTCAGCCTACGACCACCTTAAAAACATCAAGAATTAAAGGATTTCTGTCCAAACAAGTGCAATATTTGTAATGTTTTAACTATTTATTGGCTTGTTTTTAGCTTTTGTTTTCATGATCTCAAATACAATTTTAATCTTCTTTTAACCTTTTATCTTAATGTATTTCTTTGCTCCTGTAAAGCACCTTGAATTTCCTCGTGTCTGAACAGTTCTATATGAATAAACTTGCCTTCTAGTGCCAGTGAAAGAGGTAAAAAATGTGTTGGAGGTCTTCAGCTGCAGCCTGAGACAGTTACTGAATGTGTTTGTTACAACAAACAATTAGGTTCTCCTGGGGAATACTTCTTCCCACGCAAACCGCTGAGTAAATAATGCAGCGCGAGTGTAGCTGGAGGGGAGTCGGTAAATTTACTATCTGAATGCTCATATTTCCGAATGTTTTTATTGGTGAAATTGGTAATTCTGTTGGTGAAATCCAGAGTGTAAAGTAGTTTCTGTTGAGCTGCTTGTTTCGAGGCTTTCTCCTGCTCCTTAATCACATCTTTGCCTCACTTCTCACTTCAGGTCTCGGACTCGATGCTAAATTTGGAAAAGCCCCCAAGAAGACGACGCATTAAAACATCTGGAGCTCACGAGTGAGCTAAAGACAGAAACATTGCACATGAAATGGAAACACTATAGCCAGTATCTTATTTTCACAAGACATCCTGTACTGTCAGATTTTCTGTGTTTAAAAGAGAAATTCTCGTAGGTTCCAGCTCCAGCTTCTCTTGTGTACTGTTAATAAATGTTGAAGAGAGACGTTTTACTTGGGATCAAGTCCTCGACGAACTGTGACGAGCCATTAACATCTTTTATTTTTGACCACAAGAAGATATTATAGTCTTGTGGAGGAGTTCGGACCGGCTGAAACCAGCTCACCTCCCTCGGATGGATGTCGAACCAAACAAGAAGTTTCCAGCATTTCACTCATCAACTTGCCTCCAACTGCAGCTCAGTTAACAAGTTGTTGCTTGAATATATGTAATTAATCACAGTTTATTTCTTGGCAGACATTTAGCCAAGCATCATGTCATTTATAAAATATAAAAACGGTTGTTTTGTAGCCTGTTGTTTTATGTCCAGTCTTACTATTGAATTGTTTTTACTTTTATTTTCTACAAGTTGAGAATAACTTGGCATAAAAGGGAACTTGTGATATGTCCTGGTGATTTTTCTTTTCTTTCAGTTCCACTTGATTGGTTCCCACAGGGTTCTTACAGGTGCTGGAGATCCTTAAAAACACTTGAATTTGAATTTTGTGTTTTTTTAAGGTGTGAGAAGTGCTCAGATTTTTTGGATGAAGTGCTTGAAACTTTAATTGAATCACTATCTTAAGGATTAGTTGTTGTTTTTTTTTTTTTAGCTAAAGAAGTAAAATCAGTCAGGGAACTTAAAGGGACAGTTCACCCCAAAATCAAAAATACATATTTTTCCCTCTGACCTGTCGTGCTCTTCATCCGTCTACATTTTTTTTTGGTGTTAGTTGCAGAGTTTTGCAGATGTTGTCCGTACAACTTGCTAGTAGAAAGAAAGTAGTTTGCACATTAAACTGCTCACAACAAGGTGTGTGGATCATCTTGAGTAACCAGCAGTGTTTGTGTTACTCAGTATCTTATTACTGTAATATTATTACTCTACCCTGTAATAAGTAGCTTAATGGATCACAGTTTCTAAACAGTAATAATTAGGGCTGCACAATTGCAATATACAAATCGCAAAACTAGAACCCAATCAAAATTTTTTGAAAAAGGAAACATTTGTGAGAAAACAGCATTATAATGAATAAATATCACATTATCATGATTTTTTTTTTTCAGTAAAAATAATCACAACATTACTTTTTTTTTTTTTTTACTATACCTTGCAGCCCTATTAATAATATAGTTACTAATCCAAGCAACTCTGAGTTACTCAGTTACTGTTTGACCCAGGTATGTTGTCTTATGATGACGTGTGCGTGCGTCAGGTTCGGGCGGGTCACGTCAGCTGCTCGCCAAAAAACTAAACAGTTTGCAACAAAAGCTTTTTAGGTGTTAACAGTTCACTGGAGCAGCTGTTAAACTGAGCAGCAAAAAGTACAAAAGTATATTACTTCTGATATCAAGTGATAAGTAATATTACTTTTTAAAGGAGTAATAAGTATAAAGTTACTCATTACACCATCACATCAGTACCATCTAGTTCCATTATATTTGAGAGAAGGCAGACATCTCTCAGGCTGATGTCTCCAAAACTCTGCAGCTCACACCCATTAAATCTAGATGGATAAGAAGCACTACAGGCCAGGGGGAAATATATATTTTTATATTTTTTGGATTTTGGGGTGAACTGCATTAATTGCATTTGCCTTTTGTGCAAAATGAAGACGACTCCGCTCGAGCCTCGCCTGCCTCTCTGTCCTGTGATGGAGCAGCGAGTGGGAGGCTGAACAGATGACAGCATGCCAGCAGGTTGCATCGGCTTGAGAAAGATTTCACTGAAATGGAAATTATTTGTTGAGTGATTGTTTAAGTGATTATTTTTATAAAGGCTCAGCCAGGTTATATCGGATGCTTACAGGCAGGTGACACATTTTAATTTATCATCCTTCTGTGTAATTCTATCACAGTAACATAGTTTTGGTTGTTTATATCACAGTAACATCTGAGATAATGTGATGAACAAGTGAGGTAATCATTTTGTAGATAAATATGTAATTTATCACAGCTGGAAGGTGCTGGAAAAGCTTGAAAATGTTAAAAAAAAAAAAGTGCTTGAATTTGAGTTTGGAAAAGGTGAAGGAACCCTGTTCACATCAGTTAGGTGATGCTCATCTCTGATTGGCTGCTGCTTATTGTAAATGGCTCTAAACTAGCCAACAAACACTCACTGCTCAGCAGCAGCTGTTCATGCTACAAACTGAAATCATTTCCACCAACAATCTTGTATCTGTTAGCCAACTTGTTTTTTAAATTAAAAAATATATTATCAACTTTGTCTTTTACCATTTATCACTTTAGTTTTAAACATTTTGACAAACTATTATAGAAAGTTTGGTATTTGAGAAGAAAAAACAGCAACATGTAGCTTATACAATGTCTGCGTTGTCTGCTTCCAATATCAATATTTAAAGATTTTTTTTTTATTGTGAGTCAGGATACCAGAATTTTACATTTCAGTACAACACTGGTATAAAAATGATACTCAATCCTTCTTTTGACACCAGACAAAAAGAAAAAAGTCATAGGCACAGAAAATATTATTTTTTCCTTCTTTTTTTCAAAAGTTAACAATCTGCAGACAGTGCTGGTACAAATAAAGAATAAAGTAACTGTCTGGTTTTGCTTTAAGCCAAATTCAAGCAGGAAATTACAGACTAAACTGAGGTCTGGAATGAACACTTAGATCTTTTTTTTCATATCTTTGGTCCTTTCGATACTCTCAGATGTTCATATTGTTTTGTTTTTAAACATGGTATTAAAAAACTATTGATGATTAGATACTTTTGACAACCATAGTGGGAATACAGCTAAGAACAGCGGACGTTTAAAGGAAATATTTACCAAAATAGCACAATTGCAGAGAATCAGCACCTCTTTTATCAACAGCAGGCAAGAAAGCCAAACTCCTGCATACATGACACCTCAAGGTTGATCTTTTCAGAGAAACACACAGAAAACATGTTCTAAAATAGGTGGAATAATGATTATAATTTATGAAACAGCACATAAAGCCTGAGAATCAAAACTGACTGGAGATGAATGGAGGGGAACAGCGCCCCCTGCTGTCATATTGTTATACAGACACTTCACCTCCTCACACACGACAGACAACAGCAGCAGTAAACAATGTCAGTCATGATTCTCCATCATGTCCACTGGTGGAATGTAAGTGCATGAACTCAAGTACTGTACTCAAGTATAAATCTGAGGTACTTTTTACATTTTCACTCCACTACATCTCTGAGGGAAATACTGTACTTTTTACTCCAATACATTTGTCTGACAGCTTTAGTTACTTTTCAGATTACAGTTTTTCCACATCTTTCATTGAGTGAAATCTCCAAACTTGAGCTAAATAAACTATTTAAAAACCCACCTGGGATTAGGTCAGTGCATCATCACAAAAAATGAAAATGGGGCGTTTTTCTTCAATAAAAGTTGAGTTTTTAGACATTTGTGCTTCTCACAGGACAGCAACGCAGCAAACATATGATGATCTTAAAGATTATAATCCTATGGGGCTGCAATTACCGCAGATATTCAGTTTACTGTCATGGAGGAGTAAAGAAACTAAAAAATATTCACATTTGAGAGGCTGAAATCAGAGATTTTTTCCTTTTTCTTGAACAAAAATTACTCAAACGGATTAATCGATTATCAAAATGTTTGGTGATTAATTGATTGTTCTTTATAATCCAGATCTATATAATCCATTGTTCCACATAACTCAACAATACAAAATAATAAATAAAGCTGTTAAATTTAGTGAAATTACCTTCAACATCTACAGCAGTAAAATGCAGCATCAATAATAAAACTCTGACAGCTTCTTACCTGTTAACTGACAATTATGGAGCTCAGCCCATAATAGAATCATATATATTTATATATGTGTATATATATATATATATATATATATATATATATATATATATATATATATATATATATATATATATTCCATATTTTCACAGCAATAAAAATGTATGGATGGGTTTTGTTTTGATTTTTTTCCCTGAGCACAAAGAACATGAGGAAAGCAGTTAAAAATAATCAAACAGAACAAAAAGAACAATAAATGAGAACGTAAATATTACATTAATGACATCTTTGAGGCATGATAGATGATCCTGACTTTCTCAATATTCAGTCCTTTAATGTTTCAAAATATAATTTCATCTCATTATTAAATTGTTGAATATCGGGTTTCCTGTCAGATCATTTACATTAATGGGTATAAAATTAAAAGATGTAAAATAAAAGCATGACATGGATGGCTTTTTGTTTTGGGTTGAAATCTGGTGATTGTAGTGACTTTATTACAACTTCATCTTTGCCAGAATAAAATTCTGTGTGAAAATACAGATAAACGCGACACACCTGCACATTAATGAAACTATAAAAACTCCTCGTTTTTAATCACATGAAGGATGCTGTAAATGCCCCACATAGTCCAAATAATAATGAATAATTGTGTATTTTCCGCCTCTGTCCGTCAGGCACCTCTTCAGCATCCTATGTGAGTCTCCTCCGTCTCTTCCGCCTCATCTCGCAGATTAAATTACGCAGCGTTTTGGTCAGACTGCTCATAATCCGTTCATTCTCTACAACGTGGATAAATCAGCCTTCTCAGGTTAAAATGCTCACCACGGTCCGCAAACAGCTGAGGAGCCACCCAGCTGTGAGTATGACCTGCTTCAAATCAGTGAATGTTCCTCTTAAAGTTCCTGTTTTAAACCACATTCTTCAGGCTAACCTGGCTAAGCTAAACTAGTTAGCTTCGTTAGCTAAACCAGGCTAACAGTGACTGTGACCGCGCTGACTTTGAGGAAATCAGTTACAGATCTGACAGGATGTTCACTCTTTGTTTTATTCTGAATACAGATTCATCGATGATGTTTGAACCAACACTTTGACAGCTGGTGCTTTAGTGTCAAATGAGGACACGACGTCACCCTCAGCGACAACAGCTGATCGTTAGCCAACAAGTGTGAGGGTCTGCGGGGATCAAAATAGCAACCAGGGCTGCTAGTTAGCACGGCAGCTGGTTAGAGAGCGTTAGCAAGATGTTTACTCACACTGGAAGTTAAACTTTAAACTGTACGATCTGGTATTTGACTTGTGGAAGAAAACACAGTGAAGAAGTTTTTACTGTAAGAAAGTTGTAAATACAGCAAGTTAAGTTGGTTTAAACTGGCCCACGTCAGTCCGAGAGGGCAAAGTGATATTTTATTATACAGTTATATTTTGTAGATGATGGTCAGTATTTAAGATGTTTGGACGAGGGCTGCACAATTGCAATAAAATCACAATATAGCAAGTTTCACGAGAATGGAACATGTATGAGATAACTGTATTATAATAAGGTACTGAAGTGCTGCAGAGATGACCTGGCCTTAAAATCTTGCCCTCAATAAATATCACATAATCACTATTTCAGTCAAAATAATCCCAATATGACTGTTTGACCAAATCATGCAGCCCTAGTTTGGACCCGGGTAGCTGTGCAGCGCAGTGTTTACAGTATACACAAGCTGTCAGCAGTATTTTTGTTATGTCTGTTATCTTTATTGACTTTTTTATCAAACACAAAATCAAGGTTATCATCGTCTTAATGTTTACTGATATAAGACTAAGAGCTGGAAGAGACATTGCGTCACTTTAGGTCATGCCCTCCTCTGCTTGATGCCAGACTTTGTCACTGGCTCTATTGAAAGCCTGTTGGAGAAGCACACTAAAACCCAACATATCTATGTTCTATGACCTTTGATGGAAGAACTGCCTGTATTAAAATTCAAGAGGACACTTCTGACGGATTTTTCCAAATGTGCACATTTCTATGTTTGCTGTCGGCCTCCAAATAGCATGATTGACACTGCATCTCCATAGTCTTCATAGAACTGACACTAAAGTCTGCAGCACAACATGTTTCATAGTGATATAATGTTCCTCGGAGGTGTAAACAGTTTCTTATCTTTCTGTGTGTCGCTCACAGCTGATCCCTCTCTTCATCTTCATCGGTGGAGGAGCATGCATGTCCATGCTGTACCTCGCTCGCCTGGGCTTGAAAAACCCTGATGTCTGGTGAGGACTCCAGTCACGACACAGAAATCATCTTGTGTTTATTTTATTCTCCCACTTCACACTCAAACTGCACTCTTGTATGCAAATATAGAACATTGTACAGATGTTTACATTCCCCTGTATTTTTTCTATATTATCTATAATTCTTTTTTATTTTTCTCTGTTTTAATGTAATTTTAATTATTTATGTATGAATGCACCAATAGAATGCATTGACAAGAAAGGAATTCTATTTTGCCCTTTTTTAAAATGTCATGTGAGTAGGTGGGTGGAGGAGTACATGAAATCTGCATCTAATGAGATTTGCAGATGAGTAAAAAAAACGTAAAGAAGCCGACAGTTTTGCAGCTAGTTTTTGTAACACAAGTAAATCTGTCACTTCCTGCCTATGAATGTCTTTGAATGTCAAGTTCCAGTCTCTGTTGGCTAATCATTCATAATCTCTGCCTACTTCCTCCTCTGCAGTTGGGATCGCAAGAACAACCCCGAGCCTGGAATAAGTTGGCCCCGACCGATCAGTACAAGGTGTGACTCAGTCTCCTCTTCAGAAATCGTACCAATCACGCCGTGTTACAGGGTTGATTTTTCTGTGCCGAGGAGTGTAGGTGGTGATATTCAGGGATCATGGTATGGATCTTTGCCAGACTTGTTGCTGAGCCTTGGATTATTCCTTCAGTTGGATTAATCAAATGACATAATCTGGTTAACGCTGACTCGTAGTAACAAATCTGATTAAGTCATTAACTGCTCCTCTCGATCAAAAGTCATGTGAGTTTCCAAAAGACAAGAAGGCAAATGAATTTCTGGAGTATTCAGAGATTTTACTTTAGTACAAGATTTAATAAATCAGCTTTTTGAATTGAATGACTCAATAACATGGGAAATATGACCCCAAACACATAAAACTTGAAGGGAAAATTCACCACTTGTTATGTGGAATCAGTGTTGATGGTAAATGAAGTCAGTTGAAGCAGTAAATTCCTCAGTGTGCGTTTATATTGACTGAGAAAGCCGAGTCGTCCTGCTGCAAAAGGGGACGTAATAATATATCGAATATCACAATAACAAAATGTCTCAATGTTGTACTGAGCTAAGACAAATCTACTGTGATCCTACGTGGTTAATTATTTTTATTTTATACTCTGACCTCTACTGACTGCTGCATTGTTGCTGTTTTGCAGTTGTACATGCGTAATTCAAACATTCATCGCCAAAGATGATTCATGCCAATTTTGTGCACATGCTTGGATCAGAGCTGTGTTGTTGTTTTTTTTACTTTATTAAACAGGGAAAGCAGAGGCACTTGAAGTTAGAAGGAAAATTAATTTTATACAAACAAAAAAGACAAGATAAAATAAACTAGAACTTTATTAATCCTCAAAGAAACTCTTTGTGCCAGGTTGCTCCAAAAATTACAGCATCATAAGAATAACAGCATGAGGAAAATATAAAGCGTATCGCAAACAAACAGTTCTTGATAGAATAAACAGAAAAAGTTGTGAAGGGAGTTTTATTGAAGAGTAATATTGGCAGTGATATTGAGAGGTGCACCAGACAAAAATAACTGTAAAAATAGCGCAATATTACAAATAATTGTACCTGATAGTAATGAGAAGTAATATTGCGCAGGGTATTAAAACATGACATTAAACATAATAGAAAAATAATAGTACACATAATAATGAAAAGTAATATTGCAATATTATGATGCCGTGCACATAGAATTTATTATACAACACATTTTTTCACATCAGCATTTTTCTTTGTTAATAATATTGTAATAAATATCATAACGTGGACTTTCTGTCGGCATTATTGTACCGAGTTACCAAGTTTTTGGTGTCGTTGCATCACTGGCATCACAAGCTATCTCAGCTTGGATTTCTAGGTAGTCAGGGACCTGCTAGATGAGTATTTTTGTCACCTGATGCTATTTTTTGGCCAACAAAGTAATCACCAGAAGTTTGCGCTCAGTGCATCCTTGGCAAACTGGAGAACTCTACTTTCTTGACTACATTTACCATCAACACTGATTAGACAGCAACATAGACAGCTTTTATGTGAAATGTGTTTTTGTTCTTGAGCTTAACATTTGTTTGTCCTCTCAGTTTTTCACAGTCAACATGGACTACAGCAAGCTGAAGAAGCAGGGCCCCGACTTCTAAACATCATATCTGCTGGACCAAAAGCGCCAAGGATGAGCTGATCCGCACAGGCCCCACCTCCATTTGGAACTTCCTCCGGGAAGCTCAGGGATGCAGAAGCGAAAACCCGCACAAATGATACATATTTTTGTTTCCTCATTGCATCTCATTGGCTTTTTGGAAACTTTTCTCTTATTTCTCATTTTCAGTGGTTGTCAATAAAGTGAAGGAGTCTTTTCTCCTCCATACAGAGAAAAGAACCGGTTTCATTTATTGTGATTCTGTTTATGGGCAGTTTGCTTTCCATGTTCTTGATTTGGGGTCTTTTTTTTTTTTTTTTTTGCATTGTTGCCACTCAGACCACCTTCCACAGTCTGTTTACACTTACATCATGCTCTGCTGTTGCTATATGAGCTTTCACCTCATTTCACCTTCGTCCTGCTGTAACTCAGCTGCTGCTGAGCTATGTGGCGCACTATTCCTGGCAGCCGTCCAGAGTCTTATCGGTATGGCGGGGGCAGACTTTGACCTGGTCACATTTGAGCAGTGGGCTCCCTCTGGTGGCGGCTGCGGCGGTCCAGACGATGCGGTGATGAAACCTCGGCAGTGTTTAGTCCAGTTTACGAGGCCTGCCAGCTGCCCAGCGCCTCTGCTGCTGAAGTTTCCAAGCTTTCAGAAGCCACTGCAGCTACAGACTTTAAAGGGAGGCGTGAGCCGACGCGGCTCTATCCCTGCAAAGGTTGACTTGTGTTTGCTTTAAAGCAATAACATGTTCATGTGTAACAGTCTAAGCCGTGGAATCAGAACCGGTGGGACATGTGGAGGTGTTCCTTCTTATAGAATGCCATCGCTCTCAGCCAGATGAGTTTGTAAATGTCAACAGGTCGTGCTGTCCCATATGCGGCTCGGGGAAATGCGACAAGGATGAGCAGCCAACATAGTGCGGAAAATGTCAAGGAGACCTTCGTATTTGAATAGACGCCCACTAAATCTAAATCTTCACCCACCCTCTCCAGGGCTGGAGCGCTCCACACACGTATCTGTCTTTTTCCTCCACCTGAGGAAATGAAAATTAACTCCTGGCGCAGCATGAAACACCACTTCATTTTGGAACAACATCTGAATTGTTGCAGCGTGTTCACCTTGTCGACTCGTAAGCCCAAAATAACAGCAATCAGCTCGATAGCTGTTGAAAATGGAAATAACACAAAAAGGCCTTTATTTTCCCAAACTCATTTATTTGTTGATATAACCTGTGATTTCGAGCTTAATGGGAGCAGAATGAAAGCGGGTGACACGCTGTGTGACTGGACAGAAAACACCAGCGGCTGAAACGGTCGAGGAAAAAAAAATACAAAACAAAAATGAATTAATGAATCGCTCAGATCAAGAGAACCTGTTTCTCACTGAGGGGTTTTTAACTTCCTGTCTTTGTGTAGGATGGAATAGGAGTCTGGATTTACAATAAGGTACTTGATTTTTTGAGGAGCTACCAGCAAACAAATGAGGAACTAAGTGCTGGTGAAGTTAAGTTAATGGAGAAATGAGTAAGAAACTAATTAGGAATCACTTGATAATTGATGAATAATTCCTAATGGAGGACTAGTAGATAATGAAAGTAAAGTGATACATGATACTGAGTAGTTACTAAGTAGTCCCTTGTTAGCTTATGAATACTTAACGTTTCTGTGTCCCCTAAAGTAAAGTAATAAAATTTTATTAGGAGTTACTCATTAACTAATGGTTCACCAGCAGTTAGTTCCTCATCCTCCCTCATTCCATCCCTGGTAGTCAAGTTTTGGATTTCGAGAATTTATTGCATTAAAATCAGCATCAGCTGGTGTACTTGATAAAACAGAATAAACAGTAAAACCGCAAAAAGAATGTCTGCTTTGGAAGTAAATGCAACCCAAAGTTTAATATTCAGGGCCTGTACAGTACAGACGGGTTTAACCGAAAATCCTTTTACAAATCAGGGAATTTATATACTTTCTACGCCTTACAAAATGTTTTTTTTATGTTTTTACATCAGTGGTTTTGTAAGTGAATATTTTTAATAAAATCCATTAAAATCAAACTTTTTTGTTGTCGTGAATTTTTGGTCAAAACCCCCCCCCCAAACTTGCAAAATGTTCAATGCAATTCAGGTTGGGGTTGATCCTGAAGATGGTCTTTTCACGCTGTCATCAAAGTGTTCTTTATGATCCAAATGGGACAGGTGCAGGGGTTCTTTTTGATGTTATGTACTATTTATATGTCAAGACATTTCACTCAAACCATTTGTCTTGTAGTGTTGGAGGAAGTTAGGACATCACAAGTTGAACGCTCATCTTGAAGTTTGTGGAAAATATTTGTCAATCATCTAAATCTAATAGACGGATTTCACAGTGGTGGTGCTAACATGTAAAATTTTACAACAAATCAAATTGAACTGTTAAAGCTATGACAAGTTCTGCCTTGTCATTTACATGTTTTATTTGCTTCCAGGACTTTGAAAACGTAGATAGTGGACGCCATGTGCAGCTCAAGTACCACCATGGCAGGATTAAGATTACAGCTCCAATGCTTAGCTATAACAGTGTTTGTAAATGACTGTGTAAAAGCAGATTTTTATTCAGATAATTAGGTTTTGACTGTATATTTTGTGGTTATAGTGGTGGAAACAGTACCGGTTTTGTCCACAGGGGTCTCCAAAATTAACAAAATAGAAACGCTCCTGGCAGTAACTTTAAGTTGACAGTTATATCATCTGAAAGGTGTTGATCCGGACAATTTTTACAGTGCAATTACAAAGAAAATGGATTTTCCTGATATGTTTAGTGTTTTGTTGCCCAACATTAAGGCTCTGTGCCATCCGGTCCATTACTGCTGGTTGAGGAGCTTCCCTAACAGTCAACACTGAGGGTCAGCTTTTGACAGACAGCCGCAGGGCTCAGAGTTCAAATGGCTTCATGGCGCTGAATTCTCTGAGGACACAGGCTGGAGAACAACTGTAGAGCCAATCTGACCTGCATCTTTAACCCTCCCACTCCTGACCCCCGACCCCTCTGTTGAATCCAGCCCTTTTCTGCCACACTGCAAAGGTAACATTGAAAAAATAATGAGGGAAAATAATGTGAGGCGAGGCGCGGGGCGATTGCTGCTGCTGCAAATTGTCTTCTAAAGGTCGTGCCAAAGGTCAGGCGGTCCAGAAACGGGGGCAGTGCAGAGACTCCTGCAGCATTCATACTAACAAAGTCCTCACTAACACATCTTCATAGCGCCTGTGTGAGTTTGAAAGTGTGTGCAAGAGGGTGAGTGATTTATAAACTTCATTACACACCCACGTTCATGCACAGATGTCTTGATAGCTCAGAAATATTGTTAACTGGAAAAAGGCCGTGTTATTTAGTTAGATTTCAAAGCCTTTCTCATCATCGCCATGCATAATGTGGCATTTGTGATTTTCTAATGAAATGCACATAAAGCCTACACCACGACCAAAGTACTTTCTGTCAGCAGCAGCCAGAGTCCTGTGTTATCTTTTCAAGTATTTTTATCTGGAGAGTTTTATCAGTTCAGCTGTGAAGATTATGTAGAAATACAGATGACATTTAGCTGGCTGAAATTACCGCTTTTTATTTATAAAACCATCACTGCCAAGAAAATAATCTACAGGGTTTCTCTCATTTTTTTTCCTTTGGCAGCTGGCACAGAAGTGATATTACTGACTTTATATTAAGTTTTGCTGCTCTAAGCCTGAATTCATTGAGGAGTAGCACAGCAAGCTGAAATGGAAGAACATTATTATTCAGTTGGAGTCGTGTTTGTGGCCATCTGGTGAAATTAACTTCAATATTTTTTTTATTTATTTTTTTTTTTTGCTCTATTTTGGTCTCCACCAACTCACAAAGGAAATATCTGGCTCTTAAGCAGCTAAATGCTCCACTGTGTTCACTAGCTAGTCACTAACTTTGTTAACTTTGTTAGGCGCTGGGCAGAGAGTTTATCAAATGGCAGGGGCGGATTTAATCTTTTTGGGGCCTAAGGCAAACACAGGCATGGGGCCCTCCACATCCCTTGTTCTCCCCTTTTTCAATCCTTGAATAAATAATACATTTTTATTCCTGGTGGAGTGCAGAGGATGAATTCAGCAGTCTCACTGCCTGAGGAAAGAAGCTGCTCTGTTGTCTGGTGGTACAGCGGTGGATACTTCTGTATCTCTTGCCAGTCGGCAGCGGGGCAAACAGGCCTGTGGCTGGGGTGGGTGTCATCTTTGAGTATCCTCATACTCCTCCTTTTTTAGTCCTGCTGAAGTAGCTTTGCTTAACGCACATGTTGGTCGAAAGTGCAAGCAGCTCATTCTACTGATATGTCCGTTTATTTTTAGGTGGCACCCCCTAGTGGACGTAGTAAATATAACAGGAGAAATATAATTTATTTTATTTTAATTTTTTTTAATTTTACCTTTATTTAACCAGGTAAGTCATTAAGAACTAATTCGACCTGGCAAAACACAAGAGCCTCTTGAGGAAAATGGGGCAGAGACTAAAAGGGTATCGGAAAGAAATCCACATTTGGAGGAAGTGAGGTGGATGAATGGCTCAAATAAGCACAAGACTTTCACCCAGGAGGCCGGGTTAGAGTCCTGTGTGAAACAAAAGTAAATTATTTAAAGTTTTGAACTTCCATCTTGTACATAACATGGTTATTTTATCCCAAACCACAATCTTTTTCTAAACCTAACCAAGAAGTTTTATAACCTAAACCTTACTAAGTACTTTTTCTGCCTAAAGTTAACAAACTGTGACCATCTTACAATGTAAAGTATGTGTCATGTGAGTTATGTCATCACACGAGTGACATCACTTCTGTCATATGGCATATGTAACGTAGTTATTTTAACCCAAACCACGATCTTTTCCAAACTCTAACCAAGTCGTTTTATTGCCTAAACAAAACTGTGACCATTTTAGAACATAAATCTCATGTCTAATGTCATGTGAGTTGTGTCACACGACCGATGTAATGTAGTGGAGGTCCTGTCAACTGTCAACTGTTGCTGCCAGTAATACATGTAGTTTTGGGAGTAACTGACAATCAACCTATTCTGGCCCTTGATTATGAGGACGTGTTGATCATTCCTGCAGATGTGCTGCTGTGAAGAGCAGGTCTGAGGAGGAGCAGGAGGTGGGAGGAGCCTGGTTTGATTAGAGCTCTTCTGAACAGGACTGAGATCAGGTGTGAGCCCTCCCACCACCTGCAGCAACTGACTGAGTACATGTGAGTTGTCAGTAACTTTATGTTTGAAGTATCTGAAGGCTTGAGTTGTTAATATTAAGTTTGAAATATTGTGGTAATTCATGTTGAAGTGTGGCCTCAAATTTGCTACCACCTTTGAACTGGACCTCACCTGGTGCTCACTCTGTCTGACTGCACGATCTTTTATTTGTTCATCAAATTACTGCAGATCAGCAAACCCCTCATTTTACACACGCTGTAAGATTGTGGAATAGTCTGAGTTAGTGTGGAGGAACTTTCTTAACCATAAGTTTATGAAGCGTATTATGGGGCCCTTGATATCTTGGGGCCTGAGGCAACTGCCGAACTTTTCCTCATGAAAAGTCCCCCTCTGGCTGAAAACAGCTGCCTGCTGCAGCTGGACATGAGGCTGATGAAAGCAGTAAAAACAATAACAGTTAGCTTTTTTTTCTCCATTGATTAGTGCAGCTTTAAATGTGCTAAAATTAATTAATTCAATATATATTTTCTGAAACTCTTAGTTCCTTCTATTCAAAATGAATTTTATATATTGAATTGAAATTTATTTGTTTTTAATCAACCACTTGGAAGCTCCAAATGTTTGGAGGACTGGGTTCCAAAATTTGTCAGTCTTTTTCAGTAACATCTAACTGCAACATGCAATTTTCATTGAAAGTATAATTAAGATTTCAGTCCATTTCATTTTAATTCAGAAGAGGAGAGTTCTGTCATTCCTTCAAACAAACATTTAAATCAGTGTTTTTGCAATAACTGAAGAAATCACACATTTAGAAACTTTTCTTCTGACACCTCAAAAAATACTCTCCTCTTGTCACTGAAACACTTAATATATTGTCAGCCTATCTTTCGACCTCCTGTTTTTAATCTCTATAAACTTTAGATCTGCAGATGATAAATTCTTTAAAGGATAACTTTTTTCAACCTGGAACATATTTACCCATGTTTCTGTGGTCTAAGTGACTAATTGGGACAACAAATTTTTGAAACTGGTCCAGTACTGAGCGAGATCACAGCAACTGTCGGCTGAGAAACAGGTTGCAGTGTAATCCTTAAGGACAATTACTCCAATCAAAGTATGTCCAGTAAAAATGCTTGTTTTGCCACTGACATGCAGGGACGTAGCACAAAACTGTGGACCCTGCATAAAAACATTCTGCTGACAGGCTCTGTTTAGATCCCTACAGAGACTGACCTTTTGTTAAAGAATAAGATCCTTTTTGTTTAACAAGAGACTGATGTTATCTCGCTCTCCTAAAGCCATCAGACTCCATTTATAGAAACTGTAATATTATCATCTTTAAACGTACTTCATTAAAACTCTACAGAAACAAAATAAAACTCACCAAAAATGTCTTTGCTCATCCTTACACTGTTTGCTAACACTAGCTATCTGATGGAACTAGCTAGCTAATGCTTCATGTAAATTAGCCTGCAAGTTTTCTGGCGTTTAACATTAGCCAACTTAAGCTTGGGGGAGAATTAGGCTGCAGTCAAATGAGTGTGGTAGTAATGCTTCTGTTACCCACACAGCCAGCTGGGTATGCTCTCTTTTAAAAGAAAGTATCACATTTCCTCATTTAAAACTGTCACCTGTGGTGTGTCCCAAATCGCATACTTCTGCACTTACACTTAATATTTTGAGTACGTAAGTGCGTTCACACTGAGCAGTGTGCGAAAATCTAGTGCACTATGCGCACTGCATTGGCGCACTCAAACGGCCAGAAAATTGAGTGTGGATCGCTGGACACTTTCCACACTCAACGGCCGCCATCTTAGTGATGTAGCGGAAGTACGTTACTATTTTTCAAATGGCGGCGGTGGAGATGAGCGGCAGCGACATGGGCAGCGAGGACAGCACGGTGGACATTTTGTCCTTATACCGATGTAAGTAATTCAATAATTCAACAATATCAACAAAACACGATTTGGGACACACCACTGGACACAGAGCAGCTCATGCGCTTCCAGAACTTTTTGCTTTTTATTTTGATGTGCATGTTAACAGGTTACAGCAGCCACACAGCCTGTGAGCAGTGCATCTCAAGCGCATCTCAAAAGCATCTCAAGCGCGACTACAGAGACGCTTCATCCAGTCATTCTGTGTCTGTAGAACAGATTCACTCTCATTTTAATCTATGCAATCTATGTTGACTTTATTCCAGGCCTGTGACTACATGTAGGCTAGAGCCTGTCCTCCAACAGAAAACGACCAGAGAGGTCGTTTTTGAAAGCAGCTTTATACGACCTATACGTACGTTTACCCTAACCCTAACCCCCAAAAATGGAAGAGCCATCAGGATCGGCCTTGCCGGGGTTTCATACTCGATTCTCTGTTTCAGAGGTGGCGCCCTCCCTGATGCGCCACGCCACTGTTATATTGACCTTTTGCTTTCTTAATCCCTCTGGTTCTTCCAACAGAAAACGACCAAAACGCAAACAGAAAACGCTCTACTGGGTCGTATGTCCACGTACGACCTATCTGGGCGTATGATTTGGAGGATATGTTGGTAGGCTAAGTCACTTTTACAGATCCCCCAGCAAATTCTCTTAACCATTTTCAACATAGATGAGGTTAGCATGTAGCGTAACAGGAAACCTATTAGCTACCATTGCGCAGCAGCTAACATTAGCATTCAAGCACTTCTTAGCTTAAGTTATTGTTTGATAGTGTTAAATGTACCACAGGAAAGGCATAAAATTAATTGAGAAATATCAACACCTTGGATGCATTTATTTAAACACAGTGGATGTAATCAAACTTGCATTGTATGCTAACAATGACTGTCTCATTGTCTCTTGTCCAAGTGTGTGAGCTAAGCAGCTAAAGGAGGTTTAGCGGTACGATAGCTTACAACAAAGTGTCTGATCTTATACATTTCCTTATCACAGTTATAACACCTTTGTGTAGGATGTAGTCTGTATGAACACTACACAGAAATTTGAGCACCAGTGAGCAAAATGTTACGTAACATTATTGACTTTACCAGAACATTTCTGAGGTTGGTGAAGAGCCAGTACAGCTAGCTTGATTGCATCAAGTATGTTTTACTTCCAGGCTTGAATAAATGTGTCCAAGATGCGCATTAATATTTCAGGATTAATTTCCGCCTTTCCTATCTTTTTGTGAACCTGAAACACGTGCGATGTGGCCGCTGTGTGAATATGGTGAATTAGTCACTTAGACACTAAAACATCCCCTTTAACATGTGCTGTCTCAATTAAACACACAGTATAGAAATGTTCAACATCTGCAGTGGCCACAAAATAAATACAGCCTCTACTTCACTTCTTTATTTTACTGATATTTGACACATAATGACGACGAGCAGAAACAGTGTTCTGAACCCATGAGGAAAAAACACAGCTTTCGTCCACTCCGTGTCAACGTTGCCGCTGTAATTCCTTAGTTACCTCTCAATTACCTCTCTATTTTCCCTCAGTCAGACACATACGCAGACGTAAACACTCACAGATGCATTACTGAAGGAATAAACTGCTTTCCCTCCACTGCTGTGAGCTGCGTTGAGTAATGAGTGAAAGCCTTTCTCCCTCTGATTCTTGCAGAGAGGGTGCCTCTCATTTTTTGCCATTTGTTGTTCGACTCGGAGCCGCTCTCCACTCGTTCTTGCTGCGTTTCACCCCTGCTTTGTTTATCCTCTCCTCCTTCGTTCCCCCTTTCAAGAGTTTCTTTCAGTTTTACTCTCATGAAGCCCAGACGTGGACACACACTCACATTTAGAGAGAGAGAGAGAGAAGTTTTATTCCAACAAAACCACGCTGATCCTTGAGCTTGCTCACTCGGGATGACAAAGTGCCATTTGCAGCAGATGCACAAAAAGGTCAGGGTTGTCGATGTATTTTTGCATGAGGGATTGAGTGAGGACGGTGCAATTTAACAGCCGTTTCAACAGGAATACCACGGAAATTAATCATCCCCGATATCTCAGGGACAGAGGAGCTATGCGAGCATGCTTTATGTGGTGTTTCAGAGCATGCATCACTCACTTTGGAGCCAATTCAGCGCTGGGCTGGCTGGATGGTTAGAGATTGTCTCATAAATACAAGGTCTCAGGTTTGATACCTGAAACAAGCAGTGCGTCTTGTTAAAGTGTCCTTGAGCAAGACAGTGAACGCCTCAGGATGGATTGTCAGCCAAATCTCTGACATGAAAAAGGATGTGTAAGTTAAAGAGCGACATTTAACGTGTCATTATTCTCACAGCGCTTTATTAGGATGGAGAGACATAAAGAATGGTAACAAAAACTAGCAGACATGCCAGATCCAAGTTCCCATCATCCTTGGCATCTGTGTTTTGATGAAATCTGTTTTTTTTTTTTCTTTTTGCATCCATGCTAGGAAAGCAGGTCAAAATTTAAATAGCTGAAAATAGAACATCTGGCTGGGCCTTGTCAGTCAGCAGTGCGTAATGAAATATGGAAATTGGGGCGCTCTTCAAAGAGATGCGGGCCTCTCGGTGCCGTCCTGGGTCTCCAGCAGGCCCCTCAACAGCCCCGGCGGAGCCCCGCCCCTCTGAAACGTGTGCTACATTTCCAGGTGCTGCCGCCGCGGCCCAGTCCGCCCGCCAGTGCCAGCTCGTTAGCGCTCACAGCCTGGTGGAGCTGGCAGCTGGCATCATTAAACTTCAAACCGGCTTTCGACCCGGGGTGCCGCCGCGGGGAGAGACCGCCCGCTCGTGCGCCTGCCAACAGCTGATTAGAGCCACGCTGACACCAGCAACCAGACTCCATCCACACGCCATCCAAACAGCATATCCACACACCACCGACCACAACAGCAACTATCCAAACAGCATATCCACACACCACCGACCACACCAACAACTACCCAAACATCAAAACAGCCTCTTAGGACAAACTAGTGAGCATGACACCAGTCTGTCCCACGGGCCTCAGTGAGAGTGTTTACATGCTCACTAGTGATCAGGTCATGGCACCTACAAATGTATCATCACAATTTTTAAGTTGTTTTATGTATTTTCTGTGAAAAAGGACAAATTTTAATGTAAAGTTACAGTAGTCTTTACAGTGCAGTTGCCCAGTTGCACCACAAGAGGGAGTTTCTGCTGAGGTGAGCGCTGGTTGTGGTGTGGCTGCGTGGAGCTTCCACCCAGAGACTTATCATAGAACCAGACAAAACATTGCCACAAATGTATAGATGCTAATTTTCCCTAGTGGCCACTTGTGGTATTGCAGCAAAAAAAAACTGTTGACAGGACATTTCAAACTGCAAACAAGGTCAGTTAGGACTCTTTCTATTATGAGTTTTTGATGCATGAACTTTTTCAGCTCATGGACCAGGCCTGCAACTGGTGCATGAGCTGAAATTATGATATATCTGTGGTTCCACCCCTCAGACAGAGAACAGCCTTCTGAATGACCACAGCTAATATCTCCTGTCTCTTTTTCTGCTGCATAAAACAGGTTAACGGTGTGCATCTATAAGGACTATACAAGCTTTTTTTAAAATGTTGCTTTCAGGAAGTTTGGTGTCCTGCCCACTGCAATGCAGTTTTGCCAACTCCTGTGTTAAAAAAAACGATAATAAGATGGTGGCTTTCAGCAGTACATCCACTAGAGGGCGTCACTCAGAGTCAACCACGAAGAATCGTCAAAATTTGCCCCAAAGAAGAGTCAAAAGTTTCTGACAACAGCGAATGGTGAGGAGGAGGAGGAGGAGGAGGAGGAGGCGGCTGTCATGACGTATCTCTTGAGAAAGAGGCAAAAGCAGAGGCAGTGTTGTAGACGGAGGTGGTCTGTGCGTCATGAAATACATCACGACGTGTGGATGGAGAATTTTTTTCACTGCCTATTTGATGATGAATATGAATATAGTGGCTGAGTCAGTGAGAAATTAAGACACAACTGCTCACAGAGGATGAGAAGTCTGGATACTGTTATGATCATGTAAACAGAGACATGGATATAATAAGGTGTCTCATGTTCCATGTAAACACCAGCTTCAAAATGGGGAAACTAATGAGCATATAAACACACCCAGAGCATTTTTAATTTCATAGTTTTGAAGAAGAGGAATGAACTTGGAGGCATTTCATAAAAATCATTCCATCAAATTCAAACTCAGATTAATGTGCATCTGCACAAAAACATGTTTGGTTACTTGACAGGAAGGCTGAGGGGAAGCAAAAGTGCCTCATAACAAAAAGCTTTCATGTTCATGCTGAGCAGCAGGAAAGAAAACAGTCGGACGCTGATAATCTTGATGCAAAAATGAATTTTTAATGGATTATGAGAGTTAAGTTTCAGTATGGTGTATATATATTCTTCTGCATTAAAAATGTTTCCCTGTTTTAGTCTGTCAGCAGCAGTTTGACATTTTTGGAATTACGCTTCCTCGTCTTCGCTGCTTAGAGTTAGATGATTAGCTTAGCACAAAAACTGGAAACAGCTAGTCTGGCTGTTTTCAAACATTTCAAAGTTCATCTTTCAAGCTCACTAATGAACATGTTATATTTTCTTTGTTTTGTTCTTATGTGCAAAAATGTCATGTTGTGGTTTTTATGGGTGATCAGGTCCATGTGCCAGACTTCCTCATTGGTTGCAGTCAGTTTCTGAAGTCTTGACAACCTCACAATGATGACAAGATTTCAGACATTTGGACTAACGGCTTGTTCACACTACACGCTGGAGCAGCGCGTGTGGGTGGTGTTACCATCTGGTTTTAGAGCGTCCACATAGTCCGCCTGAGCAGCTACAGTCAACCAAGACCAGGTGTTCAAAATAGCAGTTGGTTGAACATTGGATGGTGAGTCCAAAGGTGGGAGTTGCACCAGAGTGTCTAAGTGCCACACCCCAACACCATGCCAACAACACAACAGACCAAAAACCTTGAGACCTCAAAAGTAGGGAGGATTTCTGGTGACTTTTAAAGAATGAAACTAACAAAATAATAATAAGTACACTACAACAGCATTTATACTTTTAAAGAATACAGAATAAGTCACCCCTCTGGCGTCAACTTGCATATAAACTAATATTCATCAGTTTTCGTTCATTCATTTGTTTTTTGCCCCTACCACTAAAAGAAAATTGACACAGCAGATTTTACAAAATGCAAACCCCCTTACCTTTAAGACTTTCCTTCAGGAACAGCAAATCTTCTTAGGAACTCTAGTTTGATGTTGTCTCAGTGGAAACAGTAGATTTTTTAGACAGATGTATATACACTGTACAGTGTCAGCAGCAGGTAAAAAAAAGAAGCAGAAAAAGGTGTGAAAATTTGTCAGAAATCTGGAGAAATACATGAGAACTGTGATCCCGGGAGTAAATAGTTAGAGAGCAATGAAAAACGATAGTCTCCTGAGAAAATCAGGAGGGTTGACAGGTGTGCACAGACTTCTCTTAGAGTTACAGAGTTACAAAAATAAAAGTTCAAAAATACAAATTCAGACCTCGTAAAGTTACATAGTTATAGGCATCACTCATGTCTGACAAATTAAAGGAAACTTGACAGATTCAGATCTTCATTTACACTCTCTGAAAAGAGGGTTCTTCATTGCAAGCTGAGGTTCTACCCAGAACCATTTGCTTATGAAAACCCTTTTTGGACAGTAAGGGCTTGTCAAAGGTTCTTTGAAAGACTTAAGGTTGGATTAAGAACCCTTTTCATCCCAAGAACCCCTTTTGGAAATCTTTAAAAATTCTTTCATCAAGATTTCTTTGCACCATAAAAGGGCTCTGGGGAGAACCCCCTGAGTGTGTTCTGGATAAAACTTTTGGAATATAGAAAGGTTATCTGTAGAACCCCCTGGTGGGTTTTAGATAAAACCCTTTGACTCTGAAAAAGTTCCAAGTAGAACCCCCTGAGTGTGTTTTAGATAAACCCCTTGTAATATAAAAGGATTCTTGGTAGAACCCCCTGGGTGGGTTCTAGTTAAAACCCTTTGAATATAAAAACATTCTCAGTAGAACCCCTCATGTGGATTGTTGTTGGCACCCATAGAATGTGGAAGAGTTCTGGATAGAACCCCCAGAGAGGATTCTGGGTGGAACCATGACACCATAAAAGGGTTCTGGGTGAAACTTTTCACAGATGGTTCCTTTATGTTGGGTTCTTGAAAGCATTTCAAGCAGAACTGTACCAAAATAGGTTCTCCTATGGGGACAGGCTGAAGAACCCTTTATGGTTCCAGTTAGGACTTTTATTTCCAGGCCAAAGGGTTCCCCTGTGTTCTGTGGTTCCTCCAGGTCTACACTTATCACCTAACGACAAAGTGGAACAACAGCAGACTGACGAGATATTACTGTTGTGTCATTGTGATGAAATATTGGACGGAACCCGCTGAACACGCCGGGCCCAGAGGAAACACGGTCCCTGGATGTTCTCCTGATATGATTTTCTTTGCAGATATTGCCTCCAAATAGATTGTTGGCCATTTCTGCTCATTCTTCTGCCTTCCATTCAAATGATAAAACAAGATTTAATTTGCACTCAATCAGGCTCAGGTATGGCAGAGCGCCCATATCTCGCCAAACCCCAGTGATGCACACGAACAGGCCGGTCCCACCGGAGCCACAAACTGGTTCGAGCTCCATTATCGTCCCTTTGTTTCCTCACGTCTGTTCTTCTTCTTCTTTCTTTTTTTTTTTTTCTTCTCCGCTGCTGGGCACAAGCAGAGACTTGGTAATTTCCACTGTGACTGAGCCATGAATGATAATGGCTTGATTATTTGGCGAAAATTGGTCTCTTTAGATTCATTTCATGTTTGGTGATAATTGAGAAGCTTTGTCGGTCTAGATAATACCAAACCGTTCGACTGACTGCCTTTACACATCCTTCAGTCTTCATATTTTCACCGCTAAATTCTTTGGGCCAGCGGAAAACTCATTTCAGTTTTTGTGCGGCGAGAAAATCTCCAGATAATTTCCATTAAATCAATGTATTACAATACCACTAGGGTTTAAAAGAAACCTGAAAGCCTCAGTCTATACTCTTGTGAATAAAGGCCGACCTCCCATGATGCCCTGCACTTCATCACAGAGCTGTCAAGGAATTTTGTCTCTCCCTTTGAGCTCTGGGTCGTCTTTTACTCGTCCACTTTGTCTCTCCTCAGGGCTACATGGTCTGAAGGAGGTCGCCCTCGCTCCTTTACTGTAAAACACCACATCTAAGAATTGTTATTTAAATATCGATAACCACCTTGGGATTTTTCTCTGATTTCTTAATCGCTGGAGGAAGCTTTTTCTGCAGCCATAACTTTCTTCCTGAATGGCAGAGAATCCATTAATGTGCTCTAAAGGCACCTCTGGGAGCAGTGTGGGGTGGCTGGTAGGAGAAACAGCCCAGTTATGCTGCTTTTGGAGAGACGATCTTAGTCATAAATTCAGCTCTACTGTTAATGAAACAGACACCCACAAAATATCAAGGCGGTTTGTGGTGAAACACGAGCAGGAAAGAATTTATGAATCTGCAGAGAGATCATAGAGAAGAGATATGAGGTCTGAAAGAGTTTCTGTGAGCACAGAAAAACCCTAATTAGACACTTTACACCTAATAAGACGTATCAAACACAACTTAGATCAAATTAGACAAAAACTAGAAAGAATATGTTCTTTATTAGACAGTATTAGACTGTTTGTGAGACCTTTATTAGACTTTATTAGAGGGTAATTAGAGATACATTAAAACAGACCTGTGCAGTAAACTGAAGTTGTTGGTTATTTCCTGTCTTATTTTGTAGTCCTGGTCCTCCCTCACGTGTCTTGACTCTACTTCCTGTCTTTGTCCTTTTCCCGCCCTTTTTAATTGCCATTTGTTCCACCTGTGTCTGATTAGCAGCTTGTCTCTTCAGTCCTTGTGTTCCTCTGTTTCTGTGTCAGTTTGTCGTCGTCCTTTGTGTTGAGTATCTGAGCCCTGTCTCTGTTTTCCTCGTCATTTTGGACTTTTACCCTATTTTGGATTTTACCAGTTTTAGTTTTGGACGACCCCGTCATCCATGTGAGCCTGTTCCTCAGTTACTTTTTCACTGTAATTAAATTACTTTAAACTCTGTCTGCTTAGCTTCAGTCTACCTTTTTTTTGGGGTCGATTCTTTGTTTTACCAGTTTACTTGACACACAGAGCAAGACCCTTATTAGACTTCAACGGAGGGTAGTTAGAGAACAAATTACAACAGAACTGTACTGTAAACTAAAGCATTTTATTTCCACTAGTTATACCCTTGTTATTTGTAGCATCGCGATATGCTGAACTCCACCATCAGAGCCACATATGACATGACAACGACTGAAGAGAGGAGATCCCAGCTGGGCTCCCTAAGTGACCACCAAGAGGTCAACCATGAGACACACACCCAGACCTGATCCACCAGACCTGATCCACCAGACCTGATCCACCAGGGCCCGGGCCTGGTGGATCACGACTGAGGGTGTCTCGTGATAAAAGGCTGAAACACACGACACAGCTGATGATGTGTCGTACTGGCATCTTCATATGGTGACAGCCTCCAAGAAAAAAAAAAAAACACCATGGTGCTGAATCTTCAGAGATTGTAACACCCAGAACTATCAAAGAAGCTGAAAAATAAATGAGGAAATAGCAGATTGATTTCAGTTTAGTTTACAGTACAGTTCTATTGTAATGCATCCGTAATTACCCTCTAATAAAGTCTAATAAGAGTAGGAAATAATACACTTTAGTTTACAGTACAGTTTTAATGAGTCCCTAATTACCTCTAAGAAAGTCTAATAAAGGGTCAAATATTGTCTAATAAACTACATATTATTCCAAGTTATCATCTAAATTGACACAACATGAGTCTTGCTGTTTCTTATTATTGTCCTGTAATAAAGCACAACTAAATTTTGTCCTTTTATTTCGAGCGGCTCCCTTTAACGAGAGCTGTGTGTATTGTTACAAACAAATGAGCAGGAGGTTAATAGGGGGTCCAGTGGAACAACTGGTGTGGGTGGCTCACTCCTTAAAAGATCCCTAATGAGCTCTGTGCGCCTCTTCAGGGACCTCATTCATTGATTCATCACGAAACCAGCAACATAAAAGGTCACCAAGCCACCCGGTGATGGACTTCTGTACTTTGGGGTTTTGACATAACCCTCTGACCTCCACCGTGCATCACGGTTCGCTCCTTATCAGGCTGTCACACAGTCCACATGCATCAGCATACATCTAAAGCACTCCTTAGGGATAATACAGCCTCACATCAATATGTACAACATATCCAATTTGGCACCTCTCCCTCACTCTCCCTCTCTATCTCGTCGAAAAACTCGCCGCTCGCGTGAAGTCTCCGGTCTTGATAATTTCAAAGCTGGCATTGCTGAGAGACCTTGAGAGGGCATGTTTGGTCTGGATAAAGAAATGCCTCCGTTCAGCCTGGACTTCAAAGTGAAGATGCAGTTATTGCTCACATCCACGGGGAGGTAGCAGAGTGTTTGTGGGAGAAAGAGGCGTAGGGGCGACCCCTCTCTGTAAGCAATTGACCCTTGTGGCGGTGGAGGGCTGGGTGCCGGGCGCCGTCCCCATGTTCCCCTGGCACGGTGCCTCCGGGCCGGGGAGGGAGGGAGAGAACTGGACAGACTGAAGAGGCACCGCTGGGACTGGAGCAGAACCTTCGGACTCCATCTGTCGCTTTCTCCGCAGCAGAGAAGAGGGAGACGGGGAGAGCCAGAGACAGGTGGGCCCACCCCCCACCAGCTGGCACGGCAACCAGCATCTGCCCACAGCCAAGGCAACTTTCCTTTCTCCTCGTCATCACTGCTCAGACAGCTCGCAGCCTCCATCCCATTTCCTCTCAGCCTTTTTCATCACTCATGCCTCCACCCTCTACACTTCTTTTAACTGCCTTTATAGTATGAGAACCAGCAAAATGAGGAGTATTTAAATGTCGCCACGTTTCTACACTGTTCTGATCAAAGATTCTACTCTGCTGCCTGTGTTGTGCTACTGCTGCTGTCTTCAGTCGACAGTTCAGCGGTTCAATAATAAATCAATGACAGTAAAAACTAGAAGAGCTCACTCAGTACAGTGCAGATCTCTGCCAGAGTATTTGGGTGTAATCACCAACAATCAGTTTTCTCAGTAACTGTAACGAATTACAATTACATTTACAATGATTTATCTGTGAGTAGTTACTCTGAAGCACTGCGAGAATCCCATTAGACATTTGTGTGAAATATTGCAGTAATTAGCACATGAATTCTTGAGAAGTGTCCAAAAATGTGTTTAGTGAGGTCACTGTGAACTCTGACCACCAAATCTAATCAGTTCATCCTGGAGTCTGAGTGACATTTGAAGTGAAGTGTTCCTCAAATATCATGTTAGCAAGAGCAGGATGGACTGCACCAAATTTGAATAAAGTCCCTCCTGGCAATTCTGAGATATCACGTTCAGGAGAATGGAACAGACATGAGGTTATAGTGACCTTGAACTTTGACCTTTACCCATGAAAATCTAATCAGTTCCTCCTTGAGTCCAAGTGGACATTTGTACTAAACTTGAAGAAATGACCTCCAAGTGTTCCAGAGATATGGCGTTCACAAGAGTGGGATGGATGTGAGGTTACAGTGACCTTTGACCTTTAACACCAAAATTTACTCAGTTCATCCCTGAGGCCAAGTGGACGTTTTCTCATGGTGTCCCCTCATGCATTTATGTGATGACTCTGGCTATGTGGAGCCCAGAAAAAAATCAAGGTTTTTCAAAAATTGTCAGTCACACAAGTCCCTCAGCCTGCAGTCATGAATTTGCACAAAGAAATGATGCTGCTGCGTCCAGTGGTATGTGAGATTAGCTGTGGACAAGCTCCAGGTTCATTTTCCATGCATATATGCACCCAAGCCATCGTATGATCCCCTGCATGCTTACGCCTGGCAGAGATAATGAATCGTCGGGCTGCATGGTGTTATGATGATGTTATGAATATGTAGTAAACAGTTCACATAGATGTGTCAGGGTGGGATCACAGGAGAGCCAGTAGACAACCACATACTGGAGAAATGTCCGGTGTTGAAGTTCTTTCTAAAAAAGTATTTTTCATTTTTGGTGGTGCAATTATTCCTTTTATTAAAGAGTCAGTAGAAGAGGCAGGAAATGAGGAGACAAAGACGGGGAATTACATGCAACAGAGGCCCCACTCCAAGTCCAACTGGGCTCACAGCAAATATTACAGCCTGAGGACATCAGGACTTTGAAAGATAATTTTGTCCTTATTGTACCAGGTCTTGCTGACATCGTTTCATTCGGCCTGTACTTGGTCAATCTGGTTCACACGTTGTTTTTAAATGAGAAAGAAGCAGATATTTGATTTCACTTTAGTTCAAGTACAGTTCTGTTGCAATGTGTGCATAATTACCCTCTAATAAAGTCTGATAAATGGTCTAATACTGTCGAATAAAGAACATAATATTTTCATCTAATTTGGTACAGAGTGCTTCTTATTACGTCTTGTTAGTGTGCTATAAAATAAAGTGTAACCGAGTACTTTTTACTTTTTTAACAGCAGTAGTTTTACTTGTAGTTAAATGATATTTAAGGTAAAATATTTCGTTATTAGTCCCACACTGGAGACATTTTCAGAATTACAGCAGAAGACGAAACATGAAGAAAAAAGAAAAAAAAGAGCAATTTAAATAAGAGGAAATATAAAATAGGAACAGTATATACAATATAAATAGACTCAACAGTTGAATTTACACCATTGCACAGAGGCGATATTGATATTGCTTATTGAAATTAAAATTAACCTGAGTGAAATATTGCACAGTATGAAGTGACATTGTTCATTATAGTGCCGTCAGTTGTCAGTTTCACAGAGCTCCAGGTCTGTGCAGCGTCCTCCTGTGTTCACATGATGTGGAGAAGTCTCCACGCAGCATAATGTCACCCAGGGCTCCGTGTATGACAATGAGCCTGGCCTATGGAGGGTGCTATAACCTCTCTGAATATGTCAGAGAGAGATAACAAGGCCACAGTGCACTTCTGACACATTTTCCTCTGGTAACACTGGACACACACTGGACTCAGAATTGACTCTTTGCTTGTGAATGACATTCGGCACACTGCAGCCGCCGCTGTGGCAGACTGTGATGCTGAAGTGAAGTGCTGTGATAGCAGCCTCTCCTCTCCTCTCCTCTCCATCCACCCCCCAGCCCCCCCACCCCCTCCCCACCCTGCCTAATTCAGCTACATCTCTGGTGGACCGGGCTAATTTAGTTGAAAATTGATACAAGGATGGGGATAAAATGTTAAGCAAGACGATCCAGCAAGTCTGATTAGGCTGTATGTAGCCAATTAGGCCTACTGGCTCCCATCTGAAGTCGGGCGAGCAGCAACCGCAGGCACATTAGCCTACTGGAGAGCTTTTCGTCTGTCCCATAACATAATTATACCCACACTGTAACGTTTAATCAGATCACAAGTCACATTTAACGTTCTTTTAAAGTGCAGGCAAACAATAAAACCAAAAGGGCAAAATGCAGTTTGTAGATCTATAATTTCAGCAACTATCATAACAGGAGGGAGTATGTGGTGGAGCTGTTTGATGTCTCACATTATGTCGCCTCTGGTTTATGAACTAACGTGCAAATATGAAACGGTTCAGGTGCAGCAGAGAAAAAAAAAGACAAACAGACAGACAGAACTGACTTACATGAGGTTTAAAGGTCCAGACAGAAACAGGAGATCCACTGACTTAAAGGAGCAGTACGTAACATCTGTGCATCCAAATCTGAGTGCGGCTACAGACTGTAAATTAAATAGGTTGAAATCTAATTAATATACAGTCTAAGCTTGAAGCTAGTTGTTAGTTACCAGGAGAAAAGAGGACAGACAGCCGATATCTGGCACATAAAAAAATACATGATAACATACAAAATCATATAAGCAGAGACAAAAGCTCTTGATCACAGATAGTAAAACAATGACAGACCCATATTAAGAGAAATATTATAGAAAACACACTGTACAAAAGTAACTGTAATCTATTACCACTATAAACTGCACAATATATAAATTCTGCCACTAGAGGGCTCTGTCACATTAAAACAAATAACAAAAGACGTCGTTTGATGATGTGGAGAAGCAGTGTGGGATCATGGGAGTCACTGATTTCCTTCCTCACTCTCTGATGCATCCAACGTATCCTGTGTTTTTCCCAGAAGTTATATCTAACTATACTGAGCAACTGCTAACAGAAAACTCACCTACAAGTTACCTTGAATAAATTACAGATTTATCTGCATTTGAACACTGTTGGGGACATCTTAACCAAATATATAACATGTGTCCAGCATTTTTAGATATTTGAGTGCATAAATGTTACATATTATAGCTTAGTTGAGGAAAGGAGTGAAGAATCAGTGGTCGCTATAGGTTATATATAGGTTTTATACAGGTTTTTCTACAGAAAAAAAAAAATTGGGGAAACAAAGAGAGCACATTTCAGTGTCTGCTTTCATGTTTCACAAAATTCACAAAGCACCCGTCGGTTACATGAAACTCCGGACAAGTGGTTGATTTTAAGTGCAGTTTTTAATTGAAACATTATCTAGTTACATTTCCATGTGATATTTTTTTACTAGTTTTATTAGTCCTCTCTGGTAGAGTTTTAATTTTGTTTAATGAATTCATGGACTGGAAAGAGGCCAGAACGTGGAAAATTTTACACGCACGTATAATATCTGCAAATTTGATCCTCAGAGTGAAAAAAATCACATTTAGTTAAAAATGTTCAGTGATGATATGAATTTGACCTTTTATCCAGTCTTATAAACCATTATAACATTCTATACATTATAATTAAATTATTTTGAAATCCAGCTTATTATTGCTGAACGTGTTTTCCTCTTGACTGTTTTCTTTTGTTTATGGTCTTTCCTCCTACTTCACTGGTAAATATCGTCCCTTGAGTTTTATTCCCTTCAAAAGAAGAGGAATCCAATTTAAAAGCTTGCTCCATATTTCCTGTAATCTTTGAAATTTGAGTTTTACAGGGAACAGCAGCTGGTGGATGGCTCACCCAAAATAACATGCAAATGACGTCCTATATATATGTTGCTCTCAAAACATCATGTGAATGCAAACTTGCCTCCACAAAGCAACTGGAAATTAAAAAAAAAAAAAAAAAAAAAGAACTGACAATTCATGTTTAACTTCTTTATTTGAAGTCAAGACATCGTTGCGTGTGCCAGTTTTATAAACAGCCTCTCTGTGCAAATGTAAATTCATCATCCAAAAGCATCGGTGGTCACGTAAAGAGACGAACGAGCGATCAGAGCAAAAATAATATTGCTTCTGTTTTGTTTTTGTCTGCATATTAGCTCCCGTGTTTGTCTCTGCTGCCTGCTGGGTTTAATCTCAGCTCTCCGTGGACCCCAATGTCCATCTATTCTTGATGATTAGTTTTAATAGATGTGCAGTTGGGTTCTGTTTGATGACCCAGGTTATTTGTTGACAAAGCCTTGATACACTCTTTTATGAAATGCATTAAGCTGCAATAAGATGGTTTCCTCCCACGATCACTCGGAGCCCACCCTCACTGCTCACTGCTGTTTTGGTGGCTACATGAGGAAAGTTAAAAATTTGTGTGAAAGAAAAAGTGGCATGAAAATGTGCACAGCAGGATGCGTGACAAAAACACAATGCACTGTATCAGACCAAACGGCTGAAAAGCATCCTGATTATGTTGTTCACTCTCACAATTAGCCAAAAGGTTTTCAAAAACCTATTAATAATAGGATTTTTGTTCACAGCAGTAATAAATGATATGTGACAGGCTTCCACATCCCAAGTTAAATGAGGTGGAAATATGTATTTCAGGGTGTGATAACACACCTCTGTGAGCACACGGTACTATTATAGATGCTCTGAAGCGTCTGATTTCTCCTGCAGGTAACAGCGAGCACAGAGAGAACAAATTCCATGAAGTGAAAATTGGCTGACTATCAGAAAGGAAAGTTTGCTTTCAAAGCCTGAGAGTGTTTCAGATATGACAGATATGTAACATGACAATGTGAACGATATGTAACGGAGATGTAAACAGTGGAAACATGTAAACTCTGCAGGTTCATATGAACGTCAGCTCCTGTGACATCAGTTTAGATAAAAGGTGAAATATCACGAGGAAGATTTATGTAGAAGCTTTAAAGAGACAGTTCATCTTCCTGTAGAACCATTTATACATCGGGATTGTTTTGTGTGAGTTGCAGAGTTCTGGAGATATAATGAATATAACAAATAAAATGGAACTACTTGGTTCGATTTAGGGAAAGATCTTGGTTTGTCTCTGCCGTGCAGGTGTAAATACATCCCATGTACAAATAGCATTGCTGGGTGTTTGTCTCTGCTATGTTAGGCTATATACACCTGAGTGTAACTAGCACCTGCCTTTAAATCAACTCCAGTAGCATAATATAGACAGGGCTGGCATGTGTGTTTAAAGGAAAACTAATTTTAAAGGAGTGATATGTAGCAATTGCACTTTCAAAAATGAGTACAGCAGTCTAGCTGTATATTAAATATGTTGAAATCCTATTTAATATTCTATCTTGAAGTGAGTTGTGTCCCCCCGGCCTCCTCCTGTCCAGACTTGGGGAAGCTCAGGCAGGCTGCAGGAGCACTGCAGGAGCACTAGACGTGTGCAACATCATTTATTAACAATAACAATCAACAATGAGTCGATCAGCTGTTTATAACTGTCAGTTGTCTGTCAATGTAAAATTAAGCCTGTTATCCTGGAAACAAAAGCCCGCTGCTCTGAAACGTCACACTCTGGAGTTGGAGTTCAGTGACTGCCTGTCTCACTGCGCAATTTAACCGTTTTAAACACCTGCTCCTTCTGAAAGATTGTTAAGGATTTCTTACGACTCATAAACAGACAGTTACTCATTTTGCAAACTTTTGGAGTTCATTTGAAGTTTAATGGACATGAAGCAGGCAAACTAAACCCAGACATTTCAAAGGGGGACACCACAGCTGTAGTGTTGCTGTCAGAGAAGCAGAAGTATTTCAACTTAACATATTATCTCTGATAACATATCTTGTTCATTTAATGATTAATTACAGTAAATATATTACAGATTTCTCCTTTAAATGAAAAAATGTGCCACTTGTTATATGTGCCCTCAATGAAAAAATCCATCCATTTTCTGTAACCGCTTATCCGTGAGGGTCGCGGGGGGCTGGAGCCTATCCCAGCTGACATTGGGCGAGAGGCGGGGTACACCCTGGACAAGTCGCCAGTTCATCGCAGGGCTGACACATAGAGACACACAACCACTCACACTCACATTCACACCTACGGGCAATTTAGAGTCACCAATTAACCTATTATGCTGCATGTCTTTGGACTGTGGGAGGAAGCCGGAGTACCCGGAGAGAACCCACGCAGACACGAGGAGAACATGCAAACTCCACACAGAAAGGCCCTGCCGGCTCGGGGATTCGAACCCAGGACCTTCTTGCTGTGCGGCGGCAGCGCTAACCACTGCGCCATCGTGCCGCCCCAATGAAAAAATGATATACTATATGCAGGGTTCGAATTACACAATGTCTTTCGGGGGAGCCCTGTTGTCTTCGTCAATCCCCCCCCCCCTTCAGTGCGTTTTGGCCTCAATATTAACGTCATAATCTGATCTTTGTGATGTAAACTAATGTGGAGTGATCTTAAATCAAAATTAACTCACATTTGTTTTTACATGGGACAACTTTATGAAATGTCACAGAGAAACAGCTGTTCTGCTGCGTGCATCTCTCTCTCACACACTCTCTCCTTACTGACTGTCCTTTCGGCTCACTGTCGTTTCTCTTCTGTCTGTGGATTGTTAGAATCGGGAGAAAGTGGAATTCAGACCAAAAGTTCAATTTGCAACAACAAAAAGCAAACAGGAACCAAAGTAACATGTTAAGTCTATCAGTCACCTCTGCTCCCTGTCAGAACCACGGACAGCGCAGCAGTCATGGTGGCGCATCGTGTTAATTAGTGACAATACATAAAATGTGCGAATAAAAACAAAACTTTGCCATATTTTCACTGTTATTATTTATTTCAGGACCATCATATATTAGAGCTCCCCCCAAATGTCCCAAATGAGGCTTTTGGGGGAGCTCATGTCCTTTTCAGGTGAGCCCAGCTCCCCCTAGCTCCCCCGTAATTCGAACCATGACTATATGTGTTGATGTTGTCTACTGTCATCTGATGATACGATACGATACGATACGATACGATACGATACGATACGATACCAGACGAGACGAGACGAGACGAGACGAGACGATACCAGACCAGACCAGACCAGACGATACAATGGACGGTTGCTGTTTTGGTGTAAAATCCTTCAAGACCAACAAGCCGAGCAAGCAAACATGCCTTTAAAACATAAAAGCTGCATTAAGAAAAGAGAGAAAAGAACAGGAGGTCTAGGAACTGATGTGCACCAGGGCCAGTTATAATCAGGGTCAGTAACTACCTTATGTCACTGATAAACTCAGTTAAAGTTAGTGAACATGATGAGCTGAAACCACATGAAGCCTGATACAAACCTCTGAACGTCTCTCTCTGAGCTCTTTCTGAAATAATCACGGTGTCACTTAAAGCAGCATCAACATGTGCTGCAGACTGAAGGAATAAAAACCAGTTGCTGACAGACAGTTAATGTGACACGGCAGCAGGGCAGGCTGGTGTCTGTGGTCACTCTCTCTCACTCTTTCCACACACACACACACACACACACACACACACACACACACACACACACACACACACATAAAAGTCAGGAGAGATATCAATATGATTCATTGCCACGTTTTCTGACAGACTCCTCCTCTCTCTCTGCTGATCTTCAGGCTGTCCTAATTCATAGATCCTCCTGAGGAACCATCAAAGTGCTACCTACTCTATTATACCTCTTTCTTCTGCTTCACTCATTCATTTCATCCCTTTGTGAGCACTGCACACGTGCACACACACGCTTTTACACATTTGGTGCAAGGAATGCCCATAATATAATAGTGGAGGTTGAGTAACAGTCCAGACATTAATCCTGCTCCCAGATGGCGAAGCTTATACTGTGCATTTGTTACTGTGTGTGTATGTGTGTGCGTTTACACCTTCTTTTTTAATTTCTCACCACCTCTTGTTTTCAGCGTAGATATAAAGCTTTTTTGTTTGGATCTCTGTGTGGGGAAAATTACCCACGAGCTGATTACACAAGAGCTTAACGTGTTTAAAACTGAAAATGAAGGCGCTTCACTGCATATGTGTTTACACACTAAAGTCTAATTGGGTTGTACTGTTACATATATGTTGTTTAAAGCCTTTTGTGGCCCCAGAAGAAGCTGCTCAGAATCAGATAACGTGATGTCCCCTGAGTCAGTCGATGGTTGAGGGACTACAAATCTGAAAATAAAGGGAATAATCTGAGTGCTTGGAGTTAGAAAGCAGCAAGCTCACCAGATGTCTGCAGCTGCTTCTCGTCTCTGCTCGAGTCCAGCGGCTCGAGGCTTCATTAGCTGCTGCTAGCATAACACACCCGAATCTCAGACCGAGCTGTCAGTGGTTGAGCTGCATTGTGGGTAATGAATGCATGGAATAAAAAAGACAATAAGTCTGGTTCTGCTGCAATTATTTTCATCCTTTTTTCTTTCGGCTGTCCATCATGAGTCCAACAGTGTTAGGGGAGAATGTCAAAGTAACATCGTACTTTTTTAAAGGATTTAGCAGCAGCTAGCAGCGAGCTTGCAGATGGCAAACACCTCAGAGAATCTACTGGTTTGTCCATTGTGGACTACTGTAGAGGACCTGAGCCCTCTGTAGACTTAAACAGCTCATTCTAAAGTTAAAACAAATCCCAATAAATCTAAAACACTGGACCTTTAAAGGCACAGTTCACCCCAAACTCAAAAATAGATATTCATTTTTCTCTGGCCTGTAGTGCCATTTATCTATCTCGGGTTTTTTTGGTGTGAGTTGCAGAGTTTTGTAAATTGGATGCAGAGACGTCTGCCTTCTCTTGAATAAAATGGAATTAGACTGCACTCGGCTTGTGGTGCTCAAAATCTGAAAAACTCTAAACCAGTCTCTCTTCCCTACAGTTCTTGTTGTCTTGTCTTTCTGCAGAATCTGCAGGAACAACTTCTTTCAGCGAGAAAGAAAGTAGTTCCTACGTGAAACTGCTCACAACAAGATCTGTGGACTATCTTGAGTGACCAGATCATGATTTCTGGAAATAGACACAAGCTTTGAGTTTTTCAAATGTACTTTTTGGTGCTTTGAGCGCCACAAGCTGAGAGACATCTACTTCCATTATATTGGAACAAGTCAGACGTCTCTAGGTCCGATATCTACAAATTCAGCAACTCACAACAAAACAGTCTGGATGGATAAAAAGCACCAGAGGTAAGAGGAAAAAAAAGTGTTTTATTTTGAGTTAAACTGTCCCTTCAAGGCTAAACCTTAAGCATACTATTACTACTACTACATCAACTAATATGATAATAATAATAATAATAATATTGATAATAATAATAATATCAAAGTGAGGAGACAACAGAGAATAAATAAAAAGCAGGCCAATTAAAACAAATACAAACATTGCGCGATAAAACCAAGAAATCAAATGAATCACTCATAAAAGAGGCAACAAAAAGCAAGAACAGCTTTGTGAAGAACAATAAAAGACAATAAAACAAAGGAAGACGTCAGAACAATGAACGAGAACAAAACAAGTTAAGATGACAGTTATGTTGAATAAACATGTTTTTGAATAAATATGTTTTTCTCCAGGGCTGCTTTTAATCAGAAATGAAGTGAAATCAGATTCAGCACCACGGACAGCTCCAGTCTGCAGTTTGTCACATGTGAACAGAACAGAGAGATTTTTTTTCTCCCATTGTGTTTTTTATTGGGTCACCGTTAGGCTACAATGATCATGTTAGGCTTCTGCACACCAATGTTGGTCTTTGAACGGCTACAAAAACACACTCCCTTTCCGAATCAATAATCCAATATGTTCAGTCAGAGATAACAGATGATCAGAAGATAGGTAGTACGCGGCGCCAAGAGGCGCTTCCATCACGCCTGGCTCACACATTTCAAGTTAAGAGAGGGCCCGCCAAAAAGCATCTCGGGGGACTGCCAATCACCTCCAGTAATGATAATACCGGAGACAAATGAAGGCAATAACTAGCAATGGGATTAGACCTCTTATAAAAGTGTGAAAGAGGGAGATTTGGGACATTTGTCTCCTCCAGTACAGTGCAAATATGGCAGTGCAGTGCAATGACAGCAAGTGTGAGGCTGTTTTTAATGGGCCAGACTCTACGTTTTTTACTGCATGTTCCTTAATAAATGTGTATTTTTAGCTAATTTAAAGTCTGTGCAAAGGAAATTCAGAGGTTTACTTTTAAACACATTATACATGTTCAAAAATAACAGCTGAAAACTGAAGTCTGTCCAAGAAGTTAATCAAAAATATCTTAATATATTTAATTTGATTTATTTGCACCTTACTTAAAAAATCAAAAGTACATGAAAATAAAGCAATAACTGAAAATAACAGTGCAGAGTGAAGGATGGCGATCACGGGCATGTCTGCATGCCCTGCTGAAGACTCAGTGGAGTCGAAACGTGTTGGCGTATGCATTAATTAATAAAGATTTTTATATTTATCATCAGAGTGCCTCGGATCTTTTCCAGTTATTTCCATCGAGCTGGACAGACATTGCTTTATTTTCATCTTATCGTTGGCCCTATTGAAGAGCACATGATTTTTCTTTTTTTTTTAATATAACCAACACTGTTTTCTGACCTAGTGCAGAACTCAGTATTTTATAATACTTATTTTTCCTCTTACCTGTTGTAAGAGAGCCACAGAGATGTGTGCCCTCTCTCAAATATAATCAAACTAAATGGCACTCAGGTTGTGGTGCTCAAAGTGACAAAAAATTACATTTCAAAAACCCAACAGGAATGTCTCGTTCCAGGAATCATGACCCGGTTACTCAAGATAATCCACAGACTTCTTGTGAGCAGTTTCATGTGGGAACTATTTTCTTTCTACTGAACTAAACCTGCCAAATGCATCATTGTGCAGAAGGAAGCGTGCATCCACTCATGAATGAGAGGCTCGTCCAGCGTTGGATGTGAACATTAATGGCGTCCTCGTGAGCTGCAACCTTTCATCCATGAGTAGATGCACGCGTCCTCCTGCGTGCTGATCAGGGACGTTTCTAGAAGGGGTTTCACGAGGGGGCTCTGGCCACCTCAATACAAGGAGTCTTGCAGTCTGTGGACAGACGCACAATGAAGGGGTGATTTCTGTTCTTAGGTCTCAAATAATGAAGAATAAAAAGTTTATAAGTGTTTATGAAGAAGCCTCATATTATATTTTATGGTGCCACCACCTGTTGTGTTGTGATTGGTCAGACTATGTAACTGTTAAAGAAAACATTTTAATCCTATATTAATGTGTGCATGTGCATGCTTCATTCATGAGTCAAAAAAGCCTGGACACATCCCTGGCAGTGATATGGTTGGTGGATGTAGTTTAGTATGTTCTTTGTTTTTGCTGCCATCGACAGCTGCAGTTTTGTCTCCAAACCTAACCAAACTGAAAACTGAAAATAATGATTAAAAAACTGTAAATAACAGGTACAACTGACGTGTAATTTTACACTACTCTCAAATCAGAGTGTCCATGAGCAGGATTTAAATCCTACTCTCCCACAGGAAAGCCTGTAGGGCTTAACCCATTCACCTACCACAGTCTCTTATCCAGACCTGGTGCTATGGGTGGGCGTTTAGGGGCCAGGCCCGTAAGGGACCTCCGTGCAACCCTGGCTGAACGCAGCATGCTTCATAAACACAAAGCCCACCTGATCCAACTGCAATTGAAAAGTACTTGATGAGAAAAGTCAGAGATGAGTGACAGGAGATCTTACTCAGGAGGAATCCTGCTCTATTAAAGAACCTGATGGAGAGTTAAAGAATCGTCTTTAAGAGTGAATTTAATGGTGTCATATTAAGTAAGAGATAATGTGATAATGTGAACAGGTCATGATTGTAAAATAAAACCTGACAGGAAGCTGCAGTATGATTTTGAATCATTCTGAAGGGATTTATTTCACAATAATGACCTGCTCGCTGTACATTATCCTGCTTGTTACATGGTTATGAACCAAAAAAATCAATAGTTTGACACAAAATGTTAATTTTAAAGTGATCTTAGTGATTTAATGATGATTTTATTGCTTGAGTCTGTGATGAGAACTGTGTCCATAGCAACAGTCTGTATGGTTGTAGGCTACAGAGAAGACTTAGATTTGATGGTGAAGTTTGTAGTACTGATTTACAACCCATCCCAGTAATCCTGCTGCTGGAATCTAATCTAATGGAAAACTGTGAAAATGTTGTGCAAATAGACTCTCTGTTACTGAAAGTCACATCCTTATAATCTTGCAGCTTTGCATTTTCACACATTAGTCAGATGTGGTCATGCAACTGTAGCTACAGTTGGTGGTCACCGCTGATGCTAACCACCTATTTCTCCTTCAAATCAATTTCAGTCAAGCTGTACAGTAAATGTGAAATGCATGAATTCCTGCACACTAGAGTAGAGTTTTTCCTCTAAGCAGACACTGCATGATTGGAAGAGTTAATGTATATTCATGAACTGGGAATAGGTTGAATCACTTTTATATTATATCATCTCTGCCGCTGATTGATATAATCAGCCACAGAGATTGCTCCTCATAATTGGGGGATGGAGAAAGAGGAAAAGATGAACATTTATTTTTGTGACATTTTTGCCAAATATTTCTTTAAACAAAGATTATTTTTTCTCTCAAATGGGTGAGTTTGAACTTTGAACTCTTTTCTTTCTGCGCGTTGGCTCATTCTCACTGCCCACATCTCTCTGGAGGATCAGACTGTGTCTGGCTGTAAAACTCCCCTCAGCTGTACTGTTACCTGGCCCTACCTTCTCCTTAAACACACACACACACACACACATAAACACACACTTACGTCGGCTATATTAGCTGACGGCATCATGTCTGGAAGCGACTGGGGACCTGCTCCTTACTGTCCCCAGCTGTCTATATGAATTAGTAACACACAGTGCCACTAATTCTAACAGATCACGGTCTTGAGCGAAGCAACATCTGTGCACATCTGAGTGCATCAGTCTGAGAGTCCTTGAACTTAGCGGGAATTTGCTCTGAGGACTCTTGCAACTGTCAGACAGCCTGTGGGGGCGCTCTCTGGTTTAACCTGCAGATAAACTGTAGCATGTGCTTTCATGTTCTTGTCCCGACTCAGTGGTGGGAACTCAGGCTGTCTGAAAAAAAGGGAATTTTATCATTTTGTCTTGGACTTTTGGCCAAGCAAGAGGTAATTTTATCATGTTTTGTCAACTTGAAGGGCACTCTAGAGGGCACGTTATCACATTTTGTCCACTAGAAGGGCAATCCAGAGGTCACTATCATGTTTTGTCAACTGGACAGGCACTAAAGGGGGCACCTTAACACATTTTGTCTATTGGAAGGGTACTGTAGAGAGCATTTGATCACTTTTTGTCCATCGGAAGGGCACTTAAGTGGGCACGTTATCATATTTTGTCCACTGGAAAGGCGTTCAAGAGGGCATTTTACCACATCTTTTCCACTGGAAGAGTCCTCTAGATGGCACTTGATCAGGTTTTGTCTCCTGGAAGAGCACCCTATTGGGCACTTTATCACACTGTCTTGCAGTTTGGGCTCCTCTAGAGGACACTTACCATGTTTTATCTACCACGGGGGCACAGTGACAGTTGCTGCGTGCTCAGGTGAAGCGTCGAGCCTCTCGTGTTGATAAAACCCTCTTCGTCATCCATCCACCACCTCTGCTAGACCGTCACTTCACCCCAGAGCTCTGCCTCGGTTTCCGCTCATCACTTCTTAAGCGATCCCTTCCATCTCTGATTTCTATTTTAGTTTCCATCTGTTTGTTTATCTAGCTCCCTCTTTCTCTCGCCACACAGCCCCTTTTTTCCTCCTGCAGGCAAACAGAAGCATTGCCAAGAACAGCTCTGTTGGCCCGCTTAGAATTTACATATGTAAATGAGAGCCAATGTTGCTCGTAAATCTGCAATTAAGCAAACAGCTGAAGCTTACAAACAACGTCGGTCCCCATTACTTTACCAATAATAGAGTTTCTTGTGCACTGATTTATATTGCCAACCCCATTACCTTCTTTCTGCTGCCTTTATGCAATTGGTTGAAGATAATGTCCTGGACCCGACTCAAGGTCTTTGATTAGTGGAGCAGCACAATGTGCTCAGGAAGAAAAGAAGCTCCGTACTCCTTCTCCAGATATACGAGAGCAAAACACGAGCTTGACTTACTTTTTATGCTTTTAAGGTCGAAGGAGCTCATCAGCATGTGTTCATCAAAGCAGTGCAAATCTATTTACATACTGTAGTATACAAAGGAAACGGCACTTTTAATGAGTTGTAGAGGTCAAAAGTCATGACCAAGATTTAGAATTTATTTATTCAGTTGTGGTTTATTTGAAAGGACAGATGCAGGATACAAAGACAAGCTGAAAACAGTTATCTGATGCAATTATCAGACAAGTATCAAACTTTCTGTGGTGCTACTCTTTGTGTTTCAGTTTTAAACAATCATTTATTCAGATAAAATGATTCTACATTCATCCAACAAACGATCACAAAACACCCTATGAAACAAAATAAAATAAATAAATCAAGTTAAATTAAATTAAAGCAATATATCAGCAATACACAGTCCCACACCTTTTGAAAAGAATCTAAATCCTCCATTTTAACATAATACTTATACTCTGCCAAAATATGTGCCCTAACTAGACTCTTAAAAAAAAAAAAAAAAAAAACATTTTTGCCTTCCTGCTTAAATGAATTGCCAGCTTTGCTCAGCCAAACAGGAAATTCAGCAACTGACCTTTCTACTCCTTTTTCATTTGCCATAAGGAAAACCAAATATAAACATCTGTTCAGTAGCTCAATAAAGTGTTCAGAGCTCTAAATAAAGAAATCAGTCTAGAACAACATACAAAACAATGAAATACGGTCTCTCTTATAGAACAAAAAGGACGCTCATGTGAAACTGCAGCATTTATAACAGACACAAAAGGAGATAACTGCCACAATATCATCCACAACTCACCAGTGAAGAGAGCAAGAGTGACAAAAATAATATCATCACGTCAGTGTAAAAGATACTTACAGATAATGGGTGACAAACTCTCGGTTCTCAACTTTGGCTCTCAGCCAGTTCTCACTAAGCAGAGATGGACGAGTCAGATGGACTGACTCTGGGACAGAGCCAAAGCGAGCCTGACCCGCCTCCAAGCGGGCTGAGATGACGTCTCGCCAACCGTGGCCAAGGCCAACCTGTGACGAGCCTCCTTTCTCCCCCTCGAACAAGCGAATGTTGTGACACTGAGCTCATGTGTGCAGGAGAGCAGAGAGGAAGATGTTTCAAAAAGTCTCTTAATGTTCAGTTCTCAGTACTTTTGTAGCTTCTAACTGAATCTCTGTGCTTTGAAATGTAGTTTCTCTCCTGTGTCAGTGTTTGTACTTTCAGGGATCTGCTTTATTTTACCACTTTCACCTTGTTGGAGTCGTGTTAAGTTACTGCTGATGAAACCTCCGAATTAAAATATTTCCTGTTTGTGCTGCTTCATAATAAAAGCGTTTAAATAATGAAACAACAGGGAATTTAAGGAAATAGTGTGTTTATCCCAGAGACGTATATGAACCGTTTATCCACCGCATTATGGTTGCTCGACTCCAACTTCGTTGAGCTCTTCTTCAGGTAAAAGACACACCCTCAAGCGGGTAGCCCTGTTGTAATGGAAATGCAAGCCCTTGCCATGCTGGGCTGACGGGCCGAGTCAAACTGAGTCGAGCCAGTCCAGCTCTGTGTGTCGAAAGCTGGACTGAGTCAACCAGACTGACCAGCAAACCAGAACAAGGAGCTGAAAGAGACTCTGGAAGCTGCAGAGAGTTGCAGCTGCACTGATGATTCTCATTGGGATCGACAGCACTAAATATTCTTCCATATTTCTATTATGTCATTAAGTATAATGACACAGGCCCTGTTCAGACCTGGCGTTGACATACGTCCTGGGTGATCCAATCACAAGTGGACAGCTCTAAATACAGATGTGAATGCACCCAGGATGCTTTTGAGATCCATCGCTCAGACCACATTCGAAGGAGGTCTGGGCCACATGTGAAGGAGCGCCAACTGAACTGACATCCTGTAAATACATCATTTGGTTAATTATAATGTAAATTAAGTGTCTGGGCTCTCTTATCTGCAGCGGATGTTTATGAACACACTAGAAACTCCAAACTCCCTTTAAAAAAATCACATCATTTTTAGAGTTGCTGAGTGTGGAAAAACTTTATAAACTTTGTCAAACGCTGTCTACGACGAACTCTTAATTATTTGAGGCCTTCTTGTAAAGTCAGCGAGTGTTATACTGTAGGTCTAGATCAAGTTATTTCTTTCTTTGTGGGAAAACATTGTGTCTCTTTGTCTCAGTGTGTACTACTGTTGAGCTGCTGATTAAAAACAATGCATTTTGCAAATGAGTTTATTTGCATATGGAGCAGGGAAGTGAAACGTCTACGGCGAATTCTTAATCTTTTGTGCCTTCTTGTAACTTCAGCATTAATGCAAGTTTATTTATACAGCAGCATTCAGACACAAGGTAATTCAAAGTGCATTAAATAAAGTTGTTTCTTTCCTTGTGTTGCAGTGAAGAGTCGCAGGCTCAGATTCAGGCTCAGGCAGACGCTCTGTGGTGCGCTGGGATGCACGTTTTTATTACACCCTGCTCAGCTCCTCTTCAGCTGATGCCCTCTAGGAGGCACTAAAGGTCCCCGCCCACCAAATCATCCCGCTTTAAAAACTTTTTTATTTTCCTACAACAGAAAAGTTTCTGAATGTTTCCCATAAACGATTTCAGATGTACAACCTGCACCTGAACCTTTAACCCATACTTGTACTAATTTTCAAGTTACTCGTACTTAAGGATACCTTACACTATGTAATCTACTTAGTTACTTTTAATATCATATTTGAGTACTGGGTACTGACAATAAGGCTGTCTGATTACAAATGGACCAATGAAGACAATGATATAAGAACGAAAAACAAAACAAAACACTGCAGCAGCACACGTTTGGGGTAAGAATGTTAATAATCATTAATTAATTGATTGCCTTAAAAAATTTAACCAATTAAAAATGTATTCACGGATATTTGATCAATAGGCACGGCAGTAATTGCACCTCATTCGATGTTGTTTTTTTCTGGTGGAGCCGTTTGTTGAATAAGGAAACTAAAACTTGGACTTAAAATGAGAAAAAATGACAAAATAAAACAGAAAAATTTGAAAATGAGAAAAATAACGGTGTTTTGTACCTTATAAATTATTAATGATTAATCAATCGTTAGCATTTTCAACTATTGGTTCAGGAAAACACACAAAGTTTGCAGCCCTGATTTGAAGAGGTGAGAGTGAACACTGAGCAGAACAGAGCAGGAACATCGACTGAAGATTTGTAGAAACAGAAACCCTTAAAAATAATGCATTTAACATCAAAAGTATTCAGTATCTTTTAGACAAATACTTGGACTTTTTCTTGAGTATATTTCTAACAGCAGTATTTTTACTTTTAATTAATGCTGAACAATTTTTAAAAAATCTCTAATTGTGATTATTTCGACTGATCATTATTCTTTTGACAAAACATGTTTAAAAAAAGACTGTGGTGTGATTTTTATTATTTTTGCAGGAAACTGTACCAGATGAAGATGTTTTTTAGGTCTGTAGATTTTTTTTTGCCTTTAACAAATATCACACCTCCTGCAGAAAGCCATACAGCGATTTGGATTAATTGTGCAGCCCTGCTTTTAACTGAGTAATATTTTAGTAAAGTAACAGTACTTGCAGTTGAGTACAGATTTGTTGTCCACCACTGATTGTTGGTTGTATTACACTGTGTTGTTTGTATTGTTGTTGTTTACTTGTGTTTTCTGTTCCTTTGGTCATTAATAAATGATTGATTGACTACAAATTAATCTGCATGTTGCCTGCTCATAAAACATGATGTAACTGTGGGGATTATAATCGTGTTAAAAGTTAGCATGTGCAGCTCTGACTGTACATGTTGTCTGGTTGACATGATATCAGATAATTACATCTCACATGAACCCGACCCAGTTTCCGACTGGCAGCTGCACTCTTCCACAACAGTTTTCCCGTGTAGAAAAGTTGGACTTTCTGACTTTCTAACATCTTCTGGATGTAGCTTACGATATGGTATCTTGTGCCAACTGGAGATAAGGAGGTTACTGCCCCCGTGGTCGCCGCAGCGCCGTTCAGAACTTTATCTGCGGAGATTTGAGGTCACCGTGACCCGCTCCATGTGTGAGGTGAGTGAAGGTTCTCCAACATCACCTCCCCTCTGGATGAGGGGAAACAGGGGAGGGGTTCAAAGTCCTTTTGGTGGTCTGGCAGTCTGAAGTAGTCGATCCAGGTCACGCTGATCTCTTTTTGCCTCTCACTCATGTTTCTCTGGCACAAAAACACACAAATGCTGGACATTTTTTTGCAATCAGCTGTACCAACGTTGTAAAACTTAACAGACTGAAAAAAAAAAAACAAGTCAGAAAGCTTGGATCACTAATGGACTCAAATTGAATTGAAGGTTTTGTGTCCAAGTGAGACTTGAGAAAAGTTTATCCAGGTTTTTTTACTTTTAGTTAGCGAGACAAATGTAACAGTGTCTTCACAGGTCTCTCCAAAAAAGCAACCCGATAGCTGCGGCAGAGAGTACTTACTCAGACTTGGAAAGCGAAGCACAATACTCCAGTTCTCAGATCAGTGCACTCTGCACAGGCTACCTGCATGTTAAAGGACTGAAAGGACTTTTTGTTTGCAAAGCACTGAAAGATTCGGGGCCAAAATAAACAGTGAATATGTGACCTGCTTCTGTGTTACAAACTCTCCAGATGACTCAGAGGGCACGTCTGGGGCTGGTGTTCTTACTTTTGTGAAGAAGCAGCTTTTATTTTGGATAAACCACGTCTCTGGAACAAATGTCTGAAAATGTGAGACTTTAAATTAATTTAAATGCAGACAGGAAAAACAACAACAAGAAGTTGTAATAGGGGTCGCACACTCGACCTGAGAACTAAAAAAAGAGCAACATCCTTCGCTCGGCGCTTCATCAGGCTCATACAAATCTATTCTGAAACCTTGTTTTTCCATTAAAGGTGCCAATATACAATATTTAGCCTAGAGGTTGCTGTGGAGTAAAGACCAAAACAAATGCACGCTTCGTTTTTTCAGTGAAGTTGTGGGGAAAAAAGTGCCGTCTGAAACCACATTGCCACTGTCAAACTAGACCAGGGGTCTGCAACCTGCAGCTCTGGAGCTGAATGTGGATCTTTAGCCCCCGTCTAGTGGCTTATTGTGGCTTTGGCAAAACATTATGAGGAAATACATTTTAATTTTCATTTATCAGAGGTCTACATACATCCTCCAATAGATTTTTGAGTTTTGAGCCAAACTCAAATTAAAATACTAATCATATAATTTCATAGATAATTTCCTTTTCCTTTTCAGATAAACTTAAACTTTTGAGTCAGCAAAAGTTTTAAACGTTTATTTCAAAACTTAAAAGTTTGGGTTTGGCCCAAAACTCAAAAATCTATTGAAAGTTTGAGTTGTCTCAACTAATTTTTACAGTGTAAAGGGATTCTTAGATTATATGCAGCTAACTACATTTAAAAAGTTTTATATTCGTCAATAAAATGTGCGCATAGCATATGTTATGACAGCTTTTTCCTTATTTGTCTTTGAGTTCATAGCTCTATGGATGCCAAAAACAGAACCTGGGAAGAGGATTCATCTCAGCAATTTTCATTTTTTGATTGTAAAGGTTACAGACCTCTGAACTAGACTGTGCTGATAAAATATGGATCAAGATTCTGCCTGTTTCTCACTGAAAATATTTTCAGAAACATATTTTAGTGATGATTTGGTTGTAAAACAAGAAGGACTGTAACCAGGCAGCTGCTATTCTGGCTCTCGCATCTACAGGGGAACCCCAGACCTGCGAAAGATCTCGCTAGAGTGATAACTTTAACCCAAACTTAATCTTCTCCTAACCATAATCCAGCGTTTTCAGTCTCTAAACCTGCTCAGATCTTTAACGCAGAGGTTAGTTTGTACACTGTGCTCACTGAACAAACAATGCACACAAATCTTGCAAGAGTTTGACAAATCTAGGGTTCCTTTAGAGATGTGAGCATCCTGAAACTCAGATCAAACTGTAAACTGTCATGTTGCTCAAAAATCTGTTGCTGCATCGCCTATTTCACAACTAAAATGTTTTCAGAAACATATTTTAGTGACTGTTTAGCTGTCACATGATCAAGTTACTCACCAGGCCACCATGCAGCACTCCACTATATCTTCAAATTGCATATGATGTTTTGCTTGCTAGTAAGTCTGAATGTTGCATTTAGCACCTTTAATTAATGTCCTTCTCTTTGTATTTTTGAATGTTGACTTAAACCTGCAGTCACTGATGTTTTGGTCATTTGGGACCAGCAGAAACAAAACTGTGAAAACATCAAAAGTACCATTTAGTTTTGTGTGAAACCACTCAGGGCCTTTTTTTCCCCACCAAATTAGCTGTTAGTGCCTGCTATGATTCATGGCCTAAAAACCCTGGATCCTACACTGCCACTTTACAGAGTCTTTTATTAGACCCTCCCTGTGTGGTAAATGTCAGCACCTTTCAAACTCCACAACCACAGTTTGTAATGACATTGTTGCTTTTTACTTTCTAAATCTCCCTGCAGATCCAAAGACCCTTTTCATACAACAGCTACAACTCCTTTAAATAATACATTTGTAGCAGACTGTATTAACCTAATAATAACTACCAAATAGGGTACACTGGGGATGGTTGCAACAGGGGAAGGTTGCAACAAGACAGAAGACACATTCGACATCTGCTGCTGCATTTACTGAGAAAAACTTGTTTTGGAGGAATTAAAGTAATTTTTTCATGAGCTGCATTTTTGTCGTACTGTTCTGACCTTTTGTATGAATGGAGCAAAACAAACATTTTCATACACATAGATGTTACTGCGCAACACTCAACATAATGCAAGTAAAACTGTTATTCGTCAATTATGAGCAAATGGATGCACAAACTGCACGATCGGAGCTTAACCCAACTCCTCTGTGCTTCAGGCTGAGCTGAGTACCCACCACAGTGTCTGCAGGGAGACAACACAATCAGACACGGTTTAAAATGATCAACAAATATGCTATCAATATGGTCAATATATATCTGATACAGAACGTGCAAATGTGCAATGTACAAAACGTTCTGTACAACATGCATGGTTGAGTTGTTTTTTAAAGTGCAATAAATACAAAACCCATTTGTGCAACATTTACAAGGCAAAAGCCGTCAGTCAGTAGTAACAAAGGGCCCTTTGTTACGCAATAGAGAGAGACTGATCAACATCTGTAACAATACTATGATATTATATGTTCTGAATATTATGTGTATTGAGACAAAAGTTAAAAGTTAATTAGGTAAATCTTATGTACCTTTAATATGTCACAACTGTTCCTCGTGGTTGGGTCAGTTGGAACATCTGACCTCTTCCATTCAGATAGATATTGTGAAAGATATGTAATCATCTTTATAAGGTGTGGATAATCAGCAGACAGGTGTAAGTTTAATACATAAAGATTTGGTTGTCCTTCAGTATCTGAGTGAAATGCAAAACGTGTTTCAGCCATCAGCCAAATAGCTAACAGTATGCAATTCAAAACATGTAGGAACAAAAATAATCATGTGCACACATCCAGTGTTGTTTTAGGCTACAAATCATGAAACAAAGACAGATTTTACAACCATCCACAAGTGAGGCAGCCATATCAAAACAGACCACACAATTGTATTTTTCAACATAAATTAGTCATTGTTGGAGTTTTGTACAATAAATACATGTTTGATAAAAGTTTGTCGCAAATTATTCTATTCTTCTTGTCTCACATTGAAATATTGCAAGAGATTGAATAGCATCTGTAACATCTGCACACTGACTCATGGTATGTTTACGTTCTACCCATAAATTACTAAATAAATAAAACAATGTACATTTTCAGAATACTATGACTACTGAGACAAAAAGAAAAAGTTAATCAGTGAAGTTAAATGTATTTTTTAACTTATTGCAACTGTCCACGGGGTCAGTTGCAACATCTGACTTCTTCCATTCAAGATAACAAAAATCGATTCTGAGCCAAATCTATCATCTGTATTCATTTAAAATCTGTGTGAAATCTGCAGAGTTGCCTGAGAATACAGGCACTGTAGACTGTGAGGGATTTGGTTTGTTTAGTCCAAATAGTCCCCGAGTAACTGAGAGAAACGGACAAAGTGTTGCAACCATCCCCAGTCTCCCCTACAGTAAAAACAAAAAAACTAATAGCATGCAATTTAAAACCTCTCTGAATGGTAAAAATGATGACGCACACACATCCAGTGTTGTTTTGGGCTACAAATCATGATACAAAGACAAATCATTAAAATGAGAGTGATTCACTACATTTACTCCAAAGTGGCCCTCATCTGTGTCTTTCAAACTGCAGTCATTAACTCCAACTAAAGTAGTTTCTGAGACAGGGAGGACACTGGCTGTCTTTCAAGGCTTTGACACGCTTGGCTCCAGCTCAAACATGTTGCACTATTACTCTGCTTCTAATTCAGAAGATAAACAAGGACATGAAACAAAATGCCAAAAAGTCACAGCATGAAGAACAAACGGAGCGGCTCTCCGCCAGCAGACACTCCATTTGTCATTTCATTTAACCACCTCATCTCCGTCAATCTGGAAAAGGGCTTCACCTGTTAGATGAAATTTTCTGCTCACTGACCAACAGCCAAAGCACACCGGCGTCGCACAAAAACAGGCTTATCTGTTTTCCTGACACAGCTGGGGCATAATGACCTCGTGCCACAGGTCGAAACATTTTTCTGTCCTCCATCCCCCAAATGAGGCTGCCTCTGCTCATTAGGGAACCAGCGTGTTAAAAACACAGAAAAACAACCAGTGCCGCGGTCATTAAAGATGCCATCGACTTTTTAATTAAGTCTCATAAAGGGCCTATCACTGCGAGGGAGGTAATGTACGGCGGCGTAAAGCCAATCCCATCCCATTTCTGTGTTCTTTGAGGCTTTAACAGATCTGTTCTCATTTCACGCTATTAGAGAAGGTCTGGGACTGTAACACTTAACATCTCAGCAGTCTCTGCTGTAATTTCTCATCATGTGCCATAATCCAACCAACATGACCAGGAAAGTTTATTCTACAGCACCATTAAAACACACAGGCAAGTTTAAATTAAAATATAAGACATAAAAAGGCTTTAAAGTAGCTATAATCAATATTTTTGTAATAACAACGGACCAACATCGGACCTTATTTAGGAACAATATGCATGAGACAAATCATTTTTTGATCCTGTTTGATTTGTGCCTTTAATTATACATGTTTGTCAATGTAATTTTTTTTAAAACTTTTTAACGCATCAATGTTTTTCTTCTTTTTCATTTTAAAAAAATTTATCATGCATATTTTGATGCTTTTGGTTTTTTTTATTCATCCCTACTCTCTCTGTATACTGTATATAACACTGTGTAAAAGTCTGTAAACTAGAGTGTTCTTTAAGTGCGACATATTGAATAGACACATTTTGGATGAACGTTAGAGCTTGAGATCTGTGCCCGAACCCGACAGGACCCGGCGGGTTCCGGTCGGGTCGGGCTGTCAGGCTATATTGTGTAATATGTCATAATTTTCTATAATCTTACTATTTCATTTAGCAGACGCTTTATCCAAAGTGAGTACATCTGAGAGCTGATACAACACAAGCAGGCCCTCTTTTAGCCCTCTTAATTGATTTTCTCTTCTCGTTTCCTTCTTATTTTTGATTATTTCTGTTTTGTAAGGTAAACATAAGTTTGTGACTCCCCTCTTGTGTTTGTACACTTGGCTGCAGCCATGCAAAAAGCGTTGCATCATTTTTACTCATCAGGGCAAAATGAGCAAAGATTTCTGTAATTTTTGTTGTCAGTACATTTTTTATTTACTTTCCGATCACAGTTTAGTCATGAAATAAAAGTACGTCAGTGAAGCCTTCTGTTACGTTTGATAGAAAATTTATTCTGTAACATTATAACCAATGCACAGCAGGATGTTTGTATATCATCAGCCTAAACATTTCTCTTTGTTTTCAATAGAAATATAATCACTAAGATTGTGACGATAGCCAGTGTCTGCACAGTTATCAGACTGAATGCACTGCACTTCTGGCTGCACTTTGGATATAAACAATTAAATTTCTGATGTTACTAATGTACAGTTGTCTGATTATGCATGTAGAATAAATGCACTTGTTACATATTGTGTTATTAATTTGTGGCTGCATGTGTGCTGTTTGGTGCTGAAGTCCTTCATCTTTGCACGTGAAGGACACATTTGTCATTGCCTTGTGGTCAGCTGCATCAGGCTGATTTTCTTTAATATTCTTTGTCCAAATTCAGTGAAAAACTACATTAATATCAAATCTGCTGTGTGCCATTTAAAGTAACTATTTCCTTCCCTCATACTGGTCAAGCACTGGAAAAGAAAAAAATCATGATTGCTGCCATATTCTGCTAACCTGTAAATCTTACAGGCTGCACCTTTAATCTGTGTCTTTTGAGTTCCCAACTTTGTAGACCAAATAGCCAAAGCAGCCCTTTAAATATCAGGGTTTAATGTGTCAAGTTTTCTAAACGAAACACATAATTGTGTTTTATCTTTGTTCAGCAATTTCACATTAAAATGTCCTCAGGACCTTGTCCTTTAAAGCACAGATGTGTCTTCACACGCGTCTCACAGAATTTTACCCTGAAAACCTTCCAGCTTCGATTCAACCCTTTACTATGCAAATGTTTCTATTTCAATGCTGGAGGGGAATTAGCTTCTTTTTTTTTGAGTCAGTCAATTTGAGCTGCATAGCTCAGCCTCTGACGGCCTGAAAAAAAACAAAAAAACAAGCATCTTTCATTTCTTTGAGTCTCACACTTCTCATATTGTAGCTGTTAATTAAGATATTAATAATTTGGTTCACTGAGGCAAACTGCGCCGCGAGCGAGGATGTGCGGCTTGTAACATAACAATTTGCCAAATTCAGAGCAACGTATCTGCACGTGTGCAAATTTTCAGTGCAACATTTATGTTGACATGAAAATATCTTTAACTCTGACCAGTGTTGGTCCTCACCAAGGGCCGATATTTCATACTATGGTTGGTGGGGGCCATAAGTTTGTCCCGGGTGGACCTACAATGGGGGGAATAAATTACAGAATAATAGATCCGTGTATATTTCTCACATTCCCCCTGGTTTGAATAACTAGATTAGATTCTCAAACTGTGGTACGTGTTGGTACACAAGTTCTCTCTAGTGGTATGCACAGGAATGTCAGAAATATACATATTTTTAATTAAATAAATCAATTTAAAAACATATAGTACTGTCAAAATACTACACAATTTCCAATGGAAATACATAAAATATGAGATCACTGAAATGCAATTTAAAATGAGCTCATTTTCTTCTATTTTTGTTTCAAAATCAGTCAATCATGCACATCAGTACTAACAGAAAATAAAGAGGCTAATTGGCTCTGAATGGGAACTATTACGAAGAGAAAGTGTAGATCAGGAGGAGAATAACTGAAGGACGAGTGGACTGAGCACAAAGACTCGTGGCTACTTAACAGAACAGTTCACTCAGAAATGAAAACTGAAGGCCGAGTTTAGTTTTTGCACGACTGATATTTTCTTGGCCGAATCCAATTTTTTAAGGGTCTGACCCGCTGATTCCAATTTTGGCCAATTCTGATTTTCAGTCTTCTTAAGAATTGTAACGGCCAGAATACACAAACATTTTTGTAACTTTTCTTTAAAGGGATAGTTCACCCAAAAATTCTGTCATTATCTACTCACCCTCAGGGTCGAGTTTAATTTTTTAGAACACAAAACACTGCTGGAGTTGCAGCTAGAGTTGCAGATCTCCCCAAACAGTTAAAGTGAATGGGACTAGTTTTCAAACGCAAAAAAATAATTAAAAAAACACAAAATGCCTGCTTGTCTGGTGTAAATCTAAGTCTCCTAAAGGTGCATACACTGATATATGTTACAATTGTTTTATTATGTGACTTAAAGCACAACAACCACTACAACACAGGGAACCATTACCTCTTTGACCATATAGAGGCACATAGACTACCAACTAATTTTTTAGCATGCAGGGCCTTGTCTCTGTTTGAAGGCCACTGTAAACTGCACTTTTTCACAATTTGTTCCACTGGATTTGCACCCTAGAGCCGTGTTTCCCAAACTTTTTTTCCTGGGGACCCACTTTTAAAAATTACAAACTGTCGTGACCCAAGTCAATAAATTCTGAGTTCATTTGTGCATAAATGAACGTTCCTGACCATTTTTACTGCCATTTCTGCATCACCTTGGGAACTAAATTGATTAAGGCTGAGTTAATAGCTCATATCACTGTTTTCATTTCCTCTCATCATGAAAACAACACAGGACATTTTAACCTGCTTCATAAATGAGACAAAATAAGTGCATTTAGACAGTTTTCTCTTCTCATTAGAAAACATTGAAGACGTTGGAATGATTTATAAAAGGTGTACTGCAGATAAAATATCTTAAATTTTGCAAAATTTCTTACATAGTTTTTTTTTAGTTTTTAGGGGACCCAAATAAAACCTCATGTGACCCATCTGTGGGTCACAACCCAGTGTTTGAGAATGACTGCCCTACAGGACACTTTGTCATGTTTTATCCACTGGAAGAGCATTCAAGAAAGCACTTTTGCATCATTTTTTCAAACACAGGGGCACCCGGTGGGGGGCAATCGCCCCACTAGTCAACCAGTGTTGCTAACGTTTCTTTTTTGGAGCTCCTGAATTGTCTTTCTTTGATTATTGAACTAAAAGCAATTTGACTGAACAAAAGAAGTTTTAAAATGATGAAAAAGTGCAGTGAAGATAACCCCATCCATAAAACACAGAGGAGAGATCTTGAGTCAAATCCAGCAGATGCAGTTAACTCTCTTTTTCATAAGCTGTCAACTCCCACGAGGCTTCAGTCGCTGCCTGCCATTGTTAAAAATATTTTCCCACCTTGATAGTTTAATGTATTTCCAGCGTGTTCGAGCCTGACATTAGCGAGGGACGAAGCGTCAACAGCTTTTCTTCTTTTTCTATCTTTAAAAAAAAAAAAAAAAAAAAAGCTCCTCCTTTAGAGCAGTGAATCTGTCTTCCAAAGGATGCCTCTAATTGGAGGAGAAAAGGCTTCTTTCTGACAGAGCTGGAGATTTCAAATAAAGCCCATTTGCCAACGTAAGGAGTCATTAAACATGTCATTAAATCCAGCTTCTTTGATATAAGTAGATGAAGCTCTGGATCCCATTTGGGTCTGTGGAAAGGATGATGGAATTCAAATGGTCTAGTGGCAGCGAGAGGCTGACCAGCCACACACACACACACACACACACACACACACACACACACACACACACACACACTCGACACACTCTGTTCATACACAATACGTGGGTGTATATTGTCTGCTTAAAGGAGGCCTCTTAAAGTTTATCATTTTCATACAGGAGGGCACCAAATCATCCCATTACTGAAGGAGGAGAGTATGACATTCAGCCGCGAAAAGACGAGTCCTTGATGTTCTCAGACTGGTCACGCTCCTCTGTCTGACTTGCACTTCTTTGTTTCACTGTTGCAGTTGATTTTTTTTTTTTTTTTTTTTTTTTCTTTACTCAGCGGTCTGATTTGGCCTGCAGCGAGCGGCTGGTAAGTCCCAGCGGAGATGTCGGCCTAAACAGCCGGGTCTGAAGTGATTATGTGAGTGCAGTGTGAGAGATTCCTTTAGGGCCTGTGGGAAGCCTGCACATTCTTTGTTGACAGTAGCAATGAGAGCGAGCGTGAGGGAGAGAAAAGGTAGAAGCGAGGGAGATGATCTAAACAGACAGAAAATTGCCGGAGTCTGGGAGATTAAAGGTACGCACACGAATAAAATCCTCTTTTTGCAGTCAGCTATTAGGTTGTCCTTTATTTGTTCATCCGTATATCCGATTAGCACGAAGTTCACATTCACGTAACTGTGAGGTTAATGTTGTAACACTGTCCAATTGAATTCAGGTAATCTCCCCGTATGTGTCTTATAACACCGTCATAGAGAGGTGAAGTCTCACGGCGGCCATTTTCCTCTGATTTCACACACTGGGGTGATTCGTCGACATAATCAATGTCCTCAATTACGTAAATACATTGATTTGTGTCCATCAATGTGTCACAATGAAATACTCCGCCGGGTTGCTGCAGCAAACAAACCTCAACGCAATCATCTAGTGTGGGAGTATTTTTGACAGAGACGCAGTGGTACGGCTCTCTTTAAGCTCTGCAACCTGGAAATGGCTTAACATTATCACAGCAGTGCGACTGCTCTGCATGAGTGCTGGAGGTGAAGCACTGAGCGCTCACTTCCTGCAGCAACAGCACAGAAACAGCGGTATCCTGTTTACTTTTGTCAGCACCGAAGCACAATATATCAGGTTTATCAACATGTGGAATGTTGGTTGGTGTGGGTAATGTGTGCACCGCTGCTGTTACACCATGCGTCATCTGTAAAATTATCTTTTAAACTAACAAACATCATGGATACTATCTCACATTGATCTAAAGCAGGGGTGTCAAACTCAATCAGAGAAGGGGCCAAAATTTAAAACACAGTCTAAGTCGCGGGCCAAACAGGATTAAGATTTATTGAACAGCCTAAAACTGACTGTTTTATTCAGAAATATGAATTTGAATAGCTAGACTGCAGCAACCTTTTCCTCAATAAAATAAATAAGATTTTTTTTTTTCTTCAACAATAACAAAGGAAAAGAGAATATTTCAGCTCAGAATATTTAAGCTCACATATCCAGGTGGGGGTTATATTTGGAAATGCTTGCTTTTTGTCTGGACACATGATATCGCACACTTTAATCATGCAAACCCTCAATGGCACTGCATTTGGCATAAAATATATGCTCATTTAATAATATTACAAACCCGTCAGTCCATCAGGTACAGATGAGCATACTGACCTGCTCAATTTAACATTAAGGCCAAAACGCACTGAACCTCAATAGAAAAGTCAACTGTAGCTTCTATGGTTCACTCAGATTTAAAATTTAACACCACAGAACCAGCAGTATTTTGGGAAAATGTTAAACTTCACACTGACACACACTGAGGAGATGAAGAGGACAGAGTCTGGACTCTTCATCATGACTTACAATAATGCAGCAATTAAGTATTTGAAAGTACACAAATCAGACTTGAAGTAAAAAAAATCGCGCACCACAGAAGCGTACTTTATTCATGATCATAAAAAGTTTTTTATATCAAGTTGACACATCTGTCCATATTCACATGCTTCCTCCCTCTCTCTCTCTCTCTCTCTGCTGTGGATCAGACTTATTTTTACTTTTACCTGGTTTCAGGTGGAGCTGCAGCTCCATCAGCACTCGCTCATCTCTCTCCTCATATACTTGTTTCTTTGCACTGAGTCAGTTGCCTAAACAGACAAACCTGTTTACATTGTCGTTTGACAGAAACTGGCGTCTTCGCGACTGCAAGCGGATTTATTTCTCGAGTTGCGCGGCAGCTGTCGCAGTGCATTGTGGGACTTGTAGTGTGAGTGGTGGGAGTGCTATTTACCGACGGGCCATTCATAATAGACACATGAAATTATCTCGCGGGCCGTATATAATTGAATCGCGGGCCGGATGTGGCCCGCGGGCCTTGAGTTTGACACATATGATCTAAAGTGTGGTTCAAAGTGCAAGGGTTTTAATTTATTCGAGATGCGCGCCCTGTCTCGCCCCATGCCCCCAGCACACAACTTATCAGCTGTGCACAAGTCCCTTGATTAATTCATGGGTGTTCTTTGGGCATAATGTGCAATAAACCCATCAGACAGTCACCTCTCACTCCCACCAACACTAACGTGGTTAAAAGAAAGTGTTCCTGAAGTTTGAGGGAAGTGAAGCGTGGGTTATCCAACGTTATGTCCACTCATCAGGCGCTCACGGAAATACGCTGACCTTTTTCTCCCTGGGTCAGGCTGGTCTTCTTCATTTTGTGTGTTAATAATCAGAATGGTTTAATCCTTGTTTTCTGGATCTCAGTAAACACACAGACACAAACACTCCAGCTGCTTCAAATGTGATGTGACTGATCTGTTAAAGATGATCTGACAGCTGTGATCCCGTCCTGTGCGCACTTTGCAGGTCTACTGAGATTAATTAGGCTTTATAATAATAATAATAATAATTCTTCCTCATTTGTTATTAGTGAGAGTAATTTTAGACCCACACACGCACACTGTTTATTTCAATGTTTACACTTTATTACTGATAGCAAATCTGTTCAAATTACACTTAACTAATCCACACTCCAAAAAACTTGACATAAATCAAATGTGTTTTGTGGTTGTGGAGACTGCACAGACCACATTTTAGCACGTTTGTGGTGCACGTGGTTTTGACTCCAGTGAGCCCTGCACAAGATCCCAAATGATCTCGGCCACGCCCTCATTTTTAGACCTCCTGGGTGCACAGACATGCGCAAGTTCATTTACTATCTTGCCAACATGCAGGAAATTAGATAGCAATGCCACCTGCATCACCTGTGCCATTCACTTTGCTGTAATTCGTGGCACAACTCAAACAGGATCCACCATTTTTTCCAAAGTAAGGGTAACTGGAAGGGGAGGAACTTGGCCTCTCCATTCTGTGTTTGTGCAGCCACCTTATGCAACATATTTTACTGTAAAAGTGATTTCAGAGTTAGACAGAAGATAACAAAGCCTTCATTTCCTCTGTGATTCCCCTCGGCACACTTTCACTTTCAAATCTTTCAAATCTCACTGTGCTTCATGCAGACATCACAACCAGTCATTAAGCACCAAGAACCCTTCATAAGCCTCTGTAACAATTAATTATTCTCATTCGTATCATCTCATATTGTCTTTATAAGTATAGCCAAGCAATCAAATTGAAATTTTCCCTTTTTTTCCCTTCACTGCCTTTGGCCTGTTTACTCTAAAAGCATGTCCTTCAAGCATCTCCTTCTCAGAATCGAGGAGCTAAGCCGGAGAAAAGCGAGCTGTCGTTTATCGCTGCCTTGCAGACAAATCCACTCTAAATGGCCGGTGATTTTCACTCATTGGCTCAATAATCCATTTGAGAATTAACTCAGGGACTCAGACACATTGTTGAGGTTGTTTTTTTTTTTTTCTTCTTTTTTTTGTGCTCCTTTTGAACAGATTCCTCTGTATACCCCCGTCAACTTGAAGGAGACTTGTTTAAACTACACAGAAAATGGAAATGAATGCACATACGCTGGCATTTCAGATCAGTGTGGTGCTGCTGCTCTATGCGGCGTCGGGAAGTTTAGTAACTTGGACGGCTGCATGTTTTCAGATGTCCTTGTTGAATCCGAGGCCAGGACTCGGAGAGCGGAGACCTGGGTCACACATGGATGGATCTCCCTCCAGTTGTTTCTCCTCATTTAATCCTTCTCTCTGCCCTTGCCTTTACATGGATCCAGGTGAAGACTTGGCTCAGGCAGCACCAGCATTCAATATCTCCTGCTTTTTTTCTCTTCGTGTCTTCCTCCGCCACCTTGCTCCTTTACCCCGACACCTTCACTGTCCAGCCCTCCTGCCTGCTGTCCCTCCTCCCATAGTGCACTGTGGTAATTGAGTGAGAGCTGTGGCCCTGGAGTCCTTGTGTAATCCACACTTTATAAGCACTCTAATTGAAGTGCAAATTCAATACTCCCTCATCAGCCTTTTACTGGCGGTGCCTTTGCCTGCACCCCTTAGGTAATTACAAGGAGACTGGCAGTTCAATCATTTTGCAGAAAATAATGTAACAAAAACATAGCTGCGTACACCAAATCGTTTTACTGTGGCTGTGCAGAGAGTGCGATAGCCGTGTTACCTGAGGTGAAATACTGGAAGAAACAAAACTCCCTCTCTGTTGTCAGGAGAGTAAAGCTGGGCGTGCACCGGACAGTTTTCAAAGGTGCTAAAAGTAAAAACCTTCTTTGCTCAAGTATAAGTACAGATACGTGTGTCAAAAAGGAAAGAAGAAGTAAAGGAGAAGTTCAACTTTGTTACACAAGTGGAAAAGTTCAGGTTCTGATATGTACTCAAAGTATTAAAGTAAAAAGTGGATATCTGCAGCTGTTTCTGTGCAAAGCTGAACAAACTCACCTTTTGTCCACGGTTGAATCTCCCTCTCTTTTTTCATTTGATTATGTCTGTCGGGTGTGATGTGCACTGACGGATGCACCAAGGAATCGTCTTTTCTGTGTGTTATCGTCCTGTACATTCAGGTTGAAATCAGTCTTGATGTTGGGAAGGCGGCGCACAACGACGCAAAATAAAAATAATCAATAATTCCACTCAAATGCATTAAAACTCTCTCTGTTTTGTCTTGTTATGTCTTTTTACAACATCTAGTTACGTCTTTTACATAATTTTTGTCTCGTTACATCTTTTTTGTCTTGATACGTCTTTTACGTTGTTTTCATCTTGTTACATATTTTATGTCTTTCTTGTGTTGTTACATCTTTTGCATTGTTTTCGTCATGTTACGTTCTTTTACGTAATTTTATCTTGTTAAAACTTTTATGTCATTTTCATCCTCCTGTCTTTAACATCATTTCATTATATTGTTTTATTGTTTTCATCTTATTACATCATTTTTGTCTCGTTATGTATTGCCGTATTGTTTTTGACTTCTTACCTCTTTTATGTCATTTTTTGTCCTGTTGAGTTCTTTCTTTTTTTGTATTTGTATTTTGTTTTTTTTAATGTATTTTTTCACCTTGTTTTCAGTGCGTATTGTTATGTTATTTTCATCTTAGTACATCTTTTACATCATGTCTGTCTTGATACGTCTTTTAGACGTCTTTTTTCGTTTTGTTACGTCTGTATGCATATCGTTGTGATATCATCTTTTTTTTATGTTACTGGCCCATTCACTTAGGTTATAATCAGTCTTGAAGTTTGTCAATGTGAAGTTCAGCCTGTTATCTTGAAAACCACAGCTCTGAAAATACACACTGTGGAGTTTGAGTTTAGTAACTTCCTGCCTTCTGCCAGACTCCATTATCATTTTGCTAAATTTAACCGTTATCAACATTGACTCCTTCTAAAAGATTATTAATGATTTTGTACAACTCATAAACAGACACTTACTGGTTTGACGAACATTCGGCATTAATTTGAGCTCAGCTGTCAAACAAAAACACAAGTTATGGGCTGGGGTGGAAATTTCAAAGGAGGACACCCCGGCTGATTTCCTTCACCTTGTATGACAAATTGTGGTCATTTTATGATGTAATACAGTAAATATGTTTCAAATGTCTCCTTAAAACACACCAAGACCTGTGAAAAGAACAGTACATTTCCCTCCTCTTGTATCGTTTTGCCTGCAGACACGTGCACACATGGACGCAGGCACAAAAGCCAACGTGTGCGTGTAGATAATGACACACTGACGCACACTCACACAGTTTCATCTTTTGTGTAGTTGTAGCTGTAGGCACACATGTACATCCAGACATGCATAAAGGCAGCTGAATGCGCACACACAAACACATATAATTATGTATGTATTGGTTTGCCTATATTACTGTATGTGTGTGTGTGTGTGTGTGTCTGTGTGTGGGAGTGCAGTTTGCAGCTTTAATTAAACTTCCTCTATTTTCTCTCAGCCTGTCCCCATAGGGCCCTGTCTTCTTCCCGACCACATGCTTATTTATTTATAATTGCATTAAACTCCAGAGCTGAGCCACGGCTGAACGCGGTGCCAGACCTGTGGAGTAAGCTGGGATTGTCACACAGTAATACAATTTCATGTACTGAAACATCCCACCAGCTGGGAAAATTCCACATTATGAATCATGTAGGGATCCACTGTACATTAAACAACAACAAGCTGGGAAAAAAAAAAAAAAAGTTTGGATTATTATTCCCGCCAGCAGAGGAACAATACAGAATGTCAACACAGATGTATATATAATTCACATGGACTGTTTCACACAACAAAGGAGCGAATTCCACCTGCGAAAAGATCTTATGAATATCATCCCTGCTGCATTGTGCTCCTCAGGAGATCAAACATTCCTGAGAAGAAAACAATCCAGGTGTCATAACAACTTTTCTTCTTCTTCCCTTTATTCAATTGCCAGATTCCTCTTCATTTTTTTGTTTATCTTTCTAATTTGCTTTGCCTTAAACTAAATATCCCACCAGACAACCTTTTGGATGAGCATCACAGCAGATCCGTGGTGCATCCCAAGTGCTTTTGTTGAAGTTGGATGAATGTGATTTAAATCTTCAAAAGAGAAAATCATATTACGATACTCTTATAACACTGTGAAATTGCCAGGGTACCCTACATGGGCAGCTACCCACATGTGCAACGCTGCCTACTTACATCTGCAACATAAACAAGGCTGCACACCATTCTTTTCACAGCCAATTTGAACGCTGGCATCAAGATCATAATCATATTATAGCGCATCTTTTCATGTCACATCATCAAACCAGTAAATCTTTACAGACATCTTTACAGCTCTTATAAGACACTATCATTTATGCTTTGCATTATTCTCTGTACATTTTTAATTGCTTGTTGCGTTATCTCCTCTATCCGCACATGTTGCTCACATATCCTGGTGTGATGTCCCACTTTCCTGAGGGCAGTACTGCACAAAAAGCACACGTATGGCAAAGATCCAGCTTTTAATAGGGTTTGCCAGGAAAAGATCAGAAATGTACGCATACATTGACCATAATTCTGGAGAAAAAGTGAAACAATTACTGGTGACAAACAAATCAAATCTATCTTCGTGAGCTTGAAGACATGTAAATCACCAAAAGGGTAACATGCAGCAATAAGCACAGACTTATTCTGACTTTTAGAAACGTCCTCAGCATTGATGTCTGGCTACATTTTGTCCTCTAGATCCTCGGTTCTCAAACTGTGGTACGTGTCCCACCGGTGGTACGCAAGCTCCCTCCAGTGTAATGTGGAAGAATGTCAGAAATCAAATTTTTAAATGAAATAAATTGATCAAAAATATATAATATTATCAAAATACTACAAAATGTCAAATGAAAACATGAGATCACTGAAATGCAATGTAAATAATTTTAGTCTTTCCTGTATTCTTGTTTCAATATCAGCCTGCGATGCAGTAATGATCATGCACGAACACGTGTCCTGCATGATTATGAACAAAATGGCAACATAGTTAGTGGGGGTATGAAGAGACTGAAAATTAATGTTTCCAGAACACTGCAATAGTGCCTCGTTATGAAGAGGAGTGCAGATCAGGAAGAAAAATAAATCGAGCCACTCCAGACACTCTAGATAATAAAAAAAAGTTTTACACATATTCATAGTTTCAAGCCTCATTATCAAGAAGTTAGCCTAATCATAGAGCTGTCTGGTCTGTCAGAGCGGGGATAGACTCTGAGGAAGAGAGTGGGTTTATGTCATTGATTGATTATTGATTGATTTGGACAAGACAAATATGGTGCTTCTTCCTACTCTTTTTTGAAAGGTTTTATAATTATAATTTTATAATACTTTTTTTTTTAATCACTTTTTATTGAAAGGACAGTTGAAGACATGACAGGGCAGGAGGTGAGAGAGGGGTGACGACATGCAGTAAAAGACTGCTGGCTGGAATCAAACCCTGCTGCAGAGGACTCAGATTCAGAACATGGAATACACACTGCACCAACTGAGCCACCAGGTTAATTCATATCCACTCATGTTCATTGATAGTCTGTTGATTATTATTGTTTTTTTTTCTTTTTTTTTCTCTTTTTTTTGATTTTTGTGACTGCATCCATATTTTCAAGGTTTGATTTACATGATTATATTACTAATTACAAAAATTGTAATTGAATTTGTATTTGTAATTTGTATATATTTGCATGCACACAGTCACATATAAATACCCACATTTATACATAGTGTTATGCAGGGTTTCTATGGTGCACAGTAAGGGACAAAACTACTGCCAAACTGAAGCCTCCTCCTTTTAAAAGTCCTGTAATGTAAAGAGTGTTTTGAGGGGGTGATCTGTGTCAGTTGCTCTGGTAGGTGGACTCTTCACTGGCATCTTTTTGGGATATCGGTGGTGTACTGGTAAAAAAAGTCTAATGTGTTCATAATAAGTTTTAATAATAATAAATTTTATTTGTAAAGCACTTTTCATAAAATAATCTCAAAGTGCTACAGAAACCAACAAACAAAATAAACAAAAGACTAGGAATAAAATCAAGACACATAAGAAACCAGAAGTAAAAGCATAAAAGCTGTGCCAATGAGCAGTTCTTTTGTTTAAACACACGAGAAACATTTGAAGTCTTTTCATGAGTCGCCTAACTTTTGTAACTTAGCTGTTTCTTGTTATATTAAATTCCCCACATGGACATCAGGACATTTTTACCTTATGTTATATGTTAGTGCACTTTAATAAGAGGAATCTTCAAGGATTCAAAGACAGAAAAAAGAAAATAAAGAAGAAACAAGAACAAGATGACCGAGAAAGACAAGGTGATGATAAACAATAGCCTGTGAAGGTTTATAACCCAGAAAAAAAACAGTATGTGCAGTTTGAAACAGAACAGAAACAATATGTGAAGTATAACAACAGTATATTTATATGTGCAAAAGGTGACTGAGGTAGACAAAGTGAGAAACAGCTGTGATAAAGACAGTATAAAACAATATGTGCACTATAAAAACAGTATAAAACAGTAAAAGGTCTGTAAAAAAAGATTGTGCATGTCTTGAATAAATTAAACTAAACTAAAATTAAACTAAGTTTGGGAACCACTGACGTTAATGGTTAAATAACTGCAGTTAAATGAAGAAAAGTCTTTATTTTCCGGTGTCTCATCCCATGTGTTACAAACCAAAACAATCCCAGCATGGCCAGACGCTTATTGGACGTCTGCAGACGTCACAGCCTAACCCGGAAGTGCAGTGACAGCTGCTGTTAAAAATCCTTCATCCCTTTCGTGGAACAACGGAACAAAGGTGAGTTTCAAAGCGATATAATTGGCTCTTCCGACGCGTATCGCTCGTATTTGTGATATTTTGCCCCTGTGACGCACGTTTGTAGCGACTTTAACGCTAGAAGCACTTTTACTGGGCTGAAACATTAGCCGCTAGCTGGCTAATGTTAGCAGTTCAGTGACAGCTCAGCTTTGTGCTGTCGAGCAGCTGTTGAGGACTTTTCGGCTGCTTTTTGTCCTTTTCTGTCATACCGACGTGTTCTGAGCTGGATTTGTGTTTCACAGCAAAAAAAATATTTAAGTGAAAATTTCAATCAGGGACATGCAAAATAATGAGCGCAGTTCAAAAACACGGGATGCTGCATCCTCCGGCTCAGCCCGAGTATCCTGCCAAAAAGTGAGCACGGTCTCCCCTCCTCTGTTGCATCTCCTCCATGCGCAGTGCAGGACAGCTGCAGGATCCGACCTGAGACTGGAGCAACTAACGGAGCTCAGCGAGTGAAGGGTCCGATAGACAGACTACTGCAGTGCAGAGTGAGGTCCAGACATCACCCCTGACATCACCCCTGACATCCACCCCCTGAGAGATGGTTTTTAAAATGAAAGCAGTTTAAAGCCACAGAGAAAAATGTACTCAAAGAATATTTATGTTTCATCAAGAATTTACCCACAATTCAAACTTATTTTGATTAGTTTGAGTGTGCAGAACATATAAAACATACTTACTAAAAAAAAAACTTTATCACCAGGGTTGTCAGTTGCTGAATACAAATTACATGGTAATTTTTGTAATTTGCAACACAGTCCATTGGATTACAAAAAAAAAAAAGCTTCAAAGTCAAACACTGAAAATATTGCGCCTTGCACTGAAAATGGATGCAGACAAAAATAAATAAATAAAAAATCAGTTCCATGAATTTCTTTTTTTTCTTTTTATACATCTCAGAACACTTTCAGTACCAATAAAATGCATATTTGCAAGCGGTTCTTTTTTGCAGAGCAGTTGTCTGAGAAACCCTGTATGACTGTCTCTTTTCATGAGTTAATGGAGCATTTTTTAATCATGAAAAAATATAATTCATAATTCTAAAAGTTCCATATTTTGACGAAGGAAGCCAAAATGTAATCAAGAAATCCTTTTTCAATCCTCAATTTTTCAAATGTAATCCGGGCTGATTATAGTTACTTAGTTCTGTAATCTGATTAGGTAATCCTGATTACATGTAATCCTACGCAGCCTTGTATATTCAAGGGGATGCAGGAGGCCGACGTGTAGAAGCTGAAGCATTAATATAGATGTACTTGTGTGTATCTGTATGTTTTTAATGTGAGACATAAATATGGTTGAAATGAAGACAAGAAAAAAACTATCTGTATGTTTTATTTGATTTTTTTTATTTTGAACATTTTTTAAACAAAAATAAATATTTTAAAGGTGGAAGCAAAATGTAATCAAGTATTCCTTGACAATGTAACTGTAATCTAATGACACATTTTTCATTTTTTTTTGTAATCCAATTACATAGTCTGAATTACATGTAATCCATTACTGCGCAACCTGCTTATTACTGAGCCTGTGAAGAGTAAAACATGACTCATCACAAAATAATATAAAAGGAATGTGATGATCCAACCTTTTCTAAAGTACTGATCCAGGACCTGGACTCTTTTTCATGCAAAATAGGGTTGCAAATTGGAAGCACTTTCCTTTACTGATCATTGGTAATATCAATGATCAATTAATCAATTACCACAGAAACATACTGCATATTCTCTGACAGCACTGCATAGCATATGAATGAAAGATATTAAACACATACCATCTATGAATTGTTTTCATCCCTAATGCAAAACAACCCTGAGTTTTTCAAAGCAAGATAATTTAATGGTTATACTTAATGGGCTGGAAATTTATCAAAGTTTGTCATGAAGTTGGTAAAAGTAGCAGCTACATCAGCTGCACGGCGTGCTAATACCGAGTCCAACAGGTTAACATAAACAAAATAAACACTAAAACAACATAAAATACGGCAAAACTCACAGCTTCCAAGTTTGAAGTCTGGTCGTACACAGCCGGTATCAATCTGTCCTTGAGCTTGAACTGTTACTGGCCCTCAAATTGAAATTTTTGAAGCATTGATTCGTTCATTTAACAGGAACTGAAGTCATGAAAAAAAGAAAAAAACATGAACATAACAGTTCTTGCGATCCTCTGTTCGTCAATAGCTCGTCAATAGCGCAGTAGGCTTTTACAAAACAGTGGTTATTGCGACAGCACTGGGTTGTGTTTCTAGTTCTGTTTGGCAGTAGTGTTTTACAAGTGCATGTTAAGAATTCAGTTGCTTTGTCCCACAGCGTTTTCTGCTCAGCTTTGCAGGGATTGTCTGCATGTGCAGGGAGGCATGTGGGACTTCAGAAATGCTCTGAATGGAAGTCTTGTTTGATTCATAACAGTCTACGGGTGAAAATATTTCAATCTCAAAGATAACTCGCTGACTGGATTCTTCTCATTTTAACGTTCTTCTCATTCCGTCGCACAGATTCTCTGCGTAGCCGGTGGTAAAAGAGGGAGTCTTTATGTACAGTTTCATGACTTATATTGGTGGGAAAGCTTGTGAAGATATTTGAAGTTTTATTGAGCTGCAGCTCCATCTGCAAAATAAAATACCGTCCTCCCTTCTCAGGCCTAGATTTGAATTCATCAGACAGTTTTGTGCTACAACTCTTCTATTGCTTAAAAATCCGACAAACAGTAACCCTGCACTTAGCACAGAAAAAGATCTAATGTAGGACAACATGTTGATATCGATATCGTGATATAAGTCTAGATATTTTCTCTTTTCCTGCTTTTAAAGGCTGCGTTGCATTAAAGTGATGTAATTTTCTAAACTCACCAGACTGCACTGGCGGTTCTATTATTTGTCTTTACCCGCTGAGTCATTATGTCCACTTTACTGATCAGTAATTTCCGTAGGATGACAGCTTTGGAGGGGTTTGACCACTGCAGGGCTCCAGTCAGAGAACAGAGCTTGTGATTTCTCCCTCTGCAGATGAGTGTCTCACTTAATTATTCATAACTAATGTAATTTTCTTAAGTCAGTCTTGTTTCTAGTTTTACCTTACTCTATTATTTATCTTCTTCTTATTATGTCGACTAGTCTAGCAATTAGAAACTCCAAAAGCAGTTCAAATTGAGCACAGTTTATTAACTGATAATATTAAACACTGTCTGAAAAAATACTGTAAGTATTAAGAGCCGTTTGATGCCGTTAATCACAGTCTACAATTTCTAAATCGTATTTTAAATGCTGGTGAAACGTGTGCCACTTTGCACCGTGTAGGGCTGCACCTAAAACTTATTTTTATAGTCGATTAATCAGTCGATTATGTTCTCGATTAATAGTTGTTTGTTCTAAAATGTCAGAAAATGGTGAAAAATGTCAATCAGTGTTTCTCAAAGCCTAAGAAGACGTCCTGAACTGTATTGTTGTGTCCACAACTCAAAGATATTCAGTTTACTGTCAGAAAGGAGTAAAGAAACCAGAAAATATTGACATTTGCGAAGCTAAAACCAGAATTTTGACTGTTGTTCCTAAGAAATTACTCAAGATGATTCATTGATTGCCAAAATAGTTGGCAATTAATTTAACAATCGAGTAATAATCGATTTATCGTTGCAGCTCTAGTGCCGTGCAAACTCATTGCTCCAGTCGAGTTTTTTATTCTGACACAGAATAAGTGACACAACAGCTCAGACTAGTGGTGGGCATCTGCATAACACCTTAGAGGCAACAGTTAACTGACATTGTATATTATTGTATTGACAAATAGTTTAACTGACTAGTATTTCTGGTGCTGACTAACCAGGGTGGAGACGTTTAATCATATAGTCGACTAATTCTAATTCTGCTTTATTGTGTAATTCTTACCAGCTTGGTTTTGCCTGTACTTCTACTCTTTAATTGTTCTGAACCTGTGTTTTATTCTCATTGCTGTTGCTGCTATGACACCTGAATTTCCCTCCAGGGATTAATAAAGGTTTATCTTATGTAGTTGGAGGACAGTTTAGTTACTTGTAAGAAGAAGAAGGCATACTTTATTAATCCCCCGGGGGAAATTACATTTTTCACTCTGTTGTAATTTTTTTTATACATGCACACATGCACACAAACAGGACCTTGTCCTTTTTTTTTTTTAAAGATATTCTCATACAAAGACTGCTGTGTCTCGTTAATTAGTCTCTTGTCCTCTCTTTGATGAGGGGAAACAGAAAGTTTAAGGAAGTCAGCATCGATTTTGACCAGATAAAACAGTTGGAAGTGAAGCAACTGCGTGAAACTTTGCTAAAACAGAGCCATGGCGTGAACAAGCATGACGTTGCTGAGGCTGTTTGCTGATGCACGGAGCAGGTGAAGACATCCTCATCGAGGGAACTGAAGCGATCAGCTGTTTGCTCGCTCGCTCAGTTGCATTGTTTCCAGTTAAGAGATGTTGTAGCGGTACAATAAACATTTAACATCAACTTGATGTCAAGTGCAACATCATCATACATGAGGACATCGTCAGTGACCTCTGCACCACAACAACCGCAAAAACAAACACATAACTTCAAAATAAAAGTCTCTGAACATAAACATCTCTATGCAAAGATTTCTAAACGTGAAATAACAAAATATTATTCGGCTCCACCCATGTTCCACCTGTTTGCTCATTTTTGGATTAGCTGGGAGGTAGGCGGAGTCAGGCGCTGCCAAGACGGTCAAAGGCGGCCAGAGAAATCAGACTGTGAGCTTCACAGTGGCTCTTCAGGAAGCTGCAGGTGACGTCACGGAGACTGTGTCCATGTTTTATACAGTCTACAGTGTTGCTAGAGAAGAATCAGCTAAAGATACAATAGGCCTTATTTACAGCAGACGTTTTGTCCTGACATAGAGAGAAAATCACCAGACTTTTGATAAGAGAGACATTTTTAAAGATATAAATTACACCTGTGCTTTTCCTGCTGTGACAAGCCAAAATGTTTGCTGTAAAAAGGCACATAGAGCACAATACAAGAACAATAAAATGCATATAAGCATTATTTGTGACAGTCATGGAAATATATGCAACTAATATTTACCGTTTACAGTATATCATCATTATGCCATATATGCATCTGTGTTTTCTTCTCTTCTCAGTAGCTGATTGTCATTTCATTGTGTGAGCAGTCCCCGCCAGCCTTTCTTCTTTCAGCAGACTGAGCTACAGTCGAGTATTTTTATCTGTGCAAGAAAATGTTTTTCAAAGGACATCTCAGAGCCATAAAAAAAAAAACTAATTCAGCCGCAGCATGTCAAGCATTGCATTTTAATAATTGTTACCAGAATTTATTATTCCATTTAGTTTTACTCTTGGGCTATTTGGTTTATGAAGAGCAAGTGACTTGGTTTTAAAATAGTTCAAACGACTCTCAGTTTTTAGTGGACAACAAAAAGTGAATTTTTATTCCGAGGGAGAGACACTGTGTGCTCCTTAAAATAAAAATATCCAGTGGACATCTGGCAGTTGAGCGTTGGTGGCAAAAAAAAAAAAAAAAAAAAAAAAAAAAAATGGCAAGCCCTGATTGGTTGAATTAATAAACACAAAATTGCGGTTTTTGGAAGGGGAAAAACCGATTTGGGTGAACCACCCAAATAAATTCTATATAAGAGGAACACGGATACGCTTGCTGTTAACAAGATCAGTTTGGAGGGGACAGGCCAGATGCTCAGTTTCATATTGCTGAGCTGTACGCATCAAAAACAGTTATTAGACAGGTGGCCTTTCCTTAGACTTCCACCTGGCAGCTGGCAGATAGACACACTTTTTCTTTTGTTTATAGGAGAGTGTGTGTGTGTGTGTGTGTGTGTGTGTAAAGTGGAATGAGACCACTTGTCTTGATTTAGAAGTGCTTCTCTCGCCTGGCTGCTTGTATTCTTCTTAAACACTAGTCAAATTTAAACTCTCAAACTGATGTGTGTCGAGCTCTCCCTCTAGTCGACTGTGTCCGTTCAGCTCGCTGCTGTATATTAAACTATTCAACCACTCTGTCAGATGTTCTTTACACACAAGTGCCCAGCTGCCCAGAGCCCCCACCCCCCCCTCCTCCCACCTCTTCATACACTACAAGATGCAGCTATTTGGTTTATTTACGAGAGGTGCTTCTGTAACTGCTGGGAATAGGCCAAGAGCCAATCGAAACACACGGTGGAGACCAAGCTAATAGAATCTGACAGGAATGGAGTCATAGAGGCCGCTCAGGCATCGTAAAACTGCCGCCGTTTAAGCCCCTAAATTTGTCGCTATTACCTGCTTGCTTCTCCCTTTACATGGGAGTCGGCGCAGGTGTTGTTACTCATTTCTTCCTATTTCAACAACGTCAGATAAGTTGGTGTGTGTTTCCAGCATCTAATTCATGTAAGGACTGTCCACTATGGTGGTACACCTGAAACGGCTTTTAGTGGTCACAGTTACAGTGGTCAGCCGCTTATATTAGCACTTAAATCATGCGTGAAAAGTTGAGGCCGAATGCCGACAAAATTCTGTCCGAAACCGACCCGAACCCTCATTAGCATATTTTAGCCCGAACCCGATTACAGCCCGACATTTTTCATAACAAGCTTCCCTCAGTTTTCAGTGACAGGGACAAAACATGCAGGGTATTGGCACTGACAACGACTAAATTTGGGAGAAAAATGAAAATAAATGAGTATATAAATAAATAAATATAGTACAGTCCAAACTCAATGTGAGTCTGTGAAATATGCGAGAATTAAGGCCCGACCCGAACCCGTCAAACCCGAAAGCTTTGACCAGAATCATGCCTATACACATACTGTTTAAATAATTCATTTATAGTAATTAGAGATGCACCGATTGCCTAATCTGATTTTTTAAGGTTGGTGGTGGGATGGGATGGTGGGAATTATTAGATTGTGACAAATCAAAGGCCCTGATTGAATGATGGCTATTTTCCCCCGTGCGGACTGTTTTCTCCATTTAATGATTATTAATTGATTAATGGGTTTGTGAGAGTATGGTGAAAAACAGTGATCACTGTTTTCCAAAGCCCAAGATGACGTCCTCAGATGTCTTGTTATGTCCAAAACACAAAGATATTCAGTTTACTGTCAGAAGAGGACTAAAGAAACTAGAAAATATTCACGTTTGAGAAGCTGAAATCAGAGAAATTGGACATTCCTCAAAATAGTTAATTCAATAATTAATTAATAATTGATTAATCATAGCAGCTCGTTAGTAGGCTAATTGTTATCTCTGTTGGCTAGGTTGAGGCTGTTTGCCCTGAATATGAATACAGGTGTGCCTGAGACTTTGACTCGCCCTTTGGTGTGCCTTGGGCAGAAAAAGTTTGAAAACCACTGATTTAGAGTCATAAACATGTTTCTGCACGGCACCGCTGCTTATTGTCACTTTCTCTGCAGCCAGCTAGCCATGTATTTTAATTGCTTGCTCTCCTTTTCTTATTTGGCTGTGTGCTTTTGGGAAATTGCTTCGGATATGGCACCGCAGGGGGAGATGTCAAGATGTGTGAGTCTTGGGTTGTCACCGTGTGAAATGCTCCAGCAGTTAGTGCATCACACACACACACACGATTCAGTGAGAAGAAAGTCACTGGGAATCAGTCACTTGTCCGAAATCCATTGTAGAAAGGAGTTTGACTGAGTTTTTCTCCACTAATGAGCTTGATTAAGAGAATATATGTAAATTCTCCTTGAATTGGGCTCGTCACTCCGGCCAGTCTGTCTCCTGAGCTGTGGCGATGGAGCAGGTCCAAAAAGTGTTGGCTGACGGCATCACAGCCGACAGCTTCGGCGTTTCTGTTTCTGGCTTCGTGGGGGAAGTTCAGAATTTGGACGTGATTTAAAAAAAAAAAAAACAGATGTGAGATTTTTGTTTTAAGCTGACTTCCACTTTAAGGGTCAAATCAAATTAGAGAATATCATATCCAAACTACTCATTCGACCGACTTCCCACTGTTAGCTTAATGCTTATTTAATTGCCTTGAAAACATGAGTAGTTAAGCTCTTGACGTAAGCAGTGACAGGCTGTGATGTAAAATACGAGCTTTAAATTTAGCTAATGTGGGCTGAATGCCCTCTGAGTACAGAAAATCTGAAAAAAATCGATCTATGTTTTGTAATACCATGTGGTGAGAATGTTGTAAAAGGACTGATTTTCCATCCTCTAATTCTACTTCCAAGAATCTGTCTGTGTGCAGACCTACTAAGACATAATTGATATAGGCAGAGGCCCACTCAAAAATGTCTCTGATTGGGCCTTTTATAGATGCAGCATGAGAAGAAGCTCATTTCTCACATTGCCGATCGCTTGTGAGGGAAGGCAACAAGTATTGAATTAGTTTGCATGAGAGAAGGGAAATTGAAATATGGATTGGGGTCGCAAATGCCTGCCAGTGCTATTGGCTGTTTCGGATATGGAGGATGAAATGTATTTTCTGTGTGTATGTGTGTGTCAGTGTGTGACTGATGCAGACAGTGCCGGCATTGAATGGTTTTCCACCTTTCCTATTTTCCAATAACAACTTGGGAGCAGGACTGACACAGATGAAGTGAATGTTTTAAGAGGGAAAGTAATCTTAAAGACAAGCCAAGCCATTCCTCACTCTAATACGCAGCCTCATCCTCGGCTTCTCCTACATCACTGCTTCTGTCATGGAGCCAGACACGAGCCAGCTCTCTCGCCATCTGCCATTTAGATGTATTTAAATCATGCATGCATGCTGAGTTTGGACCTGTGATTTGAACTGGTCAGGTCCCCGGTCTATGCCAGGCTGCTCTGCCCAACTCGTGACCCAGCGAAGCCATCTGAATATGAATTAATGACAACACAGTTGGTTAAAAGTGTCACTGCCCAAAAGTCAGGTCCAATTTTGCTGATATTATCTGGCATTTAAGGCTGGAAAATGGTGACCCATCCTAATGGTTTGATTACCAGTTCCAGCTCTGTCACGGCTGAAATATTGTCTGAATTGGCATTTGAGAAGGAGGTAATTTTTTGGTAAAATGTTGAAGGCGGTGGGAATAATGTATTATTCCTGAAAGTCCGACAAAGTGTTGAGGGTGATGATGGAGGCTACAGTATGTTCAGGTTTAGAGAAGGGCTCCATGATATGACAAAAAAGTCATATTGTGATTATTTTGACTGAAATTACGATTGCAGTATGAGGTACGGTTAGTGGGAATGATCATTTTTGCATGACAATTTTAATTTTTGCTAAAAAACAACATCTATTAAAGTTGTAATGCACTGCAGTACTTCATTAAAATCCTTTTTGACACACATTTCTCCTTAATCAAAAACTTGCAGGGCTCTTGCTAGTTGGATATTGCTTTTCTCCATATTGCAAATTCAATAATATTGCGATTAATTGTGCTGCTCCAGTTTAGATGTTAAATGACATCAATAACAACAATAATGTACATTTGGCTTTTATAGAACTCAATTACTCATGCACATAGATTAGTTGTGGCATACTGTGATTGTGGGACATGAAATATTTCCTTCAGTTTTTGTTTTTGCAGACAAAGTGCCCTCCTGAGTTACTAATATAATAATGACATTAATGGAGCTGAAGCAATTAGTCGATTAATCGACTAGTCTTCGAAATTAAGTGGCAACAATTGCTCATTTTTCACAACAAACATGCCCAAGTGGTTCCAGCTTCCCAGGTGTCAAATAGTGATAAATCGGATGTTTTTGGATTTCGGACCATTGGACGGACAAAATAGTGCATTATTTGTGTTATCTTCTGATATAACTGATGATTATTAGTTGCATCTCTAGATAATTAGCAAACTTTAAAGCTACCCCAAGAAATTTAATATTTTATTGATTTTGGAGGCCCGTATGGACACAAGAGGGAGCGTTTCCACCACAACAGCCACAAAATATAACATCAAAATTTCATAAAAATCTCCCTGATTAAAGGAAGAAGCTGTTCAAAGACCTGGGAGCAGCTGGAGAATCTGTTTTTACTCTTAGCACTTTACTGAGCTGGTTACGTATCAGAATTTGGTGTCGAATGACTGAAATTGTATTGACGGAATTCAGTCTGTGCCTTTAAAGTATCTAAGTTTTGTAGCCAGATCTACGTGGAGCACTTGAGTCTTGATTTCTAAAGATCAGATCATTGGTTTTATGCCAATTTTCAGGTTATTCTTTAAAAAGATTTTCTTTTGGTATGGTATTAAATGTGATTAAATGTGATATAACAGCCGGTTATAACGCTTTGTCGTTTGTGAAGTGGTGTTTTTTAGTTCGGACACGAGCTGGACGCTGCATGTAGGTGGCGGTGATTTCACTTATTGAAATTCAGTTGATTGAAATTGTGACTCTCTTGATTTAATAGTGATTTAAATGTCAGACTTCAACAGATTTTCCTGGTAAGAACGACACTGAAAAACATTGCTGTAGCTGCCTTTATGATTCATGCTACCACAAATGGATGAAACTTCTCTGGTAGGAGGACCTTGACCCAAACCAATTGAAACAAAGCCACGACAAGCCACTTGTGAGGGATTTGAATGGTCTAAGATGATCAAGTTCACAGGTAAGGACCACTCCACCCTCCTCACCTCCAGCAGAAAACACTCCTGTTTCCTGTTAACAGAGAGTGGGGAAGGAGTTGCATGCCAACGCTCGGGGACTGGAAAAGAAAGAGGACAGGAGGAGGCGGAGGTAGAGTGTGAATCGTGGCTGCGCAATCGATAGTTCATACCGTTCTGAAATTGAAGGTTTTTTTTCTTTTTTTTTTTTTGTGGGTCAGAAACCGTGTGTAGAAGGCGGAATATGAAATAGCTTTGGTGGAGGCCCCTGATGTAAGCAGCAGTATTGATTTCCAGAGACGTGGTCCAATTATGGTAGCTCGCGTTTTTGTCAGTGGCCTTTCAAGGACCGGAGCGACTCTGGTGGGGCAGAATTTTTGGGCACCGCCTGACTTTGCCTCGTGTCTTCCTCCCCGAGTGGCCCGCTGTTCCTGTCACCAAAGCCACAGAGAAAAAGTCAAGGAAATAGAGTCTGCTGTTTCTACAGTTTCCAGAGTCTCTCTGAGGACACAGCTGCAGGATGGGAGATTTCCCCTGTTGGCAGTTCCTGTTAAGAGATTCACTGGCATTACAACATAAAGAGAAAATAATCCTCTCTCTATGTGTGGTAGTATGTGTCCGCATGTGTGTCTGTTGGCAAGTGGCTCAGAGAGAAAGAGTGAGTGGACTGACAGAATCAGTGTCTGAGCATGAGACAGCCTGGCTTTGTACATGCGTCTGTGCGGGTGTGTTTTGTTCCCGAACAAGGACGGGAGGTTTGCAGGAAACGTCTGCACGGCCGCAGCTCGCGTTGAGGTGTATTCACACATATCCCCTACAGTTTAGCAGTTATTGCGAGCAGCCAAACATTAGCAGAGAAATTGCAGCTGTTTTAAAGCTTTTATTGCTGGAGGATTTGCGGGGTAGAATGGTCTGTAATTCCCATCCCGTGCTCCCGCTGTGCTGTCCCTGCTGCTGACGCTGCTTTCATACTGCCCTAGTCTGGCTTCATAAGGAAAAGCGACAGGAGGGTATCAGCTCCCGGAACAATATAGGACATTTCCCCCGCCTCCTCCACTCTTGAGATTCAAAAAAAAGTTTGCTGGCAATGAAAAGAAGGCTTTGCCTCTTACTCTGTCTCTCTTCCCCTTTGCTTCCTCTACAGTCGCCATGTGTCCCATCTCTTCTTCCCCTCAACTCTCCTTCTCTCTCCAAGTAACGGGAGTCTCATGCAATATGCTGTGTTTCCCCACTTGAGTGTTAATGAGGCAGATGAATATTCATGAAGAGGAGGCTGACATCGCTGTGTGGCGATTGTGCAGAGGATGTTTGTGTGCACAGGCGCTGTGGTGGCCACATTTCTGAGGGATCTGTTGTTCGGCGGGGAGACATCAGGGGACTTTGGGCTCCTCTGCTAATGATGCAAATGTGCGTCCCTGAGTTTTGTTTTGGTCGGTGATTGTGGGTGACCCCTTCCCAAGGCCCTTTCTTCTCTCCCTGGTGGCTGCTGGCGGAGCTTAAGTTTAGCCTCCAGCTGCTGGTGGAGGACAGCCAGGGAGCGCGAGACTGAGGAGAAGAGCTACCTCTCAGTCCGCTGCCTACACTCCGCTTCCTCCTCCACCTCCCTGTGCTTCTGGCTTGTGACAAACAGATGCCATTGGCCGCCTCTCCGGGGATCATCTCCCGCCTTTTATTATACCTCTCCCTATTTCTTGCTACCTCTCTTCATCTTTTCATTTTCCGTGTCTCCTGCATTTTCTTTCTTGGAACATATTGTGCTGTGATGTCTGCAGCCGCCAGCACTCCGTTTTTGAAGGACATATGAAAAGCATGCGGCCCATTTTAGCAGCAAAAGGCTGCGTGAGGCGTGCTCGTCATGTCTCATGCGTTGCCATTTCCTCCTGTGCACTCTATCCCCTCCCCGCCACACTTTTTTTCATTGTCAGCTTTGTTCTGCTCTTCAGATTCGCTTCCAACAGTCCCTATAGTAATCTCTCACGTTCTCTCTCCTCTCTTTCCACTTTGCTCGGCAGCCCCTCATTTGCATTTTCTCACATACTCGTCATCCTCTTCTCTTCCTACTGTCTCCAGCCCGCGGCTTTCGCTGCTCCCCTTTCCCCTTCTTATTTGCCATCACTCCCTTTCTCTCCGTCTCAGCCTCCGTCTTTCCTCCCTTGCTCCTCTGTAAGATATCCGACCCCTGCAGTGTACCTGAAGGAGCTCCTATGGTTCTGTTAAACATCTGTAAAGTCTTTGATCTCCCACCAGCCATTTTCGACATGAGGTGAAGTGTGTTTATGTCTGCGGCACGAAGAGGAAATGTGTATTTGTCTGTCTGTCTCATGCTGTTTGTACTCAGCAACCTTTAATTTGGGAAAGGTGAGTCTGTCGGTGCTGCAGAGGAGGGCAGCGAGTCTGACTGCATCCTTTTATGTCTACTGTTCGGTGACATAATAGAGGCCTTCCTGCTCCTCGGTGCTCTCGGCCTCCCTGTGTTCATGAAAACGGCCACGCTGCCACTTAATATTGTCAGTTCCAGTCTAGCGGGCGTCCATGCTGATTCTCATGAACACACACATCCTTCCTGCAGTTGGGGAAAGGGTGGAGGCCGGCCAATTTATCAGCACTGTGACTGTAAGGCTACAGGGAGCCCTCCGTCTTCATCAGTTCACTCAGCAGATAGGCACACCCCAGTCACCGCTACTAGACTTACCTCATGTGTCTCCATTACACGTTAATAACAAAGCTGTGAGGTTGACTAGAATTGGCGCTCCATGTTATGTTAAGAAACAGAGGTTCTGCTCAAATCACTGGTTTAACAGGTTAAAAATGTTAGACATTTATTTCAGGTAGAATATAAAGTGTTTCCCCCTGGTTGGCAGTTTGTTACAATGAACCGCTGGCAGGTTATTATAGCAGTCATTTTATTATAAACTAATGAGGATAACATTAGCGAAAGTCTAACTGCTATATTAGCTGACTGCTATACTTCATTTTGATTATTGCAAGTGAGAAGCAAATATACAGCTAATAACGAATAGATTAACTTGGGCACATCTCGTACAGGCTGCATTTATTTTAGTTTGCTGCCTTCACTTTATATTACTTTCAGTTTTGTGCACAGAGAAGTAAATCAACATGTTTATAGATGCTTTACAGGAGAATTGTCCTGAACACCATGTTTGTGGTTTTGACGTTTCAGTGAGAATTACCCGTGAATATCTGCAGAGTGGGAAACAACACAAGCTATCATACTCTCCTCAAACTTATTGTTAACAGCTACTGTCTGCAGTCCACCCCCACCTCCTTGAGCAGCTGCGAGCGTGTAGGGAAGGTCAAGCTTGTGCTCATCACAGCTAGAGTTGGGTGCCAAAACTCAGTGCCAATACTGTACCGGTTTCTACTTTCTGAGACGGTCCTACTGGTCCTACCGGACTGAATCATAACTCAGATTACAGTGCTTCATTTTGGTGCCACGTGCCTGAAGTGTCGAAGGTGTTGAAACCTCTGGTTAGGGCTGCACAATTAATCGAAATTTTATCGAAATTGCAACATGGCTTTCTGCAATTTTCAATTCCTAGGAGGCGCAATATTTGCTCAAGGCAAAATGTGTCAAAAAACTTTTACATGAATGAATGAATGTCATGAGGCATTTCAGATTCATCAGATCATTTGGTACGTTTTCCTGCAAAAAAAAATCACACCATAGTCATTTTTAACATGTTTTTCAATCAAAATAAGAATAAGAATGATGTAAAAATGATCATTACTTCTTATATTGCAAATCATATCGCAATTGCAATATCAGTCAAAATAATCTCAATTAGATATTTTTTCAAAATTGTTCAGTCCTAGTTTGAATACAGACTCAAAATTTATTATGCTGTTATTAGTACTGCAACTGTTACACACTGTTGAATTAGTGCATTTCAGTTAGATTTAGAGTTAGTTAAATTGAAGGTTTGTATTTATCTATATATTTAAGTAAACCTTGAACTGTTAGCAGTTTCCAATTTCAAGTTCAAATTTACCTTAGCAATGAAAAAGCTGTTTTTTTAGCGTCGTTGATCATTTTGTGCCTCTTTTTGAAAAAAGTGTTGGTTCAGGCACCGTTTAGGCACTGGTATCATTTTAAACATATTGTTGTAGCGCTGGTATTTGAAAAAACCCAAATGATACCCAACCGTAGCCCCATGCTTGTGGGACTGCGTTTGTGCAGGTGGAGCAGAAATGCCCCTTGCGAGGATGCTTTTCTGCTCATGGATAAAGTTCTGTGAGCGTTTCTCAAAATCACTGTATCGTCATATCATGATACATGCAAAGATTCGTTTATTTTGTGTTTAAACCCTGGACCGTTAGATCATTACTGACAGTTCTGCTAAAATAATGAAGGAAAATATCACCTTGTTTACAGTATCGTAGTTTATTGCAAAATGCTGAATCATCACGCCTGCATTGTGATACGTATCCGATCACCAGATGCAGATGTCAGATGGTGCAGCCAACACGTCTTCTTCTGCTCTTTAACACTGAGTCTTTGCTCGGCTCTGTAGTAGCTATAGTTTTATCTTTGCTAGTTTGCTTTCATGTATTGTCATTATCAATCTGTTGATGATTTTCTAAAGAAAAAAAAATCTGAAAATAGTGAAAAATGCCCAACTTAATTTCCTAAAGCCTTAGGTGGTGGTTTTAAATGACTTATTTTATTTGACTCACAGTCCAAAACCCAGAGATTTTTTAATATTCACAGATATTTAGAAAGAAAATCAGCAAATTCTCACATTTGAGAAGCTGGAACTGGTCAATTTTGGCAACTTAATGAGTTGCTGATTAATTTGCTGTCATCGTTTCAGATTTATTTCAGTGCTCGATGGCATCTAGTCTTTGCGTCTTAAAACTGGTTTAGCCAAATTAAACTTGAAGTTGGAGAATCTCAGAACACCACATCAGTTGTAAGTGAAATTTGAATAAAATCACATGCAAGTAAAATCAACTCTGGTCACGTTTGTTACGATCACTAGACTGGACAAAGTTATCGCCTGTGTTAAGCTCAGTAAGTTGTAATGCTGTTTGAACCTTGGGTTCATCCTGCTGTTTCTGTCCCGTGTTGTGATGTCTCAGGGCCGTACTGCAAACAGTGAAGGATGCTTGTCGTCTTCTTCCCATCCTCCGCCTCTCCGCCGTCCTTGGCCCGCGTGCCCCGTCGCTTTCCTTGGCCCCGCTGCTGATCAAAGCCCCTTTGAGGGGGCTGAGTGGGTCCGGGGCTGATAGCGATTTGATGATATGTGTCTTCAGAATCTTCACTTCTTGTGTGATTAGACGGCGTGTGACAGGCGGCGTCGTCCCATCAGCTCACATTAAGCCGCAGCACCGTGCGCCACCACCGCTGCCATTTTTATCCTTTAATGTTGCACCTTCCTCACCAGCTGAATCAATTATCAGTGATTATGTTAGTGTCAAAGTCTTTAGCGCCGGGCTGAGCCCCACCGCCGTCTCCCCCTCCTCCTCCTCCTCCTCCGCCTCGTCGCTGTGTGGCCCAGAGGCCCAGCTGAAGCCACACTACGCTGATCCCCAGTCAAAGCACTGCTGCTGCAGAGGGACAGCTTTACAGACAGCTCTAAGTTTAACCTTCCTCCTCAACAGTGCTGTGACAACGCAAGGAGAGTTTATTATGCCTGACAAAACTCCCCCATGTAAGTTCTCCTCAGCGAGAAAGCTGCATAGCGATTAGCCCTATCATGTTCAATTGTGGATGTAGCTGTCAGCGCTGGCTTGGTGGTCCTGTTGTGTCCTTGAATTGAACATGGTGGTACATTGCTTGAGAGGACCATGTTGTATAAGTAATAAGAGTTCACAGAGCCCTCGCTGCACCACACTTGTGTTCGCTGCTAAAAGGAGAATTTTCTATGCAAAATCTCTCCTCCACTCTTTCCCATGTATCCCATCTCTTTCCTCAGATGTACACACTTGGCCTTGGATTTACTGGCACTGCACTGTGTGTGTGTGTGTGTGGATTATTGCCACTGCAACACACGGGGCAGTGAGGCGGCTCGTTAAAAACCCCTCTCGGCTGCAAGGTCACGGCTCTGGCTTTTCCACCTTTGCGAGTGTCAATGCTCCGTCACGCACACGTTTACACACTTTCCAGAGTCTTTAAATATCACAAAGCAAATTTAAGCTATAACACTAACACACGCACACATACACACACATTTAGAATATAACACTAGCACACACACTTTCACATGTGAACTAACAACTGTTTGCTTGGGGTGTCTTTTCAAGTGCATAAGCAAAAATCACCTGCCCCGTCATGTTCCCCACTTCCTTTTTAAGCTTCTTATTTTTTTGCGTGCGTGCAGATTTTAACAGCAGCTTTTTAATTTTAATTAATTTAACAAGGAACATGTGATCTTTTAATACTGGGTATCTAGTGATACAGAGTCTTAAGGATAAGAATAATGATGCTTTTATTGTCATTCAAGAAGATGGTAAACATGACAGAACGAAATGAGGTATCAGTGTCATAGACGGCATTAATAAAACTCAAAAGAAACATACAATAATGACACCATTAGGATCAAACTAGTAAGAAATATGGAAAACCACGTGTTAAAGTTTAGAAAAACAGATAACAAGGTGCCATTTATTTATTGCACCCAAGCACAATAAATAAATGATCTGATATGTATATTTACCTAAATGTTAATTGAATTTATAGGCTATCAGTCACATTGAAATAACATGTTTACAATCTGAATTATAGATGAAAGTTGAACCCTAACTCGAGTGAAAAGATGTATCACTCTGTTGGTTTTATTAGAAGGACAGAAACACGTCTCCTCTCTGTATCGTACACAAATGATCTTTGGCCGAGTACAGACAGACGCCGGCTTGCAGAGAGCATTTAAACCAGACAACAGACACGTTCAGCCTTGGCCTGTCAGCGAGTTAGATTCAGAATTAACTGGCGCCAACTGATGTAACAAAACAGTAAAGAAAAGATCGTTCGGTCAGGGTTATTGTCACAGTTATCGATCCATTGAAATATGCAGATTGTCCTTGATACAGCTCAGGACGTTTCGATCTGTTCTGCAAGCTGGTGTCTCTGCTCGGTCAGAAATTATTTGTGAAGGAAAAGAAACGTCACTTTTTCAGATTCACATTGGTGTCATTATCATGGCACTACTACGAGCAGTGCCAAAGTGAAACAACAACTGAAAAGAGTCTTTCGATTGCACTCACTGTTTTATTTTCCTCTAATTAGTTTGAAAGTCAGTCTGAATGGTCCAAAAAATGTTTTCACATTAGAAACAAATTAAGCTAGGGTTCAGTTTGATCCGGACTGCGTCCACCTCTTTTCGCTGGACCAAAGTCCGGCTTTTTGGTCCAGACTGTTGTCCAGGGGAGGTTTCACAGCTGTAATTTTGGTCTGGATCAAACTGAAAAGTCCGATTGGTCAATTAGTTGCAGAAGACAAACAAACAACCCCTCAAACTCCATTTGGGAGCTGTGCCTCGTCGTTGAAAGTATCAGGGGGACAGTTGTAACAAAGACCTTTTCTCTTGTAACATGTCTTGAAGTCCACAGAAGTACAGCCTGTCATTGAGTGCACAGATTTGATCAGTTTTGCCAGAGTTACAGTAGAAAAAACTGATTTTAAGTAAAAACTGAGATGGAAGTGTTTACTTTTTTAAGGCTTATTTGTTGAAGACTGTAGATATACATCATTTGTTAGACCTACGTGTATGCTAAGTATCAGTTTTATCATGCTAGCCTTAAGCTGGTATTGTGTTTTCCACATTTGCGAGTATGCAAGGGTCCACTGGGTTCTGAGTGATGTAAATTTCATCATCAGAGGCTGTACGTGCAGGCTCTGTGTGAACATCACCCGCCCATTTGTTGTGACTTCATGTAGACTCCTCCGCTGACTCTCCATGTGGTTTCCTGCAGATCTACTGTGCATGCATGTCCTCCATCTATTCGGGAATATAATAGAGGCCTTACTTTACTTGCTACCTTACTAGGATCGTGATTATGTTATTTGATTCCATAGACACCCAACACTTGAGCCAATGTAGCCCAATATTTCTGTTTTACATAACGTCAGACTGCACCAAATACATTTATTAGTTTTTTAATCTGGGAAAAACTGTAAAATTCCCCTGGAACTCTGTGAAACACTCTGTGTTAGCTTATCTTTGATGCTAGCCTGGATAAAATGTTATTTTGGTTTTGTATTCCTCTATAATAATGTTACTTATAACATTCTTTCTCAGCCTTGGATCTCAAACCATTTTCTGATACCACAAAAATATCTGTATTTAAATAATTAAACTGATATCGTAAACATGTGACAGCTGGTCAACTGTGGCCTGAACTAACAACTACTAGTCGATAAAGTAAATCTTTGTTTGGGGACAGCCCTGCAGAGTACTGTCTTTTCTCTAGAGATTTGATCTAGCTTCTAGCTTCAATTACAAAATAATCTTCCAGGTAAACATCAGTAATTATCAGGTCAACATTTTAAGCCTTTCAAAATAATAGTTCTGACTTGCAGCATTTGGAGGAAGTGAAGACGAAGGTGTGCAAAGTCAGAAAGGCTGTACCTGTTATTTCAATCTGTCAGATACATTTAATCAACAGGTTGGAGCAGCATGTTGTGAACATTAATGAGGGTACGACTAAAAATAGAGTTTCTGCCTTCTGAGCCAACAGAAGGTCAGTACAGTTCTTAAAGTTGTAGTTACTTCAAAGCTTAACGTCAAATCAGATTTGCTAACGGATTCAGTTCATTAAGCAGATTTGATATTCAGTTCAGATTTGATAAAATGCTGTAGAGCCTCATAATCAGGTCTAGACTCTTTTACTACGAAGACACACTGCTGGAACACTGAAATAGGCAGAGATGGCATCATATGTGGCTCCAAATCCCCCCAAACCATCACAGCTGCTGTCTTTAGAAGTTAGTGCTGGTAACAATCTGGATGGTCCTTTTCCTCTTTAGCCCGGAGGACACGACGTCCATGATTAGTGAAAACAATCTGAAATGTGGACTCGTCAGATCACAGCACACTTTTCCACTTTGCGTCAGTCCATCTCAGATGAGCTCGGGCCCAGAGAAGTCTGCAGTGTTTCTGGATGTTGTTGATATATGTCTTTCTCTTTGCATGGTCGAGTCTTAACTTGTATTTGTAGCTGCAGAGACAAACTGTGTTTACTGACAACGGTTTTCCAAAGTGTTCCTGAGCCCATGTAGTATCCTTTATACAATGATGTGGCTTTTTAATGCAGTTTTTAATGCAGTGCTGCCTGAGGGGTCAAAGGTCACAGACATTCAGTGTTGGTTAGTCAGAGATTTTTCTGGATTCTCTGAATCTTTTAATGATATGGATTGTAGATGGTGAAATCTATAAATTCCTTGTGTTGAGAAACGACAAAAAGCAATTTAATTGATCAGTTTGAAACTTAGATATCTTGTATTTGTACAGTATTCAGTTGAACACAATGATTCTTTCTGTCTTCATTTATGTTTTACTCAGCATCCCAGCTTTTTCGGATTTGGGGTTTGTAAAATTTAGAATCAACGTTTTTAATGATAAGTTGTTTATCAAGCAGAAACCTTTGTTTGTCTAATAGGGATTGTTGTGTGACAATTTTGTTGACATTTGACAGATCAAGAGGATCAGTAGATTGACTGAAAAATGTGAAAATAGTTTTGACAAAGATCTGTTAGATGGAAACGTTGCTTCATTAACACTGCTGGGAGCGACCAAGGCAGTGTGTGGATCCTGTTTCTGTTTATTTTTTTGATCCAGCGCCTGTAAAATCCTTTTGAATTGTGCCCCACAGCCTTTTTTAACTGAAAAATAACCATTCGATGAATCAACGATGAAAAAATTGATCATAATGACGAATGAATTCCAGTCCTGCACCAAAGGCAGCTGTGTACAGGAGATGAAAGCTGCAGTGAAGCTCATGTCTTTCCATTAGAGAAGCTCTCTGTGGAAATAAATCATGGGTCAGGTTTGGAGTTGCCAGTTAGGATTAGAGTTTTTAAATTCAGCTGCTGTGCTTCTTTACTTGACAAGCCTCCGCTGTTGACAGGGGTTTGAGGCTTTTAAGATCTAATGTGTCCGCCTGCTATCTAAGATTGTGTCTTTGACTCGCTCTCGACCCTCCCTGCCTCTCCGCCTGCCCATCCTCTCCTTCTATATGTTATCCAGTGTTGAATAGGGGGTAAGGAAAGATAGTAATCTGCTGTAGCCTTGGCACTCTCTCGCACTCTGGTCTCATTGAAGAAGATTGATGGCCCTCTTTCTGGAATGGCTGTTGTTTTGGATGGAGAGAGAAAAAGATGGAGGCAGAGAAGTGGATTTAGAATGAAAAACTGAGCGAGGGAGGCAGAGGGAGGGCAGGTGGTAGTGAAGGTGTGTGGGGGGGTGTAAGAGAAATGGAGGGAGGGTGAATGATAGTTGTAAAAAAGATGGAGAAATGGAAAAGGAAATGTCACAGTGGAGGAGGTTGAGAGTGAGAGCTCATTAAATTCAGTTTGTATTTTATTGAGTGAGAGTGTGCATCCACCTGTGATTGGCTTCAGATTCACACATCATTCTTTTCTCTGATGCACATGTGGGTTATGGAATTGGCTGCACTTAGTTTGCATGTCAGCAGGATTATATTTAAATGTCAGCTTTTCTCTCAGAATGCAAAAGAGGCAGATACATGTTGTGATGGAGCGAATTGGTGCATGTGTGTCATATTTTCTGTTAGAGCGGTACAGGAGGGAGAAATCTGTAATATATTTACTGTATATAGAGTTTAAGGAAACATGTTAAGTCAAAATACTTGGTTCTCTGGCATCAATGCTGCAGATGCGGTGTCTCCCATTGTGTTTTTGTGTCCATTTCACATTAATTAGAGTTCAAATTAATGCTGAATGTTCGCTGAATGAGTTAGTGTCTGTTTATGAGTTGTAAGAAATCAATAATAAACTTGTAGAAGCCAAAGATGAATAAAACTGTTAAATTAAGCAATTTGTTAACTGAGTCTGGTAGGCAATGAGACAGACAGAGAGACTGAACCCAAACTCGAGTGTGTATTTTCAGCTTTTGTTTTAACTTTACACTGACAGACAATTGACAGTTACAAACAAGTGATCAACTTACAGGCTCCAGAGTAGGTCCACCTTGGGCACAACTCGGCACAGCTTGGCCTGATAAAAGTGGTAATGGAAATGAAAGCCAGCGTGGTACGGTTTGACTTGGTGTGCCCAAAAGTGCCAGTGGAAAAGCCCCATTTGAGACCACAGGAGGCTAGTTTGACAGGGAATACAGCTCCTAAGGGGATTTAACGTTACAGCGGCTCTGACCAGACTCGGACGATGACGACACGGCAGGTTCAGGCGGGGACGGGAGAAGTGAAGTGGTCAAGGAGTGAGTTTGTAATGTAGTGTTTTAAACAACGAGACGTGTGTGCACAGTGTCTCCTGCTGGTTGTTCAGATATATTCACAGTCATGACCTGTTTTGTTAGGCGGCTCTCTTCGTGAATACTTAAGTATTTATTTTAAACATGCAACAACTAGTCGACTGTTGTCTTATACTGACAACTGCAGATCAACCAGGGAAATCTTTAGTCGGGGGCGTCCCTACTATTTGGACTGCTGTACTAATTTTTGCATGCACAATTGCTACATATTTGTTCTATAAGCCTTTAAGGTATCTGGTATTCGCTATTAGTAGTCAGTGCTGCATTGCTAGGGGGAATTAGCAGCCCTTCATTCCCCTTCATGATGGGTCTATTGCTCAGTGCCCGTGTGGGCGGCACTGGGTTGATTGGCTGTGATGACAGTTATGCTCTTAATTGTGTCAGTTATTCTTCCTCTGTGGCTCTTTTGAATGTAGTGAAGCGCTTGATGTAACCCCCCTGGCGTTTTGTTCCCGTCTACATATTGGTCTTTTTAAGTCTGTGCAGGTTTTAGGAGCGGTGAGACGGAGAGGAGCGAGCCTTTCTTCTTCCTCCTTAATTCTCCCCTCTTTTGAGAGAAGAATTGAGTCTGACATTTTTTTTCTATTCTGTGGGCTACCCCCATCTCTTCATGTCCCTCTCTGCCCTCTGCTTAATTTGTCTTCTATCCCTTTAGTGTGTCTCCTTTTTTTTTCATTCCTTGACTATTGTTTGAGCTGCTGTTCAACTCCTTTCTCTCTCTGTCTTTCTCGCTCTATTTCATCAGCCTGTTGTACATCGACCTATCTTTCATCCTGCCTCTCCCCTCTCTGTATCATGTTGGAGCTTCATTTTTCTGCTTTCTATTTTCCCTGCTCTTGTATTTTTTGTTTCCCACCTCCGTGCCTGGCAGCTCCATCCTTCTTTTCTTTTTTTTGTTTTTCTTACCCCCCCACACAGACCGTGCTGTCTCATGATGCTCAGACACTGCCGGGGTCATCCAGTCAGGCCTCGGTGGCGTGACTGGTTGGATTGTCTGTTGTCACCCGTCCTTGTCTTAACTGACCACTTGAGACTCGCAGAGTCACAGGAGGGCAAACGACACAGGACAGAGAAGACAGGAAGGGCATCGAGGCCGGGTCCCATCCTGCTTATCTAAACTGTTGATGGGGTTGTTACAAGCTCCAGGTCGTACCTCATTTCCTGTGGTCACAACTCAGTATCACACTTCTGACCTGCAGGAATATTGGACACAGGACAGATAGACTATAAAAATGATAGATTAGTTCCAAAAGTGGAGCGATGGGGGGAGGAAGGAGATGGTGTTTAAGGTGACAGTACTGTGCTGATCTTTCTATCATTACTGCATTCAGAATATCATTCCTGTATTGAACCAATCCGATCCAATATAGGCTGATTTTAACCTATCTCCTATCTAAATTCCACAGACCCACGTGTTTCTACGCATCATGAACCAAGAGATTAAAGTTCCCATGAAACAACAAGCGGTAGGGCTGCATGATTTGGTAAAAAAAAGTCATGTTGTAATTGTTTTCGCTGAAATTGTGAGTGCGATACAATTATTGGAAATGATCAGTTTTGCATTACAGTTTTCATGTTCACTGAAAAAAAATATTGAGGTCTGAACCAAACAAACGTGTTTCAAATCATCTCTGCAGCACTGCAGAACCTCATCATAATGCTGTTTTCTTACACATTTACCGTTTTTCAAAAAATTGTCATTTGATTCTGGTTCTGCAGTTCAGATATTGCACTTGGCCATATTTTCTATGAATTTATTGTGATTGCGATTAATTGTGCAGCCTTAGCTAGCGCATGCACAACAACAACATGAAAGTTCCTTGTAGCAGCTCAAATGACTGACAGCTGAAGCTTTGCAGCTGGAGAACATCAGATGGGAAACAAGAAAATATTTTCCTCATAAAATACAATCCAGTTTCACCCAAATCAGCAAATAAAGTTATAAAGTGGTGCTTTGGTATGCTGAGGCCTGTCCCCTAGAAACACTGCAGTCCGCTCTGGTGAACGGATGTTTTCACCTCCTGTACTCACACGAGAAAGCGCTTCATTGAACGCAGATGTCGTGTACGTCCCCCAGTGCAGAATGAGTCCTCAGCAGTTTAAAATCGTCTTGCAAGAAAAGAAAAAATACCATTAAAGGAAATACCATTAAAAATAAATAAATAATAAATAAGAATACCAAGAATGAAATAACTTTTTTGTCATTGTTGGTGTTTAGCAGTGATATCGCTGATACTTTTCTATGTGCTTATTTAAAGTGCATGCACCTTCTTCTTTCGTCTCTTATTTGGATGCAGCGTCTCCTTCGTCTCTTCAGACCCGCTCAGATTTGAAAAATGCTGCATTTGAAAACTAACAGAAAAGTTTGGCATCTGCTTGATAAATACATTTAACGATTAACTGGTAATAAATATGTTTGGCAGTTAAGCAAACGAATCATTTCACCCTGAACTTCAACATCGTCGACATCTTACTGCAACAAGTAGCCATAAGATGATAACGGGAGGTTGCATGTTGTGCCAAAGTTTTGCAGCAATCTGAAACTATCCAGTATTCTCTGTAGCTATGGCAGAATACGATTAGAGCTGCAAAAAATAATCACTCAATCAATTCTGAATCAATTATTAAATTAATTGCCTGCTATGTTGTTGAGTGATTGGTTTGAGTCATTTTTAAAGAAATAAAAGGGTGATTCCAGCTTCTAAAAGTGAATATTTTCAGGTTTATTTACTCCTTTATGACAGCAAACTGAATATCTTTGAGTTTTGGGCAGATCAAAATATTTGAGGAGACACCGGTCGACATTTTATAGACCAAACAACTAATCGATAAATTGAGAAAATAATCAACAGATTAATCAAAAATGAAAATAATCATTAGCTGCAGCCATAAATAAGATTATTAGTATTCTGTTAAACCTGAAGACCTACGAGTTTTTAAAATGTTTTGATGTGAGTTGCGTCTTTGTTGTCGAGTTTGGAGTGCACGTGTGCTTTGTTGAGACGGTGAGGATGATAATGTATTCATTTCAGGTGAGCTATTGATCAGACGGCGCCGGGCCCTCACAGACATCACAGAGCGCGGCTCCCTTTTTGACATTTCTTTCAGGGTTCAACCTGCGTCTTTTGCATCTGATTGACATTTCCTTGGTACGTATGTGTAAACACTCGGATCTTAAGATATTTCATTCATTCATGTAGATGATCTCGTCTCTCCCGGAGGTAAAAGCCCACAGGCAGCTTGCATGCTGGTCATGAATACAAAGAGCCTGAGGGCATAAAAACAGACTATTGTGTGATTATGTTCAGTATGTTGGGATTAATGTAAGTTTGTGTTTAATGTTGTAGTTAGTGTCAGAATTTGTGTCACTTCAGAGGCAACTTGTGATTCAATTTTCTGCAGCTATTGCTGTAGCTTCAAGTCATTCATGTCTTTTTTAAAACGCAGCTTTGTACTTTATGAGGATATAAAGGAAAACTGACGCAAATCAGGCAGCTTTTTCTAGTTTAACTGTCTTAAATGTCAGGGATCTTTATAGATTGGCTGCATTATGAGTCCCTCAGAGTGTCATTGTGGCTCTTTTAGCTTTAGACACACAATCCGTACACACCTCTCTAGAATAATGGTCGACTAAACCCAACCAGCCCGCTCTGTGAAATCCTGTTCATCTGTGGTTGGCAGGCACGCGGAGTATGAGTAAGCGTCCTCGGTCATGTTTATTTAGGTAGAGGTGGTATTTGAAAGAGAATTAGACTTGGAGGATTTTAATGAGACTGCCAGAGCATACCTCTACGCTGGAGTTGAGTGCCACTGTGGGTCTGTACTGTCAGATGGTTGAACTGTTATTGGGGTCTCTGTGGGGCCTTTATACATCACATTAGCATGCAGCATGTACATCTGAATTATATCCACAAAGATTTTTATCCATATTTATGGGTCAGTGTAAATACACCCCTAGAAGTATTAAGGCAGAATTAAGCCTGCTTTGACTCGCGCTGCTATAAGCACCATCATTTGATTTGTGGAAATAAGATTGCATTCCTTCAAAGGCTCTGTTTACACCTGTGGCTCTGTTTGCTGCTTGGATACAGTCCAGATACAGTTTGTGTTTGGATTAGTGTTTTAATGCCGGGTGTAATTACATAAGGAGTCCCTGTCCCACTTTGTTCCGCCTCGCTGTGTAAACCTCACTACAGTCTTCGTAAAAACATGCGTCTTTGTAATATCTTGTCACATAGACACACACACGCAAGTGCGCGCACTCCATCTCGAAAATGTTCTGCATTCAAGTCTCCTACATAACAGATGCGCACACAAACAGTCAACTTGACAAGGAGTCTCTTGCAAGAATATGATAAGGCACTGGCTCACACCCACGCTCGCTCTCACAACTACAGTCTTGTTGATTCTTTCCGCTGTTTGCGTTTGCAGCTTGCCAAGAAGCTCAGGCTTTGGACAGACACGCAGTACTGACACACCTACAGACAGAGAGACCTGACGGACAGAGTCCAGCTGGCGAGTCATGGCAGCAGCAAGCGGAACAGATGTGCGAGGGACTTTGATCTAGGTGAGTACCAAATGGGGTGAGGATCTGGGGGAGGGGAGCGGGGGTGTTGGTCTGTACCAATATAAAGAAATGGCATGTGTACTGTGGAGGGGCGGGCGGGAACAGGGGGGCATTAGAGGCACTCTGAGCCTTTTAGAGACAAACAGCTGACTTAAAATTGTGACTGTAGTTCCTGAGAAAGTTTAAAAAAATGTTTTAAACTATATGACCTCAGCTGAAGGCCTCAAACTGATGTTAATGCTGTTAAATGTTTGTAAGTGTTTTAACTCTCCTCAACTCAAAAATGTGTTTTTCTTCTGTTTATGTCCCCTAAAATGTCTGACCTTGACTCTGCTGAGCAACGCCTGTCAGAGAGAGAGAGGTTTTCACATTCCTCTAACGAAGGAGAGGATGTCTGTGCACCTCCCTAAAATCTGAGACTCAAACACACCAGAAAGAGTAATGAAGATCTGTACTCAAGTACAAGTTCTGTTACATTACTGAAATATTACTCAATTAAAAACCGCTGGTATTAAAAAATACATATAGTACACATAACAGTTCAAAGTATTATTCTCAAAAACTACTCAGAGTATTAATTACTTTCTAACAGTTGATGTTTAATGCATTATTAATTGTAAACATTCACTCAAAAGAGATTTATGTTTCTCCAAATCTTTCATTGCAATTGGATAGCCTTAATGGCTACAAAAATATATTATTTTTAAAGTAACTAAGTAGATTACATTAATTTGGGCATTAATGAGTGTTCCTGACCATTGTTACTGCCATTTCCACATCACCATATCTCATCTTGATGCATGCATATTCACATTAAATACTTTCTGAATAAAAAATAAATGCACAACTTTACTCAATTTTTCAAATCCAGTTTTTGGGGGTTTCTAAAACTCAAAGATTCAAGTTTATCTTAAGGAGAAAAGTAAAGTATCTCAAAAAAAAAGATTATTAGTTGCTAAGTTTTAAATAAAACTAAAACTAAAACTAAAACTCAAAAATCTTTTGAAGTAAATTGCCTTGAAATGTACAATTTTCTCAACTTCTTCATTTTTACAGTACAGAGCATTTTAGCCTTCTTCGTGAATTCAGGTGGAATTAACAGACTCTTGTTTTTTCTCTCATCAGTAAAACGATCTACACGTTATAAAAGATGTACAGCAGATATAAATCTTAAATTTTGCAGAATTTCTTCCATAATCTTTTTTAAATAAATAAAATCTCCTGTGACCCACCTGTGGGTCATGACCCAGTCTTTGGGAGGGACTGAACTGGTGTATTTCATAAATCCTGCAGTCTTACTGGTGCCATGTGCTCTGCACTGATTTGTCAGCCCAGACATACGAACCAGTACATAACAAACAGGTCCACATGCTGTGTTGTGTTGAATTCTACGTGGACGAATTGATAATGTTGTTGGGGTGTAGCTGCTTCGTGCTCCTCTCTGCTTGTCTGTATGTTGTTTTACACTCTTTTGTTGATCTTTTGTTGATACAGAATCTGCAAATCAATTAATCAGCCCCTCCAGGAAGCTGATTTTTCAATCGCAACAATTAATGCAAATTCACCAAATCCCCGTGAATTCAACCATCATCGCTTCCCACAAGTTCCACCAAACATCACACATGTACGTCTGAATGAACCAAATTGGTGCTTTATTATTTATTATTTTTATTGGATTTTTGTCGCTGAAAAGAACACGTCATTTTTATTGACATTTATCAGCGCTTTGTGTACTTTTATATTTACGATTCTGTGCTTGCTGTTTGAGCTCCAACAAGATGTTTGCTTCTTTGTGGAAAACCCAGCAGGGCACTTCTCCATTGACAAATAAAACATATTTTGTTAGAATTTTTGTAATCTCGAGCCTTTTTGGTGAGGTTACTTGGAACACTCAGAACACAGTGTGGTTTTATTCTTCCTGGAACAAGTTGGTTTTGATTTTTAATGAATAATACACACAAAAAAAGAAAAATCACAGCTTTTTTTTTTTTTTTTTTCCAATTTTCACTTGCTGCATTGCAAAAAACATGCATCACAGTTTTTTTTAGAAAAGCTGCTTTGAAATCAGGCATTTTAGGTTGCAGTAATTCCTACAAAAAGCCTGTGGAATCCCGTCCCACAAATTAACGTTCCTGTCACACTGTCATTGTTCTCGTTCATCACAGATTTTGAGATTCGGTTTGCACTGATAGCAGTTACAGATGAGTCCTCCTCTTCCTGCATGATCAGCAGGCACCACCCCGTTTTAATCATGCACTGTTTCATGTCTGATCATGTCTGATGTGGACAATCTCCTGCTTTGTGCTACATGTTTGAGGACAAATTCGGACAGTGTCCCGACCTGATTCTCAGGACATTGTTGAGAGTTCATATGTGAAATCAGCTATGGTCTGCTTTGTAGTGTTGCAGTTGCAGACATGTCAAGAAAAATAAGAAGATAGCAAGTTGTAGTCCAGTAGTTTCTCTCAAACAAACTACATTTTGTTCTGCTTCTTGAGATGCATACAGCTATTCTCAGATGGCTACCGTTGAACCAAAGAGCGGGTAAGAGGAAATTGATGGTCCAGAATGAGAAATAAGGAAGATTGTTTGAATAGAAAACACAAACCTTCAAAAAGAATGAAGGTGACAGAAGATCTAACGGCTACCAGTGGAGGAATACCAAGTAGCGAGAGAACAGAGGACACAGCAGACACTTGATCATATAAATGTCAGCTGGGTTAGAACTTTCTGGTTGTATTCAGCCGTCATTTAAAAGTGGAGATTGCACCCGGTTCTAATAAAAGACAGAGAAAAGAGGAAGGAGATCAGGTTTTAGAAGGGGAAATGAGGGCGGAGGCATTGAGGATGTGCTAACATGAGAGGCCAAAAAAAGAAAAAAGAAAAAGAACAATAAAATATATCCTTTAGGGGAAATAGTGTGGGCCTGTGTGTTTCACGCCTCCCCTGAAAACTTTTCCATGTTAATTAGGTAATGTAAAACTAGCAAGAACAGCAAGACAGCAAGAAAGCAGGAGCAAAAGCTAGATGAAAAGACAGTGTAAAATAGCACACGCTATTCCGTTAGAGGCCATGAGACACACATTTCTGTGTGCTGAGAGGAGAAAATAGTAAATGATAGTGCATTATTGATGTGACATATTGGCCTGCTGGTTTCTGCAGGTTTGCCTGCTGTTTCATTGTCTCATAAATGTTTAAAAAAGTGAAGAATCTCTCTTTTGGTTCAAAAGGTAAATGAGAGAGCAAATGCAGAGAAATTCCAAGACACAGTTCAAATTTATTCTCCATGTTCCCACATGTTTGGACTGTGATTTACCTTCATATATTCAAAGTGAAACTAGCATTTCACTTGGCAGTGCCTTCTAACATCAGCGTTGCTGCATATATCCATGAAAATTAAATCTGTGTGTAGGATTTGTTGAGAAATGCTGGGATATTTTAATCACCTCCTTTCTATATTACCATACAGACAGAGCATCATGCAGAATCAACATGAATATGGTTTTGCAGATGTACGTGAGGCAGGCAGTGCCTGTGATATTGGATTTCCTGGCTCTGACTTAATTTCTGTTCTCTCAGGAAACTCAAACTAGTTTCAGTGCTGAAAATGATGAGAACTATTGTTCTGTTTTTGTGCAAGACTAGATGCTCTGTGTATGTCTGTATATGCAAGTGAAAGGCAGTCCTTGCTGACCCTGCAGTTACAGCCAATTTGCTGTGATCACAGTGACAAGTGTCTCCATATGGATACTTAGTAATTAGCTAAGAGGAGATGGAGAAAGGTTGGAGTTGGTGGGGCATTCGAGGACCTGTCAGAGGGCCCCACTCATCTTACGCCCACCCCCCTCCCCAAATCTGTCAGGAGGCTTGTCTGGGGCCCGTCCCCCCCAGTCCCCTCCCTCACACTTGGCTGCTCCAGTTAATTGAAGCCACTTCAGATCAGTCAGAGGAGCTGGATCTGCACGCCTGAGCAGGCCACGGCGCTCACCTGACCTGTCAGTCACCACTGCCAGCTGCCTGCCACACACAAGCCGACACATTTAAATCCTCGGGACACGGCAGGGATCCCAGGGAGACGCTCAGTATACACCCACGCTATGTTTTTGTTTTAAAAAAACATACATTTTTGCTACATTTGCACCAAGTGTCCACATTACTGCAGCGTTTTATGACACCTAAAACAGAGAGATTTTGAAATGCTGCTGGGCCTGTTTCAGTTTGCGTTTTAGTCTTTAGTCTTTTAGTTTTAATGCTCTTTTAAAAATGCATGTCTCTGGATGTCTAGTTTGCTTTATTTGTAAGGGACACAAACAGACAACATCGACAGTTTGCATAAGCAGTGTCCAGTGTACAGTACGGGCATTGACAATCCACACAATTGTTAAAATTACATGTTGCAGAGTAAAATCTTAAAATCGGTCCATATACTGATAGAGAACAGGAACAACAACCACCCATGACAACAAACAAACAAACAAACAGAAAAGTTAAACAAAAACACGAACAACAAGAACTCAAATAAACAGATAATAGCCAGTCTAGTTAGTGTCATGATTACACTTCTGACTAAGTTTTAACAAGGATGTGACTTTTGTAGAAAATGTTTTAAAGCCCTGAATCTGCTATAAACTGGCTGGAAGAGAATTCCAGAGGCTTGTGCCTTTGATTGAGATTGTAGTTTGTGCAAAGGAAGTCTAAGTAGTTTGTAACTGATCTGTATCTGCCTTTTAATCTTGGCCTTGATTACCCTGCACTGGCAATGAGCAATATCTGACGTTACTGTTGCTGGTGTTTTACTAAGATAAGTGACATTTATCCATTCTGTGGTGAAAGTGAACAGCTGACCAACAACCAAATAACAGTTTGGCATGACTCTTGGACTTAACGGGACTGATTCTGGCAGTTTTGAGCCCCTGACGGTCGGTCGGACACCACAACATGGCTGTTAAAGGAGCTTATGGCTACTAACAAAGCTAGCACGCTTGTTGTGTTACCTGAGTGGTGAGGGAAGACCACTAATGTATCTGGACTATCTGGATCAGATCATTAGCAGTCATAAATGTGCACGTGTAATTCAAATTAGTTTTGATGCACCAATATTTGAAAGTTTGTAACTATATGTTAGCTGCTAGCTTTGGTTAGCCTTGTGTTAGTGTGATCAGCATCTGTCTTTAGGCACAAACGGACAACGAAAAGGGAAATAGACCAAAAAAACACAATGCTGTTGACATCTCCATGGAGGACTCACCAGTATTCTTCGGACTGAATCCTTGTCGCCGACCCTGCTTGCCTCTGACTTTTTTGTATCTCCTGAATCCTGGAAATCACCTCAGTCTTCTGATCCCGACTACAAGTTCTGCCTCAGTGTGTCTGGTTTCTGTCTGCCTGTTCCCGTGGCTGAGGAACGTTTCCAGTTCACAACGTTGGGGAGTAAGTGACTGTGTTTGCCTGTCTTGTGTTTCTCTGGGGAGAAAATCTACGTACCTCACCGCTGGTGCCTCCGCCATCTTCGCCTGGCTCTGACTCTCCTTCTGTCTGCTCCCTGCTTGTTTACCTAGCGAGCTCTCGAACTCACCTGCTCCCCGGCTCAGCTCACTCGTCCTGAGCCCATGGGTCAGATCCCCGCCACAGCAAGTCAGAGACTCAGTTTATGAACTGAACTGCCTGTGGTGAAAATAAAGGTCATTAGCAACTGTCTTCATTGTACTGTGTGCTGCATTTGGGTTTGAACCATACCCGTTACAATATGAAGAGCAGTCCCCTTTACCTGTCTTATTTTTGTCCTGTTATCTTACTGCTTCCTGTTTGCACTGGCATGTGAATGGACGTGATATTCTTGAAGCAGTGCCAAAACACCCATCTGGACAGAGACGGTTTTCATTTTAAAACAGTGTTTTAAAAGAAAAAACCTAGCAGTCTTGAAGTATTTTTCAGTCTACGCCCTCCAAACCCACCTCCCTACAACTGTCCAAGTTGTAGTCTGAGCCAGGGTGCATTTACACCAGTCAGTTTTGAAGAAGTGCATTTGAACCCGGGAGCTTTCAGTTTGTTTTATTTAGACAGGTGAGACGGATGACTTTTATACTCAAATAACAGCCGCACTGAGGCATCTGAAAATGTGGACTTCAAGTGAACAGCGAGGCAGTTTGTTAGGAGTAAGACCTTCATCTACAAGAAGTGACCCTGAAATGCAGTTTTACGGCTATAAGGAGACTGATGTTGTCATCTGATAGCCAGTACTTTCTCATACTTGAAAAGCCAAGCAAAACAAAATGAACCAAGGGCAAACTCGCACTCGAGATGCAGTGAAATGCTTTTTCAATACATCTCTAAACTCTGCAAAAGAGCAGACGAGAAGTGTTAAAGCTCATTTCAAACAAAGAGCAAAGACTGCAAAGTCCACAAAGCCGAGCTGAAGTGACACAGACTGCAATTGGATTTGTTTTGACTAATTTGCCTCCCGCATGGCTTTTGTTGATAGATTACGGCTGAATTGAAAATGGTGTGTGGTTATCATAAAAGCAACCAATGCATGAATGCAAACAGAGCAACTACTTGTTCCCTGATTTTGGACCAAAACAAGCTGACTATGGTTTGCAAAGGCCATAAAAAGTGATACCTTCATTATCCCTGCAGAGAAGTTCACTTTTTTTCTTTGGCTTTCTTTTTCTTGTCAGAGCACATGGCAAGATGCACGACCAGCAAGTTCTCATACCTAAGAACAAAATGCTTTGTTTGTCTGTACCTTCCCAAGTATCCAAATATTAAGGTTTACAATTCTGCAAGTGTGCAGTTACAGTCTGGGTCAGTTTGTGCAAATAAAACATGGTTAAGGTTAAAAAAGATTGTGGTCCTGTTTAAAAGAAACCAAGCAGGAGTCAGTTGAGTAAATGTCCCAATATTTTTGTAACCAAATACTTGATATTGCACTAATATTGTAGGGATGACTCTTGGTGCTTTCACAAAATATTAGCCCATTGAGATTTTACCATAAATAATCATCAGTAATGTGATTAAAGGCAAATAGGCAAGTAATAAATTCACATCACTTTACTGTATGCAGCCTTTGTCCAGCCCTTAACTGAGCGCTTCTTGAGTGTATTGGTTTGGACAATCAATCTGTGAATATACAACACAAAAGTAGTCTGGACACCACATAGATGCAAGAAATATGCATACCCTTGGCTGGGAGGTAAGTGACTGAAAACTCAGTTTTCTCTGATTTGAGGTATAGTGAAAATTGTATAGCCACAGCAAGAGTAATTTTGAAAATAGAAAGGTCATCCTGGGCTGAAATTGAAGCTTATAACTAATTATAACTTATAATTATAACTTAGGAAGTTTTCTGTTTACCAGTGAGTTATTGATATTCATCATACGGCACCGGAAAACAAATCATTTTTGATGAGAATTCATCAAGCAGACAGTCTATCTTTTTTTTTTTTTGTCCTGTTGGAGGTGGTGTGAATCTTGTTTTGGTGTGATCCCATTTGTGTCAGGTTACTGCCGGACAAATTTCATACTTGTGCAACAATTTGTGCTATTTTATTACCTTAATATTTGAATTTACATAATTTTCGCCAGAAGCATGCCCCCCCCCCCCCCCCCCCCCCCCCAAAAAAAAAAAAGTGGCTCTGGGGTGCCTGAGACCAAACGTCCCTGAGTTCAACTTGTGATGGCACAAAGTGAAGGCTTACAGGAAATAAGGGTGAAACAGAGCTCAACAAGCCCTGCTGTAATCTTTCACAGCTTTCTCGAATGCGTCACTGACTCATCAGCAGGGTGGCTGTTTGCTGACAGTTTGTACCTTAAAGTCTCAGGGAATGTGTCATAAAAAATAGGAAAAATGGATACATGACAGTGAAATTGGGTGTAAGGTTGCAATGATTAATCAATTAATCAATCATTAAATTAATCTAGTAAAAGTCAAAACTCTCAGATTTCAGCTTCTTAAATGTGAATATTTTCTGGTTTCTTTACTCCTCTCTGACAGTAAACTGAATATCTTTGAGTTGTGGACAAAACAAGACATTTGCGGACGTCTTCTTGGACTTTAATTGAGAAAAATAAATGATTAATCGACTATGAAGATAATTATTAGCTGCAGCCCTAATTGAGCTAATTAAGCATCCACCCAAATAAACCTTCATATCTATTTGAAAACCTACTTCTGTTTGTAGCCACCTAAAAAAATGACAAAAGAAATCAGTCTCAGTTTAAATATACTTCATATTTAGAACAGTTTTGTACAAAAAACTGACAATATTTCAAATTTGCATTAAAACTTATGTCTAACATGTTGCCTAAGACCCTGAATTACATACTTAAAAGGCTGTAGAATCTTTTTATGAAGAGATTTTAAACCTGGAATCACGACAACCAACTACGAGATGCATCTCGACCATAAAACATTTGATTCAGAGCACAAAAAAAAAAAAAAAAAAAAAAGATAAGAAATGGACAAAAACTACAAGACTGTGACATGATAATTTTCAGGAGTGAAGGAACTGCTCCTCCCATGAACCACTGTAAATGATATAGCTTTTACTTAAATGTAACTTTTGTCATTATTGTAGTGTTTATGTTGTTAATAACAGTGTTGTAACATGTTGTAGTTTGTGTTGTGTGTGTATTAAATAACATACGACGTACGATTCATTAATATATTGATATTATATTATGATATGAAACTAGATATTGTTGAAGTATTGTCTTTTTCTGTTTTTTTAAGGCTGTATTACAGTAAATTGACGTAATTTCAATTTTTTTTTTGCACTTATCAAACGGCTCCAGCTGTTCTATTATTTGCCTTCACCCACTCAGTTATTGTATCCACATTACTGATTATTATTTAGCATAAAAAATCTCATTGTGTTAATTAATTTGAACCAATTAAAAATGTATTAATTGATAATTAATAATCTAGACAGTTGTAGTTGTAACCTACAGTTGTATCACCCAGGCCTACGATTCATGTTAGCTAATGTTAGCTATGTAACTAGCTAGCCGGCTAGCAGAACTACCTTTTCCACACATTTCCATGGCAACAGCGAGCTCCACCAGTCAGAGATGTCACTTTTACACTTGAGGATTGTGGGTAGTGTAGTATTTCTCTATGACATTGTGAATAAAACAATTTGTGGCTTCTACAGGATCATAAATCATCGTTTCACAATCTCATAGCTCGTGGTCAGTCTACCTTTGATGGTTATGACATTATAGATAATAATCTAATTCTGATTCAGAATATAAATGATATTTTCACTTCTGGCAACTGCCTCTTGAGGTTTCCAATGACTTTACAGTCCCCAGTTGAAGGATTGTCACTGCAACACCCTGTTGCTCTAAAAGATAAAAGTTGTCTATCAGGCTTCCTGCAGCAATTCTGCAGAGTTTAATACTTTCTTCTTAAGTAATGTTCTCCTCTGTTGGTTCTGCACTGCTGCCTTCCATAACACTGAACACGAGGGACGTGTGAAGTAGAACCACAGGGAATAGATCTTTTTGAGACAACCCACTCGGGAGCGAACGTCTGGAACGAGAAGGGGAGCTTGTGTATTGTTTTAAATGCCAGGCTTGTCCTCATTCGCTGTGCTTTCGTGCGCGAGCCTTTAGTTGTAGCTCAGTCAGCTGACATTTAATGCTCAGCCATTACACACTGTGCTGCCGCTTCAGTGTAGGCCTCGTTGTTACCGGTATGAATATGAACGGACAGATGTGACAGCTGGCCAGCCATATGCGACAAACCTTTTAGATCTTTATGCCTTAATTATTCCTTCCTGTGGGACCAATATTGACATTTTAGGTCTTAACGTTCAGACCTTACAAACTGCCAGCCTCCAGTTGGCATTATCTGTCTCTTGGCAACCTCCAAGCCTACAGAGAAAGGTGCTTGATAACTGCTCACAGCTAATTTCATTTATGTCAGCTGTGGTGAGATGAGTGCTTTCAAATTTATCACAGTGTTGTAAAAAATTATTGTCTCTATATCATGTCTGCTGTTTACTGATAAGTGGCTGTAATTTAATGTAAAAAATTAAGTTTTTGATGGAGTTTTTCTTCATTTTCAGCGAGGGTCTGAGGTTGGGAGGCATCGTTTTCATTTATATTTATAGAGTGGGCGCTGAGAAACCCTCTGAGACTCACTGTGATTAGGGACTATACAAATAAAATTGACTTGATTAATTACTGAAAGTGGAAGTTGAATTATTTTGAACACAGACTGAATCTGTAAATATCTAATCTTGGCTGCAGTGTTCAGACAGCTCCAGCTAGAAGAGTGCACTCGGTAGAGTCCCAGCTCCATGTCAGGTAACAGATGGTGAAGCACCTACTGCAAATCCACCACAACTACCAGATGCAAACAGCAATTTCATTGAGAAACAGGCTGTCTTCACTTACAGAAGAGGACAGAGGACTGATAGAGAGCTGAACGTTATGATGTCACAGTGAAGTTGACCTTTGACCTTTTGGATATAAAATGTCATCACCTCGTCATTTTATCATATTAGACATTTGTGTGCAATTTTGTCTGTGAAAAACCCATTCTTGTGAACGCGACATCTCAAGAATGCCTCGGAAGAATTTCTTCAAACTTCACACAAACATGCACTCAGACTCAGAGATGATATTTTGTTGGTCGATGGTCAAAGGTCATCATGACCTCATTAAACACATTTTTGGCCATGACTCAAGATTTCATTCGCTAATTATGACAAAATTACAGACAAATATCTGGTGAGCCGCCATTGTTTGTTTGAGACGAGTCATTTCCATGGACGCTTCTCACCTGAAACCACGCCTGTAGCTGCCAGTTGTCCCTCCGAGGACGCTGATTGGCTCGCACCACCTCTGGTGCAGACACAAATGGATAGCTCGGAGCCTGACAAGATTAGCAGAACTTTACAAATCTCCGCTGGTTGCATCTGGCAGTTCTGGTGACATTGCAGCATGTGCTTCACCATTTGTTGCCTGGTGGGGATCTGCACTGAGTGCACTCTTCAAGTTAGCGTATAAATTCTTGAATTATGGCTGAAGTAAGGTCACTGTGACCTTGATATTTGACCTTTGACCACCAAAATAGTTGTTCAAACTTGGTACAAGCGTCCACTTAGACTTAGACTCAGACTAGAGATATCGTCTGCACAAGAACGGGATGGGCATGAGGTCACAGTGAGCTTTGACCACCAAAATCTAATCAGGTCATCTTTGAGTCCAAGTGGTCATTTGTGCAAAATTTGGAGAAATTCCCTCAAGACATGTTCATGCAGATGTGATGACCTGAAAACATAATGCCTGTGGCCACGAGTGAAGCCAAAAAGACGTTTCTTTTTTTAAAGGTTTTTCAAAAATTGTGAATCCCAGAGGTCCTGCAGCATACGGTCATAAATATGCACATAAACTTTGGCTGATCTGTCCAGCACTATTTGAGATAAGCTGCAGACGAGCTCCAGATCCGTTGATTGTGCACACACACGGGGATAATAAGCCTGCTGCAGTATGTAAGTATGTGTGTGTTATTTTATTTAGATGATGTCACACCGCGGGAGAGCACATTTATGATTTCTTCATGTGTTGTGTTGAATGAGCTGCTGTCATCTTTTTAAGACTTTAAAAGAAAACACATCGGGGCGTTTTATTTATCACAGTTGTATAAGCGGCGCTCACAGGAATCAAGGCAGCTGTGAATCTTTTTCTCTTTTCTCCGTCTCTCTCTCTTCCTCTCTCTGTCTGTCTCACCTGGGTCATCCCACACATTCTCATTTCTCTTGTTATCCCAGGTTCTAATTTCAGTTGCCGCGGCAACCCTGCGGCTCCCTCCACTTATTCCTCCTCCCTCGTCTCTCTGAGCTCCTTGTTAAGTGTGGCAGAGCTGGTTAATGATTGTGTTTTATTTATATTTTTCCTCCGGTAGGGTTCCTTCTGATGGGCCACACATGTCTTGACTCTTGACTAAGTCTGGCTTTCTTTCTACTGTATCGTCATTTCATGTCTTTCTTGCTTACTTGTTTGCTTTTCGTTCTTTCTGGCTCGATTCTTGCCTTTATTTTTCTGCTTTTCTTGTTTTGTTGCAGCTCCCCTTTGTGTTTTCCTGTTTTTCTCATGGAGCTGCAGACTGCTTCTGTTAGCTGTCAGTCGTGCAGTAAATTGTGGTCACTCGAGGACACGAGATGGACCGTCACTGCATACTTGGCATACTTGGATGCAAATTAGTTTGCTCAGTGTGAGTTGTCTGATTGTGAGCTTTTGTGCTGATCAAGTTTAAACGTTAAGTCAATTCTTCATCTGTTAAAGTTCATTTATTACCTACTATATGGGATGCATAAAATAAATGTATTATTTATTATTTAATGAATAAATTCATTGAAATGCCACCATATGTTTAGACTCCAGCAGTAGAGTTCATTTATAACTTTAATGCTTGGTGCTAAAACAGTGCTGTTTTATTATCTGATTAATTACTAATCTCCACATTGTTTCACTGTCTTGAGTTCACTTAAAGCAGACGAGCACAAATTACTTGAACACAAATGTAGAAGATTTAGTTTGTCATAACACTGTGTTCTTTTTCTGCAGCAGGTGCACCCCTGACAGGTTTTTCTGTGAGATGCTGACTTTCACAACGTTGGGTGAATTATTAACACCAGAATAATTAAGAAATAAATCATCAACACGTGAAACAGGCGCCATGCAGAAGCTGTAATTTTCATACTGGTTGGTTTTTTAAAAGCATTGCTGATACTAGTATATGTTGCCTGTCCGATCATTCGAACCTGCCCGGTGCCATATGGTTTTAGACATATTTTAGTCATTTGAATTGTTTTACTTTTAGTAAATATAAGATTTTACTTCATTATATCTACAGTAGATATAGTAGAACTCTGCCTTCATTCGAAAGTTTGAAAGTTTTTGACATATTTTACCTTTAACAAATATTGCACCTCCTGTGATGTGAAGATTGCAGAAAGCCATATTGCGATTCTGATAAATTTTCGATTAGTTGTGCAGCCCTTGTTAATAGATGGTCGTCATATTTCTTGTCATCATAAATAACTTTTTACTGGCACTGCGTGGACTGTGGTGACAGCATGAAGCACAAATGCTGAGCTAGTTAGGCATGTTATTAGCATGTTAATTGTACTTCAGTACAATTGTACTGAATTGTACCTTTGTGATTCTGACTTTTCTGGAGTTTCACTACCGTGCACCATCTCTTTGCATTTGATGGCGTCATGACTTGCTAACAGATTTGTGAGATTTGTGCTTCTTCTTAGACATGGTGCAAACGGAACTCTTCTTCTTTTTCTTTTTCTTCTTAGGGGTTCTATCCAGAACTCTTCCACCTTCTAAGGGTGCTAACAAGAACCCTCCCAGGAAGTCCTACTGAGAACCTTTTTATATTCCAAGTGTTTTATCTAGAACCCATACAGGGGGTTCTACTGAGAACCTTTCTATATTTTAAGGATTTTATCTAGAACACACTCAGGGAGTTCTACTGAGAACCTGTTTATATATGAGGTTTATGCAGAACCCGAACAGGGGGTCCTACCCAGAACTTTTTTAGATTCAGGTGGTTTTATCTCGAACCTTGTAAGGAGTTCTACCAAGAACCTTTTTATATTCCAAGGGTTCTTCTTCTTTTTCTTTGTCTTCTCCTTGTTCTCATTCTTTATATTTTTGTCCTACTTCTTATTTTTCTTCTTCTTGTCTTCTTCTTGTTCTTGTTCTTCTCAGATTAGATATTTTGGTGCTGTGGAAAAAGTAGTTCCGGGTGACGGTAGCTCTGGATTTTAAAATAAAGGGTTCTAAAATAAGAACATTAAAAATAAAACTAAATGATTAAACACACACACCTTATATGCAAGGGTTTCCCACCTGAACATCTTTTGGGGTAAGTTTGGAGGGGATTGGAGGACTGATGGGACACACAGTTATATCAGGATTTAGTTAATGTCTCATTTTCCTCAGTGAAAATATTAAACACTGGTTCCCTGGGACTGGACAGTTGCAGTATATGTATGTATTTATCTTCCCTGGCGTCTTTAAAGGAGGAAGCTACAGCTGCATTTCATTGTTCAGTCCTGTGTTGTATGAGGACAATCAGGCTGGACTTCCTTTCTTTCCTTTTCTTCTGTTGTTCGTTGTTCGTCTCCTCACCGTGTCTGCAGACATTGTAATAGCAACAAATGACCACATCAGGATGTCTAAAACCATCCTCACATTCTTCTAAGTTGTCACGCAGCGCAGCTCTTGAGGAGTGAATATCAACAACAGGAAATTATTCTAAAATGGACTCAGACGATGGTGTCTTGCAGTCGACAACAGAAATATTTGCTCGCAGTTCTCTGAAGAAAACTCCTCTTTCTGTTACTTCAGTTACTTCTCCAAGACGAGTCCATCTCGCTTATCCAAACTTACAGCGACTGGAAAACTGATTTGTTTTGACATCTGTCTCCCTTGTTTGCTTTGCTTTCTCACTTTCTGTCTGTCAGAACGTTTCAGCGTCTTCTTTTTCTTACTCTTTTTCTCATTGGTCGTATTATGCTGTGGACAAAGCCTGTTTGTGTTTGGATACGTCAGTGTAAGAAAAAGGCAGGTTCCTCTTCCCTCTCATGTTCTCTGTTCCAGTCCTCCTGTACTACAGTCTTCTATTATCTTTATGTATTTTTGATGTATTTATGTGTTCAAAATGTTTAAAACAAACGCTGTCTGCTCCCCCACTGTTGTGTGTGTTTTTATTTCACTTGTTTCTTTGTCTGTTTGTCTTCCTCCGTCTCTCTGTCCGTCTCCATCTTGGCATCTGGAGTGCAGAACATCTCTCCGGTGCTTCTGATTGGCTGTTCAGAGGTTGGAATGTGCCTCCCGACTCAAATGACTTCATTAGAGAACGTTAATCTCAGAGGGAGTCTCCACCAAGGGCCGCCTGATGTTCCGGATTTGTTGAGGCCATTTTGACAAACGACGGAACGTGTGGAACAGTTAACATGAGTAATTTCAAAAAGCAGAACCGGCCAAGAGGACAAGTTTGACACTCTTAAATAAAGGTGCTAACAAGAACCATCAAGGGTTCTTTGGCTTTTTGGTTCCTGGTAGAACCTTTTTTAAGGTTTCTTTTGGAATCCTTTGAGAGATTTCTGCATAGACCCCAGACCTAGAACCAACTGTGAAAGGTTTCACGCAGAACTTTGAGAGGTTCTACAGAGAACCCCTTTATGGGGTAATGTTTCCAACTAGAAGCCTCTCTGGGGGGTTCTATCCGAAACTTTGCTACCTTCAAAGGTGCTAACAAGAACCCTCCCAAGGAGTTCTACTGAGAACCTTTTTATATTCCACGGATTTTATCTAGAACCCATTCTGGGTACTACCGAGAACCTTTTTATTTTCCAAGGGTTTTATCTAGAACACACTCAGGGGGCTCTACCGAGAACAGTTTTGTATTTCCAGGGCTTTATCTAGAACCGACCCGGGGGTTCTACCAAGAAGCTTTTTATATTCCAAAGATTTTATCTAGAAACTGAACAGGGGGTTCTACCCAGAACTTTTTTAGATTCCAAGGCTTTTACCTAGAAAACCTCAGGGGGTTCTAACAGGAACCTTTTTATATTTCAAGGGTTTTATCTAGAACACACCCAGGGGGTTCTATGGAGAACCTTATTGTATTCCAAGGGTTTTATCTAGAACCTTTCAAGGAGTTCTGCTGAGAACCTTGTTATATTCTGAGGGTTTTATCTAGAAACCACTCAGGGTTCTACCAAGAATCTTTTCACATTCCAAGAGTTTTATCTAGAGCCCACTTGGAGTTCTACAGAGAACCTTTTTATATTCCAGTGGTTTTATCTAGAACACCCTCAGGGGAATCCACAGAAAACCTTTTAATTTTATGGTACAAAGAACCCTTGAACCCTTGAACAATCCTTGAAGAAATCTTTCCTCTAAAAGGGTTCTTTGGATGAAAATGTTTCTTAATGGAACCCCTAGTCTTACAAAGAACCCATGACAAACCCTGTCTAGAAAAAGTGGTCTTTAGAAACAAATGGTTCTGAGTCAAAACTTAGCCCTTCAGGAAAAACCCCTTTAGAACCCGTATTTCTGAGCGTGCAGGGCTGAAAGTTGTGCCGTGGCAGGAGTGCTCTCAGAGATAGCGACAGAGAGGGAGATGAATTAGGGAGGCTTGGATTCGGAGCAGAACTGTTGGTTACGGTCCCAGATTCACTGCAGAGATCTGAAATGTCACTGTGTGTGTGTGTGTGTGTGTGTGTGTGTGTGTGTGTGTGTGTTTGTGGTAGCTTTATCTAGCTGGCATTTCCTGCTTTCAGAACCAACTACAGCACCAGCCACCATCTGATGACCCTCCAAAAGGCTCGGCGCTGCAAAGAATATTGAGGGGAACACACGTAACCTTAGCAGGAATTAGGAAAGCTTGGATTTGGAGGATGACATACAGGGTTCTGTCACCTCTACTAACACCTGCAGTTATTTTGTGGGTGTTATCTTAATAGTGTCGCAGGAGTTCAGGTTTGATTCCTCCACGCTGGCTTCTCTGTGAGCCCCTGTGTGCAGGTAATGAACTCATCTCAAATCAGGCTACTGGCTGATTAATACAGATGATATGACACATCCACAGTTGTCTGGCATCAGCTCGTGGCTGCAACTTTGCAGTGTTTTTCACTTCGGTACTGCAAGGATAGACACTGACATTTAGGTGCCAGCAGCTAAACAGAGACGTACGGCTGCAGGCACTCAACGCCCACCACTATCTCAACTACGCTTCTTCAGGGAGTGAATATTGAAAATGTCACCTGAAAATTATATGTAAATATTGAAACTTTGCATTTTTAATGTCATATACCTCCTATGAAGAAAATTACATACAGCATTAACAAGGGCTGTGATGATAACGGTGGTCATGTGATGCCTGCCGCGGGGTTGAGCTCATTATGCTCATCACCGCAAATTTTATTTTGAAGGGTCAGTCTCATGTCGAGTGAATTTATTTATTAATACAGGATCAGCGCTGTCACACACAGTAACACAGCCTCTGATTGGACAACAGACTCAAGACCCAAGGCATCTTGGAATTGCCAGTGGGCGGCTAACAACATGCTAACAACAACAACAATAGCAACTGTTTTTTAACACGGAAGAATGGACAAAATAACTGGCTTCGCCCCAGCAGTGGCATGGCTCCCAGGAAGTTCAGCGTGAGCAGCCCCGCTCCGTGGCCGAGTCATGATGCTCTCTGACCTGCGGATCTGCAGCTGAGCACAGATGTTTTCATGCCAGATAACAGTGCTGGATAAGACCATCTTCTTCTTCTTCTGCTGCTCAATTCTAGTAGTTCCCTTCTTCTTCGAGTGATGGTTTTTTGTCAGATGATGCATCACAGCGTCTCCTACCACATCGCAGCGAAAGATTATCAATAAAGTTAACGATAGTTCACTCAAGTATCGTTAACTTTTTTGATAATCTTTAGATAACTGGGATTTTTTTACTGTCTTGGTTGGCTTAGTATTTTTACCATCATTAGCCAACACAGCCATCGGCTGCGTCTTAAACTCCTGACCAACATGCTTTTTAGTTCACCACAGCAGTGTGTGAGATTTGTTAGAATGTCAGAAACTTTAGTATGAAACCGGTTGGTGAACTGCAGAGTATTAACTGGGAAATATCACAGTATCACAGTATGCAAGCGCAGCGGTGGTAATGACGACAACAACATAACAGGAAGGAAAATAGGTGTTCCTACAGCAGTGTTCCTCTGGTGACTGACTGACAGGCTGCAGGTTGTAGGGATGGTTTGAGACGGCAGAGGGAGGGATTTTATTTCATGAGGTGTGTAGAATGCTCTAAATAAATATAGTATTCAAAATACATAATAATGTTGAAATTGAGAAGTTAGGACTCATTTTTTACAATTGAAAATACTTTTCTTGTGAAATATTATTTATTTTTTATTGTTATGTCATCAGTCTGTTTTTCCTGATCATTTGAAATAATACTATTTAATTTCAATTTATACATCCACTGAAATGAACTGCAGATAGAAGGGAGCAAAGGCTAATGTCATTTCTATTACAAGGTCTTTTCCACTCTCTGAGCTGATTTATTTTTTCATATGAAACCAATGCTGTTTTGTGTTGACCTTGCACTGTTGGCAATTCAAAGCAAGGGCGGGAGGGGATCAACAGGAGGTGGGATGGTTCTTTGTTGTCGAAAGGTTAAATGGAAGAAAAAATATCTTTTATTATATACTGTATGAGTTGAATCTATCCTTCTAAAAAATTACGAAAAGAAAAGAAATGAAAAAAGAAATGACATTTTTGTTATTACAGAGAAAGTAAGTAGTTACCGGTACCGGTACTGAATCCCAGGTACCGGTGTTGGCACCGTATCTGCACAAATGTGAATGTTAGCCAGGCCTAAAAATAAATAAATTAATAGATGAAAAGATGCTGCAGTTCAAAGCTGGATTTCAAAGGTTTGCACCAAGCTGACGTTATGAAGGTACAGCACTACGGTTAGCATTGGCTTAACGTTAAGCCTGTCCTGCTCAGCATAGTTCGGGGCTAACTACGTCACTTTTAGAGTTGGGAAACAACAGACGAGACTTTTCTTGGTCTTAAGAAGCTGCAGCGTTTATTAACTGACACACTGTAACCTGAACTGTACATTTAGTGCCACACTGACAGTTTACTGCTGAGTTTAAGTTTCTGCTCTGCTAGGAGCTACGCTACACTTGTGACAGTTTGCTTCAGTAAAGTCCAACAAAATGTAATTATTAAGGCAGTTGCAGTAAACCACCATCCTGCTGAAATATGCTGCTTTGTCTCTGTGTTCAGAAAAACTCCATACTGTCTCAACCCTAGCTATAATATGAAAAATATATAGTAGTGCCACTGAAACATACTGTATGCCACACATGTGGGATATACTTCTACTTTTTCATTATGCATAGTTAACTAATAATGTGAGAAAACCTTAAGCTAGTCCAGGCTCATGTTCATTCATTTGACTTATTTGTGATGGAAATATGAGTGAAATTCAACCGGTGCTGCTTGAGACAAGTTTTGCTGATGACTCTTTTTTAAAAGTTTTTATATGCCTCATGTGACCAGCAATATTTTCCTCTACTTAGCATTACTGGCATTTCCCTTTTTTATTATCAAGGCCCCCGGTTTGACAGTGAGACGGCTCATTTTCAGCCCTCACTGTATAATGTATGCGCTCTTTAATGTATAGATAACAATGTATAAAAGGTGAGGAGATCACTTACGGTTTTAAAACACGATCCATCTTTTATGAATTTAATGGAGAGCATTTAAAATTCTCCCTGAATATAAATGAACGTGTGTGTGTCTATGTGTGTGTATGTGTGTGTATGTGTGTGTAAATGTGGTAATTGGGAGGCAGAGTGACGTCGGGGCACACAAAGGAGTAACCCTTGTCGTACCGAGTGCAACCGATGGATAGAACTGAACTTATTAGCGCGGCTACCTTTCCTCTCCCTTCCCTTCAGTGAAAAGAGCAACAGCACAGCAATAAGACAGAGAGCACCGACTGTACCTGTCTCCACATCGTCTCTGTGAGACTCTGCCTGGGTTTCCACACTGTATCAGTGAATTTATGTGAATGTTGTGGATGAGAGAAGTCGAATAGGAATGAAAAAATGTCTTTTTTTTGTTGACAAATTAGCCTATGTGATACGTAAGGAGATAGCTGCATTATAAAATAGCTGCGTTTGTGTAACCATTAGGTGGTGAATTACATTATTACTTGTGCGTGTCTTTGTTTCCCACTTTGGATGTTACAAAATACTGCCTCACATCAGTAGACAGCAAAGGAGAATAACATCTTGCCTTGTATTTCTGAGTTTCTGAGGACTTTTTACACCTTTGTTGTTGATGCACGCTCTGAGTCTCTACTTTCAGGAAGCCAATTTATTCACCTCAGTGGAGCTGATGGAAACACCTCACTGCATTTTGCATTTTGCAGCATTTCAAACAGTTTAAGAATTTGTTTTGACTTTTCACGTTCTTGCATGTGTGGTATTTTTTACTTCTAATGGATGACCGGCTCATTTTAGGGGTTTTCTCCACAACTGTTTGTGTCTATGCAGGCGACAGCTGTGGCTGCAGGAATTATGTTTTTGGGCTGTTCGTCCGTCCCGTTCTCGTGCATGTGATGTCTCAGGAACGTCTTGACTTGATGAAATTTCTGTCGTTCCACTTGGACCCAACTGACTAGAATTTGGAGGTCAAAGGTCACAAAAAATGTTTTACACCATAACTCAGGAATTTATATGCTAATAATGACCAAATTTCACACACATACAGATATCTAATAGGATAAAATGATGAGGTGATGACAGTAAAGGCCGACTAATACTGGATTTTTGTGGCATATACCAATATTAAGGAGCAAAAAAATTCAGATATTGATATGTTGTTTTTACAGAATATAAAATTTTGTGCATTTTCCTTAACTGACAATTGATCAACATGTTAATTATTAATAATTAACAATAAACAAAACTTTTTTTCTCACTTTTATTTTTTATTTATTTTTTCTCTCAGTTTAAGTTAAATTTAAAGTGTCCATATTCAAGGCTTCACCAGACAAAACATTGTAAAATGAGGCACAGTTACTGCCATTTCTAGATGAATTATTGATAAATACATTTTTAATCGGTTAAACTCTTAATGGTGATTAATTGATTAATGATTAATGATTAAGATCCCTAATATATACGTAAACACACTTTTTGATAATGATATTTAATAGAGGCAGGATATTTTACAGTTAATAAACTTTATTGTACAGGATGTTATCAGGGCACTGAAACAGTAAACGTGTTCACCCATATTTTTAATTTATCTTATAGGTGCATATTGGATAACTGATACCAGTATGGACCAGTATAGCTGTGATTGGCCCATATGAGGCTGATAATATTGGTTGGAATTTAGCTGATACTTCCAAAGGTCAATGGTCAACTTTACTGTGACATCATGATGTTAAGCTGTCTATCAGTCCTCTGTCCTCCTCTGTCAAAATAGTCTCTAAGTGAAGACAGACATGTTTCCACCCGGAAATTATTCACTGGAATCACACATGTCAATACAGTAATAACTTTGACCAAAAAAATACATTTAATACCTTTAATTCAATTCCTTCAAAATCTACTACACATATATCAGAAGAAGAAGAAGAAGATTATATCGTTATTATTCTGTGATTTTTGCGGGGATCTGTTCCAAACAAAGATGTTTTCTTATGTCTGTAGAATATGATGTGTAAGCCAGGGCATCTCTGCAGAGTGATAATATTCAACTTAAAATAGTATTTTGAGTTTGTCACACCACAGAAATGTGTTATTAATCACCCAGCCAAAACTGAATTTATAAAAAGAATCGCTAAGTATATGTCTAGCAGCTTTATTGGACATGTTGAGACGTGTTTGAGCCACCAGAGCCAGAGGACGGTGACAGGATGGTACTTTTTTTTTTTTTTCCTTTTGTGTCAGGTTGTTGGAACTGAAGTGAGCTGCAGTGAACTGCTGGGCTGATTTGGACTGAGAGAGTCGCTGAGGCATGTTTGTAACTGACCGTTATGAAGGATGAGGGGAGGAGGGTGGTGCCGTTCCTGTGTGGGTTTGTGGGGTCACCGAGCCGTGTTTCAGGTCCGCCCAAAAAATCCTGAACACAGAAACTGTGAAAAAAACAATCTACCAACTAACTCCACAATTCAGTATTACATAGCTCTGTGTAGTTTATTACCATGTTAATAAAATTTAAATTCATTGTTCAACCCAAGATGTGACAACTAGTACTTGATTAAGGTGAGGGAGACATCGTGGTCTTGGAAACCAGGTCTGACTGTTGCAAACAAAGAGCGCTCTGCAGTGTTAAAATCTGATGTTTTGTTGACCTATCCCTCCGTCCACCCTGACCTCTTACATTCAGCCTTTGATGCTCCAGTTACGTCACTTTACTTTCTCCTTCGTTCCTGATGGTCAACAGTCACGGTTCCCGCAGCTGCTCGGGGGCTGCGGGACCTTGAATGTAAACATAATGTTGTTTTGGTGCCGCCGATGAAACGACCGCCTCTGTCATATTTTTTCTCGCGACTCAACAAAGGGTGACGCGGAACCAACGCTCGTGATGACCCCTGCGCAGCGGTGGCGGCGGCAGCGGCTCCCTTCCTCGGCGGTTACTGCTGAATGGTCTCAAATGTGAGCTTCTCCGGCGAGAGTGCGATTAGATGTGACATCTGGTAAGAAGCAGGAATATCGTCCCCTGAGGTGAAGCTGGCCTGTTGTGTGGAGAAATGCCAGTTTTGCCCCCCCTCCTCTCTTCCCACCCCCCCTGTGGCGTTAGATTGCCCTTGATCCCCGTATTTCAGCGCGGTGATACGACAGTATGACAAGTTAAGTGAACAGTTGATCTTAATTGGCTCCTCTTCGGGTCTGTGTGTGTGGTTTGAAGTACCTTCTGCTAATGGAAAGACCAACAGTAGGGACATACAAGATGTTTATGTTTCATTGATATTTGGTCCATTGATGGTCTCATTAAACAGCAACCTACAGACACTTCACTGTCAATCATACCGTCTGTATTTGAGGATACTAATTTTAATAGAGACCTGCACCAAGATTGCCCACACCACTCCTCTTTTTTCCTTTTTTTCTTCTTCTTTTTTGCTCTCATGACTCACTCTACCTCTGGTTAATATGACATCTCACAAATTCATTGACTTCTGCTATACTGGCACAGTTCATCATTATAACTGTTGGAAAGAAAGGAGAAAATGGCATGGAGAAAATGAAGAAAAAAGGGAGTACAACCTCACTCTGAAATCTGAAATCGCTCCCTCTATTCTATACATATTAAACATATTAAACACTCAATAGTTTCTCTGTTCTGACATTCTGGACACTAATGATGCATCTTTATTTTGCGAACCATTGAATTCTGCATTTTGTGTTCCACTCAGGGATTTTTTGTGGTTTTATTGTACATAAATGTCAGACATAGAATTCAAGCTCTCAAATAAAATTACTTTAAGTGTACCACACTTGGTAGCAAATAGGGAGTGACTCTGGACAAAGCACCACAGTGTAGAAGGGAGGGTGAAAGAAAGATGAAATTGTCCCTTGCTGAAATGAGCCCTTATAGGCGTCTGGGGATTAACCAAAAGCAATTCTACCTGAAGCAACATTCCTGTGCCAAAGCAAGCTGACGTGATTTTACAGTGTAATTAAAATGGAGAGCAACATGAGGAGGAGGAGGGGGGTTGTGACCAAAGTCTGACATCGTCTTAACCTTTCTAGTCATGTCACGGCATGACTTTGAGCATTGATTTCTTAAGAAATCAGATAAATGTGAAGCTGGATTCATGGTGCACTGTAGTAATTTAAGGGTTTATCAAGGTCTCTTATGAATAGCAAAGGTTGTTGGTCTCATCAAAGATTTATTAGGTTTGCACAATGCAGCATTAGGAGGCTGTCGAAGCTTGGTTTCCCTTTTTGTACCTTGTCACATCTCTAAATGTCATCATAGGTAAGGATGGATATCGTTAGACTACCTCTTGAGTGTGGAAGTGTGCAGGAGGCTCTGAGAAGAGCGATACTCTGCTTTTCATGAATCTGGACGGTGGCGTCTTTTTTTTGTCGTCTCTCAAAAACGTGAAACACAAGAGCACACATGTGGTGACTGGATTAAACTGTGTCTTCATCTGCAGCTGCAAATGTTAGCATGCCTGGCTAACTAACACTAGCTTACCAGCTGCAGTAATGTAACCTCCAGACAAACTTGTTAGATCCCACTGCATCTGCATTTGTTCTGTCGGGGTTTGAGGAGGAGGATGTGGGCTGATGCAGAATAATGATGCATCTCTCTCTGGCTCGCTGTCTCAGGTCTAAGCCGGGTTAGCTTAGCTCTTATCCCAGCTCTCTACCTGTGGTGATCGCGGTTCAGCTGGTCTGACTGGGTGACCCGTCTCAAGGTCCGCTGCACTAATTGAGTCCCTGCGCTTCCTTTTCCCACGTTAATGAGTGTATTTCTGTCATCTATCATGTAGATATACCTGCTGTATTTTACCATCTGACCAATGTTTGCTGAGATGTAAGCTAGCTTTAGCCTCAGTCTGTTAGCATTAATGTTATATCATGTATGCAGCTGTTAGCTAACTTTACATAAACACATCAGCCAGCTACACTTATGAAATCTGCTTGTGAGTCATTATTTTAGTCGACAAAATCCACCATCGTCACCATTGTCACTGTAAATTGCATAAATGCAGTGCAAAAATGGACAGTTTGGCAGGTGTAGCAACAGTAACTAAGGAGGGTGGAGCTTAGCGAAGGGTCAGTTGTTAATCAATAAATGAAAGTGCTCTGTGTACTTCACCGGTGCACACAGAGCTGTTGACTTCTTTTCCTTTCTTAACTTCACTGGCGAGGTTAATATTACTGAAGTGGAAAAGTGCCTCTCCACCTACACACTCAGGATGGATAGTGGATGTCCTTTTCTGCATGAAACTGGAAAAAATGAAACATAACCTACGTGGGACCATTTCCAAATTTGACTTCATTTGGCAACCTCTAATTAATCATATAGAACGCTTGCAGCTTCAACCTCCACCCCGTCTCTAACTGCTGAAACTAAGCATCTGACCCAGAACTACTTTTGTCTCCAGTTTCTGTTTTAGTGGAATCACATACAACTACTACGACCACAAGCATCGGCCCAACTGGACCGCTCACCCTACTCACCCTCATGACGATTGAGGTTTGTTTTTATTTTGTTAGTCTGCAAAACACTGCTGGAGTTTCACAGGAAAACAGTGTTGCAGAATCTCCCAAACAATAGAAGTGAATGGTGACCAGTTTTCAAACATAAAAAACATAAAATGCCTCAATGCTGCTCGCTTTTGGACATTTTATGCACCAAACAACTAATCGATTAGTGGAAAAGTTATTGCCAGATCGATATTTTTCACAATTTTTAAAAAAATATCTAAGTCAATGTGTTTTATGTTGCATATACGATCATCACTCAGTCAGATCCACTCATTTCCCGAGCCTGTTCTTACAGATCAAGTATCTTGTTTTGCATCATGCTTTGGTCTATAAAAGCTGACAACCTGTTGGCATATAAAGGTAGTGACTGAATGCATACATGATGTCCAACACCCTCTGTGAAAAGAGAAGGATCAGAAGAGATTAGACAAGCGGAGGGGATAAAGATAGAGCTAAAGACAGGCTTTGTTTTTGGCCCCCTTATGAGCCAGGGCTCCTGCTAATTACCAAGCTCTCTGGTCCTTGCTAAATGTGTTTGAAATCCACTGGATGCAGATAATTGAGCTGGAAATGTGTTACATGACAAAGTCACGCTGAAGGACAACCACTAAAAAAGGCCTCCTCTCCACTTCCCCCCTGTTTTCCTCTGTCAGGCACACTTTTGAAATAAAACTCCCCCAAATGATTCATTCCGCAGCGTTTGTCTTTGTTGTTTGTTGAGATTGAAGCTTAGGGGATGTTTGAGCCACCTATTGTGATAAGCTATAGTCAAAACAGACACAGGCCACTGGCGGATGTGTCAGACAGGCCTGTGTTTTCTTGTTGCTGAAATAATTGCTTTTAGCCTTCAGTTTAGGGATGTGAGCTTTTAAAGATCCCTCACACATCATCATAGCAAAGTAGAAAAATGTTTTATAGCCACAGGCTGTCCGTGCATCTCAAGTTTTCTCTCACTTAAGCAGTCGCTTGTACTCGCACGGATTTTGTATAGCCTAAATCTCAAATTGATTTCGGTGCTTCATATGAAAATTGATTTACTGGCTTGGATACATTGATCCTGGGCAGAGATGGGCCTCCCCTGAGAATGTTGGAGTAAAGTGAAAACAAGGTGAAGAGAGACTCCCTGTCGCTCTATTTGCATTTTAATTATAAATTGCATCATTGCACTGAGTGCGGTAACAAAACAACTCCCTCGCCCTCCATTCACTCCTCCCTTTTGCTTCAAGCTCGGCTCGCTTCATGAGAATGAAACTTTGTGCGGAGAGCCTCTGCAGGGCAGAAAATAAACAGGCGGGGCATGACGTAAGAGCGCATCTGGCCGCCGCGTGGATGAAGGTGAAAGGAGCTTTACCTCGAACGTCGTTGCACAAACATTGTTCTCTTTTTGTTCAGAGAAAGGAAGACATATTGTCAAAGAATATTTTTATTTGGATAGTTAGACGGACTTAGCTGTGTTTTCAGTGGGTGTTTGAGAGGAAGACATGGAGCGAGCGAGCGCCCTGGACTGCAGCCAGTATCATTTTGTCATTTAGAAAGCACTTTTCTGTTGTTATCTTGGCTACATGGCCCACTGTGGTTTGATGTCTGCTTCCGAGTATATAATTTATAGGTTTTCAAGTCTCAAATTTTCACAGTGGATTTGGCTCTCTGTACTGTTTGTGTGTGTCGGGGCTTGTGTAGAAGTGTCGGTATGTTTTTGTCACAGAAGTGTTGCTGTGCTGTGAGCATAGCAGGCTAATTGATCACATCGGAGTGGTGTGTAAGCACAAATGGCAGGAGCACAGACCGAAAGGCTTCAGATGTGCGACTTCAAGCTCCAGTCTGGATCCTTGCATGTCGACGTACACCTATGGCTGTATCTAAATATCTATCCACTGTAAAGTACAGCAGCTGTGCAGGATTTTTACAGGATTGCGTCCATCAAATGAGCCCTTTATCTGTCTTCCACATCGGTCTTATTGAATATGTAATATGGGATGTATCTAGCAGAGTGTGCTAAATATTGGGAGACGCAGATAGATTGATTTGCATGTGTAATGTGATTTATCCAGACTGAAAGTCACTGCCGTACAGGTATTTGTGTGTGTAATGAAGTACACCAGACCATGCACTCCCTTATCAGACACTCATTCACCTCTGTGGCAGGATTTTCCAGACCAAGTGTTCAGCATTTTCACTCTAGTTAAAGTAAATGACTTGAAAAGATGGTTTAAATGTGTAGGCGAGTGTTGCGCAGGAGCCGCTCCTCTGTTTGTGTTTGGATTTAGGATTGGACCCGTTTTACACTGAGACACTGAGTCACACAGCAGCTGGTCAGCTCTGCAACACCAGAGCAAAGCAGAGATTTAAGGAAGATCAGAAAGGATGGAGAGATGCAGAGAGAGAAGAAAGGATGATGGCAGAGGCCAAGTGCTGAAAAAATACTCTCTTCTTTGTCTTTTTCAGGCTTGGCATTACGTTAGCTGAGACAGCCTTTAGCCTCCGTGGAGCATTGATATTAAATGATGAATGATGTTGTAGCAATGAGAGCTGAGGTTTGACAATTGCACTGTTCCCTGTGTGACAAGCGTGTTTATAAAAGGTATAGAGTAAGGCTGTGATGGTATGGATTTTTTCATACCGTGGTGAAAAAGCAGCATATCCCTGCAGGATGGTGGTTTACTGCGACTGCCCAAATAATGACGTTTTTATTGGACTTTATTGAAGGATGCTGTCATAAGAGTAAAGTTGCTCCTTAGCTCTGTAGCAGTGCATAATGTGTGTGCGGCATGCAGGTGCTACAGGCGGTACTGGCAGGTGGTGCAGTGGTTACCACTGTCGCCTCTCAGCAAGGTTCTGAGTTCGAGCAGGCTGTGATGGTTCTGCTAGCGGAGCAGTAAGTTGTCAATCTGGCAGTAAATGTACAGTTTAGGTCTCAGTGTGCTAATGTTCCAAGACCAAGAGATGTCTCCTCTGTTGTTTACCAAGTGCTGGAAAAGTGAACAGGGTTATCCTCAAAGTAAGCTAAGCAGGAAAGACTAATGTTAGCAGCACGTTTGCATGTATATCAAATCTGTTAAGCAGTGTGCTAGACCTTCAAGTTGAATACATCCATGTTTTTCTGTCTCCTAATGTATTTGTGTTATCAAATCATGAGTCTAGCATTATTCTACCTACTCAGCTGTTGTTAAGTACTTTGACTAGCAGGCAAAGAGCACAAATTGTGTGAGTATTGTAACACTTGCCTCAATTTAGCAAATGCTATGCTATAAAACACTTTGTAAGGACAGGATACACTCTATCGTTACAGTAAAGTAGCCTCAGTAAACCTCAAAATATTCAAGAAACCAGAAAAGAGACCACAGTTGTTATGGTTATTTAGCCAATGTTAGCTTAGCTCAGTGCTTCCACTGCTAACCTTTTTCCACCGTAATTAGCATCTCACACCGCAATGCAGGAGTAATCGAGAATTGTTAAGAACTGAAATTGATAAGCGGAATCAGAATTATTAAAATCCAAATGATACTCAACCCAAATGGTAGACAGGCCAAGTTAGCCCTCTGAGCTAATGTGTGCTAACTACACTAATCGTCGGAAATGTGCAACATTTCTTTTTTTCTTCTTTTTGCTAACACTAGATATCAAACAGCAGCCACTATACAGAGTCTATATCATATTAATTAGCTGTGATCAAGTTTATCTGAGCTGTAAATTCACCACTTATAGGCAGGAGGCAGAAGAAACCGTTATTTTGGAGCCTGACCGAGCAGGGCTGCCCTTCCTCTGGGCAGCTGCCTCCATCTCAGACTTACATACTAACGTTATGCATTCATGGTGTCTGCTGTGAAGAGCGCTCACTCTGCAGCTACTTAAATGTCGCCTAACACCGCACACTGACTCACAAAAAAAAAGAAAAGAAAACGAATATGCATCTGCTCCATGTGAAGAATCTGAATCCAACTGATGATTCAAATCTTCGACTTTCAGGGGGGCAACTCTTGTATTTGCTGGAAACCCTGTGAAGTGATCTCTTGTAATGTAGTCCAAAACATCACTGCAGTGGCTGCTTATCTCTAAAGGTGACACCAAAATTAAGTTAATTAATATTCCACTCAAAGCAGTGATAGGTATTTTTAATTCTGTGAAGTGCAGCTATCATATTAACATGATTAATTTGGGCTAAGGTATCTCACTTTCTTGATGTGAGACTTCTTATGGTATTTTTTGTCATCTTAGCTGCATAAATTAACACTTTTCTCAATTTTACATCTTCTAAAGTAGGAAAGGTGATCAGTACAAAGCAATAAGTGAGAAGTGTGGCGCTGGCATGGCTGCCTGGTTTTATAGCGATCTCGTCTGGGCTTAAGAGAGGCAGAGAAAATGAGGAGTTAAGTTGATGGTTTAAAAAGGGGAGAAATAATGAGACAGAGAGATAGAGAGGAGAGCATCAGCGATATGGAGAGGGATGGTGATGTTGTTTCTCTGGGGTTTGCTCCACGGTTCAGGGAGGGCCTCTGTCTGCGCCGGCGCTTCTTAATCCATCACACCTCCCGCGGCCCTGGATCCGACACACTCCAGCGTCTCTCCCCGACCCTCCGCCGAGTTCGTGCTCAGCCCTGTCATGCATGTGTGCTCACTGTTCCCGCTATTCTCTTATCCCTGTTTTCACCCTCTTTTTCTCTCTCTGAGTGAGTGTCAGGGCTATCAGCAGAGCCTCGGGCGAGATGGACAGACTCTGTTCTACAGCAGACATGTTTTCATACATGTTCCACACCAGCCTGTTCACACATGTGAGTCCTTCACTCACACCTGAGAGGAAATTCTTCTTCTCTCTGACTGTTCTGCTCCCCAGTCTCACCTGCAGCTGCTTCTGCTAAAGGTGCTAACTAGAACCATAAAGGGTTCTTTGGCTTGTTCCCATGTTCTTCTTCTCTCTTACTGTTCTGGTTCCCAGTCTCACCTGCAGCCACTTCTGCTACAGTTTAAATAAAGGTGGTAATTAGAACCTTTAAGGGTTCTACAGCTGGTCCCTGTATTCTCTTACTGTTCTGGTTCCCAGTCTCACCAGCTGCCACTTCTGGTACATGCTTTGAAATAAATGTCCTAACTATTTCGCTTGCCCCCATGGAAGAACCCGCTGTGGCTCCTGATAGAACCTTTTATAGAGGTGCCACCTGGAACTCTTTCCTAGAGTTCTATCCAGAACCCAACATTAAGGGTTACACCTAGAATCATCTGTGAAAGGTTTCACCCAGAACCCCCAATGAGAGGTTCTATGGATAACTCTCCTATGATGTAATGGTTCCACTGAGAACCCTATCGAGAACTTTCCCACCTTCTAAGGGTGCTAAAACGAACCCAACCAGGGGGTTCAGTTTTCACTTTTAAAAAATATATTTCAACAGTTTTATCTAGAACCCACCAAGGGGGTTCTACCAAGAACTTTTTTGTATTCCAATGGTTTTATCTAAAAGACACCTTGGGGGTTCTACTGAGAACCTTTTTTTAATATCCCACGTGTTTTATCTAGAACCCTTACAGGGGGTTCTACCAAGAACCTTTTGTATTCCAAGGGTTTTATCTAAAGGATACTCTGGGAGTTCTACCGAGAACCAGGGGTTTTACCAAGAACCTTTTAATATTCCAATGGTTTTATCTAGAACCCACCTGAGGGTTTCTACTGAGAACCTCTTTATATTCTAAGGGTTTTATCTAGAACCCACCTGAGGGTTTCTACTGAGAACCTCTTTATATTCTAAGGGTTTTATCTAGAACACACTCGGGGGTTCTACAGAGGATGATATATTCCAAGGTAATATAAAGAACCCTTTTGTATTATGGTTATAAGAAACCTTTACAAAAGAGTTCTTCAAGGATTTTAGCAACTCTTCTTTTCAAAAAGGGTTCTTTGGATGAAAAGGGTTCTTAGTGGAACCTTTAGTCTTACAAAGAACCCTTGACAAACCCTTTCTTCCAAAAAAAAAAAAAAAAAATCTAAAAACCTTATTATATTCCAAGGGTTTTATCTAGAACCCACTCAGAGTTTTAAGAACAGACTCTGCAGAGAACCTTTTTATAGTATGGTACAAAGAACCCTTGACCTCTTCCAGAAAGGAAAGAAAAGGGTTCGTAATGGAACACTTAGTCTTACAAATATTTAATATTTATTTTGAAAGGGTTCTTTAGAAGCAGATGGTTCTAGGTAGGTTAATGATTTGCCTGATTCAATAAAGGTAAAATAAAATGAAGTAGAACCTCAGCCATTCAGGAACCTTTATTTCTAAGAGTGTTTAGATTTTCTTGCCATTAAATGTCAGAGCCACCTCAGTTCTGCTCTTCCCTCTTCTTCAGAAGTCCTGAATCTCTTCTAGCTGAGACTTGGACTCACTTCCGTCACATGATCCCTGCGTGTGGGCTTATTTGACAGGATGTGCACCTCCAGCCAGCTGTGTATGATGTGTCCAAATGGGAGTCGGCTCCTTCACTTGATCAATCTTGCTGATCCCCCTGATGCCTCTGCACATGCTCCCTGTAAGCCTCCGTCGGCGCTCCGGTCCACTTTTAATGGAATCTGACCTTATAATGAACAGGCTTCATTAACCCTCTGTCAGATTTCTCACCCCCGGGCTGGAGGGAAGAGGGTGGCGGGGGGTTGTTAAAAAAGCACGGTGTTGACTCTAAGCCGTGGAAAAGCGAGCTAGCATGTGGGCGTTTGATTTACGTTCAGAAATGCGTCATGCATACGCTCAAAGCCGCAACACCCTGTCACTTAGCCTCAGCTTTTTGGCATGTTTTCAGTCTTTGTAGTGTGTTCCTCTAAACTCTGCAGCCCGTCTCTGTACCTCACTGTTTCGCTCGCTGCCTATTGTCGCACAAGGTGACCCTCGAAACACTCCAGGATCCCCGCTGCGATCGCAGCCTTTTCTGCAGCAGCCAAATCATACAGCTCCACCCCCTGTTCACCTGGTGGTGGTGCCTCAGCACCGTGCCACCCGTTTTCTTCCCCTCCCAGCAGGAAGCGAGGCCTGAAGGGAGAGGCTAGTGGGTGGTTCTGTGTATTTGATGTTTCTCTTTCATTTTGAAAGGGAATTTAGATGGAGACACAGTGTGTGTGTGTGTGTGAGACTGTGTCTGTGTGTGTGTTTGCAAGTTCTTGCGTGCTTGCATGTCGAATGTGTTTTTGTTTTTTTCTCTTTTTTTATAATAAATTAATTTTCTCTTTTTGAGAGTCTCAGCAATAGCTGTAATGAATTCCAGAAGGCTTTCCATCTCTCTTTTCTGTCACTCTTCACCTCCTATTTCACAGCAGGCCTGGTTGCCTGAAGTCCCTGCCATATGGCCATATTGAAGGATTTTTGGGATAAACTTAACTTTTTCATATAAAAATCCATTGATATAACTGCATATGAAAAGGCTTGTCAGTGTGTGTGCACATCTTAACAGTGAAAAGGTCCTCTAAAGTTCTCTTACGTGCCTTAAAAATTTAATTGTATTGATTGGCTAATTGGCTACTTGTTGCCTCGTTGGTTAGGTTGGTTATAGAGGCTTTTTTGCATGGATATGAATACAGGTGTGTCTTTTTGGCCTGCCCTTTGGTGTCAAGTTTTGGTCAAGTTTCTCTCAGCACTTTTTATAAAAAACAAAATATGACCACACTTCAGATTTGTCCCCTTAGGCAGCAAAGAAATCTCCCAGGCGCCGTCGCTCTTTGTGCTGTTTTTATGTCCCCAAACAAACCCACGTTGCACACGGCGCCCACACGCCTGCGTTTGGGAGGCTGCTGCTGACTCTGCTGCTGCCAGACACTGAGTTATAGTGAGTTTTTCATAGCACGGTAATCAATGACAAGGGAAAAAAAAATGAAATGATGATGGTTTATCATTAAACTGATAATTGTTTCATCCTTAGACAAGATGTTTGCAAAATGTAAGCTCACCACTAGATGTCATTAAATCCTACAAACTGGTCCTTTAACATCCAGTAGTTAACATGCATATTAATATACTGATGTAAACTGGGATTTTTTTTATTTTTACACCACATTTCAGACCAAACAAGGGTTGCAAATTTTGAAAAGATTAAAGGTATAATCTGCAACATTTCCCTAAAGAAAACAATGTATAGACTCATAAACTCAGTGTGTGTGGTGGTGGTTTTATCTGCAGAGATACAGACACCTGCCTGTATTTCCTTATTTTTTTCTTCTTGTTTTGCTGTGCTCGGTACATTTCATCAACCCAAAACATTATATTTGATGTCCTGATGTGTTTAGGAACAGCTCAGACAAATCTTACTGACCCTACCTTTAACAATCCATTAATTATTAATAAGATGCAAAATGCACATTTTTTTCTATTTTTAAAGTTTGTGTAAAGCAACAATAAATATGTGTTCTGAGTTTGTCACACCACAGAAACGTGTTATTGACCACTCAGCCAAATTTGAATGATAGATAAATAAAATTTGGTCTCAAAATCATGAAAAAAGAAAAAAAAAATCTGCTCTGAAATGCTGTGGGTGTGCCCACTCTGCTGTCTCAATGTCAAACAAGCTACGACTTCATTGGACATGTCCAGACATGTTTGAGCCATCAGAGCCAGAGGACAGTGACAGGATGGTATTTTTTTTCTCTTCTGTGTCGGGTTGTTGGAACTGAAGTGAGCTGTAGTGAACTGTTGGGCTGATTTTGACTGGGAGAGTTGCTGAAGCTACGTTTGTGACTGAAGTGTTAGTTCGTGTGTCAGTTTGTGGGGCTCATACAGTGTTGGGGGACCATGTTGCCATGTTTCAGGTCCGCCCAAAAACTCCCGAACACAGAAATCCTGAACAACATTTTGACAATCTAACCCAGGCATGTCCAAACTATTCCATTAAGGGCCGTGTGGCTGCAGGTTTTTGTTCCTACCAAGCCGGAGCACACCAGGCTCGACTCATTTAATGAACTAATTTCAGCCTTCAAACAGCTAATTAGTCGAATCAGGTGTGCTGTTGGTTGGTTGGAGCGAAAACTTGCAGCCACTCGACCCTTTGTGGAATAGTTTGGACATGCCTGATCTAACCCCACAGTTCAGTCCCACATATTTCTGTCTTTTCACATGTTTTCAGTGTGTGAAAAGATGTTTTTCTAACATGTATGTTTTTTATTTTACACAGACTTTAAGTTTTATTTAAAGAATTTTGGTGCCACATCTTCTAGTGATGTGAAAAATTAATTCATAAAGCACAAACATTTTAAGAAAACAGAATAATAGAAACAGCTGCTCTCATCCGCCTTTGTTCAACAAATGACGCCACTAAACAAAAAAATGTCAAATATGGTGCAATTATTTCCATTTCTGGACTCACCAGGCAGATTAAACCAAAACTAAACCAAGATGTGAGAAAACCTGTGATCTCTGGAGAAATGGTAACATACATAATTGATTAACACATTTTTAATCGGCTTAATGATGAATGATTAAGCATTACATCTCTAAACTGAACATTTTTTGTCCCACTAGTGACAAACATGTCTCTGCATTTTTAGTTAAGTTAAGTTTTATTTTCTGGTGTGTAATAAAAATTACAGCCTCATAGTCCCACAACTGTGTTTAGATGTTTAATCTTCAGCCTCACTTACACTATAACTTCAGATCACATTAGGTAAAACTTAAATAAATAAAAATATTCAGAGAAGTGCCGGTAAGTGATTTTGATTTTGCATGAGGGAAGTCCTACAGATAAAAATAATAATAATCACAGTTTAATTGGATAAATATTCATTATGTTGCAGGTTGGGATGGATGTGCAGATGACATGTGCATCACCAGCTCTTCAGATTGTCACAAGCACAGATGGAAAAACAAATGAACAGAAATGTGTCCTCGAGTGTAAATATGCATTGTAAGCTGTTCACATTATCAGATTTGCAGATGGAGGTAACATATGTGCAGAAATATATGCTATCACCATGTAAAATTTACAGATGGAGCTAATATCACAGCACAAGCATTATTACACCGCGTGCTGAATGTCATGTATTGACTCACTGTGTGCTCGTAGCGTAGCTGTAAAGGTCTGGTCAGTTTCTGGGCAGCTGGCAGCCTCCAGCCCTCATGCTGATGGGGGAGGCAGATGCAGCATCACCTCGCTTAGCTCTTGTTTATACAGAGGAAGTTGAATCTATCTGTCTGTTGGTTTGTCAGACTCTCCTCCCTGGCGTGTTGAGGTGTGTGACAGAGAGATGGAGAGAGATGGAGACTGGACTGGCAGAGTGAGAGCAGACTGTCTCTCTGTAATGAATATAAATGGGCTGCGGGTCTCACTCCCCTCATCTGCCACCCACCCCAACACCACCACCCTCTCCCTCTCTCTGAGAGCAGGCATGGCGCGAGGATGTGGGATGGAGGTGGCCCATCCTCCTTCCCTCCCTCTCTACTTCCTCACACACTTGCATTGTACATACAGAACACACACAAACACACACACAATCATACAAATGTGTCTCTGTCTTTTGTGACAACTGCTCTGTGGTTCAGTTCAGCCAGAACAGCTGTTATAGAGACTCTGAGCACAAGAAACTTCAACATAGTGTTGTCAAAGTAACTGTGTTTAAATCAAATCTTTTACAGTTATTATATGATACCATAAAAAAAATCCACCAGAACTGTAATCTAACTCTTTTACTTGCAGTTTTACTCTTCTTTCATAGATGATATTAGTGCTGAAAGGTTTCACACCAGAAAATCGGTCGCCGACATTTTTGACAGTGGATTGATCTTTAAATGAGATATATATAATATCCTCGTGAACATTTTTCCATTGAAAAGACCTTTACAAAAAGAGGTTCAAAAATTGGTTCTAAAGTGAAAGTTTTTTCAGACTGTTTCAAGACATTTGGTCCACTTTTCACTGTGGTTTGCAAAAGTGACATCTTTCATCTTCTACAGTCTTCAAATTCAAAACTACATTGAAATTTATGAGTTGAAAGCCAGAAGGAAGATTGTTACACGCAGAACCCCAACTCCAGTTGAAATGCACACAGCCTATATGGTTCATAGTTATGATATTTTATATTTTTTGCACATGTGTAAATTATATGTGTGCACAAAACATTTTTTTTTTATCACACGTACAGAATTTTCTTTTCTGCAGCTGCAAAACATAATTACACATTTTACAAACTTTTATATGTGCATGATTTTTTTTTGCACATGCACACAAAAAGTGATAGACAACTGCAGGCTGTGAACATTACTTGTGAACATCGTTTCACCAGTTAAAAATATTAACGACTCTTATTTGACACCATAGCAGATATCCAGATAACAGACATCAGAGCCAAGACTTCCTCTTCCTTGTGCTGGTCATTGTTCACTGAAGGATTAGTGTGCAGATGAATTAAAAAGAAAGCAATTAAAAAGTTCAAATGTCGACAGATGATGGCTGACTGTTTACCTGCGTGCAACCAGAGCCTGCTCAAATATGATTGGTCAATACGACTCAGACTACAAAGAGAAACCAGAGCGCTTCTGATCCCAAAATCTTGTCCTCGCGTACAAATTCTGCATTCACATGCAAATATCTGTTTATAGAGATTACAATTTAATGCCATCCAGTGAAATAAATGATAAGTGCATCTTTTGTGTAGCTCATGATGATGTTCAGTTGTTGTGTAAACATGTGGAAGTATACACCCTCTGCTATAGTGCAGCTGAACACAACAGCAGCTTTCAGACATTGTGGACAAGAACAGAGAATTATAGACTTCACAATGTGATGTTCACTCCAGGGTCTTTATGTATGTCTGCAGTGTGATGAGCTGTTTGCTGTATTTGCCAGAGAAGAAGATTAAGACGTAAACTGTGCACTAGTTTGCTCTCTGTCTGTATCACTCTGTCTGAGCACCCTTACCGTCCTTATGTTCTTATTTTCACTGCTTTTCATCCAGCCTACAGGGTGCTCATGGAGCCCACGTACTGTAGCAGCAACAAACACTCCCTTATCTGAGGCACAGGACCTCCATTAGCTCCTTACTTTGTCTTTTAATTGCCTTTGGAGGAACACCGTCTTTGTGTATCTCTGCCAGGTATCCTCTGTAATGTGACATTATTTATTTTCCTCTGTGCCATGTGCATTATCACCTATTAGTCATTCTCCCCATTCACGCTGTCATCATCTGATTCCCATGACAAATGAACTGTCTGCCGACATTTCTTCAGAGGGAGTCCTATGATTAGCACACATTTCCTCCATCTCTCAGAGTTGTTATTGCTGCTTTTCCTCCCGCCGCTCTGCTCTTGATGTTTGTCATGAAAAGGATGAAGAAAAAAAACTTAGCTTTATTCTGGTTAAGTGTCATCTGGGTCTATTTAGAAAGCTGTGAGGCTGCTAGCTGGGCTGCCAGTGTTGTCATGTTTTCTTAAATTGATTCCCTGTGATTACTTGGCATTTATGGTGCTCTGTAAGGGACAGGATACAAGAAAATTTACTTGGTAAATTGTGCTTTAGATATGCTGTGAAACAAATAGTAACACACACACACACACACAGGGAAGCATGTGTGTGCAAATCTGCGTATGTGCCCTCACTCACTCATATGGACTATAATTAATTGCCAGGAAGTCTCAGGTAATTTAAATTGCAAATCAGTGCAGCCTTGTTCTCCCAACTTTTGTGATTAATATTTTATTGTTTTACTGAGAGAAAATGCCACCAGTGTTTTTCATCAGATACAAATAGCACAAAAGAAGAAAAGGGGGGCACTGGATTGAGGAAGATCAGATCCGGGCGTTATCTCTAAACATTAATTAAGTCGTGTCTGTGGGTCTGGAGCTGTCGAGGTCCCCTCTCCTGTCGCAGATCCACTGGTGAAGACAGAGGTCTCTCTCCCTCACTTTTCACCCGTCCTCTCATTTCTTGCTCCGTGTCTCTGCGTTCTCGGTCTGATACTCAGTTTCTGGCAAGTTTTCCCGGGTCCTGAACTTCTCTTTCAATCAGCCTCTAATTAAGCAGCGGGGTGGAAGGGGTTCCTTTGGCAGGAGATCGTGGGGACGTGCAGGTTGAGCGAGAAAAGTCAGATCCCGAGACCTTTGTGATGACTTAGGTATGAATTGTGTGGAGAGGAACTTGAGAGGAGCAGAGGATGGAACCAGCAGAAATGAGACATTTAGGCAGCAGAGAACTGAAGCTTTGAAACCAATCTGTCGCACGCTCCTTTTTAGTCTTTCTTTTTTCAACGGGATCTTCAGTCCCATGAGACTGCTGGTGTAGCAGAGGACCAGAAATTAGACAGAAATAATGAGGAAGTTTCCCTCTGCTACAAATAGAAAATGGGAGGTGACATGGCCGCTAGAGTGTACATCTCAATCGCAGCATTTCAGAATAAAAAAACCTTACAAAAAAACAGCTTTGACCTTTCTTATGTTCTCAGCCAGGCTTTTGAAAGTACTGTGTGACCTTGTGTGTGTGTGTGTTTGTGTGAGCGCAGACTGACAGCTTGAGATGAAAGTCTTCAGTCTTTGCAGTGATTTGCAAAAACTTCTCAACCTGTATTTAGTTGAATACAATACAAAGACAAGAGATGGGACCAGTCCAATCCAATATCTGTATAAGGGCCCAATATTGATGCATGCCAATTAATAGGGACTTAATTGGACTTACAACACTAATCTGCTTTCCAGTCTAAATTCACATCACCAAGTGTTTGCCATGGATTTTCTATCTGAGAACATTACACTATAGCAGTGTTTCCCAACCCTGTTCCTCTGGGACCCCTGCCCTCCATGTTTTAGATGTTTCCCTGCTTCAACACACCAGATTCAAATGATCATCATCATCAAGCCTCTGCAGAAGCCTGATAACAACCTGATCATTTGAATCAGGTGTGTTGGAGCAGGGAAACATCTAAAACATGCAGGGTAGGGGTCCCAGAGGACCAGGGTTGGGAAACACTGCACTATAGGAAATCGAATTGAGAGCTGAATTGTAGAGGTGCAACAGGTCACAGAATTCGCAGTTCGGATCGTATCACAGTTTTGAGTCACAGATCAGATCGTTTTCATATTTAGTAAAAATGGCACTGTAATAATAATATTATACAGTATACTCCAAATACTATACTCTATTGTATTATACAGTGCTGTACTATGTATATTATACCACATATAATAGATAATTACACACTGTACAGAATAATACACTACTACACTCTGTAGTTTGGCTCAGTGTCCCGCCCACAGCACTATCTGATTGGTTAGAAGTCATGACTAACAGCCAGTCAAACACAGACACACAGACAGACAGACACAGAGCTGCTCTGGTGAGCTGAGAGGAGCTGTGTGTGTGTGTGGTGTGTGTGTGTGTGTGGTGTGTGTGTGTGTGTGTGTGTGTGTGTGTGTGTGTGTGTGTGTGTGTGTGTGTGTGTGTGACAGCAGATATCACCAAGGTTTCAATACATATCACAATCTTATGATCTGTTTCTATGACGACAGCATCACTCGAGTCGATGTGACGACTTTTAAATCAGTCGTTCTTCACAGAGATGAGCTGCAGAATAAAACACAGCAGCATCTGTCCTGCCTGTTCGCTGCAACTCTGCATTCAGATTTCAGGTCTTATTACTGAGATAAAAGTAACAGCGGCAGTAAAACTGTTTCACACCATGATGGTTACATCATGGATCACATGTGTGTCAAACTGTAGGAGGCAATCTGTACAGAAAAACTGCAATCCGTCACATCCCTACTAAATAGTGATTTTCACTTATGTCCTGCATCTCTAGGGAACCTGTTCCAAATGCAGTGCATCATGGGAAATTATGCAAATGAAGCTGTCTCTCAGCCTAATAGCTGCACATGTGAATGTCACCACGCAGAATCCGACAGCCTCACAATGGTTACATTCCACAAACTACACAAGCTTTCCAGACTGAAGTTCAGTTTGAGTCTCATTTAATCTACCACTACTACTAATAATGATAAATAAAAGCTTTGACCTTTCTTAGCCAGCACTGGCTTTTGAAAGTACTACCTGACCTTGTGTGTGTGATTGTGGACTGGCACAGATGTTAGCTTATAACGTCAGCGCTGGTAACAGTCTGGATGGTCCTTCTCTTCTTTAGCACGCTCCTTTTTAGTCTTTCTTTTTTCAACAAGATTTTTACTAGACTGCTGGTGTAGCAGAGGACCAGAAATTAGACAGAAATAATGAGGAAGTTTCCCTCTGCCACAAATAGAAAATAAGAGTTGATGTGACCGCTGCAGTGTAAATCTCAATCGCAGCATTTCAGAATGAAAAAAAAAAGTCTTATAAAAAGCAGCTTTGACCTTTCATAGCCGGCGCTGGCTTTTGAAAGTACTGTGTGACCTTGTGTGTGTGTTTGTGTGAGTACAGACTGGCAGCTTGAGATGAAAGTCTTTAGTCTTGCACTTCACTTAGAGCCACGGTGGACGGGTGCAGCCTGGCTGGAATCAGATGGCTGGCACAGCGCTCGGCTCCTCTCAAAGCAAAACAAAGACGAAACCATGCACAGACAAAGGAAGGCTTCCCCCAGTGAAGCAGAGCGCACGCTGCTGCTGTGCTTTGAATGCTGAAGCCTCCTTTAAAACAAATGAATTCAGAGCCCTTTTTTTTCCTACTTACTAGGAAATACCTCCCAATTATACCAACCTTTCAATTAGGAATTTCCATGACATAAACAAACACACCAGCACTAACACAAGGTCACATCTTTTCAGAGTGCTTCACTAGTTTAAAGTCAGAGTTATTTTAATTACTGTCTTTCTGTGTCCCTACAGGGTGCCCGTAGCTATTTTGGAATCTGGACGTCCTGTTGTACTGGATGCAACTCTGCAGCTCTCCGTACGGCAGGTGTTGTTTACGAGGCGGCGAGGTTGATTGATTATTGGCCCGTCCCTCAGCTACACGCCCCACACTGCCTCACTTTGCACCCGGCCGCTGCTCCGGCCCCATTCAGGTCATCTCTGCATCAAGGCTGGCAATGTCCAGAGTCCCGAGCCCCCATCCCCTGGCGGAAATGTCCAGTGGTCCTGTGGCTGAGAGCTGGTGTTATACACAGGTGAGGAGGGATGCATGTGACTGTTTGCATAAGTTATCCTGTTGCTTTCATTCCAAAGTTCAACCATAGGTCAAAAAATAGTCGATTTTGTCGTTAAATAAAGCCCTGTCTTTACTGTCATTATATGACAGGTTTACAAGTTACAAAATAAAAGATATAGTCAAATGTCCTCATATTGTGGGGGAGTTCACTCTCAAAATAAACAGCTTTTTTGCTCATGTTATCTCAGTTTCCCTGGAAACACATGTGCTCTGACTAATAACTGGAAAACAATCCACCTGAGGGCTTTTCACACTGCATTTAGCCACAGGTTAAGAGAGCAGTTAGCCCCAGGCTAAGGGAGCTGTTAGCCCCAGATTAGAGAGCAGTTAGCCTCGGCCTAAGAGAGCAGTTGGCCCCAGGCTAAGGGAGCTGTTAGCCCCAGGCTAAGGGAGCTGTTAGCAGTTTGGCTATAAGAGCTTTCACACTGGCACAATCAGGAAACATTCCAAAGCGGGCTAACCCCGATTTTAGCCAAAGGCTAGCTGGCACTGCTCTGGAGCAGGATTAGCCCCGAGTTTGAGGGGTTATCCCCTGACAATTGACGAAATCCAGGGCTAAAAGCAGCCGGTGAGAAACGGGGCTAAAAGATGAGAAGAAGAAGATATTCAGCCAGGTTAACATAAAACACCTGTGTGGGTGTTCAGAGGCTTCAACCCAGGGCAGTGTGAGTCATATAGCCCTGGGTTTAACAGTGTGTGTGTGAAAAGGGGCTGAGTTAGCCCAGGGTTAACTCTAAGAGTATGCAGTGTGAAAAGCCCTCTATTTTACCACTCCAGTAAGTGGGCCGACCCTGAGTACTGACCAGCAACAGAGACGATTTCTGGTCCCTGCTGAGTCAGCGGCCAACCTGAACCAACGTTCATGCTTTCTAGAGGTTGTGGGATTTTCCCCAAATTGAACAAATATCTCACAAAAATGCTTTGTTAGCTCAGTCTTACTGTAACTAAGATATGCTGGAAAAAAAAAAAAAATTACATGGACACATTTAACTACGATGTCCGCAAACTTCACATGTATTTTTAGACTTGTAGTGCCTGTCACAGCTGATGGAGGATCCTGAAATGAGTTTCTGTGTGGTCCAAACATTTACAATAACTCCAGAGTGTTTTAAAGTCTAAAATACAAAATATATTTAAAAAAAGATAGATTTCATGTGTTTAGTCTTTCAAAAACAAAACTGTTCGCTCCTGTCCTGTTGTTGCTAATCAAGCACATAATTACTACTCAAAACAGTGTGCAGTATGTTGTTGTTAAGAATTAAAGAAGAAATAATACTTTTCCTGAAGAGCACAGGGATCTTTTAGTTTATTCAAACTGCTAATATTTATTATAGATATATATATTTAGATATATTTACAGAAAGCTGCAGATTAGCATTAAATATCCAGGAAGTCACTCCTGTAACACAGTGACCATGTGCAGTCCAGACATATACTGTGTTTTTGATGTTACTGTCGTTTTTCTTGAATTAAACATTTCGACGCCTGCTTTTTCTCTGAGTCTGTGGCTGTTGCATCTGAAGTGAGCCTGTCTATCAAGACAGAAGAAGTTTATTTACATCAGTAATCAGTAAAGCTTCATGTGTTATGTGACTGGTTAATGAGCAGTTGAATGGAATGAAACATATCTGGATTTTCTCCAATAACTGTGTTTTTCCTCCAAAAATTGGTGCCAATTTAGGTGTTTTCTTTGTTTAAAGGTTGTGTATACTGTAAAGTCGTGTTTGTTTCAGTCATTGCAGCAGAGGCTTTGCTAGTTCAGACATCTCGTTCATGTTTAGAGCCGAGGAAGATAAAGTATGTCATTGATGATGTCTGTTTTCTCATCTCCTCTGTGTCTTTGCAAAATTGTTTTGTTTTTTCTGTCGCCACTTTTACAATATCCTTTCTTCTTTCCCTCCGTTTGTTGTCGGTGTTTATTAAGATGAAAGGGAGTTTTGATGTGCGGTTTTGAAGTCCAGGCTGACCAAACACCACTTACCCATATATATAAGAGATAAATATATAAATAAAGAGATCTGGTTTCAGTCCTTCCTGTGTCTTTTTCTGCTCAGATCAAAGTGGTGAAGTTCTCCTACATGTGGACCATCAACAACTTCAGCTTCTGTCGCGAGGAGATGGGAGAGGTCATCAAAAGCTCCACTTTCTCCTCAGGAGCCAACGACAAACTCAAATGGTTAGTGAGGACGGAGGACATGTCTCTGCTGTCTTTTCTCTCAAGGATTAATCTGCTTGTTGTGTCTTTAGGAGGCAGGACATGGTCTTCAAGAGGTGAAACCTGTCAGCATCCAGTCTGTGTTACCACCGATGAACTGAACACCTTTGAATCATTTTTATCACTTTTTTTCATGCAAACCTGGCTGCACATCAATTTATCACGGTGTAATGGGCCCAGAGTAGGAGTGATAACAATTAATCCATGACCAATTGATCGGATGTTAAGAATTTGATCAATCTACTATCAAATAAACATCTGAAACATGTAGCTCTTCATATGTTTCATAGGCTACACTCTTAGAAATAAGGTTTCCAAAAGATTTCTTCCTGAAGGCCTGTGGTTCTCCTCAGAACAATTTGTTTCTGAAGAATACTTTTTGGAAGAAAGGGTTCATCAAGGGTTCTTTTCATCCAAAGAACCTTTGTGAGAAGAAAAGGTTCTTCAAGGATTGTTGAAATCCCTCATTGAGGGTTTGTCAAGGGTTCTTTGTACCATAATGTAAAACAGTTTGGTTCGAGATAAAACCCTTGTAATATAAAAAGGCTCTCAGTAGAACCCCTTGGTTGGATTCTTGTTAGCACCCTTACAAAAGGTAGAAAGGTTCTATATAGGACCTCCACAGAAGGTTCTGGGTGGCACCATCCCACCATGAAAGGGTTCTCTATAGAAGGGGTTCTCGGTGAAACCTGTCATAGATGGTTCCTGTATGGTTCTAGTTAGCACCTTTATTTCTGAGGGTGTATGTAACGCTGTCAGAGAACGTGGAACGTCTTGCTATGGAAATAAAACTTTGGTTGAGAGGTTAATCGATTAATTGATAGTTTCTTAATGATCGATTAAGGAGAGAGCTGACAGTCTGCAGCTGTAGCTCAGAGTGAAAAATAAAACCATAATAAATGTCGGGATGAATGAATAGGTATTAATTTAGAAAAAAAAAAAAAATGTATAGCCAGTTAACTTTTCAGACTTCCTGTATGTTTGACAGAGGACCATTCTTCATGAAAAACAAAGGAAGTGCTGACGAGATGCTCTCTGTAGAAGAGGCAGAGTCAGACAGTTTCGGTGAAGACTTGCTCATCTCTTGAGGTCACAGCAGCAGTCACAATAGCAGGGCGATATAGGGCTGATTGTACCTGAGGGTCTGATTTAAATATCTTTTTTTCTCACTGCTCAACCTCCCAGGAAAACTTATTCCAGTGCGCTGGAGAGAGGGATTTAGTCAGCTGTTAAAACACAGATTTAGAAGAAGCAACATGATTTCAGTTCGCTCTGGAAGATGTTTGTGGAGTTTAGTCAACCCTGAAGGAGCCCTAGAACATGCTGGAGGGATTCCTCATCCCACCTGGCCTGGTAAAACCCCAGGATCCCCCTGAAGGAGCTGGACAACGTGGCTGGGGTGTAGAGCTTTTCTTAGAGACTTTGCAGCAATTAGTGCAGGGTTGTGCAGCAGCGTGGGGGGGCTGTGGGTGTGTTTATTGCTGCTTACAACGTGACTGCAGGCTAAACGCAGACGTCAACAAGGACGCAACCTGGAGATGATCATCATTTAGTCCTTGAACTTGACCTGGATAGTGTCTAATTCTAGTTAGTAACTTACCTGACCACATCATTGTCCTAATAATGAACTTCAAAGGGTTAGTCCACCCAGAAAATGAAAATTCAGTCATTATCTACTCACCCTCATGCTGATTGTAGGTCAGAAATATGTCATTTCAGAGAAAAGCTGGTCTTCAAATTCCACATTGAAGTTTTTGGACATTATACTGTTAGTCCACTTCCTCCTGTAAGTCCCTAAACAAACTCTCTGTGAGCTTTGTCTAATTCAGACGCTTCTCCTCCGGCCCTCAGTATCATACCTCACTGTCAGTAGCATTATTGCTTGTTTCTCTGATGCTCTCACAGGTGCTTGTTAGAGAAATGAGATCCAAAGTGCACTGCAGGTTAGCCCCACACCATTAGGCATTACAGTAAGAGACCAAAAAACTGGAACAATAAAAATAATGAAAAGACTTGCACAGTTTGTCTTCGACTGACCGGAAAAGAATCTGTCATCTAGTAGGTAATAAATACTGACTCAGTTCAGTCACTGCTATTACTCTTTTACCTAACAGTAGTTTTCTAGTAAGTATTAGAGTTACTGGGCATTTGCTAGCCAAATGATTTATACATTACAGAAAATATATATAGATTTGAGTCACGATTTTCATTTGATATTTGATTAAACTTTTTTTTTTTTCAGCACCGACTGCTATGAACAGAACACTGGGCCTCATGCAAGAACCACTCGTATGAACAGATTTGTTCTGCAGTGGTGTCTGCGACTGACTTAGGAGAACTTGTTGCATTTGCCAGTTTTCTCGTATTTTGAATTTTCTTTCAGATACAAACACAATTTCCGAGTGGTCCAGACCTGTCGTAGAGTTAATGTGCAGTCAGTCTGCTGGTGTCCAAACTGAAGTTTTTCACTAATGACTGTATGTTTCATTAGTTTGAAAAATAAATTACACTTCATAATTATGTCGACATTATCCTGTTTGACTACATTTCAAATTAGAATATAATTATAAATTTACATATAAAGCCTCTCATCATTCATTCAGTGATCTATTATCTCTGAAAGCAGAACGTCAATCTCCAAACTGATAAAGTTCTTTTTACTCTTTGATGTCATTTTCATGAATGAACACTTCCTGACATATGGGGCAGGAAGCGTAGCCTTATATGGTGTTATCAGGGTATTAATTATGCTGATGTACAAGTCTTATGCTCGTGCACTCAGTTACGCACAAGTGGATCATTTACACAGTTTTTTGAAGTTACGAGTGTTTGTTGAATCTGACATGACGTATTCATACAAGCTCACCTTGCGAACAAAGTTCTTCTTTCAAAAGATAAACTATATGAACGAGGGGTGTACGACACTAAGACCATATTACTATTAAGCGGTTTACCGGTGTACTAACGTTGCTCAGCTGTCATTGGAGCACAGAGAAGAAAGGGGTGGGACTTGCAAAGCTGCTGTCTAGATTATTTCTAATCTAGAGAGCTTTAGCGCATGAAGGTTGTTGCTGTGTTTCATGAAGTGTTTGTGAAATTAATTTGTCTCAAAGGGTTCATCAAAATTACGGTCTCCCCAGATGCACATGTTAAGTAATAGTCCTTATGGCCATCGTCATGTGTTTCATCTCACTTTTCTAAAACTATGTCACAGCCTCTGAAACAAACAAACCATATGCTACCAATCTTTTTTTTTTGTTTTCCAAAGCTTTGATTCTATTGTAAAATGACTATATTTAAACAAGATAAAAAGACGATTACTCAGCCGTAGCATTGATGTACTGAGCACCACCAGTCTTTTGAATTCCCGAAGTAAAATATGTTCTTAATGTGCTCTTTCTGTTTTGAAAGAAAGTGGATGCATTTTGCTGCAACATTGGATCTAAATTTAGATTTAGGAATCTCTCCTTTCATTTGAAGTTCAGGAAGGTTAGCGAGAAAGCTGCATGTGTTGTCCGAAGTGCAGGCTGGTCAAATAATCGATGGCTGAGTTACAGTTTTGGTCTGGACGATGCAGTATTGATACAGTGGGTTTGCTGAGGTGGAGGTGTTTGCTTCTTTTCCTCTGCACGCTTGAACTGTGAAACGTTCTGCTTTTGGCAGTTGATCCTCGTGCCAGTTTATTGCTGTTTGACTTTGAAATATTGACATCCGTGTTTATGTGACTGTGTTTGTGTTTAAAAAAAAAAAAGGCTCAGAGTCTTTGCTCTTTGGTCCACCGTGTTTCAACTGAAAGTTTTTCATTATGGAGTGAATAAACAAAGTGCACTTCTGATTCCAGTGTTGTAAAAGAACAGATATCATGATTTACTTAGATTCATGCTGTTTACAGTGGCGTGTCTTGCAGAGTCATCTGTTATCCTTGGAAGAAAAAAAATCATAGTATGATATCAAGAACGACTTGTTGACTGTCGGGCCAAGCAAGAGACGCACGAGAAATATCAGCTGATATTTATATTATTTATTATTTCAATAATGAAATTATAGCTAATAAATATCAGTTGATAAATGTTGATTATGTCAAAGCATTTAATTTGAGTTTCCAGGCAAAATGATTTATAAAAAGTATGTTAGTGAAGTTTTTTGATGAACTTTACGAGAAAAAATAAATTAAAACTTGAAGAATCAGAACTGTTCTTTGTTTTTGTTGTTGTTTGTGAGATTTGGTTTGATCAGAGCTGTGAAATATTTAATCATCCATCTTTGTTCACTACTATCGGCCATTAGAAGTAGCTAATTATCAGTTATGGTATCAGCTGAAAAAACATTCATATTGTGCATCCTTCCGGCTTAATTCCACTTGGCATGGCTGCGTCGCGTTACGGCTGCGTCGCATTACGGCTGCGTCGCGTTACGGCTGCGTCGCGTTACGGCTGCGCCACGTTCGCTCCATTCGCTCGTTCTGCTTCAAATACATGGCGAGTCTGTTTCGACGAAAGCCGCATCAAACTGCACAGAGCAGATCGAGCAGGCAGGAAGTCAGACACAGAAATGGCAGCGAGAATCCAGTCATTTTTCAAAATAAAAGACCGCATGCAGACTTGCAGTCATAAAAACAGACAAAATATAAATTATTGAACTATGTAGCCTTATTACCTACTGTACAAGCTCAAAAATCAAAGAAAGAGAATCAAATCAACAAAATCTGAGCAAGTCAATAAAATCAGGCAGGAAAAAGTCTCTGAAAACACTGAAAACACACTAATAAAATAATATTATTATTGCAGACAAACCTCAAAACATTCCAGGAGTGATTAGAGCATCACATTATCTTTCAGCTTTATCTGTCTCACCAGTGTGTTTCTTTTCTTTTCCTGCCTCCAGGTGTCTGCGTGTGAACCCTAAAGGTCTGGATGAGGAGAGTAAAGACTATCTGTCACTTTACTTGCTCTTAGTCAGCTGCCCAAAAAGTGAGGTGCGCGCCAAGTTTAAGTTTTCAATCCTCAATGCCAAGGGAGAGGAGACCAAAGCCATGGGTAAGTCTGAGCCAAAATTTAAAACAAGTGATACTGACCTGCACTCTGAAACACATCCTCATTTTCATTCTGACTCTCCTCAACTCCTGTAACTTACTTAAAGGGATAGTTCGGATTATTTGAAGTGTGATTGCATCAACAGTTCATGCATTAACTGCAGTAGATGGCGGTTAAAATGCACCCAGTTTAGAGACAGAAAACGGCCGTTATGTGTGACAGGTATCGACCCACCAAAGTCCATAGGTGAAATCAGTCATTTTACCCTGCAGAACATGGGAGTTGCTGGTCTGCAGCTGCCTTGATTGATTGGTTTGTTTGTGTTATTGTTTGATTTCAGTGTTTTAGGAGGATAGTTAGCATTCACCAAAGTCGCACAATAACACAAATAAGCTAACTGACTGAGGCAGTGTTAGACCAACGACTCCTGCATTCTGTGAGATAAAACGACTGATTGTGCCTATGGAGTCTGGTTGATTTGGAGAGAGCGATATTTGGTTTATAACCCCAGTGTCCTGTCAGAAGAGGCTGTCTGATGGCAAAGTAAATGAGTGAAAATGTTCTAAATATAGCAGACACTTAAACTCATATTGATTTGGACCTTTTTAAAGCGGATAAAATATATTTTGTTGCTGCCCTTGTCCACAACAGTATATTGCTTAGCTACTGTGCTGCTGCTCTTTGCTTCTCCAAACTGGGGGCAAGTTTTCCTCCATCTTCTGCAGGTAATAACACCGTTCTCACTTCAAAAAAAGCTGGACTATCCCTTTAACAAATAAGTGAAAAACTATTTCAGCCCAACCTGCACAGAAGTTTATGTTCAGCAAGAAAACTGAGGATATCTCAAAGTTTGATAGGTTGAAAATTAAAAACTCCTGTCACACCTGTGTCTTTGGGGCGCTGAAATTTGTAAATATAAGAGGTAGGGAGTGTGTCTAATACTCCAAGTGTGTCTAATAATGTGGGGTATTGATAGCCATATGGGCTTGTGTAATCACTGCTGCTTGGATTCATTTCTAGTAAATATATAATTCAAAGTAGCGTGGGGCAATTTTGATTTTAATTAAAAAAGACCCAACCTTTTTAAAAGTCCTCGTCCGCCTCTCTCCCCGTTGATGAATTGGAAATGAATGCGCCTCCAATTCCTGCTTTTTTTTAATTAGGTTATGTTATGGGGAGGAAAAGCAAACTTGTGTGGAATTGAATTAGTGAGGGCCAGATGTGACCCTTCCTGGTTATCAGGCTTTCTGGCTGCCTCCCTGTCTCCCAGTACCCTGCAGCATACTGTACAGGAAGCGCAGAGGAGGGAGGATGGGGCGTGGGAGGCAGGGAGAGGAGCGAAGAGGTGGGGAGGCGGAAGTGTGTTTGAATCGGAGGCGTATGCAGTGTAACTGTGTACAAACCCCCCGCGGTGCAGGTTGTGTAGAGAGGGAAATCGTTTTTCCTGCTGAGAAACATTCCCCCATGTGAACCTGACACCCCCCACCCCCTCATGTGTGCTTTCAGTCCCTCATTTGCTCACTTAGACCTCCCTCTCCTCCCTTTCACATTCACGGTATCACTTTGTTTTTTCTTTTATCCTTTTATTCCACTTCTGCCCTGAAATGTTGGAATGCCACCTCTTAACTGTCAGCGACAGACTCGGGAAAACTGAACCTCGCTGCAGTTATTATCCTTAAAGCGTTCTCTCCTGGCTGTAATACAGAATGCTGGTGGCTGTGTGGTATTGTGGAGAGGATTTGCCTGCGGTGTGAGTAATAAACAGGCCTTTGAGGTGTTTGACTTCACTGCTTGGCCATTTCGTGAGCACTGCTCCCTTAAATGACCCCAGAAGAGCCCGAATGTGGGGGAATACCAAGTGAAGTGAAGAGGATCTCATTTTCCTCTCCTCTTCTCTTTTTGTGTCTCAAGGGGCTTTCGGCTATAAATGGCGTGCTCTGTGGTGCACGCCCCGTCCCATTCTTGCCATATGCCCTCCTGCAATCTTCCCACAATCCCCCTGGGGAGACCTGGGCCCTCCACTTCACTTGCCCTGTCACAGGAGAAAATTACCCAACTGCCAGCATATTTGTGACAGTTTAGTGAGCACTCCGTCTAAGAATATGGCAGTAAAGATTGCTCTATCGGTTCTGGATCATTTAGAATCCAATTTAATCCGAGCCTCCAGGAAAAAAGGCCAAATAAAAACAAAGTGCCTTAATTAAGAAAGCTGGGTGGCTGTGGACTGTTTATGTGGCAGGTCACTGCTCCGCCTGCTTATACACTTTTGTCCCTGTGGGGACAATTTTTAATACAATGCATATTAAGTTTGAGCACGTTAAACAGGAATAGTTTAATGGTAGAAAAAAATGAGTGGGTAATCAGTAAAGAAAGAAAAGTTTGGAAACTTTAGTGACTACATCGTATTGAAATATAGTGATATCACTATTGCAAAAGCATTGGCCGTACACAGGTTTAAACTTCAAGTTGTTGCTGTGTTGGTTATCAAGAGTTATAGTATCCCTGCAGTATTGAAAGGACCAGTGTGCAGGATTTAGTAGTGTCTAGCGGTGAGGTTGTTGGTTGCAGATATAAATGGCTCATTCTAAGGAAACTAAAACTAGAGATGTAACGATACCAATAACTCAAGGTAGGATAATATCACGATAAAATGTTCAGAATATGATATTTATCATGAAACAGAAAACAAAGAAAAATAAGGACTTAAAAAATGTCCTTTATTATATAATAAATCTGATGAGTCCGGCATTTTTGTCCACATAAAAATCATTTTTTCCTTTTAAAAAGGGCTTCTGCTTCCCTTCTTTAATGAAATCAAATATAACTAGCCAGCCATGACTGAAGCATGTGCAAAAAAAATGTCATGAATTGTTTTTGGCATTGAATGTTTGAATTATGTACATACAGTAGAGACGATCCTGGCGACTAATTTGCCTGTCGATTGCAGGAAATTTAATTCAGACTAAGTGACTATTCTAAAAGTTAGAAAATGTTCAGAAAATGGTCAAACTTAAACACAACGTTAAACATTGTCTGAAAAAATAGTGTATGTATTAGGAGCACTTTGAAGCCGATAATCACATCCTTCAACAACAAGATTGTATTTCAAATGCCGCTGAAATGTGCTGCGCTTTGCACCGTGCATTATGATTATTATTTTCAGGCTGAGCAGGATCACAGTGTCAGTGAGTGAACAACATTGTTTACCTGAAGCTGACATTAGTTGCCACACAGGTGTGGCTAATGTTAGCAGTGCTAGCAGGAGCAGCCTGCTCTCCTCACAGGTTAATGTCTGTATCTGTGCTGAATGTGGTCACTCAATCCTCCAAGTGGTTATATGTAAGTTTATTCTGTTCATGACTTCAACCATATTACGGTTATCCCTTTAAGGCTTATGCACCTATTTGTTATAGGCCACACCTCCTTTTTGCTAGTTGGCATGAACACATAATCAGTTGTCCTTTGACTCATGACCAACCTTTCTATAAAATCTTGTGCGTGTCTGTGAATCCATTTGGAAGTTATGAGCCTTTTTGCAATATAGACTTGTACACTTCCATTGCCACGCCCCTTTTAGCCAATTAGCATGAACACTGTCTGACTCACTGGATGCACACTATAAGTATAAGTCCTGCCATTGGCTGTGGTATCGCAGCATCCGCTGTCTACGTTTTCAAAGTCCCTGGGAAACAAGAACAACCTCCGAGCTGCAATCTACACGCTGAAAACGGCAAATTATCGCCTGGGATGCTAATGGTCCAAACATAAACAGGCTAACAGCTGTTACCTTCTCTTTTGCAATGATGAAGTCATTTTAATGCCAGAGCTCGCCTTCTAACATGCAAATGATCCAACAAATCAAGTTCCTCCTTGACGCTATTTTGCAGCAGCACCGTCGCTGCATCCTGGGCTCGACACCAGCCAACACATTTGTGATTGGTTTAAAGAAATGCAAACGAGGCAACTACGTCACACTAGCATGAACACAAACATGCACGCTCCGTGACAGATTTCAGCCTCCTAAGGCGAATACTGCTGCCACCAAAGGGGTTGGACTTTTTGTGCAAAGGCCGACTGACAAAGCAACTTAAAGTGCTGCTGGTTGCAGCTGCTAAAATAAAAATAATATAATAAAATAATTGTACATTTAATGTAACGGTAGATATCAACACAGTCAGGTATGGTATTGAGACATTTTTTACACTAATGAAAACATCCTCATGAATATTAATATTCCATTTCTGCCAGTAAATCCCCCTAAATCTCTCATCCTGGACAATTTAAAGGAGGAGGTATAAAAACAAATCCGCACTACAATGGAAAGCGTGACATTATCTGATGAAACACCACATCTGCATCAGTCAGCCCCTGAGCCCCCCACTGGAGAGTGTATGTCTGCGTCTGGATCCTCTGATGGTCCGTACTTGCTAATGGAGATAGATTCAGGCAGCAGTGGCAGCCCACCACCCTCCTCCCCGCACCGTACTCCCGCACTCTCGGCTTGGCCACATCATTTCTCTCCCTGGCTTAATGTGCCGGTTCTCTCCTCTGAGGCTGTTGGGTGGGTTGTAACTTGTCTCTTGACACCCCCCACACCCCCTCCTCCTTTCCTCCTCCTTTTGCCAGAGAAAACATCTGCCCCCCTGCAGATTCCTGTTCTGACAGCTCGGAGAGGAGAGATGGAAAGTTCTCATCCTCTGCCGCAAGCTGTTTTGTATTCAAATAGTCTCCTTGTTAAGTCTCCCCTACAGACAATGGTTTTGTTGTGTTGTAGCCAAAGGCTAAGTGAGCTTATGTGTGTATGAGTTGGCCGGAGAGTCTAGTTACAGCAGGTTTTGGTGTGGGCTGCTTCTGTATTTCATGGCTGGAGATTCAGTGTGTTCTTTTTTTGGTTGCAGTTAATTGAAGCTCTGGGTGTGAGCTTGTCAGTCTGTTGCCCTCGGTAACTGATGGAGGTGATCAGGCATTCTGCGTGGGTGAGTGGAGCACAGCTAATAGAGTAGAAGCTATCGGTCAGTCTTTACATAATCAGATGGTATTGACATTGGTAGAAAGGATGTCAATAAACATGTTTGTGCTGACACTAGCTTATAGAGCTCCATCTTCAATAGAGATTAGATTTTCTTCTCTGAGAGACTGTGTGTCATGTTTATATGTTTATCTGTCTGCTTTATGCCAGCCAATGTGAAATCAGAGTGTGGAGGGAATAAAGTTTTAAATTAGATTTTTAAACTCTGTTACTCGTGAGATAAATATACACTTGTATAGAGAGGGGTCCAGTCACTTAATGGCTATGCTAATTGCTCTTTCACATCAATAGGTTTTGAGAGATTGGGAAATGGATGTGAGTGGATGTCGGCGCATTTAGTGATGGTTCAGGGGGCTCACTGAACCCCCTAGTGGCCTCAGGCAAAAATGCATCTGCAATCAGCAGCTCTTTAGATTGGTCAGTCGGTACATCTTGCCCGGCAGCCACAGTTTTCGCCCTAGGAGTAACACAGAATTAATAATTTAATGTAATGCCTTGCTTTGTATATGATTCTGCTCTATTTATGTGGCATGATACCCTGAAATGATGCAATTGTTGACTTGTATGAACGATAGTCAATGACGAGAGAAAAATCTTTTTTTTTAATCAGGTTTGAACTGTGTCATGAATTACACATTTGTCCGTAAACTTAGTTCATTTTACAAGACGAGAAAGTTGCCATTTGTTGTACATCTCTTGTCTCACACAATATACGTCATTAACACCAACATCACTGTCTCTCATAACGTTATCTTACCTCAAGTGTTTTATCCAGCGACTTGGTACCTGGTATGAAAACACACAGGCATCATAGCTTCAGTGGCTAACGTTAGCTTCTGCAGGGAGGAAGTCATGAAGTCACTTATGCAACTTCTGGGTGTGTCGTCTTTCGAATTACATATCTTAGTATCATAGTATCATATCACGCATCACAGTCTTCAACAGTTTTACAACAAACAGGGACCTTATTTATTTTGCTTCAAGGCCCTCCTGCAGGGACTTCATGGCCTATACTTTGGAAATCACTGAGTTATACCACCTAGCTCCTAGCTACAACGTAAAATCTTCTGGCAGTTATTTGTCATATACAGTCAACATGTAACATACATTTTAACAGTTGGATTTTATGGTTTTGTTAAATGCTCAGTTCTGATTGGTCAATTACAACATTCTAAGGTCTATTATTTCTTTATAACAGGCCATTGCTATGGATGCAGTTCTAATCATAGACTCTGGATGAGCAAAAAGTTGTTTTTTTTAAATCCATAAAGTCATTTTAAAATTAATATTTTGTGCCAAATTATTGATTTGTTGGTAGGTAACCATGTAATAAGCATGATAATGCACAGTGAGCAGGTCATTATTGTGAAATAAACGCCTTCAGGATGATTCAAGACCTCTCCACATAGCGTCAGGATCCTGCATCACCCTGTCAGGGTTTATTTCACAATAATGACCTGTTCACTGTGCATTATCGCCTATTTATTTACATAATACACATCTGGTTATTTGTATTCAGATGTCAAATATGGTCTCAACAATCTACTGAGAAGTCTGGAAATTTGAGTCTGGAAAAGTATGAAATGTTGAACTGGAGAAAGTGTAAGAAACTTGGTGGTTAGTGGAGGCATTTTACTCAAGTTAAATTGTGTGAGAGACAGGGCCAGAAGAGTGACAGACAGACAGACAGACACGGCAGCCAGAGTCAACATCTCTCTATCTATCTGTCTGTCTGTCGGCTGTTATTTCTCTACATGCCGGCTCGTCTTCTGGCGACCTTCTCGTTGTGTGTGCCAACCATGCCCCTGAGCCCTCTGCCTGAATATGGATGGCCTGCTCACTTGAACACCATGGCATCTCTCTCGCTTCTTCCTCCTCCTCCTCCTCCTCCTCTTCTTCTTCTTCCTCTTCTTCTCTCCAGCTCAGGACTCATTTTTCTCACCTTCCTCATCACCTTCGGTCTTATTTTGGCAGGGTGAGAAACTTCTCTCTTCAATGCCGGGGAACTATCAAAGTGCACCGCAGCGTGGTAAAACCGTCTTTATTGAGTGGTCCACACCGCGACTGTGATCATAATAATCCCATACGTTAATGAGGTCTATACGTCTTCACCACATGTGTGTGATGCCAGTTAACACAATCCTGTCTTTGCTTGTTCTTGCTCATTTTCATGCCACTCTTTTTTCATGGCTCCCGTTGGATATCTCAGCGGCACCGACCCCCTCCACCACTGTCGAGCTCTTTTTGGTATTCTGGCAGAGCGGTTGCACTCCCGCCACCTTGGCCAGCTCGCTGAAAGAATGAGCGCCAGCGATCTGACCTGCAGTTGATTCTCTGCCAGTGCAGGTTTCTGATGCCCCACTAGAGATGGCAGCATGACATTAGCTGAGCTCAGCACACACACACACATGCACACACACACACCCACCCACATGCACCCTCATCATCGGTGCCTGTATGCATGTGCACATTCACACATACACACACTCTCACAGGCACCTCACTGTCACGGGTAAGCTCTGAAGAAGTCACACCTCCCTCTCTTTTTCCCCCTCAGTCTGCTGGAGCTTCTTTCAGCATTCCCTCTCACCTCTCCTCACCTCTTCCTCTTGGCTTGCTTCCCCCCCGCCTCGTCTCGCTCTCCTGCCAACCCCTCTCCTCACACCCGAGTTCAGCTTCAGATACTGCCACTGGGGAAGTCCTCACTCATCACTGCAAGTCTTGTTTCGTACCCAAATAACACAACTTCACAAGGAGATTCTGTGCCTTGGGACTTCATCTGGGGCTCTCATGCTTGGTCTTATCAAACATGTTTAAAGGACATGAAAGAGTGGGTGAAAGTCAGCAGAGAAAGAGTTTCTTTCGACTCTTGAGAGGGATCCAGGTACTATGTCTGTTGCTTTGTGTCTTCCCAGCCACAAACAGTACAGTGTACCAAGGCCACAGAAGTTTGACTCTCTTTTCAAACCTGCTCGGCTTTCGTTGCGAAATCTGTGCGTCTTTTCTGGAAAGACTGACTCTGTTACACAGCGGCAGAACAATGAATAAAGGAGACTGCTGTGAAAAAGTGGAGTGCATAGATAAGTAATTTTTGTGCATCGGCTTCCATGCATGCTTATGCTGGAGTGTGTGTGTGTTTGCATGGTGATTTCTGTCAGCTTCTTTGCGTACACAGTCCCCAGAGGCAGGGGATTACAGTGAAGGACCCCCTGCATGAGCAGTGGTGGGAATAACTGCATATGCACTGCACTCCTTCACCAATCCCCTCTTTGGCTGCCTGCTCCCTCAGATCCAAACAGGGGATTTGACACAGGATCTTACAGCAGCATTGACACTTCATCTTAGTGCTTCCCACTGTGATCTGTCAGCAGATCTCCTGTTGAGATCTCTGCGCAAGAGCAGCCTGAAGAGAAATCTGTTTGAACTGCCGGGGCTAAACACATGTAGTGTGCACACACTGCAGGTGTGTGAACGTGAGAGGTAATGACCTCTCGGTATGGGGTGATTGTGTAGCTTATCAGCTTTTGACTGGAGTCTTTTACTACTTGATGCCCTTTTTTCAAAGTTGTCCTCATCATCTGGCATTAACACTTGAATTGAATCTACGCATTTGTCAAAAAATTATAAACTGGAGGCTTTTGGAGGCCGCTCAGCGTTGGGTGATATGTTAAAATGTTCCAACCAGCCACCATCAACCCAGCAACTGTTTTGCATTAACTATGATCTTCGTCCAGACGAGCATTTTGGCACCATTTCAGCAATAATCCCATTTATGTACACTGGTTATGGGTGAACTGGTGTAAACAGGAAACAGTCAAGGAACATCAGGACATCAGGATAAACACAACAAGGCAGGGAAACCTGACTGTCCTTCACATGTACCTCCCGGATAGCGTCATTATTATTAATGTCATTATTTTCTTGTTTTTTCTTTTCCATTGTTGTATTTTCAAAGTCAGTTTGTGCCTGAAGACAGTGGCTGAACACACAAACACCAGGCTAAGCAAAGCTAACAGCTAACATATAGTCTCAAACTTTCAGACGTTGGTGCATCAAAATGAATCCATTATTTATGCACGTACATGCACATTTATGACTCTTGGAGATATGGTCCAAATGCATCAGCGGTTTTCCGGAGTCCTTTCCTGTCAGTCAAGTAACACAGTGAGCAAGCTAACTTTGTAAGTAGCCGTTGGCTTCACTTGCTTTGTTAGCTGTGTTTTGGTGTCTACACGGCAAACATTAAAACTCCCTGCATCAGACCCGATAAGTCCAAAAGTAGTGCCGAACTGTAGAACGGTTGTTGATCAGCAGCTGTAACGTTAGATAAAGTTCACCAGCTGCTGTGGCTGTTGACTCAACTGACAGTCCAGTGTGGAGTCATCAAGGCACCAAGTAAAGCGCAGATGAAGATCAGTTATGAGCCGGACATCCAGAGACACTAACTTTTAAAAGAGCATCAAAACTGAAGAGGTCAAGTAACAGCCAGCCTCACAGTGTCTGCGCCTTTTTGTCTTGTCAGTGTTTCCAAAAGTCTCTCTTTCTGCCCGTTAATACTGAAAGGCAACGTTTTAAAACTGAAATGGACCAAACAGCTTTTCTGAAATGCAGCAAAACTTGTGCATTTTAAAACAAAGATGTAGTGTTGTGGTTGCAGCCATATTGGCACAGGTGTGCATGTGTCCCTGCATTTTTAGCTCGGGAGCTAAAAGCTGTGTGAGCTGCGAATATGCTACGTAAGGTATGCTTCGTACATTTGCTATGTCTAGTACTTAAAATAAACTTACAGAATGTCAAGAAAATAAATATTCTTACACCTGTTTTCTGTAATAAATGGAAAAATACAGCTAGACACTTGAATCCAAGTTTCTCTCTTACCTTGTTAACTCATTGTAAAACACACTTAAACTTCAAACTCGACAGAAAAACAAAATAAATACAGTCTTGGTTAGTCTGGTTCGTTTGAAATAAATCCATAATTCACTGCGTGGAAGTGAAAATGTTCTGGCTCCGCAGGCTGTTCTCCTCCCACTCGTCCTCTGGCTCAGTGGCTGTGTACCCGCGCTGCAGATTTACAGCTCTTTTCTTTGGACGCGGACAATTAAATTAGCAGAACTAGAAGAGGTCACTCAGTACAGTACAGATTTCCACCAGGCAACCCGAAAAGAATATTTGGATGTATCCTTCAGTCCATGAATGTGCACAAATCCCCAATAGCCAATTATATCTGTCCAGTCGCCCAAGCCTAGCAGGCACTTTTCATTTTGATGCTTTTTTCTCTCCTTTTTTAGTTGCAGATTGTTCTTCTTTCCATTTTTAAAAGTCTCAAGTAGTTTTACATTTCACCTCATGGCACTGTATTTCATGCCTCCAGGGATATGATAACATTTACATTAAAATAATCCTCATGCACAGGTTGAAATCAGACAATCTCTTGCAAATCACAGCCTCCTTTGCACCTCACTACCCTCCTAATGCTCATGTTTCACTCTAGGAGCTCCCTGGAGGGTTTGCATATATGCTTTTCGATTTAATACACACACAAATGCTCATTTACTGTGCGCACATGGAGTTGATATGCTGCGTGTAGACTGGGGACACATTGTTTTTACACACTGTCACTGCAGTCAGATGAGCATCAGACAACCTCTTATGGTGAATTTGGTGATTTTTCTTCAACGTTAAAGGTGCAGGCCTCCACCCACTGTATCAGAGCGTGTCAAATAAACAAACATAACAAAAATAACTCCTCATATTCTGGGCATTAAGCCTGTTTCATATAAATACTTCAGTAAAACCCTTTGAACATGTACTTGATTCTCTCGTGTCTCTAAAGAGCCCTTTGATGCTTCGTTCACTTCCTGTTTTGACCAGTTTGTCCTTCAGTCTTTTCCTTTCCATAATGAATTTCCTACATCCAAACAGAACATGTTCAACAGTTTCCCTACATCCACAACTTTCACATTGATCTGATTCTGTCTTGTGAAATTCTCCAAGTGAAAGTGACATCTTCTTTTCTACATTTTTATTCTAACAGACTTGTGAATTTTGTGTTATTATTACAGGTTTCCTGCCATTTTGTCATAATTCCCTGATGGATGATTGATTTTGCTAAAATATTATTTCCATTTTTGTTGTGTTTAGATCTTCAGAGTGTTTTTTAGTGAATTGTTCTCCTCGGTTGTGTTTCTGCTCTTTCTCAACACAATCCAATCATACAGATGTGTGTTAACTGTATGGGAACATCCTTTAGGAGGATCCTGATGACGTCTGCCAAAGAAATGAAAAGAACTGAATGAATTAATTGGTTTCTAGTGGTTCTTTTGTTACTCTGGGTGCATTTTCCTGCAACGTTTGATGCCATTTAAGGACAGACTATAGAGACTTAAAGGGATAGTTTGGATGTTTTGAAGTGTGGTTGTATGACACGCCCCCAGTTTGGAGAAGCAGCAGGTATAATGGTGTCAGAAGCTAAGCAACGTTCTGCCGTGGACAGGGTCAGCTGTGAAATGTGTTTTAGTCACATAAAAAAAGGCCACGATGTGTTCAGAATATAGTCACAACTTAACTTTATTGTCCCCAGTGGGACCTGACAGTAACTCCTGTGTTCTGTGAGGTAAAGTTACTGTTTTTGTCAAAGGAGTCTGGTTGCTTTGGAGAGAGAGATGTTTGCCTTATATAACAGCTGTTTCCCATCGGAAAGGTCTGTCTGACAGCAAGATAAAGTGGTGAAAATAGTGATTGACACTTATAATTTCCTGACATTGTACGGACCAAGCAACAGATGAACTGATAATGAAAATCATTAGTTGCAGCCCCATATATAAATCTGAACTATCCCTTTAAGTGATTCCCTCCATCACGCGGTTAGACATGTCTACCCTGATAGGAATGGACAAAGACGTCTCCATGCACAGAAACAGTCTGTCACTGACGCTCGGCTCGGCTCGACACATTTGGAAATCCCAAAGCTGCGCCCGAGGAAGCGTTTTCTTCTCATTAACAAAATGGCGAATGATGTAATTTCTCCCAGGAATGGTGTTACATGCCTTCAACAGAGCTCCACTTACTTGCAGGATTCATGTGTTGGTGTCTTGCTTTCTTTCTATCGGCAATTAGCTGTAATTTGCTGTGATCTCTGTCGCAGTCATAGTCGGTAGTCATTATCTTTTTGACCTTGCGTGTGAGCGTTTGTGACTGTTAGGTGACTGTAGATAGCTGTTACCGCCCCCACAGTGTGACTATTGTACACACAAGAACTCCAGCACCTTTCCTGTGTCTTTGTAGTGCAACTGAGTGTTACAGAATCCTTCCTGCCACTGTCAGAGATAATTGGCACTCCATAAACACATGATAATTGGACTGCTTTGATCCCTGCAATTTCTCACTTCTTGGCCAAAGAGGCACAGCAGTTCTGTCTCATGTTTACCACTAGTCTTTATGTGGCGGCGAGAGGATACAGCGAGTGAAAGAGGGAGAGAAAGAGATTCTGTTTTCTTCTGAAGTGTTAAAAGCTCCCTGCGGGCAATACTTCCTGCACCCAGCCTCTTTCGCCATTGTTCCTCCGCTGCTTATGGCCATGACTCATAACAAACTTTCTCTTTCGCACACACACTCACACACACGCAGAGCCTTAATCACGTTGTGAAAGTCTCCAAATAATCTTGTTTCTCCTTGTTTGTCCGTGTGCTTTCTTTGCCAGAGAGCCAGAGAGCGTACCGTTTCGTCCAGGGGAAGGACTGGGGTTTCAAAAAGTTCATAAGGAGGGACTTCCTGCTGGACGAGGCCAACGGTCTGCTGCCCGATGACAAATTAACACTTTTCTGCGAGGTGAGGGTCGACACCATGGGTTCTGACTTGAGGGGCAAAAAGTGAAGGCCTGTGTAATGTTGAGGATCAATGTTTTTACTGAATATTAGACATTTTCTGTCATGGAAACACAAGCACACTATCTCAGGAATCCCTGTGCTTTGAAGGTATAATTTCAGTGAACACACTGGTTATATTTCAGGCAACACGATATGTAACAAGGAGAAATGTGGGCTCCAAACCTGACCTCTTTAGTGTTTCATCTGGTGGTATTAATTAGGTCTGGGACCTGATTCTTTACTATCACGATACGTAGGTGCCGATTCAGTATGTGTTACAATTCTACAAGTATTGTGATTCAGCATGATGATTTATAGCAATTTTCGTTTGCTTTTTTAACACGAGACCCTGGGAAAAAGTTGAATCACACACTTAACATCACATGTCAGTCAGTCTTCATTGCTATACTGCATATAAAAGTAGTAAGTTAAACTTTAGCTGTTGCTGCTCATTAAGTTGGTGAAATAAGAAAATAATAAATAAAATAAGATGTTAGGCTAAAATGAATTGAAGGCAATTAAATTACTGTCCATCCGAGTTGTTGCAGAGGATTACTGCATCTCCACGGGACGTCTCAGCAACGAGGGCAAAGTAGAAGTGAAGATAATCTGCTGCGTGGCGAGTCGGTAGTTAACTGACGTCATTGTGAAAAGGACCTGTTTAAACTGAAACAAAACCCTGAACTTCACTGCATATAAAAATGTACAAATGAATGAAACGTATGTTCTATCTGAAGTAAAGTACTAAATCTAACTGTTGCTGCTCATCAGTAGTGAACAGTAAATAACAGATAAATTTACGTGCTGCCCTCTTGGAGCGTGCAGACTGAGTAACAGACTGAGTTAAATCAGCAGATACCAGTTTGTTTCAACAGATTATAGTAAATTCATCCCTTAAAGTCTGAGCACATGTTGTTTTATGTCAAGGATGCAAACGAAAATGCATCCGTTTGTTAAGATAATATTACCACGGCTGCAATGCTAATTTCTGTTAGCGTGTCAATGGGAATTCCCAGTATGTGTTAGCATCGAGCTAACAGACCAGGTGTTAGTTATTTAGACATTAAAAAAACAATTCAAGAAGAGATTTTTTTTTCTCACACTCCTAGTATTAATAATTATTGAGGCAGAAGAATTTCATTCACTAATAATAATTGTTATAATGAACAATATGACCTGTGAGGATCACTGCCTGTGATCTGTCACCGTCTGTCTGAACGTCCTCCTCAAAGAGATGTTTTACTATTCTTCATATTGCAAACAAATGAAATTCATTAAAGCCATTAGTCAGTCCATTAACCCGAGACAGTTTCCGTATTCTGTTTGCATTCAGAGGCTGCTGCTGCGTCTGCAACAGAAGTCTGACACCGTGTGTGCCTCAGTGTCAGATACAGTCGCATAATACAGTCAGTGATCACTCACAGTTAAAAAGCAAAGCTCTCACTCACTTGGTGTGAGATTTTGGATGGATTCTTCTGGAGATTTTGGCTGTCTTCCTTCAGTGAGACGTGCATTTCACCACAGCCAGCTGTTGCAGGTAAATCTGTCATCTGCTGCCATTTCTGACAGGTTTTCATCCAGAGGGGTTTTGGATAAACTGTGAATCCAGTGTTCCTGCTCGCTCCAGACTCTCACTTGGGATTTTGTCTGAGATTCCAAATGTGGCAGCAAAGTGCTTGTTGACCCTCAGTCCAGTGCTCTTTGCTTTTTGCATTTTTTGAAGATTAATCAACATACATTTAATAAAAGTGCTTGGTGCACTAGAACACACATGACATCTTATCATGTAAATCACTGTTTCTCAAACTTATTACACCACCTCAAAAAATACTGAACTCTACAAGTAACACCTAATTATTTTGCACCATTTGTTGTTAGCAGGTTTTGTGAACGTTTCACTGGAGCTTCTTAAGTAGCCACTAGCTCTCGTGCTCGGTTCAGTGTCATCAGAGGTGAGAAGTTACCAAGTACAAATACTTTTTAAGATATCTGTACTTTACTCGAAGTATTTATTTTAACTCCTCACATTTTAACACAAATATCTGTACTTTCTGCTCCTTACATTTTCAAAACAGGCTGGTTAGTTTAGTTTTAATGCATTTTAGGAGAATTATTGAGACAAAAGATGTTCAAGACCGAAAAAGATGCAACAAGACAAAAATTGTTAAATATGTAACAAGACAAAAAAGGACGTTACAGGATGAAAAACAATGTAAAAGATGTAATAAGGCAAATATAATGTAAAAGATGCATTAGAAATTTTGTAGCATGTTAATAGTATTTTATGTTTTAAAATTAATATCCTTAATTTTTTTTTAAATATTTCTGACATAACCTTCGGTACCACCAGAGGGAACTTGCGCACCACCACTGGTTCACGTACCACGGTTTGAGAATTTAGGGTGTAAATTAAATATTAAAAGTAATATGGCATAATGCTTTGACTTTATTTGTGGTCCTTTCAAAAAGCGATGAAATTTATTACTTTGTGAGACAGAGAGACAGTTTATCTAAATTCAGTTTATTTGTTAAAGGGACAGTTCACCCAGAAATCAAAAATCCATATTTTTCTTCTCACCTGTTTGGCGATTTATCCTTCCAGATAGTTTTGGTGTAAGTTGCAGAGTTTTGGAGATATCAGCTGTAGAGATTTCTGCCTTCTCTTGAATATAATGAAACTAGATGGCACTAATCTTGTGGTGTTTCATACATTTGAAAAATTCAACAGCAGCTTTTCTTTCCAGAAATCATGACTTGGTCATTCCTCAGACGTTGCTGTGAGCAGTTTCATGTAGGAACGACTTTCTCTCTACTGCGAGCTCACAGCAAAGGTCTGTGGATTATCTTGAGTAAGCAGGTCATGATTTTTGAAAAAGAGACATCGCTGTTGAATTTTTCAAGTTCGGCACTTTGAGCACCACAAGCCGAGTGATTTTTAGTTCCATTATATTCATCATTCATCTCCAAAACTCTGCAACTCTCACTAAAACCATGTAGATGGATAAACAGAACTACAGGTAAGAGGAGATTTTGGTGTGAACTGTCCCTTTAAACACACTGACTTTTAATAGAAAAGAAACTGATAGTACAGGCTGCACATTCAGAAACGATAATCCTGATTATATTACCAGAACACAATTATTATTCATCAAATAAGGTGTTTCAATACTGCAGACAAACACAGACTGATTAGCCTTTTAAACCAAAACTGCACCGATGCTGAATCATTGTACATTAGTAGAACTTCCTGGATTACTCCCAAAAATCTAATTTTAATAGAATCTAAAAAATAATGAACAGTGTTGAAATATTTAAATGTATTGTTTGTATTGGTGGGTTTTGCCTCGGAGTGATCACAACTGTAATTCTTGTCTCACTCATCTTTTTATTCAACACTACCTCTCATTGTATGTCCCTGTTAGTGAATAATGTATGTTTTTATTGGTACTACATAGCCTCTGGGTTTAGATCTCTCTCTCTCATCACTAACATGCGAGCTGATTGTCATTCAGGCCGTGTGGCGGCTTGGCTCCGACTCCTCTGATCCAGAGCTGGCTGCTGCTGCTCCTCGTTGAAAATTCCCTTGTTGTTTTTCTGCTGTAACACAGGGGGCAGCAGAGGTCAACTGTCCTCTCTCTCGTTCCCCTCTGCTCCTCAGAACGGAGCCAGGGAGCAGAGAAGAGGTTAAACTTTCTGGATATGTTAATGCCTTAGTTGTAATGCATGCACCCATAAATGTTTAAAAAGCATGGCAGTGGCTGTTTAAAACAATTCTAATTAACCCTGCGGGTATGGAGGAGAGCATGTCTTGAAGTTTTCCCTTTTTGTAGCGGAGCAATGTGCAAGTCTGTTTAAAGTGTTTCCAAACTGGGCTTATTGACAGAGGGGTAGGAGGGGCAGTGCTGCTTCTCCAGAGCCATGTGGGATGGGTGGGGGGGTAGAGTCGTGTGTGTGTGTGTGTTTGTAGGAGTATCTTATGCATATATTGTGCGTGTTTGTGCCGGCGTGTCTCATTGGGACGTAATTTTGAGGATGAGACTGTTTGCTGGAGAGAATGAGCTGGAGGAGAGAGGGATTAGTTACCTTGAAGAGTCCTCTCTCGCTGAATTCATCCACTCTCCTGAAGGGTGGAGGGGGGTGGAGGAGGCGGGGTTGCTGGTTCAAGTCCTCGGTGGCCACTTCCTCCCCCGTAAATTTCAGTTGTACCGTGGTAATTAGCCAGCTCTGCTGATGAACAAGCAAGGCGAGGCAAACCTGATTTATATAGCACATTTTGTACACAAGGAAAAATCAATGTGCTTAATACAAAAACTGTTTACAAGAGAAAAAGATTAAATGAGAGTAGAAAGTAGATGAATAATAAAGGCAGAGAACATTTTCTGTATTTTTTAAGATCTCTGGTACTATAGATGTTTTCTACAAATGTGTGTAGCATACTAACTTAAAGGGTAACTTTGGTATTTTCCAACTTGGACCCTATTTTCTCATGGTTTTGTGTCAAAGTGACTAACGAGGACAGCAGTTTTTGAAACCGGTCCACTATTTAGGGAGAGTGGCTGCAGCCGACAGAAGTGAAACTAAGCTACAACATAATCCCTCCAGGAAACTGCGCACCGTCAAAATGGCTCCATTAAAAGTGTTTGTTTTTGCCTCTGACAGGCTCAGTCTGTTATTCCAAGAGTGTGACAACATTATGGAAAGGATCCCTACAGAGGAAAGTTACCCGTCGATTCCAGTGGGCACAGCACGTCTCCGCCATGGTTTTGATCCGTCCTCCACACGGCTGCATGTCCCACCAGCAGCGTTTCAGCAGCGTTTCAGCAGCGGAGCGTTTTGCCTGCCTGATTATGTTGACTTGCTCAGATTTTGTTGATTTGGCTCTTCTGTTTTTTTGTGTGTTTGTGCCAAGGATAAGTAGGTTATGTAGTTAAATAGTTTCTGTTTTGTCTGTTTTTTATGATCGCGAGTCTGCACAGGGTCTTTTATTTTGAAAACTGATCTGATTCCCTTTTTTTTTTTGGTCCGACTTCCTGCCAGCACAATTTGCTCTGTGCAGCTTGATGTGGCATCTGTCAAAAATAGACTTGGCGCGTATTTGAAGCGGAGCAGAGCGGGAGAGCCACTTCTGAGACGTGCTCAACCGCTGCTGGTGGAACCACAAGCCCTGTGGATGTAACGTAACATAGTCCTGCGCTATGACTATGAGTGAATATTGTCATATAGATGTGTTCAGGCTGGGACTCTTATCAAACACAGGAAGTTTGGGGCAAATTTGACCATTTGCACTCAAGTTACAGCAACTTCCTGTTTCATGGCGAAACATCAAAATTTGCTGCCATGCCACATCCACGCCGTTCAACAACAACTGTAGCTTTAAATAATAACTTTTCATTACAGATGTCTCTCGATGGCACACACCAATTTTGAAGCCCTCTGTGGGAGGAGTTTGTTAAAGTATGCACAAGGATGTTTTTGTATGTTTGAGCCTGATACATGTGCCTAAAATATGCAGTTGGGGCTGCCGTTTAAGGGGCGTGGTCAAGTCATTTTGCTCCACCCACTGCCAAAAGCCATATCAGAATAGCTTTTCACCGTGACTGATGCATGTTTCAAGTTCAACAATTATCCGAGCATGTTTAGCCCCTCAAAAATGCAATTAATTTGGAGGAAAAATAATTCTTTGCACCGCTCGGTCCTCAAGCCCTAATTACAGTTTTGTAAAGGCAGTCTGGTTAGTTTGGCGAGAGAAATAATGCAGCTCTTTACCAAAAGGTCCTTTCCATAATGTTGTCAGACGCAATCTGAGCAAACAAGCAGACTTCTGACGGCTGCAGACCCCCCCCCCCCAATGCTGGACCAGTTTCAAAAACAGTTGTTCTTAGACATAAAAATAATGAGAACATATGATCCAGGTTGAAAATACCAAAGTGACCCTTTAAGCTTTACTGTTTTTTAACCTCGTGAAAAATTTAGCAGAAGAGTCCCAGATGACCGGAGAGGTCTGTAGAGTTCATATTCTGGAAGCAAGTCTGAGGCAGCAGTATTTTGACATCGATTCTGAAACATGTGTGTGTGTTTGTTATAGAAAAAAGGCAGACTGGAAGTGGGACGTTGTGTGCAATAAATGATGAGACTGCCAGCAGTGAGGTCTGGTAGCGTTTTCCACCAACACGTGGGCAGGACGCATGGCGGAGTCTGTTTTTTTTTTTTTTGGGTGGATGGTGGTAAGAAAGTGCTGAACGGGTGTTTGAATCTCTTTCCCTGGTCTTTTTCCATGTGAAAGTGAAGCCCAGTGTTTACCGTCAGAGACCTGGCTCTGCTTTCGTCCAGATGGTCTCGTCCGGCATCTGAGAGAGCCCCATCGCCCCAGAGCCCAGTGCTCTCCCTCTTCTCTCTCCTCTCATCCCCTCCGCTTCCTCTTTTTCCCCTCCATCTTATCTTTCATTCAAACCCAATCTCCTCCTCCTCTTTTCCCTTTTCCTTTCATCTCGTGCTGCCTCCCACTTTGAGCATCACAGTTTCTTACTTTTTTCCTCCCCTCACTCTACCTTCACCTCTCCCCCGTGTCCCCCCCCCCCCCCCCCCCCCCACCCACACACACACGTCTGCACAGCCCTACTTCTCCTTCTTCCCTCCTTGCCCTCCTTCGTCTCCCGTCTTTCTTTCTCTTTTATACTGTATAGCAGAGTGTCAAAGAGGTGAAAAGGCTATGAGGAGAAGCCAGATCACTATGGGAGGGGGTACTGGCTCAACCTCTCCTCCTGACCCTTTGGTCCCTGTGCTCGGTCCATTTGCCTCCGGAGACATTAGTAATTCAAATTTAGCAAAGGGAATCTGGCTATATGTCATGTCGGAGAGGGCCTGAACAACACCAGCCGCTGCTCTTCGTCTCCCTCTTTGTCTCCATGTCTCTTCCTCTCTCCATCCCTGCCAAAGTGCTGCAGACACCTGCAGGTATTTAATGAGGAGATAGCTCCCATTAAAGGTGCTGCGTTGGCTGTCAAAAGAGAGCATGAGGGGACAGGGAGAGATAAAGAAGGAGGGGAAGGAGGCACAGCGAGAGGAGACTGAAGGAAAGGTCCTCTCATGAGAAGTGGGCACGGTGGGTGGCATCGAGAAGAACAGACAAAGAGGGAAAATAAAGATGATAAAAAAAAAAAGGCCCAGATGGTTTGGATCAGATTTTGTTCTCGAGGTAATGTTTTCACGTGGATGAGACGCCTTTTTTTACCATCTTGTCTCATGTCTCCTCTAATGAGACGCAGAGGTAAAGGAGGTTAAATCCTCCTCTCTCTTTCCCTGTCAGCGCCGCAGGTAACCTCTTGCTCCGAGGTCAAAACCGTTGCTATCTAGCTGCTCGCGTTATAGATAATGCAGATGCTCCGAAAGTTTTCAGAGAAACAGCCAGACGCACTCGCGGGGGTCCTGTGGCTCCCCGGAAAATCTCCGACAACTTTGTGCTGTCGTGATTTGCCTGCAGGCAGAGTGGTGTTGACTGACACTGTAAGGGTTACTACTCTGGAAGTCTGTTTTGACTGACTAAAGGGAAAAGAAGTGGTTGTTGTGGAAGGGAGAAGTTTATGGTGAAACATATCTGTCAGTCATGTTAAATTGGCTGCTGAAAAGTGCAGGAGCACAGTGGTCCACCTTTAGTCAGCCAGAGGGAGAGTCAGAGAGCTGCTGCTGCCGGACACATTTGATTTATTTCACAAAGGAGGCCGACTGTTCTTCCCCTGATATCCACCGCATCCGCCATGCAGACACAACATACTGTATCAATTATTACTCTGCTTTAGCCATTGATAGGCTGCACTTCATCTATCTTCATCTCTACTAGCACTACCGATACTGATGTCCACAGGAAAGATAAATTCCTGAAAGTTTCTTCCAGTCAAACCATCATTTTTTTCCCTTATCAGTCCGTCTGCATCACAACAGGATAAAACAGATAGAAGCTTACAAAAATGCACAGGGAGAACATTTTAATGAGGAATTATAAATAAGGGGAATCAAAAATATATTTTTATATTAGCTTTTGCACTTATTTTAAAAAAAAAAAAAAACCTTGTGACAACACGAGCGGGTGGTTAACTAATGAGAGAAGGTGAAACAAGCGGTTGGTAAACAAGTTTCAGCTCTTGTTTTTTAGCAGCATCATTGTACTCGGAGAACCACAGACCACAAAACTAACTGATGGAAGTGGAGAGGAGTGATAGAAACAGCGCACATTCATCAGAGCGCATCAGAGCAGCTCAGGTGACACTTACTTGTTTTCTGGTGCTTGTTTTTGACACTGACAGTCTCAGATTGTTATTCTATGGGTCTGAAAACATTATTGAAAGGATTGCAACAGTGAGAGTCCTTTTTTTGAAGAGTAAGATACGTTCTGTTTGACCAGAGACGGCTGTTTGCTCTCATGTCAACTAACCAGACTCCCTTTGCAAAACTTCAAACTCTTAGTTCGTCTTTCCACTGTTCCAACAATCATTCACTCTGGTTTGGTCATAGTAAATCCTTAATTTATGGCATGAAGGAGCACAGAGCATGCAGGGCAGGTGATGCTGGACAGTGAGAAATGTTCTGCACCTCTGGGATTTTATACCTGAACCAGAAGTCTGTGACCTGCAGCTCTGGAGCTGCATGCAGCTCTTTTCTCCCTCTCCAATGGCAACCTGTGGCTTTAACAAAAAATTAAATGGAACAGTAATTTTTAAAATATTTTAATAGTCATTTATCATTGTTGTAGGCCTAAAATAATCCTTAGATTTTGCACTTGTAAAAATGTGTAGCCAATTATAAAAGATATTTTAATATTTAGTGAACTAAAATGTGCTCTTAATTTTGCCAGTGGCTCGTCTGGAGTCTCCCTTGGCTAGATATGGATGCCAAATCCAAGAAAAGTCTCAGAGAATTTAATAATTGCAGCTCCAGATAGATTTATTTTCTTTTTTTGGACAGAAATGCCTCTTTAGAGAGAGTAACGGTTGCAGATCCCTGACTTTACCTTGGAGGATGCACACCTCTACTTTCTCTGACTGTAAAAATCTGATGTTTTCACATTACAGATGGTGAGGAAAGGCGTTAAAATGTGAGTCTAACTCGTGAAACATCATGTAGGCTTTGTGTTTTATTTTTTAAATTTGTATTGTACGGCTAAATCTGATTTGACTGATAAAAATCCGTAGTCGGGGACAGCCCCACTGTGATTGTTTGACCCTGAGGAAGGCTGGCGTGCAGTCAATCAATACACATTGTTCTTTTCTTAGTCTTTTAGCCACTGTAATAAATAAAAAGGCATCTCATCTTAAGTTCCTTAACTAAGCAGTGTCACTGGACTGTTTTGGGAATTCATCCCCTTTCTTTCAGTTTCACACTTGTGCATCAGGATCACCTGCTTTGGGTCACATCACTGTCAGATCCAAGAAGTGCTTCCTCATTAGTTTTTCATCCTGATATGTTGTTTTGCCAGTATGGACTGATGTCAGCCTGTAGTTAAAAATTGCATTGATTTCATTGTCTTTCCATTCAAGTTGCAAACACTTGAAATTGAGAGCTGCTGCATAGTTGGCTGCTGTCTTATTTGCACATAAATTAAGTGAGATGGAGGAGATGAAGAGAGTTTTCACTTGATTTTTTTTTCAGCTTCAGTAAACATCACTGTGAAGTGCGACAGAGGAAAGAACAGAGGGCCGGATTTACTGCGGCTTTTGCGCCTACTTGTTAGACGCAGATGTGACACATTCTGCCCCAAACACGTGAAATTATGTTTTGCATATTCCTGAAATGTTTTTAGAATAACGTTGTGGTGAAAATGGCTGGATTATGTTCAACAAAACTATGACAGGGTTTCTTTTAGTGAGTGAAACAGTACAGTCCCTGTGACTTGCATGCTACTTCCACTCAGGCTCACTTAAGGTGGACTGACCTTTAAGATGGACCAGTTATTCCCATGTTAGTGACAAGCTGCTCCTGAGAGTTTTGCTCAGCTGTGAGTGTAGCAGTGCACTATGTGTGCAGTGTGGGTTATTTGTTGGTGAATAAATGCTGCAACTCCTCAAGAGCCGAGGTTAAAACAACTTCAGCCCAGGCTCACTTAAGTTGGACTGACCTTTAAGGTGGACTGAGCTGGCTGTTCTTATTTTAGTGACAAGCTGCTCTTCAGGAGATGACCACAGCTCGTAGCTCCAGTTACCGGTTCCCCCAGTTCAAAATCTTTTCACATCTTTGACAAAATCAAAAAAAGACCTGCAACTGGAGTTGGACTTGACTTGACTTGGACCAATAACTTGTGAGTTTACTTAGACTTGAGCCTTTTGACTTGAAAATACTTCTTCTCAAACCACCAAGCTCTACGCATTACACCAAGCCCAAAAACTAAGAAGTTTGTTATTTAAAGCTGCTACAGTCCACTCTGGAGAAAGATATTTGATTGTTGAGTGTCATTCCCAGGTCGTCAAATATCGACACTTTGGGTCGGTGGTTTGGGTCGAGCCACCAAAACAAAAAAACTAATTGCAAAATGCGCGAGTCGAAAAAATCAAGACTAATATTAACACAGTTAGCAAGCTGATATTAGGCTAAGGTTAGCAGCTAACTTAAAGTTTAGGACTTGGGACTTGTCAGTCCTGACTTGGGGCTTGAATGCAAAAATTTGCAAGACTTGCACAACAATGTCTTAGTCCGAACTCTGCCTCCTACCACTACCTTCAGTGGTAACATGAGGCTAAATTAGAAGCAAAACGCTGTGGCTTTGCATTTTGCAAAGTTGTGATCGCAACAATTAACACAAATTCCTCCATCCTCCGTGAATCCTGCACACTCTTACAATTTTGTCCAATCGCTGCAACTTTTCAGCAAATTTGACCAATCATTGCATTTCCTTTTTTTTTGTATTTTTGTATTTTTTATTTTGTCACAGGTACTAAAAATAACACGTAATTAGGTTGTTCTTGACATTTATCGCTGCTCTGTGCACTTTAATGTTTTATAATTTTGTGCTTGCTCTTTTGACTGAGTTTGAGCTTTTGCTTTTTTGTGGAATACCCCTCAGGTGCACTCGTCATTTACAAATAAAGCACATTTTGTTAGAATTGTTGTAATTCTGAGTCTTTTGGGTGAGGTTACTCAGAACACTCAGAACAGTGTGTGGTTTTATTCTCCCTGGAACAAGATGCCTTTAATTTTTAATGAATTGTACAAAATAAGCTGCTTTTTTTTTTTTTTTTTTGCAATTTTCACTTGCTCCTGCAATTTCATTGCAAAAAATGCCTAAGAACATTTGAGAACACTCATAAAAGCTGCTGTGAAATCAGGTATTTTTGGGCTGCAACAATCCCATAAAAAGTCCTTGAGGGGCTGATAAATGTGCTGTGTGGTAACCAGTCATGCAGGTTTCTCTGTGTGAAGTGAGGATCAGCATCTGCATGTGTAAACTGGAGGATGAGCCAATGTTTTCCTCTCGATTGGTTTATCTTGTGCACATAGAGGATCTTCGATGCAGTTAACTTAAATGCATTTCAGCTGGTGTCTTGGCCACCGCTAGCCGGTTGGAGGTCTTTTCTTTAAGGCTCCTCCACTGCGTCCCTCCTGGAGCGAGGTGGCGGTGGGAGAATAAATGAGTGGGGTGCTGATGTTCAGCTGTTTCCTCCTCTTCCTCATGGTGTTAGTGCGGCTCGCCTCTCTTGTCGGTGGGTAAGCACTTTGCCGGGTGACAGCACCCATCCTTCACAGGGCCCTGCCATATGCCGTGCTGCTGTCAGAGGAGACGACTGCAGATGCTCCAGCTGCTCCCTCCCTGCACACTGAACAACACACATACACACACACACACACACACACACACCACACACACACACACATAACCAGCTCCCGGAGCAGGATAAAGAGACAGAGGTGGGAAAAGACACGGAGGAAGCGGTGAGGGAGAGAGGATGCATACAGAGATTTGGGTTTATGTAGGCAAAAGGGGAAGACAAAAACAATCTTTCATTCTCAAGAAATCAGGTAAAATATATTTATGTAGCTTCATTTTTGCCCAAACAAGACCAGGGGGCAAATGTGAAAGAGGCAAGATGATTTGGATCATCTAAAAAGGGGACTGGAGACCTAATCAAAGAGGTGGAAATACAAATGCTGATTGATGGTGAGACATGGGAGGAGAATGAGCAAACAGAAGGAAAGCTTGATCCTTCTCCTGCGATGGGATTTTACTGTGATAGCTTGTTGGCACCCATTTTTGAGCCACTACGGATCCTTTAATTGATACTGCCTTTGCAACACACGACATCAACAGGTCTTTTATATCCCATCAAAAGCCCTTTGCTTCTCCCAGAGTAAAGACAGCAGAAATTGAACAAACAGGCAACTTTTGCCTGCATATTTATTTATTTTCTTTGTCCAAACATTTCCTTCAAGCACTTTAGATCGGGCCTCAGAGTCTCAAAGCTATCACTTTAGAGTCTGTGATCTTCCAGCAGAGAAAACAAAACTACTTAAAAAGAGACCCAAATGGCTGATGCTCACAGACGGCATGCAGAGGCACATGCTCGCTGCCAGTGGTGATACTGAGTGTTTTGTGGTGTGTGTGTGTGTGTGTGTGTGTGTGTGTGTGTGTGTGTGTGGTAAAAACACTGCGTCTAAGTGTGTATGTGGAAGAACAAGGTTGGCCAGGCACAGCACACTTGGCTGTGAATTGGGACGCAGTCCACAACGCTCGTTCAAATGATGCATGAAAAATTCTTCTGTTTGTGTAGAATAACACAGATAACTCTGTTTTCCATTATGAGGGGTCGCCATCTTGTTTTTTTTTTTTTTTTTGCAACCAGAGCATGTACCCTACCGACGAGAAAAGACTGACGATGTGCTTATCTACTAACTTCACCAACTGTTAACAGGCCTATTAATGTGTATTGTGATTCCATATTATGATTTATTACGACACTTTAACATTTTATTTTGCGGTTATCACCTGTAGAAACATTACCAACATTACTATGGAGGTTCCTTGCAGCAGCTCTCCTATATGTTCTGTGGTGTGAGCCAGGCCTGCCTGTCTGTGGAGCTGCTGAATGACGCAGCAGGGTTCCAGCAAACAGCCTCTGAAATGACCAGTTTAATTTGTGGTTTCTGGTGGGAGCAGCAGGTGCACTTGAATCCTACAGGTCTACTTTGTCTGGATTACAAAAGAAGAGCGTTTGCTGTGTTTATTTACAGTGCTGCTATAAAAAAAAAACTCTTGATATTTTAATAATAAAGCCAGTCAATAACGTCCAGCATGCCATGAGAAACCGTGATGTGTCTTCACGCTGCAGAAAGCAGAAGTAGTTTTCCATGTGATGCTCTTTTCTTCGCCTGCTCCAGATTGGTGTTTTGCCGCTGCTCAGGCTGCACCCCCCAAAAAATACATCGCTTATTGTGCTCCAAAGAAAAGACCGGACCAAACAGTATGATGTTAGGACACCTACTGTAAAAGGTTCCATTACCTCCTTATAGGTTGAATAAAGAGCCTGGAATACAATTAGAAGCGACCTGGATGAAATGAATAGCCTGTAATTAAAGGTGAAAAAGTGAAGTTCCAGCTATTGTCTTCTTAGCAGAGTGAGTGCTGTGTTTATTTTCGACTTTTGTTTAATAGCGTTGGGATTTGGGGCTATGTTTGTTTAATGGTGTCAAGAACAAATGAGATTCCGCTATTATTCTGGGTTTTAATCAGTTCAGTCACCTGTTGCAGCTGCCGGAGGGCGACTGACTCTGACTCCTGTATCAGAGCCCGTCTCCTAACTAAAATATCCTGCCGTTGCTCTGAGTGTTTTGGATTTTTTCTTGTGAGCAATAACATCTTAAAGAGAGAGGAGAGGGTGAAAAAGAAAGGGAGCTGCAGAGTGGGTCTGTGGCGTCGAGCCTGTTTACTCTGGCTGGCTGGAGAGTGGAGAGGAGGCCAGTCATGCATTATAAAAAGCTGGTGATGAGTTTTGTGCTCGGGGGTTCAGATGACAAGTTTAAAGATCACAGATCTATTAAGCCGTTGTAGATGAAAAGTGTTTGTGTGTATGTTGTGTGTGTGTGTGTGTGTGTGTGTGTACATTTTGTCCTCTGTCTCATTTCTCAGCTAATACAGACGCATCTTAGATATTCAGTTTGTAATAAAATTTATAATGTACAGTAATTCTCACAAACATTTGATTCAGATTTAAGGAGCAGTGTGTAAAATCAGAAATGATAACTGCAGTCCAGATAGCAAGCTGGAGCCACAGACTGTATATTAAAGGGATAATTCACCCAAAAATGAAAATTCAGTCATTATCTACTCACCTTCATGTCAACTGACGGTCAGGTTTAGTTTGTTTGTTCACAAAACTCTGCTGGAGTTTCACAGGAAAACAGTGTTGCAGAATCTCTCAAACAATGGAAGTGAATGGTGACCAGTTTTCAAACTTCAAAAAAAACAACAATAGAATAAAAACATAAATTCCTCGATACTGCTGATCTGCTTGTGGCACGTTTCACTGACATGCATGAAAATTGGTACGTACGTGTATCACTCCCAGCCACACAAAAAAGTCTCTTGGACCCCTAGGCTAAACCCAACAGGAAGTTGGCCATTTTGAATTTTATGGTCATTTTTGGTGTTTTCCATGCATTGTATTTTAACAGACTCCTCCTACAGAATAAATCACCTTGACTTCAAATTTGGTATGTGGTGCCATCTAGACAAGTTGGCGATCAAAATTTAAGAAAAGATTTTGTCAGCGTTCAACGGTGTTGCCGTGGCGTGGCATCATGTGTTGATGTCTCGCCATTAAACATGAAATTGCTATAACTTTGGTGTAAATGGTCCAATCTGCACCAAACTTCACATGTTTGATAAGACTCCTGGTCTGAACACATCTGCGTGACAATCAGGAGACAAAGTCATAGCGCCAACCTGGTGGACACAGGAAGTGGCTTCAGATTCCTTCCTGCGATGTCTGTAGGGCGTGAAAATTCAGCGCTTTGTTGAGGCTGTGGCCGCCTGCACCCCCAGCTGGCGCAGGGGTGCGAGGGCCCATATAACACTGCTTGCAGCTTTAATTCTTTGATTATATTTAATTTGCTCCTCTCCAGACTAATACAAGGTTTGATTTGAAACAGTGCAAATCTAATGAAGTTAAAGCGGAAATCAGCAGAAATGATAGGTCATCAGACATTAAGGAGCTACAACACTGCAGCTGTGGCATCCTCCTTTTAAAATTTCTATTCTGGTCAATAACTTGTGTTTTTCATGCATGTTTCACGTCAATTAGAGACTAAATTAATGCTGAAGGAGTTAGTGTCTGTTTATGAGTCGGAAGAAATCATTAATAATCTTTTAGAAGGAGTAGATGTTCATAACGGTTAAACTGAGTAAAATGTTTATGGAGTCTGACAGGCAGTCACTTACGTTGAAGTCCAAAGTGTGTATTTTCAGAGCAGTGGGCTTTTATTTTCAGGATAACGGGCTCATCATTGACCATAGACTGTAGTTTAAATAGGGATTAACCTAATTTAAGACACTCAACTGCTACATTTTGCTCCTTTAATGTTGTAAAACACAGAAAACATTTGTTTCTCTTGTCTTGTGTGAATAGTTCAGCCTTTATTTGTTAATATTTCAGTAGTCAATCCTGCTGACAACTGCCCCGGTAATCAGATTCAGATCAATGTCAATCAATAGTTTGTGTGTTTGCTACTTTTAGGCATCCAGCTCTCAGAGTGAATCTTTACTGAGTCCATGTCGTTGTTGCATTGATTTATTCTGCCAGAAATAAAAAAGTGTGGAGTAAAATAGTGTAGTGATAACCTGTCAACAACAAAGTATAACCCACAAGACAATAGACCCGATACTCAGACAGCCAAAACTGAACGAAAGACAAGTGGTAATTTCATCAAAACACTGTGAGCAGCATGGAGCTAATGGATATAAGAGGGTGAATTTACAAAAATAAAAATGAAATAGTGGCTGTGTACAATGGACTTGAATGTGTTCAATCAGTTTTTATTATTGAAATATTGGGTTTAATTACACTGGAGCAATATCACTCCAATTATAAACCATTAAAAAGCAGCCACCATTCTGTCAGTAGCCGTTTGCCAACCTGCTAAGTCAACTGTGGGACCCTTCCTCTGCCAGCAGAACTGGGCAGGGTTTTTATCCCCAATCTATCTTTTTTTTTTTTTTTTTGGTTTATTTCTCAGAAGAATGTCTCAAAAAATATAGTAATTTCCACACACGTCTGAGGAAAGAGCAGTCATCTGTCACAAAAACACATATGAAACTTGTGCCTGTCTGTCAGCAGGCGAAGATTGAAGCTTTCCACTGTTCTGTCAGTCACACAGGTGCTCATTTTCACATTAGTCATGCTTAACATATATAATATATACCAGAGAGAATGACAACCCTAATGACTTTTGATCTAATGTCGACCTAGAAAGCTTTAAAGTTGCTTAAACCTGAACGCTGTGTGTTGACAGTCATGGAAATGTGCGGTAAGGGGGTTTGGAAGAAACTGACATGTGGGACTGACATATCCTGACAGTTGCTTAGAGCTAGGAGAGCTACACAGTCATACTGAGTGTCATATAGTTAGCCATAAAGTCAGCAGCAATACACCTCAGAGTACAAGGACGCCTGCCCCAAATCAGGTCAGCAGTGTGGAAATTCAGATAATGTTCATGCAAATGTTTTACTGCTAATTTAGCAGCAAGAAATTATCCCTCAAAAGAAAAACACTTAGATTTCCTTTTTTTTTTTCTTTAAACCACACAGCTGCAGGAGGTGGTGTGAGTGTGTCTCAGGTGAGTGTCCCTCATCTGTGTCCGTGTTTATGGTTTTTAAGGACGCACAGGACCGAACAGAGAAGTGAGACTTGGAAGGTAAAAGAACAAGTGTTCCATGACTTAATGAATTTCATCTGATTTGATTTTTTTTTTTCTTTTTCAAACTATTTCACGCATGGCAACACACTGTAAATCCATAAACAAACACATAAACAGGCAGAAAAAGATTGATGCATTATGAATAAATCATCTGGGTGCCGAAACTCAATATTAACTCTGCGTTGCCTGGAGGTTTGCGAGGGAGCTTTGCGGCAGATCCATCTTGATGTCTGAGGAACAAACTGGGAGGCGAGCGCTTTAGTAAGCACTTATCCTGGGAACTTAATTACCAAAACAAATGATGATTGTGGTGATATAGACGCAATGATTCCTCATTACTGTTTTTCTTTACCTAAGGTTGTATACAGAATGCGTTGCTGTCATCATCATTAACACCACTGGGGAATGAAGAAAAGTCAGTCGGTTGGCTGATTGGTCAGTTTTCAATTTTGGATTAACATGAAATTTGTAGGATATTTTTAGCCCTCAGTGGATGATTTTTAATAACGTGAGTCTGGTGTGAATTTTTCCCTGACATTTAGACACATCGTTTGGTATCTTTAAGGAATACTATACAAGATTTTCCTAAAAAATCAATGTATAAACTGAACCAAAAATAAAAATAATTCCTCTCAATCATCATTAAAACCCACTAAAAGTGTGTGGTGGCGTCTGCATTTGCAGAGAACCTGTCTTCTACCTGTATTTTCTCATTTTGCATTGCTGAGGACATTTATGGGCGTCAACTAGGGCTGCACCTAACGGTTATTTTTTAAACGATTAATCTGTTGATTATTTTTTAGATTGATCTATTAATCTAGCTTTTACTCTAACAATTATTCAATTCTGTAACAATTAATTTAGCTAAAATACATATCAAAATCTTGTCTCATTAATATTTTAAGATTTTTTTTCAATCATAATCCTGAAAAACACACATAAACCACGTAAGAATAATGATAACTGTCATATTTTAAAGTTAGTCTAATTTCCTCCCTGTTTAATAGACTCCATGTCAGATGCCTGATCAGAAAAATACTGGACCTCAAATTCAAAAGGAGCTGTGATGCAGATTAATTTAATCACTAATCACTGAGTCAACCCTTCACTGAACTGGACAATCAATATTTTGTCTTAAAACATAAACTGGTTATGACAAATTTATTTCATCACTGGAGTCATATGCAGGTCAGATGATCACTGATGGTTGATTTTTGCATCAGTGTGGAGCAAAGAAAACACTTTTTGTTGTGTTTCTGCCGACTGACATGAATTACATACAGTCTGTAAAGTTGGACATCACTTTTAAAATGGGGATGATGAATAAACTTCTAGAAAATCTATCTGAAGTGACTTCTACTAACAGAAACATGTTCCACATGTTGATAATCCTCATATATGTTGTTTGGGTGCTGACAGAAGGTGAATGGGATGCTGCTGCTGCAGCTGCAGGAGGAGGACAGGTCGCTCGGTGCTTCACTTCCAGCACTTGTGTGGAGCAGTTTGTCCTGCTGTGATAAGTCATGTCCAGTTTGTGGAGCTAAAGAGCCAAACTGTTGTGTCTCTGTCTAAAATACACTTTAGTTGATTGTGACAAGTCTCTCTGTGGCTTGTTCTCCAGGTGAATCCACGTTCTGACGTTCATAGCGACCCACTGATGCATCGATACGCAAATCAACGTATTCTCGTAATTGATGACATCGATTACTTCGATGAATCGCCCCAGCCCTAGCGTCAACCTCTGGAGTGGGTTGCACCAGCTGGTCTTGACTACACCTGGTTCCAAGTGCTAAGTTGGTCTTACCTAAAACTGGTCTTTAGAATGGACTTCAGGTTGGTTGCACCAAGCAGACTTAAGCCTAGTCTTAACTATACTCGTCTTAGCGATGCGTGTTCAAGTGAATGCTCACGTTACTGGAGTTATTGCCGAGCAGCGTGCATCACTATGATACAGTTTAACAATCTCCCACCGACTTTGTAATCATTACCGGCAACTTTAGACATGGAAGATCAGAGAACGAGGAGGGCAAACTTCAAACAGATCTAAAAATTAATCGACACGGAGCCACGCTGACAGCCAAGCAGTCAAATATTATTACCAACAAGAAGAAGCAGTCTGTCTGGAGAGAAATAACGGAGGCAGTTAATGACTGTTCGGACTCGGGCTGCCTGAAAAGAAATAGAAAGACCTCCTGAGCAAAGCCAGGACATTTCTCTGACAATAACTCACCAGACCAGCGGGGGGGTCCTCAGCTCTGTTTGTGTCCCTAATCACTCTCTCACGTCTAAGCGCCCCGCTCGTTGTACAGCCAATAAATGAGACACACCATCGTGTTAGAAGTTGCAGCTACTATGAGTCGTTACCACAGAAGTGGCCTAGATTTTGACTTTACGCCTGCTCCTGACTAGGCCTAAGATTTATGCCTGGTCTTAGCGAGAGGAAGGCAAGTTGGTGCAACAGGCGTAACTAGTTACAACCGTCTTAGCTCCAGGCGTTGGTCCTGTTGGTGCAGTGGTGTGTAGCCCAGTAAGTCAGTAACAGTGTGGATGGTGTGAGGTCGGGACTCTAGAAAAACGTAGCAACCAAACTACATCGCTGTCTCCGTCTGTCTCTTCTGTGTGTGTCTGTTTGATTGAGGGCGGTGCTGAGCTGCACACACACACACACACTAACTGCTGCGAAACAATCAGAAAATAATGTTTTATTTCTCTGATTTACTGTTTTGTTCTCGCTAACAGCGCTCCCTCTTTTCATTCTGGCTCTAGCAGGGGCCAACTTTGAGTGGTATCTTCACAGAGATCAACAGACAAACACTTTTAAAAAGTAACAACTAAATTTTCATGACATTATCTGTTGATTTATTTCCCCACAGGACAAACTCAGATGATAAAATATAAAAACAGGATGCTTCCAGTAACAAAATCTGGTCTCTTGCCTGCAGATTCTGCCTTCATATGCAGATATCTGTTTATAGAGACGAACAAACTCTGAGTTCGGTATGAGCTCATATTAGTGCCCATTATAGAGAAGAATAAGCAGTCAGTGTTGAACAAGTTACTCAGGAAATCTGCACAGTTACTCTTATTACTCCTTTTAAAAAGTAATAAATTACTTAGTTCTGTTAATATATTACCTTTGTACTTTGTTGGTGACCTTGTTGAGCTCCAAAGTTGAACTGTTGATCCAGTGAAGTGTTACAACCAGAAGGCTTTGGTTGTTAGCTGTCCAGATGTTGACTGTGGTGGAAATAAAGTCTACCTCTCGTTCTCCTTTTACACACACATATGCTGGCTTGGCTTGACTCAGCTCAGCACGGCAGGGGTTTGCATTTCTCTTACAACAGGGCTACTTGCCTTAACGTGCGCATTTACTAAACTTTCCATAAATTCGTCACAATAAGAGTCCTATTTTATTGTGGTATTCAGAAGCTTTGATTTTGAAGCAATAAAACCAGGTCATTTTTGGTTTTCATCAGCGGTAACTTGACGTGACTCCTGTTCATCTGAAAGGAACAGGAAGTCGGCCATTTTGAATTTCGTAGTCATTTTTCCCACACATCGTATTTTAACAAACTCCTCCTACAGAATAAATCACATTGACTTCAGAATTGGCGTGTGTCATCTAGACTAAGATTTGGTCAGCGTTGAACGGTGTTGCCGTGCCGTGGCGTTGAGTTTTGATGTCTTGCCATGAAACACAAAGTCCCAACATGCCAAGTTGATTAAAAAAATGTTATTTCCACCATGTTTGTAGCCTGAATCTTCACTATAGATCTTGAGCTTGGAGCCACATTCACGTGCACACTGTAAACATCATGTTGGGGCTTTAGGAGACTTGGATTACACCAGACGAGCAGTATGGAGGCATTTTATGTTTTTATTCTGTTGTTTTTTTTTTTCCATTTGAAAACTGGTCACCATTCACTTCCACTGTTTTGGAGATTCTGCAGCACTGTTTTCCTGTGAAACTCCAGCAGTGTTTTGTGGACTAAAAAACTAAACCAGACCCTCAATTGGCATGAGGGTGAGCAGATAATGACTGAATTTTCATTTTTGGGTGAACTATCCCTTCAGAATGCTGTAACTGACCAATTAGAATTGAGTATTTAGCAAAGCCATGCAATAAAGCATCTAAAATCTAAAATACATATTATAAAAGACATTCATTTCAGTTTATACAGTAAATGAACATTATTTTGGGGGGGGGGGGTTGCCAGCCTATCCTGCACATATAAATGTGGCTAAACTGCCTCCATCCGTCCACCGTGTCCAGTGTGAGAAGGAGGATGCGAGGAGAAAGAGGAGGAGGTTGACAATGACTGAAGATGACAGCTAATAGCGTGAAGACTGTCAGGGCAGCCAGTGTGTCTAAATAACCAGGTGCTGCGATTTAGTTTCTGCCTGGTTAAACAGAGGAATAATTGGTCAAGTTAGCCAGTAATTAGACCGGCTCTGCCACGCTGCGTCTGAGAGCCCAGCGACGGCTCCGCCATGCTAATTGGGCTATTTATACCGAAACACATTGACCAGGCTCACTGGCCCTCGCTTCCAATTCCGCTCCTCAGCACTTGTTTATTTCTTCAGTGTGTGTGTACTCAGGACACAGCGCTGGATTCGACACCCTCCTCCTCCTCCTCCTCCTCTTCCTCTTCTAAAGCCATTTTTCATTCCAACTTGAGCTCACTGAACGTCTGTCCTCTGCCCTCTGTCTCTTTGTCCGTCTGTCTGTCTGTCTCCCCTCTTCTGTTTTTCTCCCTCTGTTGTTTGTCTCCTCTCCTCTCCTCTCCTCTCCTACACACACCAGCTTCCTCTCTCGCAGGCTTTCTGTATTGCTAATCAGTGTTTTTATGAATGCCAGTGAGTGTGTGTGTGAGTGTGTGTGAGGTGTGTGTGTGTGGTGTGAGTGTGGTGTGTGTACTTGGGTGTACATCAGTCAGTCAGACCTGCATCCTCCTGGAGTGTGATTAATAGAGCCAGCTGTGAGAAGGAGACACACACACACTCTAGAAATAAAAGTGTAAACTAGAACCATAAAGGGTTCTTCGGCTTGTCCCCATAGGAGAACCCTGGTAGAACCCTGTCAAAGAGTTCTGCCAAGAATCCAACATGAAGGGTTATACCTAGAAGCATCTGTGAAAGGTTTCACCCAGAACCCCCTATGAGAGGTTCCACCCAGAACCATCTCTGGGGGGTCTATCCAGAACCATGCCCCCTTCTGTGGATGCTAACAAGAACCCACCAAGGGGGTTCTACCAGTAACCTTTTTATTTTCCAAGGATTTTATCAAGAACCCATCCCTAGGGGTTCTTCTGAGAACCTTTTTATATTCTGAGGGTTTTATTGAGAACCCACCCAGGAGGTTCAAATGAGAACCTTTCATATTTTCATATTTTAGAAAATGGTTCTTAATGGAACCCTTGTTCTTCCAAAAAAAAAAAAAAAAAAAAACCTCAACAAATCTTTTCTTTAAAAACAGGGTTCTTCGGAAGCAAAATGTTCTGGTTAGAACCTCAGCCCCTGATGAAGAACCCTTTTGGAACCCTTATTTGTCCCCCTCCTGCACTCCCACAGTGAGGAATGCCTCCAAGGCTCCTTCTCTTCACAAAAGTCACATTTTCTCCTCCTCACAGTGTCTCTGGCATTTCTGTGTCAGAAATGAGCTGCTGATGAGAGGCCGTCTCCAACTGTACATCCCACCAATGGCTCCCTCACACCCCCACCCTCACCCTCCACCCCCACCCCTCCCCTTTTGGGTGTGATGGCCTCTCTATTCTCTGTCCGTCTCTCGCTCTGTATCTCTGCATCTGTATTCCCTCTGACTTTTATTATCCCTGTATCCTCCCCTCTCTGTCTCTCTCTGTCCTCCTTTTTCTTCCTCACTCATTTCTTCTGTTTTATTATCTTTCCTTCTGTCTCTCTGTCTTTCTGTCCCCTTCAGGCTAACCCTCAAACCTCCATCAGGAGCAAACAAGGCTCCTTGACATTCAATTTCCTGCTTGCCACGCACTTCTCTATTGTATGTGCTTCTTCTCCTTTTCTAGGACTCTTTTTGTGCGAGTTGAATAGGTGGATGGATGTGGCATCGCGGCCGAATAGGCGGGCAGGAGGATGGATGGATGGATGTGGATGGACGAGGAGGGAACTTTGCTTTTTTTTTTTTTTCTTGTTGTGGAGATGTCAGCCTCCCTGGCTGGAGATTTACCAGCAAGGTCACTTTGTGGGGATTTTCAGTGTTTTTCTTGAAAAGAGTAGACTGAATGTTTTTAGGAGACGTCAGCAGTGAAAACAGGGAACAAAGATCATTATCCTCAAGTTTTTTTTTTTTTTAGTTATTTCTGACCAGACAGACATGATTATGTAAAATGTCCAAAAAAAAAAAAAAAAAAAAGTAATCAGTTTCATAAGTTAATAAAATCTATTATAATATTGTGCCTGATAATCTAATAACATCTTAAGATTTCTATGTAACATAATGTTGGGCATTAAAATACTGTTAATTGACTGAAAACAAAACATGTTTATGAAGTTTATATAAAAGCTTTTTGTTGAAAGTATGATGTCTTTACATTGACACTGATATACTTTTAAAAAAAGGCTAATTATAAAAATTATATGTTGTATGTTATATTGTTTTAATCATTAATAATATTAATGTAATTAGGGCTGTACAATTAATTGAAATATTATCAAAATTGCAATATGCCAAAATACTATGCTGCATGTGTTGAGGAGATGTAAAAATACAAATATTTTGTTATTTTTTATTGATTTTTTATTTTTTGTTATCTGGTGTTATTTCTGGGCATAATTATATAAAAATGTAATAAATAATGAATGAATGAATAATTTCATAATTTAAGAAAATCTATTGCAGTAATGTAATGATAATGTAATGACATCTTTAGATTTTTCAATTGACAAGATTGTGACAGAATTAATTAATTGTGAATATAATGGACAGATTGATTGGCAATGAATTATTTGCATGTTTTTGCAATTTCTTAAATAAGAAATAAATGCATTTAGGCTCATTGGTTTTATTTCCTCTCATCAGGAAAACGATGTAGAACATTTTAGACGCCTGAATTATAAGAATAAAATTAAAATACTACTGAAATTCTTCCATAGTCTTTTTATTTATTTGGCGACCCAAATAAAATCTCCTGTGACCCACCTGAGGGTCCCGACCCAGTGTTTGAGACTGACTTTTTGAAGCGATGCTGAGGGTAACTAACCGGTGTTGTCTGATTAGAGGGCACAGCAAGCAGGTAAAAATCTGCAAGTCAGTCAATCCAGGCTGTCGGAAATTACTTAGTAATTAGTGTGTGTGTTTGTGTGTTTGTGCGTGAGTGTGTGTGTGTTTGCAGTGAGTCCTGTTGAGAGATAAATGAGTCTGGTTGACATTGTCTGGAACAGGTGGTGAACTCAGCAGGGAAGACGTACAGACAACTCACACACACACACGTGCTCACACACCCAATTTGACTTCAATGCCGATTTTCTGGCTTGTTTGAGAACGTGGCCAATCTGATTGGATAAAGGAGGAAGAATAGGTTGTCTGTGAATAGCCTCCATATTGAGAGGTTGATGTATTGATTACAGAGGCAGAGCCCGCATTAATCTTTCACAGCATGTTTGATTGACTGATTTATTGTCTTTTTATGAACATTGCATGCTATTTATTTGCCTCTGCGTGAACCAGTGAGTGTGTTAAAGGAACAGCTTGCCCTAAAATTAGAACTGTGTGTGTAAATACTCTCTGGAGCGGAAGTAACTAATTACAAATACTCAAATTACTGTAGTTAAGTAGTTTTTTGGGGGGCACTTTATGAGTACATTTTCAAGTCTGTACTTTTACATGTACTTAAGTATACTTAGTTACTTTTAAAATCATAATTGACCCTTCTCTAAGCCCCGCCCTCCTTAGTTACTGTTGCTATGCCTGTCAAACTTTCGATTCTACATTTATGCAGTTTACAGTGATAACGGTGGCAAATTTAACATCGAAATTGAGCGTAATTGTTGAAACACGAGGTCTGTGAGTCCATAGAGACATAAACAAAAGCAGATTCTCATTTCTAGCTGACGACGGTGGAGTTTGTGGCTAAAATAATGACTCACAAGCAGATTTCGTAAGTGTAGCTGGCTGATGTAAGCTAATGCTAATGCTAACTGGACATGAGTCAGCTGAGAAGTCTCCAGCTGATGTTTTAACGTTTTCATCCGACATGTTTTAAAACCAGAACTCTGTGAAAGTGTTTATGTAAAGTTAGCTAACAGCTGCGTACATTATGTAACATTAATGCTAACAGACTGAGGCTAAAGCTAGCTTACATCTCAGCAAACATTGGTCAGATGGTGAAATACAGCAGGTATATCTACATGATAAATGACAGAAATACACTCATTAATGTGGGAAAAGGAAGCACAGGGACTCGATTAGTGCAGCGGACCTTGAGACGGTCACCCAGCCAGACCAGCCGGACCACGATCACCACAGGAAGAGAGCCGGGATAAGAGCTCAGCTAACCTGGCTTAGACCTGAGACAGCGAGCCAGAGAGCATCAGCCCACATCCTCTTCCTCAAACCCCCACAGAACAAATGCAGATGCAGTGGGAACTAACAAGTTTGTCTGGAGGTAAAGTTAAAGCTAGTATTAGTTAGCCAGACATGCTAACATTTGCAGCTTTTGTTAGAGCAGATGAAGACAGAGTTTAATCCATTCACCACAGGTGTGCTCTTTTGGAGCCTCCTGCACACCTTCAACATGGAGAGAAATGGAAAGCTTGACAGGCCTAGTTATGGTTGCTAAGCTATGATTGGACAGTTGCTGCTTGGAGGCGGGGCTTAGTGAAAAGTCAGTTGAGTACTGAGTACAATTTGAGTTAAAACTGTAAACTGTGTGTGTTTGCAGGTGAGTGTGGTGCAGGACTCTGTGAACATCTCAGGCCAGAACACAATGAACATGGTGAAGGTTCCTGACTGCCGACTGGCCGAGGAGCTCGGAGATCTGTGGGAAAACTCCAGATTCACCGACTGCTCCCTGTGTGTCGCTGGACAGAAGTTCCAGGCGCACAAAGCCATCCTAGCAGGTGAGAATATCCATCCATATTTAATCCATCACATCTGATAAAGGTGACAGATAAAGACTTACACTTTTTTTTTATATTTATATTGTTTCATTTTGTCAGAGGTATGAAAAGATTTGTCATTGTTATTGGCATTTATCAAGTCTCTGTGCTGTTTTAATGAGTTTGAGCTCCAAAAAGATTTGCTTCTTTGTGGAATACCCCTCAGGTGAACTTCATTTACAAATAAAGCAGATTTTTGTAATCTTGAGCCTTTTTGGTAAGGTTAGTTCGAGCTCTGAGAACAGAGTGCAATTATATTCCCCCTGGAACAAGTTGTCTTTGTTTTTAATTAATTATCCCAAAAAATTGCAACTTCTTTGCAGTTCCCTGGTCGTGCAAAAAATGCCAAAAAATAATGCAACATGCATAGCAGTTTTTTAGAAAAGCTGCCATGAAATTAGGCATTCTGGGCTACAACAATCCCCCAAAAAAGCCTGTGAAATCCTGGAGGGACCATCTGTCCTTTCAAGAAAGCAGTCACTGTTACTACAGTCATCTCCGGCTCAGACAAGTTTGCTTGAGGTCCAATCAGATTGCAGCTCATTTGTAAACAGTAAAAATATGAAGACCAGTCTAAAACTCAGATACTGAAATTACAATTATGTATAAAACTATATAAAAGAGAGTATAGCTGCAAATCCTCACATTTGGCATTTTGTAAGAGATAATGAACAGTGAGCAGGTCATTATTGTGAAATAAATCCCAACAGGATGATGCACAGAGGGGTCTTTATTCATCCTGAAGGGGTTTATTTCACAATAATGTCCTGCTCACTGTACGTTATCCTGCCAATTATAACTATCTATATTTGGCACATATTTATGTGACACAAAATATTAATTTTAAAATGATTTTAGTGATTTAACAATGATTTTATTGTTTCTCCAGAGTGGAAATAACAGACCTTAGAATGCTGTAATTGACCAATCAGAATCATGCATGATAAATGACCTTATAGGTGATCAAAATTGTTTTCTGTCGATTGACTTATCAAATAATTGAAGTTTTAAGATTAAATCACTGCCAAACTAATATACATGTGCTGAAGTTTATGTTATTTTTCGTGGTGGAGTTTATCATTATTCCTTGTTTCATTTGAGAGTTTTAGACTCAGTCTGAATTCTGTTTCCGATGCTTTTCCACTGTGACGAGAAATGAATTCCAGGGGAAATACTTCATCAGATTTTTAATTTTAATGAATAATTTTGCTTGCCACAGGGATGGTTAGATTTGAATACATTGAACACCCGAACAAAGTATCAACTACTGGCACCTTGAGCACCTGCCGGAGCTGGTGTCAGCCTGCTCGGAGTCCATGTTGACCACACCCTGTCATGTTCACACACACGTCCACACATGCACAAACACACACAAACACACACACACACACACAAACACATACACACACGCATGGTGAGCAACTTGTGGCAGATATTGGCACTTTGATGACAGGCAGCATCAGATAGTGAAAAGTTTGAGGAAACTGGTGAACTGTGTGTCTCTGTGGGGGCAAAGAGAAGCTGTTCATTATTGGATTTGTTGAAATGTGTGTGTGAGGAGCCATTTTAATTATGTGCTGCTGTGGTTTGGGGTCTTCCCCTCTCTCTCTCTCTGTCTCTGTCTTTCTTTCTCTCTCTCTCTCTCTGCTCTACTTGGTCCAGATGACGTCCCTCCTCCTCCTCGTTATTCCCCCTCTTTGCCGTTCCCGTGACAACTCTCCCGGCCGTTAATCGCCGTGGAGACGGACAGAGAGGGATCAAACGTTGGAGGGAGAGCAACTCAAATTGGCTCCACATTGCCCATGTGATCTTTATACTACTCTGTCTCTCTGTCTGTCTCTTACCTTCCTTTTCTTTTCTCACCTTTTCTCAATATCCCTCCTTTCACTTTCATGTTTCCCCTTCTTCATCCTCTCTCTTGTCTCTTTCTCTCCATTTTTCTCCACCTTTCAGCGTTCCTCCCTCCAGCCTCTCTTCTCTGTGTCCCCACATCCCTCTCTCGTTTGTCCTCCTCTCAGTCTTTCCTTCTTTATTTCATTCGCTCCTGTCAAATTTTTGCTCTGCTCCCTTTACTCCCTGTTTCTGTCTCCTGTTGTTCTCCTCAGACCTTTTCTCTCCTCTCCCTCCTTTCACTCTCTCTCTCTCTTTCTCTCTCCCTCTGTCTCTCTCTCTCTCTCGCCCCCCCCCTTCCCTTTGTTGCTGCAGTATGAGCTCACCAGTGCTGAGCTGCACCAGACAGTCTTACTGTAGGTTTGTCCCTGTAGTCCTACCTGGCAGTTTACTGCTAAGTTTGGTCTCAGTGCACCAGGATGCAGCCATTAATTAACGACTACACTAACTTTTTTTAAGGCCTCATATATGTCAAAATGACTGCTACCAACATCATGTCCCTGTCTCTCACATATGACTCTGTCTTGCAAATGCTTTGGCATGTTGTACCCTTCCTAAGTCCCGCCCGTCTTTCCTCTCTGCTCCAATGATAGTTGAGTAAGCTTGGTCCCAGTGGAACCTCGAAAACCATTTAGACTCTCCTCCTGAACACCATAAACGCCCCATTTGAAGACAACAATACGTGTAGTCATAAGTAGGCTCATGTTAGCTAGCTAGTTAGCTTGTGTTTTGCTAATATTAATTATCAGATGTAAGTTGCCAGCTAATGATTGATGTACATTAGCTAGTAATTGGCTAGCATTTTGCTAACGTTAGCTAACGTTAGCTTGATGTAGGGCAGTGAGCAAGTTATCCAGTGTCTTGCTAACGTAGCTATCAGATGTAACCATAGATATATTATAATTAAGTAGATTCAGATGCACAAATATGATACGATGTACTTTATTGTCCCCGTAGGAAAATTTGTCTTGGAATCAAATGCTGCACACAAAAATGCCTCCACAGTTGCAGTAAAACAAACAACAAACTACATAATAAATTGCACATAATTCACATTGCACATTACAAGATATTGCACATACACAGCACATAACACACATTGCACATATATTTTGCATACCCTGTGGTAAAAACACCATGAAACTGTTGCACAATCCCTGCAGCCTCAAACAGCATTATTTAAAAGTTTAATGGAGGTAGGAACAAATGAGTTTTTAAAACGGTTGAGATGGCGACCATTCAGTGAGAGCTGCTCACCTGGTGCACATGCATAAAGGTTTCCTAGCTTCCGCGTTTACTTCCTGGATGTACATCCGACTGGATATGCACCGTAGTTTCTCCTCTTGCCCCCACTTGTGAGTTCACGCAGCCAGTAGACTTCACATTGTGATGACGTCACAAAGTTTTGAGGTGTCCTGTCCACAGTTTTGCTAAAAATGCTTTCTGGGCTGTACGGGAATTTTTCACTGCAATACCATGAAAATTGGAGGCATGGCTGAGTGGCAATGCTCTATTTAGGTTTATATAGTACACCTGTGGCTTTGGCATGTAGTACCCTTACTAAGCCCCGCCCCTTTTTGCTCTGTGCTACAACAACAAGTTGAGCAAACTTGGTTCTGGTGGAACCTCGGTTAGCTTTCTCCTTTCCTGTATCCTGTACTGAGAGGGGCTACGTGCTACACTCATTTATGTTGCAAAGAAAATCAAATTTTGAAGGTTTGTTGTTGCTGGTGGAACATTAGGTTTTAAGTTAGCTAATGTTAGCTAGCTAGATAGCTGCTGTTTTGCTAACATTAATTATGAGATTTAACCAGCTGGCTAACAATTGATGTATATTTTGTAGCTAGTTAGCTAGCGTTTTGCCAACATTTGCTATCAGATGTACCTGGTTAACGATTGATGTAGATTAGATATCTAGTTAGCGTTTTGCTAACATTAGCTATCTTAAAACCGGTGCCACTTTTATAGGTCCTTCAGCAACATCTTTTAACTGTCTTCAAAATTTTGTTTTCTTTTCAACATAGACGAGCCCAACACATGGCATGTCTGAATGCAGGACACAGGAAGGGAGAAAGTTGTCTGAGATTCAGTCGAGTACCAAGCTTCCTTAACTGTTATTGCAGCACAGAACAAAATAGGACTTAAGAAGAGTCAATCATAGGTAACAGCAAGAAAACAAGAATCAGCAAGTCCTCTTGTCTTTGACTTGTCATTGACTCCTCACACACAAACAAACTCTCTCTTTTAGTTCTCTGTCATGTAGATTTTATTTTCTGAAAAAAAAATCCCCTTATTTGTTTTTTTATACAAATCAACTGTCCAACCCTTAAGTTGTTGGCCGGCTTCCCTTTCCTCCTCATGTGTGAACAAAACAAATTATCAGCAGAAGAGCAGAAGAGACGTATGTCAAAGTTATTTTTTAAGTCTATTGATGAATGGAAACTTCACACTGTTTATGTCCAGTATTGCTCCTTAAAGTTAAAGTTGAGTCAAACTGAAAGTTGAAGTAAACTTTTACCATTTTGTTTGAGTCCTGACCTGGAAGTTAATCTGACCCTGAGCTGCAGTTTATCTGAGACACATTTATAGAAGCTGAAAGCTGTGGGACCTGAGACGCACTCTGCTGTTTGTTCACTTGATGATTTTAGTTACAACTGAAACAGCAGTTGCTGACCTTTGGTTGCTAACCAAACGTGGGATCAAATCATTGTTTCACAAGTCATAACCAAGTTTCAAGTCTTTGCATTCAAGTCCCAAGTCAAGACTGACAAGTCAAACCCAAACCCAAACTTTGCCAACCAGCATGGCTGAAAGTTTTCTGACATGACTCAGGCAGAGGTCATGTATTAAAAAGTTTTATTCATGTTTTGTTTGGCATCAGGATGTATCCTGTGTTTTCCAAGGAAACTAATAAAGTTTTTTTTGTTTTTCTTGTGTTTTCCCAGAAGTTATAGCAACTAGCAACTAGCTAATAACGGCCAGTAGGAAACACAGCATTATCTTGAATAAATGACAGATTTCTCTGTGTTTGAATGTTGTTGGAAACATCTAGCCTAAAATATAGCATATGTTAAACCTTTTTAGATATTTTAATGCAAAATTGTTCCATATTATAGCTTTAAGTCTCAACCTGCTGGGAATGAACAGTGTTAATGTTGCTCGATTAAGGAATTGAAGGGAAATAAATTGTTTCATGGACTCACACAACAGACTTTTTTAATATTTTGGTATTAAGGTATCAAGTATTTTCATGTCAAAAGGGTCGAGACCAAGTGAAGCGAAAGATCCGCTCACTGTGTTGATAACTCCCAGCAACCTTTAGTGTTGCAGTGCTTCGATCTAACAGAGATTCTCTGTCAGAGATAAAATTGCTTGGAGCTGTCAATACTGTATGTGGATCCTTTGTTTGATTTTTTGCCTTCAGTTTTTGCTTTTTTGATCTGGTACCAGTAAAAAGTCTCGCAGACGTCTGTGCCCCACAGCTCCAAGAGTCATTAGTGTCAAAGTCTGAGTCGAGCTGCAAGTCTGTTTTTGTCAAATCGAGTCATCAGATTTGTGAGTCCAAGTCACGTGACTTGAGTCCACACTTCTGCCTACAAACACTCCTGGATGCCCCAACTTTTCATTCACTTATTGACTTATCCCCAGTAGGGATGATAACAAGTAATCGATGATCAATTAATCGGTTGTAGTAGTGATTTTTTTAATGACTGTGCTGCTCATATTTTCAGATATCTTAGTATGTGTTTAGTATGTAGGTTGTGATGGTTTCAGATGTTTTCTTTTGTCCAACCAACAGTCTAAAACACAAAGACGACTCATTTACCGTCAGAAATGACAAAGAGAAGAAGCAAATCATCACATTTAAGAAGCTGAAACCAGCAAATTTTTTTCTTGAAGAAGGACCGAAACGATTTATCCATTATGAAAATAGTTGGCAACTCATTTCCTTTCTATCGATTCACCAGCTAATTGTCGCAGCTCTGATGTGACTAATGTTTCACAGTTGAGTCGATTCCATTTGCTGTTGAAAACCATTTGTTGGCGTTGAAAGTTCTGGAACAAAAAACTAGTAAGTGAGCCTTTGAGTCGAAATATTTAATCACTCGTTCTGTTCACGAGGACAAGATTGAACTTCCACCTCGTATGAGTTCAAGTTCATCATTCAATTTAAAAAAATATGTTAATTAAGACTGATTTAGGGGAAAAAACAAATTTGCAAGCAAAATTTAAATGTTTTTATAACAATAAATTGATTAATTGATCATTAATTTTACCAATGATCAATCCTTATATCTGCAACCCTAATCCCCACATTTTATCCATATTATTCTTATTTGTGGCTCGTGCAGAGTTGATGGATGACACCATGTTTCCAAATGAGTAATTAAATGAGTAGCTAGCTCTGCAGTTAATAACTCATTATTAAGTACTTAAATTAATTAGCATATCACTGACTTTGACACGTACTTAATAATGTGTTAGAACATTTGTTAAATTTTAATCACTAGTTGATTAAGCATTCATTAGTGAACAATAATGTAAAGTGTTACCCAGTGAGCTCATAATCAGAGAGAGTGAACCATATCAGGAGAGGACGACGCTGGTTGGTGTGTGATTCTCAGAAGAGGGCCGAGCTCTAACCTCTGTAAGGACACTTTCTCCCCACCAACTGGTCATCGTGTTCAGACACAGACTGAGCTCCATCTGTGAGGTTCGGCCTCAGCCTGCGCCGAAAACTCACCGCTGTCACGACCGGGATTAGAAGCAAGCAAGAGAAGAAAGAAAATACATAAAATAGTAATTAAATGGGGATCATTAAAAATTAATAATATAAAAGATATATAATAAAATCAATTAAAATAAAAACACAACGCTGGTGACGTCAGAAGAAGACAGCGATCCCAGTGACAAGTTTTTAACCTGGACTTGTTGCTACATTAGGTGCACGTCTTCCTGCAGTTTATTCCAGACACAAACATCTGATTCACCATGTTTGGTTTGGGCGTATCCGTAATGTACTCTGAGCCTAAACCATTCAGGGATTTATAGACAAGTAGCGGCACTTTAAAATCTGTCCTGCAGAGATTTCAGGACCGGTCTTTGTTGAAACTCGAACAGCAGCATCTGGATGAGCCGCAGTTGTTTAATGGTATTTTTGGTTAATCCAGTCTACTGGAGACAAACGCATGGATGAGCTTTTCTTGGTTATTTTGTGAAATAAAACCCTTGATCTTGGCTATATTTTTAGGTGATAAAAAGCTGTTTTTCTAGTCGTTTTGATATGGCTGGTGAAAGTGAGATTGGAGTCTATTAATACACAAAGATTATGGACTTGGTCTTTAGTTTTTAGAGCCAATAATCATTCTTTTCTCTTCATTGCCAAACAGGATCATCTCTGTTTTGTTCGTATTTAATTGCAGAAAATTGACCCTTCGCTAAGCCCCACCCTCCCTGGTTACTTTTGCTACACCTGCCAAACTTTCCATTCTCACACTGCATTTATGCAGTTTACGGTGATAACGGTGGCAGATTTAACATCGAAATAGGGAGAAATTGTTGAAACACGAGGTCTGTGATCCTGTAGAGACTCGATTAGTGCAGCGGCCCTTGAGACAGGTTACCCGGCCAGATCAGACTGCAGCTAAGAAGCTAGCATTAGTTAACTAGATGCTAACATTTGTAGCTCATGTTAAAATGAGTTAAATCCATTCACCACACGTGTGCTCTTGTGTTTCACGTTTTTGAGAGACAACAAAAATGATGAGACTCATGAAACACCAAGTACACCTTCAACATGGAGAGAAACGGAAAGCTTGCTAGCCCTAGTTACAGTTGCTAAGCTATGATTGGACAGTTGCTGTTTGGAGGTGGGGCTTAGCAAAGGGTCAATTATGGCTCATCCTGTTATTTATCTCATCTAGACGCTGGAACAATGACTCGACTGGGCTGAAATCATCTGGTGCGAGTGCCAAATATATCAGAGTATCATCTGCATAACTATGATAATCAGTGTTGTTGTTCTGCAGAATCTGTCTCAAAGGCAGCGTGTATAGATAAAACAGAGGAGGTCCAGAGGACTGACCCCTGAGGGAGTCCACATGTCAGCCACTCTATCAGATTCATAGCTGACAGCAGTGACAAAATATCTGTCTTACAAATAAGATCTGAACCAGTTCAGCTAGGAGATAAAATTCGCTGTTTTGTTGCCTGAAGCAGAGGCTACACAGATGAGATGCGGTGATTGTTTTAAGCATGCAGAACAATCAGGCAATTTCGAGCACCAAGAAGTGGGACTGATTCCTGTAATTTGAAGTGCTGCGGTTGGAGCAGACAGCTACGACGGCCAGTCTGAGCTTAAGATTAAACAGAACCTCTCCAGCTGGCTCAGAGTAATAGGAGAGAAAACACACTGTGGTTTGGCTTCAAAGAAATGCAGAACGTTATTGGTCATCTCATCTGTGCAGAAACACAAATACTTCAGGGTTTGTACAGAATATGGAAAAGTATGAAATATGAATTTAGTCATTTCCAGGTCTGGATAAATATGGAAACAGAAAATCGAGTATTCCAGACTGCTGGCCCTGTTCCGTTATCAAAAATATAAAATTTAGAATTTTCTAAAAATAACTGGATGATACAAGCAGAGTGTTTTTCATGGTGTTTGGAGCTGACAGCCAGTGCAGCCAAACTGTTTACCGCTGTGTGAAGGCCAAAATGAGCCTGATTTGAAAGCAAGCCAGCCCCCACCTCCTCCACCCCTCGTGCCTTATAACCGCACCGAGTCCAGACGTGCACGACAAAATTAGTTTGAAAGAAAATAAAGTATTCGGCTTTTCTATACATGTGTGAGTTATGCAGTGATGTTTTAAGAAAAGTTTCTGCATCACTGAATAAACAAGACGCTTTGTAACTTTTTTCAACTAATCTAAGAGACTAATTATTACTAGTAGTACAGGTAGCACCAGTTATTTTACTTCCTCTTTGGACAGAGATATTTGACAGCTGAACATCATCCTACTTTCTGTGTTTGAGCTACAGTATCTAGCTACAATCTTCTTATTCAGAATGTAACATACATGTTAACAGTATTATTTAAATCAGTTTATTTACATAGTAAACATATAAGTCTGGAAATTAAAATCTGGAAAAGTTTGACATGTTGAAACAGAAAACATGTAGGAAGCCTGATTCTAAAATAATCAATTCATCTGCTTTGATCAGTCTCTCCAGTACTTCAGGTTCACTATTTATCTGTGTTAACAACAAGAATCTGATTTAAGAAAATCAATATTATGCAATTTGGATGAAAATTGGATTATAAAAACACCACTTACATTGCAAACACGTAGTTAAATTGTTTTCTTTTTACTTTGGGGGACTTAAGGATGTAATGAGCAGCTCTTTTGCATTTTGTCTCCACTGTGTTCCTCATTTTCTGTGAATGGAGGTCAACGTCTGAACTGTCCTTCCACTCAGGAGGATTTATATAAGCTGTGGTGAACAGTGACGTCCTGCAGCAAGAAAGAGAACAAAGTTTGGATTTTCAGGGGAAACCCCACACCACCAGCATGTTTCATCTCAATGAGACACCCCGACAATATAGATGTTACATTAAAAATGCTTAATTTAAAAGAAGTAGAACTGAATGTTTATAGAACAGACAAACAGTAGTTTAGAGAATATTATATATTATCCATGCCAAAACTGACCAAACAAACAAAGTTATATACAATTTAAAAACAGCCACAAGTAAAGTTTACCCTTTGGCAGTTGTAGTGCTAAGCTAACATTAGCATTAAGATTAAACAGAACCTCTCCAGCTGGCTCTCAGTCACACTGTGGTTCGGCTTCAAAGCGATGCAGAAAATTATTGGTCATCTCACCTGTGACAAAAATTCAAATACCAAAATCATCCATTTGTCTGCTTTGATCAGTAGCTCCAGTACTTCGGCTTCACTAGATTTGATTATAAAAATGCCAGATGCATCGCAAACACAGTGTTTAATTGTTGTCTTTTAACTTTGGGGGAAATAATGAGCAGCTCTTTTGCATTTTGTCTCTGCTGTGTTCCTCATTTTCTGTGAATGGAAGCGACGTCTGATCTGGCCTTGCCTCAAGAGGATTTATATAAACTGTGGTGAGCAGTGTCTCTTGCAGCAAGAGACAGAGCAAAGTGTGGATTTTCAGGGACATAAAAACTGTGAGAAAAATCACTTGAAATGCTTCTTTTACAACACCACTTCTAAAAATGTCATGTAAAACATAAATGAATACAAGATGCAATGATTTACAGACTCTTTTCGATCTGTATTAAATTGAATACAGCACAAAGACGAGATATTTATTGTTTAAACTGATTAGTTTTATTGTTTTGTGTAAATATACCCTCATTCTGAATGTCATGTGCGCAACGTGTTCCAGAAAAGTTGGTTCAGGATCATGTTTACCACTGTGATGCACTCAGTTACTTGCAGAATCTCCCAAACAATGGAAGTGAATGGTGACCAGCTTTCAAATGTAAAAAACAACAGAATAAAAACATAAAATGCCTCCATGCTGCTCATCTGGTGAAGATTCAGGCTAAGTCAACTAGTCAACTTGGCATGTTGGGGCTTTATGAGACTTGGATTACACCAGATGAGCAGTATGGAGGCATTTTGTGTTTTTATTCTGTTGTTTTTTACATTTGAAAACTGGTCACCATTCACTTCCATTGTTTGGGAATTCTGCAGCACTGTTTTCCTGTGAAACTCCAGCAGTGCTTTGTGGACTAAAAAACTAAACCTGACCTTCAGTCAGCATGAGGGTGAGTAGATAATGACTGAAGTTTCATTTTTGGGTGAACTATCCCAAGTTTCAAAGTCTTTTGAAACTTTTTTGAAATGTGTTGCATCAAATGTAGAATTAATGTATATTTATTCTATATTTAGCAGTTTGAACATTAAATATCTTATTATATTGAATTTAGTTTAAGTTGAAATGATTTGCAAATCATTGCATTTTTTTTTATTTATGTTTTATGCAACATCCCAACTTTTTTGGAACTGGGGTTGTGTATTTTTGTATGAAAATAAGTCTTAGAAATCCTCTATACTAGCATGATAGCATATAGAATAGTCCATGTTGAGTGGCAGGAGGTGACCATGTTGTCAAAACAAGAAGGCAGACGGTAATTAAAGCATAAGGTATCAAATAAGCTCCAGTCAAGTCAGTCTATCAGAATTTAATTCCAGCTAAACACACCTCACAGGTCGTCATGAGTCTGTCAGCAGGATGGAGCTGCAGTCGACTTTTTTTTCCTACAAGATGCTTCCACTGCTGTCACCGCTGTCAATCATCCTGCCCGCTACCCTCTGGCCCTGTGGCAGGCTGTTAACGGATATCAGAAAGCTCGCCATGCATCGACATTACACACAATAACAAACCTCCCCTCTCCCTCTGTCTTTTGTTTCTCTCTCTGTCTCAGCCCGCTCGCCGGTGTTCAGTGCCATGTTTGAGCACGAGATGGAAGAGAGCAAGAAGGTGAGTGGAGCGCTTGACTCTGTTGTTCCTGCTCCCTCGGTGGCGAGTCGAATGTCTAAATTCTAATCTTTCTCTCTGTTGCGTCAGGAAGAGCTCACCTCTCAAAACATCCCAGTGTGTCTGCATGTGTTCCTTCATGTCTTGTTGTCTGCAGCTCTATTATCTGGTGTCTTTTAAAGCCGCTGTGTGTAGAATTTTCATGTGCTTGTATCATCTTTGAAATTATTCTGAAGCCACAAGCTGTTGTTTATAGACAAAATGAGACAATACCAGTGAAAATGACTTGAACTTATTTATTTCTTAATTGACCCTTTGCTGAGCCTTTTCCTCCTTAGCTACTGTTGCTACGCCTGTCAAGCTTTCCATTCGTGCACTGCACAGAAGCAGTTTACAGTGATAACGGGGCAGATTTATCATAGAAATTGGGAGTAATTGCTGAAACACAAGGTCTTTGATTCCACAGAGACGTAAACAAAAGTCTAGCTGAGGCTGTGGATTCTGTCAGCTAAAATGATGACTCTTGCTAGCAGTAGCTAGCTAATGCTAATGCTTTACTCCTTGATTTAGCTGAGAAGTCCATCTTCTGTTTCCATCTGGCACATTTTAAAACAGGAACCCTTTGAAAGTGTCTTGAATATGTTAAGTTACTTAACGGCTGCATACATGATATAATGTTCATGCTAAGAGCCTGGGGCTAAAGCTAGCTTACATCCCAGCAAAGACAATTCACTGAAACTCACTCATTATATGGGAAGACCTTGAGGCGGGTCACCCATCCAGACCAGCTGGACCGCAATTGCCTCAGGAGCCGGGATAAGAGCTAAGCTAACATGGCTCAGACCTAAGAGAACGAACCAGAGAGAGATGCGTCACCATCGGCGCACTTTGATTTTCCTCAAACCCCCCACAGAACAAATCACAGTGTAACCCCTGGTGGGAATAAGCTGCAAGTTTGGCAAATGCAGTGGTATCTGCTGTAAGTTTAGGTGGAGGTTAATGCAGCTAATAAGCTAGCATTAGTTAGCGGACATGCTAATGTTTGCAGCTTACAGAACAAAGTTTAAGCTATTCCCCACGTTTGCTCATGTTTTAGGTTTTTGAAAGATTTCAAAAAGACGTATCACTCATCCTAGAGTCCCATGCACACAGCTTCAACATGCACAGAAATGCAAAGTTTGACAGGCCTGCGGCGCCCCAGTTAGGTTGCTAAGCTATGATTGGACAGTTGCTGTTCGCAGGAGGGACTGTTTTGTAACATACAATGGCAATACTGTTTCTGAGTTACATATACCATATCTTTGGCATTGCTGTACTGCAGTGCAGGCCCGGTCTCACCAAAGCTTTGCAGTAAGATCAATTCATTCTAGAGGAATGGGCAAACTAAATCAGTCCAGCATTGGTGAACTTTAACACTGGGACTGGTCTGTTGGCCAATAGCAGTCTGTCTTGACAGTGCTGACCTTTAAAGGAGAGTGGTGGAGGATCCAAAATGGAGGAAGCTATCGTGGCTAATTTGCAGTATTGTACCATCCACTTTTATTTACAGACTCTGCCCGAGTATAAACCTGCTCCACAAAATGTGGACTGGTTTCCACCAAGTTATGAGGCAAGAGTCAGAGGTACAGATACATCTTTTAAATGAACTGAGTGAACTTTTTGTCCTGTCAGCAAGCGGACTGGCTAACATGTTCCTGGCAGGTTAGCCCTCCAACTGTAGTGCGTCACCAAGCTGAGAAGCAAATATTTCTTGTCAGTACCCTGTGACAAGCTAATCGTTATAACTGATCATGTCTTCCTGCCTGATTTGTTAGATGGGATGTTTTCTACAAATTTAAATGAAAGTAACCGCAAGATATTTCCATGCAACGATGATTTTAACTTTATGTCGAGTTTAATAGAGAACTGGGTAGAACAATATGCAGATTTCATTAGAGTACTTTGTTTCTGCCCATTTTTAAATATGTTGACTTCAGGCTGGTAAATGTCAAGATTAAAATGTTTTCTTAGAAACCTTAATGAAGCTCTCTGAAACTCCTGTTTATACAACCTCCTGTGTGGTATATATGTTAATGTTTTGTAGCCCTGAGTGCAGTGAATGTTATGTTAAAGGGATGTTATGCAGCTACTCGCCACTAGTCGGACGGCAGCGCGTATGCCCCGATGTCCCACACAATCCAGGATGTTTTTATCAGCAGGGTCGGACAGATGACAGCTCGTAAAACCAGCACGGTTTGTCAGTGTTTTAATCTAGAAACGCTGAGTGCATTTAGTTCCATTATATAAGGCAGACATCGCCAAAACTCGCACCAAAACTATCTACGTGGATAAATAGCACTACAAGCAGGAGGAAAGTTTTGGGGGTGAACTGTCCCTTTAAATATAAGTTTATTTATGTCACATTCATATATACATGTATGGCTCATTGTACATGTAAGCCTTCAATATTTGATTCAGCGTGCATGTTTGCTTTTTTATGGTCTCTGATATTTGTATTTGTGTGTGTGTATGTTTCCGTGTGTGTGTGTGCGCATGTGTGTGTGTACACGTGTGTGATGCAGGGAGCCCTCGTGCCACAGTTGGTTGTGTTCATCTGATAGGAGGTGGTGAGATTGAACCTTGGTGATTTAGCCGTCATGTCAGCGGAATATTGATGCCCGCGCGGCTCGAATGGGGAAATTATAAAGCACAGAGCCAGGAAATGCATCTTAATTGCTGTTTAAGTGGGCGTCTTCATCAGAAAGAGGGAGAGATTGTGGGCCACGTCCCCATACGATTCACAGAAAACAGATAGATGGGCTAACACTCCTCTGCAGCACTCTATAGAGGGGAGACAAATGAGCTCATAAAGAAACACTCTAATAGAGGACTGGTCTGTGAATAGAGGGGAGCTTCATACACACTGTAACTACAGGAACGTTGTCTATTTATGAGACGCTGCTGAAAACTCGCAGGACTAAAGAAAGTCCTGTTGGTTTTTCCTCGTCTGACTGCTCACTGTGGTTATGTGCTGCTAGTTTGCCTTAAGTATTGTTGTTTTTTTTTTGGTTGTCCATCCTGTTCCTGTGAACTCGATAGAGAAAACCAAGATGGAAATTTCCTCAAATTTTGAACAAATTTGGAGGTCAATAATGAAGGTGACTGTGTCCTCACAAAACATGTTTTTGGACATAACAAGCAGATCCCTGTTGTATGTTCTCATGTATCACCACCCTCACCTATAGCTGTTTGTTGCTGGCCAAAACAAAGTGTTAGGTAACAAAAATACTCATGTAGCACGCCCCCTGGCTGCCCAGAGGTGCTTCAAACACAAAAAACAGCTGGAAAGAAACCATAAAACTCCTCCATACTGCTCATCTGATGTAATCCAAGTCTCTTAAAGTCCTGACATGCTGTTTGCACACCGTCCACACCACATGCACACAGTTCAGGCAGTGTGCATGTGCACAGGAACGTGGCTCCAATGTAAGGATCTACAGTAAAGATTTGGGCTAAAACACTGGTGCAAATAACATTTTTTTAGTCAACTTGGCATGCTGGGGCTTTAGGAGACTTGAATTACACCAGCAAGAAATATGGAGGCATTTTATGTTTTTATTCTGTTTAGGTGAATCATCCCTTTAAAGACATGCGACTGCAGCTTGACTGGTTGGCAGACAGCTGCGAGTGAATAAATCTATTTATTTCATTACACTCCAGCTCGCTTTACTGTCAAAACTCAGCAGAATAAAAGTGACGTTCTCCTCCTCTGTATGTAAAACCTCCTCCTTTGTTGTGTTGATGCGTCTGAGGTTAATAAAGAAATGATATGTGTATGATGCAGCGAGTGGAGGATCCAGGTTATTTGATTTACCCAGTTTAAGCTGCATGTGTGCTGACATGCCTTCGTGCATTGATGCATGTTATCTGTATTCCTGTAAAAGGCCTCTGCAGCCGGGCGGCGTGCCTTAAGCTCCACCCGCCCGCTCTCAGACTCTCCCTCCATTATTCCTCAGGTGTGTTTATGTTGCTGTTGAGTGGTCAGAGTTGACACAAACGCACTAAGCTGTTGGTACACCCAGCCTGACCCTGCTAAAACGCCGCTGGTCACCGTGGTGACGATAAAGCACTGTTATAATTGGTTTACCGCTTTGTTCTGCCTCTCAGTGCGGAGAGAAAGGTTCAGGTTACCGTCACTGTGCCAGCGAGTGATAAAGCCTACTTTACTGGCTGCAGGCTCTGTCAAGGAATGAACGCTCAGGATTAATTTTCAGGAATCAGCTGAAAAGAATTAAATAAATGTAGTAGAGTGTAGTTTAGCTGAAACGTGTTCAGACTGTTCAGAAGGTTCTTCAAAAATTTTTTTTTTTTTTTTCTTATTTGGCACTTGGAAGTTGTTTTGTATCACTACGTGGCTGACTGTCCCTGTGTGTGTGCTAAACAGGGTGAGCAAGTTTAATTCAGGTAGGTTTTCAGGATATTCACATGAAATAAAAAAACACTCCGCTGCTGCGTGTGGTTTTGAAGGATTGTCAAAGCATCTGTCTTTTTCTTCTCTCGCCTTTTATTCCCTCTAAACCCGGTGTGTATTCTCCTCTCCTGTCCTCTCCTCCCGTTCAGAACCGTGTGGAGATAAATGACGTGGAGCCAGATGTCTTCAAAGAGATGATGTGCTTCATCTACACAGGCAAGGCCCCCAACCTGGACAAGATGGCTGATGACCTGCTGGCTGCAGCTGACAAGGTACAGAGAGGGGGTGTGTGGGGACGTGCTGCACCTGTTACTATGTACATTTACACACAAGCCGGTGTGCATAATAATGTCCTCAAAAATACACCTGAGAAATTCTCCTCAAGCCCTGAACACACACACACACACACACACACACACACACACGTGTAGAATCACATTCAAACACACTTTTCTCCCACCTACCTGTGGGAGGTACAGAGATGCACACACTTAAAGGAACAAACAATGAGGATTCATTGTGACGGTGCTGTATACTTTCCTATTTATTCATCCAAATCTGAGGTGGGAAGTAACTAAGTACAAATACTTTGTTATGGTTCTTAAGTAGATTTATCAGGTATCTGTACTTGAGTATTCATTTTTCTACATTTGAACACAATATCTGTACTTTCTACCCTTTACAATTTCAAAACAGGCTTGTTACTTCTTATTTTGTGTAATTGTGCACGCCTTCCCAACATCAAGACTGATTTCAACATAAATGGAGGGGACAGTAAGACAGATAAGACGATTCCGTGGTGTATCCATCAGTCGTATCATGCACAGCAGACGTAACAAGACAGAAGCAACATAACAAGATGGAAAAGACTTAAGGAGACAAAAAAATACACAAAAGATGTAACGATACAAAAAAGAGGTAACAAGAAAGACGTGACAAGACGCAACAAAAAACCAACAAGTCAATAAAGACGTAACAACATGAAAAACAACATAAAGACAAAAAACAATGTAAAAGACATAACAAAAGATGTACATACCAAAGATTCTAATTGTGTACAGAACGTGTAGTTTTTCCTCCTCTGATCAGGTTCCACATCTTTCTCCTCCACTCCTTTCTTCTAGTTTGGCTCTCACTGTTTTCCAGTTTACTGTATTTGCTTTATTTATAGTATCAAATCGTTCATTTTAGAGCTTGATTAAAGTGATATTCCATCGCTGAATAATAGTCCACTCAATATGTACTCACCACTATGCGATGTGATGATGGTGAAGATCTTCAGTTCACAAAACAATCCTGGAGTTTCAGCAGAAAACAGGGTTGCAGCTAGTGGCAGTGAATGGAGACCAAATGTAAATGAAATTAAAATTTAACCACAAAAGACGCCATTTACACCATGTTTTTAGCCGAAATGTCAACTGTAGCTTCCCAGGTAGCATGTAAACATCCATTAAGAGATATACGAAGTCTCGCGAGATCGACGCCATGTTTACATCCTATCTGCTACATGCTACAGTTGACATTTCGGCTAAAAACATGGCGTAAATGGCGTCTATTGTGGTTAAAGTTTAATGTCACGGCTCGCGGACACTTTGATTACACCACACGAGCAGGATGGAGACATTTTGTGTTTGTTTTGTGTTCTTTTTTTAACGTTTTATCCGTGGTCTCCATTCACTGCCATTGTACTGGATGAGGCTGCAACCCTGTTTTCTGCTGAAACTCCAGGATTGTTTTGTGAACTGAAGATCTTCACCCATCATCACATCGGCATAGTGGTGAGTACATACTGAGTGGGTTATCATGTTGTGGTGGAATATCCTTTTGATTAATAGTTTCAGTTTTACAGGCTCACAGCAGGAGGTAGGGTTTGACTAAGGCAGCTAATTATATACATAGATATTGTCTAGACCTGTTCAACTTAGTCACAGTAGCAGCAGGGATCCAGGGATGGTGGAGTCTGTCCACCACTACAGTGTCTCGGTAAATATTGGATGGATTGCTGTGAAATATTGTACAGACATTAATGGTCCCAGAGGATACTGGACTGATCATCTTCTGGTACCAGGTATTGTCAGGTATTGGATGGATTTGCTAATTACTGTGATGATTCTCTGCAGCGGTCAAAACTTTCTCTTATCCTGTTAAATATCTCAACATCTTTTGGCTGGATTGGCACAAAAGTTGGTGATTCCCTGATTTAGTTTTAGTTAAATGTTTGGATGGATTTCACGTGAATTGTAGTAACTCTGGCGATCCCCTGATTTAGTTTTTATTCTTTTGAGTTAAAACTATGGATGGACTTTTATGAACTTTGGTTTAGACATTCGTTATGAATTGTAATAACAAATCGCTGACTTTTCATTGAGCTCCACCACAGAATCCACAGATTCTGTGTCTTTTTCACCATTTGCATAAGACTAATTTGCCAAAAGTTCTCATCTGCCTCAGCTGTTCTTTAGCTTTTGTGCTAATTAGCAAATATTAACGAAGCTAAACTAATATGTACGTGGTAAACATTGTTCCTGCTGAGCATCAGCATGTTAGCAAGCAAGAACCCCTCACACAAACAGATTTTTGCCACAATCACCAGTTTTTTCATAGTTTGAATTTGTGTTCCCGTCCTGTCGGAGGAGTCAGGCCCATCGTGCGCATGTTATTTAGCTGATGTTTATATTTAGCTTAAAGCTGTGCATAATGGTCGTTCCATTTGAACTGGGAAATCAGAATTTTGTTCTACTCTGAAAATATCAACTGGAACACCCCCTGAAGTCAGAAGAACCTCACCAACCCCCGATTTTAAAATCCAAGATGGCTGCTCTGTGCATCAGCATTAGTGAAAGCTGGAGTAATGTCCAGTTTATAAGCACTTCTGTCTTGTGTTTCTTAGTTTATTTACAGAAATAATCTTGTCGAAAGAGTTTGAAAATGATGTGGCAGACTTTTGATTATTCTTTTAGAGTTTTTTTTTTTTTTTAATCAGTCAGTTCTGATGGTGCCACTTTGTCTCGGGAGAGAAATATTGATATTTCCTCACCTCATTTGTAGCCTTCATGCTTGAATGAACGCTGCAAAATTGCACTTCCAAATTAATGTTTTCTCTTTAACCAGTTTCAAATTTGGTGGCAGTGAACAGGCAGGAGTTACACCACGGCCAACATGCCGGTGCTGTGGACACCCCGGTGTGGCCGTAATGCCCCGTCCACCCACGCAGCCAGTTTGACAGCACGTCTGCATCACAGAACCTCTTGCTTTTCACTTCAGCGCCCATTTTAACAGGTTCGAGCTGCTGCACAGCCTGTGAGCAGCGTGGCTCACATGCCTCTCAGGTACAGACTGCAGCCACACGTCATCCAGAGATTCTGTGTCTCCTGTGTTTTCCCTGTGACCTGCGGTTCTACAGTGAAAATGATCCGTTGATGGTCACATCAACATCATACCAGCACAACATCACACCTTTCACTGCAGGTTCAGTGTCCACATCTGTAGAATATGTCATAGATATGAAAAAAATCAGGTGAGGGGCAGTGATTTTCTGGTGCACTCTCTATTTTTCTCTGGATTATATTCACACTGAATTGACAAGAGGTCACTGTTGACGTGTGACGCCTTTTATCTTGTTTTTGTGGACGCTTAAAGAATTGTTAATATTGCATATTTCTTACATGGGGGTTTGGCTGTAATATTATGATAAACTGTCTCAAAATAATCTGTTGGTATCTTAAAATGATGAATAACTTTTTCAAAATAATAATTTACAGGTCCCTGTTTGGGCCACGCGTTGCGTTGCGTTGCGTTGCGTTGCTTGCGTTGCGTTGCGTTGCGTTGCGTTGCGTTGCGTTGCGTTGCGTTGCGTTGCGTTTAGCTGGAGGCAAAATGAAGGAAAACTGAAGGTCAACAGAGTAATAGATCGTGTGTGAGCTGCAACAAAATAAACAAAATAACTCACAAAATGTCAAGAAAATAAATATTCTTACACCTGTTTTCATTGTTAAACAGAAGAACACAACCGATCACCTTCTGAATTCAGATTTCTTTCTTTTACTGAAGATGAGCTTTAATTTAACTAAAAACACACTTCATTTAAACTCCACTGACAAAAACAAAACTGTACTCTGGCTAAATGTGCCGCCTCGAGCCAGAGCAGCGCCTGACATTCTGCAGACCATTAAATTAGCTAAATAAACACAAAACAAATAAACAAAACAAAAAAACAACCAACGTGAGTCAATAGTCAATAAATTCGTCCAGTCCTATGGCAGTAGTCCCACTGGTTAATGTTAACATTTTCAAAAGTGACTGCACATATTTAGAAAAACTCGGATTTTCTTCAGCCATTGTTAAGAGAAAAAACAGCAAAACTTGCTAGTTTGTGTAAGCTAACATGTTTAGGGATTAGTTTTGACTCCAGCTAAGCTCCGCCCACAAAAAATGTTAACCGAAAGAGGGATCTATAATTCAAACTGTTCAATACTGCACGAATATTATTTTATCATGTAGTCACGACTGCAGGAACAGTAAGGGTATGAGTAAGGCTTGATAAGGTTGTCTGATGTTCACTGCGATTATTTATTGGTTTGATTAATGTTTACAGTCTAATTATGTGTGTTTGTATTTATTACTGACTGCGGCTGATCAGGATAATTATCAGCTAATTGCACTAATACTGTTTTGTCTTCATACAATGTAATTATCACTCATTGTTATTGCACCGTTGGTTTTGGCCCCGATGCCCCAATAAATCTGTATTTATCAAAGGCCAGAACAGCCTCGCCATAAAAAATGACTTAACTCCAGGCCTGAGTGAACACGTACATGTAAGATTGTTCCTCAAACATTCGAGCACGAGTCTGATTCAGTGGGAAAATTCCCCGTAGTCTCTGCAGAACCCTTCCGAGTCGTCCTGAAGTGTGTATGAATATGAGACAAGATTATTGTTCCTTGCAATTTTGTAATCAAACTCAGTGGAAATAATTTCTTACCTCTCAAGTGATCTCCGTTCTCACCATCACTCCCCCTCAGTCTGCATTACTGTCACTTTTACTTCTCTTGGCCATATTTTTTTCTTATTCAATCTCAGCCCCGTTGTCGTGCGGTGGAGTAATTCTGCATTTCCGTATCATTACACAGCGCGACAACAGTTGTCGGTGGCAGCGCTGTTTAAGTAATTTAGTTTACCTGCTGTTTCTCCTCTCTCTCCCTCGCTCTCTCTGTCACCGGCAGTATGCTCTGGAGAGGCTCAAGGTGATGTGCGAGGAGCTCTGTGCACGAGTCTGAGTGTGGAGAACGCCGCCGAGATCCTCATCCTCGCCGACCTGCACAGCGCCGACCAGCTCAAGACGCAGGCCGTGGACTTCATCAACTAGTGAGTTACACGCCTGCACAGAGATCATTCATCTCCACAACCGCTTTCACACTTATGCAAACACTTTTTTTTTTTTTTGCCAGTTTTACACACACACACACACACTCATACGCTTAGCTTTTCGTCAAAGGAAGTCATTAATTTTCAGTGGGAGCAATTTTCGTCTCCTGAGGAAATTTAATTTAATCCTGAGATCAGGCCATTTTGCTGCTGTATCATATTGGGCCATTTGGCAATAAAGCTCAGCTGCTGATGTTAATCATGTTGCAGGCAGCCTGTTGAGGTAAGATGGGGCCTATTAGCATCAATGACTGCTATTTATGTTCATGGAGAGGTGATTGATCCAGTATTTGGATGCCCAGTTGAAACAAAAACTTACTCTCAGCCGCTACCTAAATTCATCACCTCCCCTCTGTTTCCTGAATTCTGTCTCTGTGCTGGGATGCACGAGTTTTGCTGATGTCCGAAATGCAGATATTTTCCAATTCATTTTGGCCAGTTGCCCCCGCCGATACAGACGTGTGCACATATTTTTTCAACCTAAATGCAGACAACATCAGGTTTCTGCTGAAGTGAAAATAAATCTTTAGATAATTTTATTTTTGATGTGATATATTTCGTGGTTATGGTGGTGAAAACACTGCCACTTTTTGTCCACAGGGGCCTCCAAAATCACACACAATTTAACTTAAATCATTTCAGTTTTAGTCTCAAAATTTCCAGGTCCCATCATTTCATGGTAAAGAGGTGGTAAATTACTGAGTAATATATTTGAAATTTCTTAAAAATTACCCACAAATGTCATTGTTAAATATGTGATAATTAGCAAGTATCATTTTCATGCAAGAAGGTGGTAATTACCATTTCACATATTTGAACTTTATTTGAAATTAACCAAGAATTTACCCCAAAATTTCTAACTGAAATTTCTTAGAAATGATCCCAATCCCAATCTATTTAATAATTATATTTCACTATTTCTAAATAAGCACTTAATAGCTGGTGATTTCTTTTATTACATTTCCAGGAAAGTTTTGCAAAGTTAATTGGACAGTCATGCAAATGTTTTAATCCCAAGTCTGCTGTTTCCTGCCAAAATAATTATTTGAACATTCTTGTAGATTACAACCAAACAAATCTATAATATATTTCGTTTCCCAAAATTAGGAGCTGATGATTGTGGTAATCTGGGAAACAACTATAGGTTACAGGCACGGTAGCTGACAGTTTGTTTATGTTGAGTCTGTTTCACTTTTAATCACGTCAGATTTTGCAGGTAAATTCACAGAATTTTAAATATGTTCCTTTGTAATTATCACAACTACATGAGTTGGTACTTGCTAATTATCACATACTTAACTTGAATTTGCGGTGAATTCTAATAATTTCAGACACGTTACTTGTTAATTACCACTGATTTACCATGAAATTATAGGACCTGGAAATTGAAGCATTATCAAAAATTCCTCCTCTCATTTTTTCCCACCTCTGCCTGGCCCTAAATACTCTTCAGTACTTAACAGAATGTACAGTAAAAACTTTATTGGCAACATGAAACTGGTGCGAGTGATCAACAGCAAAATCCAACATACACTGGCCTTTGGTTCCAAATGTGTAAAAGAACTGTAAAATACACAAATACAGTAAAAAAAAAAAAAAAAAAAAAGGCTCAGAAAGGGAAAAGAAAAACACAAAAGTGAAGCCCTAATCTAATCTATACATTCTTCTTTATCCACACTGAACAAATCAACCCAAAAATATCCTGTTTTCACTTTATATGTCCACGTCATTGAAATAACTTCAACACCTGGTTGTGTCTCTGATTGAATCAATGCAGCTCTTGAGCAGCTGTTGTTGCAGAAGCTTTGTGCTTTATATTAGACTCAAGGTTTTGGACGTTCGGTTTCATTTCTGGGATGCCGTCTGCAGCATTTATAAATAAGACAAGAAAGATGCTAAACTTTAGTATCGGGTAAGAAAATGTAAGCATTTTAGAACTGCATATTCTGTGAAAAAAACATGAATTGTGTTAATGTTGTCATCCACAACAGACTGATGTTGTGCTAATTGTGTTTAAAGTTTTGAAAATGTGACTATAGATTGGACAAAATAATAATAATATTAACTTTATTTTTATAGCACTTTTCATACATAACATGCAACTCAAAGAAGCTTAAAATCAATTCTAAAAGAAATGTGGAACCAGTGCAGGGCAGCTAGAACAGGAGTCATGTGTTCTCTTTTCCTTTTCCTCATTAAAAATCTGTCAGCAGAGTTTTGAATTCGCTGAAGTTTCAGTGCATTGCAGTAGTCCAACCTGCTGGTGATGAAAGCATGGATCAATTTCTGAGCGTCCTGCTTTGCTAGAAGAGGTCTTACTTTGGTGACATTTCTCTGGTTGAAGAAAGCTGTCTTGGTCACTTTGCTAATGTTAGCCTCAAAGCTTAAAAACTGCCTCTATCTTGCATTTTGGCCATTTATTTCCATTTAATCTTCATTTAGTTTTAAAAGATTGTCGTTCATCCATTGTTTTATTGATCCTAAACTGGCAATCAGAGAGGGAAGGACGTTCGGGTCAGGTGGCTCAACAAAAACATACAGTTGGGTATCATCTGCATAGCTGTGGACATTTATGTTGAACTTGTTAATGACGTAACCTAATGGAAGCATGTATATGGAAAATAGCCGGGGACCAAGACAGCTTCCTTGTGCAACACCAAAAGAGACACGATCACCAAGACTGACCAGTCATACAGGATCAAAGCCAACCTAAAGCACTGCCAGAGAGACCGATCCATCTTTCAAGATGATTGATTAGAAATTGATTGGTCCGTGGTGTCACATGCTGAGCACTTGATTCCAGTCAGTCGGGTCAGATTCTCCTTGAAATCAGATACCTGTGTTTGTATTTTCTCAGCCAAAGTTACACTGAGTCGCACGTTAGCCTGTTAAAAAAGCAGCAGGAGATTTTTTAATAAGATAATTTTATTTTTGACATTGTGTTTTGCAGTTATTATGATGGACACACTGCTGCTTTTGTCCACAGGGGCGTCCAAAAACAACAAAAGTTGACCAATCTAATAACGTGTATGGATGACGTGCCGGTATAATCGTACACTCCCACGTCTTCCACCCCTTTGTTCCTTCCTCTGTCTCTTCTTCACAGCTTTACTCCTTGTTCCTCCACCCTCCTCCTCCCTCTTCCATTCACTCCCATCTTTCCCTCCCCCTTTTTTCTCCCACTTTCTGCCCCTCATGTTCTGTGCTTAAGAGCTCATGTGCGCCTAAAGGTGTTCAGTAATGCAGATTTCTGCCCCTAATCCCAGTCATTAATTGTGGTTATGGGCGTTATGACAGTTTAATTTGCGACAGCGTTGTTGTGGTGGTGGGAAAATTGGCCACGGGGGACTCCACGGCCAGCAGAGCGTTATCAACCCTCCTCCTGCGGACACAATGGACGGCAACAAGAGCAACAAAACAAAAATCAATTTAGAGGACGAATATAGAAAACAGGCGACACGGAGGAACCAATAATCCTCCCCCCAGTAGCACCTCAACCTTTTTCCAGACCAGTCTTTACAAGCAGCTTACAGTCATTTAGTGGAGACAATAGGAGTCCTCTTTATCCTGTCTCTGTCTCATTTATTTATCCTCTCCAGGGATGTAGCGGAGAGTAAAGCCACCCAAACACTCTTTATCCACTTTGTTTAGAGAAAAGAGTCTTTTGTAGCCTAACATGAATCTTTAGGCTTGAGTAAATTCACAGAATAAATCACAGCAAGTAGTTTAAACGCGACGTGAGTAATGTCAAGGAAGGGTCTTTTAAAGCTTCTGAAAATGTGTCTTTAAATAACAAGAATGCACAAAGTCCTGAATTAAAATAAACTCATAACTATCAGAGGATCTGGCTCATTTTACAGCCTCACATACAGACGCAGGGTTTAGAATATGGACTCGCTAATCTACACCAACTCCTTAAGGATGGCAGCCTTAATAAATTTGATTGACTGATGGATTTTATTGTCAGAACAAGTCTGAAATTTATCTTGTGTCACAGTAGCTCCTTTTGCAACATCATAAACAACAAATATCAGGACAAAAAGCAAAATACACACATCCAACATGACATTACAGCCACAAAAGTTCAGACAGGAGACAAACATTTAGCAATATAAACGCAGAAGACATTCAAGGCCCTTTAACATGCATTTGATGTGGGATTGAGATCTGCATTTAATTTTAAAATCGACTGATGCACAAAAGAGTTTTTTCAGTTTAAACTTTTTGAATTCTGGGATCTTGTATCTCTGATTGGCCAACAATCTTTGTCCACAGCTCTGAAGTCAAAACTGCTCCACCAAACGAAAACCAGGTCAAACACTTTTACCACAAAGTATTACAGAACTGTACAACACTCATAATCACAGAGGTAAAAAAAACAAAACAAAACATGAATTCATTTACTCGCCCCAAAAGACTAGAGAAAAATTCTGTGCTCTCTTCACAGCAGGAGTTGCTGGACCACCTCTGCCTCAGTTGGTGAGTTTGTTTGTGTAACTGTGTGACGTTGGTGTTTTAATGCCGACGTTAACTTGCTGCAGGTCGAGGCAGTGACAGAGCAGCAGCTGCTGCGTCACACGAGGTAAAATCACTGTTTCTTTCAGAGGAGTCTTGGTGGCTGTGAAGCAGGGCTGCACGATTCTAAAGTATGAGCAAACTGAGATCACGATTCTCATTTTTTCAAAAACAGTTATTGCACTCATAGACACTCTTGACTTAAGCTTAAAAGTCTCTTGCAACAAAAAATACCTCAAGTCTCTTTTCCTCTCTTACTTTAGAGCATTTAAACTTAAATGCTGCTGAACATATAAAATAAAATGGCGATGCACAGTGTAACGGTCGAGGTTTGTGTGGTCTGGTGTGTGGGGATCTTGTGATGTGGGTTTTCTGATTATTTCTGCAGCCCTGCTGTGAGGACAGCACAAACGGCGGCGCAAAGGGCCGCCTGACGACAAAGTAAAGCAGTGAAAATGTTGTAAATACAGCATACTCTTAAACCAATATTGATTTCTACGAGGTAAAATTACAGTTTGTGTCAAAGGAGTCTGAAGCGATGTAACGGCTGCGGCCCCGTGACTCAGAGAGCAACGAGAGCAGCTGAAAAGTTCTGCTGCACCCACTCAGCAACATGGATTTTTTTTTTTATGATTGGTCCATGGAATTAATTGGGTGATTTTTGTAATAAATGTCCGAGCAAATACAAGAAAGTGAACAAAAACTTTGAAGAATTTGGATTAAATCCAATCTGAGACCCTAAATGACGTGGTACGAAAGCTCTTGTGGATTTGAGTTTTCAGAGGCTCAAAGTACTTTTCTGAAAGTAGTTTTTTGTTGATAATAGTGGTGGTTTGCCTCATGATTACCACTGACTGCAGGTCATAGTTTGGCCTCTTTTTAATTTACCTTCACACTGCTGGTCGTCTCCCTCCCTCCGTCCCCTCCTGTCCCTCTCTGCAGACTTTCATTACTCTACCTAACCTCCCTGTTTTTTTTTTATTTCTCTCTTCTTTTTGTCACTGCTGGTCTCACTCTCTCCTCCCTCCTCCACCCTCCCTCCCTCCTCCTCCTTCCCCGCCCGCTGTGGCTGCTCTCCTCGTGCCCTTTCGATGGCTCTGTTTCCTCAGCCTCAGCACACTGACCATTACTGTAAGCAGGGGTTCACTTCCTCCACAGAGGGGAGGGTCAGAGGTCGGCTGGAGGTCTGGAGCTGCTGTGTGGACGGCGTATGACCGCACAAACACACCCGAGTGCCAAGAGCAGACATGCCAAGACATAAACACACATGAGCACGCGCACACACGCGCCCATGCTGTTTATTTACACACAATAAAACATGAAAAATGTCATTAAAGGCCACACAGCGGTGTGCGTGATAGTGCAGTCCAGCACCCTGAGGGGTCAGGAGGTTGAAGACAGCTACAGGGTCTCTGCTGCTGGAAACTCACATCTGTGAGAGACGCTGAAGTGAAACTCATCAGCAGTTAATTACGAGATTTATAGAAAGTTTTTTTTGGCTCTCTGGTCTTCGTTAGTTAATTATCGCTGACGCTCCAGATTCACAAAAACCACAGGGAATCTTAAGAGTTCAGAATGTCTTGAAAAATAAAATACCAGTAATATTAAGTTTGTGAACATTTCTGATGCCGGAATTTTTAATGTCAAAAAACAAGTAAATAAAGAAAAAGATAGAAAAAAGGAATCACTGATTAATGTGTGTAATTTCTCCTTAATATTCACCCTTGTGCCATGTCACGCTAATAAATCTAGCAACTCTCTTAAATGGTAAAAAAGGAGTAAACTATTTTGATAATCAATTAATTTTTCATGCAAGAATAGCAGAAAATACAACAGCCAGCCTCCCAGATATGGAGATTTGTTAAACCTAAATGTGTATCTGGGTTTTGGATTCAAAAGCAGACATCTAAAGACCTTAGACTTTGAGAAACTGGGATGAACATTTTTCACCATTTTCTGATATTTTAGAGACGTTGCAGCCTCAGATTAGACATGACAGTTTGTTGTTGTTAATAACTGATAATAAATATAAGAATTTGTTCAAGTAAAAATAGAGTTTGGGGCGAGTGGATCAGAAATCTCCCTCCACAAAGATACGGCTCAGCTGTTACCACTGCACTGTTGAGAGGATCCTGACGTACTCTGGCTGCACCTGCAGCAAATCAGTAAAACGTCTCAGAGGATCGTCGGTTCCACACACACATCCACTTGAGTCGTCTGCTCAAACAGGCCTCCAACACCATTAAACACCCGCCTCTCAGGCAGGCCCCGAACCATCCGCCCACTGACCAACAGGAAGGAGGAGCAGCTTTCCCCCCAGAGCCAGAGACGGGCTACTGAACCCGGAACCCAACGAGGAACACGAGGATTTCACCGTCTACAATCCATAATAACGTTAAAATATTCAGCGAATCCAGAGAAATCTCTGCACCTAAGAGGCAAGGCCGAAAACCAACACTGAATACCTGTGACCTTTGACCCCTCAGTGAGCACTGCATTAAAAATTACATGTGCTGGTCTGATGAGTCCATATTTCAAATTGTTTTTGTAAATCATTAACGTCAAGGACCATCCAGGGCCACGTTTCCCAGTTTCGACGTACCTTAGTGTTCTACGAAGGTTTCTAAGGTAGACCTTAAAGGAACAACAGGAGACTGTCTCTTAGCAGCAGGTGTCCTTAAGAAAGAGCTGCTGAGGTACGTCCTTCACCGTGATGTACACATTGATTGATTGATCACTTTTAAAGGCTCACAAATGATGTTTTAAAATAACAAGCGTTGCCATAATCAGTTTACCTCAATCTAATATTACAGCAAAGGAAGCTGTGACTACTGAAGATCATCTGCTTCTTCTGTTTAAGAGTCCAGACGAAATTCTGTGATCGTTCCAATAAATACCTAACCTATAGCCTACAAAATGTAAAACAAAGTATGAATCTGGACATATAAGCCACAGTCTGAGACTCGTTAGAAGGTCAGAATAAATTATTTTGTTCTCATACAAACAAACGGTCTGATATAAATTAACTGTCGTCACACAACAGGCACCTGTAGCAGCAGATCCACGTTAAATTGCAGTGTTTGCTGGGTGCTAAGGAGCATCTGTGATGGTGTGGGGGTGTGTTTAGTGCCCATGGCATCATGGGTAATTGTCACATCTGTGAAGGCTCCATTAATGCTGAAAGCTACATGCAGGTTTTGGAGCAACATACGCTGCCATCCAGACGACATCTTTCTCAGAGACGTCCCTGCTTATTTCAACAAAACAAGTCAAAAGACACATTGTGGACATGTTCCACCAGCGTGTCTTCGTAGTTAAAGAGTTCAGACACTAGACTGACCTTCTGCAGTCCACTTTTGTCCACCGCTGCCTCCAAAATCAACATGAAAGTTCCTTGTAGCTGCTTTAAGTGCTGCACTTGGGAAACGTGTCTCCACCTCCGGCCACTAAAAGTCAACATGTAATGAACTGAAAATGACAGTTTATGGAGGTAAACAAACCAAAATACAATAAAAACTAATATATGAAAATAAATCTTCAGTATATGTTGTTATTTTACTCTAAAGTATGGTACTCCTCAGGGGCTGCAAAATAAATCTGAGAGGCTGTGAACTAACAACAATATAGATGAGATTAAAAAAAATCTGCTATATAAAATTATGTTTATTCTTTTCTTACTTTTTCACACTTTTTTTCTCAAATTGTGTGAAATGCTGTGGAGCTTTACCTCCTCTGGACTCTGAAAACTACTGAAAAGAAATAATGTGTGAAGAGAACATGGTTCCTCGGTGGAAGTGCTCGCAGCTCTGAGCTGTACGAAGTGTGTGCAGAGGCGTTGAGGAGGCTTTAGCTCTAAAGGGTCACAAGCCAAAATCATTTGGAACCAGCGCGCTAAAGAGTTGGATTTATGATATATGATATGACAAAAATACAATCAGTATTATTATTACTATACTTTTAACTATTTACATAAACTTGAGCATGATGGGTATGAAAGCGAAAATAAATGAAATCTCATATCTGCTACCAGATCTACTAAGTAAAGTCAAAACAAAGAGCTGGAGGAATATTTTGTCTGTGGGTGACGGAGCAGCCAAGACAGTGTGTCTCAAGTACTAGATGTGTCCCTAACTACCCTCTAATAAAGTGTATTAACAGTCTTGAAGTGGGAAATAATTCAGTTTACAGCACAGTTTCATAATGTTTCTCTAATCAGCCTCTAATAAAGAACATATTATTTCTAGATTTTGTCTAATTTGATACAAAGTTTTTTTTTAAATGAAATTTGTGAATATTTGAGGAGAGCAGAGGTTTTTGTTCTGATGCATTTACATGTTGTGGAAAATAAGAAAACTCTGACTCAACAGACGTTCTCGTCACATGCCCACATATTTATGATCCTTGAAGGTTGCCTTTTATTTGTGTGATGTTTTTTCTCTCAAAATGACCTCCGGGGTTAAATATTTAAAAATATAAAGTAAATAACAGCTCTGCCAGCTGGTATGACAAATCCTTAATGCCTCAGAGCTGCACTCCACACAGATGGAGTCAGAGAAAACCAAACTCTCTAGAAACTTGGTCATTTGTGCACTTATTTTATTTGCTTGTCCATTTAGTTTCATTCCTCAAACATTTTTCCCACTTTCCTTTTACTTTTACTTTAAGCAGTTTAGGGACGACACAGTAACGATGCCAAAAACATGGACTTTACAATCAGTCGTGTCTTTTATAATCTCTTCCTTGCATGATGATACATGGTATCCACAAAGAAGAAGAAGAAAACTAGTAAATAAATAAATAACAACATACATGTGTGATGTAAAAAAAAAAAAAAAAAATTAAATTTAACTTGTTTTTTTTTATATAATTGTTGATTTACTTATTATATTATCAGTTACATATAATACAGACATCATTGAGAATGTTTGTGGCATCGAGTCCATGGGAGACGACTGTAGAAAGGACAGACTGCAGACTGCGATAAATTTGAGTCTCTCTTAAGTTTTGAAAAAGCTCTACCACTTACTAATCTTTAGTTGAGATAATTTACTTTTCTTCTTTAGATAAACTTCAGTCTTTAAAAAAAAATATATAAAAACAATTCAAGTGATTTAAGTGAAAGTGATGGTTAAAACTTTTATATTTTCAGTTCAAACCATTTTATTTTCAGGCACTAAAATCAGGTCCACAGCTCCTGTGACCAAATTTTGAAATACATTTTTCCTCAAGTTTCTAAAACTCAAACAATCAAGTTTATCCAAAGAAGAAAAGTAAATGATCTCAACTAAAGATTAAAGCTCAGCAAAACTTTTTAAAGTTTATTTCAGAACATAAAAAATCCATTGCAGTATGTTGCCTTGAATTCTTGAGTTGTCTCATCTATTTTTTACAGTGTAAAGTGATTCTTATGTTTGGTAACTGTAAAAATAAAAAAAAGTTAATGTTTAAAACTACGTCTACGGCTCAGTGCCTTTTCCTCTAAATTTTGACAAAGTCTTCAGGGGAAAGAAAGAATTTAATAGTTCAGCTCAAGACAGATTTTTTTGGCTCTTTTGATCATAAAGGTTACAGACCCCTGATATATACCTTCAGTATGTACATACATATATTCATTCATACCACAAAAAAGGAAATATAGCAGCAGCCTCATAAGCAAAATAGTATATACATGCAAAAGAAATTAAAAAGGAATAAAAAAAATGACATGAATAAGAAACTAGAAAAGAAAAAAGGGAATAAAGACATAAATAAATAAACAAACAAAAACAAATAATTAAAAAAAAAGGAAAAATATGAAGAACATTTGAGCTGAAGTGTATGAGAAGAGATTAAATCTACTGCAGGCAGGACTGACATCTGAATAAACTTTGTATCTCATGTCTTCTGTCTCAGTCATGCAGCTGACGTGATGGAGACATCAGCCTGGAAGTCCATGGTGGTGTCTCACCCCCACCTGGTAGCGGAGGCCTATCACTCCCTGGCCTCGGCTCAGTGTCCCTTCCTGGGTCCCCCAAGGAAGCGTCTCAAACAGTCCTAGTGGCGCGGAGAGACTCTCCTGTCCTAAATCCTGCTGCGTCCTCCTGCACCGGCGACCTCACCGCTCCTCCCTCCCAGTCCTCCTCCCTCTGCTCCTGCAGCATCCAGAGACGAAGCTCAGGCTGCGTACGGCCGAGGGGAGCCGGAGGATTCACAGGCCTGAAGCCACAGAGGAGCTGCTGCACCTGTCTGTAGGTGGAGGACGGGGCCCATTCTACAAGATCTGAACCTGGATATTAATGGATTGTGAGCTCAAAGCCTGGCGTGTTCCACGTATCCGTCGTCTGCGATGTTGGAAAGCTAGAACCGTAATCTGAGAGTCAGTCACGTAAGGAACTGATCTGCTGGCTTGAAAGGAAAAGTCACTGCTGACTCGCTGTAAATAAAACGCTGCGGCTCGTTGGCTTGTGCAGTTCTAAAGCCCAAAAACTGAGCTTGTAAAAAGTGAAGAGGATCGACCAACCAGAGAGTGAAAGACTTCTTGTTCCCGTGGTTTTAAACAGTGTTTGTACAAAGTTTGGTTTTTCTCGAGCACGAGTTTGAATAAAAGGAGACACGTCTTTGTAATGTTCAACATTCAGCCTTAAACCAGGCAAACACTGTACCAGTTAGTCAGATTTTAACCCCAGATTTCTAACAATCGGTTGTGATTTGATTTGCAGTTTGAGGAGAGTCACAACGCCACATTAAAGGGATAGTTCGCATTATTTGAAGTGGGGTTGTATGAGGTACCTGTCGATAGTCAGTGTATGGAGAAGCAGAGAGGAGCACCAGCATGGACGCAAAGTAATGTACTGCTCAGTTTAGCCACTCCCCCCCCCCAAAAAAAAAAAAAATCATTTAAAGTGTAGACACTATATTTTAAATATTTTCACCACTTTATGTTGCCTTACGAGTGTTTATTGCTCTTTCCAAAGCAACCAGACTCCTTAGGCCTCATTTATGAAATGAACTTCTGATCAGTTTTGATCTAAAGCATTGGCTCCCAACCTGGGATCCGGACCCCCCTTAGGTGGAGGATCATAGGGGTCCCCAAGACTTTGTGATTTTAGTCGACATGTGTAAATCTGGTTTTGAGGACCTCAGATCAGACAGTTTCAGGGTTTGTGCACTCTCTTCCGGCACCTCACAGCTGTGGGGAATAACATTTTTAAATACAAAATGATTGTTTCACCTCTTCATCACATTGAATCAGATGTTATTTTTTATTTTTTAACATTTTTATTAATGAGGTCCTTCAGGAAAAACAGTCATTTTACCTCATAGAACAAGGGAGTCATAGCCTGAATGCTGGTGCATCGATCAGTTTGTTTGTGTTATTGTGCAACTTTGTGTTTTTAAAAGGTTAGTTCAGATTCATCAATAACACAAAGCAACTAATTGATTGATGCAACATCAAACCAGCAACTCGTGTTCTGCAAGGTAAAATTATCATGTTTTTTCCTCAGGGAACCTGGTTCCTTTGGACAGAGCGATATTTAGCTCGTATAATATCGGTTTCCAGATGGAAAAGGTTGTGTGACAGCAGGGTAAAGTGGTGAAAATATTCTAAATACAGTGTAAAATTAGCTGCCATGCTGCTGCTCCTTTTAGCTTCTGCAAACTGGAGGCATGTCGACCTCGGTCCTCTGCGGCTAACTGACACTGACTCTTGATGAGTCCCTTTAATTACCTGAACAATCAGCTGACTGTCAGTCGATTGGCTGCATTTCAGAAATTGTCGTTGGCTTGCAGTTTTAAACATTCAGTCAGATTTCATCCACTATGAACTGTAGTGACTTGGTTTTAATATCACTGGAGGAGCATTTTACTCGTTGTGGCTAAAACAGACTATAGATTTCCTCCTGTACCATACTGTGATAGAAAATTGAGCTTTGCTGCAGAACACACAGACCATATTGTCTGCATCTTGCAGCCATCTGCGGCTCCATGTTTTTTGTTTTTTTTTTCTACTTACTTTCCATTCATGGTGGAGTTACACAAAACTAATGCTGGCTTTATTTTTTTTGTCAGCAGTGTGGATGACGCAGTTACGAGGCCCTGAAGTGGCCAAAGAGAGAATAAATATACATCAAGGCCACGTTTTACTACACTGAGCTCATGGGCACAAGATATAATTAGAAGTAACCAGCACTTAGATGTTCTGGCTATAAGAGGTTGGTATAAGCTTTGGATGTTTTTAAAAGAGGTTTTTCAGCAAAATTCACGTGCGTCTCCTCGTTACTGTGTGTTGATCACTTGTGTGTCCAATATCAGGTTCATTTTGGTTCAAAGCCACATGCACACAGTAGCACACAGCTCAGTGTAGTAAAACGTGACCTCTGTACACATTTTTACACTCCGGGGCACGATATCGTCGGCAAAGTCAAGTTATGAATATTTAATGAGCATGAACAGATGTTTTAGACGTCAGACCATTTGACGACCACACGAGGAAGTGGCCACTGTTCGCACATTAATCTGAAAGATGCTGATGAAAAAGATGACTTGATGGATGTTTGGTGATAATATTGCAATAAACTGACTCTGACTACCGAATCTGAGATGGTTTAGTTATTTTATTTTTTATTTTTTATTTTTTTTGTGACTACTCTGGCAATGAACCCTGTAAGAAAAGATAACATTTTTAATTTTCAGAATACATTTTTAATCAGTGGTACAGGAAGTACTCAGACCATTTATGTCAGTATGTGAAAATAATCCGCCAGGCTGTAAGTCAAAGTCCTGCATCAGAAAGTAAAAGTATCAGAATTCTGGCTGATAAACTATGATCTCATTAGATGTTTCTGACTCCTGCTTTAACTCGTTTGTGTCGGACTGCAACTAATTAAGCAAAGTCACACGAGAGGGAGTGATGATGTACTGAAAATCATGATTCCATCATAGATGATTGAAGATAATCCCAAGCGCCATTTCTTTGTTTATCCGCCACTGGACTGGACTGTTGCCAAGCAACACAAATATCCTCCTGCACACTAACGTTAGCTTGCTGGCTACTTGCTACTTTGTGAACGTCTACACGTAGAGCTCACCAGGTTGGTCGTCTCGATGGATCAATAAAACTGCCTTAAGGCTGTACTCAGCTCGGACTTCGTAACAGACTAAATGTCCAAGTTTATTCTTTGAGACTCACCCTGGTACGAACCAAACAACGGGAACGGGACTGCATGAAAAGGTGGGTTCTCTCGTGCCGTTTGTTTGTGATCTGAAAGTAAATGAAACAGGATTTTTTACAACAGCAGGTTGTATTTTAGATGATTTAAGAAGCTAAACTACTAATAAATCCATGTCTCGAGTGTGAAAACTGTTCAGGGAACGATCTTACAGTATAACTGATCTGTTTGAGACATGTTTTGACGTTTTGTGTGCACATAAGCGCAGGTATTTTACCTGATTAACAGATGAAAAGCTGATCAAACTGCAGTATATCTTACAGCCCTTAATCGTGTATAATAAGACGTCTCCCATCTCTGTTAGTCGTTGTAAGATGAATGTATTATTAGAACTCTGTAGATACATGTAGTTAAAAGTCCCAGTGCTGTTGTACTCTATATCAGCACTCATGTCTCTCGTCCAATCAGACTACTCGGTTACTTACATTATAGAATAATCTGCTGATTATTTTCCTCCATTAGTCGACTGATTGTTTAGAAAGATCACAAACGACAGCAGGTCTTTCTCCACATGTTGCACATTAAATTGATAAATAATAGAAGTAAAGATTCTTCTAATGCGGGTTTGATGTCAAAATTTCTGTTCGCCTGTGATTGGATGAGCAACAACTCGCGCTCATTGAATATTCATAACTTCACCATCCTGGGCTCTTCATGCTGTCACCTTGTTTGAGTAACGTTATCTGAATTGTCACTGAACAAAATTAATGATCTGTACAGTTTGAACATAAAAGTTTGATTAAATACGCAGCATAGAAGAAGAAGAAAGAAAAGCACAGTGTCTGCCCGGCTTTAAAAAATGATGATCATCATGAAACAACTCTTTTTACTCACCTGTTCCACGTTCCCTCTGACTCAAACAATCTTTTGGCTTCTGAACCTATAAAATGCAGATGTTTTGAATCATCTCCAGCCTGTCTGTGTCTTTTTTTTTTTGATATCTTCATCGTTTCTCATTACGCAGTTTGGCCACATCCACCAGTTACTGACTCATTAATGCGCCACCTCTTTCAACTCGCCACCAGATCAGTGTGTGTGTGAGTAACTGTTCCAGTTTCAAGCTTAATCCTGTCGTGATCAAAGTTCAATCCCCAGCGCAGGCGCCGCTCACCTCGCCTGATCACACGAGCTCACGTCCAGCTGTGTCGTCTGCAGACTCAGCTCGTTTGACGGGGTCTCTGTGGCCTTGCTTTGAGAACAGACAGGTTGTAATCACTTCAGAGAGAGCTGGGCCTTTCTCTTGGACAGTATTTTAACAGGGATTTCTGTGTTGACCGGAGTCGAGGCCCGGTGGGCTTTAAGGAAGCTCATCCCTGAGCCCTGCAAATTGCTCCTCATCAAACAGTCTGGCCTGGCTGGTGATCACTGGGGATATTCTGGCATTGTCTCGGCGTTCATCAAGCAGACGGGGAGGCCATATCTGTGATACAGACAGTTTACTGTAGCTTCATGACAGACCACATATTAACAAGACTGATGATGCAATTACATCATTGATATTTGAGGCGCAGCGTCATAATTTTGAAGATATGCTGATGGTGACGTGCTTGACAGTTCAACGTGAAGAACAGAAATTTATTTGGACCTGGACAGGGTGCAGAGAGACGGAGGTTCCCAGTCAGACTTGATCCTGGGAGTTTTTTATATTCATGTTGTGATTGACTGTGCAATCTATAGATATTGATTATCCTCACAGGAGACTTTGATTTGAGGGATGTCTGTGGTTAATGAAACATTTTTAATGTGACAGTGTTTTGCTGAACTTCACAGTTAAAGATTAAGTTAATTTACTCAACTGTTATTTAACAGGGTTTGTCCTTCAGTTGTGGATAAACCTAAAAGAACAGATACACAAAGTTAATTATAGGACGACTTGTGTGTGTGTGTGTGTGTTGTGTGTGGTGTGTGTGTGTGTGTGGGCACCAGAGGGGTTCACTTCAGATGTGGTTTATTGTCGATATAAGTTGGAGATGAGATAAGATGCTGGGGCAGAGAGGGCTGGCACTAATCAATACTGGTTTTATATCTAAACTAAAATATGCACCATGTGTTATCTCATTATAATAAATTATCACCATACAATAAAATGAATACATAACCTTTAACTAAGCAGAATAAATGCAATGCACAATCATTCTAAGTAACATAAATGACTCAAACAAATGTTCCAAGAACAAAAAAAAAAATTAAATTTCCTGAAGAATATTTAGGAAAACTTGCCTCAGGATGGTCTGACTGCAGGACTTCAGATGAACAAAGGCAGCCAATCTTTTATTTTCAGATAGTTTGAACTGCTTTGTCTGATAAAAGAAAAAAAAGACAGGATGTAATGTAGACTTTAGTATTCATAATTTACATAATAATTCAACAAAAGCTTATTTAACTTCAAGCACAATTACTACAAAAACTGAGGAATCAAGAAGCAGAAACTTAATCAGCACAGCAAATAAATGAGCTGCTAAAGTTACAATAAATGTATTTTAAACCAAAGCAAACTTACAAATCATACTCAGCTCAAACAGTTGAGGGTTGTGGTGTCCACATGAGGCCAGACAGCTTCTTTGTTCTCACAAAAGGTTTGTCACAGGTGTGCTGGCTTCCTATATGGGCTCTGAGGCTCCGCCCATCCAGGAAACAGAGAGGCAGGTAGAGGAGTGGGAGGGAATTTTCCAGTTTATCACTCAGGTTGACCAGTGGAGAGCCCAGGGGTGCTTTTCATGACGTTGAATTCTGCCTCCTTGTCTCCTCTCTCTTACTCGACCTGGAAGTTGTTTCTGCCATGATGAAAGACCTTTCAGCTGATTAAATGCACCTGGAGGAGACGAGGAGCAAAGAGAGAGGAGGCTTCTGGAGGAGCTCAGAGTGAGGAAACACCGGTGTATCCTGTGCAGAAGTCTTGTATGAAGAGGAGTGATGCTGATTGGACAGTTTTGGTGATTGTCATCCTGCATCATCAGGAGCCACACGAGGAAATCAGAGTCCAGACTGAGAAATTTCTGCAGGAAAATACCTGCAGCAGTGTGCTTACTTTGTAGTGTCATGTACAGGATCTACAGATAATAAAATAAAACACAGTTACATGATGAAAAAGTGATATAATGTGCCGTCATCTTGTGTGTCAGTGTAGACAGACAGACAGACAGACAGAGAGACAGACAGATATGAAAGCTCAGCTCAAGTCAGGCTCCTCCCACTTCCTGCTCCTACGCTGATCTTTCAGTGACTCCACTTTATTCATTTTATCTGCTTAACTTTGTGTTTTGTATTTTATTCACACTCTGTGTGTGTGTGTGCATGTGTGCGTGCGTACGTGTGTGTGTGTGTGTGTGTGTGTGTGTGTGTGTGTGTGTTGTTGTGTGTGTGTGTGTGTGTGTGTTTTAATGAACTGCCAGATGGACCAAAGACATTATCCATCTTGATGGACAATAAAGTTGTCTCTTTAGTGCTCCCTAAAATATTGTCACATTATGATGCTGGGCGGTTTGACAGAAATCAGAATCACACACACAGTTTATTAATAAGCATATTTGTGGATCATAACATGTATTGCAATGTGGTAAATATCAACAAAATGACATAAAAAGATGAAATTAATACTTGGAATCATTGAACAGCAGAAATATGTAAAATTATATGAGGATGATGATTTGTAATAATGCTGAATTATCACTCAGCACAATCCACAATCCCATTATATTAGGAACAAGCTGTTTGGTCAAAGCTATCAACAATCACTCAGTGGCCTCTTTATTAGGTA